>CM039677.1:3617126-4927512 GCA_022496015.1 Hordeum marinum | reverse complement strand
ATGCTAGGCTCGTCAAGTTTAACCCGAGTGTTCTGCGTGTGCAAATCTGGCTTGCACCCGTTGTATGTGAACGTAGAGTCTATCACACCCGATCATCACGTGGTGTCTCAACACGACGAACTTTCGCAATGGTGCACACTCGGGGAGAACACAGTTCATCTTGAAATTCAAGTGAGGGATCACCTTATAATGCTACCGCCGTACTAAGCAAAACAAGGTGCATAAAAGGATTAACATCTCATGCAATTCATAAGTGACATGATATGGCCATGAACTTGTGTTTAAGATCTCCATCTTCGAAACACCGGCATGATCTCCATCGTCACCGGCACAACACCATGATCTCCATCATCTTGATCTCCATCAATGTGTTGCCATTGGGGTTGTCACGCCCTGCATGCTTCTACTACTATTGCTACCGTAGCGATAAAGTAAAGCATTACATAGCGCTTAATGATTGACACGCAGGTCATACAATAATTAAAGACAACCCTATGGCTCCTGCCGGTTGCCGTACTCATCGACATGCAAGTCGTGATAATCTATACATCACATGATCATCTCATACATCACATATATCTCATCAAGTAATTGGCCATATCACATCACAACACACCCTGCAAAAACAAGTTAGACGTCCTCTAATTGTTGTTGCATATTTTACGTGGCTGCTATGGGTATCTAGCAAGAACGATTCTCACCTACGCATAAACCACAACGGTGATACACTAGTTTGCTTTTCAACCTTCTCAAGGACCGCCTTTGTCGAATCCGATCCAACTAAAGTGAGAGAAACTGTCACCCGCAAGCCATCTAGACAACAAGTTGCGTCGAGGGAACCGGTCTCTCGTAAGCGTACGAGTAATGTTGGTCCGGGCCGCTTCATCTCACAATCCCGCTGAACCAAAATACGACCAAGGGAGGAAGCAATCTAAGCATCAACACCCACAAACCTTTTGTGTTCTACTCGAGATCTCATCGAACCATCAACCTAGCTCATGATGCCACTGTTGGGGAACGTCGCATGGGAAACAAAAAATTTCCTACGCACACGCAAACCTATCCATGGTGATGAGCATCTACGAGAGGGAGAGTGGATCTACATACCCTTGTAGATCGCTAAGCGGGAAGCGTTAAGAAACGCGGTTGGTGTAGTCGAACATCTTCGCGATCCAAATCGCCGAGCGTCCCGCGATCTCATCACGATCCGTCCCGCGATCCAATCACGATCCGTCCCGTGAACTCATCACGATCCGTCCTGCGATCTCATCACGATCCGTCTCACGATCTTGATCACGATCTGTCCCGCGAACTCATCACGATCCGTTCCGCGATCTCATCACGAACCGTCTCGCGATCTCGATCACGGTCCTTCCGATCTAGCGCCGAACGGACGGCACCTCCGCGTTCAGCACACGTGCAGCTTGATGACGATCTCCACCGTCTCGATCCAGCGAGAGGAGGTGGAGAGGAGAGAGAGTTCACCGGCAGCGTGACGACGCTCCGGTGATGGTGGTGGAGCAATTTCGGCAGGGCTTCGCCTAAGCGCTGCGGAACTACGATCTAGAGGAGAAACTATGCACCGGTGGAACGGGTAGCACGTGGCCGGAAATTCTGTCCAAAAACCACCCAATCCACTAGTATATATAGGAGGAGAGGAGAGGAGAGGCAGCCAAGGCCTTTGGGTTGGCCGAAATAGGAGGTGGGAGCAATCCTACTTCACCTCCAATCCTAGTTGGAGTAGGATTGCCTCCTATTGGCTGATTTTCCACTTTTTGCTTTAGGACTTTCTCTCCTGCGCCATGGGCCTTTGTGGCTGTTTTCCCAGCCCACTAAGGGCTGGTTATTATTCTCCCACAGCCCATGGACCTCTTGGGGTCTAAATACCCCTCCCGGAGGTCCCCCGATACACTACCGGCACTCCCGGTACACTACCGATACTCCCGGTACACTACCGATGAGCCCGAAACTTTTCCGGAAACCAAACTGGGACTTCCTATATATGAATCTTTACCTCTGTACCATTTCGGAGCTCCTCGTGACGTCCGGGATCTCATCCGGGACTCCGAACAACCTTCGGTCACCACCATACATAACTCTACACTACCGAAACGTCACCGAACCTTAAGTGTGCAGACCCTGCGGGTTCGAGAACTATGTAGACATGACCGAGACACCTCTACAGTCAATAACCAATGGCGGGACCTGGACGTCCACATTGGTTCCTACATATTCTACGAAGATCTTTATCGGTCGAACCTCTATGTCAAGGATTCATTTAATCCCGTATAACGTTCCCTTTGTTCTTCGGTATGTTACTTGCCCGAGATTCGATCGTCGGTATCTCCATACCTAGTTCAACCTCGTTACTGGCAAGTCTCTTTACTCGTTCCGTAACACAAGATCCCATGACTAACCCTTAGCCACATTGCTTGCAAGGCTTGTTGTGATGTTGTATTACCGAGTGGGCCCTGAGATACCTCTCCGTCACACGGAGTAACAAATCCCAGTCTTGATCCATGCCAACTCAACAGACACCATCGGAGATACCTGTAGAGCACCTTTATAGTCACCCAGTTACGTTGCGACGTTTGATACACACAAGGCACTCCTCCGATATCTGTGAGTTGCATGATCTCATGGTCATAGGAACATATACTTGACATGCAGAAAACAGTAGCAATAAACTGACACGATCATATGCTATGTTTGTAGTTTGGGTCTTATCCATCACATCATTCTCGTAATGATGTGATCCCGTTATCAAATGACATCTCATGTCCATGGCCAGGAAACCTTAACCATCCTTTGATCAACGAGCTAGTCCATTAGAGGCATACTAGGGACATGGTTTTGTCTATGTATCCACACATGCATTTAAGTCTCCGGTCAATACAATTATAGCATGGATAATAAACGATTATCATGAAGAAGGAAATATGATAATAACTAATTTATTATTGCCTCTAGGGCATATTTCCAACACCATCTTCCACCGGTCCAGCTCCAGAGCAGGAACTAAAGCATCAACCTTGGCTGGCCTGCCGTCGATGCCACCACGGCACCAGACAATGCCACCATCCTGCACGTGTCCATCCACACGCGCCCGTCGCCGAAACTCCGCAGCACCATGCCGCCATGATCCGTCGTCGGCCCTGTAGTAGATGCAACACCGCTCCTCCTGTTGTCCCCTCTAGCCATCACTTGCTCCAAAACAATGCCCCAAGAGGAAAAGGGATACTGCGAATGCCATCAACGTCCGATCCGAGAGACCCAGATCGAGGGTTTCCCTCGGAGCATCCCGAGCCTGATGACGCAAACTGCAACGACGATGCCTCGACAAGGGAACGACATCAAAGACGCCGCCATCGTCCGCCATGACCGTAGTCGGCGTGATTTTCATCGGCAGTTGCGCCACCAGGCATGCGTCGCCGGCGTCGTTGGTCCCTTCAGCCGGAGCAAACTCCAAAACGATGCCCTGAAGAGGGGCTACGACGCAAAAGCACCGCCATCGCTTGATCCCAAGGAGATGTAGGGTTTCCCCTGGAGTTGCCTGTGCTGTCATGGACCAGACAAGGGTAGAATCCCGTCGGATCGCCCAGCTGCCGACGTGTCACACCCGCCACCGCGTCGGCCGCAATCTAAGGAACCAGGTCTGGCCGCGTTGGCGCCGACCGATCTGATCACGCCGCCACCGTCCTTGGTGACTGCGACGCACCAGGACGCGAAGCCGCCTGTCGCGGAGGAACGGATACGCCAAAGCACTGCCAGCACCCGCCATGACGTCCGACCGAACGACATGCTCCGGCCCGCGCCAGCCCCACACGAGCGGGAGGACTCCGAGCCGCCGCCGGCGACGGCAAGGCTTCGCCTGGCCGTGCCCTTGGACGGCGGGGAGGGAGGAGGAGGAGGAGCAGAGGTGGAGCCCGACTGGTTAGATCTGAAGGCCTCCCGGCCGCCTCACGGGAGGCAACACGGGAGGAGGAGCGGTTCGAGAGAGTTTGAGACCCTCCGACAAGTAAAGGCGGCAAAAAGCATAAGCTAACTGTCTGTGTGATGAATCTGAATGGGAACTCGTAGAAGTAATAAGGTTTGACTGACAATGAATATCACAATTTGTTACAAAAAGATTTCTTCTGAATTTGTATATAAACTGAGCAAAAATCAAAGGCTTCAATTTAAAAATCTTGAGTACACGCAAAAAAAAAGAGAACATCCACGAATAGGTTGGCGAAACAATAACTCAACCTGAAAGCACAATGGAATAGTAAACTCACGCAAAGTTGTAAATTCTGTGTATAAGATAGAGCTTCCAGACAAACTTGCATTGTTGAACATATAGCTAAATATCTGGACAGATTTAGTAATATGAGACGGCTTCTGAACAGAGTTGCACTGTTGATCATATATAACTAAATAACCAGACAGATTTCTAAAACAAATAAAAAATCTTGACAAGTGTATTTCATATAGTACTATCTAGCTGGGCTTAGTAATAAAGTAGAGCTTCCAAACAGAGTTGCGTTGTTGTCTTGTTGATCATATAGCTAAGTAGGTAGACAGACATATATATATCATATATTCATATGATATAATGTAGCTAGGTTTTGATTTAAAACTCGTCGTAGAATCTTGGACATCAACTTCGCTGCCTTGTTCAGGAAGATCTATGTCATATTCTTGCCCAACAAACACTTCCTCGAAATCAGACCCTTCCTCTTCCTGAGCTACGGCAGATGGATACCGCCATCTATCAAGCTCCTTTAAGAACTGCAACATGCATGCAAGAAGATGCTTAATACAAATATACATCCATGCTAGTAGGTATTAACGAATAACCAGCTAGGTCAAGCAATTGGAGATGTTACCTCTAGTTTTGGGTACATATTATGACATCTCGTTAGAAAAGCGATGATTTCTTTGTCCACTTCCTCCTCCGTCGTCTCTCGACTACGATCCCTTGTGTATCCTTGTGTTTCACCATGGCCTCCCAAGGAATCCAAGACTTCCAAGGGTTGTCGAATCCGGGGATGAAGGGCGCCCTATGGAATGGTGCAGGCTTACTAGGGGACCTCTCATTATTTGTAATAACGGTGGAGATTAAAGGGAAAATCTATATTACACACGACGCACAGCGGCGGCTCGTTACCGTACAGTGGCACACTATTCGCTACGCAGGTACTGTTTGCTACAGGGTAACGTCACTGGTCACTACAGTTAACTATAAACTACCGTGAGCCATGTCTTGCGCCGAATGTACCCTCGCTATCGTGCTTTCGCCTCCACAAGTGTGTTGTATATATCTTCAAAATATAATGTTGACTTAATAAAAATCCAGTCTAGATGCAACTTAATTAACATGAACTAGTTAGTTCAAAACTTGCTTCAACACCAAGCACAATAAATCAACCCTGACAATTTGTAATATAACAACTAAACAAGTTATAAATCTGGAAACTATCTTCTTTTCTAAATAGACAACCTAGTAGTTGTAATTTTGGCAACTAAACAAGTTCAATTCTGACAACTAGTTAATTATAATATGATGACAACTAAACGGGTTTAAAATGTGGCAACAAAGTAATATGCAACCGAGATATTTCAGAATAGACAATTAAGTACGTGTATAATTTTGGCATCTAAGCATGTTTAATTCTGACAACTAGGTAATTATAATATGACAACTTCCCGCAAAAAAAATTATAATATGACAACTAAACATGTTTATAATATGGCAACAAAGTATGCAACTAATCTATTTTAAACTAGACAATTAGGCACTTGTAATTTTGGCAATTATACATGTTTAATTCTGATAAGTAAGTAATTATAATATGACAACTAAACATGTTTAAAATCTGGCAACGAAGGACAACACTAAGCATTTTTAATTTGACAACTAGGTAATCTGATAAGTTTTTTTGTAATCTGGTTACATGTAAGCAGAGTGCATCATATATGTGTTGACAGTCTATTTCAGCACTACCAATACAATACTGTTGCTAATATGGGTGTAGATTGGTACGACCCGAATCTCATGATTTTTTATTCTGGAATCCACACGCCATGGTCGGGGCAGTTGAAAGCGACGCTTGCTCTTTTGAGGCTTTGAGCACCCTATGCATGCGGCGATTTGGGCCCAGCAGGTCATCCAAGACGTCCGGATGGCAGACTCTTAGCGCTAATCAACGGTTCAGCACGGGAACGCGAATATGCGGCGCCGCTGCGTAGTCATGTCTTTTTTATTGTGATGTCGTAATCAACATGGTCGCTGGTCGCGTACACATACTTTAGATCATCCAGGCATGACTTGACATCTTCACCGAAGGTCCATGCAAGCAGTGGTACAAGTTGACTACCCAGCTTTTGGTCAAATCAACATACATACATACAAATCCTATCAAAAAATAATACAAATTCTTATATTTAACTACACAATTTCAAATTGAATACACAAGATTGTATCTCTGGCACCGCCACTGCATGCAAGACGAATCCGCTCCACCTCCTACCCTTGTCTTCCAGCACTGCTTCACAAACAATGCTCCCAAGAGAGAAATGACACCGCGGTACCGTCATCGTACGATTTGAGAACATTGAAAATTCACTACTTTTTATATAATGCATGGTTTCATCATATGCACGGATTAATAATTACAATGATTTAAATATAAGGTAGTGTGGATCCTTTCGGCTAGTTGTTGCACAATATAGTGCAACTCCTTTCAGCTAGGCGTTGCATAACCAGGAGCGGGCCCAGGGTGCCATGTGGCTGACCAGGTGTGGCGCGTCTGTCAGTAAGACACTGCACAATGTAGTGCAGCGCCTACCCGTCGGACGCCACACAAAAGGGTGAGTTGAGTGAAAAAATTCACCAACGGTTCACTTTATCAAATTGTTTGTTCATAGATCAATTTTATCCATGTTTCCCTTTGCCGACCCAGGCTCCTTTTCAAAGGGACGTCGGTGGCAGTGCTTCAAGTAGGTGTGGGACCACTAGCTCCATGTGTCGTGGCCGCATGACCACCGGTGGAACATCTTGAGAAGGTACTGCCCACGATCTCGCCATCGCTCCACAGCAAGGCGAAGAACGGTTTGAGCACGGAGTGCTACATGCTCTATGATGCCACAAGCTGTCAGAAGAAGTACAGCCGCTTGCCTCTGTCGGACCACAACAACCTTGGCGCTGCTAAGTTGCAATCAGTCATGGTTGTTACCGATGAATGTTTGAGGGCACCACATAAGTAGTAGTAGTGCGTACACTAGGTCCATTGTTTAGCCAATTGATTTTCATTATTAAATTTACCAACATTTCAACATGCATGTGTATACCATCTCACATGTTGCCATATTGGATTCAAACTCGACACATGAGACTCGATGCAACAAATATCATGAACCGTTCTGTAAGTTTCTCTATCTTCTTTTATGAACTTGTGAGTTGATTCTGCATGTGCATTGTATTGAAGAAGAAAAGGAGAACTTTATTTATCACTAGACTAGAAAATGTCTCTGTGCGTTGCACTAGAAGAAACAAATCCTCATATGTCTCTAACGACCCATCTGAGTTGCTACCTCTCCCTTCACCGACATTGCTTTACCACCATTGGGTCGAAGAACTGGGTTATGCGAAGATGATTGCTGATGATTACCGACCTTCACATAGATCCAATAGATGAGGCGTCCTTCCTCCCACTCCGACGGCACCAAGCCCATCACGATGGGAGGGAGAGAAGAGCTCCTTGATGAAAGCAAAACCACTGACCCGGTCGCCTCTATCCTTAGAAAGTTTGACTGAAGACAAACCAAAGTGCAAAAGTGATCTCCTTGCCTAACCCTTCTTTTACTCTTTTTCTTGCAGGAAAAACCTTCTTTTATAAAGACATTTCTTTCCTGAAATCATATTCAAAACCTGTGGAAAAAATCATTTTGACCAAGTACATCCACTTATTCCCAAACTCTCTGTCATGTTTTGTTAGATCTAAGCAAATTTAAGGTGCAAATGTGGTAGTTGCTGGAACAACATTTCGTTTCACTGAAAGCAAAGTAAGTTATTATATTAAACTATTTTTTCTAATCCAAGAAATATAACCTATAGTGGACAAAAAAATTCTTAGTCGTGGAAGAAATAAATAATTAGTTTAGTTGCCTTTTTTACTGGTGTAGGAGAATAATAATAAGAAAAAGTGAATATAATTGCAATTTTATTTTATCCTCACGAGATTTTTGGGGTGCGTTAGTCTGATGAAGAAAATCACGAGGAAACTGAGGTGGACGGACCCACGTAGTAAATACAGTACTGAACAAATTAAACGTACGTAATTGCTGGGAGGAAATACATGGAAATTATCTAGAGAAGGGTCCAGGTTATAACGTTGAGTTTTGGTAGCTAGATCCATCACTTTAGCCTCCTCTCCTATTAGATCGGATCTCAAGCCATCATAGCGATTAGGCCAGGCACATCACCCGCCGGTCGTCGTTGCCCGATTCAGCCACGATTCGACAATGGAATCCGTGGGGGAGGAGATTTTGCGTGAGATCCTTGTGAAGCTGCCGACCAGGGACCTCGCCCGGTCCTGCTGCGTCTCCAGACTATGGCGCATCGTCGTCCAAGAGCCATCCTTCCGCGGTCACCATGCCATGGCCGCCCACGTCATCGCCGGGGCCGCGGCGGAGACACTGCTCATCACGGAAATCCGCGGGCTGCGCACGCGCCTTCAGATGGTCATCCTCAACGTCTCGTCCGGGAAGCACATGTGCCGCATCGCTGACCTCGCCGGCGGGTACGCCCCCACCAACGCCTGCAACGGTTTCATCTGCCTCGCAGCCCACAAAGCAGACTGGCCCCCAATACGTGTGCAACCCTGTCACCGGAGACAAGCTCAAGATCCCGCTGCCGCCAGAGATCTTGCGCTTGTATGCCATGGGGTTCAGCACCTCTACACAGCAGTACAAGCTGTTCCGCCTCTCCTTCGGCGGCCACCGAGAGGTCGCTGGAATAGGCGGCCATGGCGGGTGGCGCCGGAACCCTTGCCTGCTCCCGTATCGCGCGAGATACGACTGTAAGTTCCCCCCACCAGTGCTCATCGACGGCAAGCTATATGTATTGGCTGAACCGCCGGAGTATCGACAGGCGTCAGACAAGATAATAGTGATTGATGTGGCCAGCGAGGCGCACCGCATATATCACCTCCCAGAGGAGTTCACCGGGGCGGTCATTGCGGCGATGCATGCCTTCGACATGAACGGGCATCTATGCATCGCTATGCGACTTCAAAGCCAGCGGCAAGTACGCTTCTGGGTCATGCCACGGCTGCACGGAATGAGCCTGTTTGGCAGCTGGGAACTGCGCTGTACCTTCGACATGGATGTCGAAGATGATGGCAGGCAGGACAAACCAAGGGGCGCCTGGTTTGATGGCGGTGACCGGATGTTGTGCTACAGGCTACATGACCATCTTTACAAGTACGACACCAGCAACAACAAGCATGAGGTTGGTGGTTCCATGCAATGGGACTACCATATACAGCTGCCAGCAATTCCACCGCACGAGAAGCAATGGTGGAACGTCTATAGTGGTTACCGTCCCAGCCTCGTCTCGCCCCGTCTTGTGTTCGCCTCCGCCATGACATCACCGCAGCACATCGATGAACAAGAACTCTTCGAGCATGCATTGCTACATGCTGTACGGTGCGATTTCCTACCGATGCTGGCCTGCCTGGTCGCACTGATGACCAGCGTGTTGCCGAAAGGATTTGCGAGTCAACAGAGTGATCAATCAACAATATAAGTATAGGGTAAATTTTCGAGGTTATTGCGTTGTGAAATTAAAAGATTGTCAAGATGAGATAGTTTTTCATCTAAGTAACAAAATGTCTTCTAGTTTCATCACTATGTATCCATTTTGTCGACAAATGTTATACCCTCGCCCACTAGTTTCTATACCTACAGTTTCTGTATTGTTCTCATTGACTCTGAATTAAGATATAATGCCTATGCTTTAATGATCTAAACTGTTGGAGCATTTTATTGGTTTTCTGCTTGCGTGTTATGTATGTAAATTTTTCCAACTTGTATACGCGTACTAGTTTGTTTCCCCGCCCTAGCTCACCCAGACGTTTCCCATGCGTCTTGCATCATCCTCAATCCTTTCCCGTTGGTGTGTCACTAATAAAATATAGTGATGCAGAAAATAACCGAGATATGCACACGCTTTAGAGGACTAGACAAAGGTTTTTTTTCATTTTTTTGGATGGGCCAGTGTTTGGGAAATCTCGGAATATTCAGAATTTGTGTGCCCGAATTTTGAATGGATTTCAAATTCAAACAAAATAGCAATAATATGTATTGAGTGTAACCGATAGTAATTGTTATCTACTTCCAATCCAAGTGGTAAGCCTGGTTCATCGACTTCTAAACGCCGGGGGTTCAACTCATGTGTACTGCACCACTTGTTTTTTCAGTTTTAACTGTGAACTTTGGAACGGGATAAAAATACACACCATCCTCCTTTAACACTCGCAATCCAATCACTATGTTTAAAAACAGATTTAATAAGTATGGTTAAATATCCATATCATTTGGAAGAATTGAAGTCGACCATCTTTGCAAAACGCCTAATGAATTGTGCATTGATCTTTTTTTCAGTATGGGGGAATGCGTGCATTATTGGACTTGCATGTTGTGCTTCTATAATAGGTAAACACCAGAGTGAGGGTTTAATGGCTAGATTTCAATTTAACATACATAGTATTAATGAAGTTATCAATACATGCATCGTAACTTTTCCTATCCCAATTCGCTAAAGCAACCCATTTTGAAAGTTTTCTTGACATAGACAACTCGCAGACTCTTCCCCCCCCCCCCCCAAATGCGCAAACTATCGGGATTAAGACTGAAACTGCCGGCAGATGGCCCAGTGAGCTATAAAAAATTAAGAATGGGTTAACATTTTTCATA
This sequence comes from Hordeum marinum, assembly GCA_022496015.1. Lineage (NCBI taxonomy): Eukaryota > Viridiplantae > Streptophyta > Magnoliopsida > Poales > Poaceae > Hordeum > Hordeum marinum. Next base: position 4,916,553 of record CM039677.1, on the reverse strand, counting down.
TGCGTTGTCTTCTTATAGATTGTACGAATGAAGCGCAAAGTTTTTTTATCACTTACTTCGCTCTCCCTTTTTTTATCGTTCTCCTTATACATGCACACGGATAAAGCATATAGTTTTTCTATCACTTACTTCTCCTCTTCATGTCCAGGTTGTCAAGATCGGGCCGGGTGCATGCATGCATCTCCTGACATGGATCCCTAGGCGGCAGCCCTGGAAGGTGGCGGCGGGTGAAGCTCAGGTGACCCGCGACGACATGGCGTGGTGATGTCCCTAGCCAAGGCAAAACTCCGTTGGCGATCTGGTGGCTTTGGCTCCGGATTAGATTGTATGAGTGATGGTGACGAGCACACACGGGATCCTTCACGACGGCTCTCACGGTTTGGCGAGGTGGGGTGGCAGCCATCCCCCCGAACTCCAGTGGTGGCACACGCAGAAAGTTCGGCAAGGTAAAGATGTTCCTGGGACTGCCCCTACTTGCTTAGACGACTAGTAGTGCTACTCCGAACGGAGGCCATGAGCTGCGGGAGACATAATGCCCATCGACACTCTAGTGAACAGTCGAAACGTCTGAAAAAATGTGGTGGTGAGTGTCGGTGTCAAAACCGGCGGATCTCGGGTAGGGGGTCCAGAGTTGTGGACCTTAGATCGATGGGTAACAGGGGACGAAGGAGATAATGTTTACCCAGGTTCAGGCCCTCGTGAGGAGGTAAAACCCTACGTCATGCTTGATTATATTGATGTGGATGAGAATTACAGAGTTGATCTACCTCGAGATCGTCTAAGTTAAAACCCTAGATGAGTCAACCTCTCCTCTACGAATGGGACCCTCTGATTTATATAGACATCAGGCGTACCTAGGGTCACACATCACCGACCATCATCCGGGGATAGATACGTAGATCCCATCTTCAAAGCTTGGAGGCCACGGCAATATCCGGAGCTTTCCTTCTCGATCATGACATCACCTCATAGTTCGGCCTTCTATAAGCGGCCTGACAAGTCAGCCCATGAGAGATGATCCGATGGCCCGAGGACCCCTTGGTCCCGGACTCTCTCAGTAGCCCCCGAACTAGCCTCCAACGCTGAGGTATGCAGTCTTCGGCAGCTTCGCGTATCCACGGTATCCAAGATATGGAGCCCTAGTCACACAATCTTGTTGAGGAGGGGCGGCATACGGAGCAGGTACCGCGGCTCGAGGAGGAGGGGCGATATATGGTGCAGGCATTGCGGCTCTTGTATGTTGGGCGCAACGGCCTCATGGAGTAGAGCGGCTTGTGCACAACTGGACGGACAAGATGGCATGGACGTTTGGTTGTTCGCGGGGTGATTCTATTGGCTACATTGGGGTCGACATGGTAGTCGAGGTATGAAGAGCAAATTTCTTTCCTTCCCTGGCTAGCGGAACTGGGGGCCTCCAATATACTCTAAAGAGAATTTTTGGCTGCCCAAAATTTTAGGTGGTGGGAACAGGGTTCTGCTGGAGCATGTTTTAAGATTGTGATATTTGGTTGGGATAGGGACTACTAAAGATGCTCTTATTATGAATGTTTTACATATACTTCCTCTGTTCCAAAACATAAGTCTTTTTAAAGATTCCACTAAAGATTATATACGAAGCAAAATGAGTGAAACTACACTCTAAATTATGTCTATATACATCTATATGTAGTTTTTAGTGCAATCTTTAAAAAGACTTATATTTAGAAACGAAGAGAGTAAATATTAGCTCCCACTGGAATGCTCCTCTCGGGCTCTCGGCATGCGTGCATACCACCTCAACATGTAACCAGCGTGAAAGATAAACCTGCACAACATGCAAACATGAATGACATTGTTTTGGACTCCGTCCAAATGCAAATGTCAGAGTTGAATAGAGAGAATTTGTTCTGTATTGATCTGTTGCGGTGATTACACAGATATACACGAGGAGAGGAAACCGAGTCCCTGGACATTAAGGAACGCAGGCTGTGGGGCATCATGGATCCTACTTCCTAGGAGATACAATGCTACGATACAATGTACAAGGTTTATACAGATACAAATTAACCCCCCCCCCCCCCTAGCCGGAACTCCATATGTGTGGACGTTGAGGCTGGTTCGGAACTCCTTGAACACCGGTTATGGCAGTCCCTTGGTGAAGATATGAGCATATTGAGAACTCGATGGCACGTGCAACACACGGACATCCCCCACAGCAACACGGTCACGAACAAAATGCAAGTCGAGGTCACGACCACATCCATGGCCACAGCATATTGACCGCCGGAGTCAGAGCGCCCACGGCCACGGTCACCACCGTCGCCTCCACGGTCACCCCGCCCACGACCGTGGTAGCTGGACTACTGGTTGGAGGTGCCTTGGGGACGGTCGAGGCCACGATCGATGGAGCAATCCCGGTGGTCGCCTCTAGAGCGACCCCCGTGGTTGGAGCTGCAACTGCCCGAGGAGCCACCGCCAGGAAGGGCGAAGACGGACGCGCTCTCATCAGCGGCGCGTTGGGTCATGGATACCTCCGCTGAGGTGGAACGGGAGAGGACCGTGTCAAAGTCCAAAGTCAGGACCTGATCACCGAGGAAGACTCGAATCATGTCGAGGCGTTTGTCTAGGCCGTGGAGGAATTGGGTGGTGAGCTCCACCTCGGTGATGGCGTGATATATGTCAGCCAGTCCATCGGTGATGAGCTTCATGCGACGAGCATACTCGGAGACGGGAAGATCACCCTGCTTGAGGTTGCGATACTGCCGGTTGAGGATCATGAACTAGGCAGCTCAATTGGCGAGGAAGTAGTCTTTGACCTTTTTCCACAGAGCGAAGTTGGTGGTGGCACCGACGACATGATCCACCATGGGGTCGGCAAGGGGTGGCATAGATCCAAAGGGCGACATGGGCGTCGAGCTCAAGGTACTGGGTACTGGCATTTGGCGGCAGAGGATGCTCGATCAGGTAGGTGACGCCAAAGCGGGGAAGACCGTGAGGAAGAAGGTCTTCAACTTGTGGTAGTTGTGGTCGGTGGGGTTGAGGAGGAATTTGATGTGGTTGGTGATGGGGTCGGAGAAGATGGGATGACGGGGAGCAGCCGGCGACGCCGGAGCAGCGGATAGGAAGATGGGGGCAAATTGGATTCCGGCGGCGGCGGCGGTGCTGCTGAGGAGGGATGGGTTAGTCCCGAAGACGAAGGGCGAGGAAGAGGCCGCAGAAGGAGTTGGGGAAGAGGCAGCAGCAGGCGTCGTGAAGGAAGCATCGCTCGGCGAGGTCGCGGAGCTGGTGCCGCTGGAGGAGGGATGGGTTAGTCCCAAAGACGAAGGGCGGGGAAGAGGCCGCAGAAGGAGGTGGGGAAGAGGCAGCAGCAGGCGTCGTGAAGGAAGCATCGCTCGGCGAGGTCGCGGAGCTGGTGCCGCTGGAGGAGGGATGGGTTAGTCCCGAAGACGAAGGGCGGGGAAGAGGCCGCAGAAGGAGTTGGGGAAGAGGCAGCAGCAGGCGTCGTGAAGGAAGCATCGCTCGGCGAGGTCGCGGAGCTGGTGCCGCTGGAGGAGGGATGGGTTAGTCCCGAAGACGAAGGACGGGAAAGAGGCCGCAGAAGGAGTTGAGGAAGAGGCAGCAGCAGGCGTCGTGAAGGAAACATCGCTCGGCGAGGTCGCGGAGCTATGGGCGCTGGAGGAGGGTGTGCTGTCGGCAGCCATGGGGTCCTACGAAACTGATACCAAGTTGAATAGAGAGGATCTGTTTCTGTATTGATCTGTTGCGATGATTACATGGATATACACGAGGAGAGGAAACCGAGTCCCCAAACATTAAGGCACGCAGGCCGTGGGGCATCATGGATCCTACTTCCGAGGAGATACAATGCTACGATACAATGTACAAGGTTTATATAGATACAACTTAACAGTCAGTATTGCAGGGAAGAAATATATACAAAAAAGCTACTGGTTAGTAAAATACCTCGACATGAGCAATGAAAAGCTGCACGTCCTCATATTGTTCTGCATGAATGTTATTAAGCGGAAGAAAGACATTGACAGGATATAGTAGGAACCAATTAAACAAACTACAGTAACGCCCGAGTGGCTGAGTAGGAACCAAACTTGACACCTTCACCTCAAGGTGTCATCTTGGGCTCCATTTGGCATAAGGCATCATGTCAAAAAGCACACATGAGTAGTTGGGCATGGGCATTAATAAGGGAACCTTCGTTGAAAGTTCCTCGCTAATGGTCATTATCTGCAGTTTGGTTAGCCTTGACGTGCTTTCCCTATCCCTTCTCATTTGCCTTTGCCCTGCTTTCCCTTTTCATTTGCCTTTGCCCCCAATCAGCCTACCACCACGTTACAAGAAGTTCTTAAGTCTGTTCCTAATACGCGTACCACACCACCTTTGAAGACATTCTTAAAGCTGTTCTTCCAACTACGCGTACAACCACGTTCCAAGAAGTTCTGAATTATGTTTTTCCTACTACGCGTACAACCACCTCCCAAGAAGTTCTTAAATTTATTCTTCCTACTACGCGTACCACCACCTTTAAATCTGGTCTTCCTACTATGTGCAGCTCATCCTATCAGGAAAGCCGCTGCTCTCTCCCTTCACCTTCTGCTTCAGGTTCTCTACATTCGACGAGCCTCCTCTACCCATCCGTGCCCCTTACCTGCACTCGAGTACTCCCTGGTCCAACTACCCTAGTGAATTGAGTGGCCACCTGCTGGTGCTTCGTCGATACGGGTCTACAATTAAGGTATATAGTATCGTTCCTTGTGCAAGATTTCAATAAAATTACTTACTGCAGCATAGTTATATAGTGTGTGTAATTAACTAAAATTAGCCTGAACCGGTGACATCAAATGTATTGTCTTCCTTCTCAAGTTGCATGTGCGGCTGTGTGCTAGCCAAATGTTTATTTATCTTTTCTTCTCCTGTAAATTTGATTTGATCGATCAAATTATCCGATTCCATTATAGGTTTACTTCTGTCCAAGTTCAAAGAAATTTGTTTCTGATATTACCATTCCGGACACTTCCGGTGAACTACTACTGCCATAATAGAGAGATGGACCATACGGATGACAGTATGCTACCTGATGATCTGATTGTGGAAATCCTCTCCCGGCTGCCACTCAAGTCTTTTTGCCGCTTCAAATGTGTCTGCAAACCCTGGCTTGCCTTCTCCTCTGATCCAAACTACCGCAAGAAGCTGCCGAAAATCCCCACTGGTCTTTTCTGCCAGTACCAAGACTTCAATAAGAAGGCTACCAAGCTTCTTGGCCAGCCCCGAAAAGTTGAGCAAATTGATGGAGCACTTAGTTTCTTGCCACAACATCCGCAACTTGAGCTTATGGATTGCTGCAATGGCCTAGTGCTCTGCATGCGTAGGAGCATGGATTGGAGCAGACGTACAATTACTTGCCACTTCATTGTGTGCAACCCGGCAACACAAGAGTGGATGAGGCTTCCTGATACTAGTCCTTACCGAGAACACGATGTTTTTGAAGCTATGTTGGCTTTCAATCCATCATGCTCCCCACAGTTCTACATCTTCAACTTTAAACGGAATCCTTTATCTTCATTCTTGAGTGGGCTTCAGGTGTTTTCGTCTGCCCTTTCCACATGGCTCGTATATGATGCATGGTGGACTTCTGGGATACCCAATGTAATTGACTACCCACACTTGTTCATAGATGGTTCACTGTATCTGTTTAGTATGCGGCAGAACTCAGTGAAGAGGATCTTGGTATTGAACGACTTTGAGGCAATGAGTTCTCGCATACCGCCTAGTCGTCGAGTTATTAAGTTGCCCCATGACCCTTCTGTTGAGCCTCTGAATGGTCTTCCCGTCAGTATGTACACCAGAGGTTACTTTGGAAAATCTCAGGGGGGCATGCACTATGCATTGCCAGCAGCAGATGGACTTGCAATTCGGATCTGGAGTCTTGATGTTTCCGGGCCTTTCAAGTGGACTGTGAAGTATCATCTTAGTATGAGCGATGCGTTTGGAAGGGACGACCTTGCTTGCTATGACACTGCTCAACAGTGTTGGAATTGTGCGTATGAAATTGCTGCTATTGACTTGGAGAGGGACGTCATGTTCCTCTTCGACCGTCATGCTAACAAGCTTCGTTCATACACCATTATCATAGGGGAACTTCAGGAACTCGATGACATTGAACAAGATCATGAGCATGTCTATGACAAGTTCTACCACTACGTGGCATGTTACTCAAAGCTTCCAGCTTATGTGCCTTTACCTCAGCCAGATTTGATGGAAGCGAAGAGGCTTGATCGGCGGACGTGGCGGTCAAAATTGCTAGCAATTGTTGGAAAATCAAGCAGGAGATAATATGCATGTCTTCATTTTGGCGAGTAATAGTGCTCGAAGGAATCAGGCCTGATCTAGGAATGATGTTAAAAAGGTCTTCTGTATTTTCCTTTTTTTCCCATTGTATTCTTTGTATGGGTCTCAACTAATACTGTCTGAATACTGCAAATTCCATTGTTTCAGTGTAATGTGTCGTCCAATTCCCCGGTGCTCTGTTTCTCCATGTGCACGTGATTATGCTGTACGGATAAGGATAGAACAAGCTTGTTTTTCCAGTTCACCAAGCTATGGATGTTTGTGTTGTTAAAGGATATAAAGAATGATATATTTTATATATTTGTGTTGTTTCTGCAAGTGCGAAATACTTGTATTATGTTGTAAGACTGTCCGTTGACATCATGTTATCCCGTGACTTTTTTCATTCAGTTGTATCATGATTGTGGACAAGGTAGTGACTCGTTGATATCCAGGTTTTACTTTTACAAGGTAGTGACTCATTGCTATCAGGTTTTACTTTCTTTTTAAACGGTGGGGAGGTAATCCCTTCTCACCTGAATATAGTGCTCAAAAAGTTGTCAAAGCCAAGAGTCATCCTTTAAACTTTGGCTGATCCAGTTTATAAGACAAAACCGGATCAAAAACTTAAAAAAATTGACTCCGTCTATGAGGGAAACCGGACCAAAAATTGTATGAGTAACAAGATTACAGAAGAAGAGAAAAAATTGACGTCCAATAGAAGGCATGACCTAGCTAGCAGGTAGAAAGACCAAAACCACGAGAGACCCAAATAGACGTGGGGTGCTGATGAGGGATCACAATACCAAGACTCCGCAAACAACCTAATGCACCATCCGGCGTGCGTGCCGAACTAACATGAACGTTGACTGGGAGAACCGTCATGGACGGTCGAAACGGTTAGCGGGTTGGGGAGGCATCATTGCGTCATCATTGAGCAAAGGTGAACCGAGACAACACCAAGAACCCGAGGCTCGCCGCATCACCACGGCAACCATGAAAGGGGCTTGAGCATGCGCAACAATAGGACAGAAACCATGCGAAGAGGACAGCCGAAGCGAAGCACATGAAGAGAAACACACCACCGTCGGCCCCAAGCTGGCTGCACCACCACTACCAAACAGACCCACATCAACCACGCGCAACAAGAGGAGTCGTCGTTTGGGCCTCCAAGATAATGCCTCCAAGGAGGTAGTGTTGTCGAGGACACAACATCGTCATCCAATCCAACAAGCCCGATCTTAAGTTTTCATCCGGAGACCACAAAATAGTATACTGTAGGTGCTGAAGCTCCACAATGGCACCTCCTACGAGGTAAATGACATCCATAGACGCCGCTACGGCCGACATCGACATAGTTGAAGCAAGGTTCTCACCCGGAGTTTAAGTACATCCCTACAGCAAGACAGCCTTTATTCTATGGATGGTGGATGTTGTGTCATCTTTATTCTGTGGTCAGTCAGTGGCATCAATCGTGTATCACACATTTCAGTTATGTCTCTATCAATAGTTTCTTAATGCCGCTGGTGACGACAGTGAACGTGCTGACTGTGGTGGGTTAGCTGCATGACGGAGGAGGAGACGGGGAAGGTAAGGCATGCTAATCTCCTCTCCATTTATGTGCAGACGACATTCGCCTAAAGTCTATCAAAACATAAATCCCGAGTCTCGGGATCATCGCCTCTGTGACTGAAGAACTTAAGACGGGAGCTCGGAGAAGCACCTTTTCAGAAGTATGTTTTACAGTACTCGGCTTTTTCTACTGAATATCAGCTTTTTTGGTCGATCTGCTCTTTGTTTTAATGTGACTTGGTCCGCAAAGTAGTGCATCTTGCGGATGTTGGCGAACATCACTTATCTTATATTAAGAACCATAGTTTGTAGTGATGTACAACTAACGACACTAGCACATACGTATTATATATTAAGAACCGTAGTCTCTACCGCTGGCCAACATCGAGTAATTAACTTGTGTGAACCTATACAATATTTTGCTGTTGCTGCGTTTAATAATTCTTGCCATGTCAATTTGCAATAGAGGGTCAGAAGTAGGCTCCTTAGCCAGCGAACAGGCAAGGCGTTGGTTCAGATAAAAGTTAATCCAAATGTCAGTGTCGATGCCGCAAGAAAAAGTATAAATGAGCTACTGGTTAGTAAAATACAATTGGTAGTACAAATGCAGGTTAGTAAAATGGCAGTGAAAAGCTGGAGACCCTCAAGACGAAGAAAGCCATTGACAGCAGGATACAGTAGGAACCAACTGAACAAAAACTGCCGTAACCTTGGCATCATAATAACTGATAAAAGTGAAGTTCCTCACTAATGGTCATTACCTGCAATTTGGTTGTCATTGCTTTTGCCCTGCTTTCCCTTGCCTGTCTTTCTCTTTTGATTCGCCTTTGCCTTTGCCTTCTTCCAAGAAATCCTTAAATCCGTTCTTCGCACTACACACTACGCGCATCACCACCTTTCAAGAAGTTCTTAATTTATTCTTCCTACCACGCGTACCACCACCGTCCAAGAAGTTCTTAAATCTATTCTTACTAAGCGTACCACCACCATCCAAGTTGTTAAATATGTTATTCCTACCACGCCTATCTCACCAACCAGCGCAGCCGCTGCTTCTGCTCCTCCATTGCACAGCACACCCGCCATTCCTCTCCCCAAGGTTCTGCCCTACCTCTTTGCCTGAATTTGAGTACCCTCTTGTCTGGCTACCCTAGTGACTGAGTGGCCACCTGCCCCTGGTGCATCGATTTGAGTCTGGAGTTAAGGTAGGTAATTTTGTTCGTCCTTGCACCCTTTTGGTTGGCTATTGGGTTTAATGGATCTTACTTACTGCCGCGCCGTTTTGTTACCTAAAATTAGCCTCTACCAACGACATCAAATGTATTGTCTTTCTTTCTAATTGGCATGTACGCCGGCCATATGTCTACTTCTTTTTCCCACCTGCAAATTTGATTTATTTGATCAAATGATTGGATCCCCCTGCAGATTTCTTTCTTTCAAAGTTCAGAGTCAGAGAAGGCTGTTGCTGATATTATCAGTTTGGACTTTCCAGTGAACTACTACTACCATAATAGGGGGATGGAACCTATGGTTGCTGGTACACTACCTGATGATCTGGTGGTGGAAATCCTCTCCCGGGTGCCGTTCAAGTCCTTTTGCCGCTTCAAATGTGTCTGCAAGCCCTGGCTCGCCTTCTCATCTAATCCGAACTACCATGAGAACCTGCCGAAAATCCCCACCGGCCTTTTCTGCCAATACCAAGACCCTAATAAGAAGGCTACCAAGCTTATTGGCCAGCCCCGAAATGTGGAGCAAATTGATGGAGCACTTAGTTTCTTGCCAAAGTACCCACAACTTGAGCTTATGGATTGCTGCAATGGCCTAGTCCTCTGCATGCGTAGGAGCATGGATTGGAGCAATCGTACGATTATCTACCACTTCATTGTGTGCAACCCCGCAACCCGAGAGTGGACCAAGTTACCTGACACCCGTCCTTACCAAGAACATGGTATTTGTGAAGCTATGTTGGTTTTCAACCCATCATGTTCATCACAGTTTTATGTCCTCAACTTTAAACACAATCCTTTAACTTCGTTCTTGAGTGGGCTGGAGGTGTTTTCATCCAACCTTTCCACATGGCTTGTGTATGATGCATGGTGGAATTCTGGGATGCCCACTATTATTGGATACCCACACTTGTTCATAGATGGTTCACTTTATCTGTTTAGTCTGTGAAGGAATTCAAGGAGAAGGATCTTGGTGTTGAATGGCTTTGAGGCCATGAGTTCCCGCATAACGCCTAATCGTCGGACTATCAAGTTGCCAAACGACCCTTCTATTGAGTCTCTGAATGGCCTTTCCGTTGGTATGTACACTCGAGGTTTCTTTGGACACTCTCTAGGAGCCTTGCACTTTGCATTGCCAGAGGTGGATGGGCATGCGATCCGGATCTGGAGTCTCGATGTTTCCGAACCTTACAAGTGGAGTATGAAGCATCGTCTTAGTATGAGAGATGTGTTTGGAAGAGATGAGCTTCATCACCATGACTCCACTCAACAGTGTCGGAATTGTGCTTACAAGATTGCCGCTCTCGACTTGGAGAGTGACGTCATGTTCCTCTTCGACCAAGAAAACAAGCTTCATTCATACTCCATCGGCACTGGAAAACTTCATGAGCTCAATGACATTGAACACGATCACGAGCATAGCTATGACAAGTTCTTTTATTATGTTGCATGCTACTTGAAGCTTCCAGGATATGTGCCTTTACCTTAGCTATATTTGTCGTAAACAAAGGGACTTTGTCAGAAAATATAGCAATTGAAGTTGCAAACAATTGTTGGGAAACCAAGCATTTGGGTATCTTTGGTTCGGCCAACCTAGTGTAGTGGATGGTGTTAAGAAGGCCTTTTTGTATCTTCATTTTATTTCCGTTTGATTAACTTGTAAGGGTATTATCAAACACTCTGAGTTCTGAAATATCTCCAGTTTTTGAGTAAGATTAGAAAAATAAATATCCATACCAATTAACCAAGTTTTTAGGGTAATCAACCAAGTTGTTGGTGTTTGCGCTTTCTTGTGAATAAATAGGGATCGCCTATAGCACGCATTATGTGTCACAACGACGGGACGCCTAACAGGTGATCAAAGCGGTCGACCAAAATGGGCTGGCCCGTTTAGACACCTTCTAAAAATTTCCATCCGGTTTATTCCGATTTTGAGAAGGTTCCTGAACCGTTTTTCTTTCTGTTTCTGTTTCCTACTTTTTTTCTTATTTTTTTCTTTTTCATCCTTTTTGTGTTTCTCTTTCTTTTTTCATGTTTATGTTTCTTTTTCAATAAATTTTCAGAAATTTTAAAAATGTTCACATTTTTATTTTTGTTCCTGAAATCCAACAATTTTGGGGAATTTCAAAAAATGTTTCCATTTCCAAATTTTTTTGAAACTTTGTTCAGGTTTTGAAAATTTGTTCGCAAATTCAAAGAATATTCTGGTACCTCAGAAAATGTTCCGAATTTCTAATTTTGATAACGTATATAAAAAGTTCTGGGAATTTAAAAAATGTTCTCATTTTTTATTTATATCACAAATTGAAAAATGTGTGGGAATTTCAAGTAACGTTCTAGGTTTCCAAATTTGTTCACAAATTCAAATAATGTTCAAGTTTTCACATTTTTTCGTAAATTCAAATTATTTTTCGTAATTTTCATAAATGTTCTCGTTTATAAAAAAACATGTTTTAAAAAATGCATTTGTTTATAAAATTGCTCGTAATATTGAAAAATGTTCTCGCATCTCATTTATTTCCTTTTTGCAACAAAATGTTTGATAATTACATATAATATTAATGTTTACTTGACATGTTCGAGTTTTCTAATTTTGTTAAAAATAATGAAAATATTTCGTAATATGGAAAAATGTTATCGTTTGTAATTTATTTCCTTCTTTGCAAGAAAATGTTTGATAATCCCATATAATGTTCATGTTTATTTTTTGAAATGTTCAGGACTTAATAAATGTTTTCAAAATTTTGAAAATTTTCTCATTTCACAAAATATATTTTTCAAAAACTATGATTTTGTTATAGACATGAACCTTTTTGAGTGTGTGAATAAAATATGAAAATACGAACATTGATTTAATCTATGAACAATTTTTGAAAAACTTTAAGCATTTTATTAAAAAAGCAAACATTTTCCAAAATACAATCTGTTTTAGAATTTAGCAATTTTTGAAAATCAGCAAACAAAATTCGAAATGGGAACATTTTCTCAATTCTCGAATAGGTTTTGTAAACCTTGAACATTATTGATTTTTTTTAAAGTAAGAACAACTTTGGAATAGGACCAGTTTGTTAAACTCTAAACCATTTTTAAAAGCAAGATTTACCTTTTGAATTTCAAAGAAATATTTGCAATACTCGAACTTATTTTTAAGTAAAAATGTGAAAATAAGTAAAAGAAAATCAAATAGGTAAAACGGAAAAGAAAAAATAAACATATACAGAAACAGTAAAAAAGATTAGAAAGAGTTAAGAAATTGAAACATCCGAAAAATTGACAAAAGTAAACAAATTAAAAATCTGAAAACAAATTGCAAATATTTTTATTTATATCTTTTTATTAAAAGCTTTGAACATATTTTGAGTTTTGCGAACATTGTTTTGAATTCTTGAATTTTTTTCCAAATTTGAATCATTGTTTCGAAAGCGAATTTCTTTTCAGCTTGCGAACATTATGTTGAAAAACGTGAAAAAATTCAAAATATATGAACATTTTTTCAAAACACGAACTGTTTTTAACTTTACTATATTTTTTAGAAACTCCAAAAGAAAAGAAAATTTGGGAACATTTTTTGAAATTAAGAAAACTTATTTATCAATTTTTTGAAAAAAAATATAAACACTGTTTTTTTGAAAACCCAACCATGTTTAATTTTTTTTGAACAATTCTGATTTCTAAAGTTTTTGAATAAAAAACAAAAAAAAGAAAGAAAACGAAAATGAAGAAGTAAATAGAAAAGATAAAAGCAAAAACGAAAATAAAAGAAACAGAATCAGAAAGGAAAAACAAAAAAGAAAAACCTAAAGAAAACAAGCCACAAAAAACAATAGGAAAAATAAAAATTGTTTTAAGGAACTTTCCAGAAACTTCCCAAAACCAGGAGAAGACGACATGCCCGCAACCCTACGCTAACCGCCAAAATGGGCCCCGTCCAATTGATCGCTTCATGACGCTCGCCTCTGCAAAGCTTAGCCGATTTCTCATAGTATGCGGCGAATAAGAATTTCCGAATATATAAGCGACCAAGAAAATCCCACATCCGATTGGACATACTATGGTGCACCGCTGCGAGATGACCGACCACCATGCCCAAATAAAGGTATCTATTCAAAATCCTTGCGTAAGCGCCCACTCACCGACCCACGCAGATCAACTTCTAGGGTTCCCCCATGCAAGTGGGCCCCACTCCAGTACCTTTTATAACCTTTTTGGTACAATACTGAAAAATCCTGAATATTTTTTGAAACCCTGAATATGACTTTCCATATAAAAATCTTTACCTCCTGATCATTCTAGAGCTCCTCGTGATGTCCGGGATCTCATCCGAGACTCCGAACAACATTCAGTCACCAATGCAATTATCTCAATAGTACTTTAGTGTCACCGAAGGTTAAGCGTGCGACCTTACGGGTTCGAGAATCATGTAGACATAACTGGGGCTCCCGGTCAATGACCAATAGCGGGACCTGAATGCACATACTGTTTCCTAAATACTTCAAAAAATCTTTATCGGTTGGACCACGATGTCGATGATTTCGTTAATTTCGTATGCATTTTAGTTTGTCCAGCGATATGTTACTTGCGTGAGATTCAATCGTCGATATCTTCACACCTAGTTCAATCTGATTACCGGCAAGTCCCTTTAATCATTTTAATACAATATCCATAACTAAACACATTAGTCATATGCTTGCAAGCTTCTTGTGAAGTTGTATTACAAGAGGGGCCAGAGATATCTCTCCATCACACGGAATGACAAATCCCAGTCTCGATCCATGAAAACTCAACAAACACCTTCAGAGATACCTATGGAGCACCTTTATGATCACCTAGTTACGAGTGAAATTTGGATACACACTAATTATTATTTTTCCGGTGTTAGGTGGATTCACGATCTCATGGTCTAAGGAATAGGTACTTGACATGAAGAAAGTTGTAGCAATTAAACTAGGTGATACGATCATATGCTAAGATTACGGTTGGGTCTTGTCCATCACATCATTTTTTTAATGATGTGATCCCGTTATCTTATTATCTTCTTCCAGTCCTTTCTTTGACAAAATAGCAGCTGGCGATGCTTCCCCCAAAGGAGAAGACAAAGGCCCCAATTGGCAAAATGGGAAACACAAGTGTGACTTTTCCATCCTAGTACAAGTGTACAACAATATCTCGATCAAAATTCCATCCTATCCATTTTTAGAACATATGATCTGATTAATTTTTTCTTTAAAAATTTGAATTCAAATTTTGATTTTATATTTCACTCGATTTTTTTCTGTATTTCGTGTTATCGTGGTAACTGAGTTTACCCTCCCCTCCCCCCCGAGAAAAAAATTCCATTCGGAATCCAAAATGTTGGTCGTGATGCTGTGGAGCATCCGGTCGTTTGGCCGGTGGAGTGAGTGGCTGCAGACGGTGTCGAGTGGAGTCCCGCGGCACTGCATGAAGGTGGAGGGTGGCGTGTCGGAGTCATTGGTGAAGATTTGGTCACCGCGACGTGCATGTGAGCTCTACGGGAGTGGCCCGCGGCCTCTGAAGATTGGCTATGGCATTCAGGTTGCCCTGAAGGCCGCGAGAGAGCTGATAGCCCTTGCACTGTGCGCGAGCAACCAGGATGAAAGTGGATCTTTGTACCGGCGCCGCGTTGGATTGACGATGTCGACGCGTCTACCCAAGGAGTTAAGAGCGGCAGGGGGAGGGGGGGCGGCAGCCCAGCTGGACAGTGGCGCGACGGGTAACTTGTTGGGCCTTGTGAAATGAGGATCTTTACGAGTTTTACGTTAGCTTTTTTTTACTTGACATTTGTTTTCAAAAACAACGCATATGTTAATAACTACTTAAAATGTTATTACAACCATCATTCATTACAGCATATGCCTCGCAAGATGGGAAACTATTACAAGGATCGCCATCTAATCTAGTGCCAAAACTATGCTTCGCAGCCTCATGTATCGTCCCTGTTGGCGAGGCGTTTAACTTTAGAAAAATTGAATTTTGAAGCATTCTTGAATATATACATGGCCTCCTTCTCCCTATTAGATCGACAAGAGGGGGCTGCCAAGATTTTCATTTGTGAAGACGGGCGCCACAAACGCATAATCAATCTCTAAAATAATAGGCATGTGAAATATACTATAACACTAATTTCCCTAGAATTAGAGAGCCCACATTCAATTGAGGTCTCTAATTGACATTTTGACATCCGATTTTGACCTGGTCAACAATTTTTCAAAGCTTCTACATTTAACTATTTTATTTATATCTTGATAATACTATATTCCTTAGTTTTAAAGAGTCCATATTCAAGTGAGGTCTCCAAGACTCCAATTAAAATTGGGTCATCCGATTTTGATCGGTTCAACAATTTCTTAAAACACATTCGTTCAAGTCTTTAGACAAATAAATTATGCTTCCTAATGTGTTTGGTTTACGATTTTGACCGAACCAACAGTTTTCAAATTAATCAACATCAACCGGCCTATAAAATCATATCAAAAACATTCGTGCAACCATCGACGTAGAAATTTTTCCCATAAATATAAGGTTTGTTAGCATATAGAATCCTACCACGAAAGTCCCATCAAATTACCGCATTATAAATTAAAATAAGACACTCTATGTCATCTCCCCCTCACATCAAACAAAATATTCCATTAGTTTCAAAATATAAGGGGCATTAGTTTTTTGGAAAGTCAAATTCTTCAAATTTGACCAAGTTGAGAGCAAAAATATCGACATCCACAATATTAAATAAAAAATATGAAAATTCATTTAACGATGAATCTAATCATAACAATTTGATATTATGGATTTTAATATATTTATCTACAAATTTAATCAAATGTAGAAGGTTTAACATTTAAAAACAATACATATTGTATTTTGCAAGAGAGTGATTAGTTTTTTTAATCTAACAGCACAACAAAGCGCGCCCAGTCCTTCTAGTGTTATACCAATGTAGAGACGAGACAAGCACGCCTGAAGCTCATCTTCATTCACACACGAGCATTGTCCTATAATATATAGCATGATAAAGAATGACTTCACTGGAGGAATTCGTAGCCACACACCCCACGCTGGTTGCACCTAAATTGTCCACAAAACTATGTTCGTGAGACCAAGTTGCGCGACAAGAAAATTGACGAATGTGATGAATATGATGATTATGTTTCTCATGAGGACTTGAAAGTATCGCCACTCCAAGAAGTAGTGTTCCGATGAGACTTGATATCATTGGCATGAATAGATTTCGTGATAGGATTGCTGACTCCTTGATAAATGACCTACAACTTTCGTGATAGAATAGCTGACTCCTTGATAACCAATCTTACAACTATTAAGGGTATTTCAGTCATAGTTCATACATCTAGTTTGTCAAATGACCTACAACTTTCTCACAACAAATTTTTGGGTGCTCCTAGTTGGCGCCTTAATGGCCAGCTAGGAGAACCGGAGCTCACATGCCTTGCAATCTAGGTCGGCCAAGTATCAAGGCTGCGCAGATAGCTCGTTCGCACGGCCGCCTTGTTCGCTCGGTCATGGTTGAACCGATTGTGGTTGACAAGTTTGACCAGTCAACCATAGACTTTTAGGGGAAAAAAGGAAAAAATCAAATCATAAATTCAAAAATGTCCATTGATTTTGAAAAAGTTTAACTAACTACAAAAAAGATCATCAAATTTGAAAATAGTACACAATATTTTTGAAAAGCTCATCAATTTTGAAAAAAAAGTTAACCGGATTATTAAAAAGGGCCATTGAATTAAAAAAAAAACTTCACGGAATTTGAAAAGGATGCTTGATTTTGACAAAAATTCACCAGAATTGAAAAACATTTATTGGATTCCGGAAAAATCTTGTCGATTTGGGGAAAAAGTTGAACAAAACTGGAAAAAAAAATCATCAAATCTACAAAAGGTGCACCACACTTTGAAAAAAGTTCATCAATTTGCAAAAAAGTTCATTGAATCGGAAAAGTTTGTGAATTTTGAAAAAAAAAGAATAGGTAAATATCAAAGAATAATAGAAAAAACTGCAAAAGGTGCATCACACTTTGGAAAAAGTTCATCAATCTGCAAAAAAGTTCACAGAATTGGAAAAGTTTTTGAATTCTGGAAAAACAGAAGAATAGTTGGATATCAAAGAAAAATAAAAAATATGAAAGGAAAAACGGAGAAAGAGAGAAAGATTATAACAGAAAATTGTCCAAAAAATGGAAAAATGGAAAAAACGGTTGGAGAAAGTATAAATATATGAAAAGAAGAATTCATTATCACAACATGTTATTAATACCTCCAATAATTGGCTATGAGGAGTTGCCATGTGATCTTGAGCCAATTTATCACAATAGTAGGTTTTAAATGTCTTGGGACGTGTGCTGCAACTTACTGTTAATCTACTGCCCGCTTCTTTTCTCTCTCTCGTCTAAGTAGGCAAAGATGTAAGGAAAATGATCAACTTTGCCCGACTGATTTTGAGAAGAATTAAGCACAGGGCGTGCATGCCACGCGTCACAGTGGGGTTGGACACGACTTCCCTTTCTTCCTTATCCCCCATGAGCGAAAGAGCACCATAGATTTCTCATGTGTTGAATCTTCCCTCTCTTTCTACTCTCGATGAATCTCGTCGACAATTTCTTCTTTCCTCCAAAAATACGACGAGAGGCTGAGAAGCTGCATCTCAACGCAACATCCATGGCCAAGTTTGTGGGGGACGACTGGCATTGCACCAAAGCGGTGCTGCAACACAGCATACCATGGCGCTGCTCGTCGGTGATGGTGCTGCAACACATCATTCCATGGCCTTGCTTGCCGGCGACGGGCCCACTGCTCGCCGGAGCTTTTTTTTGGCGACGGTGCTTCAACGGCGCATCACGCGTGGTGTTGCTCGCCAACGACAAACTTATGATGATGCAACCTCACAGACGGAAATCGATGATTAAGGAGGAATCGAGCGTCTCTAATCCGTCCCTATGGAGCAAATCGAACGTCTGGTGAGGCATCTTAAAAATTGATAAAACTAGCCACCTGATTTATAGTTGTGGTCAAGATATAATGTTAAAGTCCTTATGGCCTGCTTATATCATTTTATTATACTTGCTCTAAATAGAAAATGCTCAGAAATCCATAGGCCCAACCAAACACAGCCTAACGGCCCGGCCCCTCATGCGAGCAGAAAATATATAAGGCAGGAGGAGGCTGCAGTGGGGGTGGAGAGACAGAAGTCGTCCCAACGGAGACGGCTAGATTGGATTCGATTTGGATTTGGATTTCTAGGGTTTCCCCATCCTCTCCCTCATCCTCTCATCGTCTCCCTCCTTCGTCTTCCCCGACTCCCATCAAATTCGTGTTTTCTGGCTGATTTTTGGAGGAAGATATGATCCGCAACTCCTTCGACCCCTTCCTCTGATTTGATCCACTCCCCTAAGAAAATCCCACATCAGATTCGACATACAATGATGCGCCGCCAAACTGCGAGATGATCGATCAGCATGCCCAAATAAAGGTATCTATTCAAGCGCCCACTCACCGACCCACGCAGATCAACTTCTAGGGTTCCCCCATGCAGGTGGGGCCCACTTCGATACCTTCTCTAACCTTTTCGGTACAATACCGAAAAATCCTGAATATTTTTCGGAACCCTGAATATGACCTCCCATATATAAATATTTACCTCCTGATCATTCCAGAGCTCCTCATGACGTTCGGGATCTCATTTGAGACTCCGAACAACATTCTTCACCAATGCAATTATCTCAGTACTACTCTAGTGTCACCGAGCGTTAAGCGTGTGACCTTACGGGTTCGATAATCATGTACACATGACCGGGACACCTCTCGGTCAATGATGAATAGCGGGACCTGAACGTCCATATTGGTTCCTAAATATTCGAGAAGATCTTTATCGGTTGAACCACGATGTCGTTGATTCCGTTAATTCCGTATGCATTGCACTTTGTCCAGCGATATGTTACTTGCGTGAGATTCAATCGTCGGTATCTCCATACCTAGTTCAATCTCATTCCGGCAAGTTCATTAAATCATCCGGTAATACAATATCCATAACTATATTTGACATGAAGAAAGTTGTAGCAATTAATGTAGGTGATACGATCATATGCTAAGCTTACGGTTGGGTCTTATCCATCACATCATTCTTTTAATGATGTGATCCCGTTATTAAATTACAACTCATGTCTATAGTTAGAAAACCTAAACTATATTTGATTAACGAGCTAGTCTAGTATATGCTCACTAGGGACACGTGTTGTTTATATATCCACACATGTATTCATGTTTCCTGTCAATACAATTATAACATGGATAATAAACATTTATCATGAACAAAAAAATATGATAATGATCATTTTTTATTGCCTCTAGGACATATTTGCAGCACCAAGAAGTTAGGATAATCTTGATAATAAAACAAGGCACTTCTTAGTCGGGAAAGGGCCTATGAGAGAGGACAAAAAAATGGAATACCATCTAGATGGTGAAAGTCGGCATTTTCCATATGCTCATTATGATAGGAAATTAAGTAATGGAGAGGAACGATGAGTCAAGAGAGGTTACATGGTTTGGCAACATTATGCATCGAGAAGAAATTATTGTATTATATTGACATCAACCCAATCATAAGTGACTTTGCATCGAGGGATGTTAGAAGAATTTTTTAAGCAAATAAGTGTGAATAAATTCATATATGTGTAGATTCATTTTCATTGTTACACTCCTAGGAGAAAACTTAGTAGTAGCGCTTGTTTCCCCCTTAGTAGTAGCGTTGGTGGCAACGCTACTGCTAAGGCACTAAAACTAAGTGTTTAGCAATAGCGCTGAACAACCAGCGCTATTGGTATGACCGTGTAGTAGCGTTTGTTCACAACAAGCACTACTGCTAAACCAGCGCTACTGCTACATCTTACCAACGCTACCTATTGTAACTATCGGTATCACTGGTGGGTCCCATGTATGCAAAAGTTATAGCCGTTTTATTTTTTCATAACACTTTTTTTAATCTTTTTTCAACTCGAGACTTTTTGTGCGTTCAACATGCACCATCCAAAGCTACATTATCAATTTTCAAACCTTTCCCACTTCATTCGTTATTTTTCATACATTTCTTAATTTTTTGAGCTAAATGACCCTGAAATTGAAAAGCATTACAAATGAACTCTGAAAAGGTTGACACTTGGCATGGTATAATCATTTCACCCACACAGCATGTGCTAATTAGTTGAGAGGCTTACGGTAAAAACTAGATGCACTTCATGTACAAACTGGACAATCCCTTTCGAAGGATCAGGGTTTTTGACGAAAACTCATGTGTTACAAAAGCATTTCATTTTTTAAAACTGCGTTCAACATGCACCATTCAAATCCACATCATCAATTTTCAGCCATTTCCCACTTCATTCGCTATTTTTCATGTATTTTTTTAAGCTAAATGACCCTGAAATTGAAAAGCACTACAAATGAACTCTGAAAAGGTTGAAACTTGGCATGATATCATTATTTCACCCACATAGCATATGCTAAAAAGTTGAGAGGCTTACGGTAAAAACTAGATGCACTTTGTGTACAAACTAGAAAATCCCATTCGAAGTATCAGGGTTTGGGACGAAAACTCATCTGTTACAAAGGCATTTCATTTTTTAAAACTTATTTAAACTCTAGAGTTTTTGTGCGTTCAACATGCACCATTCAAAGCCACATCATCAATTTTCAACCATTTCCCACTTCATTCGCTATTTTTCATGTATTTTTTAAGCTAAATGACCCTAAAATTGAAAAGTACTACAAATAAACTGTGAAAAGGTTAAAACTTGGCATGGCATCATTATTTCACCCGCATAGCATGTGCTAAAAAGTTGAGAGGGTTACGGTAAAAACTAGATGCACTTCGTGTACAAACTGAACAATCCCTTTCGAAGTATCAGGGTTTTGGACGAAAAATCATCTGTTACAAAGGCATTTCATTTTTTAACTTATTTCAACTCCATACTTTTTGTGCGTTCAACATGCACCATCTAACATGTGCCTGGCAGCAAAAATAATTAAATTAAAAACTATTTTTAAACTCAAGTTATTCACAATCTAGGTTTGAAGCAAATTTGAAAAAATCAAATTTAAACCATTCAAATTTGAAAACTAATTGCGCAAACACAAACTAGACAAAATTTTGAATCTAATGCAAAAAGAATCACTCAAAAACATCAAATATCCTAAAAGATATAAGCAATTTAAAACAGAAACTAAAACAGAAAACAAATAGAAAAAACAAAAAAAACTTTCAAAACCCTTTAGTACCAGTTGGTATCTCTAACCGGGACTAAAGGTCTAGCCTTTAGTCTCGGTTGGAGATACGAACCGGGACTAAAGCCCCAACCCCTTTAGTCCCGGTTGGTGTCTCCAACCAGGACTAAAAGTCCCACTCGAACCGGGACTAATTGTTGGAAATATGCCCTAGAGGCAATAAATAAAGTGTTTATTATTGTATTTCTTTGTTCATGATAATCGTTTATTATCCATGTTATAATTGTATTAATTGGAAACATGGATACATTTGTGGATACATAGACAAACACAATGTCCCTAGTATGCCTCTAGTGAACTAGCTCGTTGATTGAAAGATGGTTAAGGTTTCCTAGCCATGGACATGATATGTCATTTGATAACGGGATCACATCATTAGGAGAATGATGTGATGGACAAGACCCAAACTACAAACGTAGCTTATGATCGTGTCAGTTTATTGCTATTGTTTTCTGCATGTCAAGTATATGTTCCTATGACCATGAGATCATGCAACTCACAGATATCGGAGGAGTACCTTGTGTGTATAAAACGTCGCAACGTAACTGGGTGACTATAAAGGTGCTCTACAGGTGTCTCCGAGGATGTCTGTTGAGTTGGCATGGATCAAGATTGGGATTTGTTATTCCGTGTGACGGAGAGGTATCTTAGGGTCCACTCGGTAATACAACATCACAATAAGCCTTGCAAGAAATGTGACTAAGTGTTGGTCACGGGATCTTGTATTGCGGAACGAGTAAAGAGACTTGCCAGTAACGAGGTTGAACTAGGTATGGAGATACCGACGATCGAATCTCGGGCAAGTGACATACCGAAGAACAAAGGGAACATCATACGGGATTAACTGAATCCTTGACATAGAGGTTCGACCGATAAAGATCTTCGTAGAATATGTAGGAACCAATGTGGACATCTAGGTCCTGCCATTGGTTATTGACCGTAGAGGTGTCTCGGTCATGTCTACATAGTTCTCGAACCCGCAGGGTCTGCACACTTAAGGTTTGGTGACGTTTCGGTAGTATAGAGTTATGTATGGTGGTGACCGAAGTTTGTTCGGAGTCCTGTATGAGATCCTGGACGTCACGAGGAGCTCCGTAATGGTCCGGAGGTAAAGATTCATATATAAGAAGTCCTGTTTTGGTCGCCGGAAAAGTTCCGGGCTTATCGGTAGTGTACCGGGAGTGCCGGTAATGTACCGGGAGACCTCCGGGAGGGGTATTTCGACCCAACAGGCTTCATGGGCTGTGGGAGAGTGAATATCAGCCCTTAGTTGGCTGGTGGAAACTCCCACACAAGGCCCATGTGGCTGGAGAAGAAAACCCAGAAGGAAAAAGGTGGAAAAAGGCAAAAAAGGAAAAAAAATGATGAATCCTAATCCTACTAGGAGTGAAGGAGGTGGACTCCTCCTCTCCTAGTTCGGCCGAAGCCTAGGAGGCTTGGAGGCCAAGCTGCCTCCTCTCCTCCTCTCCTCCTATATATACTGGTGGTATTGAGGGTTTTTGCACTAGATTTTCAGCCACGTGCTACCCATTCCTCCAGTGCATAGTTTCTCCTCTAGACCGGTTTTCTGCAGTGCTTAGGCGAAGCCCTGCCGGAATTGCTCCACCACCATCGCTGGAGCGCCGTCAGGCTGCCGGAGAACTCTTCTTCCTCTCCACTCCTTCTTGCTAGATCAAGACGGTGGAGATCGTCATCAAGTTGTACGTGTGCTGAACGCGGAGGTGTCGTCCGTTCGGTGCTAGATCGGAAGGATCGTGATCAAGTTCGTGAGATGGATCGTGATCAAGTTCGTGGGACGGATCGTGATCGGATCGCGGGACGGATCGTGATTGGATCGCGGGACGCACGGCGATTTGGATCGCGAAGACGTTCGACTACACCAACCGCGTTTCTTAACGCTTCCCGCTTAGCGATCTATAAGGGTATGTAGATCCACTCTCCCTCTGGTAGATGCTCATCACCATGGATAGATCTTCATATGCGTAGGAAAATATTTGTTTCCCATGCAACGTTCCCCAACACTAATGCCCGACCGGCGCCCTAGCCGCTCGAACCGGGACTAATGTGTAGATTGAGTTGTGACGAAAGCCCTGTTTTCTACTAGTGTTAGTATATATATATATTAATTGATGACAACTTGAGTTCAAACAGATAACTAGCAGTCAAAAACCTACAATACTATTAAACCTTAAACTAGAGCTTAATCTTACTACAATACTACTAATGAGAAGAATCTGGTGGTGGTGGGGGCATTCTCGACAGAAGTATCCCGACCACACTTCCCCATCAGGCTCTCTGAGTCAGGCACGGAGATGTCACTTGTTGTAGCGCCCATTCCATAACCAAGTGGGGACTACTCTGAGGCGGCATCCGAGCATGCTCTACAGCGTTGGCCTCCGCAAAGATGACGCCTGCCACAACTTTTAGTTGTGTTTCGGCATAACTCTTGCACGTATTGACTTCGTGCTCCCAGAAACCACACTGAGTCTCCCGGAACAACTCTTGTTCACAAGAACGTTTAGGAGACATGGGAATCCCTGTAAATTTGGCATCATATTTGCTTAAAAATGGATATATTAAGTATACATCACACATAACAAATCTCTCCATCTGATGCATCCATTCATCTAAATGCATCCATCCATCCATCTAACCATCTAAATGCATCCGTTCACAATCATCGCAATGCATCCATTCACAGTCATCTCAATGCGTCCATTCAAAACCATCTAAATGCAACCATTCAAAACCATCTAAATGCATCCGTTCACAATCATCTAAATGCAGCCATTCAAAACCATATAAATGCAGTCATTCAAAATCATCTCAATGCATCCATTCACAGTCATCTAAAATGCATCCATTCAAAACCATCTAAATGCATCCATTCAAAACATCTCAATGCATCCATTCACAATCATCTAAATACAACCATTCAAAACCATCTAAATGCAGCCATTCAAAACCATCTCAATGCATCCATTCACAATCATCTAAATGCATCCATTCACATCATCCATCCATCTAAATTTCATCCATCCATTCATCTAACCATCTAAATTTCATCCATCCATGGGAGAGAGAAGGGAGAGGGAGAGATACCGCTGCGTGGATGGCCTAGACGGGGAGACACCGCGTGGGGAGGGATGAGACGGGGAGCTGCCGCTTGGGGAGGGCCGAGACGGGGAGTCGCCATGTGGGGACGGCGGAGATGGGGAGCCGCCACGTGGGGATGACCGGGATGGGGAACCGCCGTGTGGGGACGACCGGGACTGAGAGGGCCACCGCGGAGGAGCCCTCGCGTGGGGAGGGTCCGTGCGGGGGTGTGGGAGCGACGGCGCGAGATCGAGGAAGAGATCTGAGAGTGAGGAGTGAGAGGGTCGCGCGGGGGGAAATGATAAGTCGAGGGGACCAGTACTTAGCAGTAGAGCGGGGCCAGGAAGAGCGCTACTACTACACCTTTAGCAATAGTGTTTCTCCCTCACGGCCGCTACTACTACCGGTCTCCACCGTCGGTCGGGATGGGACCGATTAGCAGTAGCGCTGGTTCAAAGTCCAGCGCTACTGCTAACAGAATACCTGTAACGCCTTTCTCTGAAATCGCTACTACTAATTAGGAGTAGCGCCGTCCCTTCAACAAGCACTACTGCTAAAATTCTATCTATAAGCATTCTCCTAGTAGTGTTATGAAGTCTACATTAGGGGCCCCGAGTTTTGGCTTCGCCCCGGCCCCCCAAAACCTCAGGACCGACCCTACTTGAAAGTATTGCCACTCCAAGAAGAAAGTGTTCTGGCAAGACTTGATATCATCGACATGAACAGATTCCCTGATAGAATTTCTAACTCCTTGATAAACTCGAATTAACCATACGGTTGTTTCATCTGCTCATGGAGAAACTACTATTCTATTTTGTGATATGTGTAGAATTGTATATAATATGTTGCACCCTTCCTAATAATCTAATTGTTGGGCTTTTACTCATAAAAAATGTAAGGATTCTAATGTACTGATGTATTGATCAAAGAAGAAATATTTGGGTTTGATTGCTATTTAACCTCGTGATAAGTTGTTTGCTATTTATATTTGTGTGATGTGTATTTATCTTGATAAAAAGATGCTACTCTCAAGCCATGTCAAAATATAATGTTGTCATAAAGCTCAGATGTTTATTTAATTGGGTTTTATTAGTGCTCTAAGTCTACTCGTAATGATGTTATTATCATTAAACAACATGCAACCAATCCTACAGCTCTTAGGGGCATTTAAGTCATAGCTCATACAACTAGTATGTCGAAGAGTGTGGGCGTATTGAACCCATGGGCATATGAACCCGTTTTCTAAAAACGCACTTTAAATGTCAAAAAGTTCAAAAATAAATAAATTCCACACATACATGTTTGCAACATGTGTGCATGGCACAAAGTTTTTTTTTGGAAGAATCTCTTTTTATTTTACCTCCAAAATAAATAAATTTTACTGCTCCTAAATAAAGTCTCATGACATATTTTTTTGTCTTTGTTGCACAGGCCAAACAAAACATTATTTTCCATGAATTTTTCCGTGTGCACATAGAATATGAAGTTGTATGCATGTAACTTTTTTCAGATTTTATGGGCAATTAAAAATGGGTTTTCCAAAATGGTTCATATGCCCACCGGTTCATCCATGACTTTTCCATTGAATGACCTACCACTTTCTCACACAGTTTTTTGGGGCTCCTAGTCGGCGCCTTAAGCACCAGCTGGGATAACCAGTGAGCGCCCCGCAATCTGGATCGGCCAAGTTTCAAGGCTGCAGTGCTCGCTGGTCCCCACGGTCGCCTTGTTCGCTCAACCAGTCGACCAGTCAACCATTGACTTTAAAAAAAAGAATAACAAAAAGGTAAAAATCGTGAATTAAAAAATGTCCCTGGATTTTGAAAAAAAGTTAACTTACTTCGAACAATTTAATTGAATTTTAAAAAAAGTCAACCAGATTTTAAAAAAGTTCACCAAATTTTAAAAAGGTCAACGATTTTGAAAAAAAGTTAACCGAATTTTTTAAAAAAGCTCATCAAATTTTAAAAAGTTCACCTTATTGGAAAAAGTTTACCAAATTTGGGAAAAAAGTTCAAAAAATCTGAAAAAGCATCAAATTGTGCATTTTGAAAATAATAAAAGAAAATCTAAATATGAAAGGAAAGAAAAAGAGAAAGAGAGAAAAAAAGCATAACAAAAAATTGGTCTAGAAAAAACGAAAAAAAGAGAAAAATCCGGTTGGAGAAAGTATCGATAAATGAGAAACAACAACGCATTATGAAAGCGTGTGGTCCGTCTGGTTGGTTTGTGCGACTTACACCCGTGGTGTAGGTCGCGAATTTAGATCAGTCCCACACAATACATTTTTGCATATGAAATCATAAAAAAACTGGATGGTACAATCGACGCTTGAGACGCTAACATCATGGTTAATAGCACATCCGACAATCGGCTACGAGGAGTTGCCGTGTGTCATCTCGAGCAGACCTAAACGTCGGCATGTAAAACCATAAGTTTAAATGTCTTGGGCGCTCGTGTTGCAGCTCGCTATGCTAATCTACAGCCTGCTCCCCCTTGTCTTTTCTCTCCAGCTGAAAAAAGATATAACATTGAAGTCCTTATAGTCTACATATGCCACCTTATTATACCTGTTTTGTATGTGTAGAAAATGCCCGGATTCTCCGCGGCTGCTTTTCCACAGCAGCAGATTTTCCACGGCCCAACCAAACGCAAGCCTATTATCATACGCAGCCACGGCCCGGCCCGGCACCTCGCGCGAGCAGAAAATATATAAGGCAGGAGGAGGTTGCGGTGGGGGTGGAGAGAGAAGCCGTCCAAACATTACTAGATTGGATTCGATTTCGATTTCTAGGGTTTGCTCATCCTCATCCTCATCCCCCCCGTCGTCCTCATCCGATCGAATTCGTAATTTTCGATTGATTTCTCCACGGAAGATATGATCCCCAACTCCTTCGACACCTTCCTCTGATTTGATCTGCTCGCCCCCAAGCAAATCCCACATCCAGATTCCACATACTATGGTGCGCCGCCGCCCGTCTTCCTCCTCCTCCTCTTCAACCTCGTCGCCGATGCTCCAAAAGAACCTCCGCGCGCTCGGCCCCGGCCTCAATCCGTTTGCCCCCTTCGGCATGGGCAACTACTCCCGCTAATCTCTCTTTCCCCGCTCCCCTCACCCCTGCTCAATTTCTTTCTGAAATTTCTTTCTCCGGATCCGGTTTGCTTCTCCCCCCTTCAAGTTTTCGATTCGATTCGATTGGATTGCTCCTCCCTCTCTCTCCTTGCTTGCTTGGCTTGGTTTGCATCTGCTTGGACAGAAGATTGGACAAGGGGCCATGGTGCAGCTCCGCAGCTCGCTCAGCATGACCAGGGTGCGCGCCCGCGGCGACTCGGACGCCGACGCCGACGACCGCGGATGGAACCAGCTCCACGTCGCCGCCCGCAAGGGCAACCTCAAGGAGGTATATCTTTCTTAGCTCCCTCATCTCCTTATTTTTTTTTCCGCCTCACAGTTTCTTGCTGCCACAAAAACTAGTGAGCTGCCGTAGGAATGTTTAGGCAAGTATATGTCATGTCACGCGAGCGCATGGATGGATTGTAGCCATTCTGAGCCAGGCCACAACTTGCGCGCACCCCAAACGTGTCCTACATGTGACCAATTAGGAGGGACAAAGAGACCAAAAGTGGTACATGCCGTGTCACCATTGTGTGTGGATAATTGAAGCAAGATTGCTTGCCATGTGCCCTGACGGCTTCAGTTATAAGTGCCAACTATTCCGAGTTATGCCCATGCGTCATATCTCCTCATTTTTTTTACCTCCTACGGATTTGGATTATTTGGCCAGTTGTATCACATCTGAGATGCATTCTAATGCAATGATACAAGGGGATTTGTGTAGCCTTTGAAGAAACAGATTGCAACTTAGTATCAACAATCGCGTTGATTGAAGCACGTGAGGTGAACAACAAGACAAGTAGTTGGCATCCTGTATTTAGATAATTGAAGCAAATGTTGTTTTGATTTTACTGTAGCAGTCTATTTTCCAGCTCACTGTGGATAATGGATTGTTTTTCAAGGAAAGCCAAATAAGGTTAACTCATTGATTTCTTCACGGGTTATTCATGCTACTACTTTGGTTGCAGCTCTGTCTGAATGTCCTGGAACTTGGAACATGTGCGTGAAAAAACAGTGTCCCCTGAATGCACTTTAAACCTTTGAAACAGACTGCAAGTTGAGTACACAAATATGTTACACATCTGACCAATTAGGAAAAATGACCAAAACCGTGTTATCATGCTGTCACCTTGTGTGGGCAAGATTGTTTGGCATCTGCCCTGCCCAATTTAGCTGATTATAATACAGATTAAAAACAAACTTTGATGTCCTTCAGGGCATGTTAATGTTCAAACTCTGCATCCAGCTCTTCCAGAATGTCCTGGAATTTGGATCATGTATGTCAGCCTAGTAACTAGTTAGATATGCTGATTGTTTCAACTCCTATTCATAGGACCCCGCACTTCTTCTGTCTGTTCATCTGTGACTAGTTTATAATTTGAAGTACCACCCATTTAAAATTATTTTACTGGTGTCAAATCACTGTAAACGAAACCTGGATGAATGAATAAATTATTTGACTGTTTAAGCAGAACCACAGTTTTTTTAGTCTAAGTCTAAACCCATTGGTACGATGACTAATTAAACCCATACCACTTCTTAACTAAAAGGTTTTATATTCTTTGTTAGTAATTTATGTGAAATGAAATACTCAATACCATGATCTCTGCTCCTCCTTAGGTGAGACGTCTCCTGAATGAAGGGATGGATGTCAATGCACCTGCATGGGGGCCAAAGTCTCCTGGCGCAACTCCGCTGCATCTTGCTGCTCAGGGCGGGCATGTGAAAATCATGGATGAACTACTGGAGCGCGGTGCAAATATTGATGCCCGTACAAAAGGAGCTTGTGGCTGTAAGTGCTACTATTTTATTGTTGAACGTTCTTCCATCTGTTTACAGGATTTTATGATTTCTCTTATTCTGTATGTATTGTTTTTGGTTGCCGTTCGTAGTAGCAATGCATCTGCTTAGTTGTGTATACATATATCTCCAAGCTGTGGAAGTTAATACATCCAAGCATAATTTGTTTCCATTCTTTGCCGGCTTCATGTTTCATTACTACTCCCTCCATAGGTTGCCGCTCGTAGTAGCAATTCATCAGCTTAGTTGTGTACACATATATGGTCAAGCTGTGGAAGTTAATACATCCAAGCATAATTTGTTTCCATTCATTGCGAGCTTCATGTTTCATTACTACTCCCCCCCCATCCCATAGTATATGACGTTTTTGCAAGCTATGTTAGCTTGCAAAAATGTCTTATATTGTGGGACGGAGGGAGTAGATATGTACTCCCTCCGTCCCAAAATAAGTGACTCAAAAGTGACTCAACTTTACACTAACTTCAGTACAAAGTTGAGTCATTTTTGAGTCACTTATTTTGGGACGGAGGAAGTATATGACGTTTAATTGTAGCTGACCTGCAGGTTGTAATCTTGCTCTGTTGTAAAGTAGCTGAATGGTGTGCGTGTCTTCATATAATATTATCTTGATTGAACCCTGTGCAGGACAGTTTTCTGCTATCTAGCTTATCTGGGTTATATATTGTTTTTGGTTGCTGGTGTTAATAGTGTGTATGTCTGTCTGGTTACATCCAAATATTATTTGTTTTGCATTCTAGGAGAGCTCCATGATTCATTATTAGGTACTCCCTCTGTAAACTAATATAAGAGTGTTTAGATTACTAAAGTAGTGTTCTAAATGCTCTTATATTAGTTTACGGAGGGAGTATGTAGGTGAGGTTTACTTGTAGGTGAGGTTTACTTGTAGCTGAAGCGTTGTAATCTTGCTCTGTTTTAAAGTAGCTCATATATATCTTGATTGAACCCTGTGCATTACTGTTTTTTGCTATGTACCTTATCTAGCTCATTACTTCAACACGTTTATGATCTGTCTAGTGTCTACTACTCAACATAACCTACTTGACCCTGGGAGTCTTAACACTTAATTTGTCTTGATCCAGGGACTCCTCTGCACATTGCTGCCAAGGAAAGGAACAAGAGGGTTGTCAGGTTCCTGATCGAGAACGGCGCATTCCTGCCCCCTGACCTGAACGACCACAGGTTCAACCCTCCCCTCCACTACTGCTCTGGACTTGAGTGGGCATACGAGATGAAGCGCATGCAGGACGAGAGCGACTCAGGGGGCGAAACATCCTTCAGCTCGTCCAACTAGTGGAAACTGATCTATGTGCAGGAGAATCTGCTGATCCTTTGGTTTTGAGTGCTTGTTTGTTATCATGAAATCCATCCTTCCTATCTTATGATGTGCTGAGCCTGTGAGGAGCTACGTCCAAGTCAAAGCAGGCTGATGCTGGTATTGTATGTGTATACAAGAATAAACACGGTGCCGCCGTGAGGTCTAGGAGCTGCTGCTGGTCTGCCCTGTAGTTTACATGGTATTCTGGTACATTGGTGACCAGGTTGCAGTGATCTCAGATTGGAATATCTGTCTCTATGAAGGAACGTCCTTCGTAAACATTATGTTGTTGAACCTTCCCTTTTATTGTTGGACAAGTATTTTATATCTGATTGTTTGTTTGGAAGCTCATTTTTTTGGGGTTCAAATAAGCTATTGTTGTGTCTGCTTGAAGCTTGTTTTGATCTTAGACGTCGATATTCACTGGCATAATGGACATCATATTACATGACTTGTTTGGTTGTATCAAGGAATCAGCCCACATCATGTTGTGTGGGTGAACATTAAAACTGCCTGTTTGGGCATAGCTATGATGACCTAGACGATCTTGTGTGGCAACTACTCATCCCCATCTGTCGGAGCGAACGCGTGTGTAATTAACTTTAGTTGTCATGTCTAATTACTATAGTTGTCATGTGGGAGTAATTTTAATTGTCATGTATTATTAAATATAGTTTTCATGTGTAACTAATTAGGGTTGCGGTCAAATCATAGTTGTCTATGGTCAATTATAGTTGTTGTATATGATTAACTAGTTGTGGCATATGCATAATTGTAATTGTCATGTTTTATCGTGTGAGCAAAGAGCAACTTCACTCACACGTTGGTGCGAGTGTCGTGTGTCTTGGGCGAGGAGTGCTTACAGGTGTGTCACTAAATGATAACACCCATGTCATGCTGGATGCTTACATGCCTCTTGACCTAGATAACAACTACTGCAATATTCGCATCATTTAGGCTGTTCTTTTGGATGGATGGGGCAACAGACGATGCATCTTGGAACATATCCTAAAACAGAGATTTCACTCACCCAGCAAGCAAGGTATCAACCGTACGACACTAGGCTGAGGTACTTGCTCACTAGGCTGGGTTACCATCCACTCACCCAGCAAGCAAAGGTATTAATTTAATCTTTAGGCCTCATTTGGCACGAGAGGTTTGGAGGGGGTTTGAGTGGATTTTCCACGCGTGGCCCCGAACCCGCCACAATCCTCTTTGGACCATTTGGGCACTTGTGGATGAGTGGATGTTAGTTGTGAAGTCGTTGGCAGGTTCTTGTGCTTGCAAGCTCCTTTCATTTCTCACAAGGGAGCCTTCAGGAGAGTGGGGTTTGGCTGTGAGAATGTGAGCGCAACAAGGCTGTAATTTCTTCTGAAAAAAACAGAGCTGCAATTTGATTGCTAGAGACTGCGGGTGAATGCCAATGGCTGAGATATCTATGGCCTTAATTCTCTAACTATGTACAGTAGATAATATCGATTGTTTACGGCGCAATGTGAGGCTTGAGAGATGTGCGTGTTTGGTGACCACTCGCGTTTATTTTAGAGTTGATGTCAGTTACATCGATTAGGCCAGTCTGATGGTAATGACCAAATTACTCTTTCTAAACCTGCCAATGTTGGCCAGTAAGCTACCATGTAAACAAGTAAATCAATTTACTTTTAGTGTATAGCTAATGAACAGATAAAGAGTTAAATTATTTCCACTATCTTCTCAAGAGCTTTTGCAGATAAAAACTTGTTAAGATCTTGCAGGGAATTGCTTTTGCTATACAGTATGTCTAAGATGTCACTATCTATCACAACCCTTTCTTGCTTTCTTCCTTGTCAAAGAGAGCACGACCGTTTCTAATTCTAGTGGAAATGGTCATGTATATCAGTTGGTATATATATGCTCTGCATTTTTGCTGGGGAAGCGTACTGACTACATTAGTTGATTACACCTATGTGCAAGGAAGTTTTGTTTGTAGTTTCTTCACCATACTAATAATCATGTATTCAACGTTGGTCTTCATTAGTTGATTATTTCGTCCAATTCATGTTGACTTGTTAACAAGAGTGTTTGTGAGAATGGAAAACAAAGTTTATGGGAAGAGAAAGAAGGTTGTATGATCTTTGTTCCATGTCAATCTTGACAATCAATGCTTGAAACTAAGTAAGACGCTAGTACTGTACTAGTAAATTGTTTGTTATTTCAGATCAGTAATCCTCTTATGACTCTAGGTTCTGAACCTAGTTACTAATTTGATGCATGGCCCAACAGTTATGTGATTGTAATTGATGTTATCTAGGAGTATTTGTCACCATATGCTTTTCTTTTGGAAAATTGGAGAAATGTAATCATTCAACTGCTTAATATCATGTGGTAATTGGCTGGATGCATCCAATTTCTTCACAGCTGTAGCAATTGGCAATTGGCTCGGTTGGTCCATTTGAATGTGGCTATTGACCGGCAGCGGCGTTGTTGTGTCTATTTGCTAGATGTTGGCGTTGAGTTAGCAGATTATGTATGATTAACCTATCCATCCTGATTGGATCAGGACTTGTTTTCTTGTTCAAATGCTGTGAGGTGCATGAACGGTTTAAATTTAAAAATGTTATGAGATGCATGGATGGACTTTTGGGCACAGGGTCACAGGAACATGTAGTATACTGAATACATGCTACTTTAGTACTGTACTGAACTAGCTAGCTTCCTGAATTCCGCATATAGTTTTCTTTCATACAGTTTTCCAGTCAAATGTTTAGTGTAGATATTCGAAGTTCTTGACCTGACGTTGTTCTTGGACTCAACTACTTTTTT
Organism: Hordeum marinum; assembly: GCA_022496015.1. NCBI lineage: Eukaryota > Viridiplantae > Streptophyta > Magnoliopsida > Poales > Poaceae > Hordeum > Hordeum marinum. Next base: position 4,882,977 of record CM039677.1, on the reverse strand, counting down.
ATTATGACTTGTTGTTCTTGGGTCCGTCAATGTCGAAACAGTAGCTGTTGCTCGATGCTCTGTTCGCCATATGCTTCATATGTTCAGTTTTTTTTTCAGCATCTAACCCTATGGACCGATTCATCTGTTTTATAGGGACCTAATCTCGTGAAAGCATGGGCAACCACGTTTTGCCGCATAAGTCTCCTCCACATTGTGCCGCCCACAAACATGTCTCGGAGCATTCGCCGGTCAAACATGTGTTTATGTTGTGATGAACCGTTGACTTTCGTTGACGAACATCTTGTATTTTTTATTTAAACCGTTGATAGTACTTGTAACAAATTATACGAGCCTGTTTGTTGTTTTGCGTAATCTAATTGCACCTTTATTACAAATACATTTCTTCTATGAGCTTTTGAAGTTGTAAAAATTGTATTTTTAATTATAGTATAGTAATTTTGCAAATCTTGTATATCAATCCACGTGTACCAAATAGTAGGGGTATGTGAGGGTTTGTGGGTTTGGAGGGATTTGAGACGATTGGGTGAAAGGGAGGGATTCACCAAATCCTCCCAAATCCCCTCCTCCCAGGACCCCTCCAAACCTCTCGTACCAAACGAGGCCTTACGTAGTAGGAGGATATTCCGGGTATGTCTTCTATTACGGTTATTCCAGCTTCTTTTCTTCCTTTTATGGGTTTATTAAAACAACATATTTTAAATACACGCCGAATATTTTTCAGATGTAGGGGGGAGGGGGGCTTGAATCCTCAAGACCTCTATGTTCTTTTGTAGTTTTGTGAGAATAAAATTACCCTCGTTCTTTTGGCGGTGACACGAAGTTAAAGAGTCTTATGTCCTTGCAGATTTGATTATTTCGGTCTGATGAGTTTATTTAGTGTGTCAAGATCGTTTCATTAGTTTGATTCTTTGTGGAGGTGAAATCTTCATCAACACCATGGCAAATATATTATAATTCGACGACCTGCACTTCTAGGAGATCATCCCCGGTTCAAATACGTTCACAGATCAAGGCTTCCCATCTTTTTGGATGGCCTACTGAAGGCGCTTTCAAAAGCCTTTATTTGTAACGACGGTGCGGATAAAAGAAAGAGAACATCTTTGCACCAGTCCAATTGCAGGCTCTTTACCAAAGTAATGGGAGTATTTTCTTACAAAGATTGGTACCACGAAGAAGGTGTTTTCAAAAGATTTGTAATTCTTAGTCATAGAAATTATTTTGTATTTTCTTAGATGTTCGATCCAAGTCAGTGTACCGGTAATTATTATGAGTATCAATAAAATTATAGGTTTTTCTTTATAAAAATCACCACCACCTCACCATATATTACCGGTACCTGCCTAGGAGATGCTTAAGTATGTATGCGGACAAACGACTCTCGGCTGTGTAGCATCCCAGTTTCTACACCAGTGAGCTGCTACATCGAGATAGCGTAGGAGCAAGTACAATAAGTGAGGTAAGCGGGCTAACACCAGTGAGCTGCTACATCGACATGGCGTAGGAGCAAGTACAATAAGGTGAGGTAAGTGGGCTGTAAGACTTTAAATATTATATTTTTGCTGAGTTGAAGAGGAGACAAAAAGAGAGAAGGTAAGCGGGCTGGCTGCAGGGCCGGCCCTGGGCCATGGCGGCGAGTGCGACGCCCTAGGGCCCAACTCGAGCAGGGGTCCATACCCTATGCATGTATACTATATACAATATATATATTATACAAGAAAATAGCCCAGCCCATTAAGATGGGAGCAGCAACGCACGGACAAAGTCAACAATCCATCGTTTCCTTCGCTCTCTCGGTCTCTCCCACTCCCAGAAATACGCCGCCAGCCGCCAACTCATCATCTCCCTCCCGTTCTCATCTTCTTCCTCTTCCCCAAATCCAATTGATTGACCCGATTTCCTAAGAGGCCACGACCCCAACTCCCCAAGATAATCAATGAATCTTCCGTTAGTACTCTACTCCAGTGGATTTCTTTGCAGCCTACAAATACCCCAAGGGCCCCGACGAACGGATCTACAGAGACGAGCCGGCCAGCGGCGACACACCCTGTGCGGCTGTGCCTTGGAAGGAGCACGAATACATGGAGGCGAGCCGGCCAGGATCCGACTGCCCGGTGGTGGAGAGTGGAGACGTGGAGTACTGAGTACATGCACTTCCTCGTAATTTTTTGCATCTCAAGTTTTCCCCTTGTCTATTTTCTGTTTATGATAAATTCATGTGATGATGTTTAACCTTCTTAATTCCAGGACCAGGGCCAGCCGTGGCATTCTAGTCTTCTAGAGCAGTGAGGAGGAGCGTGGGATTTCTGCTCTTTACTCCAAGAACAGGATTCAAGAAGACAAGCATTCAGATTCAGGTGTTCTCTCTCCTTTTTTTTCCGTAACCATGTTGCAAAAAAAACATTTATCTGGTTGTGCGAAACGAAGAAAGAAGAAACTTGCTGCTGAATTCATTGGAACTCAAAAGGGTGCTATTCATAAATTTGTTGTAAAAAAACCCACTGCCGAGAATCCAAAGGTATTAGATGTTCGTAGTGTTGGAGAACAACAATCTGATGAAAACTTAGTAGAGGAAAATGTTGTCATTGAGGATTCTACAAATTTTGGTAGCCATGAGAATGTTTCTAGTACTGAAAATCCTAGAGAGGATGAACAAAAATCTTATAGTTTAGATATTTATGACCCTAGAATTTGGGAAATTCTTAACAATAAATTGAGAGACATTCTAATAGAGAAAGGGCCTACAAGGGATTTAGATCTTTTGTATCATCCAGATGATAATGGTAGGCATTTTTCAAATGTGTACTACTCAAGAAATCTAAGTAGTGGGGAGGTTAGTGATAGGAAATGGTTGGTGTACTCTAAGGGTGCGAATAAAGTTTATTGTTTTTGTTGCAAATTTTTCAAATCAGAAGGCAACAGAAATTTGTTAGCATCTGAGGGTCTAAGTGACTGGCAACATCTTAGCCAGAGGCTCAAACTTCATGAGAATAGTATTGAGCATATCACTAACATGAACACTTGGAATGAGGTAAGGCTGAGACTAAATAAAAATCAAACAATCGACAAAGATTTGCAGCAAGAAATTGCAAAAGAAAAAGAGCGATGGAGGCAGGTTTTAATAAGAATTGTTGCTGCTGTAAAGTTTCTTGCTAAACATAATTTGGCTTTTCGAGGATCGAATGAGAAACTTTATCAAGATAACAATGGCAACTTTTTGGGAATAATAGAAATGATGGCAGAATTTGATCCTATAATGCAGGACCATATTAGGCGTATCCAAAATAGTGAAATTCATCATCACTATCTTGGCCATAAGATTCAAAATGAGCTGATTGATATTCTCGCACAATGTGTTAAAAACACTATCATAAGGATAATTAAGGATGCAAAATATTTCTCTGTAATTCTAGACTGTACCCCCGATGTAAGCCATCAAGAACAAATGACTCTCATTGCGAGGTGTGTAAACATGTCAAGTAAGACTACAAAAATAGAAGAGTATTTTCTAGAGTTCTTGAAGGTGGATGATACATCTAGACTAGGACTCTTCAATGAGTTAGTTGGTGCCCTTAAATATCTTGATTTGAATGTTAATGACATTAGAGGTCAAGGCTACGATAGTGGTTCTAAGATGAAAGGAAAACATCAAGGTGTTAAAACACGTTTGCTTGAAATAAATCCTAGAGCATTGTACATGCCATGTTACTGTCATAGCCTCAATCTTACACTTTGTGACATGGCAAAATCATGTAGCAAAGCTATTACTTTTTTTGGAGTTGTGCAACAAATTTATATATTGTTTTCGGGTTCTACTAAAATATGGGAGGTATTGGTTAATAAAGTTAAAGATCTAAATTTGAAACCTTTGTGTGATACTCGCTGGGAGAGTCGGATAAAAAGTGTCCAAGCTATTCGGTATCAAGCTCCTCAGATATTGTTAGCTTTGTTGGAATTGGAAAGAACTTCTAGTGATGATCCGAAAACTAAGAGTGATGCACATTCTTTGGTTACTGCACTTAAGAATTTTAAAATTTTACTTGGTATGGTCATTTGGCATGACGTTTTATTTACCATAAACACTATAAGTAAGAAGTTGCAGTCTAAGTTTGTTTGCATTGACATTACCCTTAAGCAAATTGAAGGTGTGATCTCATTTTTTCAGAAGTACAGAAATGATGGCTTTACATCTAGTTTGAATATTGCAAAATCGATTGCATCTGCCTGTTGGGGAACGTTGCATGGGAAACAAAAAATTTCCTATGCACACGCAAGATCTATCCATGGTGATGAGCATCTACGAGAGGGAGAGTGGATTTACATACCCTTGTAGATTGCTAAGCGAGAAGTGTTAAGAAACGTGGTTGATGTAGTCGAACGTCTTCGCGATCCAAATCGCCGAGCGTCCCGCGATCCAATCACGATCCGTCGCGATCTAGCACCGAATGGACGACACCTCCGCGTTCAGCACACGTACGGCTTGATGACGATCTCCGCCTTCTTGATCCAGTAAGAGGGAGTGGAGAGGTAGACGAGTTCTCCGACAGCACGACGGTGTTGCGGCGATGGTGGTGGAGTAATTCCAGCAAGGCTTCGCCTAAGCACTGCTAAAACCGATCTAGAGGAGAAACTACAGACTAGAGGGTAGGGTTGCACGTGGCTGAAAATCTTAGTGCAAAACCCCTAAAACCTCTAGTATATATACGAGGAGGAGAGGAGGAGGCTTAGAGCAAGGGCCAGCCCTAGGAGGCTTCGGCCGAAGTGGAGAGGAGGAGTCCTCCTCCTCCACTCCTAGTAGGATTAGGACTCCTTCCTTATTTCCACCTTTTTGCCTTTTCCACCTTTTCCACTTTGGAATTTCTTCCCAGCCGCATGGGCCTTCTATGGGACTTTGGTCAGCCCACTAAGGGCTGGTATTCATCCTCCCACAGGCCATGTAGCCTCATGGGTCGAAATACACCTCCCGATGGTCCCCGGTACCCTCGCGGCACTACCGGTACACTACCGATGAGTCCGGAACTTTTCCGGTGACCAAAACAAGACTTCCTATATATCAATCTTTACCTTCGAACCATTCTGGAGCTCCTCGTGACGTTCGGGATCTCACCCGGGACTCCGAACAACCTTCAGTTACCACCATGCATAACTCTGTACTATTGAAACGTCACCAAACCTTAAGTGTGTAGACCCTGCGGGTTCGAGAACTATGTAGACATGACCGAGACACCTCTACGGTCAATAACCAATAGCGGGACCTGGATGCCCATATTGATTCCCACATATTCTATGAAGATCTTTATCGGTCGAACCTCTATGTCAAGGATTCAATCAATCCCGTATGATGTTTCCTTTGTTCTTCGGTATGTTACTTGCCCGAGATTCGATCGTCGGTATCTCCATACCTAGTTCAACCTCATTACCGGCAAGTCTCTTTACTCGTTTCCGTAATACAAGATCCCGTGACTAACACTTAGTCACATTGCTTGCAAGGCTTGTTGTGATGTTGTATTACCGAGTGGGCCCTGAGATACCTCTCCATCACACGGAGTAACAAATCCCAGTCTTGATCCATGCCAACCCAACAGACACCCTCGGAGATACCTGTAGAGCACCTTTGTAGTCACCCAATTACGTTGTGATGTTTGATACACACAAGTCACTCCTCCGGTGTCCGTGAGTTGCATGATCTCATGGTCATAGGAACATATACTTGACATGCAGAAAACTGTAGCAATAAACTGACACGATCATATGCTACGTTTATAGTTTGGGTCTCGTCCATCCCATCATTCTCCTAATGATGTGATCCCGTTATCAAATGACATCTCATGTCAATGGCTAGGAAGCCTTGACCATCTTTGATCAACGAGCTAGTTCACTAGAGGCATACTAGGGACAAAGTGTTGTCTATTTATCCACACATGCAATGTGTTTCCAATCAATACAATTATAGCATGGATAATAAACAATTATCATGAACAAGGAAATATAATAATAAACACTTTATTGATTGCCTCTAGGGCATATTTCCAACAATCTCCCACTTGCACTAGAGTCAATAATCTAGTTCACATCACTATGTGATTTACATTGTAATGAGTCGAACACCCAATGCAGTTCTGGTGTTGATCATGTTTAGCCCTTGGAAGAGGTTTAGTCAATGGGTTTGCAACATTCAGATCCATGTGCACTTTGTAAGTATTTATGTCCTTCTCCTCGATGTAATCATGGATGTAATTGAAGCGTCGCTTTATGTGTCTGGTCCTCTTGTGAAACCTTGGTTCCTTGGCCAGAGCAATGGCACCAATGTTGTCACAGAACAGAGTCATTGAATTCAGTGCACTGGGCACTACTCCAAGATCTGTCATGAACTGCTTCATCCAGACACCTTCCTTTGCTGCCTCCGAGGCTGCGATGTACTCCGCTTCGCATGTAGAATCGACTACCACGTTTTGCTTGGAACTGCACTAGCTTACCGCTCCCCCATTGAGAATAAATACGTATCCGGTTTGCGACTTAGAGTCATCCGGATCAGTGTCAAAGCTTGCATCGACGTAACCCTTTACGACGATCTCTTGATCACCTCCATAAACGAGAAACATTTCCTTATTTTCAGGTACTTAAGGATATTCTTGACCGCCGTCCAATGCTCCATTCCAGGATCACTTTGAAATCTTCCGGCCATACTTATGGCAAGGCTGACATCGGGTCTTGTGCACAACATTGCATACATGATAGAGCCTATGGCCGAAGCATAGAGGATGACACTCATCTTCTCTCTAGCTTCTGCAGTCACTGGGCATTGAGTCTTACTCAACTTCACACCTTGTAGCACAGGCAAGAACCCCTTCTTGGACTGATCCATTTTGAACTTCCTTCAAAACCTTATCAAGGTATGTGCTCTGCGAAAGTGCTATTAAGCGTCTCGATCTATCTCTATAGATCTTAATGCCTAATATGAAAGCAGCTTCTCCTAGGTCCTTCATTGAAAAACTCTTGTTCAAATATTCCTTCACACTTTCCAACATTTATATATTGTTTCCAATCAGCAATATGTCATCCACATATAATATTAGAAACGCTATAGAGATCCCACTCACTTTGTTGTAAATACAAGCTTCTCCATAAACTTGTATAAACCCAAACGCTTTGATCACCTCATCAAAGCGCTTATTCCAACTCCGAGATGCTTGCACCCGTCCATAAATGGATCGCTCGAGTTTGCAAACTTTGTCAACATTCTCTGGATCGACAAAACCTTCTAGTTGCATCATATACAACTCTTCCTCAAGGAAACCGTTGAGGAACGCTGTTTTGACATGCCAAATTTCATAGTCAAAATATGCAGCTATTGCTAACATGATTCTGACGGACTTAAGCATCGCTACGGGTGAGAAGGTCTCATCGTAGTCAACTCCTTGAACTTGTGAAAAACCCTTTGCCACCAGTCGAGCTTTATAGATGGTGACATTACCGTCCGCGTCTGCCTTCTTCTTAAAGATCCATTTGTTCCAAATGGCCTTTCTCCCTTCAGGTAGTACTTCCAAAGTCCATACTTTGTTTTCATACATGGATACCATCTCGGATTTCATGGCCTCTAACCATTTCTTGGAATCCGGCCCCATCAACGCTCCTCCATAGCTCATAGGTTCATTGTTGTCCAACAACATGACCTCCAAGACAGGGTTGCCGTACCACTCAGGAGCAGTACGCGCCCTTGTCGACCTACGAGGTTCAATAGTAACTTGATCTGAAGCTTCATGATCATCATCATTAACTTCCTCTTCAATTGTTGTAGGCTCCACAGAAACATCTTTCTGCGTTGCGCTACTCTCTGGTTGAAGTAAAGGTTCAATAACCTCATCAAGCTCTATTTTCCTCCCACTCAATTCTTTCGAGAGAAACTCTTTCTCAAGAAATGTTCCGTTCTTAGCGACAAACACTTTGCCTTCGGATCTGAGATAGAAGGTATACCCAACTGTCTTGTTTGGGTATCCTATGAAGACACATTTCTCCGCTTTGGGTTCCAGCTTTTTAGGTTGAAGTTTTTTGACATAAGCATCACATCCCCAAACTTTAAGAAACGATAACTTTGGCCTCTTGCCAAACCACAGTTCATATGGTGTCGTCTCAACGGATTTCGATGGTGCCCTATTTAAAGTGAATGCAACTGTCTCTAATGCATAACCCCAAAACGATAGTGACAAATCGGCAAGAGACATCATAGAACGCACCATATCTAATAAGGTTCGATTACGACGTTCGGACACACCATTACGCTGTGGTGTTCCGGGCGGTGTCCGGGTCAACAGACTTGGATTCGAGGCCATTGGTAACGTGGTACACTCAAAGGGGTTGTTAGGGACGAAGGACACAGTTTACCCAGGTTTGGCCCCTCGTGGCGAGGTAACAGCCTACATCCTGCTTGTGTTTGTTATTGCTTGTTTGTATCGATTACAAGGGAGCTAAAGCTTGACCTAGTTCTTGATAACCTCACCTCTAAGCCGCCTTGGGTCTCGCCCTTATATAGGGGGTCAAGACCATAGGTCATACAGGTTCATGACCGACTCTCATTACATATCCGAGTCTGCCTCTATCTTTCTGGTCTATCCTGTTCGAGCCGTTCCCAGGCGGCTTACACGCCCGGGTCTTCTCATCTGGGTCACCTCATGGCCCACTCTGGGAGGCGCTACTCTTGTTGGGCCTTCCTGCCACGACGGCTTACTCTTGGGCTGTTTATGAGCCGTCCAACTTAACCCAGAAACTCCCAGGGTGGGTCTCACCGTGGGGTTATATCCCCAACATTAGGCCCCAGGTTGATTTGAGCTTGCTCACTTCATCCTCTTCTTCCGTCTCTTGATGAGTCGCCCGGTGATGACCCGCCGTGATGTCACATGAGATCTGCCCAAAAGATCCGCTGACGTTCCAACAAAATCGCGTATTAAATAGTTGGCCCGAGAATCGAGGCGCCTGCCTCGACCGGATGATTTCTGTCGCCTTGATTCTCGCGCCTGACCGTTTCCCTTTAAAATAGGACCGCTATGACTGGTCATTTTCCTTCTTCCCGCTCGCATTTCCATCTTCTTCGACGCGTCCGCTCCTGCTCTGGCGCACTCTGCCCCAACGCCGTCTTTCACCTCGTCGTCAACTAGGCCGCTGCATCAACCTATGTCGTTCCATTTCTTTCGCGTCTGCCACTCCATCATCGGTAAGTCCAAGCTTCTCCGTTAGATCCGTCGCCACCGTGATAGGGTTTGCGGAAGCTCCGCCGCCGCTGCTCGGGCTCCGCCCGCGCCATCGTCAGTGTACTCCCGACGCCGTTGATGCCCTTAATGCGCATCCTTGCCGCGCCGCCGCGTACAGGGCGGCCGTGCGCAATGCGTGGATTGTCGCGGCTCTGTTTTCTTTTTCCCGCTTCGTCTGTTCTTCGCTAGGTCGAGAATTAGACCCTTTTTTCCTGCTTTTGTAGATCCCTAATTGTAGCGGCAGTTTGCGAAACCTGTTTTCTGGGACTTAGCCGATTTTCGCTCTTCCCCCTCTCCTTATTGACCCGCCGGGTCTCTCCGGCTCTCGTCAGCCAGACCATGGCAGAACTTTTAAATTTGTAAGCCGCCGTAGATACTTGACTTTCACCTGACCCGTCTCACCTTTTAACTTGCACAGCCTTTTAAGTCGCCAGCATGTCTCGCGCTTCCAATTCGTGCGACTGGGTTGGGTCGTGCATCACGGAGGACTTTTTGTTGGATTTTTTTCACGCGAGTACTCTTCCTCCCAAGGAAGTCATTAGCTGGCGGGTCCCGGGTGATGAGACACGGCCCAATCCTCAAGAAGGTGAGGTGGTGGTCTTTTCTGACCATATTGAACGAGGGTTCGTGCCTCCCGGCTCGAAATTCTTTCCGGATGTCCTTCACTGTTATAAGCTTCACCCGTAAGACCTGGCCCCCAACTCTATCTCAAACATATGCAACTTCCAAGTGCTCTGTGAAGCTTACCTTCAAGTCAGGCCGTCTGTAGGATTATTTCGAGAGTTCTTCTATGCTAACCGGCAAACTGAAGTGAAAGCCGGTCCGAGTCTAGAGCTTGGAGGCATCTCCATCCAACGGCGAAGAGATATCATCTTTCTAGCCACGTAGATGCCGAGTCACCCCAAGGACTGGAACAAGACCTGGTTCTATTGCAAGGACACTTCTCCTGAGAACGAGCGCCCTTTGTCGGGTTATCGTCCCTCCCGGCTCACAACAACATCAGAGCTTCCTGGCCGGCTCTCAGCTTCCGAGTGCGCAAGATATGAACCGGCCCATGCCAAAATCAAGGCTCTCATGGCTAACGGCTTAATCGGGCTGGACCTGATCCGCTGCTGGATTTCTTGGCGGATTATGCCTTTGAGCCATAGAAGCCGGCTCATGTGCGAATATGAAGGCAAGTATGATAGCTCATTATGCTTCAGCCGATCCACATTGACAGAGAATGACATTACCCTCGCCATCTGGAGCCTTGTCCATGAAGCTTCCGGCTCGTGTAGCGAAATCGGCCTGGCGCCTTTCAGTGCGAACAATCCGGCTCCAGATGTAAGGAGACTCTTCTCCTCTTTTTATCTTTGTTACTTTGTACTTTCCCAACTTATTATTGTTTAACCGGCTTTACCTTTCTAGGCCGACTCTGATTTCTGGAAAAGGGAGTATGTCGCCCCCTTGAAGAAACCCAAGAACAAGACACTGACCAAGAAGTCCAAGAAGGCCATCCCATGAGAGGATTATTTTGCGTCGCCGCCGTCCTCCGACTCAGAGGCAAATTTTGTCATCTTATTTTGCTTACCCTTGTCCTACTCACAGGATAATGCTGAGACTAGCCGCGCCAACGCCCCTGAGGTAACCTATATTTCTTCTGGCTCAGAATACTTTGTCCCCTAAAAGCCGCGGCGGGTTATTAAAAAGGTCCCTCTTTCTCATCCTCTCGCTTATCTGGCTCCCGATTTTCTCTTGAAGAAGCAACAACAGATTGAATGTCGCCAGACCCGGAGCGCCGGTTCTTCCGAACTGATGTCCGGTTTACCAAACTCGCCAGCCCCAAAGAAGCGCCCCGCAGAGGTATGTATCTTCATTTAGCTAATTTCATTTTGTATCCTTTAACGCTGTCTCATTTTTTCTTTGCCTTGTCTCAGAAATCACCTTCTTCTGGCGAATCTTCTACGACTGCTGTGCCGCCTCCCAAGATTAACCCGCTGTAATTACTTCCCACTATGATCTCCGGCTTTTTGAGCCGCCATAGCATCCCTTGGGTTCTAATCCTCACACTTTCCAGGGCTCAAGCCAAGCGCCGGAAGACCAACATGCCCTCTCCTGGCCCTGCTGCTCCTGAGTCGGAACCTTCGAAGGTGGATGAGCCACAACCGGCTAATGATGTCCCAGCCACTTCGGCTGAACCGGCCGCTGGCGACGTCGTCGCAGATAGCCCAATGAAGAGTCTTGCCAAGCCGCCAAGTCCTACCCAGCCGCCGAGTCTTGCCCAGCCGCCGAGTCCTGCCCAGGCAGCCAAGGACGTGGCTGACCCTGAAGTTGAAGTCACTGGCGCCGGGTCGGATTCTCCTCCGGCTCATGTGTTGTCCAAGCAGGTTGACACAACTGACACCTCTAAGAAGCTTGACTTTGAACCTTCCGCTTTGGAGAAGATGTCAGCGGAGGAGCTTCATGCTGGCTATATGACCCGCCTTTCCACCAGCCGAGACCTGGAGCTTCAACTGGTTAACCTCATGAAGCGGAAATATGAGGTACTCTTTTCCTCCTTTATCTTCCCACGTATCCCCCAAGCGCCGGCTTAATCATATTGAACCGGGGCTTTTTGCTTAGCTGCTTTATAGAGAAATTGACACTGTAGAATGTTTTTAAGAAGAACCGTTAGTAGCCCCCAAGGGCCGGCTCAAACTTGCTTTTGAGTCGGGCCTACTGAGGAGACAATAAGTTTGTGTAGATCTAGATAGTAGCCCCCAAGGGCCGGCTCAAACTTGCTTTTGAGTTGGGCCTACTGAGGCGACAATAAATTTTTGTAGAGCTAGATAGTAGCCCCCAAGGGCCGGCTCAAACTTGCTTTTGAGTCGGACCTACTGAGGCGACAATAAATTTTTGTAGAGCTAGATAGTAGCCCCCAAGGGTCGGCTCAAACTTGCTTTTGAATCGGAGCTTCTTAAAAACATTAGCCCCCAAGTGTCAGGCATATTGCTTGCAATCTGTTTGAGACTTGTACGTCTTACACTCTGCTTTGAAAACGTTTGCAGGAATCTTTGACTGAGGCCGACTCACAGATGGCGGGCTTAAAGAACAATTTGGCTGATCAACAGGCTGCTCGGAGTGCCACTGACGAGAGATGCGGGCTCTTGATCGAAGAGCTGGTTAAAGTTAAGGCGGAATTTGCCACTTTCAAAGAATCCGCCATAGCTGAGAAGGCCACTCTTACCAAGCGGGCAGACGATGCTCACCAGCGGCTGATGATCGTCTCTGACGAGTTGCAGTCCCTGAAACGTCACATCTCCAAGATGACAGCCGCCCTCTTCAGTGAGCTCTTTAATAAGTTATCTGTAATTGCTGCTATGATATCTGAACTGGCGACTTATCATGAAAATATCCTCTCATGCAGGTCCTAGAAGCCGTCAACTGGTGACTGATAGCTTATTACCTCTGAAAGCTATTTACACTCTGGCGGAGCAACTCTACTGCGGTGCAATGTTCACCATTAAGTCCGTTAAGTCCGTTCAGTACAAGGCCAAGATCCCTTCAAATCTCAAAGGGGTCTTGGAGCTTTTCTCCACAATGCCCAAGCATATCGCCGAGTTAAAGAAATCAACCGTCCGCCAGGGGGCGATCGCAGGTATAAGCCAGGCTCTGGCCTTTGCGCCGGAGCTTACTTCGGGTGACATGATGGAAGGTTTCCCCTCCAAGAGGGATGACGGCTCTGATTTCACAGAAGCCGACTACATCCGGTGTGTCAAGGACTCCAAATACTTAGCCTCCGTCTTAGCAGAAGAGGTCGACCTGAACACCTATCAGGCGGCTTATGACGCGGACCAGAAGAGGATTCGCGGCCCTCTATATGAATGGAAGGACTTGACACCTGCCCACAGTAAGGACCTCTTTGCCTCTGCTCTTGACACGTCTCCTTTCTTTAAACAAGGGAATTTTGCAACTCTAGCTGACTGCAACTGGAACATGGACGACCTTCAGATCCAAGCGTCCGAGGAGCCGGAACAGGATGAGCCGGAGGCTAGTTAACTTTATTCCACTTTGTAATAGCCGGCTCTCGCAGTAGAGGGCTTTAAAAACTTGATTCACACTTGTGGGCTCTATATAGAGCGTTTGTAATATACATGTCCTTTGATACTTTGTTGTGCTTCCTTGAACAAAATTCCGGCTTTCTAAATGCCATCTTCTTTTGACGCGTTTCCGGCTAATGAATTCCGTCGGCTCTTCTTCATAAGCTGAGAGTCGGTCAAAAGATTTCATAATTTCCATCCGCGGCTGACCATGTCAACTGGAACCTTTGTAGCATAATGCCGTGGCTAACTTACTTAACCGATTTTTGTGTCAGAAAAGCCGGCTCATTACGAGCTATACCCGGAGGTAATAATACAACATAAACACTAGCGGATAGGCATTAGAAGCTGTACCCTAAGGTAAGAAGCCGCCCTCGCGGGTCATGAGGTGTTAATTACCCGTCGATAAAAAACCCTCACAACCGCGGCTAAACATGTTAGCCGGAGTATTGGCATAAAGCCGGCCGATAGGGTGTTAGAAGCGATACCCGTCGATAAGAAGCCCCCTTCAGCAATACGGTGTTCGACACCGGCGGGTAGGCGTTAGAAGCTGTACCCGAAGGTAAGAAGCCGCCCTCGCCACGGCTCATCTACTGAGCCAATTTTATACGGTGTTTGACACCGGCGGGTAGGCGTTAGAAGCTGTACCGGCTAAAGGTAGGAAGCCGCCCTCGCCACGGCTCATCTACTCAGCCGATTTTATACGGTGTTTGACACCGGCGGGTAGGCGTTAGAAGCTGTACCGGCTAAAGGTAGGAAGCTGCCCTCGCCACGGCTCATCTACTGAGCCGATTGTTGACGATGTATCATCTGGTGCTGCGACTCATTCTCCTGAGCCAACTTTTGACGACGTAACACCTGGCGCTGCGACTCATTTTCCTGAGCCGGGTCATGACGGTGCAATATCTAGCGCCGCGACTCATTTTCCTGAGCTGGGTCTTTTCACTTTTTGCAATGATATTTCTTTATATACTGATGACATGTACAATGACGATATACAATGAAGGGTCTCTACACCCTCATGTGAAATAAGGCCGGAGATGCGCGATGTTCCACGGCCGGCGGGTCTCCTGACCCGCTGTATCTGAGTCATCTCGTATATCAACGAGGTAATATGACCCGTTGTTGAGGTTTCTGCTGACCACAAAGGGTCCTTCCCATGGAGGAGAGAGCTTATGCATATTCGTATGGTCTTGAATCAGCCGGAGCACTAAGTCGCCCTCTTGGAACGTTCGGGTCTTGACCCGACGGCTGTGATAGCGATGCAAGTCTTGTTGATAAATTGCCGATCGAGACGCTGCTAGCTCTCGCGCCTCTTCCAAAGCATCCAACACGTCTTGACGTGCCGTCTCATTGTCCGTCTCAACGTAAGCCATCACCCTTGGCGAATCATGTCGGATGTCACTAGACAACACTGCCTTGGCCCTGTATACCATAAAGAAAGGCGTGAAACCCGTGGATCTGTTAGGTGTGGTTCTGATGCTCCATAAGACGAAGGGTAATTCCTCTACCCAACACCCGGGCGTCCACTGCAAAGGAACCATAAGCCGTGGTTTAATCCCTCTTAGAATTTCCTGATTGGCACGCTCTGCCTGACCGTTGGATTGTGGATGCGCCACGGATGAAACATCAAGCCAGATATGCTCTTCATCACAAAAAAAATTCATAGCCCCCTTGGATAAGTTTGTGCCATTATTAGTGATGATGCTGTGTGGGTAACCAAAACGGTAGATCAATTTTTTGATGAATAACACCACCGTAGCCGCATCACATTTACTGACCGGCTCTGCCTCTACCCACTTGGTGAACTTGTCTACTGCCACCAGGAGATGTGTTCTCTTATCCTTGGACCTTTTGAAAGGTCCTACCATGTCATGTCCCCAGACCGCAAACGGCCAAGTAATTGGTATCATCCTTAACTCTTGAGCCGGAATATGAGTCCGTCGGCCAAACTTCTGACAGTCGTCCCACTTTCGGACCAGGTCCTCTACATCTTTGTGAGCCATCAACCAGAAGAAACCGTGGCGGAAAACTTTGGCTACCAATGACTTTGAGCCAGCATGGTGCCCGCAATCACCAGCATGAATTTCATTCAAGATTTGTCGGCCCTCCTCTGGCGAGACACAACGTTGGAAGACCCCTATCACGCTGAATTTATGTAATTCACCATTGATTATGGTCATGGACTTAGAACGTCGGGTGACCTTCCTGGCTAGGTCTTCATCCTCAGGTAACTCGCCCTGGGTCAAATAGGCCAAATAAGGAATAGTCCAATCTGGAATAGCATGTAGAGACGCCACTAATTTTGCCTCCGGGTCAGGAATCATCAACTCCTCTTCTGAAGGTGTCTTGACAGTCGGATGGTATAAGACGTCCAAAAAGACATTGGGTGGCACCGGCTTTCGTTGAGACCCTAACCGTGATAAAGCATCAGCCGCCTCATTTTTGCGACGATCAATGTGATCTACTTGATACCCCTTGAAGTGACCCGCAATGATATCAACTGCATGTCGATAAGCCGCCATCTGCGGGTCCTTGGAATCCCAAGTGCCAGAAACTTGCTGAGCCACCAGATCTGAGTCGCCCAAACACCTGACCCGGCTCAAGTTCATCTCCTTGGCTAATCGAAGACCATGAAGCAAAGCCTCATATTCAGCCGCATTGTTAATGCAGGGGAACATCAGCCGGAGCATGTAACAAAACTTATCACCTCTGGGGGATGTCATAACAACTCCTGCCCCCGATCCCTCTAATTGCTTGGATCCGTCAAAGTGTATAGTCCAGTATGTGTTATCCAGCTTTTCCTCGGGGGCCTGACACTCCGTCCAATCATATACGAAATCCACAAGGGCTTGGGACTTGATAGCTGTGCGAGGCACATATTTCACATTGAAAGGTCCCAGCTCCAACGCCCACTTAGCAATTCTTCCCGTGGCTTCTCTGTTCTGAATAATGTCTCCAAGCGGAGAGGAGCTGACCACCGTTATCTGATGTCCTAAGAAATAATGTTTTAACTTGCGGTTGGCCATGAAAACCCCATACACCAGCTTCTGCCAATGTGGATACCTTTGCTTAGACTCTGTCAGGACCTCACTAACATAATAAACTGGTCTTTGCATTGGATACTCCTTTCCGGCTTCCTTGCACTCGACCACAATTGCAGCACTCACCGCTCGGTTATTAGCCGCCACATAAAGGAGTAGCGGCTCTTTTTCAGCCGGAGCGGCCAGTACTGGCGGCTCAGTGAGCTGTTTTTTAAGCTCCTCAAGTGCTTCACCCGTCGCCTTACTCCAGACAATTTTGTCTGTATTTTTCATCATTTGATACAAAGGAACAGCCTTCTCTCCAAGACGACTTATGAACCGGCTCAATGCAGCAATCCGCCCTGCCAAGCGCTGGACATCGTTAATGCAAGCCGGCTCTCCTAGAGAAGTAATAGCCTTGATTTTATCCGGGTTAGCCTCAATACAATGTTCAGAGACCAGGAAACCCAAAAGCTTGCCTGCTGGAACACCAAAGACACACTTAGCCGGGTTAAGCATCATCTTATAGACCCGGAGATTATCAAAAGTTTCCTTCAGATCCTCCAAGAGAGTCTCCTTCTTCCTTGATTTGACCACGATGTCATCTACATAAGCATGAACATTACGGCCAATCTGACTGTAAAGACAGTTCTGTATGCATCGCTGATAAGTCGCCTGGGCACTTTTGAGCCCGAAGGGCATAGAGACATAGCAGAACGCCCCAAAAGGTGTAATGCAAGCCGTCTTCTCTTGGTCTTTAACTGCCATCTTGATTTGATGATAACCCGAATATGCATCCAAACAACACAAACTCTCACTCCCCGCCGTAGTATCAATGCGAGGGAGAGCAAATGGATCAGCCAGACAAGCCTTTCTAAGGTCCGTGTAGTCCACACACATACGCCAGGTACCATTCTTTTTGAGTACCAGCACCGGGTTAGCCAACCACTCCGGGTGAAAAACTTCCACGATGAAACCTGCTGCCAAGAGCCGGGCAACTTCTTCACCAATAGCCTTGCGCCTCTCTTCATTGAACCGCCATAAAAACTGTTTAATTGGCTTAAAGTTCGGATCCATATTAAGGTTGTGCTCAGCGAACTCTCTCGGTACACCCGGCATGTCAGAAGGTTTCCATGCAAAGATGCCCCGATTCTCACGGATGAATTCGATGAGCGTGCTTTCCTATTTGGGATCCATGTGAGCTCCAATGATGAACTGTTTAGATGAATCACCCGGAGTGAAGTCCACGGCTTTGGTATCATCCGCCAAAAATTTGAGGGGCAGCTCCGCTTCTGTGGTGGGCTTTTTCAGCGGGGTCATATCCTCCGGGTCAACATTCTCTTTGTAGAACTTAAGCTCTTCCTGAGCGCAACTGGATTCTGCGTAAGCCGCGTCTCCTTCCTCACACTCAATAGCTGTATTGCGGTTGCCATGAATGGTGATGGTACCATTTAAGTCGGGCATCTTGAGCTGCAAATAAACATAGCAGGGCCTGGCCATGAACTTAGCATAAGCCGGCCGTCCAAACAATGCATGATAAGGACTTTTGATCTTGACCACCTCGAACCATAAGGATTCCACCCTGTAGTTGTACTCATCACCAAAGGCCACTTCCAACGAGATCCGGCCCACCGGACGTGCCGACTTACCCGGGACCACCCCATGAAAGACGGTGGATGACGGCTTTAAATCCTTATCAAGCAATTTCATCCACCGGAAAGTGTCATAATACAGGATGTTTATACTACTTCCGCCATCCATAAGCACCTTGTTTAACATATATCCGCCCACTTGGGGGGCTACAACCAAAGCCAGCCGCCCTGGGTCATCAACCCGCGACGGGTGATCCTCTCGACTCCACGTTATGTCATACTCAGACCACTTTAAATGTTGCGGAAGAGCCGGCACAACCGTATCGACGGCTCGCTTTCGCAACTTTTGGTCCCGCTTGCTGAGGCCGGTTGTAAAGATGTGGTACTGCCCAGAGCTGAGCTGCTTTGGATTACTCTGAAAACCAGACTGATTACGCTGTTGCTGTTGGTTGTTGCTACTAGGATGCGGCTGGTGTCCTCCTTGACTATGCTGACTCGGCTGACTAGGCCCTGAGCCGCCAGATCCAAACCCGGCTCCTGAGCCACCGTGTCCTGAACCGTCGGGCAGACCACCATCTCGATTATTAGGCTATGTGACATACTGTCTGTACTTCTGCATGAAATGGCAATTCTCCCATGTGTGGCTGGCCGGCTTATCAGGCAGACTGTGATTTGGACAAGGTCGCTTAAGCAATTCCTCCATGTTCGCGGTGGAGTTATCCTTGCCAAAAGGCGGTCTGAACCTCCTATTGCCTTTGGGGTAATTTTGCTGAGTGTTTGCGTTAGCCACTAGCTCTGACCCGGCCTCTGGATTCTTGCACTTGCTCTGGCTACCATTGTTTGCCGCGCCCTTGACTCGGTTGCCCTTTTTACCTTGACCTGCTTTCTCATCATCAGAACCCGGATCTTTCGTGCTGTCAGAGTCGGCATATTTCGTGCGAGCCGTCATGAGCTCTCCCATGTCCTGACACGTACATTTGAGCCAGCCAAGCTTCTGCTTCAGAGGAACAAAGTGGCAGTTCTTCTCCAAGATCAGTACTACTTGAGCCGTCGTGATCTGCTCTGATGAGTGGATGATCGTCGAGACCAGCCGCACCCAACGATGGGCCGACTCATTCTCCTGCTGGACACAGTGATCAAGATCCACAATGATCATAGGCTGCTTGCACGTCCCTTGAAAGTTTTTGATGAACCGGGCCCGGAGCTCTGCCCATGAATTGATAGTGTTAGGTGGTAACCCCTTTAGCCATGTGTGAGCCGGACCCTCAAGCATCATGATGAAATACTTGGCACACACCGCCTCACTAACATCCAGCATCTCCATGGCTAGTTCATAGCCTTCCACCCAGGCCTCTAGGGGTAGATCAACGGTATAATTTGGGACCTTGCGGGGCCCTTTGAAGTCTTTTGGCAGCCGTTCGCTCCGCAGAGCCGGTGACAGACATGGAAGCCCTGCCTCCCTGGAGTTTACTCCTACCCCCATTGACACAGAGGGTGCAGGCTCCTGGTGAGCCGGCCTAGCTGGCGCCTCTTGCGGGCTTCCCGCACGGTTTACCAAAGCTGACGCGTCTCTTCCCGGCCGGTGACCCATTGGAATCTCTCTGCACCGGTTGCTGCTGGAACCCGCTGGCGACTCATAGCGCCGGCTGAAGTTGCGGCTAGGGAGAGGGGTCGAATGAATACGGATCCGGCTGTGGGTATATTTTTCCTGTTGGGCCATGGCCGTATGTAGGTACCCGATGGCGTTCCGCACCTCCTCTGCAAAGGGTGCCTCGTCTGGGATAGGAATGGTCTCAAGCTAGGTGACAGCCGCCACCATATTCTCGGCCGGGTTGGAATAATGACCCGCTGGCGTCGGAAATCCACCGGGTGAAGCTTGGTTAAGCCGGGTCGTGTGAGCCGTAGGCCGCTCCGTCCGGCGGCTCTCAGGTACATCCGTCGCTCGCCTCTCACCAGGAGTATTGAAGAGGTTCCTTGCCTCATAGCGCTCTAGTAGACGGGATTGATGTCTCCTCCGACGAACCACGGTGGCTGATCTCTGCTCTAGCCCAAGACGGAAAGCGTCTGTCTTAATGCGCTCCGCCTCTTCCTCCATTTGGATTTGTAGCTCAACCATCCTCTGTTGCTCCTCTGCCATCCGGCTCTTGATCCTTGCGATCTCCAAATTTTGAGTTGCTTGGTTATCGGGTGTGACCTCAGCGGCCAATAAGTCCGGGAGCTCGTCCATCAGCTCCACAAGGACTTGAGCCGGCGGCGGCGGGTTATCACCCGAGGTGGCGGCTCCCGCGGCCGTGCTACCTGTGCCTGGGGCCGGTCCCGCCATAAACAGGGCAGCATGAACCAGAAGCTCAAGCTTATCTGACTCAGACGATCTGACCCAACGCAGGAATTGCCGTAGCCCCCAAGGGCACCATTACGGAGCTGGTACACCAATTCTGTTTCTCCGCTTGAAGACTCGCCCTCTAAATAGATGAAAGTTTCCTGTGACCCGGAGGCTTCCAGATCTGTCCCTTGAGTAAAGCCTACGAAGACATGTTTTTGATTCGGATCAGCACGGATGGGACACACGTTACGCACAGGCTGCAAACGCCGAGCCGGCTCAATAACGTCGGTACTAACATCCGGCCCGGGTGTAGATCCATCAACCTTTCCGATGAAGACGTGGATCCCGCCGAACAGAACCCGAAATCCATACTCCACCGACTCAGCATCAAGCCCCCAGTCGGCGTCGTCGATGTAGAGCCGGCTGCGATGACTCTCGCTGATCCTTTCGACCACGTATCTTCGAGCCCCGAAAGAGAGCCCCTTGAGAACTCAACACCACCAAGCTCATGCCCCACGGTGGGCACCAACTGTCGCGGATTTGTCACGGCAGATGTCCGGGTCAACGGACTTGGATTCGAGGCTATTGCTAATGTGGTACGCTCAAAGGGGTTGTTAGGGACGAAGGACACGATTTACCCAGGTTCGGCCCCTCATGGCGAGGTAACAACCTACGTCCTGCTTGTGTTTGTTATTGCTTGTTTGTATCGATTACAAGGGAGCTAAAGCTTGACCTAGTTCTCGATAACCTCACCTCTAAGCCGCCCCAGGTCTCGCCCTTATATAGGGGGTCAAGACCACGGGTCATACAGGTTCATGACCGACTCTCATTACATATCCGAGTCTGCCTCTATCTTTCTGGTCTATCTTGTTCAAGCTATTCCCAGGCGGCTTGCACGCCCGGGCCTTCTCATCCGGGTCACCTCATGGCCCACTCTGGGAGCCGCTACTCTTGTTGGGCCTTCCTGCCACGACGGCTTACTCTTGGGCTGTTTATGAGCCGTCCAACTTAACCCGGAAATTCCCAGGGCGGGTCTCACCGTGGGGTTATATCCCCAACACCAGCCTTCGTCTATTCCGTAGTTCTTGTTTCGAGTTGCAAATGTGAGCAACCGAAATGGTGTCAAATACCCAGGCACTACAACGAGAGCTAGTAAGGTACACATCAATAACATGTATATCATATATACCTTGTTTGTTGTTGGCCGCCTTCTTGTCAGCCAGGTACTTGGGGCAGTTCCGCTTCCAGTGACCAGTTCCCTTGTAATGAAAGCACTCAGTTTCTACCTTGGGTCGAGCGTTAGGTTTCTTTATAGGAGAAGCAACTGCTTTGCCATCCTCCTTGGATTTACGCTTCTTTCCCTTGCCCTTCTTCTTGAACTAGTGGTTTTATTGACCATCAACACTTGATGTTCTTTCTGGATTTCAGACTCAGCGACTTTCAGCATTGCAAACAGCTCAGCGACTGACTTGTTCATCCCATGCATGTTATAGTTCATCACAAAGCTCTTGTAGCTAGGTGGCAGTGATTGAAGAACTCTGTCAGTGATCGCCTTTGGCGGAAGGGGCATTCCCAACTCCCCCAGACGAGTCGAATACCCAGACATTCTGAGTATATGTTCACTGATAGACCCGTTCTCCTCCATCTTGCAAGCATAGAACTTATCGGAGGTTTCATACCTCTCGATCCAGGCGTTCTTCTGAAAGATAAACTTCAACTCCTGGAACATCTCATATGCTCCATGACGTTCAAAACGTCTTTGAAGTCCCGGTTCTAAGCCATACAATATTGCACACTGAACTATTGAGTAATCTCCAGTACGTGCCTCCCAAGCGTTCTTAACGTCTTCGGAGGTCATGTCTTCTGGTTGGTCACCAAGCGGTGCATCAAGGACATATGATTTCTGGGAAGCCGTGAGGATAATCCTCAGATTACGGGCCCAGTCAACAAAGTTATTTCCATCATCTTTCAGTTTAGCTTTCTCTAGGAACGCATTAAAATTCAGGGGTGCTACTGCGCGAGCCATTGATCTACAACATAAATATGCAAAGTCCACTTAGACTATTGTTCAAGATAATGAGTTTAGTTAATCAAATTACTAAAGCTCCCACTCAAATTGACATCCCTCAGGTCATCTGAGTGTCACATGATCCAAATCCACCAACTCAAGTCCGATCATCACGTGAGTTGAGGTGGCTTCAATGGTGAACATCATTATGTTGATCATATCTACTATATGACTCATGTTTGACCTTTCGGTCTCTTGTGTTCCGAGGCCATGTCTGTACATGCTAGGCTCGTCAAGTTTAACCCGAGTGTTCTACGCGTGCAACACTGGCTTGCACCCGTTGTATGTGAACGTAGAGTGTATCACACCCGATCATCACGTGGTGTCTCAACACGACGAACTTTCACAACGGTGCACACTCGGGGAGAACACAATTTTATCTTGAAATTTAAGTGAGGGGTCACCTTATAATGCTACCGTCGTACTAAGCATAACAAGGTGCATAAAAGGATTAACATCACATGCAATTCATAAGTGACATGATATGGCAATGAACTTGTGCTTTAGATATCCATCTTGAAAGCACCGGCATGATCTTCATCGTCACCGCACGACACCATCATCTCCATCATCTTGATCTCCATCAACGTGTTGCCATCGAGGTTGTCACGCCCTGCATGCTTCTACTACTATTGCTACCGTTTAGCGATAAAGTAAAGCATTACATAGCGCTTAACGATTGACACGCAGGTCATACAATAATTAAAGACAACCCTATGGCTCCTGCCGGTTGCCGTACTCATCGACATGCAAGTCGTGAAATTCTATACATCACATGATCATCTCATACATCACATATATCACATCATATAATTGGCCATATCACATCACAACATACCCTGCAAAAACAAGTTAGACGTCCTCTAATTGTTGTTTGCATGTTTTACATGGCTGCTACGGGTTTCTAGCAAGAACAATTCTCACCTACGCATAAACCACAACGGTGATACATAAGTTGCTTTTCAACCTTCTTAAGGACCGCCTTAGTCGAATCCGATCCAACTAAAGTAGGAGAAACAGACACCCGCCAGCCATCTATGTGCAATGAAGTTACACGTCAGTCGATGGAACCGGTCTCTCGTAAGCGTACAAGTAATGTTGGTCCGGGCCGCTTCATCCCACAATACCGCTGAACCAAACACGACCAAGGGAGGAAGCAATCTAAGCATCAACGCCCACAAACTCTTTGTGTTCTACTCGAGATGTCATCTACACATAGACCTAGCTCATCATGCCATTGTTGGGGAACGTTGCATGGGAAACAAAAAATTTCGTACGCACACGCAAGATCTATCCATGGTGATGAGCATCTACGAGAGGGAGAGTGGATCTACATACCCTTGTAGATCGCTAAGCGAGAAGCGTTAAGAAATGTGGTTGATGTAGTCGAACGTCTTCGCGATCCAAATCACCGAGCGTCCCGCGATCCAATCACGATCCATCCCGATCTAGCACCGAACGGACGGCACCTCCGCGTTCAGCACATTTACGGCTTGATGACGATCTCCGCCTTCTTGATCCAGCAAGAGGGAGCGGAGAGGTAGATGATTTCTCCGGCAGCGCGATGGCGTTTCGGCGATGGTGGTGGAGTAATTCTAGCAAGGCTTCGCCTAAGCACTGCTAAAACCGATCTAGAGGAGAAACTACGAACTACAGGGTAGGGTTGCACGTGGCTGAAAATCTTAGTGCAAAACCCCTAAAACCTCTAGTATATATACGAGGAGGAGAGGAGGAGGCTTGGCGCAAGGGCCAGCCCTAGGAGGCTTCGGCCGAAGTGGAGAGGAGGAGTCCTCCTCCACCACTCCTAGTAGGATTAGGACTCCTTCCTTATTTCCACCTTTTCCACTTTGGAATTTCTTCCCAGCCGCATGGGCCTTCTATGGGACTTTGGCAAGCCCACTAAGGGCTGGTATTCATCCTCCCACAGCCCATGTAGCCTCATGGGTCGAAATACACCTCCCGATGGTCCCCTGTACCCTCCCGGCACTCCCGGTACACTACCGATGAGCCCAGAACTTTTCTGGTGACCAAAACAGGACTTCCTATATATCAATCTTTACCTCTGGACCATTCCGGAGCTCCTCATGACATCCAGGATCTCATCCGAGACTCCGAACAACCTTCGGTTACCACCATGCATAACTCTATACTATTGAAACGTCACCAAACCTTAAGTGTGCAGACCCTACGGGTTCGAGAACTATGTAGACATGACCGAGACACCTCTACGGTCAATAACCAGTAGCAGGACCTGGATGCCCATATTGATTCCCACATATTCTACGAAGATCTTTATCGGTCACCTCTATGTCAAGGATTTAGTCAATCCCGTATGATGTTTCCTTTGTTCTTCGGTATGTTACTTGCCCGAGATTCGATCGTTGGTATCTCCATCTAGTTCTACCTCGTTACCGGCAAGTCTCTTTACTCATTTCCGTAATACAAGATCCCGTGACTAACACTTAGTCACATTGCTTGCAAGGCTTGTTGTGATGTTGTATTACCGAGTGGGCCCTGAGATACCTCTCCGTCACACGGAGTAACAAATCCCAGTCTTGATCCATGCCAACCCAACAGACACCCTCGGAGATACCTGTAGAGCACCTTTGTAGTCACCCAGTTACGTTGTGACGTTTGATACACACAAGTCACTCCTCCGTTATCTATGAGTTGCATGATCTCATGGTCATAGGGACATATACTTGACATGCAGAAAACTGTAGCAATAAACTGACACGATCATATGCTACGTTTATAGTTTGGGTCTCGTCCATCCCATCATTCTCCTAATGATGTGATCCCATTATCAAATGACATCTCATGTCAATGGCTAGGAAACCTTGATCATCTTTGATCAACGAGCTAGTTCACTAGAGGCATACTAGGGACAAAGTGTTCTCTATTTATCCACACATGCAATGTGTTTCCAATCAATACAATTATAGCATGGATAATAAACAATTATTATGAACAAGGAAATATAATAAGAAACACTTTATTTATTGCCTCTAGGGCATATTTCCAACACTGCCATGGATATCGAACCTAGATTTCCGACAAACGTCGTGTTACGAGAAAAAGGCACTTCGATGAAAATAATGATGATGAAGGAAATGTTAAAAATGCAGAAGCACAAGCAATCGAGGAGGAGTCGTTTAGAGTTAAATATTTTCTAGTCATGATAGATGTAGCGATTGCTTCACTAACCAACAAATTTGAGGATATGAAGTCATTCGAAAGTATATTTGGTTTCTTATTCAACTCCAAAAAATTGAAGTCTTTGGATGACAGTGAACTTAGAAAATGTTGCACTAAATTTTCAAATACGTATTCTCACGGTAGCTCGTCAGATGTTAATTTAAATGATTTCTGTTCTGAATTAAGAGTGCTTCAAATGACTTTGCCAAATAGATTCATGTCAGCAGAGGAGACTTTGATTTTGTTAGAGCTGCAGATTGCTATCAAAATGTGTCGATTGTTTATCAAATCCTCTTAACTGTTCCTGTTACTGTAGCATCTGCTGAAAGAAGTTTTTCAAAACTGAAATTACTAAAGAACTATTTGAGATCAACTATGTCACAAGAGAGATTGAATGGCTTGGCCATGTGTTGTATTGAGAAAGATATGTTGGATAACATTGATCTTCACACTATAATTAGTGATTTTGCATCCAAAAATGCTAGAAGGTGTCGTTTCTCTTGAGTATGACATTCACTTCTTCTTTGTGTATTTTTCAGGTGGCTCCTGATATTTGCCGATGCACGTTTGTGGATGGACTGCTAGAGCTGTAGTTGTAGCTTCTTTCGTATTGCATCAAGAATTGAGAAAAATGTCATATAATTATGTTAAGAGTTAAGACACGACTTCTGGGTTGTTGGAGCATGTATCCTGATCCTATAATCATCTGATATATCTGTGAACCGTGGTGTATTAAGACCAAATTTGCTAATGAAATTTACCCTTCTCATTCCAAAGTTTTTTTCTTTATTAATGCAAGGGCCCATTTTCTCAGTTCGCACAAGGGCCTCTGGATTGCCAGGGCCGGTCCTGGCTGGCTGCAGCACGTGCTCCTACAGACTATGTGGCAAACTGAGATGGACCATGTATCAATAATATTGTACATATTTTAATTTTAACCAATTGTATTTTTCGGCTATAAGCTTGGCTATAAATGACATGGCAACATCCGAGGAGCACATGCAAAAATAAATAATTTTGGGGTCTTTAATAAACGATAAGAAAACACTATTTTGAGGCGATTTTTAGGCACGAGCTCCTCATATGTCGAAACGCCACAAAATGTTGCATGCACGTTGCACACATGAGCATCTGCCTAATTGTTTTTCAGAATTTTTGATCTTTTTAGTAATATTTTTTTAGTTTATTGTTCACCGTGTTGTAGATGAGCCTGGGCACCGTTTTGGATTATCGTTGGTCTACCTTTTAATTCTTATCTTTGTTGCCTTCCTTGACACCTAAAAACTTCTGCCTCAAACACTTAATTACTTTCTTGCTGAAGCTTATAAGAGAGGAAGAGATGCATCACTTAGCTGAGATGACATATGTATTTGTAGTTGTGAATTGGTAACGCGAACAAACTCATTAAAGATTATATAATTCCACACTCCCAGGTAATTTCGGAACCAGTGTTAGTGCCACATTGCAATGACCAAACTTTTTTTCGCGGAAAAACTTTCGATCCATTCATCTTTAATTATGACTGTGCAACGAGCATAGAAAATAATAAAAAATTATATCTAGATCCATAAACCACCTAGCGATGACTACAAACATTAATAAGCTATGATGGAGACTATGGGTGTCGTTTAGCTGTATCGTCCAAAATGTGGATGGAGCGCCCAATGCACTGCCTTGAATCTTGTATTTGTCGTATCACCATCATATCATTATATTATATATTTCCTCGCATTCCCGTGCACATAATCAAATCAAGTTAAGTGTTATCATAATCTAGAATATGATGGATCGAAAGTATATGTCGTAAAAGATTGATACTGAACCACTAGAATATGAACGTCCCTGTTGCAACACACAGGTTTCTTGACAAAATTTGTTGTAACTCGCATTTTGCCAAACCTTGCAACATTGATGGACAAGTAAATATTTTTGTGTATCTAAAATATGTACCAAAAAATAAAGCATGCAGTGCTTCTGTCCATTCACCGTCACACACTTTTTGCAAGAAAGCCCTTGTGTTTTATGGTATTTGAACCCGCTGTGCTTTTTTAGTGGATATATGTAAGAAAACATTTTGTTTTACAAAAAGGATCCTGCGTTTTTCAGTATTCAACCTTGCGTTTCTCTCATTTTTGGGCTGCTTTGATGCAATACATCGGCGGGTGCTGAAGCTTAAAGGGGCCGAATCTATGCACGATAGGTGGTGGGGAGGCTGATCCAGAGGCGGGGGCTGCCGGTGATGACAAGGAAGGCCAGAGCGTGGCTTTCCGGGCGGATGCATGGCATCCACCAATTCTTGGCAGAAATGAGTCAAGGAGGTGAGGGGAAGAAGGGAGAAAGGAGGGGCAATGCGGCGACATGAGGTCAGACGAGGTTGCGGCGACATGGTGCAAGGTGCAGCCGCGACGGTGGTGGCCACGGGCGTCATAGGGACGAAGGCGATTGGCTCGGCCATGGTGGCGCGATGAAGCAGGAGAGGAGGAGCACTAGGGTGAGGCAAGGAAGAGCGAGGCCGAAGTCAGTGCAGCCTCATTGGGGTCGGGGGGAGCCAACCAGTGCAGGGGATTGGACGGAGCCGACCAGTGCAGGGGATTGGGTGCTCACGTGGGACGCCTCCCCTGACGACATGAGGTGGGAGAAAGGAATCGAGGTTGGCTTCAATCCGGAGAGAGGAGCCAGGGAATCGATTGGATTGCTAAGGTTACATCTCTCTCTCTCTCTCTCTCTCTCTCTCTCTTGTTTTCTTTGTTTATTTAATATAAATTGACACCGAGTAAAAACAGGAGAGAGGATTAGGAATGGGTTTTTTGAAAGGTGCTATTTTTCCTGGACTTGCAAAAATGTGCTTCTTCCAAGAAAACTAGAAGTGGGAAATACAAGGTTTAAATTCAAACACATTTGAATTTTGTTCAAATAGGTTAGAATTGGGACTAGTTTTTAGAAGTGTCCAAATATGTTAAACATTTTGGTGGCCATTAGGAAAGTAATAAAATAATTATTTGGGAAGTTTGGGGACAAAACTTAGAGTATAGAAAGGCATGTGATTTTTTCAAAAGCTCAAAAGGAATTTGGAAAAGCAATTGTAAAAGATGGTAGGAAAGATCAAATGATTTTCTGAAAAATGTTCATAGTTTTTAATTTGGTATCACGTATTGTAAATGGCATGATGAAATTAAAATGCATAAAATAAAATAAGACAAAGATTATAAAATATGCAAGTTAGTGGAATGTAAGGAATTTATAGGTCCAAGATCAAAAATAAAACAACAGAGGAATTATAGGCAGACGACGTGTCGTGCTGGCAGGGAGAAGCATGTCTCTGACACCCGTCATCGACTCATGAGGAGGACTCAAAGTCCGGCATAAAGCAGGCCATTGTCCTCGGTGCTCCTCCAACAATGTTGGATTCCCGTGTAGCATCTCACCACTCCACTGAGTCAAGGCCAAGTTAATGTTACTTGATATAAGTATGTTTTAATTTTTAACCATGCATAGTTTTGTCTGGTTTGATTTCACCATTTTAGGTCATGGAACAAACAGGTATTGGATGGATAAAGGCAAAGTGCATAATTCATCTACATAGGTTAAGCATGATCTGTCAACTCTTTGAGATCACAATCATGTCTACACAAGCCTTGCGTGGTTTGTTCTCCCGTTGCAACGCACGGGCATATTTGATAGTAACAAGTAAGATGGTGAATTTTGGGTTGCTTTGTATATAAAACAGGGCAAAAACATATTTCGATATCTAAAATAAAATGATAATTCTAATGTGTATGCTGGAAGATGTGGTGTGAACCTCCTTTATTGTTCGTGTAGGTCTGTTTTTTTTTGGTTTCAATAATGTATATGTTTCTAATTTCTGTCTCATTTGTTTACCTTAATTTTGATGTGGCTTTAGCGGGTAAATTGGCAGATACTTCCTTGGCCTCAGCAACCCATGTGCATATTTGTACTAAACTTCTACACTTATCCATAACTCATACATAAAAATTGAAAAAATTACCTAATATATTGTTGCAAATTTAAAATATACAAATACATGTCACATTTGTTTTGGCCTTCTCGATACATTTCTCTTCAACAAATTCATACGGAACCCAATAATTTTGAGGAACTATGGTAGACAAAATGGATTGTGTGTTTAGATGAATATATGACACTTGCATGAATATATTGTAATGTGTGTGTATACTCTTGAGTATCTTGAGTGAATTTCATGTAAATATCTTCGTAGTGGTTTCTAGTTTTGTATTAGGTGTAGACGAATTGATAATTTTAGAGTAGCTGTTTACGAGGAGATTATTGTCGATCAATAGTATGTAGCAATATAATTTTTGTCAGTCAAATTAAAAAAGAAAATTTTCATTTTCAAAATTGATTTCAAAACAACTTTTGACAAAGTTGAGTACAATGCAATTTCATTTATGCTTAAGCATTTAGGATTTGGGACAAATGGATCAGATGGATACACCGCATACTATCTACTCCATCTACATATGTTGTCCAAAATGGCATACCGGGCAAAAAGATGGAATGCAATAGAGGTGTAGACAAGGTGACCCATGTTCTTACCGCTGGACTATTATAGATTCTGATTAATGATCCTTGGCAGAATGGGCACATCTCCTTGCTAGTTAACATCGGCTCTAGTTCTTCATACCCTATTAACCAATATGCAAATGATACTCTTATTATTGTATATGCCGATCATGTACAACTAGCGTATCTCAAGCATATCCTCTAAATATTTTTGAATTCACTAGGCTCAAAGTAAATTACATCAAATCCTCACGGGTGCCTATTGATACCAGTGATAATAAAGTTAGGGGTTTATCTGCTGTATTGGAATGCAAACAGGAATGTATGCCATTCACTTATCGAGGACTCCCCATGGGCACCACAAGAGCTAAAGTGGATGACTTAAAGCCAATGGCATATAGATTGTACAAACGACTGTCTCGATACACTCTTAGACTTGTGCACCTAAAGGCAGTGATTTCAGCTCCTATTTTTGCCATGTGTTGCATTGGAGTCCCATTTGTCATTCTAGATCATTTTGAAAATTCTTGTGGAGGATTTTTATAGTATCGTAAAAATGTTAATAAACATAGAAAATTCCTTGTCAAATGGGAGAAGTTTGTATTCCTGCGGCTAGCTAATGACCCACAAGTATAGGAAATTGCAACAGTCTTCCATGATAGTATCTCAGCGAAATTTGCTTTTTATGAAATTCTAAAACTGTAGGCAGTTTTTTTTTTTTGCTAAACCAGAAGAGCGGCGCTAGCAAAATTGAGCGAACAAACTCACCGAAGGGAGCTGGCAAGCGGGCTGTCGACCATGAAAGACACCCTCAATGGGCCGGCCAATAATCTCCCAGGTACTCATACACCAGTTCTTGCTCAAGTTTCTACAAAAACAATTCTTGTTCATTTTTTCTTTTCGTTTTTTCGATATTTATATTTGCCAAAATATTATACATACATATATTTAAACACTTAATGTGCTTAACTTTTTAAATGTTAAACAAGAATTAGGAAAACATATTTTTTGTATACCTTTTGTCAGTGTTTTCCAAAATTATTGATAGCATTAAAAAAAGTTTGTGACATTTAAATAATATAAACATGTTTTTTTAAATACATAATTTTTGGGAAAATGTTATACAAGGTAGAAAATGTTCATGAAATGAAACAATGTATTTCACACCAATCAATAGACTGTACATTGCATTACGTAAATCACATGTTTCAAAATGTTGTTTGTAATTTTTTATTAAATGTTTAGAAAATTTAAAGAAAATGTACTCATAGTAAAAATATGTTTCATATCATTTATTGATTTTTTAACAAGTATTTTATTTTTCCCAAAATCCATTTATTTTGAAAATTCTTATGTATTTTCCAAATGTTAAACACGTATAAAAAAATTAGATGTGTATGAAAAATGTACAATGTGTACGAAAAAATAGAAATCAAAACATATATTTTAAAAATAGTTACAATTTAGTTTAAAATGTTAAACGTGTATAAAAAAAGTAGATATGTGTTGGAACAAAGAGAAAAGTCCTGAATATAATCAAATAATGATACATAGAAAACCAGAAAAACTCGAAAAAAAGGAAAATCCATGTAAGTGGTGAAAACTAAAAAAGTGAAAGACGTAGAAAAAAGAAAAAATAATTACGTAGAGGCAAGTATAGTACTTGGCTGGCCCGCTACATCTCGCAATAAGTGAGACATAGCTCCTGTAACTAAATAAGAGGTCCAGAGTCTCAAAAAAAAGAAAACTAAATAAGAGGTCCTGAAATTTTGAAGGGCGTGGGATCCTTGCCCAGGAGGCCCAGTCCAGTATCCAGCAGACCATGCAGTACAGTATCTGCCTTCAGGTTATGAAGCATGGACCCGGGTGAATGTTTCTGGCTCTCAGGCGTGCAGCACCCCTGTATCTGCTCCGCTGAGCTGCTGCAACGAGATGAATGCATTTAAGGTGTTTAGAATTTGTGGATAATTGTAAACATTTTGGGACGTAATAACAAAAGTTTACAGCAACGGAGAACACAAAATTCTTCTATTATTTTATCGAAAAAGTCTTTCGCCCCGCTTTATATATAAAGCAACAAACAACAACAGTCGGATATAAACACACGCACACACCCAAGGCTAGATACATAGGCGCTGAGCGCCGCAACACCACTCCTAACACGAAGAGATGCAGTCACATACGATGAACCGTGTACTCCAAGACGGTGCCTTCAGGAAAGAAGCGACACCGGAGCGGCGTCACCGCCCGATCCGAGGATCAGGGTTTCCCCTGGAGCAACACGACGGGCAATGAGAGCCGCGACGACGCCTTCAAGAAAGAAACGAGCATCGCCGTCGTCGGTCAGTCCGAAGATAGCACAGGTTTTCACCCCGGCAAACATACACCGTCATAGAACGCCACACCCCGGCTACCATACCGCCCGCACGACCATGACCACCGGGCAGCACCGAGCCACGGGCTCTGTCCAAGAGCACCGCGCTACCATCCCCAGGTCCGCCGCCCCAGCGTCCCAGACCTTGACATCATCTCACCCGACACCCAGCGCTACCCTAACCAAAGAGATGAGCGGAAAGGTCCCGTCTTTCGCAGCCCTGGGCGAACCCCAGCGCCGAGACCAAATAGGCCGGCCAAAACTGGCCTCCATCGCTCCGTCCTGCAGCCCCCGAGGAGAACCAGGCTCGGTCCAACAGTCGGGCGCGAGACAAACGCGGTCTTGCAACAAGGCGCGAGACAGACACGGTCCTGCTGCCGGGTGCGAGACGACCTCGGTCCAGCGGCCCCGAGCGCGAGACAAACGATGAACTACAGTTGGGAGAGGGCCAGCACTTCGATGAAGGTAACACGCAAACGACGGGGAGATGGATCGAAGGCCGATGCAAACCGCCGACAGACGAGCCGACACCAGGAATGCCAGCCGCCGATGTCGCAGACCTACCAAGCTACCGTGGAGCCATCCACGGCCGGAGCAGCCATCCACGGCCAGAGTAGCCACCACACCAGGCCACTGCCCATCCCGTGCCGCCCGACGAGCTCCACGCGTCGGAGTCGACGGGCACGCACCTCTCTCGTCCAGATCTGGAGAGCCGGGCGCCTGCAGCCGCGACCCGCCGCACCCAGCCTATGCCCGACGCAGCCGACCACCAGCTCCGCCGCCAGACACCGCCCCGCCCCGCCGCCGGCCGCCCCTGCCGGAGAGCCGCCACACGCCGCCAATGGCCAACCCGCCACCAAGCATCCATGACCCCACCGTCAGAGCCCGCCGCCATGGCACCGCGGCCCCCACCAGCACGATGCGTCGCCGGAAGCCGTTGGCCTGCACCAACCTCCCCCACGCGCCGAGTGAAGGAGCCCTGCCGCCATCGGCTTCGGCGGGCTTTGCCCGTCAGCATGGCCCGGTAGCGGTGAGGGAGGGAAGGGAGGGAGGGGGGCCGAGTCCGGCAGCGAGGGTTCCCCCCGGTCGCCTCACGCGAGCGACGTGGGAGGGGAGGGGAGGGGAGGGTGACCCTGTATTTTTAGAGAAAAAAGCAAGGCAGAATAAGACCAACGGATAGTTCTCTGACATGATATCTGCTCATAATGGACGCAATAAGAGGAGGTCGAGTTGTCAAATTACAACACAATGGAAGCATTAGCACCATGGAAGAAATGGCTCTGCTGGCCAATTTAGAAGCCGGGCCGGATATTATAGAGGTCGAGAGACAAAACAGTGACACAAGCAGTGCAAGCATTGTATGAGAAGTAGGGTGGAGGCGGGGTACAACAGTAGAGGGTATTGATGGATACATGGGAGATGGATGAGTCAATTTGGCCCAAGACAGTTGGGAGCTGGGACATCAGAGAAGGTTCGTGTATCGTAGGCTAAGTCTTTGACAAAAAGTACATAAAATATGTGCTCCTTTGGTCTAGAGGATTCTAAAAGTACATGAATATGAACAAGGGGTAAGAGATAAATGTATGCGCAAAAATAGAGGATTAGTACGAGCACATGAATGAAATATGCCAGTAGCTGTCTGGTTCAAAAGACCTGGAAGAACAAAAGAATTCCTAATAAACATGTTTAAATTAAAGTCAAAACCACATAAAAATGTATAGTTAGAATGTCCGAAACAGGCTTTCGCCCCGCTTTATAGATAAAGCATACGTTCAAACAACCACGTCCCAATCATAGTCATTAAAGGAAACTGCTGGGGCACAGCACAAACACACCCAAACAAAATAAGAAGAAACATAAAAGGCCACCAGGAGCAAGCTACGGAAGCAGGCGAACGGTCGGAGAGCCAACGCGCGAAAGACAACAGAGCGTCCAGATAGAGTTGAAGCCGATCACGATCTCTCGGCCTAGCGAGCGGATGCCAGTGCTGCAAGAAGGCAAGAAATTTGATGAACGAGTCAGAAGCACGCCGCGGGAACACCCGCTCAATCACCATCTTATTGCAAGTAGTCTAAAGAGTCCACGTCATAGCCGCAAAGATGAGCCAGAACAGTCGGCGCTTACGGCTGAGTGGCCCTTACCTGCAGAAACTCTGCAAGGTCATGTGCCTCCCACTCCAGTCCT
Organism: Hordeum marinum; assembly: GCA_022496015.1. Taxonomy (NCBI): domain Eukaryota; kingdom Viridiplantae; phylum Streptophyta; class Magnoliopsida; order Poales; family Poaceae; genus Hordeum; species Hordeum marinum. Next base: position 4,848,370 of record CM039677.1, on the reverse strand, counting down.
AGAGCTTCACGAACAAAGCACCAAAGTGCCTGAGCTGCTATGCACGAGAACAAAATGTGCGTTCCCGTTTCCGGGACGAGGCAAAGGGGGCAAAGGCCTTTGCCCGGACCATGGCGTTTCAGCACCTCGGTCCCCGAAGATAAATGATCTCTGAGAAGCTGCCACACAAAAATCTTCATCTTCAGGGGCATCGACGCCTTCCACAATGGGGATAACCACTGGAGAACCGACAACCGGCATAGCGCCTGATAAGCCAAACTAACGGCGAATTCTCCCGAAGGAGAAAGACTCCAAGAAACAGTGTCAGGATCCTGGGACAAAGGAAGAGGGGCTACTTCCCTCAAGTCTGCCCATTCCTGCACCTCGGTTGGTCCGAATGAGCGGCGGAACGCAATGTTCCACCCCTCATCCAAAGTAGCCGCAGATAAAAGAACAGTCGGGTCGTCACAAATCGCAAAGAGCCTCAGAAATAGTAAGCGGAGAGGCTCCCCATCAAGCCAGGGGTCCAACCGAAACTAGGTCGCGGACCCATTGCCAACCGAGAACCGCAAACCCAGCCTAATCTCATCCTTGATACCCTGGATAGATTTCCAAAACTGGGACCCAGCCGAGTGCGAGCAAGCCAAGAGGGGCTGGCCCTACAAGTACTTGGACTCAATCAGCTGCAGCCACAAACCTCCATCTCCCCGCAAGATCCGCCAAACCCAACGAAGCATGAGCGCAACGTTCAAACGGCGAGACGTAGGGATGCCCAACCCACCTTGGTCCTTTGGCAAGCAGATGTCTGCCCATTTCACCATATGGTACTTAGGCCGACCATCCTCTGCCTGCCAGAAGAACCTAGCCAGCTCCTTGTCAAAGGAACTATGCACACCTTCGGGCAAGATGTACATCCCCATCATATACATGGGAGTCTAGCAAGGTTAGAGGTAATGAGGACAGTTTTGCTTCCTTTATATGTGAACCTACCGCACCAGGGCTCCGCACGGGAGGCTACTCGTCCCACAAGAGGATCATACCCACTCACCAAAATCCTGGACTCCACCAGGGGCATCCCCAAGTAAGATATGGGAATGAATCCAACCTACAATTGAGGTTATCCGCGGTCCTGTGCTGCTCAGCCTTCGAGTAGCCAAGGACCACAACCTCGCTCTTATCAAAGTTAATCTTAAGTCCAGACATTTCCTCAAAGCAAAGCAAAAGGAACTTAAGATTAACAATGTCCGAATCTGAGCCTTCCACCATAATCATGGTGTCATCCGCATACTGCAAGTGGGTAAACCCCCTCCCCCCATCCGGAATGAGATGACTAACCACACCCTTAAGGTGGCCGACCAGCTTGGCCTTATCTAGGATGCCCGCAAGGGCATCAATTGCAAGGTTGAAAAGCAAGGGGAGACAGGATCCCCTTGCTTTACCCCCCTGGAGGCCTGGAAGAAGGATCCCACTTCACCATTGATGTTGATCGCCGTGTTTCCAGATCTAACCAATTGCATGATCCAGGAGCACCACCGCTCATCAAATCCTCGTTGCTGCATCACCAACCTCAAAAAGGACCAGTCCAGATGGCCATATGCCTTCTGGAAGTCCAATTTGAGGAAGACCCCCATAAGCCCCTTCGACGCCACCTCGTGGACAATCTCGTGAAGGGCAAGAATCCCGTCATGGACCCGCCGGCCCTTCAAGAACGCAGACTGAAAGGGGTTGGCAATCCTTTCCTCCACGGGGGATAAACGGGTCGCACAAATATTCGCAAAGATTCGCTCCAACACATTGATCACCTTGATGGGGCGGAATTGCCGAATATCCGTCGCCCCAACTACTTTGGGGATCAGAGATATGACACCATAGTTAATCCTAGCCATGTCCAGAGTTTCGATATAGAACTCATGGAACATGGGCATAATGACCAGACGCAGGATCTCCCAGAATTTCTGGAAGAAAACTACCGGAAGGCCATCCGGCCCCGGGGCCGAGCAAGCTTTCATAGAAGCAATCGCCCGTCCCATCTCCTTAGGAGAGAAAGAGAGAGTAAGCTCCGCATTCTCCGCATCGGAGACCTGGTCTGCAAGCAGCCAAAAGTCAGCGTAGAGGGAGACGCCTCCACGCGGCTCAGCCAACTCCTTATAGAAGAAGTAAATATGGGTGGAGATGTTATCTGGGCTCTCTAGAAGAACATCCCCATCCCGGAGGAAAGGGATGGCACATTTCCGCCTGCGACCATTGGCTATCGCCTGGAAGCAGGCAGTGTTTGCACCCCCCTTAAGGAGCCAGTTCTGGCCCCCTCGGCGCTGCAAAAACAGCTCCTTGCTCTTGTAAATGTCCATGAGCGAGGCCTTGAGGGAGTATCTCCTAATCCAATTGTTAGGAGACAGGCCCGGCCCGTCCGCAAGGCCATCTAGCATCTTAATCTGATCTAGCAGGGCCCCTTTACGGGCCCGAAGATCAACACCAAGGTTCACCCCCTAGGCCTTCATGACCTGACGGGCCATTTTAGCACAGTGATGCCAGACATCCACATCACAAAACACTTGAGGCGGGGAGGCGACAACCTCTAACTAGCGGTCGCGAACCAACTCAAAGAAACTCGGTTGCTCCAACCAAAACGCCTCAAAGCGGAAGCGACGGGTTCTAGGGGGGGCTTCATTCCCCAAAGAGAAAAGCAGGGGGGAATAGTCGGAGCCAATCCGAGTGATCACCTTGAGGGAGCACAATGGGAACATCACTTCCCACTTAGCTGACACAAAGACCCGATCCAAAACACTCCGGATGGGGTCCGCCTACTTATTCGTCCAAGTGAACCTAGCCCCTACGCGGGCTATCTCACGAAGAGCAAGGTTCGCAATGCAGTCATTAAATAGACGCATGCGGACCCGATCAACATTAGGAGAGCTTTTATCTGAAGCCCACCTAATGAGGTTGAAGTCCCCGGCCACCACCACCGGAGTGGTGCACCTCTCCACCTTATTTTTCAGCTCGGCAAGGAAGTCAGCAGAACGCCCATGATCCGCAAGACCATAGACAAAATTCAACTCCCAGCTGAGGTGAACTCGTCGGTCGATGACGGACATGCTTAGGAAGAAATCCCCTCGGTCCATATCCTCAACCGAGAAAGCATCCTCCCTGACTCTGAGCAGGATGCCTCCAGATTGACCCGTAGCCGGCAATCACTGCCAGGCAAACTGGTGTCGGGAGAGCCCCTGGAGCTCATGCATGCTAAAGTCCTGGCGAATCGTCTCCTGAAGTCCCACAATTTCAATCTCTTGTTGCCGCAAGTACTCGATGAGCTGCCGACGCCGACCAGTGAAGCCGAAGCCCCTAATGTTCCAACATAGGAGCTTCATTTAATAACCTTAGAGGAATCCCTAGGCCCCGCAAGTGGGGCCAAGCTAGCCCGCACGTCAATCGCGGGTCGGGGGGTGCCTTCACCGGACGGCCATGCTGCCCCCGCATAGGGGGCAACGGAGGCCTCCGGTCCAAGGGAAACGGACCTAGCACTAGACCCACACACCTCTATCTGGTGTTCAGTGGGATTAAGACGTGTGGGGGGATGCCCTCGCAGAGTCCTCACCGAGGGAGGAACTGCAAGGGGCGTGTCCGCCAGAGGCTCCACAGGGGGCGCCGCACCAGCCCTGGTGTCTCTATGACCAGGGTCAGTGTACACCGGGGTGCTGGGTTCACCACGCATAGCACAAGCACAGGCTTCAGCCAACGTCCCATTGAGCCCCTCCTTAGCACAAATAGCAGAAATCTACTCAAGGATGGGCCCCTTCCCGCCACGAAACACAATGCCACTATCGGTGGCCACCTCTGCCAGATGAGACAACGAAGCGGGACCAAGCACAGAAAACCGAGAACCAGAACTAGAAGGGTCTGAGGGGATGGTGGGGGTACCCGAGGACAGGTCGCGAGCAGCCGCCCGCATGGCGGCCTTCTCCGGGATCATCTGGACACGGCCATCCAGGAGGACCCAGGACTGGCTGAGCCTCGCACTCTGACGCACGGCCACCTGCGGAGAAGTCCTGCCTCGAAGCTTGGAGCCGGCCGCGGTAGGAGTCACCGCTACTAGGTCCAAGGCGGAGGCGGCTCCAAGTCTGGGGACCCCAAGGCTGGAGAAGGGGGGGACCCCAGTGAACGCGTGTAGCAGACCATCCCATGCTAGCGCGGCGAAGACGAGGGGCGCACCTTCATCCCCACACTCACAATGTCCTACTCCACAACCTCCAGGCCAGCCTTGTCCATGGCCACGGACCCACCCTTTGACGCCACCAGAGAGGCCGTCCCAGCTGGACAGGAAGACCCACCACCAGTAGACACCGGGCTACGTCGCCCATCATACGGAGCTGGGGGAACCTCATCATCATCATCCTTCTCACTAGAAGAGCTCCCCTGGGACGAGCCCCCATCCCCACCCTGCCCATCATCCGACCGAGGCAGGGTGGCTGCGGGGGCCGACCCAGGCAGATCCTCAGGAACCGGAGACTCGAGTTCAAAGGTCACGCGCTTCCCCTTAGTGCCGAAGTAGAAGATCAGGGACAGACCATCAATCTTTGCCGGAGCGGGGCAGAGAATCTCAATGCGGGCAGGGCCATCATCCTCGAAGGACGCCAGGTCAGCAGTCATCAGCTTGCCCACCGGCTCAGAGATCGCCTTGAGGATGAGCGCAAGCTTGCCACCCCGCGGCTCTGACCTGCCACCACGAGGCAGGCCGTAGACAAGGACCCACACCTTAGCCAAAGGGGGCACAGGGTCAGGCTCCGCGGCAGTAGCACAGACGGAGATCAGGAACTTGTTGACGGGGCAATGGATGACATCGTGGGACCACACACGGAGCAGCTCTGCGAAGGGGAAGGGGACTGAGAAGACGAGAGGAGCCGTCTCGGTCACCTCCCAAAGAAGTCGGAGTCGCGAAAGTGGCCGATGTAGGCGATGAGCTCAACCTGGATGAGGTCGGCCGAGATCACCACCCCAGACGGCAAGTCCTGCTCGGGGGCAAGAGTGACCATCGCCAAGTGCAACCTAACCGCCTCCTCCTCAATTTCGGCATCCACATAGTAGAAACCACCCCCTCAGTCCCGTACCCGAGATAGGCGAGGGTCGTGGGACATCGGTTAGGGGCCTCACACTTTGAGCGGAAGTGTCCCGTGCATCCACAGTTGAGGCACATTGTCTCCACGCAGGTCCTGGGGCGGCTGACACGAGAGGGAGGCTCCGGAACCGCCTGCTCAGGAACCCCGATCGGAGTTGGACAGCCGGCCACCATAGGGGTCTTCTTCTTCTTATGCTTCTTCTTCTTCTTGGACTGGACAGCCGCACCCGGCGCCTCGCCGTACTGGCGAGCGGGAGAGACCCTAGCGGGCACCGAGCCATCCCGCCGCCGCTTCAGGTCGATGCCCCGAGCATCACGACGATCGTCCCGACACCCGGGGTCGGGGGGCGGGAAGCATGGGCCGAGTCCACCCGGCGCTCCCCCAGGTCAGTAGCATCCCCACGTGGCCCACGGGAAGAACCAGACTCGGGCCTATGCCGGCGCCAATTGCCGTCCGAGGCACGCGGCGAGGACCCCCGCTGTTCCAGCACCCGCGGCTCCGGGTCATCCCGAGACCGATTCGCCGGTGAAGGCCGGACCTGCAACTCGGCCTGCAGCTCTGCCTCCCGCGCCAGGTCCTCGGAACGGCGGCGCTCGGCGTCCCGGCGGCGAAGGTCACCCGGGGAGCCCGGAATGGGCAACAACGGGTCCCTGGCCGGGTCGCGGGGAGGAAGGGGACGACGCAGCGACGAGCCTGTGTAGGAAGACGTGCCGCGGGCTGGCCGGACGGAATCCCGGGCATCCTCGCGCGAAGCAGGGGGGTCCTGGGCAAGGGGCCTCTTTGGCCGCGGCTGGCCGTCCCCCGCATCACGGGCCATGAGAGCCTGGAGGTACGTTCGGGGTCGGGGCGAAGCGAGGGAGAGCAGAGGATCAGCCGATGGCGACAGCGAGCCGGAGAGAGAGGCGGGGGACACGGCAGAGAGCGAGACTACACGAGCGAGGAGACAGTGGGGCGGAATCAGGAGTGAGGATGCGAGCCGCACGCTCTGCCCTAGCCACATCCAATCTCGTCGCGGGCCACCCCGTCGCTGGATCGCAGCCCCACGCTGGACCAAAATCCAACATGCTAGGTTAGCCGGGCCGAGCAACCAGGTCCGGTTCACTTTGTCCAAAACCGCCTGGGCCTGTGTAGCCACACTGCGCACAGCCTGATCAACCCAAGCACCCCGTGAAGTAGGCCACGGCCCAGAGCACATAAGGCCAGCCCAGTTGTCACCCGGCCGGCCTCCCATGCTGGTCCAGTTGGCTCACGCAGAAGCTCTGCCCTGGCCGGCCCCGACCAGGGGACATGCATCTCCCGCAGCGCCGCCAGCACCGTCACCGACGGCGGGGCACCTGCCCCGGACAGCGAACCAGCCCAAGCCGAGAGCGTAGGCTCAGCCAGGGCCAGGCGCCCGTCTGGAGCAGTGGCAACCGCGCCAGCAGGCCCAATCACATCATCAGGGGATGGCGGCCAAGGAGAATCCGGGCGGGAGGATGAAGACGCGGCGCGCGCCACCGACGGCCGCGGTTGGTGAGAGCGGGACCCAGGACGTTGGGACCAAGCGCGCGACGGCCGGGCCGCCACCCAGAAATCACCGAGGAGCGGCGGCGCCAGCTTGACCGGCCGCTCGACCGGGCCACCCTCCGCCTCCTCCTCATCGGCGAGGTCTGCCCAAGACACCGCCGTCGTCGCGAAGGAAACGGACGGGCCAGGAACTGCCACCACCGCCGGGCTCGGCGCAGCAGGAGGCCGAGCCGCCGGGCAGCGAGGCGGCGCCAGCGGCGCGATTTCAAATCGCCACGCAGTCGCCCACCAGCCAGCCTAACGGTCGGATGAAGTACCGAAGTCGCCCACCAGCCACGCAGGCACGATTTTCTATAGTTAGAATGTTATTGTGCGACTAAGTATCGTAGTCTTGTTCTCCGTGCATAGAAATTTAGAAAGGAAGTAGCAGTGCATGTTAGAATTTCTGTGTTTTTCCTTAGAAATTGAGATCAAAGGAATATTTCCTCCGTTTTCTTTCGCCCCATTCATGTCACGTGAAGCAAATGCACGAATAGTACTACAAGTGATTTTTTTGTTCTTGTTCTTGCGTTTTCTTTCATTTTTTCTTTGAACCAAAGAGGCCCCGCATGAATATATTGCGTGTAAAGAAAGGATGCAGAAGAAATGTAAAAGCATTCCATGATCCCGAGGAGGGTACAGGGGTGAAGGTATAGGCGATGCAATTCCCATTGGATTGGATGTTGTTTACTGAAAAGACAAGTTCAAAGCAGCATTTCGTACTGCTTGTTTTAGAAACAAAATCAAATGATGCGCATCCTAGCCATCAACACCTGTGCTTTGCCCACCAAATCAAATTTAATTTATGATTAAAAGGACCTGGCTCTGTTGTTGATATATAAACCACGTTGTTGTGCTCCGTGTTTGAAAAATTGTCGCTGACCCCTCATCGGTATCATTTCATCATTTCATGCCGGCTGTTGCCGCCAATGGTCGAACACGAGCATCGATCCATGGCGTGTGCCTCTCACTTCTCCAGTGGCTCACTAGTGCTATAAATACAAAAAAACGCATGCACCACCGTCATCAGCATTATCAAGGGGAGCAACAATGGTGCTCACATCTCTGGTGAGCCGGGCAGCTGTGGCCATGCACAACTCCAGCGCCCCGTCTCCGGCTCCGGGCATGTGCAACACCACGGCGCCCATGACGCTGATGGGGAACCGGCCCATGTCCGACACCCAACAGAGCACCATCGAGCGGCTCATGGTCACCACCACGGCCCTCATGACTTTCCTCGGCATCGCGCTCTTCCTCCTCGGCGTCCTCGGCCGCTTCACCGGCCGCCACCGCGGCCACTCCCCCGTCACCTGCATCTTCTTCCGGGCCACCTTCTCGCTCTTCCTCCCCTTCATGTCCTACGCCTTCTCGCAGGCCAAGACCGACCCCTGCAACAATTACCGCGCGCAGCTCATCCTCCTCTGGATGCTCCTCGTGGAGCTCCTCCGGAGCAAGGTCTACGCCATGGTCGCCCCTGCCGCCGGCGCCTTCTCGCGCGGCGTCGGCCGCTACAGCTCCTTCGACGCCGTCGAGGAGGCCGCGCGCATGGTGTGGATCGGGTACCTCATCTTCGCCTACGTCCATATCCCCGGCATCAAATCCTTCTTCATCATCCTCTGGATCTTCGGCGTCACCAAGATGTGCAAGCGCGCCATCTGCATCCGCCGCGCCCAGGGCTCCTTCGACCTCGCCAGGAATGCCGCCCTCGTCTCCGGCTACATGGCGCAACTCGTCCACAGACAATTGCAACTGTCACACAACAACGGGGACAACACCGCCGCGCTCGGCGCCAACGTCATGAGGACCTGCAACTACGTGGTCATGGGGGAGGGCCGACTCGAGAGAGAGGTGACGCCCCATGGCTTCGAGATCTGCGACCAAGGGGTGAAGACCATTCTCGCCGGCGATGGCGATCCGAATGGTGAGCCGCAACGCAAGAAGTCCAAGCTGGTCCGAGTGTGCAACATCTGGGATCTCTCTGAGAGCGACCCCATCTTCCGGTACAACGAGAGCAGGAGGCGCAAGATGGAGGACATCTGCCTCGCCCTCGCCCTCTTCAAGCTGCTCCGACGAAAGATGGAGCGCTTGGACATGGCGGAGGCCGACACCCCGCAGGCGCGCGACCTCGTTCTCCGTGGCCTCCTCGCCCTCGAGGGTGGCCGGGACGAGACTGCCGACGCGGAGCGAGCGTTCCAGGTGGTTGAGCTAGAGCTCAGGTTCCTTGATGAGTACTACCAGGCCATCATCCCGCTGGCGTTGCCCAGGCCGGGGCTATTCATAGCCAACTTCGCCTTCTCCATCGTCTTCATCCTGATATATTGCGTCACCGTGCTTCTGGTCACCGGCCATGGCGACATCTTCAAGGTGTTGGGCTCCCTCTTCTGGGGGCTCGTCGGCCTATCCTTCAACACGGCGCAGTACCATCACTTGAAAGACAAGGTGGGCAACATCGTCGACATGGTGTGCGACTCCTCCGACCTCATCGTCACCTTCCTCCTAACGCTCACCCTGCTCTCTGTGGAGGCGTATGAGTTCTTGCAGTACCTGCTCTCTGACTGGTTCATCGCGTCCTTGGTCTGCCACTACTCCCGGAAGCAACGGGCCATCCGGAAGCAGCTTGTCAAGGGTACCCTGTGGGTGAAGTACCGCTCGCGCCCCGTAATTAAGGTCCACCAGGTGACCATGCTCAAGCTTCGCCAGCTTCACCCACGCCGGGTGTGGGTACTCGTCTCCAGCGTGCTCAAGAAGCGTGTCGTCGGGTTGCCCGACGCCATTGTCACCGCCGACGCCAAGCTGGTCATCGTCAGGGCCTTGAAGGACGTCCTCGCGCCCAGCTCCGACGGACGCTTCTCTAATGGCATAGCTGCGTTGACAAGGCATGGCTTCCATCACTTGGAGTGGGCGTGCGACAACAAGATGGGCGCCACCGCGGTGATCATGGTGTGGCACGTCGCGACGGCGCTGTTCGAGACAAGGGACCGGCAGAAGCACCCGCTGCCACCATACGGTCAGGCTGCCCTGACGTTGTCGAGGTACTGTGCGTACCTGGTGGCCTACGAGCCGGGTCTCCTCCCAGACGACGAGGCGTGGACAGAGAAGGTGTACAAAAACATGGCGACTGAGCTCAACAACTCCTTCGGAAGCTGCTCCACCACCGTACACCGCCGCGAGGGCCTGATGAACTTCTCCCCGGCGGTGGAGGAGGAGGAGGAGAAGTCGGTCGTTGCCAAGGGTGTCAAGTTGGGGAAGCAGCTGGTGGATAGAGAGCAACACCTGGAGGATGGAGCCGGCATGCGCGAGGACGAGAAGGTTTGGGGGATGCTGCTCGAGTTCTGGGCGGAGCTGCTCGTGTTTGTGGCGCGCAGGCCGATGGCAGGGCCAGAGGCGCACGCACGAGCTCTTGCTAATGGCGGCGAGTTTATCACCCACATCTGGACCATACTCACCCATGCCGGCGTCCAGGTCCCCAAAGGCCACCAGGAGGACCAAGCTCGCCAAGTTTGATCACGAGGCTGACCAGCAAAGCAATGCCCATCACAGGCAATTTCAATAAATCCATTGCTTATTTGTTCTTGTTTTCCTAAAGAGTGGCTTAATTGTTGTTGTTGTTCCAAAGAGTGGCTTAATTGTTCTGTCAATGTAATACTCCCTCCATTCCGTAAGGTAATGCATATAGATTTTTTGAAAAATCAAGCTTTGCCAATTTTGACCAAGTTTGTAGACCAAAATATTTTTGATACTACCCGGTGTAATTACCTCTTAAGTGTTTGTGCTCCACGTGTCTCATCAACCTAACAGCAATACAATCGGGTTAGTGGGTATTAGAAAATCCAATAGGCTGTAACTAACTAGCTATTTAGTTAATTGATTAATCACCTAGATAATGTGTACGGGTGCAACAACCTGCTAGTTTTTTGGCCGGCTAATTAATCCTATGCACTGCCGACAACACGCTCTTCCGTAATTCTATAGATGCACTGTTGAATGTCGTTGCGTATGTATATTCAATTTGATTGGAGAAAAGATCTAATTAATTAGAGTATGGAGTATGGAAAACCACCAAGAGTATGGAGTATGTATTTGTTTGAATATGGAAGTATATATCTTCCTTCGGGGACATCCGATACAGAAAAGAATATGGAGTATATCGTTTTATGAGTGTATGGAGTATATACGCCTTGCAGTATGAAGTGTATATATATATATATATATATATATATATATATATATACTTCTTATTTTATAATGGTGTATGTAGTATATATGGTGGACTGCTGTAGCATATTTATAGAGTATCTGACTGTGGTCTTTTTGGACGGTAGTATGTATTGCAGCTTCGTGGTAGTATATACATTTTTTTCAAAATTGTGATATTGCGTGTGGGCACAAAGCTAGATATTCAAAGAGTAGAATACAATCTTTGTGCAAGGGAGTATGAAGTACATATGTGCGCATCGAGTATGGAGTATGTCATGTACTGTATGTCTGTACAATTAGCTGATGCGTTGAATTCACAATTAAAAAAGGCCGGTGCTTCCGATTGGTATATCGTCCACGCTATATGTACACACATGATGCATGCATGACGGCATGCAAGCATCAACCTACGACCTTGTTCTTGTAGCTAGCACATCATCTCCTGGTTCCGTTCGGGAAGATGATGACCAACAAACTGTCCAGCCATGACGACGACGACGAGTACGACGGTGTCGCTGTTCGGGAGGATGACAACAGGCTGCCGGCGGAGAGCGTGCGGCCCCATACACTCTCTTGTTCAATCTGCAAGTTACCAAAAGATACATCATGGAGTATGCATCTCAGATGAACAAGACCATGCATCAGCTGTAGGTTGTTGGTTTCAATAGAGGTTGAGAAGACCAGGGCGACGATCCATGCAAAAAACAAGTACCTGGTAGGTGATGGCGCTCCGTATGATCCTTGTCGGATAACTACATAATTTGTCCAAACCGCCGGAGAAGACACTGGTTAATTAGAAGAATAATTGACAGTGAACGATTGGAGAGATCATATGAACAACCTACTTGTGGAATTAGATCCAAAAGAAGAAGAATCAGTGCCTGAACCTCCGTCTGCTTCCTTCCCATGATTCGCGGTGCCGGCAACCTACTTTATTTCGAAAAGAGCTCGGCCTATCTAAGGTTGTTACGTGCAAGCGTTTCAAGGTCCATAAAAATAGGAATCACCTGTTAGATTTAACTGGGTAATCAAGCCCCGTCTAATTGATCCAAACCCGTTAATCAAAGGCACGTCTAGTTTAGATCGGAGGGCAGCAAGGGTGGGTGTTTGTACTAGTATGAGATCGGAGGGTAGCCAGGATATATACGTCTTATGCTGAATCAAGTGATGTATGTTAGGCATTCTAGATGTAATTTTTTTTCCACATACTTGGTCAAAGTTGGTGAAGTTTGACCTTTTAAAATATCTATATGCACTACATTATGGAATGGAGGGAGTACTTGTTATTGTCAACCCCTCCCCCCCCTTCTTTGGGGAATCTTATGATAATTAATAACAGTAGCCAGGTGGCATAATGTTACAATGTTCTACCACAACATGGGTCCAGATAACATAGTTATATCAGTTGTGCTAAGTAATCACAAGATGATGATGATGATGATGATGATGATGATGATGATGATGACGATGACGATGACGGCAACAACGACGGCGACGATGCACAATGAAAAATGCATCAAGGAAGAACATCTTATGCATGCAAAGTATCAGTTGTACAACAGTAGGGGCCTGAGCCATTAGTGATATTTGATTCATTCTTTAATGTAACCCAAAGATTTCGGTCAGCACTAGCATCATACTGGAGTAAATAGGATAAAACTATCAGAAATGCGGTTAGGGCAAACAAAAAACTAGACCTTTTATTCAGTTTGCCGATACCTACCATTCTTTTGTAATTTTATTGCAATAAACCCCAATAAACGTTTGGATTAAATTTAGCCACATTTCTGACATATGTGGCCGCATGTAATTAAATTTAGCCACATTTCTGACATATGTGGCCGCATGTAAGCAAAAAGTTTGTTCGACCTTTAAGTTTGACATTGTGTCCACATGTCAGCATCAACCCTCCTCTTGTAAACCACTTTCTCTCAATGAAATTTCCCAGAGCACGGGATGCTCGTCCTGGTTTTGAAGCATAGTGGATCATGGAGGTAAGCTCCCGCGGTGTGGCACGCCGCTGACCATAGGAATATGAAGCAAAGATGACATGGCTCGTGGAGATAAAGGCGGAATGCAGAAGGGCAAAGGAATATTCATCATCAATTATTGATGAGATCTAGAATCTTATTTCCCTCGACAATAACCAGACCGCGGCTTTCGTTATTTATTTAAAGCAGCTACAATCTTATATGTATAAACGAGGCATGTCCCTGGCGGTATTTCTTAGGGTGCTAGCAGCTACCATGACTGTAAGAAAGTCTCTATTAATCAAAAGCATGGACAACAACCGCGTCACTCTGAAACCCAATTGGCGCTCGTGTGCTTTATTTGTTTAATTTTCTGTGGAGAAGGAACGTTTCCACGATATTATGGTGAAGTTTTTGTAGTTTGGCGACATACACTGATAGGGTATCATCCTCGGCCCAAGCATGTTCATCGCCATGGCTTTTCATTTTTTTTAGATGGGCTACTCAGGGAGCTTTCAGAAACATTTATTAGTTATCAACTTTTATGGAGGTGAATGAGTAGCAGTAGCACTGCTCTAACACACTTGCAGTCACTTTACTGAGGTGTTGGCAATAATTCATCTTGCAATGATCAATACCGCGGAGAAGGCGTCTTCAAGAGATTTTATTGTAATTCTTAGTTGTGTGAGTTACTTTGTAATTCCTTGCGTCTTGGATCCACAGCAATGTAGCCGTGATGGTTGTGATTGTTAGTAAAGTTATTATAGGTGTTTAATGAAAAACCAAAGGTAGGGAAAAACCAGTCAACAACAGCTATTTATCAATCAGCTGGGTTGCAGGCGCTCCCTTATTTATTTGATGAGATGCCATTTCTCTTCCTCCATGCAGAGGCAGGGTTGGTTGCTGGTGGTCGGTCGCTCTCTCGCAACCTTGGTCCGACGCTCTTGCCTTCCTTCCTTTTATTTAAACCCTTGATTGATTCAACACAATATACCTTCCTCCAAGCTTGGCAGCCAAGTGAGGTTGTTCGTTTGTTTCATTGTTTGATCCATCGAGTGCCCTTGTTTTCAGATCCATACAGAAGACGTTAGGGCCTTAATTAAGAGAAGAGGGGGAGCTGGAGCAACAAGCCAACAAGTCCTAAATAGTCTGTAGGTGTATGGTTTCTCCTATACGACTTAACTGTTCTTTCTCCCAAACACAGTTTTCCCACGCAGGCTAATCAAGGCATGGAGAGCAACAAGGATGCCGAGCTCGAGACACCACTTCTCATGCCGGAGGAGGAAGGACCAATGGCCCCGTTGCTGGACCATGGATCACCGGAGCCGACACCACGTCCACGGCTCCCGCCACCGAAGTTTGGGGAGCTCATCATGGTGTTGAGCATCGACGGCGGGGGGATACACGGGCTCATCCCGACGGTCGTCCTCAAATGCCTCGAGGAAAAGCTCCAAGTAAGTCAACCACGTCTCTCTTGAAATGTTATTCTATGTAGTTAGACGAACCACGTCTCTCTTGAAATGTTATGTTATGTTGTTAGACAAACGGGCAGTTAGGTGGGTTGTACGTAATCTGATCCATCTCTGTTGATGTGTTTAGGCTATTGACGGGGAAGATGCTCGGATAGCAGACTACTTCGACGTGATCGCGGGCACGAGCGCGGGCGCCATCATCGCGACAATGTTGGTGGAGCCAAACACGAGCAAACGTACAATGTACACCAGTCAGGAAATCCAGGATTTCTATGTCAAGAACGGACCTAAAATCTTCCCTACCAAGAGGTAGGTGTTCGAGAAACCAAGTTGTCATCTTCTTCCATAGACAATGCGTAATTAATTCTCACTCTTTGTTTCACATTCACAGGTGGTGGCGGTGGCCGCTGGACCTGCTAAGCGCGTCGCGGGGGCCCAAGTACGACGGCACGTTCCTGCAGATAAAGAAGATCAAGGAAGTCACGGGTGAGCACACCCTGAGCAAAATCGCGGCGACTATGTTAGATACCAATATTCTCGAGCCTCTCATCCTCTCCTCGTTCCGGAATGATGCCGTTCAAAAACTAGTTGAAGAGGCCTCACCAGACCTGCCGGATGTCTGTATTGGCCCGCCGTCAACGGCCACGCCAACCTACTTCCCGGCGCATTACTTCGATATCTGGTCTAGTGACATGGAGCAGTCGAAATACCACCTCATCGACGGCAGCATAAACCCCACAATGGCTGCCATATCCAAGATCACCAGGGAGCAACTTCTCAAGAACCCGGAGTTCCACCCCAACGGCGTGGATTATATGAAATACCTTGTCATCTCTGTAGGCGCAGGGCGCAATAGCCACAGCCCGGTCACCGACACCTTTTCTCGCGCAAGCATCATGTTGACGTTGACCGACTGGCAGGTTCGCATGCTCTTACACAACGGCAACCGCAACCACGTGCGGAAGCAGAACTACCTCCACATCCAGGCTCAGGTACGTACGTGCAAATGATCAACCACCACCTTCTCCTCCATCGCATTTAAGTAGCTTATATGTCCATATACGTGGGTAGTAGTCCCAGCAAATACAAACTAAAACATGTGTATGTAGGCACCATTGTTCGGGGAGGCCATTTTGCCAATGGGCAATGCGACCTCGAAGAACATGGCTGGCCTGCTCGACATTGGCCACAAGTTGCTGGCAAAGAAGGTGGCTATGGTGGACTTGACCACGGGGAAGTACGAGACCGTCGAGGACGAGAATGCACCCACCAATGATGCAGAGCTCCAGCGCTTCTCCAAGCTTCTAGTCGTTGAGCGGAATCTGCGCCTTAAGGAACAACAACGACAACAACAAGGAGAAGAAAAGAACGGGGTTCACTTGCTTAACATTATTAAATAATCAATAATATATGATTGTATGTATCAATCATTGCAAAGACCGAGAGTTGATTTCCCACTTACATTGGGGTTGATCCACCCATTCATGACCCTTATCATGGAATCTAGATCGTTGACCCAGCCAACCAAGCAAAAGTTTGTTATGATCGATTACGAGAAGCAAACTATGATGAGAAGATCTGAAGGAAACGTATTTTTACGTCCCAGCGAGGAGACATGGACGAGGGGTGCACGAGGAGACCCGACTATCCTCTCAGCTTCGGTGGCCACCGTGAGGGTGGAGTGGGCGGCGCAGCTAAGGCTGCCGCTCCTCCTCCGGTGGCCAACCTCCCATATCAATATATCATGCAACCACAAGTATGATTGGGTATTACTAGTTGATCTTATTATATGATCATGGTGTTTTTCCGTTGCAACATACAAACACATTTGCTAGTAATCAATAATTTATGGTTGACTGCAAAGATTGAGGGTTGATTTCCCTCTCACATTAGCAGGTTAGCTACTAATTGCAGATGTTGTCAGCCAAGATGTGTGATTACATTACACAACAACCGTGTTGAAATGGTACTAAAATTGACCGGCATGCGACGAGGACGTCCCGCCAGCACTGACACGGGCCAATATCCATCTTTTTTAAGATTAAAAGTCACGATGATAGCGCATAACGATGCGAATGGTACCAAAATAGATCGATGGGGGACGGCCGGCCAGATCGATGAGGACAATTAATATCTTATTTTTCTTAAGGCGGCACACTATTGTCTTATTATAGACCAGGTCCTAGAGCCTGATGTACTAATCTATTCGTTAGATGCATATGGATGGAATAAACATTTAAAATACATGCAATATTCATTTGGAAAAACAATATAGACATAGACGTTCACAACTAAACACATGCAAACTCATCCTACCCTTATGGGAACCCAACATATCTTGAGATTGTTGAATTCGCTGCATGCATCGCGTAGTTCAGGGCACGTAGAAAATATGCGAGCAAACTGATCCAACGACTAAAGCCTGGCCAGCAGATCGACAAGCATGGAATCAAAATTGAGTGAAACAAGCAAGCAAGCGACAAGATTAGTTTGTGTTAAGTGATAAGTGTTTCCTCCTTCCGGAAATACTTGTCCTAAAAGTGAATGTATCTAGACTTATTTTAGTTATAGATACATCTATTTTATTTATTTTTAGGACAAGTATTTTCGGACGGGGGAAGTATGTCATGATTAACATGAAACCAAATCCGGAACGCCATATGATGTGTGGGGTATTTTTTGTTTGCGGGAAAGGAACTTTCATTAATCAAATATGATAAGTACATTCAGAATGAACAATACTAGCTATCTCCATAGGGGAGTTTCGGAGCCAACACGTTGTGCACTGTTGCGATCGAGCCATACATATGATGTGTGGGGTACTTAAGAGTCTTATCTTGGTAAAATAAAGGAAGGTTTCTAAATGAAGGGTTGGACACTACCATTGTTTGTGGTCTTTTAGGCAAATTTCTGTAGTTTGACTAGAGAGACATACTCCCTCCGTCCGTGAAAGACTGTATATATGGAAATTTGCACATAGATCAAGAGAAATCTATACGGCATAATTAACACCTGAAAGTACCAGACTTATGTGTACATGCAACCATTGAGAGAAGAAGATTAAATGAAGGTTGCTGCATGCAGTAATTAAGGTTAGACATGCAACCAATAGCTAGAGCACAAGTTGCTACACTAGTCATTTAATACCGGTTAAATTAAAGGCTAAATGCATTGGGAGTGTAGATATACACTCTATGTGAAAAAAATTCTAGTGCTAGATGTACAGTTTTTGACGAACGGAGAGAGTACACTAGAACTGAACATGCACTAGACAGAGGGCGAGCTGTTGGTTTTATCATTTCCAAATTGTTAAGGAGGAAACATATGGTGTACCAAGTTATACCCAGTTGTCCTTTTACCAAAAAGGTTTTTTTTTACCAAAAAGTTTTCTTTTTACCGAAAAAGCCAAGTTGCCATTTTCGTATAAAAGAATCACCTAGCAAGGTGACATGGATCCTGCACTTTTTAACCTGACGATCGTGATACTCCTCATGGAGGCAGTTTTGCAATCATGCATCCATATAGAATGTGTAAGGTAAAACATACTTAAGGTGTTCGAGTTCCTTTACAATGCATCATCCACAATTAAATATTTGAGGAACTGGCTGTGAGCCAGATGATAAACTGGCTCCACGAGGAGGCATGGGAAGGTGATGCATTGCTGATTCTTTTTTTTAAAGCCAACCAGCCAAGTTGTCACATTACCGAAGCCCCCGTTATCAATACATGCAGCGATGGTATCGGTAGTGGACGTTCTATCTACTGTACTCCATGATTATATTTTATGATGATGGTATGGATGAAAGCTGGTAAGTGTGGGGCCCACGGGGCAAGGGGGGCGCGCCGTAGGGCCTAGCCGCCTTAGGTGTCTTGTGGGTCCCTTTGCCTCTTCTAGTTGCCTCACAAAAATCTTATTAAATCGGCAGCGTGTTTTGACCTATGTATGTATGTATGTATGGATTTTTTGTAAAACATGAACATACAGAAAACAACAACCGATACCAAAGCTAGATTAGTAGGTTAGTTTAGAAAAATAATTATATAAAATGTATTAAAAATGATAATATAATAACATGAAACAATAAAAAGGTTATATAAACATTTGAGACGTATGAGATCCACGCAGCCTTCATGTTCTTGACGAACCAGAATTGGTAGTATGGTTTCTTCATGTGCACCCTCCTCCAAGAGTCCTAGTTCCTTCATCATCTGCTCCAGATCATTGACAGTCGTCGAGCCAGACGCCGCCCGAGCCTCCATGGTGTTCCTTAACCCAAGTTTGAGTTCAAACGGGTTTTGTGACAAGCCCTAGATTGACAACTACCCAAACAACTCCAACCCGAAACCTGGACGCGATCTGAAGGGAGGGGAACAATCGATGCCATGGAAGGAGATTGCTCGGCGCCGACACAGTTGTCGTGAGAGAAAAGGTAACCCTAGCGAGGGGGAACTGAAACAGTTCGCAACATTTTAGAAGGAAAGAGAAAAACTACAACTTAAGGGACATGGGGGTTGCATTGATGGGTCAGCCCGTGAAATAGTGTTGTCGGCGATGGGGTTGTTGCGGGATATACGTAAGTTATAGCAACGACCCTCTTTGTCGGAAATCCCTATTTGGTGCGCTTTGCGTGAATTTCCCAATTACATGGCCCAACCCATTTAGTTGTCTGGTTTCGGGAACCTTCCTATTTGGTTTTTCTTTTTCCTGCAACATGTTTTATCCTTTTTCTTCTCATTTGTCTTTTTTATCCAAAAAAGTCCCCATTTCAAAATTGTTCATAAAACAATGTTTGGATTTCAAGTATTTTTCTGAATTTCAAAATAAATGTTCATCTTTTTCAAAAATTGTTCATTAAAAGTATACACATTTTCGAAAAGTGCTTAGAATTTTAAAACAAATTCCTAATCTCAAATACCTTCATAAGTTCGTTTTTAGGGAATTTTGAAAAAAGGTTCTATTTTTCAAACATGTTCAATATTTTTTAGAAATGTACTTGTGTTCTTAAAAAATATTATGAATTTAAAATTTTATATACGTTTTTTTTCCAAAAATATGTTCTTATTCCATATGAAAAGTCAAAAAATGTGAGAGTATCACCAATTTGAAAAGAAATAATTCTTTTAAAAAGGTTAAATTCTCAACAATATCACTTTATGTTTTCCAGAAAAAGAATGAAAAATGACAAAACTACCACTACAGTAACCATGTGGCTAGAGCGCCCGATGGGCCGGCCCTGTTGGCAATCCCTGTGCGGGAGACTAACCATTCGCTTCGAAGCGCCACATATAGTGCGCGCCGCTATGTCTCGTTCATAGCAAGACGTACGAAAGCCTCCCGTCAGGCAGAGCGCTACATGACCGGGCAAGGCGCGCTGGAGGCTACACCCCTCGTTTTTTCACGTTGTTCTTTTTTTACTTTATTTTTTCAATTTCAATTTTTTTATTTGTCCGTCCAAATATTCTAAACAACTATATTAAAAAATTACATAATGTTTTTAAAATATGTTAACCAATTATTTGAAAAATGTTAAATGTGTATAGTGGAGAAATTTCTCCTGAATACGAAAAATATACAATGAGTGCGAAATAATGAGAAAAAATATATAAAATTTTAATCAAATCATTTCAAATAATGATCAACAAGTATTTCAAAAAAGTTAATGAACCATTTGAGCAATGTTAAATGTGTATTGATTTTTTCTGACCATATATGAAAAAATGTGAAACTTGTGCTGTAAAATGATAAACAAGCATTTGAGAAATTTTAAATGTATACATAAGTATTTGTTTGCCTGACCTCTCATTTTTTCTTCTCTATTTGATTTAAGTGTGCGTTGATGGGCTGGCCTCTTACCTTGGGTGCTTCAGGCGAAAGCTCCTTCTGTTTCACTATAATCGAGGTATAGCTCTATCTGGCACATCGGGGCTATCATATTTACTCCTCTCTGTTGTAAATTGTCAAGCAATTGCGTGGGAGAAGCTATTGGGGGAGCCCAGTTTAACGATCGGGAAAATGAGCAGTTTAGCATTTTCTGTCAAGTTTTCTAATGAAACAGTGTCTACTTAGATAGATTTCAAATATAGTAAACTGAAAAAAAATACTAAATTAAAAATTAGAGATTATCAAAAAAAATACTGAATTAAAATTTCTTCCTGTTTTTTTATAACATGCATTTGAATAAATAAACGTGTTTTTGAACACATTTCTGAAACTTTTTTTAAAACATGAACATTTAAAAGATTTTTTCAGATTTTCGAAATTTGGGAATAAATTTAAAAGCAATGAGCATTTTATAAAACAACCCAACAAAGAAAAGAAAAGAGAAGTACTAAGAAATAATAATAAGAAATAGTAACAAATCCTTAAAATTCAATGTTGACTACAACATAAAGTTTCTAGAAACTTCCTAAAATATAAAAAAACCAAACCATTTTAGGAAAACCAAGTTAACGCTGATGGACTAGCCCAAGTCGCTAGCTCCCATGCGATTGAGCATTAAATATGATTTGTCTTGCTTTTCAGGCCCGAACTAGAATATTCCCACAGAAAGCGTACAAAAGCCCGGCCCACCCAAAATTATTACATTTCTAGGCCCGAAGTCTGCCTTTAGAAGAACCACCATACATAACCTGATATTTCCCACTAAAAAAACACCTGACATTAACCTTTTCTTTTAACATCACGAAAGACAACGAGGGTAACAAAAATCATTACAACAAACCAAGTTAAATTGTACTCTGATAATGAGAATCACATACAACCATGCATAAGAAAAAGGCACCTCAAAAAGCAAATATACATACAAATTTTTATTTTATTATGATATAGTATATATTTAATATTTTCTATAGATATATACAATAACCAAATACAATATATCATATGTAATTTCAGTTTCAGTTCTCATATTTTTCCAAATGTTCATGTTTCGTATATCAAATCCCATTGTAATATATTAAAAAACATTCCCACAAAAAAGTGCATGGTATCATATAGTTTTATACATGAGTCTAACACAAATTTATATTGCTGAGATGCAGAAATTACATTTGACAACTACGCGGGCTTCTTCCATACACTTTACAACCTCCACAAAACGCGAAATACAAAAATGGCCACGTAAGTTATGTCTTGCATCAATGTTGGATTTATGATCTTCCATTGATAAAGGTGGTGCCAAATCCTTCAACAAGTAGGCCAGATAGCACATTGAATATACCCGAGCAGGAATGAGGCATGCTTCCTGATGGAGCATCCCACAAATTTTTAGTCATGCACGAACACTAGAATCAAATTTCATATTTGGCAATGGTACTTAGCACACGCCACATGAATGGAAGGAATTATATATAAAAATACACAACACATGCCACGGCTATAGTTCAAAAGTTGAAAAACAATTCTGTAAAATATTAAATAAAATATTGAAATTAAGAAACCACATTCACAAAAAAATATATAATCTATTTCAAATACTAATTTTATGATTTTAAAACCTTTTTTCTAAAAAAAATGAACATATTCAAAAGTGCGTTGATTTGTCAAATTATTTGGTCATTTTATAAAATCATAAATATTTTTAAGATAAAATATAAAACAATTTGCTAATGTTTTTCTAAATTGACCATTTTTCAAAACCGAAGCCATATTTTATTTTTTCATGGGAATGTTTTGACACTTTGAGTATTTTTAGTAGAAGTTTTAAACCAAAGAGGAAAATAATACAGTGAAATAATATTAATATGATAGAGAAAGCGAAAAAAAGGAAAATAATAATAGAAGTGAACTTTACTACACAAAAAATACCAGAAGCTAATAATATATAATACAGTAAAAGTTTCTCAAAATGAGAAAACTACACCATGGTTGAAAAGCGAATGTAACGGTACTGGGCCAGTCGAAAACTCTATCTCATGGCCCATTGAGAGGAACATAATGCGTCTAATAGAAGATGTTCAAGCATTTCAAAAACTACTCGTACGTTTTTAAAATATTCTCTAACATTAAAATAGTTTGTTTTAAATTTCAGATGTTTAAGTTTGTTTTCCTTTTTTTTTCCATAATTTAACATTTCTAAAAAGTGACCATATTTTAAATTTCAGGATGATTTTTCAAATTTATGAATATTTTTAGTAAAAAATAGAAATTAAAAACAAATAAAAAATAAAAAAAGGTAGAAAAGATAGAGGAAACAACCATAAAAAGACAAATACTTTGTAGAACTTGTTAAAATCAGAAAAAAGGAAAACATGTTTGAATATCCAACCTGACGCTAATGGGCCAGTTCAAATTGCTAAGGAGCATCCGACAACCTTTTAGTTACTTCGTCATCATCATCGTCGGGATAAATTTTCACATTTGGCAGCACTATTCGACATATACAAGCTCCCGGGTCTCTAACAAGCAGAAGGGGAAGAGCGAGCCCGCTAGGGTTTTATTCCAGGCCTTTCGACGATGTGCGTTGGAGGAGGAGTTCCCATCGTGTACAAAGACGCTTGTGGTGATCGTTAATGTCAAGATAATGTGCCGGCTCAGTATCTCGAAGGTGCTCGTAGGAGCGAGCATACGAATTAAAGAAAATTGTATATGGGGAAGAGAGAGAAAACAAATATGCATGGGATGAGAGAGGGAGGGAGGTATAAAAAAAGGAAGCAAGCAAAGCAAAGCTCCACTTGTCCCTCCTCTCCTCTCTTCTTGTCGTCCATCGCCACAACTACAATCGCAAACCAGCCGCGGCTCTCCCGCGCAGCCACCACCTCCATTCCTCCCGTCTCCATCTCCATCTCCATCGCCGATCGAGCTCGCCACCCGCCTGCATGCGCTCCCACCTCTCCATCCACCCGTTCCACCCGCACGAGCGCGCGGCGGATGGAACCTCGCCCCACCCGCAGGCCGCAGCAATGAGCCGGCCCACGCCCGCCGCCGACGCCGCCGACGATGCGGCGGCGCCCGCGGCGCCCGCCACGCCCGCCGCCACCTCCTCCGACCCCTCATGGAGCCGCGCCGCGCGCTACGTGCGTACTACCATGCTCAGCTCGTCGGCCTCCAGGCGGGAGCCGGCGGCCCCGTCCTCCGCGACCGCCAAGGCCGCCGACCTCACCAAGGCCGCTACCTTCGCCATGCCGCGCGACCCGTCCCCCGGCGCGGCGCCGTCCGCTGCGACGGCCAACGTGAAGGAGCTGCAGGCCAAGACGTCCGCCCTCGCCGCCGTCAGGGAGGCCGCCGCCGCGGCCGTCCACCACGAGGGCTGGATGGTGCGCTACGGCCGGCGCAAGATCGGCCGGTCCTTCTTCCACACCAGATACTTCATGCTCGACTCCAAGCTGCTCGCCTACTACAAGAAGAAGCCCAAGGACAGCATGGTGCGCACCCATCCAATTGCCTGCCGTATTATATAATCCTACAGAGTGGATTTTTGCCGTCCAAATTGCCCATTTTTTCTTACAAATTTTCAAACAACCTTTTCACTTCTGTTTTGATTGCCGTATAGCTGATCAAATGGCGCAGAAACACTGAAATCTATGAGCAATTTAGTATTATTTTTTTGGATTTAGTGTTGTTTGATGGACACAATGTCATGTATTCTCATGAAAATTACAACTTTTCGCCTATAAAATTGCCGTCCTTACGGATGCCAACCTGATAACTTTGCCTCAGTAATTTGTATCTGCATCCTTGTTATCTCTGGTACACTGATGCCGTTATTTAGTCCTCACAACATTCCAATATTTCACCATGATGTCTGCTGTTGCCTGAATTCAGATAGCACACAAGACCTCTGGTCTGTTGCTGACAAATGTTGTTAAGAAATTTTTGCATTGGTGCAGGTGCCGCTAAAGTCGCTGCTAATCGACGGGAATTGCAGGGTGGAGGACAGAGGACTGAAAACACATCATGGGCAGGCGAGTCTAATTACCATTCCCTTTTGATATAAACAAAATTTAGTTTCCTCTGTTTATCGGTAGCTTGATGCAGAATTGTCCTCATTTCAGTACTGCATATGTTTCTGACAAATAGATACCCCATGATTCTGGCAGTGTGAAATAGCAAAATCCACCATTACATAGATTTCTTAAGAAAAAAGAAACACCTCCATTCATTTCTGCTCTTGTGCATGCAAGATGCTGCAATCACCAAGCAACTTAAGACTGTCCTTTTTCATTGCCTATATAATTGGGGAAATGATTTTTTTTCTTACTGATTTTTGTAATGAACTGTGTAGCTTATTTATATATGCAGTATTCCATGATCAATGTACTCTTCCCACCCCTTACATTTGCTGATATTTTCTTATATCATTCTATATATTCTCATCCCCCCCTTTCGATCTTTTCAGATGATTTATGTCCTTTGTGTTTATAACAAGAAAGAAAAGGAGCACCAAATCACGGTTTGTTCTAACCTGAGAGCCCTTCAACACTGTCACTTTATCTTTGTTCCATGCTGTAACTAAAACTTAATTCTCAGATGGGTGCGTATGACATTGAAGACGCACTGGCTTGGAAAAAGAAGATAGAGCAGATAATTGACCAGGTGCAGTAAGGCCCCATTTGAGTGGAATTTTACATAAGTAACACAACTAACTAACATAACTAAGAAATGTTCAAATTTTAGGAGGCATTTGTTTCCCATCTATTTTCATGTTTGATCGTGAAATAATCTTATTCTTTGACAATCAAACAGTAGGAAATATCGATGTAGAATAAATCCCACTGTTAGGGTATGGTAACCGCTAGCTCATTCTGGAAGAGGCATGTTGGATAGCTTTGAGATTCACCCAACTGTATTGAGAAAAGAAAACTATGTCTATTAAGTGGAACATGCATCAGGCATTGGGTAGCACGCTAACTGAAGTCATTTGGATTTCTTAGTCATTTTCTGTAGTAGTAATAATGACCTATATATGCTCCATTTGTTTCTATCGATCGTCACATCTCCACATTCTTGCAGCAGCAAGACTCTATGGCAGATAAAAACCGCAAGGCCTTCGCTTCGATGGACTTCGATATGGATCTTGGAGGGCAGTTTGCATTCTCGGATCATGACAGCGCGTATGCGATGTTCCGTGTCTTATATTCTCTTATACGTAAACCATTCGCTGAATTAGCCAGAAACTTAATGACAAAACAAATGCAGAGCTGAAGAAGAAGAGGAGCGGCCCACTTTGACTCGTAGGACGACTATAGGGAACGGTACGAAGTTACATAGACTACCTGAGTGAAGCAGAGTATCTGGTCTGCAAGTTGCATTTTCATCTTGTCATGCTACGGAAAGTCACCGCGTCTTTCCGGTGGTGCCAGGTCCCCCCGAATCGATACATGACTGGACCAATGAGCCTGATATTGGGTCAAACCAAAATGAGCCGAGTCAATTTTCCTCCAAGAAGAATTGGCGGTTACTTCGATGCCAAAATGGCAAGTCTAGGTTCCTCCTCCTTGTGTCATGAACCCTTCGTTTGTCGAGTATTTAATTTAACTTGGTGTTGTCATTGGCAGGACTTCGCATCTTTGAAGAACTTCTTGAAGTCGATTACCTTGTATGTCCGGGCAGAAATATTAACTGCTCGAGAGTTACTACTGAACAATGCCTGAAATTCTGAATCTGACACCGACTTGTACTTCTATGCGCTATGTAGGCAAGAAGCTGTAGCCGAGCGATGAGGGCTGTCGGGGTAGTGGAAGCCACATGTGAAGCTATTTTTGGCCTAGTGATGAGCATGGACGTGACGAGATACGAGTAAGATTTTTGGCATTTAACACTCTGCTGTTCGAACTACTGACGCTGATGCCGATGTTTGTTTTCCACTATAGGTGGGACTGTAGCTTTCGCTACGGAAGTTTAGTTGAAGAGGTTGATGGCCACACTGCAATCATCTATCACAAGTTGCAGCTGCACTGGTGTCCAATGTAACCACACCCTGCTCACATGTTAACATGTTTTTACCATCTGCAAAGTACATTTTTTAGCATGTCACAAACATATAATACTTTCTTTCTCTTATCTGGATGGGTCATTAATACTGGTAGTAGCATTTTGAATTGTCTGTCAGGTTCTAGCTTACATTCTTTCCATCCTAAATAACATGCAGGCTAGTCTGGCCCAGGGATCTTTGCTATGTCCGTTATTGGCGGCGGAATGATGATGGAAGCTATGGTACATTCTTGAAATTTTCCATGTAGCTGTCACATTTGCTGCCTGTAGTGTCTTCTCATTGACAGTGTATGTTTGTTGTTACACATATGCAGTTGTTCTGTTTCGATCTGTCGATCATCCTAACTGTGGCCGGCAAAAAGGGTATGTGAGGGCTTTCATCGAAAGTAAGTCTCCTTCTGACCATCGGCTATCCTTCATTTACCTGATGAGAGGATGAGACACATCAAATAAACAAAATTAACTTGGGGTTCAATTTCTCATTTTCTGAATTTCATACTGGTTCAGGTGGTGGGTTCAAGATTACTCCTCTCAAGTGTCGCAACGGACGGCCCCGTACCCAGGTCCAACACCTTATGCAGATTGATCTGGAAGGATGGTTCCTGAACTACTCCCCTTCCTTTCAGTACCATACATTGCTGCAAATACAGAACTGTGTTGCCGGTACTGCACAGTTTTCCCCTTATTGGAGAGCATATAGTTCCCCAATTCATTTATGGTGCTTATGGCTTCGATTTGCACTTACTGCCAGGCCTGCGCGAGTACTTCTCACAGACAGATGAATGCCATATAGCTCCAAGAATTCCTGTGATGGAGAAAATGTTCGATCCATCGGCAGATCAGAAAAACCCGAAGCCTCGTGCGATCGACAAGATTAAACCATTAGATAGAGACCAAAAAGATGGTAGAAACATGTCAATCATCGAGGAAGAATCCGATGAGGACGATGACTACCAAGTTCCTGAAGCTAACATAGAGGTTACATATCCTAGACCACACTGATAGGTTTTTTTTTCTTCCAATTGAGTATCTTAAACCACACTAAGAAAAACAGTTTTAAGTGTTCTCACACTTCATGATAAACATTTCGGAAAATTAATGTACAGGATGACTCCAACAAACTTGACACCGACGCTAAGCAGTCAGGTTCGATTGCCTCTTCCTATCTGTGTGCTTGCATTATCATGTTTGCTGTCAAGTTCCGGGGGCAGATGTTATTTGTTTTTGCTCTAACGGCTATAGAATGCCGTGGCAGAAGAACCTCCGGAAAAGATTGATTTATCGTGCTTTTCGGGCGTCCTTCACCGTGACCCGGATGAGAAAAACCGCAACTGTTGGACAGTACCCGATAGCACACTCTTTAAAGTTCGCAGCAAGAACTTCCCCACTGATAAATCAAAGGTCTAAATCTTCCATTTTATGCTTAGTTAATTATGAAGAATATTAGATGAAGAATTTCAACACACTCACATTTAAGTTACAGATACCTGCAGCAAGTTATCTCATGGAGCTCGCGGCGATCGACTGGTTTAAGGACACCAAGCGTATGGACAATGTTGGCAGGCAGAAAGGTTGTGTTGCACAGGTAAACATGATAATTTACCAGAATATTTCTGAGAATATGCCCTCGGTTAAATTTCTCAACAGAACAACTTTTGAATTCATTCTTGTTTCTCTCTGAAGTATAACAGAACCATTTCTGAATTCATACTTTCTTTTCCACCGCTACTGGTTTTTGTAGCTTGCTGCTGAGAAAGGGATGCACACATTTGTTGCCAACATACAAGTGAGTGACATTCTTAATAGATTTCTTTGTAACATATTATTCATGTATTTGTAGACTTCTGCCAAACTTCTTTCCAAAAGGAGGCACTTTTAGTGATGTCATCAATATCGTATTGCAGATTCCTGGATCGACCCATTACAGCATAGTGATGTATTTCGTCACAAATACCATGAAAAAGGGATCGTTGCTGCAACGTTTCTTCGACGGCGATGATGAATTCCGCAATAGCAGACTGAAGCTTATACCGGCCGTTCCGAAGGTCTGTTTTTTCTCAAGAATCTTGTAGTCTGCAACTAGTTTGTTGCATTCTTCATCTTCACTCTGACTCAACAAACAAACAAAATCTTCAGGGCTCTTGGATAGTGCGGCAAAGTGTCGGAAGCACCCCTTGTTTGCTGGGAAAGGCCGTCGACTGCAGCTACATACGCGCTCCGGGGTACTTGGAAGTAAGTCATGGTTTATTACGTGAAATCCTCCAAATGATGGGACGCCAATAGTTTTTTCCGTATCATGTTTACGGCATTAGAATGACCAGTAGAGTTTGGGGTTCAGAACATTTAACTACCGACAGAAGTTCATCATCATTATTGTTTTTTTCTCATTTTTTGCGAGAAAATGCATCTTGACGGATTGGTTGTTTGTGCAGGTGGATGTTGACATCGGTTCTTCTGCGGTAGCCAATGGGGTTCTGGGGCTGGTGTTTGGTGTTGTCACAACATTGGTAGTTGACATGGCCTTCCTAATACAGGTAGGAACCCCAAATGCTAATGTTGAGGCATGAGTAGATTGAAGAAAAGAAAATCTAGTCTTATCTTATCAATATACACATTGTATTTTGCCGGATACAGGCGAACACGTACGAGGAGCTCCCGGAGCAGGTGATCGGCGCGGCTCGGCTGGCTCATGTCGAACCGGCGGCCGCAGTAGTTCCTGACCTTGAAAATAACACTGACAGTAAAGATAGCAACAACGACGACACCGCCACCACCACCAACAACAACGCGACTTCCTCTGAGGATGATTCTTCCAAGAAAACCAACTGATTCCGTTGGCGTGCAGATTAATTTGATTCTTTTTCGTTTCTTCTTTCCTCTTCCATTAGTCACTCGAGCAGTGCATCAACTTGCAGCCTGGTCTTGAGTTCAGAACCTGAGACAGTGTTAATTTTGTTCATTCTTTTATTCGTTACTATTCATTTTTCTTTTCAACATCATTTTTGGTGTCTGGAAGCACTTGGATGTAAATTACGCGAGTGCAGAGTCCAGATTGATAAACGCGCTCCGCTTCCTTACGGTCTTACAAGGTATATAGTTTTTGTTAATATGTGATTCCATAGTAGTTGATGATACATGCACGTATCAGGTTAACATTTGTACATACTACAGAGTAAAGCATATATGTATACGCTGCTCTGTTTCGAAGCACAGAAACCATCTGTTTGTTTTCTGACTTCTGAGCTTAATTAACAATGTAATGTCCATATCCATTTGCTATGGCTTATAAACCGGACCGGGCTAGCCATACAAATCTCTAGACTAGACTGTTGATCCATAAGAATCAGTATCAGTCTATCACACATATGAATGTTACGTTGACTCGGCAATAAAACAACAAGAACAATAACAATAACAATAACTAATCCTTACAATTCAAAATAAAATTCAAAACAAGTCGGGGTAATGTGTACCAGCAATGCAAGTACTCCCTCCTTTTTTTCACTCCGCGTATTAGATTTGTTTGAAGTCAAATTTCACTAAGTTTGACCAATATTATATAAGAAATATCAACATCTATAATGCCTAATAAATATAATCAAAAAATATATTGTATGATGGATCTAATGATACTGAATGTTGTATTGGGAATGTTAATGATTTTTTGTATAAGCTTGGTCAAACTTTGAAGAGTTTAACTTTAGACAAACCTAATATGTAGAGTAAAAATGATCGGATAGAGTAGTAAAATACCCAGTGGTTTTACTGCTTTGATTAGAGAGCTTTGACTAGAATTTTAATGTGCGGGGCATTTGATTCGTGTGGTTTTAGTAGTTCCAGGGCTTCTTCCATTCGTAGTAATTACCTAGGGTTTTAGTGCGTGGGTCATTTGATTCGTGCAATTTGAGTTTATCTAGTTTCCCAATTCTATTTGGTTCAAGAGTAGGCAACATTTCTATTCCATGGTTTAGGGTGGGGCGTAGCCGAGCCCAAACAACGATTGGTTGTAGTGGTGTTCGGGTCCCATGGGGCATGGTGAAAGGAGGCATGCTGGTCTCGGATGACTAACATGAGCAGTGGAAGAGTGGAGGGGCGACGGATTGGTGTGGAGAGGTCCCCGGGCATGTGGCTGGCCAACATCATTTAGTGGTCGAGCGCCATGGCACGCAGGGCATGGTTCGCGGCGAGGTGCGAGCGTCCAGGACGAGGCAGCGAAGGGGAGGACTATGGACGGGGCACAGGCCGATGGCCATCGGGCGTTACAGGTGAAGGCAGGCGCGACGGTGATTTCTCGGACCACGTACGGCGAAGCCGCAAGACATGTTGGTGGTGGCACGAGGCGATCGGGATGGCACGACTGCGTGGACCGAGCCGGGAGGGAGAGAAGAAGGCAGTATGGTCTATGGTGAAGGGAAGAAGAGAGGAGGAGGACGCACGCAAGAGAGGAATTGGGACAGGTTAATTTGAGGATCTCCTTTGCCACGTCAACATGGTCCTGTCAAAGCTGGGTTGAGTTAGCATCAAAACCGGGCCAGTCGATAGGAGGGACAAAATTGGAAATCGATCATGGAGACCATCTACATCAACCTTGTTGCCTCCATGATGATGTGTGAGTAGTCCACCAAAGAACTAAGGGTCCATAGCTAGTACCTAGATGGCTTCTTCTTTCTCTTTGATCTTCAATATAATGTTTGTCGCGATTCCAACGGTGATCTATCTGATGTAATCCTTTTTACGGTATTTTTGTTGGCTTCCGATGAATTGTGGGTTTATGATCAGACTATTCATTGAAAGTAACCGAGTCTCCTCGAAATTCGATTATGCATCATTATTATAGTTTCATATTTATCTCCGATCTATCTGTTTGGTTTGTCCAACTAGATTGATTTATCTTGAATGGGAGTGATGCGTTGTAGTGGGGTCAATCTTGTGGTGCTCTATATTCCAGTGACAGAAGAGGACAAGACACGTATTTGTATTGTTTCCATTAAGGATAAAACAACGGGGTTTGAACATATTGCTTGTCTTACTTTGTCTACATCGTGTCATCTTGCTTCAAGCATTACTATGTATGTCATGAAGTTAATACCTAGAGAGGCAAGCATAGAAGCTCTCTCGAAGTGGAGTAATAGTAGTAGATGCAAGATCGTTTCGGTCAACTTGTTATAGATGTGATGTCTGTTGGAAATATGCCCTAGAGGCAATAATAAGTTAGTTATTGTCATATTTCTTTGTTCATGATAATCGTTTATTATCCATGCTAGATTGTATTGATCGGAAACTCAGATACATGTGTGGATACATAGACAACATCATGTCCCTAGTATGCCTCTGATAGACTAGCTCGTTGATCAAACATGGTCAAGGTTTCCTAGCCATGGACATGAGATGTCATTTGATAACGGGATCACATCATTAGGAGAATGATGTGATGGACAAGATCCAAACTATAAACGTAGCATATGATTGTGTCAGTTTATTGCTACAGTTTTCTACATGTCAAGTATATCTTCCTATGACCATGAGATCATGCAACTCACTGACATCGAGGAGTGCCTTGTGTGTATCAAACGTTGCAACGTAACTGGGTGACTATAAGGATGCTCTACAGGTATCTCCGAGGGTGTCTGCTGGGTTGTCATGGATCAACACTCGGATTTGTTACTCCGTGTGACGAAGAGGTATCCCAGGGCCCACTCGGTAATACAACATCACAATAAGCCTTGCAAGCAATGTGACTAAGTGTTAGCCACGGGATCTTGTATTACGGAACGAGTAAAGAGACTTTCCAGTAACGAGATTGAACTAGGTATGGAGATACTGACGATCAAATCTCGGGCAAGTAACATACCGAAGAACAAAGGAAACATCATACGGGATTAACTGAATCCTTGACATAGAGGTTCAACCGATAAAGATCTTCGTAGAATATGTAGGAATCAATATGGTCATCCAGGTACCGCTATTGGTTATTGACCGTAGAGGTGTCTCGGTCATGTCTACATAGTTCTCGAACCCGCAGGGTCTGCGCACTTAAGGTTCGGTGACGTTTTGGTAGTATAGAGTTATGAATGGTGGTGAGCGAAGGTTGTTCGGTGTCCTGGATGAGATCCTGGACATCACGAGGAGCTCCAGAATGGTCCGTAGGTAAAGATTGATATATAGGAAGTCCTGTTTTGATCACCGAAAAAGTTTCGGGCTCATCGGTAGTGTACCGGGAGTGCCGGGAGGGTACCGGGGAACCATCGGGAGGGGTGTCACGCCCCGAGGGGCCTTATGGGCTGTGGAAGGAGACAAACCAGCCCCTAGTGGGCTGGCTGAAGCCTCCACTAAATCCCGTGAGGTTTGAGAAGGAAAAAATCCAAAGGTGGAGAGGTGGAAAGAGTTTCCAAGTGGAAAGGAGGAATCCTGCTCCTAATAGGATTGGAGTAGGACTCCTCCATCTCCATTTTCGGCCAACTCTTGAGGGTTTGAGACTTCCTCCTCCCCTCCCTCCCTCCTATATATACTAAAGGATTTAGAGGGGATAGCTAACCCTAATTGCCACGTGCTCCCTCTACTTCATCTAGATCAGTTTTCTCCTCTAGTCTAGTTCGGCGGTGCTTAGGTGAAGCCCTGCCGGAATAGTTCCACCACCATCGTTGTCGCGCTGCCGGAGAACTCATCTACCTCTCTGCTCCCTATTTCTGGATCAAGAAGGCTGAGATCGTCATCGAGCTGTACGTGTGTTGAACACGGAGGTGTTGTCCGCTCGGCGCTAGATCGAAAGGACGTGATCAAGATCGCGAGACAATTCGTGATTGGATCGCGGGACGGATCGTGATGAGATCGCGGGACGGATTGTGATTGGATCGTGATGGGATCGCGGGACTTGTCGCAAAGAAGTTTCCGCCAAGTTCAAGGAGTTGACTGCAATGAGATTGTCTCATCTGTAGCGATGCTAAAAGTCTATTAAAATTTTGTTAGCAGTTGCTGCATTTTTCGATTATGAAATCTGGCAGATGGATGACAAAACAAGGTTTCCGTAATGGTTTCTGTGAGGAAGAGTTGTATGTGATACAACCAGAAGGTTTTGTCAATCCTAAGGATGCTAATAATATGCAAACTCCAGCGATCCTTCTATGGACTGGAGCAAGCATCTCGGAGTTGGAATATATGCTTTGATGAGGTGATCAAAGTGTTTAACTTTATACAAAGTTTATGAGAAACTTGTATTTGCAAGAAAGTGAGTGGGAGCACTATGGAATTTCTTATAAGAATATGTAGTTGACATATTATTGATCGGAAATGATGTAGAATTTCTGGAAGAGCATGAAGGGTTGTTTGAAAAGTTTTTTTTCAAAGGAAGACCCAGATAAAGCTACTATTTTATTAAGCATCAAGATCTATAGGGATAGATCTATTCGCTTGATAAGTTTTTTCGACGAAGACATACCTTGACAAGTTTTTGAAGGAGTTCAAAATAGATGGGTCAAAGAAGGAGTTCTTGACTGTATTGTAAGGTGTGAAATTGAGTAAGACTCAATACCCGACCACGGCAGAAGATAAAGAAGAGATGAGTGTCATCTCCTATGCTTTAGCCATAGGCTCTATATAGTATGCCATGCTGTGTACCGCACCTGTGTGTGCCTTGCCATGAGTCTGTCAAGGGGTACAAGAGTAATCCAAGAGTGGATCACTAGACAGCGGTCAAAGTTAGCCTTAGTAACTTGAGAACTAAGGAAATATTTCTCGATTATGGAGGTGATAAAGAGTTCATCGTAAAGTGTTACGATGATGCAAGCTTTAAAACCAATCCGGATGACTCTTAGTAGAAATCCAGCTACGTATAGTGGAGCAGCCATTTGGAATAGCTCCAAGTGGAGCGTGGGAGCAGTATCTACAAATATGAAATGGAAAGTTTGCAAAGGTACACACGGATCTGAATGTCGCAGACCCGCTGACTAAAAACCTCTTTCACGAGCAGAACATGAACAAACCCCAGAACTTATTGGGTGTTAATCACATGATGATATGATCACATGGTGATGTAAGTGTTAATCACATGGTGATGTGAACTAGATTATTGACTCTAGTGCAAGTGGGAGACTGTTGGAAATATGCCCTAGAGGCAATAATAAATTGGTTATTATTGTATTTCATGGTTCATGATAATTGTCTATTGTTCATGCTATAATTGTGTTAACCGGAAACCGTAATACATGTGTGAATACATAGACCACAACGTGTCCCTAGTGAGCCTCTAGTTGGCTAGCTCGTTGATCAATAGATGGTCTCGGTTTCATGACCATGGACATTGGATGTCGTTGATAACGGGATCACATCATTAGGAGAATGATGTGATGGACAAGACCCAATCCTAAGCATAGCACAAAGATCGTGTAGTTCGTTTGCTAAAGCTTTTCAATGTCAAGTGTCATTTCCTTAGACCATGAGATTGTGTAACTCCCGGATACCGTAGGAATACTTTGGGTGTGCCAAACGTCACAACGTAACTGGGTGGCTATAAAGGTACGCTACGGGTATCTCCGAAAGTGTCTGTTGGGTTGACACGAATCGAGACTGGGATTTGTCACTCCGTGTGACGGAGAGGTATCTCTGGGCCCACTCGGTAAGACATCATCATTATGAGCTCAATGTGACTAAGGAGTTAGTCACGGGATGATGTATTACGGAACGAGTAAAGAGACTTGCCGGTAACGAGATTGAACAAGGTATGGGGATACCGACGATCGAATCTCGGGCAAGTACCATACCGATAGACAAAGGGAATTGTATACGGGATTGATTGAATCCCCGACATCGTGGTTCATCCGATGAGATCATCGTGGAGTACGTGGGAGCCAACATGGGTATCCAGATCCCGCTGTTGGTTATTGGCCGGAGAGGTGTCTCGGTCATGTCTACGTGTCTCCCGAACCCGTAGGGTCTACACACTTAAGGTTCGATGACGCTAGGGTTATAGGGAAATGGTATACGTGATTACCGAAGGTTGTTCGGAGTCCCGGATGAGATCCCGGACGTCACGAGGAGCTCCGGAATGGTCCGGAGGTAAAGATTGATATATAGGAAGTCCAGTTTTGGCCACCGGAAAGTTTTCGGGCTCATCGGTAGTGTACCGGGAGTGCCGGGAGGGTGCCGGAGGACCCCCGAGAGGGGTGTGACGACCAAAGGACCTCATGGGCCCTTAGAGGAGGTGTGCCAGCCCATATTGGGTCGGCCAAGACCATCTATGTGGGACCATGTGGCTGGAGATAAGGAGATAAGGCAAAAGGGATTTAAAAGGAGGAGATCCACCTCCCTTGTGGGAGGTGGACTCTCCCTTTAATTCGGCCGACCCTCTCCTCTTTGGAGTAGAGGCCAAGCCAGCCCTCCACGTCCCTCCTCCTATATATACTTGAGGTTTTGGATGTTTTGAGACAGGATTTGATCTCTCTCTCTCTCACGGCAAAGCCCTACCTCTCTTCTTCCTCCTCCGCAGCGCTTAGGCAAAGCCCTGTCGGAATACCTTGCTACTCCACGACCACCACGCCGTCGTGCTGCTGTTGGAGCCCTTCCCCAACCTCTCCTTCCTCCTTGCTGGATCAAGGTGTTGGAGACGTCACCGGGCTGCACGTGTGTTGAACGCGGAGGTGCCGTCCGTTCGGCACTTGATCGGATCTACCGCGATCTGAATCGCTGCGAGTACGACTCCATCAACCGCGTTCTTGTAACGCTTCCGCTTAGCGATCTTCAAAGGTATGAAGATCCACTCTCCCCTTGCTCGTTGCTGGTTTCTCCATAGATGGATCTTGGTGAACGCGTAGGAAATTTTTTGATTTACTACTACGTTCCCCAACAGTGGCATCATGAGCTAGGTCTATGCGTAGAATCCATGCACGAGTAGAACACAAAGCAGTTGTGGGCGTCGATTTTGTTAATATGCTTGCCGTTACTAGTCTTATCTTGATTCGACGGTATTGTGGGCTGAAGCGGCCCGGACCAACCTTACACGTACGCTTACGTGAGACCGGTTCCACCGCCTGACATGCACTAGTTGCATAAGGTGGCTAGCGGGTGTCTGTCTCTCCCACCTTAGTCGGATTGGATTCGATGAAAAGGGTCCTTATGAAGGGTAAATAGCAATTGGCATATCACGTTGTGGTTTTGACGTAGGTAAGAAACGTTCTTGCTAGAAACCTATAGCAACCACGTAAAAACTTGCAACTACAAATTAGAGGACGTCTAACTTGTTTTTGCAGCATATGCCTTGTGATGTGATATGGCCAGAAGGATGTGATGTGATGCATTGTGATGTATGAGATTGATCATGTTCTTGTAATAGGGTTCACGACTTGCATGTCGATGACTATGACAACCGGCAGGAGCCATAGGAGTTGTCTTATTTATTGTATGACCTGCGAGTCAATCATAAACGCCATGTAATTACTTTACTTTATTGCTAAACGTTAGCTATAGTAGTAGAAGTAATATTTGGCGAGACAACTTCATGAAGACACAATTATGGAGATCATGATGATGGAGATCATGGTGTCGTGCCGGTGACAGTGATGATCATGGTGCCCCTAAGATGGAGATCAAAGGAGCAAGATGATATTGGCCATATCATGTCACTATATTGATTGCATGTGATGTTTATCATGTTTACATCTTATTTGCATAGAACGACGGTAGTAAATAAGATGATCTCTCAATAAAATTTCAAGAAAGGTGTTCACCCTAACTGTGCACCGTTGCTAAGGATCGTCGTTCCGAAGCACCACGTGATGATCGGGTGTGATAGGTTCTAACGTTCGCATACAACGGGTGTAAGCCAGATTTACACATGCGAAACACTTAGGTTGACTTGACGAGCCTAGCATGTACAGACATGGCCTCGGAACACGGAGGACCGAAAGGTCGAACATGAGTCGTATAGAAGATACGATCAACATAGAGATGTTCACCATGGATGACTAGTCCGTCTCACGTGATGATCGGACACGGGCTAGTTGACATGGATCATGTATCACTTGGAAGACTAGAGAGATGTCTATCTAAGTGGGAGTTCATTAATAATTTGATTAAATGAACTTAATTATCATGAACTTAGTCTAAAAATGTCCTTGCAAATTATGTCGTAGATAGCTCACGCTGTAGCTCCCCAGTTTTATTGATACAATCCTAGAGAAAAGTAAGTTGAAAGTTGATGGCAGCAATAATGCGGACTGGGTCCGTGATCTGAGGATTGTCCTCATTGTTACACAGAAAGCTTATGTTTTTTATGTACCGCTAACTGCATCACTCCCTCAAGCGTTGTCTGTAGATGTTGTGAACATATGACAGGCACTTTTTGGTGACTACGTGATAGTTCAATGCGTCATGCATTACGGCTTAGAATTGAGGCTCCAAAACGTTTTGAACGTCACAGAACATATGAGATGTTCTAGGAGCTGAGATTGTGATCTCAGGCTCGTGCCTATGTTGAGAGGTATGAGACCTCCAACAAGATTCTTTGTCTGCAAGATAAAGGAGAATAGCTCAATCGCTGAGCGTGTGCTCAGATTGTCTGGGTGCTACAATCACTTGAATCAAGTGGGAGTTAATCTTCCAGATGAGATAGTGATTAATGCAGTTCTCCAAGTCACTGCCACCAAGCTACTAGAGCTTCGTGATGAACTATAACATGCCAGGGATGGATAAGATGATCCCTGAGTTGTTCGTGATGTTTGACACCACGAAGGTAGAAATCAAGAAGGAGCATCAAGTGTTGATGGTTAAGTGAAACCACTAGTTTCAAAAGGGGCAAGGGCAAGAACGGAAAACTTCAGGAATGGCAAGCCAGTTGTTGCTCTAGTGAAGAAACTCAAGGTTGAGCCCGAACCCGAGACTAAGTGCTTCTGTTATGAGGAGAATGTTCGCTGAAGCGGAAAACCCCTAGATGCTTGGTAGATAAGAAGGCTGGTAATGTCAATGGAAGTATATTTGATATGCGTGTTAGTGATGTGTACCTTGCTGGTACTCCTAGTAGCACCTGGGTATTGGATACCGGTTCGGTTGCTAAGTGTTAGCAACTCGAAATAAAAGCTACGGAGTAAATGGAGACTAGCTAGGTGAAAGGTGACGATGTGTGTTGGAAGTATTTCCAAGATTGATGTGATCACCATCGCACGCTCTCTCTACCTTCAGGATTTGTGATAAACCTAAATAAATGTTATTTGGTGTTTGCGTTGAGCATGAACGTGATTAGATCATGATTAGTGCGATACGGTTATTCATATAAGTTAGAGAATAATGGTTATTCTGTTTACATGGATAATGCCTTCAATGGTCATGCACCCACTCGAAATGGTTTATCGAATCATGATCGTAGTAGTACACATATTCATAACATTGGTACCAAAAGATACAAAGTTAATAATGATAGTACCACATGCTTGTGGCACTGCCACGTAATGTCATATTGGTATAAATCGCATGAAGAAACTCCATGATGATGGATTTTTTTTTGACTCACTCGATTTCGAATCGGTTGAGACATGCGAGCCATGCCTCTTGGGCAAGATGACTGAGACCCCGTCATCCAATATGATGGAGCGGGCAAGTGGCTTATTGGAATTAATACATGTTGATGTATGTGGTCCAATGAGTGTTGAAACACACAGTGGATATCGTTGTTTTTCTTTACCTTCACTGATGATTTGAGTAAATATGGGGATATTTACTTAATGAAACACGAATCTGAAATGTTTGAAAGGTTCAAGGAGTTTCAGAGTGAAGTTAAAGATCATCGTGACAAGAAGATAAATGTCTATGATATGATCATGGAGGTGAATATCTAAGTTACGAGTTTGGTATGCAATTTTAGACAATGTGGAAATTGTTTCACAGCTCACGCCTCCTGGAACACCATAGTGTGATGGTGTGTTCGAACGTCGTAGTCGTGCTCTATTGGATATAGTGAGTACTATGATGTCTCTTATCGTTTTACCACTATCGTTATGGGGTTATGCATTAAAGACAAATCCATTCACTTTAACAGGGCACCATCTAAGTCTGTTGAGATGACACCGTGAGAATTATGGTTTGGCAGAAGCCTAAGCTGTCATTTCTTAATGTTTGGGGCTGCGACGCTTATGTGAAAATGGGTTTTTCACCTAGCGAGCTCGAACCCAAAGCAGACAAATGCATCTTCATAGAATACCCTAATGAGACATTGGGTATACCTTCTATCTCAGATCCAAGCGCAAAAGGTATTTGTAGCTAAGAACGGGTCCTTTCTTGAGAAAGAGTTTCTCTCGAAAGAATTGAGTGGGAGGAAGATAGAACTTGATGAGGTTGTTGAACCTTTGTTTCAACCAGAGAATAGCGCAACACAGAAAGATGTTTCTGTAGAGCCTACTTAGTTGAAAAGGAAGTTAATGATGATGATCATGAAGCTTCGGATCAAGTCACTATCGAACCTCGTAGGTCGACAAGGACGCGTACTGCTCCTGAGTAGTACGACAACCCTGTCTTAGAAATCGTGTTGTTGGACAACGATGAACCTATGAACTATGGAGAAGCGATGGTGGGCCCGGATTCCAACAAATGGCTAGGAGCCATGAAATCCGAGAAAGGATCCATGTATGAAAACCAAGTATGGACTTTGGTAGACTTGCCTGTTGAATGGCGGGTCATTGAGTACAAATGGACCTGTGAGATAAACATAGACGCTAATGGTGAAATGTCACCGTTTATAAAGCTCGACTTGTCGCAAAGAAGTTTCCGCCAAGTTCAAGGAGTGGACTGCAATGAGATTGTCTCATCTGTAGCGATGCTAAAAGTCTATTAAAATTTTGTTAGCAGTTGCTGCATTTTTCGATTATGAAATCTGGCAGATGGATGACAAAACAAGGTTTCCGTAATGGTTTCTGTGAGGAAGAGTTGTATGTGATACAACCAGAAGGTTTTGTCAATCCTAAGGATGCTAATAATATGCAAACTCCAGCGATCCTTCTATGGACTGGAGCAAGCATCTCGGAGTTGGAATATATGCTTTGATGAGGTGATCAAAGTGTTTAAGTTTATACAAAGTTTATGAGAAACTTGTATTTGCAAGAAAGTGAGTGGGAGCACTATGGAATTTCTTATAAGAATATGTAGTTGACATATTATTGATCGGAAATGATGTAGAATTTCTGGAAGAGCATGAAGGGTTGTTTGAAAAGTTTTTTTTCAAAGGAAGACCCAGATAAAGCTACTATTTTATTAAGCATCAAGATCTATAGGGATAGATCTATTCGCTTGATAAGTTTTTTCGACGAAGACATACCTTGACAAGTTTTTGAAGGGGTTCAAAATAGATGGGTCAAAGAAGGAGTTCTTGACTGTATTGTAAGGTGTGAAATTGAGTAAGACTCAATACTTGACCACGGCAGAAGATAAAGAAGAGATGAGTGTCATCTCCTATGCTTTAGCCATAGGCTCTATATAGTATGCCATGCTGTGTACCGCACCTGTGTGTGCCTTGCCATGAGTCTGTCAAGGGGTACAAGAGTAATCCAAGAGTGGATCACTAGACAGCGGTCAAAGTTAGCCTTAGTAACTTGAGAACTAAGGAAATATTTCTCGATTATGGAGGTGATAAAGAGTTCATCGTAAAGTGTTACGATGATGCAAGCTTTAAAACCAATCCGGATGACTCTTAGTAGAAATCCAGCTACGTATAGTGGAGCAGCCATTTGGAATAGCTCCAAGTGGAGCGTGGGAGCAGTATCTACAAATATGAAATGGAAAGTTTGCAAAGGTACACACGGATCTGAATGTCGCAGACCCGCTGACTAAAAACCTCTTTCACGAGCAGAACATGAACAAACCCCAGAACTTATTGGGTGTTAATCACATGATGATATGATCACATGGTCATGTAAGTGTTAATCACATGGTGATGTGAACTAGATTATTGACTCTAGTGCAAGTGGGAGACTGTTGGAAATATGCCCTAGAGGCAATAATAAATTGGTTATTATTGTATTTCATGGTTCATGATAATTGTCTATTGTTCATGCTATAATTGTGTTAACCGGAAACCGTAATACATGTGTGAATACATAGACCACAACGTGTCCCTAGTGAGCCTCTAGTTGGCTAGCTCGTTGATCAATAGATGGTCTCGGTTTCATGACCATGGACATTGGATGTCGTTGATAACGGGATCACATCATTAGGAGAATGATGTGATGGACAAGACCCAATCCTAAGCATAGCACAAAGATCGTGTAGTTCGTTTGCTAAAGCTTTTCAATGTCAAGTGTCATTTCCTTAGACCATGAGATTGTGTAACTCCCGGATACCGTAGGAATACTTTGGGTGTGCCAAACGTCACAACGTAACTGGGTGGCTATAAAGGTACGCTACGGGTATCTCCGAAAGTGTCTGTTGGGTTGACACGAATCGAGACTGGGATTTGTCACTCCGTGTGACGGAGAGGTATCTCTGGGCCCACTCGGTAAGACATCATCATTATGAGCTCAATGTGACTAAGGAGTTAGTCACGGGATGATGTATTACGGAACGAGTAAAGAGACTTGCCGGTAACGAGATTGAACAAGGTATGGGGATACCGACGATCGAATCTCGGGCAAGTACCATACCGATAGACAAAGGGAATTGTATACGGGATTGATTGAATCCCCGACATCGTGGTTCATCCGATGAGATCATCGTGGAGTACGTGGGAGCCAACATGGGTATCCAGATCCCGCTGTTGGTTATTGGCCGGAGAGGTGTCTCGGTCATGTCTACGTGTCTCCCGAACCCGTAGGGTCTACACACTTAAGGTTCGATGACGCTAGGGTTATAGGGAAATGGTATACGTGATTACCGAAGGTTGTTCGGAGTCCCGAATGAGATCCCGGACGTCACGAGGAGCTCCGGAATGGTCCGGAGGTAAAGATTGATACATAGGAAGTCCAGTTTTGGTCACCGGAAAGTTTTCGGGCTCATCGGTAGTGTACCGGTAGTGCCGGGAGGGTGCCGGAGGACCCCCGAGAGGGGTGTGACGACCAAAGGACCTCATGGGCCCTTAGAGGAGGTGTGCCAGCCCATATTGGGTCGGCCAAGACCATCTA
This sequence comes from Hordeum marinum, assembly GCA_022496015.1. Lineage (NCBI taxonomy): Eukaryota > Viridiplantae > Streptophyta > Magnoliopsida > Poales > Poaceae > Hordeum > Hordeum marinum. The sequence continues at coordinate 4,806,073 of CM039677.1, read as the reverse complement.
TGTGGGACCATGTGGCTGGAGATAAGGAGATAAGGCAAAAGGGATTTAAAAGGAGGAGATCCACCTCCCTTGTGGGAGGTGGACTCTCCCTTTAATTCGGCCGACCCTCTCCTCTTTGGAGTAGAGGCCAAGCCAGCCCTCCACGTCCCTCCTCCTATATATACTTGAGGTTTTGGATGTTTTGAGACAGGATTTGATCTCTCTCTCTCTCACGGCAAAGCCCTACCTCTCTTCTTCCTCCTCCGCAGCGCTTAGGCAAAGCCCTGTCGGAATACCTTGCTACTCCATGACCACCACGCCGTCGTGCTGCTGTTGGAGCCCTTCCCCAACCTCTCCTTCCTCCTTGCTGGATCAAGGTGTTGGAGACGTCACCGGGCTGCACGTGTGTTGAACGCGGAGGTGCCGTCCGTTCGGCACTTGATCGGATCTACCGCGATCTGAATCGCTGCGAGTACGACTCCATCAACCGCGTTCTTGTAACGCTTCCGCTTAGCGATCTTCAAAGGTATGAAGATCCACTCTCCCCTTGCTCGTTGCTGGTTTCTCCATAGATGGATCTTGGTGAACGCGTAGGAATTTTTTTGATTTACTACTACGTTCCCCAACAGTGGCATCATGAGCTAGGTCTATGCGTAGATCCATGCACGAGTAGAACACAAAGCAGTTGTGGGCGTCGATTTTGTTAATATGCTTGCCGTTACTAGTCTTATCTTGATTCGACGGTATTGTGGGCTGAAGCGGCCCGGACCAACCTTACACGTACGCTTACGTGAGACCGGTTCCACCGCCTGACATGCACTAGTTGCATAAGGTGGCTAGCGGGTGTCTGTCTCTCCCACCTTAGTCGGATTGGATTCGATGAAAAGGGTCCTTATGAAGGGTAAATAGCAATTGGCATATCACGTTGTGGTTTTGACGTAGGTAAGAAACGTTCTTGCTAGAAACCTATAGCAACCACGTAAAAACTTGCAACTACAAATTAGAGGACGTCTAACTTGTTTTTGCAGCATATGCCTTGTGATGTGATATGGCCAGAAGGATGTGATGTGATGCATTGTGATGTATGAGATTGATCATGTTCTTGTAATAGGGTTCACGACTTGCATGTCGATGACTATGACAACCGGCAGGAGCCATAGGAGTTGTCTTATTTATTGTATGACCTGCGAGTCAATCATAAACGCCATGTAATTACTTTACTTTATTGCTAAACGTTAGCTATAGTAGTAGAAGTAATATTTGGCGAGACAACTTCATGAAGACACAATTATGGAGATCATGATGATGGAGATCATGGTGTCGTGCCGGTGACAGTGATGATCATGGTGCCCCTAAGATGGAGATCAAAGGAGCAAGATGATATTGGCCATATCATGTCACTATATTGATTGCATGTGATGTTTATCATGTTTACATCTTATTTGCATAGAACGACGGTAGTAAATAAGATGATCTCTCAATAAAATTTCAAGAAAGGTGTTCACCCTAACTGTGCACCGTTGCTAAGGATCGTCGTTCCGAAGCACCACGTGATGATCGGGTGTGATAGGTTCTAACGTTCGCATACAACGGGTGTAAGCCAGATTTACACATGCAAAACACTTAGGTTGACTTGACGAGCCTAGCATGTACAGACATGGCCTCGGAACACGGAGGACCGAAAGGTCGAACATGAGTCGTATAGAAGATACGATCAACATAGAGATGTTCACCATGGATGACTAGTCCGTCTCACGTGATGATCGGACACGGGCTAGTTGACATGGATCATGTATCACTTGGAAGACTAGAGAGATGTCTATCTAAGTGGGAGTTCATTAATAATTTGATTAAATGAACTTAATTATCATGAACTTAGTCTAAAAATGTCCTTGCAAATTATGTCGTAGATAGCTCACGCTGTAGCTCCCCAGTTTTATTGATACAATCCTAGAGAAAAGTAAGTTGAAAGTTGATGGCAGCAATAATGCGGACTGGGTCCGTGATCTGAGGATTGTCCTCATTGTTACACAGAAAGCTTATGTTTTTTATGTACCGCTAACTGCATCACTCCCTCAAGCGTTGTCTGTAGATGTTGTGAACATATGACAGGCACTTTTTGGTGACTACGTGATAGTTCAATGCGTCATGCATTACGGCTTAGAATTGAGGCTCCAAAACGTTTTGAACGTCACAGAACATATGAGATGTTCTAGGAGCTGAGATTGTGATCTCAGGCTCGTGCCTATGTTGAGAGGTATGAGACCTCCAACAAGATTCTTTGTCTGCAAGATAAAGGAGAATAGCTCAATCGCTGAGCGTGTGCTCAGATTGTCTGGGTGCTACAATCACTTGAATCAAGTGGGAGTTAATCTTCCAGATGAGATAGTGATTAATGCAGTTCTCCAAGTCACTGCCACCAAGCTACTAGAGCTTCGTGATGAACTATAACATGCCAGGGATGGATAAGATGATCCCTGAGTTGTTCGTGATGTTTGACACCACGAAGGTAGAAATCAAGAAGGAGCATCAAGTGTTGATGGTTAAGTGAAACCACTAGTTTCAAAAGGGGCAAGGGCAAGAACGGAAAACTTCAGGAATGGCAAGCCAGTTGTTGCTCTAGTGAAGAAACTCAAGGTTGAGCCCGAACCCGAGACTAAGTGCTTCTGTTATGAGGAGAATGTTCGCTGAAGCGGAAAACCCCTAGATGCTTGGTAGATAAGAAGGCTGGTAATGTCAATGGAAGTATATTTGATATGCGTGTTAGTGATGTGTACCTTGCTGGTACTCCTAGTAGCACCTGGGTATTGGATACCGGTTCGGTTGCTAAGTGTTAGCAACTCGAAATAAAAGCTACGGAGTAAATGGAGACTAGCTAGGTGAAAGGTGACGATGTGTGTTGGAAGTATTTCCAAGATTGATGTGATCACCATCGCACGCTCTCTCTACCTTCAGGATTTGTGATAAACCTAAATAAATGTTATTTGGTGTTTGCGTTGAGCATGAACGTGATTAGATCATGATTAGTGCGATACGGTTATTCATATAAGTTAGAGAATAATGGTTATTCTGTTTACATGGATAATGCCTTCAATGGTCATGCACCCACTCGAAATGGTTTATCGAATCATGATCGTAGTAGTACACATATTCATAACATTGGTACCAAAAGATACAAAGTTAATAATGATAGTACCACATGCTTGTGGCACTGCCACGTAATGTCATATTGGTATAAATCGCATGAAGAAACTCCATGATGATGGATTTTTTTTTGACTCACTCGATTTCGAATCGGTTGAGACATGCGAGCCATGCCTCTTGGGCAAGATGACTGAGACCCCGTCATCCAATATGATGGAGCGGGCAAGTGGCTTATTGGAATTAATACATGTTGATGTATGTGGTCCAATGAGTGTTGAAACACACAGTGGATATCGTTGTTTTTCTTTACCTTCACTGATGATTTGAGTAAATATGGGGATATTTACTTAATGAAACACGAATCTGAAATGTTTGAAAGGTTCAAGGAGTTTCAGAGTGAAGTTAAAGATCATCGTGACAAGAAGATAAATGTCTATGATATGATCATGGAGGTGAATATCTAAGTTACGAGTTTGGTATGCAATTTTAGACAATGTGGAAATTGTTTCACAGCTCACGCCTCCTGGAACACCATAGTGTGATGGTGTGTTCGAACGTCGTAGTCGTGCTCTATTGGATATAGTGAGTACTATGATGTCTCTTATCGTTTTACCACTATCGTTATGGGGTTATGCATTAAAGACAAATCCATTCACTTTAACAGGGCACCATCTAAGTCTGTTGAGATGACACCGTGAGAACTATGGTTTGACAGAAGCCTAAGCTGTCATTTCTTAATGTTTGGGGCTGCGACGCTTATGTGAAAATGGGTTTTTCACCTAGCGAGCTCGAACCCAAAGCAGACAAATGCATCTTCATAGAATACCCTAATGAGACATTGGGTATACCTTCTATCTCAGATCCAAGCGCAAAAGGTATTTGTAGCTAAGAACGGGTCCTTTCTTGAGAAAGAGTTTCTCTCGAAAGAATTGAGTGGGAGGAAGATAGAACTTGATGAGGTTGTTGAACCTTTGTTTCAACCAGAGAATAGCGCAACACAGAAAGATGTTTCTGTAGAGCCTACTTAGTTGAAAAGGAAGTTAATGATGATGATCATGAAGCTTCGGATCAAGTCACTATCGAACCTCGTAGGTCGACAAGGACGCGTACTGCTCCTGAGTAGTACGACAACCCTGTCTTAGAAATCGTGTTGTTGGACAACGATGAACCTATGAACTATGGAGAAGCGATGGTGGGCCCGGATTCCAACAAATGGCTAGGAGCCATGAAATCCGAGAAAGGATCCATGTATGAAAACCAAGTATGGACTTTGGTAGACTTGCCTGTTGAATGGCGGGTCATTGAGTACAAATGGACCTGTGAGATAAACATAGACGCTAATGGTGAAATGTCACCGTTTATAAAGCTCGACTTGTCGCAAAGAAGTTTCCGCCAAGTTCAAGGAGTGGACTGCAATGAGATTGTCTCATCTGTAGCGATGCTAAAAGTCTATTAAAATTTTGTTAGCAGTTGCTGCATTTTTCGATTATGAAATCTGGCAGATGGATGACAAAACAAGGTTTCCGTAATGGTTTCTGTGAGGAAGAGTTGTATGTGATACAACCAGAAGGTTTTGTCAATCCTAAGGATGCTAATAATATGCAAACTCCAGCGATCCTTCTATGGACTGGAGCAAGCATCTCGGAGTTGGAATATATGCTTTGATGAGGTGATCAAAGTGTTTAAGTTTATACAAAGTTTATGAGAAACTTGTATTTGCAAGAAAGTGAGTGGGAGCACTATGGAATTTCTTATAAGAATATGTAGTTGACATATTATTGATCGGAAATGATGTAGAATTTCTGGAAGAGCATGAAGGGTTGTTTGAAAAGTTTTTTTTCAAAGGAAGACCCAGATAAAGCTACTATTTTATTAAGCATCAAGATCTATAGGGATAGATCTATTCGCTTGATAAGTTTTTTCGACGAAGACATACCTTGACAAGTTTTTGAAGGGGTTCAAAATAGATGGGTCAAAGAAGGAGTTCTTGACTGTATTGTAAGGTGTGAAATTGAGTAAGACTCAATACTTGACCACGGCAGAAGATAAAGAAGAGATGAGTGTCATCTCCTATGCTTTAGCCATAGGCTCTATATAGTATGCCATGCTGTGTACCGCACCTGTGTGTGCCTTGCCATGAGTCTGTCAAGGGGTACAAGAGTAATCCAAGAGTGGATCACTAGACAGCGGTCAAAGTTAGCCTTAGTAACTTGAGAACTAAGGAAATATTTCTCGATTATGGAGGTGATAAAGAGTTCATCGTAAAGTGTTACGATGATGCAAGCTTTAAAACCAATCCGGATGACTCTTAGTAGAAATCCAGCTACGTATAGTGGAGCAGCCATTTGGAATAGCTCCAAGTGGAGCGTGGGAGCAGTATCTACAAATATGAAATGGAAAGTTTGCAAAGGTACACACGGATCTGAATGTCGCAGACCCGCTGACTAAAAACCTCTTTCACGAGCAGAACATGAACAAACCCCAGAACTTATTGGGTGTTAATCACATGATGATATGATCACATGGTGATGTAAGTGTTAATCACATGGTGATGTGAACTAGATTATTGACTCTAGTGCAAGTGGGAGACTGTTGGAAATATGCCCTAGAGGCAATAATAAATTGGTTATTATTGTATTTCATGGTTCATGATAATTGTCTATTGTTCATGCTATAATTGTGTTAACCGGAAACCGTAATACATGTGTGAATACATAGACCACAACGTGTCCCTAGTGAGCCTCTAGTTGGCTAGCTCGTTGATCAATAGATGGTCTCGGTTTCATGACCATGGACATTGGATGTCGTTGATAACGGGATCACATCATTAGGAGAATGATGTGATGGACAAGACCCAATCCTAAGCATAGCACAAAGATCGTGTAGTTCGTTTGCTAAAGCTTTTCAATGTCAAGTGTCATTTCCTTAGACCATGAGATTGTGTAACTCCCGGATACCGTAGGAATACTTTGGGTGTGCCAAACGTCACAACGTAACTGGGTGGCTATAAAGGTACGCTACGGGTATCTCCGAAAGTGTCTGTTGGGTTGACACGAATCGAGACTGGGATTTGTCACTCCGTGTGACGGAGAGGTATCTCTGGGCCCACTCGGTAAGACATCATCATTATGAGCTCAATGTGACTAAGGAGTTAGTCACGGGATGATGTATTACGGAACGAGTAAAGAGACTTGCCGGTAACGAGATTGAACAAGGTATGGGGATACCGACGATCGAATCTCGGGCAAGTACCATACCGATAGACAAAGGGAATTGTATACGGGATTGATTGAATCCCCGACATCGTGGTTCATCCGATGAGATCATCGTGGAGTACGTGGGAGCCAACATGGGTATCCAGATCCCGCTGTTGGTTATTGGCCGGAGAGGTGTCTCGGTCATGTCTACGTGTCTCCCGAACCCGTAGGGTCTACACACTTAAGGTTCGATGACGCTAGGGTTATAGGGAAATGGTATACGTGATTACCGAAGGTTGTTCGGAGTCCCGAATGAGATCCCGGACGTCACGAGGAGCTCCGGAATGGTCCGGAGGTAAAGATTGATACATAGGAAGTCCAGTTTTGGTCACCGGAAAGTTTTCGGGCTCATCGGTAGTGTACCGGTAGTGCCGGGAGGGTGCCGGAGGACCCCCGAGAGGGGTGTGACGACCAAAAGACCTCATGGGCCCTTAGAGGAGGTGTGCCAGCCCATATTGGGTCGGCCAAGACCATCTATGTGGGACCATGTGGCTGGAGATAAGGAGATAAGGCAAAAGGGATTTAAAAGGAGGAGATCCACCTCCCTTGTGGGAGGTGGACTCTCCCTTTAATTCGGCCGACCCTCTCCTCTTTGGAGTAGAGGCCAAGCCAGCCCTCCACGTCCCTCCTCCTATATATACTTGAGGTTTTGGATGTTTTGAGACAGGATTTGATCTCTCTCTCTCACGGCAAAGCCCTACCTCTCTTCTTCCTCCTCCGCAGCGCTTAGGCAAAGCCCTGTCGGAATACCTTGCTACTCCACCACCACCACGCCGTCGTGCTGCTGTTGGAGCCCTTCCCCAACCTCTCCTTCCTCCTTGTTGGATCAAGGTGTTGGAGACGTCACCGGGCTGCACGTGTGTTGAACGCGGAGGTGCCGTCCGTTCGGCACTTGATCGGATCTACCGCGATCTGAATCACTGCGAGTACGACTCCATCAACCGCGTTCTTGTAACGCTTCCGCTTAGCGATCTTCAAAGGTATGAAGATCCACTCTCCCCTTGCTCGTTGCTGGTTTCTTCATAGATGGATCTTGGTGAACGCATAGGAATTTTTTTGATTTACTACTACGTTCCCCAACAGTGTGCACTGTTAAGAAAGGTCATCGTGTCGAGACACCACGTGATGATCAGGTGTGCTAGACTCTACGTTCACATACAACGGGTGCAAGCCAGTGTTGCACGTGCAGAACACTCGGGTTAGACTTGACGAGCCTAGCATGTACAGACATGGCCTCGGAACACAAGAGACTGAAAGTTCGAACATGAGTCATATAGTAGATATGATCAACATGATGATGTTCACCATTGAAACCACCTCAACTCACGTGATGATCGGACTGGAATTGGTGAATTTGGATCATGTATCACTCGGATAATCGGAGGGATGTCAATTTGAGTGGGAGTTCTTAAGTAATATGATTAATTGAACTCATTATCATGAACATAATCAAAGTGTCTTTGCAAATTACGTTGTAGATTACTAGCTCGCCCTGTAGCTCCCTTAAATTTTTATATGTTCCTAGAGAAACAGAGTTGAAATAAGATGATAGCAATAATGCGGACTGGTTCCATGACCTGAGGATTGTCCTCATTGCTGCACGGAAGGCTTATGTCCTTAATGCACCGCTCGGTGCGCCACCCCCTCTAGCGTCGTCTGTAGATGTTGTGAACATCTGACAGGCACGTTCTGATGACTACTTGATAGTTCAGTGCGTCATGCATTATGGCTTAGAATTGAGGCTCCAAACGATTTGAACGTCACGAAACATATGAGATGTTCTAAGAGCTGAAATTGGGATCTCAGGCTCGTGCCGGTGTTGTGAGATATTAGATGTACAACAAGATTCTTTGCCTGCAAAATGAAGGAGAATAGCTCAATCGTTGCGCATGTGCTCGGATTGTCTGGGTACTACAATCGCTTGAATCGAGTGGGAGTTGATCTTTCAGATAAGATATTGATATAGTTCTCCAAGTCACTGTCACTAAATTACTAGAGCTTCGTGATGAACTATAATTATGCCAGGGATGGAAATGATGATCCCTGAGCTATTCGCAATGTTTTGACACCGCGAAGGTAGAAATCAAGAAGGAGCATCAAATATTGATGGTAAGTGAAACCACTAGTTTCAAGAAGGGCAAGGGATAAGAGGGAAACTTTATGGATGGCAAGTCAGTGCTGCTCCAATGAAGAAACCCAAGGTAGAACCCAAACCCGAGACTAAGTGCTTCTATTATGAGGAGAGCGATCGCTGAAGTGGAACAACCCTAGATACTTGGTAGATAAGAAGGCTGGCAAAGTCAACAAAAGTATATTTGATATACGTGTTATTGATGTGTACCTTGCTAGTACTCCTAGTAGCACCTAGGTATTGGATACCGGTTCGGTTGCTAAATGTTATAACTCAAAATAAAAGCTACAGAATAAATGGAGGCTAGCTAAGGGTGAGGTGACGATGTGTGTTGGAAGTGTTTCTAAGGATGATGTGATCACAATCGCACGCTCTCTCTACCTTCGGGATTAGTGATAAACCTAAATAAATGTTATTTGGTGTTTGCGTTGAGCATGAACGTGATTAGATCGTGTTTATTGCAATACGGTTATTCATTTAAGTAGCGAATAATGGTTATTCTGTTTACATGAATAATAACTTCAATGGTCATGCACCCAATGGGAATGGTTTATTGAAACTTGATCGTAGTAATACACATATTCACAACATTGATACCAAAAGATACAAAGTTAATAATGATAGTACCATATACTTGTGGCACTGCCGCTAAATGTCATATTGGTATAAATCGCACGAAGAAACTCCATGTTGATGGGTCTTTGGACTCATTCGATTTCGAATCGATTGAGACATGCAGACCATGCTTCATGGGCAAGATGACTAAGACCCCGTTTTCCGGAGTGATGGAACGGGCAAGTGACTTATTGGAAATGATACGTGTTGATGTATTCGGTCCAATGAGTGTTGTAGCATGCGGCGGATATCGTTATTTTCTTACCTTCACTGATGATTTGAGTAGATATAGTGTATATTTACTTAATGAAAAACAAGTCTGAAATGTTTGAAAAAGTTCATGCATATTCAAAGTGAAGTTTAAGATCATCGTTTCAAGAAGATATAAATGACTATGATATGATCGTGGAGGTGAATATCTGAGTTATGAGTTTGGTATACAACTTAAGACAATGTGAAAGTTGTTTCACAACTCACGCCACCTGGAACACCATAGTGTGATGGTGTGTCCGAACATCATAGCATGCTTTATTGGATACGGCGCATACTGTGATGTCTCTTATCGTTTTTGTCACTATCGTTTTGAGGATATGCATTAGAGACAACTACATTCACTTTAAATAGGGCACCATCTAAATCCGTTGAGATGACACCGAATGATTTGGCAGAAACCTAAGTTGTCATTTCTCAGAGTTTGGAAATACGCTGCTTATGTCTGATAAGCTTGAACCCAAAGCGGAAAGGTGCATCTTCATAGAATACCCTAAGGAAACATTTGGGTATGCCTTCTATCTCAGATCCGAGGGCAAAGTGTTTGCTGCTAAAAACGGGTCCTTTCTCGAGAAAAAGGTTTCTCTCGAAAGAATTGAGTGGGAGGAAGATATTGATGAGGTTGTTGAACCTTTGTTTCAACCAGAGAGTAGCGGAGCGCAGAAAGATGTTTCTGTGGAACCTACGTCAGTTGAAGAGAAAGTTAATGATGATAATGATGAAGCTTCGGATCAAGTTACTATCAAACCTCGTAGGTCGACAAGGACGCATACTGCTCCTGAGTGGTACGACAACCTGTCTTGGAGGTCATATTGTTGGAAAACGATGAACCTACGAACTATGGAGAAGAGATGATGGGCCCGGATTCCAACAAATGGTTAGAGGTCATGAAATACGAGAAAGGATCCATGTATGAAAACCAAGTATGGACTTTGGTAGACTTGCCCGTTGAAACGGCAGTTCGTTGAGTACAAATGGACCGTTAAGATGCAGACAGACGCTGATGGTGAATGTCACCATTTATAAAGCTTGACTTGTCGCAAAGAAGTTTTCGCCAAGTTCGAGGAATTGACTACGATGAGACTTTCTCACCGTTAGCGATGTTAAAGTCTGTTGGAATTATGTTAGCAGTTTCTGCATTTTCAATTATGAAATCTGGCAGATGGATGTCAAAACATTGTTTCCTTAACGGTTTACTTGCGGAAAGGTTGTATGTGATACAGCCAGAATATTTTTTTAGTCCTAAGGATGATAAAAGGTGTGCAAGCTCCAACAATCCTTCTATGGGTTGGAGCAAGCATCTCGGAGTTGTAATATATGCTTTGATGAGGTAATCAAAGTTTTTGGGTTTATACAAAGTTTATGAGAAACTTGTATTTACAAGAAAGTGAGTGGGAGCACTATAGAATTTCTGATATGTATATGTGGTTGACATATTGTTGATCGGAAATAATGTAGAATTTCTAGAAAACATAAACGCTTGTTTGAAAAGAGTTTTTCAAAGAAAGACCTGGACAAAGTTACCTAATTGTTGGGCATCAAGATCTATAGAGATGGATCAAGATGCTTAATAAGACTTTCAATGAGTACATACCTAGACAATATTTTGAAAGAGTTCAAAATGGATCAGTCAAAGAAAGAGTTCTTACCTGATTTGTAAGGTGTGAAGTTGAGTGAGACTCAAAGCTCGACCATGACAGAAGAAAGAGAAAGGACAAAGGTCGTCCCCTATGCTTTAGCCATAGGTTCTATATTATGCCATGCTATGTACCACACCAGGTGTGTGCCTTGCCATGAGCCCGTCCAGGGGTACAAAAGTGATCCAAGAGTAGATCACTGGACAGCGGTCAAGATTATCCTTAGTAACTAAAGGACTAAGAAAATGTTTCTCGATTATGGAGGTGATAAATAGTTCGTTGTAAAGAGTTACGTCGATGCAAGATTTAACACCAATCCGGATGACTCTTAGTAGCAGTCCAAATATGTATAGTGGAGCAGCCATTTGGAATAGTTCCAAGTGCAGTGTGGTAGCAGTGATTACAGTATGACATAGAGATTTGCAAAGTACACACGAATCTGAATGTCGCATACCGTTGACCAAAAGACCTCTCCCACATGCACATGATCGAGCCCCAGAACTCATTGGGTATTAGATTCATAACAATGTGAATCACATGTTGATGTGAACTAGATTATTGACTCTAGTGCAAGTAGGAGACTGTTGGAAATATGCCCTAGAGGCAATAATAAATTAGTTATTATCATATTTCCTTGTTCATGATAATCGTTTATTATCCCCGCTAGAATTGTATTGATCGGAGACTCAGATACATGTGTGGATACATAGACAACACCATGTCTCTAGTATACCTCTGATAGACTAGCTCGCTGATCAAGGATGGTCAACGTTTCCTAGCCATGGACATGAGATGTCATTTGATAATGGGATCACATCATTAGGAGAATGATGTGATGGACAAGACCCAAACTATAACGTAGCATATGATCGTGTCAGTTTATTGCTATAGTTTCTGCATGTCAAGTATATGTGCCTATGACCATGATATCATGCAACTCACTGACACCGGAGGAGTGCCTTGTGTGTATACAACGTCGCAACGTAACCGGGTGACTATAAAGGTGCTCTACAGATATCTCCGAGGGTGTCTGCTGGGTTGGCATGGATCAACACTCGGATTTGTTACTCCGTGTGACGGAGAGGTATCTCAGGGTCCACTCGGTAATATAACATCAAAATAAGCCTTGCAAGCAATGTGACTAAGTGTTAGCCACGGGATCTTATATTATGAAACGAGTAAAGAGACTTGTCGGTAATGAGATTGAACTAGGTATGGAGATACTTGTTGGAAATATGCCCTAGAGGCAATAATAAAATGGTTATTATTGTATTTCCTTGTTCATGATAATTGTCTATTGTTCATGCTATAATTGTGTTGACCGGAAACCATAATACATGTGTGAATACATAGACCACAACATGTCCCTAGTGAGCCTCTAGTTGACTAGCTCGTTGATCAATAGATGGTCACGGTTTCATGGCCATGGACATTGGATGTCATTGATAACGGGATCACATCATTAGGAGAATGATGTGATGGACAAGACCCAATTCTAAGCATAGCACAAGATCGTGTAGTTCGTTTGCTAAAGCTTTTCAATGTCAAGTATCGTTTCCTTAGACCATGAGATTGTGCAACTCCCGGATACCGTAGGAATGCTTTGGGTGTGCCAAACGTCACAACGTAACTGGGTGGCTATAAAGGTGCACTACGGGTATCTCCGAAAGTATCTGTTGGGTTGGCATGAATCGAGACTGGGATTTGTCACTCCGTGTGACGGAGAGGTATCTCTGGGCCCACTCGGTAAGACATCATCATTATGAGCTCAATGTGACTAAGGAGTTAGTCACGGGATGATGTATTACGGAACGAGTAAAGAGACTTGCCGGTAACGAGATTGAACAAGGTATGGGGATACCGACGATCGAATCTCGGGCAAGTATCATACCGATAGACAAAGGGAATTGTATACGGGATTGATTGAATCCTTGACATCGTGGTTCATCCGATGAGATCATCGTGGAGTACGTGGGAGCCAACATGGGTATCCAGATCCCGCTGTTGGTTATTGACCGGAGAGGTGTCTCGGTCATGTCTACGTGTCTCCCGAACCCGTAGGGTCTACACACTTAAGGTTCGATGACGCTAGGGTTATAGGGAAAAGGTATACGTGATTACCGAAGGTTGTTCGGAGTCCCGGATGAGATCCCGGACGTCACGAGGAGCTCCGGAATGGTCCGGAGGTAAAGATTGATATATAGGAAGTCCAGTTTCGGTCACCGGAAAGTTTTCGGGCTCATCGGTATTGTACCGGGAGTGCCGGGAGGGTGCCGGAGGACCCCCGGGAGGGGTGTGACGACCAGAGGACTTCATGGGCTGTTAGATAAAGTGTGTCAGCCCTTATTGGGCTGGGAAATACTTTTGCTAAAGGCCCATGTGGCTGGAGATAAGGAGATAAGGCAAAAAGGATTTAAAAGGAGGAGATCCACCTCCCTTGTGGGAGGTGGACTCTCCCTTTAATTCGGCCGGCCATCTCCTCTTTGGAGTAGAGGCCAAGCCAGCCCTCCACGTCCCTCCTCCTATATATACTTGAGGTTTTGGATGTTTTGAGATAGGATTTGATCTCTCTCTCTCACGGCGAAGCCCTACCTCTCTTCTTCCTCCTCCGCAGCGCTTAGGCGAAGCCCTGTCGGAATACCTTGCTACTCCACCACCACCACGCCGTCGTGCTGCTGTTGGAGCCCTTCCCCAACCTCTCCTTCCTCCTTGCTGGATCAAGGTGTTGGAGACGTCACCGGGCTGCACGTGTGTTGAACGCGGAGGTGCCGTCCGTTCGGCACTTGATCGGATCTACCGCGATCTGAATCGCTGCGAGTACGACTCCATCAACCGCGTTCTTGTAACGCTTCCGCTTAGCGATCTTCAAAGGTATGAAGATCCACTCTCCCCTTGCTCGTTGCTGGTTTCTCCATAGATGGATCTTGGTGAACGCGTAGGAAATTTTTTGATTTACTACTACGTCTCCCAACAATACTGACAATCGAATCTCGGGAAAGTAATATACCGAAGAATAAAGGGAACATCATACGGGACTAACTGAATCCTTGATATAGAGGTTCGACCGATAAAGATCTTCGTAGAATATGTACTCGAACCCGCAGGGTCTGCACACTTAAGGTTCGGTGACATTTCGATAGTATAGAGTTATGTATGGTGGTGACCGAAGGTTGTTCGGAGTCCCGGATGAGATCCTGGATGTCACGAGGAGCTCCGTAATGGTTCGTAGGTAAAGATTGATATATAGGAAGTCCTGTTTTGGTCACCGGAAAAGTTTCGGGCTCATCGGTAGTGTACCGGGAGTGTCGGGAGGGTACCGGGGGACCATCAGGAGGGGTGTCACGCCCCTAGGGGCCTCATGGGCTATGGGAGGAGACAAACCAGCCCCTAGTGGGCTGGCCGAAGCCTCCACTAAAGCCCATGAAGTTGGAGAAGGAAAAAAATCCAAAGGTGGAGAGGTGGAAAGAGTTTCCAAGTGGAAAGGAGGAATCCTACTCCTAATAGGATTGGAGTAGGACTCCTCCACCTCCAATTTCGGCCAACTCTTGAGGTTTTGAGGATGCCTCCTACCCTCCCTCCCTCCTATATATACTAGAGGATTTAGAGGGGATAGCTAAACCTAATTGCCACGTGCTCCCTCTACCTCATCTAGATCGGTTTTCTCCTCTAGTCTAGTTCGGCGGTGCTTAGGCGAAGCCTTGCCGGAATAGTTCCACCACCATCGCCACCATGCCGTCACGCTGACGGAGAACTCATCTACCTCTCCGCTCCCTCTTGCTGGATCAAGAAGGCGGAGATCATCATCGAACTATACGTGTGCTGAACGTGGAGGTGCTGTCCGTTCGGCGCTAGATCGGAAGGATCGTGATCAAGATCGCGAGACGATTCGTGATTAGATCGCGGAACGGATCGTGATGAGCTCGCGGGACGGATCGTGATTGGATCGCGGGACGGATCGTGATGGGATCGCGGGATGGATCGTGATGGGATTGCGGGACACTCGGCGATTTGGATCGCGAAGACATTCGACTACATCAACTGCGTTTCTTAAATGCTTCCCGCTTAGCGATCTATAAGGGTATGTAGATCCACTCTCCCTCTCGTAGATGCTCATCACCATGGATAGATCTTGCGTGTGCCTAGGAAATTTTTTGTTTCCCATGCAACGTTCCCCAACAATGTCCATATACACATAATTATTGCCATGGATGTCATAGCTATGCGCCATTCTATCAATTGTCCAATAGTAATTTGTTTACCCACGGTGTGCTATGTTCGAGATAGAAACCTCTAGTGAAAACTATGCCCCTGGGTCTATTTAAACATATTGCTAAAAACCAAAGGTACCTTGCTGCATTTTAATTACCATTTATTTACTTTTATTATTTTATATTATCTATATCTATCAGAATTAATCTTTGCAAGTAACGATTTCAAGGGTCTTGACAACCCTCTTGCCCGTGTTGGGTGCAAGTGTTTGGTTTTGTGTGTGTAGGTGCTGACGACGAGAGTTTGCTTGATTTTCCTATTGGTTCGATAACCTCTGTTCTCACTGAAGGAAATACTTATCTCTACTATACTGCTTCACCCGTCCTCTTTGGGGGGGGGGGGGGGAAACCCACGCAGTTTACAAGTAGCAGACGTTAGCAATGGAGGCGGGCGATGATAACCGCAGATGGACGGCGACCGCGGCCCAAAATCCTTCTTCGGCCTAGTTAGTGGCCATGCCCCTTCCGAGCAACCCACCAATGCGCAGACCGTGGATTTGGGAACTCTTTCACCATGAGTCCACGACAGGAGGACGATGAGCCTGGGGCAGGAGAACCCTGGCCGGGGAGGTAGTAAGGCTCCCTGAAGAGGAACCGAAGATAGGTGAGCCCCCTGCTTCCCCGACAGGCCGGGCTCCCAATGACAAGTCCCAATTGACCAATGCAAAGATCAGGTGCAAGTTTGGGTTCTCGAATACCGAAGAAAATCCAACTCCGGACAGACTCGGGGGTGGCTTCTCTTAGGGAGCCCGACATAAGGCATGTCTAGGGGGCTAGGAGGCCTGCCAAGGAGTTAGCGAAGGAGGAAGCCTACCCTAACCTAGTCTAAGTTTTTGCCGGCGCCCGTTCTCCACGTCTTTGTTGTTTCCTCCCCATCTAAACAAAAATGCAATGAGTGGTCTGATTTAAATAAAAATCATCCGGTTTGCTCAAATCCCATTTCAAATGTATGCGAACCGAGTTGAATGACCGGCTCCATATTACTATCACTGTCCACGGAGTCCGCGGACAAATATAGTGTCCGTTTTCGGGGCCCTTGTTGGAAATGCCTTTATGGACTTCTTTCTTGTACTACTAGCGTACAAAAGTTTTGTGGTTTACCTTACAACCCTGCATTAAAAAGTTCAATTTTTTTCAAGATTATTATCTGAATGTGCTTTGCAAGATCACTTTGTTTTGCACTGGATTTACCACATTCCAGTGTAAGGAAGAAACCCATGTGGAAAAGATGCAATGGATAAGCGAAGAGCTGAATTAAGCAACGGGATATAGAACAAATGTTGACATGATAACAGCTGCTCAATTAAATATAAGTACAGTACCACCGAAACAAGAACCCAGAAAATGTTTCCAGACAAAACACTAGGCATGCTAGATGGAAAAGGTATGATAGATGACCGCCAAAGACAACAGAGTTTCAACAAAATACTTGGCAACATGACAGCAGTTCACGTGTAGGGCGATGCTCTGTGTAGCAGATTTACATGTCCGAAGATGGCTTGCTGATTTGTTCACAAAATGAGGCAATCATATTTTTTGTGCATGCACTTGTAGCACTCCTCCTCATCTTTAGCAAGCTTTAGGCTCTTCGTGAGACTCTTGATCTGCTTTTTCATGCGCGATATCTCAACCCGCCTTGCTTCCTCAAGTTCCTCTCTGATATTTTTGATCTCCTCTTCATGTGTGTTCCTCTTTTCGTCCTCCAGCTTTCTCAGATTCTCTGCATCTTTCATTTCTTTCTGACATTTCTCCAGGCTCTCACTGAGCCTCCGGATCTCCTCTTCCCCATTGTTCAGTTTTTCATCAACCTATGGGTGAAATTAATTAAGTCAGGTACTTTATTTGTACAAGTCATGTTCTGACGTGATAATAACCGGCTTATAATCCATGGCGAAAAAACAGCTACATGATCAACTGAAAAATACAATTTTCGCTTCATTTTAGTACCTAAAGGTTAGGATGAAAAATATGATCTCAACAAAATTTGAACGGCAAGGCAAGAAATCTGCTGCAAGAATTAATTAGACAGTATCATAACACTTCAAAATCGACCTTATGTGTAACAAATCTCTTACCGTACTGATTATCTGCTCCATATGTTTATCGATCTTTCCTGCTATATATTCATCAACACTATCCTCGGTTTGTCGGTCTATTGCTTCCTGCAACAAGGGAACAAAAACACATGTCAGAAGATGAAAGAAGACTATATATGCAAAGGTAATACGATTAAAAGCCCAATCAATCACCTGAATGTGAGGGAGCATCTGATAGGAGAATGCATTGCCACCATTGCTTGATATAACAAGGTCTACTGCATCAAGCAATTTCCCGCGTTGCATCTCACGGTGCACAATATCATTGTTCTTGTTGTCAAAGAGAATAACCCTGTTTTGACATAGCTTTAACATGTCCTGTGAAAAATGCGGATGGACATATAAGCTATAGGCAAGAAATGGCAAGTGATGGATACAAGCAAAACACAAGAACCATTCTTGAGATACAATTAATCGAATAAAATGCATTTTGAAACACTATTGATATTGGAAAAGATATGGAACAAACCTGTAGATAAACTGGGGATTGTAGAGTTAGCATTTTCTTCCAAGCAATCTCGTCCTCCACATCATCTCCATGTGTGAAAACTAATATGATGTGGTCAAGGATCTTGTCACCGAAAAACAGTTTAATCGATTCCACTGCACTATGCTCTTCTTGAGTAAATCGCGATGTGGCTGATAACACGATAATCATACAATGAATGCCATCCTTAGTCATCTCGATACACTTAACAATCTCTTTGCGGGCATCTTCGACCGGAATCTCCATGTCAAATAAGCCTATCCAAAAGATGAGCATAGTGAAGATGTCATAATTCAGCTGTCGATGCATGTTTAGTTTGTTCATGTGCAGCATATTGGCACAGAAAGGTGAACAACACAATCTCAAGTGTGCATCACAAAAATGGGATGACGGTATTGGCACGAGAACAGGAGAGCACTTTTCCTCAAATTATCATGAAACAAATATTATGGGATGCATGGTGCAGTAACAAAGTGGGGAAAAAAGATAAACAAAGGAACATTAGATCTAGAGCAATATATACTGCATAATACTAAGATATTAGAACAATACTAGCTTCCATCCGGAAGGAGCAATATGGCTCGTACTGGTAAATAGTCCCATTATCTGGACCTTTGGAATTAATGGCTCGGAATTCTTTTTCTTAGTCACCTGGGGTGTCAACGACGTTGACGGTGCGGGTGGCGCCCCAGCGTTCCTGGAACTCGGTGCTCTTCATCTGGCAGGTCTCGGTGACGCTGATGTAGGACATCTTGGATTCGAACGCCCGTGTCCCGAGGATACAGTTAGCGGTGGCGCTCTTACCGGTGCCGACCTTCCCGACGAGGGCGAGGGTGACGTTGGCGAGGGGAAGGGGAAGGGGAAGGGAGGGCAGCACCGGGCTGTCGCCGCCGCCGCCGCCGCCCATGTTGGATGGGACCTGCTCCTGCTGATTCCGAAGACATCACCGCGCCGCAAGCATCAGTGGATTGAAAAACATGGAGATGTGAGGACCTTAATTTGAGGGTGTCTCACCGGACGACGAATTAATATTAGATCAGAAGAGTGTGGTTGAGTACAGTACAGATGAGAGAGAGAGATAGATCTGAGCTTAGAGGAAGCAGGCAAGGGAAAGTGTGCATGCCTTTTCTCTCTTTTCAACACAAACCCACTCTGCTAAGTAACGGGTGAGTGCACTTTAATTTCCACGAACCACCCACTCAGTCATCTTTTTCTTTTTTAAACCGTCCACGCGCTACCTCGTTATATTTTTTTTTTTGTGTGTGTGTGTCTTCTGCCTCCCTCCCTAGTTACATAGGCTCGATGCCTGGGCCACCTGACGCAGCCGGGGTGGGTTTACTAGCTACAGAGGACATGGGCTAGCCCAGGTGCGTGACATTTGAAAAAGCTTGAGGCGGGGGAGTACCTAGGAGAGCAACTAGTTGTAAAGCACTTCCACGTGTTCTCAGTCGCCGCCACGTGTCGGGTTTTTACGGTGTTTTTTCGTGTTTTGGTTTTTTATCGGTCTTTCTTATCTTTTGAACGATTTTTTTAACAGAATTTAAGCCACAAAATGCGTTCTTTTTCGTCACAGACATAGTTTTGATTACGCCAGAGGCGCGGTCGTGCCTCTCGGAAACAAAAGAAAAAGTGTTTTTTGTTTTCTTTTTCCCACGAGAGGCAGAAACGAAAAAAAACACGTTTTCTTTTTTTTTCGCGAGAGGCACGTTTTTCTTTCGTGAGAGGCACGGTTTTCCATCTGCGAGAGGCATGGTTTTGCTTCCGCGAGACGTGCCTCTCTGAAAAGGGAAAATGATGCGTTATATTTTTTCCTTTCACGAGAGGCACGGTTTTGCTTCTGTGATTGACACGGATTTGCTTCTGCGAGAGACACAGTCGTGCCTCTTGAAACCGAAAAAAATGTGTTTTCTTCTTTTACCTTCCGCGAGAGGCACGACCGTGGCTCTCTAAAACAGAAAAAACTGACATTTTCATTTTCTTTTACTTCCGCGAGATGCACGGTTTTGCTATCGCGAGCCGTGCCTCTTTCAAATGACAAAAAAACGTGTTTTCTCTTTTTTCTTCCGTGAGGGACACGATTTTGGTTTCGCGATAGATACATATTTGCTTCCATGAGATGCACGATCGTGCCTCTCGAAACCGGAAAAAATGATCTTTTTTTTTACTTCCGCGAGAGATGCACGGTTTTTTTTCCTTCCGCGATTGTGCCTCTCTAAAAGAGAAAAAAAATGATGTTTTCTTTTTTTTACTTCCGGGAGATACCTGGTTTTGCTTTCGCGGGAAGTGCGGCCATGCCTCTCGGGAACGAAAAAAAGTACGTTTTCCTTTTTTTTCCTTCCGCGAGAGCACGACCGTGCCTCTATGAAACGGAAAAAAACGTGGATTTCATTTTTTTTTCACTTCCGCGCGAGGGACGGTCGTGCCTCTCTAAAATGGGAAAAGCATGTTTTCTTTTTTCTCCTTCTGCGAGAGGCGTGGTTTTGTTTTCGCGATCGACACGTATTTGCTTCCGCAAGAGGCACGGTCGTGCCTCTCGAAACCGGAAAAACATTTTCTTTTTTTCGTGAAAGGCACGACCGTGCCTCTCCGAAACAAAGAAAAAAAACATTGTTTTCTTTTCTGTTTTAGTTCCACGAGAGGCACGGTCTTGCTTCCGCGAGAGGCGTGTCCATGCCTCTCGGAAACGGAAAAAACGCGTTTTTTTCTGCGATGGGCGTGGATTTGGTTCCGCGAGAGGCAGATGTTATTTGTTTTCGCTCTAACGGCTATAGCTTTGCCGTGGCAAAAGAACCTCCGGAAAAGATTGATTTATCGTGCTTTTCGGGCGGCCTTCACCGTGACCCCGATGAGAAAAACCGCAACTGTTGGACAGTACCCGATAGCACACTCTTTAAAGTTCGCAGCAAGAACTTCCCCACTGATAAATCAAAGGTCTAAATCTTCCATTTTATGCTTAGTTAATTATGAAGGATATTAGACGAAGAATTTCAACACACTCACATTTAAGTTACAGATACCTGCAGCAAGTTATCTCATGGAGCTCGCGGCGATCGACTGGTTTAAGGACACCAAGCGTATGGACAATGTTGGCAGGCAGAAAGGTTGTGTTGTACAGGTAAACATGATAATTTACCAGAATATTTCCGAGAGAAAGCCCTCGGTTAAATTTCTCAACAGAAACACTTTTGTATTCATTCTTGTTTCTCTCTGAAGTATAGCAGAACCACTTGTGAATTCATACTTTCTTTTCCACCGCTACCGGTTTTTGTAGCTTGCTGCTGAGAAAGGGATGCACACATTTGTTGCCAACATACAAGTGAGTGACATTCTTAATAGATTTCTTTGTAACATATTATTCATGTGTTTGTAGACTTCTGCCAAACTTCTTTTCGAAAGGAGGCATTTTTAGTGAAGTCATCAATATCGTATTGCAGATTCCTGGATCGACCCATTACAGCATAGTGATGTATTTCGTCACAAATACCATGAAAAAGGGATCGTTGCTGCAACGTTTCTTCGATGGCGATGATGAATTCCGCAATAGCAGACTGAAGCTTATACCGGCTGTTCCAAAGGTCTGTTTTTTCTCAAAAATCTTTAGTCTGCAACTAGTTTGTTCTATTCTTCATCTTCACTCTGACTCAACAAACAAACAAAATCTTCAGGGCTCTTGGATAGTGCGGCAATGTGTAGGAAGCACCCCTTGTTTGCTGGGAAAGGCCGTCAGACTGCAGCTACATACGTGCTCCGGGGTACTTGGAAGTAAGTCGTAGTTTATTACGTGAAATCTTCCAAATGTTGGGAGGCAGATAGTTTTTTCCATATCGTGTTTACGGCATTAGTATGACCAGTAGAGTTTTGGGTTCAGAACATTTAACTACCGACAGAAGTTCATCATCATTATTGTTTTTTTCTCATTTTTTGCAAGAAAATGCATCTTGACGGATTGGTTGTTTCTGCAGGTGGATGTTGACATCGGTTCTTCTGCGGTAGCCAATGGGGTTCTGGGGATGGTGTTTGGTGTTGTCACAACATTGGTAGTTGACATGGCCTTCCTAATACAGGTAGGAACCCGGAATGCTAATGTTGGAACATGAGTAGATTGAAGAAAAGAAAATTTAGTCTCATCATATCAATATACACGTTTTACTTTGCTGGATACAGGCGAACACATACGAGGAGCTCCCGGAGCAGGTGATCGGCGCGGCTCGGCTGGCTCATGTCGAACCGGCGGCCGCAGTAGTTCCTGACCTTGAAAATAACACTGACAATAAAGATAGCAACAACGACGACACCGCCACTACCAACAACAACAACGCGACTTCCTCGGAGGATGACTCGTCCAAGAAAACCAACTGATTCCGTTGGCGTGCAGATTAATTTGATTCTTTTTCGTTTCTTCTTTCCTCTTCCATTAGTCACTCGAGCAGTGCATCAACTTGCAGCCTGGTCTTGAGTTCAGAACCTGAGACAGTGTTAATTTTGTTCATTCTTTACTTCGTTACAATTCATTTTCTTTTCAACTTCATTTTTGGTGTTTGGAAGCACTTGGATGTAAATTACGCGCGTGCAGAGTACAAATTGATAAACGCACTCCACTTCCTTATGGTCTTGCACGGTATATAGTTTTTGTTATGTGATCCCATATAGTTGATGATACATACGCGCATCAGGTTAACATTTGTACATACTACAGATTACAGCATATATGTATACATTTCTCTTTTTCGAAGCACAGAAACCATCTGTTTGTATTCTGACTTCTGAGCTTAATTAACAATGTAATGTCCATGTCCATTTTCTATGGTTTATAAACCATCTCTAGACTGGACTGTTGAGCCATAAGAATCAGTATCAGTCTATCACACATATGAATATTACGTTGTGTTGGCAATACTACAACAACAACAACAACAACAACAATAACAAAGCCTTTCAATTCAAAACAATTAGGGGTAAGGTGTACCGGCAATGCAAGTACTCCCTCCTTTTTTTACTCGGCGTATTAGATTTGTCTGAAGTCAATTTTCACTTAGTTTGACCAAAATTATATAAGAAATATCAACATGTATGATACCTAATAAATATAATGTATTAATATATATATATATATTGCGTGATGGATCTAGTGATACTCAATGTTGTATTGGGAATGTTAATAACTTTTTGTGTAAGATAAACCTAATATGCAGAATAAAAATGATCGGATGGAGTAGTAAAATACCTAGTGGTTTTACCTCTTTGGTTAGAGGGCTTTGACTAGGATTGTAATGCGCAGGGGTGGGGCATTTGATTTGTGTGGTTTTAGTGGTTCCGGGGCTTGTTCCATTCGTAGGAATTACCTAGGGTTTTAGTGCGTGGTCATTTGGTTCATGCAATTTGAGTTTATCTAGTTTCAATCCTATTGGGTAGAAGAGTACGTACGCAACATTTTTATTCCTTGTTTTTCGGCTCTCGTGTTTTTTGAAAT
Organism: Hordeum marinum; assembly: GCA_022496015.1. NCBI lineage: Eukaryota > Viridiplantae > Streptophyta > Magnoliopsida > Poales > Poaceae > Hordeum > Hordeum marinum. The sequence goes on along the minus strand of CM039677.1, from coordinate 4,782,719 downwards.
CTCATGTCACATTTTTTGGAGAAAATGGTGCAGCTCCTCCATCGAGTGAGGGGGTTTAGGGTGGAGCTAGCGTAGCTGAGGCCAAACAACGAGCAGCTGTAGTGGTGTTCGCGTCCCACGGGGCATGGGCATGGCGAAACGAGGCATGCAGGTGATGGTCTCGGACGACACCAACACGAGCCATGGATGGTGCGGAGAGGGAGACGGAGAGGTCTCGGGGCGTGTGGATGGTCGAGCGCCATGGTGCGCGGGGCATGCATGGTTGGGGGCAAATTAAGTGCCAACGTACAGGACGAGGCAGCCAAGGGTACGGCGTTGCGCAAGAGAAAGAGATGTTGGTTGGTGGTGGCACGAGGCGATCAGGATGGCACGACTACGTGGGTGGAGCCGGGAGGGTCATCTTCTTCTCTGCTGATTTTTTTTCCGAGGTTATTTTCATTTGGCTGTGATAGGTCATCCCATAACAATATCTTAAAATAAGATTCCCTCCGTATCGACCCGATGCCAACGTTTTCTCCCTTCAGGTGCAAGCGGCGGCGCCGTCCGTCAAGACTCACTACCAGAATCGCACCCTATGCCGACGACCTGTGCTGTTATTCCCGTCGGGACAGGGCCTATGCCGACGGCCACCGTCGGCATAGCGCCGTCGGCAACGTATACGTCGGCGCAGCCCGAGGGCCGTCGGCATAGCGGTCTATCCCGACGGTGTCCGTACATCTATGCCGACGGCCCAGGCGGTCGGCAACGTTCTGGCCTAACGCCGGCCGCCGTCAAGTGCTAACCAATGGCCGCTCGCCACGTGGCCACCAACTTATGCCGACGGCTCGGCCGTCGGCATAGGTGTGCCACGTGGCAAGCAGCCGTTACTCCTAGGGTAGGGCTATGCCGACGGCGAGGCCGTCGGCATAGACCTGCCACGTGTCAGCAACTGGGCGCTCCTGGGGCAGAGCTATGCCGACGACCGAGCTGTCGGCTTAGTTTGAAACTACGCCGAAGCCGTCGGCATATCCCTGCCCCATGAATGCCCAGTTGCTGACACGTGACATCTATGCCGACGGCCTAGCGGTCGGCTTAGTTTGAAACTACGCCGACGGCGAGGCCGTCGGCATAGCTGCCACGTGTCAGCAACTGGGTGCTCACGCCAGCCCTATGCCGACGGCCTAGCCGTCGGCATAGATTGTTTTTCATTTTTTTTCTTTTTCATATTTGTTTTCAGATCAATTCAATTCAAATATACAGCAGATATATATCATCATCACCACACACAAGTATAAGTATCATCATCATCACACACAAGTATAAGTATCATCATCATCACCACACACAAGTATAAGTATCATCATCATCACCACACACAAGTATAAGTATCATCATCATCACCATCAAAGACCATCACACAAGTATAAGTATCAAGGACGTCGAGCACCGCGGAGGTCGTCACCGCCAAGACCGCTGAAGCCCAGGTTGTCACTGTCGCTACCGCCAAGATCGCGTCCACCTCTGCCTCCGTGGATCGGAGTGGTCAGGCTCCGTGACTCGAGAGTGCTGCGACGAGCACCGCCAACGGTTGTTGATCCAGAATATCCCTGGATGTTGAAAAGACATATTAACGGGATATATGACTGTGTTGAAAGGCATGATATGCTTTGGGTGAATAGTTGGGGGATGTACATACCGGCGAGGGGTCATCGTGATGCTGTGCCACAAACTCCTCAAAGGTAAGCAGCGTTGGTTGTGCTGGAGGAGGTGGTGCTGCTTGCAATTGAGGAACCCGTCCGGCCGCCATCTCCTCAAGAGCGCGCTGCATCCTGGCGTTGTTCTGCTCATGGTATGCATGAAGGCTCGTGTGCCATGTCATGGTCTCCTGGCGTGTGTACTCCATGTAGGCCTACGGTATGACATGATGGAACTCATAAACATTTCAATGCTGGAAAATAAAGTGAGCAATGTAGATAAGAGGGAAAATACTTACAGATTGTTGCTCCTGAAAGAGGGACTGTGACTGCGCACTGATCATGGGCATGCTCGTGCGCTGGCTCAGGCTCGGGTCGGTAGCTCGCAGCTGCGTGTAAGAGATAGTAGGAGTGATAACAGCATCGAGAACCACCTGCCAACCGTGCTTCTTGGGCCCCATGCCCACCACCACCCTCTCGTCCAGATCCCCACTCATGGGGTCAGATGTGCCAGGATGTAACCTGAGATACTCCTGAGAATAGGCCTGCTTCTTCTCCGCGGTGTTGCCGTAGTACTTGGGCTTGCCAGGCTTGGCGCTCCTCCGCGTATGGGCGATCTCCCATGCTTCCATGTGTGAGAGCGGCCGCTTGAATTTCTCCTCCTGCACCAACAAACAAATGTTAGTCATACATAAAAAAGTGACGGTACATAGAAGAAGATTGTTTAATGAGGTTAGTCATACCTGAAGTGCCTTGTGGAGAAAGTGGTTCCGGTTTCCCTGAGCATGTACTCCCTCCTTCCCTTGGTTAGCCTTGTTTTTGCTGCTAGTAGCCACCCATGCTTCATCCTGACCACACCACAGGTCCACCAATGCCGCCCAGGACTCGTCTTTTCCATAACACCAATTTGGACACACCTACATAATAGGAAGCATAATGGCATGTCTAACACGAAACGATGAAATTTACCACAAACTTCGGAATGAAAAATCATTAATACTTACCGACAAGTACTCGTCCTTCTCCAAGGTAATGTGTCACGCCTTCACTCCTTCCTTGGTCATCTTCATACCAAGATAGTTGTGATAGTATTGCATGACGGCCACCAACCGCACCTCGTACTGCAGCTGACGGGCCTTCTCCTTGCATTGGCGCAGCACGACGCCGTCGGCTCTGGCCTTGTGCTCCGAAAGAACTCGATAGAATTTCTACAATCATGCATGAAACAAGAATGGAAGAAGCCATGAGTTAAATCATTCATGAAACTAGAATGGACTTGTGCTTTTGAAGAGAACTCACCCAGAAAGTAGTGATCACGGCCTTGGCATAGGTCTTATGCTCCGCGTGGAGGGCCGCTTCCCAGTGGTCCCAGGTCGTGGCCAAAACCCGATGGTCCGGGTGCCTGACTGGATCCGGATAATACAACCCTGGCCCGTATAACTTCAGCAAGACGGTGATGAGGCCGTTGGGAATACGAACCCCTTTCGAATATATCCAGTTGCTGCAAAAGAATGAACTATTAGCATGTGACAAGCAAAAGAAATAACAACCGGAATGAGCATGTAACAAGCAAAATAATGAAATTATTATAAAGTGACACTTACTCTTTCCTCGTGGGCTCAATGAGCCACTTTTGCTCCTCAGTAGCAGGAACCTGCTTTGGTAGCTTTGCGTTACCACGCAGTCACCCCTTGTTGTTGCCACCCCCTCCCCGTCAGCACCATCATCCCCGCCACCACCATCCTCCTCGCCTGCCTCCTCCTCATCCTCAACCCCCTCCTGAACCTCCTCCTCCTCCTCCTCGCCCCCATCTCGAACCTCCGCCTCCTCCTCCTCGTCCTCCTCCTCCTCTTGAACCTCCTCGTCCTCCTGCACCTCCTCCTCCTCCTCCTCGTAAGAGGAGGGCCTTGAAGACAACACCCCTAAGTCGGTGAGGGTGCGTTGTTTGTGGCCGCGAACCCCTCGCCCTCTAGGGGCTCTCCCACCGCCCCGTCCTCCTCTAGGGGCACCTCTCCCTCGACCTCCCTGTGAGGAGTCATCCTCAAGTAGTCGGGGGGTAGGATTACGTGCTCGACCACTCCGACTAGGCATGCCAATGACCTTGCGTAGGAAACCCACGCCGTCGGCCTTCCCCTTGCCCATGTTCCACGAACCTGCATTGAAAATAGAATAAACAATTAGTACATTAATAATGAAGGAAAAAGCATTATGAAAAGCATTAGTAATGAAGGAAAAAAGCATAGTAATAAATAATCATAAAAAGGCATAATCCTAAACCATAGAAAAAAGTCTTGAAACGTACATCTGCTAGAACCCATACGAATCATCACTGTTGTAACCTATTTCTCGGTCGGTCTCATCATCACTATCAATCATATCATCTTCGTTGTCTGACGGAGGTGGAGGCTCTTCCTCGTCGTCAGCGTCTTCGTTTAACTTTTGTAGCATAAGTATGTCACTTTCATTGACAATGGTCTCACCATCATTCCGTGCATCGTTCTCGTTTGGATCCACATCATCATCAGCCAATGGTCTAGAGTCATCGTTTCTAACCACATCATCATCAGGTTGCTCTTGATAGTACACTCCCTCGTATGTGACGGGGTTAATGTTGTAGTAATCGTCTTCATTCGGGTCCGGTAGCTTACCATGTGGCGACACCTTGAACACAACTTCCCAACCCTTTAGGTACTCTTTCTGGCATGGGTAAGGCAGATAATAAACTTGTGTAGCTTGGGTAGCCGCAATGAAGAGATCAACTCTTGCATAGACGGTTGATGGTTTAACTTCGACCAAACCAATAGAAGGCGTATGTCTCTGCCCCTCCCGCGGATCGAACCATCAGCATTTGAACACAGGCAGACTTAGGGTTTGGCGCCCTTTGCGGAATTTAATCTCGTATATATTTTGTACCCTTCCGTAGTAGTCTACTGAATTTTGACCGGGGGTGTACACTCCGGTATTTATAGTTTTGGGATCAGGACGGCTGTTCTGGTGCTCCTCTGTATGGAAGCGATACCCATTCACATCATACTTTTTACATGTCATGACAGCAGGGTCAAAACCCATGGAAACCCATCTCAATTCGTCATCCATAGATATGTTCGGATTATTTCCCTACAAGTATAATTGAAAGTGTTGGGTGCATTAGTTCGGTTAACTAATAAATGTTGAACTTGGTATTTAATAGGGGAATGTAGACAATTACTTTCTCCATGAACCAAGCAACAAAATTTATACATCCAGGGTTTCCATGAAGGAGAAGAGTAAGTGCCTCTGCCTCAGTAGGAGGATTAATTCCCGTCCATTCCTCTTGAAGGAAACCACTAAAAGAAAAAAAGAGGTGTTACACCAGGAATAAGTGAACATAGAACATAAAGGAATTGTGTAGTGGTATTACCTCATCCACTCTTCCTCAACTTCCTTGATGTTGTGCAAGATATAGAACATGAGGTCATCCCACTCTTGTCGTGGCATGTTATAAGATTTCGAGGCCCCAGCCCTGCCACCTTGCACATTGAATAGATGGAGCCTGGGTTGATACTTGGGCTCTTCTATATTGTATCGAGGCACCTTGTTATGCAGATGGGGAACATGGTCTGGATAGTATGATGTCCTGAGGTCTGACACCTCCTCTAGGATAACTGCCTTAGCTATGGAAGCTTCAATCTTAGCTTTGTTTCCACATTTCAATCGGAGATGCTTGTTCTGTCTCTCAGGGCCGTACTGCCAACGATTCTGCATAGGCCCCTCAACAATACCTCATTCGCGAGGTGCAAAATGAGATGTGTCATCGGAGTAAAGAAGCCTGGCGGAAAGATCTTCTCTAGCTTGCATATCAACTCCGGTGCCTTCTTATGCAATTGTTCAATCATATCTTTACTTACTTCTTTGGCACAGAGCGTGCAGAAGAAATGGCTTAGCTCGGCAAGCACTCGCCAGACATGCTCCGGGACATAGCCTCGAACCATCACCGGCATTATCCGCTCAATCCATACATGATAGTCATGACTCTTGAGCCCGGTTACTTTGCCCGTTGAAAGATTGACTCCCTTACTTATATTCGATGCATAACCATCAGTGAACTTCACTATGTGTTTGAGCCACTTCAGTACCTCTGTCTTTTCAGGCTTTTTAAGAACGAAGTCAGCATCTGGCTTGAACCAGTTTATTCGACCGCTTGTGGGAGGCTTCATGTTTAGTCGTGGTCTATCACAAATTTTCTATTGATCGGCTCTAGCTTTAACGTTATCCTTCGTCTTATCAGGATTGTTGAGGATCATGTGGAAAAGAGACTCTGCGACATTCTTTTCTGTGTGCATCACATCGATGTTGTAAGGAAGTTTGAGGTCCTTGAAATAGGGAAGCTGCGAGAAGGGGGTAATGTGAGTCCAGTTGTGCGTCTCATCATATCCCTCGAAGCCTTTGGCTTTGGCTTTGGCTTTGGCTTTGCCTTTAGGCTTGAGAGCTTTTAGCTGAGCAATAACATCTGCCCCTGAAAACGTTGGAATCTCGGTTACTTCATGGACAACCCGGCCTTTCGTGAAGTTCTTCTTGTCTTTCCTGTCTGGATGGTCTGGAGGGAGGAACTGTCGATGCAGGTCAAAGGCTACATACTTGACACCCTTACTCAGCCAAATCATTCGCAGAGCCTGCATGCACACTGGGCATGGCATCTTCCCACTGGTACACCATCCGCAGAATAGAGCATAGTCGGGAAAGTCATGCATGCAATAGTGCAACCAAACTTTCATCAAGAAATTTCTCTGCAGATCCCGGTCGTATGTCAACCTCGGAAAGTACCAAGAATGGAGCAAATCATCCACCAGCGGCTGCATAAACACACCCAATTGCTTCCCCGGGTATTCAGGCCACGGAATGATGAGCGACAAGAACATGGTCTTCCGTTGCATTAGGGCACCAGGAGGGAGATTGAGCGGAATTACAAACACGGGCCAGCAGCTGTATGGGTTGGACGACATACCATATGGATTTAACCCATCACCTGATATGCCAATTCTGACATTCCCAGCCTCGGCTGCTTCCTCGGGGTATTCTTCATCGAACGACTTCCATGCTTCTGCTTCCGATGGATGTACGATTTTATGCGGATGGTACCTTATACCTTGCTTGTGCCACTTCATCATTTTGGCAGTCTCCTCCGTGAGGAAAAGGCGCTGCAGTCTTTCAATGAAATGGAGATACTGAAGTACCTTTGCGGGGATGTCTAGCTACCTCTTCTCACCATCCTCACTGACCACCTCAAGGTACCGAGACGAACCGCACTCCCTACAGTACTTGTCATCCGCATACTCGTGCCTAAACAAAAGGCAATTCTTCGGACAAACATGTATTTTCTCATAATCCATAGAGAGTGCCTTCATGATTTTCTTTGTAGCGTACATGCTTTTCGGCAGTTGATGACCCTCGGGGAGGCTGTTAGCCCATACTCCCAGGAATGCTTCAAAGCATTTCTGGCTACAGCTGTACTCAGCCTTGACTGCAACAAGTTGCGAGATGGCATCCAGCTGAGATATTTTGGCACCCTCATAAAGAGGTTTCTTCGACGAGGCCAAGACCTCCAAGAAGGCCTTTGCGATTGCCTCCGGTTCCTCCAGTTCATTCTCTGAAGGTGTCACATTTGTCGTTTCTACAGCAATGATATCATCTAGCATGTCCCTGACCCCGTCGTCTTCATAACCATCGACGCGTTGTCACATCACCTCCTCTCTGCTCTGGTCATGCTCAGCTAAGTTTATCGGTGGCATGTCAAAGTTTGCCATATATCCGTGCGTGCGAAGGTGGTCAGTCATGTCCTTCTGATTTTTACGGTGATGTCTGCCACATCTCGCACAAGGACATGGTGGGATAATTCTCGTTGGACTATGGAATATATCCTTCAAATACACATCGGTTTTCGCGATCCACTCTGATGTTACTCGATTCCGACGGATAAAACCATTGTACATCCACTGATTATCTGCCATCCTCTGTTTTATTGGGAGCCACACAACAAAATTAAGGATTCATTCGAATTCATCACATAAAATTTTTATTTTCTTCTACGGTGAATCCAACAACATATCTAATAGATAAAGATGGGTCCTAATCCCACCCGAGGATGTCTAGATTGAGTATGTTCTCCATGCTCTACCCCATTCCGAGACAAAATTTCGGCAGCACCTCCCCGCTGTTCTCCAAATACATGTCTCGGAAAATAGCCGAGAGAATGTGCTCCGTAGAACAACGGGGAGGCGCAACTGAAATCTTGTCTCGGAACGGGGTAGGGCATGGAGAACGTACCCAATCTACACATCCTCGGGTTGTCCGTGGAAAACGATGGACAATCCAAAAGAGTTTTGGTGATAAATATGCAACTGAATGCATATTTATCGATGCAACCCTTTCGGACGGGAGACGCCTAGGTTACGGGACTTGACGTGAAAAGAAAATCTAGTGACATGATTAAAAAAGCATATAACGTGAAGGTGGATTCGTAGCTCACCCTCGGCTGTAGAGGAAGTAGTCGAATAGCGGCGGGATCACGGACCAACAACTTCGACGACGATGACTCCAAAGAGATGCAACACCACAAAGCCTACAAATTTTACCGACAAAACAATTTAGATCATCACATCAAATATCTATTTTTTAGCAAGACCATCAACATTTTTAGCATGTTAGATCATCCATCCATCTATCCCAAATCCATCTAACAAAATTTCATTCATCCATCTATCACAAATCCATCTAACAAATTCATCAATCCATCCATCTATCACAAATCCATCTAACAAAATTTACCAACATTCATCTACACAAATCCATCTAACAAAATTACCAACATTCATCAATCCATTAATCTATACAAATCCATCTAACAAAACTTACCAACATTCATCAATCCATCCATCTAACAAAATTAATCCATGCATCCAAGCACATACCAAACATAAACATAATGCAAAAAAATGAAAAAAGCTCACCGGGGGCGTTTAGGGTGCCGGTGCAGCGCGCGTGCAGGGAGGCCGGGGGCGGAGCCGAGGAAGGGTGGACGGTGGCCGGGGCCGCCGCTGCAGGGCGTCGGCGAGGGGGGGGCTCCAAGCCCCGGCCGGACAGGCAAGGGCCGATGCCCGAGCAGGAAAGGGAGGGCGTTGGGTCGGGGTGGCATGCACGAGCAGGCCGATGAGAGACGGGATGGAGGTGGGCAGCGGTGGCGAGGGGCAAGTGCGGCGGCGACAACGCGGGTCGAGTGCGGCGGCGGTGGCGGAAGGGCGGCGGCACGAGGAGGAGGCGGAGAGAGTCGCGGCGACGGCGGAGGAGGGCAGCGGAGGCAGAGTGGAGGTGGGCAGCGGAGGCGCAGGTGGAGTGCGGCGGCGGCGGCGCGGGTGGAGTGTGGCGGCGACGGTGCGAGTGGAGTGTGGCGGCGACGGCTCGAGGAGGAGGCACGGGTGGAGTGCGGCGGCGGCGGCGCGAGGAGGAGGCGCGGGTGGAGTGTGGCGACGGCGGGGGTAGAGGCACGGGTCGAGTGCGACGGCGGCGGCGCGAGGTGTCGATGGAGAATGAGTGGAGGGGGTTGCCCCACGGATGGATAAGAGGGGGATATGCCGACGGCATAGGTACACGCCCCCTATGCCGATGGCCTAGCCGACGGCATAGGTACACGCCCCCTATGCCGGCGGCCTAGCCGTCGGCATAGGTACAAGCACAACCACGTCACTGATCCGCGTGAACTTCCGGTCGGTGGGTGTACCTATGCCGACGGGCCCCCTATGCCGACGGCCTCGCCGTCGGCATAGGTCGAAGCACAGCCACGTCACCGATCCGCGTGACCTTCGGGTCTGTGGGTGTACCTATGCCGACGGCTTAGCCGTCGGCATAGATTTTTGCTATATTTTCTATTTTAATTATTTCTTTTCTTTCATTTTTTCAAAACAAATTTGATTAACTTAGTGTGTATTATCTAAAAAAACATACCTCATGCCCGACGCGGTTGTTCCCCCCTCCGTGCGAGAGTTGACCAGGCGGCCTACGCCTTTGACTTTCGCCGGAAGGGGTCTGACCGATGGACATTTTCACCCGCATGTGATAGCCCAGCCCCTAGGTACACTTCGTATCAAGGTCCAGGTAGAAACCACACCAGGTTTCCCTCCGTTGCTGCCCGATGGGGTTGTCCCCCCCCTCCCGTGCGGCGGCGGCGGCGAGGTCGGTGAGGGGGGTCACACCATGGCCCCACGTGACGTGTGCTTGCACCCACTGTCGCACTTCCGGATGTGTAGGAGGGCCCAGATAGAGACCTAGTGGACTAGCTACCCCCAAACTACACCCGTCCCGTCTAACCCTCCGAGAGTTGACCAGGCGGCCTATGCCTTTGACTTTCGCCGGAGGGGGTCTGACCGATGGACATTTTCACCCGCATGTGATAGCCCAACGCCTAGGTACACTTCGTATCAAGGTCCGGGCGGAACCAACACCAGGATTCTCTCCGTTGCTGCCCGACGGGGTTGTCCCCCCCCCCCCGTGCGGCGGCGGCGGCGACGTCGGTGAGGAGGGGGTCACACCATGGACCCGCGTGCCGTGTGCTTGCACCCACTGCGGCACTTCCGGACGTGTAGGAGGGCCCAGATAGAGACCTGGCGGCATAGCTACCCCGAAACTACACCCGTCCCATCTAACCCTGCGAGAGTTGACCGGGCGGCCTACGCCTTTGAGTTTCGCCGGAGGGGGTCTGACCGATGGACATTTTCACCCGCATGTGATAGCCCAGCCCCTAGGTACAGTTCGTATCAAGGTCCGGGCGGAACCCACACCAGGATTCCCTCCGTTGCTGCCCGACGGGGTTGTCCCCCCCCCCCGTGCGGCGGCGGTGGCGACGTCGGTGAGGGGGGTCACACCATGGACCCGCGTGCCGTGTGCTTGCACCCACTGCCGCACTTCCGGACGTGTAGGAGGGCCCAGATAGAGACCTGACGGTATAGCTACCCCCAAACTACACCCGTCCCGTCTAACCCTGCGAGAGTTGACCGGGTGGCCTATGCCTTTGACTTTCGCCGGAGGGGGTCTGACCGATGGACATTTTCACCCACATGTGATAGCCTAGACCCTAGGTACACTTCGTATCAAGGTCCGGGCGGAACCCACACCAGGATTCCCTCCGTTGCTACCCGACGGGGTTGTTACCCCCCCCCCCCGTGCGGCGGCGGCGACGACGTCGGTGAGGGGGGTCACACCATGGACCCGCGTGCCGTGTGCTTGCACCCACTGCCGCACTATATAATTTATTATGGATCCGCGTGCCGTGTCGAAAACAAATACAAGCTACATATACATAATATATGAAAAATTCAAAACAAATTTATATATAATTTATTATGTAATGTTTATGTTTAGATAAGACACATTTCAGTTAATCAAATTTTAATTTAGAAAAAACCAAAAGTATGAAAATAAGTAAAAAACAGATTAAAGAAATCTATGCCGACGGCAAGACCGTCAACATAGGTTTGGATCAATGACGTGGCACGGTGACGGGGGCAAACCTACGCCGACGGCCTTACCGTCGGCACAACTATGCCGACGGCCTCCGTCAGGGCCATCGGCGTAGGTTTGACGGCGTCAGACTCCCGTCGGACGAAGACTAGCCGGGCCCCACGTCTATGCCGACGACCCTTGTATGCCGACGGCCGCTGTAGGCATATATTGTTATATGTCGACGGCCTGCATATGCCGACGGCTACCATAGACATATATCCAGATATGCCGATGACCTTTCTGCGCCGACGGCCTTGGCTTGGCTATCGGCATACCTCTCTCTATGCCGACGGGGCCGTCGGCGTAGATTAGGCCGTCGACGTAGTGTGCGATTCTGGTAGTGACTATGTGCAGACTATATATAATATGATTTTTTAGCGCCTATACACACAGCTAAATATGTGGACGATGCATTGAAAAAACAGTGTGTAGACTATATATAACATGGACATGGGCTATAGACTTCCTAATTAAATTAAATTTTAATACAGGGGAAAGATTTTAAAAAATGCACCTATGTCGACAGTTACACCGTCGGCGTAGGAAAAATAAAAAAAATTGCGCCTATGCTGACGGCTACACCGTCGGCGTAGCTATAATAAAAAAGCATTGTACCGTCGGTGTACCGTCGCCGTATCCCGAAAGATATGCCGACGGCATAACCGTCGACGTAGCTGCGCACCTCCCTCGGATCGATCACGTGGCACCTACCACGGATCGATGGTATGGACCGTCGAAGTTATGCCGACAGTGTCCATCAGGGCCGTTGGCATATCTTTGACGGCGTCAAACGGGCGTTACTCATCGAGTGGCCGGACCCGCTGATACGCTGACGAGGTGTCTACGCTGACGGCCTTTGTATGCCGTCGGTGGCCGTCGGCATAGAGTGATCTACGCCGACGGTTTTTAGTACCCCGACGGTAAGACACTGGTGGTCGGCGTAGGATCACATATACCTACGGTGGCCGTCGGCATAGTTTAGACCGTCGACAACAACCCTGATTCTGGTCGACTCATGTTTTTCAAATGCAGTGACGTTCTCAGTGATTCAGCTCTTCTCTACTTTTGATTTTTCCCAACTTGCCAAGTGATTGCCAACAAGGAATTTTCCAACAAAGTTCCTGGAAGATTGCCAACTTGTTGGTGGATAGCATCATAGCATATATATGCGGGGTCATTTTTTCGTCAAGTGCAGCGACATTCTCAATAATTAAGTTCTTGTCTGCTGATTTTTCCCACGTGTAGGGGATGAAGTGGTGAGGGTGCAGAGCTCCGACGGGGGCAACTTCCCAAGGTTGGTGGATAACGAGAACGAGTGGACGGCTGCTCAGTTTGACACGGACATATATAGATTGGTGGTAGTATATATTAGTCATGTTCTTCCAATGCAGTGACGTTGGCGATGAGCTGTGGCTCTTATTTTTTTTTCCTATATATATGTGGGGATCAATCCTTCACTTGACACCCAGCTTCCCAATACTATACTAGTCTAGTACCAAGTTGTAGCTGAGAGTAAGCTCATTCAGCCAGCCAGCTATGGCGTCTGTTGTAACGGGAGGCGACAAGTACCGGTCGTTCATGGTCGGCGAGGGCGAGAAGAACACCGTGTGGAGGCATGGAGTCCCTCCCAACTTCGACGTCGTGAACAAGCTCTTCGAGGAAGAGAGGACCAAGGTACCGATGGATTTGTTGTTCTACACAAGGATGCTTCTTCTGTCGTATGCATCATGTGATGCAGAGGCCGGGTACTTCACTTTCTCGGCAAAAAAAAAAATACTTTGTTTTCACATGAATGACACGTACTCACAACATGCAGGAATGGGCGGAGGGGAGCGTGGAAGAGAAGGTGCAGCGGTTGCTCAAGACATGGGAGATGGAGATGTTCCACAAGCTGCGGCCCGAGGACCAGAAAAGTGTGCACTCCCAGGGATTCACCAGCAGCACCAACGGTGAGACCTCACCTCCCTCATGGCCGCACGCCGGCACCGATCTTTTTTGCCACATAAGAGATAAGACACGAATGCTTTCTCTCAGGGATGAAGCCTCTGACGCGCAAGGAGTGGACGGCCATCGGCGGCTACAACGCGTTCCTGGCGACCAAGCTGCCTCTCGAGCACCGCATCTACGACCCGGACACGGAGACGTTCGACTCCGGCATGGAGACGTTCCTCACGGCGTTCCCCCGGGGCTTCGCCATCCAGGTGCTCGACGTGTACAGCGGCGGCCCGCCCAGGGTGGCCTTCAAGTTCCGGCACTGGGGGTACATGGAGGGGCCAGCGTGTGGAGTTGTTTGGCGGCTGCATTTTCCATGTAAGTTAATTTGGCATGCAATCTCCAGCAGTTGTGTTGTTGCACAATAAATTTGGTTCAGAGTTGGGACTTTACAGAAAAAACTGTAACATAATATATAGGTTCACTGCAACAATGAATTTGATGATATATAGGTTGATGAGGAGATGAAGGTGGAGAAGGCAGAGTACTTCTACGAGCGCGGCAACTTCCTTGCGAGCTTCTTGAGCGCGCTTGCTGCGGCTACTGCTTCAGCTTCAGGGTGCCCTGTGATGAGAGGAAATTAACAGAGGCACGAAAGAAATTTTGAAGCATATATGTCACTAGCCTTGGACGATCACCTCCATATTTCATATTGGCTTCAATTCCATTTCGTGGCATTTTACAATACAATGTTAAATAATGTAGCTTCTTTGTTTGGTACAAACAGCACTTCGGGTGTGTCGTTGTAAGAAGCCCCACTTGGTTTGGAAGACATGACTATTAGAACAACTACATGCATGAAAATGACTCGATAAAAATGAAATTTCCCAATTAGCTATCCTATATACTTACACAAAGCATGGGCTACGCAAAATGGATGCACCTATATTTCTCTCGAAACAGAGTTTCACCTCACTTTCTAAATAAAGCAATCAACACCTTCATACAACGAGTCTATGAGCCACACCGAAAGTAAACTAGTCTATTGGGACAACGGCACAACTCAGCCCAAAAGAAAGCATAAAAAAGGAAAAAGGCCACCAGTAGCCTGGAGCTCAGTTGATCCGCGGCGACAACAAGACGGAACATGACAGCGGACATCCCATCCACCATGTGTCCAAGCCGGTCGTGATACCGTTGTCTAGATAGCGGGTGCCACTGCTGCAAAAATGAAAGGAATTTGAAAATAGAATCAAAGGTTCGTCTAAGGAAGATCTGCTCAATCACCATCTTGTTATGTGTTGTCTACATGTCCAAGCTAGCGCCGCGAACACAAGCTAGAAGGGTCGTCTCCTCCTCTAGGTTTGGAGGAACCCGATCAGGTCCAAGGCCTCTCAGTCAGCCCAGTGCCTCACGTACAAAGCTCCATAGGAATCTTGCCGTCGTGCAAGAGAAAAAGATGTGACTCTCTGTCTTCAGCACATCACACAGGGGGCACAACTCATAGCCAGGGCAGTGTTGCTTGATCACCTTTGTCCCATATGGGAGGTGATCCTGCAATTGTTGCCAAATAAAAATGTCCAGGAAAGACGGTTGCCGGCATAAGCCAGGGTAAGCCAAGCCAAGTGAGAAGATCCTCAAGGGGGAAAGCCGCCAAGACGTGGTGTTTGGATAGTCCGCGAGAACCGACGGGATGATGATAACCCACAAGTGTAGGGGATCTATTCTAGACTTTCTCGATAAGTAAGAGTGTCAAACCCAACGAGGAGCTAAAGGTAGAACAAATATTCCCTCAAGTTCTATCGACCAACGATACAACTCTACGCACGCTTAACGTTCGCTTTACCTAGAACAAGTATGAAACTAGAAGTACTTTGTAGGTGTGATATGATAGGATTGCAAGATAAAAAAGAGCACGTAAATAAAAATTAGGGGCTGCTAAGATAAAGAAACAACTAAGTTAGTTTAAAGAGTATGAAAAAGTGCTGGTAGGAGTTGCGGAATTATCCCTAGGCAATCGATAACTAGACCGGTAATCATTATTGCAATTTTATATGAGGAAGAGGCATAAGCTAACATACTTTCTCTACTTGAATCATATGCACTTATGATTGGAACTCTAGCAAGCACCCGCAACTACTAAAGATCATTAAGGTAAAACCCAACCATAACATTATAAGGTATCAAGTCCTCTTTACTCCCATATGCAACAATCCACCTACTCGGGTTTATGCTTCTATCACTCAAGCAACTCATCATAGGCAAATCATGAACACATTGCAACACCCTACAGCAAGGATCCCTCACGCTTGCGCGACATGGAGAAAACCATAGGACAACACCAATAATAAAACATGCAAGTCAAACCAACCATGATCATCAATCAACCCATAGGACAACAAAAATCTACCCAGACATCATTGAATGGCAACACATCATTGGATAATAATATGAAGCATAAAGCATCATGTTCAAGTAGAGGATACAATGGGTTGCGAGAGAGTGGACCACTGTAGATAGATGGAGAAAGCTGATGGAGGTGTTGGTGAAGATGACGGAGAGATCGCCGTCACGATGATGGCCCCGACGGCATTCCGGTGCCACCGGGCCGAAGAGAGGGGGAGAGAGAGCCCCCTCCTTCTTCTTCTTCCTTGACCTTCTCCCTAGATGGGAAAATAGTTTCCCCTCTGGTCCATGGCCTCCATGGTGGCGGAGGGGCTCTCTCTCCGTTTCTTCTGTTTTTGCGCTCCCAGATTCTGGCCTTTTACCGTTTCTTAAATATCCGGAGATCCGTAACTCCGATCGAGCTGAAATTTTGAAGGGATTTTTATCCGGATATTAGATTCTTGCGGCCAAAGGACAGCTCCAACCGACCTAAGGGGTGGCCACAAGCCTGCCAGGCGCGGCCAGGGGGGTGGGCCGCGCCTAGCAGGCTTGCCACCTCCTCGGGCCTCGTCTCGCGTTGATTCTTTTTCCCAAAAATCACATATATTCCAAAAAAATCTCCATAAGTTTTTATCGCGTTTGGACTTCGTTTGGTATGGATATTCTGCGAAACAAAAAACATGCAACAAACAGGAACTGACGCTGGACACTTGGTCAATATGTTAGTCCCAAAAATAGTATAAAAAGTTGCCAAAATTATATGAAAGTTGCATAATATTGGCATGAAACAATCAAAAATTATAGATACGACGGAGACGTACCAGCATTCACAAGCTTAATTCCTACTCGTCTCCGAGTAGGTAAATGATAAAAAAGATAATTTTTTATGTAGAATGCTACCTAGCATAATCTTGTTCATATAATCTAATCATGTCATGAATATTAAGACACGAGTGATTCAAAACAATAGTCTATCATTTGACATTAAGACAATAATACTTCAAGCATAATAATAAAGCAATTGTATCTCTTCAAAATATAATGGCAAAAGAAAGTTATCCCTATATTATCATATGGTCTGGCTATGCTCCATCTTCCCCACACAAAGTATTTATATCATGCACAGTCCTGATGACAAGTCAATCAATTGTTTCACACTTATTATGTTCTGAAACCTTTTCAACTCTCACGCAATACATGAGCGTGAGCCATGGATATAGCACTATAGGTGAAATAAAATATGGTGGAGATTGTCAAAAAAAGAAAAAGATAGTCTCACATCAACTAGGCATATCGACCGGCTATGGAGATGCCCATTAATAGATATTAATATGGGCGAGTATAGATTGCCATGCAACGGATGCACTAGAGCTATAAGTGTATGAAAGCTCAAAAAGAAACTAAGTGGGTGTGCATCCAACTTGCTTGCTCATGAAGACCTAGGGCAATTTGAGGAAGCCCATCATTGAAATATACAAGCCAAGTTATATAATAAAAAAATTCCCACTAGTATTTGAAAGTGACAAAATAGAAGACTCTCTATAATGAAGATCATGGTGCTTTTCTAGTTCTCGTATTGTGTTTTGAAATCATAGGATCAAAGCGAATCCCCTCTGATCCATATTAGTTGTCGATGTAACATTATATCTAGACACATTTCACTGGTAGATACACCCGTTTGAGTGGTAACTACTATGGATCCGTCGGAGTACATTTCCACAAAAAATACTCCCGTTTCAAAAACCAGGCATATTTTGATTAAAAAATAAAAACAAGAAATACCTCTGAAAAATAAAATATCACATGAAACTGTAATTTAGGTAATCAAAAACTATAAACCAAAAAGCAAGTGTTTTGAAATACAAACCTAATGAGTTATTGCTTATGTCAGGAAAGTTCCACAGGGACCCAATTTTGCTTATATTAATATCGCGAAGATATGAATTGCACCAAACCTCTACACCAATAAGATGTTTAAAAGATATCCATGATGCACACAACCCGAAAAGAAAACAAAAAAGAAATGAAAAATTCGAAGGCCTCGTCACAGTGATCAACTCCTCTTAGCAGCAGCTCACAAATCATCACCAAAGACAACACTCAAAACCATAATTGGTCTCCAAAAGCGATGACTTCAAGAAGAAAACAGTGCGCAAGCGTCATCGTCGCCCAATCCAAGATCTTAGGTTTTCTTCCTAGAGAAAGTTCGGTCTCTCAAAACAATACCTTCAACAAGGCAAGTGCCAGGCACAACAAATGAAGGTAATACCTTAGCTTTTCACCCTGAAAGTCATGATTCGACATCCGAGGAGCACCGCAAAAAATGAAATCCTTCGGTGTTTCGACCCCACTTGTCAATCCTTCTTCTGAAGGTTATTGAACACATAGCTGACTCCATTGCCTCCAAGGCCCCCTCCCCCTTACTGATCCTCCGATCTAAGCCACCTTGACATTCTCCACCAATGTCTACGCCGTGGAAATCGAGATACTGACATATCCCATGGTGTTTACAATCAACAAAGTTACGTTGCGTCCTCATGGAGCCAAGTACCTAAATATGGACGTGCACGACCAGATTCTATCTGATACAGATATCCTTTTGCAAGAAGCAAGATCTCTAGCAGCAGTTTCGAAACACTCGATGGCCATATCGAGGAAGACTGATCATGCACATCGTTGTCGTGATGCGATATATAGGAGCACTAGGACCACCAGCACACCGCTACCTCCACATCGCTGATCCCGTCGCCGCCACAACGGAGGACACCGACCCGCGATGCCCACCGCCCGCACTGTTGGCTGGAGATGGACGCAAGATCGGGGCGGATTCCGATCACCACCTCCTCAGAACCCGCCGTGCGTCACCGATCCTGAGCACCGCTGCCGTGGGGATCTGCTACTGCATCACCACGCCCCTCGCCATCGCGATGTCCCAGCCCAGCCACGTCGCCCCATGGCGGAGGCCCTATGTGAGAAGGTCAAACGCCCCGTCGCCGGTGGTGGCAAGGCTTTGCCTGATCGCGTCCTCTAGGGCCGACGAGGGAGCAGGGAGGGAGAGGAGGGTGTTGGCGGCGACGAATGAAGCACCTTCCCCGAACTCAATGACTATTGGTAACCCTTGCCTTCACCAAATTAAAGCACATTTGATATATCGATTCTCCCCTTGATCACTAAACAAAATAGTTTGGACTGAATTATCAAATGCAGACCCAATACTATGTTTCTTATGGTTACTACTTTTTTGTTAGACAATCTCACCAAGCTTTATTGAACCGTCACAATGCTTACAGGGATGAACAAAACATCACCATGTTCGCCTATCCAGAAAGGGCTGTCAACCCCTAGATGTAAGGCATGCTTCGCTGAATTATGAGCTCCTAAACTCATGTACAAAGTTACACCAATTAAAAACAATAGAGTACTAATACTATTTTGTTCCCAAATGATAAGTGCCACATGTGTGGCACGAAGCACTCTGGCCCTGACATTTTTTACAACTAAAGTAGCCATCCGAATAGAAAAACAAACAAAAAAAATGAAACTTGCCATCCGAAAAAGAAAGTTGTCATGTTTGACTATTAAAGTTGACATCCTCGCGTCACTAAACTTGTGACATAATAAACTTTTGGAGTCCATATGTCATGCCACACATGTCATCAACCCCTTGTAAAGTGGGGGCAAATCATCCAATCCTCCCCTTTTTTCTTTGACAATCTCTAGAAACTAGATGATGCCCCGACGCGTTGCTGCGGGAAACTTGCGAAGCGAATGTATAAAAGTTTGTACAAAAACAACTATGACTAATGTGAAGATAATGTAGCTTAAAAATGAAAATCAAATACAAAGAGTATAGAAAGAGAAAAAGAAATGAACTGCATTTAAAAATATCAATTCAAACAAAAATGTGACTGTACACTACATAGGAATGATGCAAGTGACCAACATATATATTGTCAATATACTACAAAATCTAATGCAAAAATAACTTTTGAGTAACATGCATGAATTGATGATGTCATGTTTGCATGCATAAAGTATTACAAAAACAATGTAATTTTTGACTTGCATGCATGACTTGCTTATGTGGCATAGTTACATGTTTAAAAAAAAATAGCTAGTGAGTTATAGCTATTTAGGAATAGAAGATACAAGTACTACTACCAAATTCCCAAACCCACACAAACTGTCGTTGGCTTCAGTCGTGCAGGATAAAGCCCATGTAATCCTGAGCCCACACAGAAGAAGTCAGAAGCCCATTTAAGCTTAAACCATGTCTCCTAAACCCTCATAGGTCTTCGTCTCATCCCGATCCTCATTCCCCGTTCCCCATCTCTCTTCCAGAACCTTCCACGCCGCCGCCGCCGCATAGGGTTCCGCCGCCGCCGATGGCCGCCGCCGCCGCCATGGCCCGAAGGCTCCTCTCCCCCTCCACCACCTCCGCCGCGCGCCTCCTCGTCTCCCGCCGCCTCGCCACCGCCCCGTCCCTCCCGCGCGCCCCGGCGGCGGCAGCGAAGGAGATGCTGCGCCCGGCGGCCGTCGCCTCCTCCTCCCTCCTCCTCCGCGACGTCGGGGGCGCCAGGGGCATGGCGCGGCGGCCCGGGGGCGACGGGTACTCCCCCGCGCGGGGCGGGGGCGGCGGAGGGGACCGGGCGCCGACGGAGATGGCGCCGCTGTTCCCCGGGTGCGACTACGAGCACTGGCTGATCGTCATGGACAAGCCCGGCGGCGAGGGCGCCTCCAAGCACCAGATGATCGACTGCTACATACAGACCCTCGCCAAGGTCCTCGGAAGGTACCCATCCATCCCGTCCCGATCCTGCCGTGAGAGCAGCTTAATTTCACTGGTTGCAAACGAATGATGCCCTTGTAGGAGTATTAGTATGTCCATTTTACAACAATCCCGGGTTGGTGTCTGCCTTATGTCTTGTTTGGTTTATAAGAAGACCAATTTATTACTTTAGTTGTAAGCAGCCTGATGATCTGATATTGTTCTGTCTCTGAATGTGTCGCAGCGAGGAAGAGGCCAAGAAGAAGATTTACAACGTCTCATGTGAGCGTTACTTTGGGTTCGGGTGTGAGATTGACGAGGAGACATCCAACAAGCTCGAAGGTTATCGTGTCATCCACATCTAAAATTACTAGAGCTAACCTGTTCTGTTTCTCTTTCGGGTAGTCTGTGTGTGTGTGTGTGTGTGTCTAAATACATATGTTGGTTGTGCTGCAGGGATTCCTGGTGTTCTCTTTGTGCTCCCTGATTCCTATGTTGACCCTGAGCACAAGGACTATGGAGGTAATTCTGGACATGTTATACATATCTTGCAACCATTTTCTGCTGCCTTTCTGTTTGAACAATGCTATGTTAATTTAAAAACTTCCTGTCGATGATAAGCCATCTGTGGAGGGGAGTTAGTCTATAAGATTCTCTGTGGGATTAGAGCTGCCTAAATCGGCAACCACTTTAGATTTTTGAAGGTTTCAGACTTGCAGTACAGCAGTACATCTTTTTCTTTTTGCCAACCAGCAAGACATGTGTTGTTCATTAGCATTTAAATGATTCCATTTTGGTCATCCGATGCAGCATTATGGGCGGTATCATTGATTCAATTGCTAATGAACTTGTAGATGGTCATGCACATGGTTGGATTTTTTTAATGATGAAACATACTACCTCTTTTATTGCAACCCTTGGTGCTCTAATCTGTCTCTGCTGAGCAGTAAAGCCTAACACACAATATCAAGTGCTGTAAGCATTATGTATAATACATTATTAATGCACCATATAAAGTGGTAGCTGCAAGGAGTATAATCATGTATTTATGAGTTTCGTCAACTTCCAACATTTGCTCTGTAGTCCATGTGATTCTCTGAAGGTTATTTATGCCCCAAGTACTGCTAATATGTGTAGAGTTGAGAGAGGTACATGAAACGATCATGAAACATCTCCCAATTTAGTTACAACCATTGCTGTCTAATCTGTCTAGGGTTGGCAGTGACGCCTAACACACACCATCAAGTGCTATGAGCGCTATGTGTATATATAAAACAGTAACAAGGCACAGTACAAAGTGCCTCCAGCATCTGTGTGTAATTGGGTATTGATAAGTATCTTCAACGACTGAAAATGTGGCTGAAGCAATGAAGTGTAGCACCTGATTCATGCTTTGAGTGCTAATGGGCTTCTAACAAGTCCCTGCATATTCTCTAATGGTATTTGTGCCAACAAAACATGGAAAAATATCTGTAGAGGTAAGAGAGGTCTCCCCCTGGTGTTGATTATTTCCAAGAGAAATGTCTGCCTTGCTAATTTTACCATAAAATTTGGGGTAATCAGCTAGTTCTAGTCAAAGCAAGTGGTTTTCCTGAGCCGTGCCCTGGTTTGCATACTAGCATACTATTATTTGTTCCTTTGCCAGTCTGATGTCCTAGAGACAGGCATTGATGTAGTGTGCAAGTTACTGTTTACGAAACGTTAACACAACTAAGAGAGGCTGCATTCACTTATGTCTTGCTTTACATGCTCAGCCATATTTGTAATACGTGTTTGAGGAATGTATACAGATAATCTTATTCTGACGTATGATTGTTATGTGCAGCCGAGCTGTTTGTGAATGGGGAGATTGTTCAGAGATCTCCCGAGAGGCAGAGGAGGGTGGAGCCGGTGCCGCAGAGAGCGTCAGACAGGCCGAGGTACAACGACCGGACCCGGTACGCGCGGCGGAGGGAGAACCAGCAGCAGCCGCAGCGATGATTCATCACACGACCGAGGCCGAGGCCAGAGCTAGAGGCAACCTGCTGTGCTGTTTTCGTCCCCTCGACGTAGCGACTAGTTGTTATTGCTTGGCTTTAGTAATCCGTTTCATGTTGCTACCCTGTTATCTGTATGTATTTGACCACCTGGAACTTGGAACTAAGAATCTTGATAGCATAAAAGAATTTTAGAGCTGTGCGTCGTGTACTTCTGCTAGCTTGTTGTGCCGAAACTTGAACGTCATAGATGATTTGAGCTTAGATTTTGATTGAGCGTTCACAAGTTAGTCTACAATGTTACGGGAAGGCACAAAACACACGTCATCCTGGGAGAAGTTAATGAGCAAAATACATTTTCAGCAAATCCTTCAGCTGAAAATCCTTCTACTATGAACTATGGAGTGGCAGATCAGATAAAAATCCTTCAGTAGCGGGATGATTATTCTCAAAACTCGGCTAGAAGCAATTAACTGCCGTTATCATCTCCCGGGTATAGCAAATAGTTTTGGTTGGTTAGGTATGGTACTTGTGCTAAGTTGATTAGGCCGGTTGTAATGGGAGTATCATAGCAAGTATCATGCATACCAACTAGGCAATTTTGATGAGGTGGCATAGAATTAAATGAAGAAAAATGATGTTGAGTATCATATCATGATACGGTATCATAATAAATGTTATGCTATTATGTGTCATGAATGACAATAAATAAAGAACTATACTACCTCCGTCACAGTTTAGAAGACATGCACATGTACCTAGGTCATCAATTTGACCAACTTAATAAGAGGCATATATTACAAAAAATATATCATTACAAACTTTAGATGTTCTATTTTCTAATAATATAATTTTTATATTAAACAATATATTTTATATAAGTTAAATTGGCGATCTAGATATACGTGCATGCCTTCTAAACTAGGACGGAGGAAGTATGATACTATGCATTAGGGAGGTACTATCATACACTAGTATCATATGCATGATACTAGTATATGATACACCCCATTACGACCAGCCTTATATTTGTTACTCCCTCCGTTCCATAATGTAATGCATATAGATTTCTTGAAAAGTCAAACTTTGTCAACTTTGACCAAGTTTATGAACAAAACCATTTATATCTATAATACCAAATATATATAATATGAAACTGCGTCTTATGATGAATCCAATGATATATGTTAGGCATTTAAGATGTTATTATTTTTTTTCCACAAACTTGGGTCAAAGTTGGTGAAGTTTGACATTTTAAAATATCTATATGTGTTATATTATGGAATGAAGGGAGTATCCTTTTCGTTCTACTACCCTATATGTATTTTACTACTTGAAAATACAAATTAAGAGCCTTTACAAAAGAAGTTTGGAGCCCTGATAAACTAACACAGCCATCATAGACCATATTCATTCTAACACACACACGCGCGCGCCCACACACACACAAAGATTTTCTCACTATAAAAGAGTTACAATGACTTCTCAAAAAAGAAAGGAGTTACAATGACAGAAAATTCACAACTGACGGTTGGTTGTACGGATTGAGCACACACTGCATGTAGAGTCTACACGTACTAGTACACAACAAGCTAGTGAATAAAGAGGTAATAATACCAGTATTGCCTGAACTTGCCATCGACGATCAGTTTGGTGTCTGAACTAGAAAAATACACGGAACTGGTTCTATAGCTTGACAGTATGGTTTAAATACGGTTTAAACCACGTCCATATACGTATGTATGGCTGACTACACATGCCAGCATGACGCAAGGCCCATTTAAAGTGCCGGGACATACTAACATAGCGAGCGTGCGCCTCAATGACCATCGGGTCCCACCTGTTAGTGAACAATGGAAATAAACAAGAAATAGAGAGCACCTGCTATTCGAACGGGCGCTATCAATGACCTGCGCTAACCAAGTCACCAATATAAGTTTGTTGTCTACCGCAAGGTTAAAATTGTTACTTTTAATTTTTAGAAATTACAAAAATATTCAAATTCTATTTACAATATTAATTAGATGTTAAATTTAATTTTAAATATTCACGAATTTAAATCACAGTGAATAATTAATAATTTGTTTTCAGAAATTTTAAAACCATTGTCATATATAATAAAATATTTTTGCATTTTTAAAGTTATACATTTTCAAAACCTTCATGCTTTGAAAAATATGTCCACGTGCTCCCTTTTTAGAATGCCATTTTTTCCCTTTTTTATGTGACCCTTCCACATGTGAGTTTTTTTTTTCATTTTTAGAAAGTTTAAATCTTATATAAGGTATTGCAATAGTAATCAATATAAATCTAAAATTTTATTATCTTAAAATATTTTCTAACTTGAAAAATGTATGTATAGTTTAAAAGGTGTAAATTTAAATATAAGAATGTATAAAATCCGGGGGCACAGTAGGCCTATTTTACATATATTTGAAAATTTATTTTTATTCAAAAATATATCTATCTATTGACAAACACATATACTTTATTAAAATACGTGAAAACTTTTTACAACTAGACATATATTTCCTAAATGTATGAACACTTTATATACTAACTGCATATTTTGTAATTTATAAAATAAATAAAACAACTAACAGGTGGAAATGGGATGCACTAACTTTACCCCATTTAACTCTAGTGATGGAAAATAAACAAAAAATTGTCTTATGAAAGTGGACGAATCGATCGGATGGCGCCGTGGAGATAGGAGGGCGTGGATGGCGTCAGGAGGAAGGTACTTTACTATACCTTACTTATAAATGAGTAACGCGTGCATGTCGAATCGAACACTTTGAGCGCGATAGGTATGACTGTCAGGATTGACTTTACACCCCCGGCAAAGGGCACTACGAATCGGCAAACCAATCAAACTAACACATAGTAGTACATTAAGTATATCTAGATTGTAGAGTGCTGGCAAAAACACAGCTTAGCTAAAACACCTCCAAGGCAACGTCGCCCAGACTAAGCTTACAAACACAGTTGAATCCCTTATAGTAATAAATAGCCATATCCTATATAGTTTCATCGGCGGTCAAGTCCACCAAGCCCCCCTAGGGCCAGAGTGGTAAAAGTCGTCTTCATGCCCATCACTCTTGCCGAGGTTCGTATGCCTTCCATAGGTATCGAACTCCTTCAAAAACTGCAGCAACATGCAAATAGATGTTGGAAATATGTACAGACACAAGGGTAGCCAATTAATTAACCAGCTAGGTTATGCAGGAAATTCAACTAGATACATACCTCTGACTTTGGATCGACATCGCGCAATCTCCTGAGAAAAGAGATGATTTCTTTGTCGATATCGTCTTCCGTCTTCACGCGACCATGGATTGGCACGATGTTCCGTTCTTCTTGTTCTTCTTGTTCTTGCATGAGGGGTTGCCGAATCCGGGGATGGAGAGTGCCGAGCGGAACAATGTCAGCATCGGTGAACCAGCTGAAGTCGATCTTTGGAAACAATTTGGCGAACCACGCCTTCTTCTCCGCCACTTGGATGTAGTGGTCCTCGTCGACCTCCACGTAACCCCTGCTTCGATACTCCTCCCTCCAGTTCATCTCTTCACCATCAACATGGCTAGCACCGTCATCATCACCGTGACCGTCGTCATCCCCAGAATTTCCCTCCTCGTTGATGTCGCACAGCTCGGCGAGGTCAGCGTCGGGCTTTCCGACGGGGAGGCAGCAGCCGAGGGCCAATTGCCGCATGATGGAGTCGTAGTCTAGCCGGATCTTGCCGCGCACGTGGAGGTGGCGGTCAACCGCGTCGTCGGAGGAGAGCGCGGCGGCCCAGGCGCGGGAGAGGCAGCGGCACTGGTAGAACTGCCTCGGCGGCAGCCGCACGAAGATCTCCTCCAGCACGAGGTCGGGGAGGAGGTCCGTCGGTTGGAGCGCCGCCGGTGCCGGATCAACCATGATTGATGAGTGTTCAACCGCGATAATAAATATTGTACGCGTGCAGGGGAGAACTTTTCCTAGCTCGGTCGATTTTGGACGTGTTGAGAGTTTATGAAGATCGATCTGACGATCTCTGGCGCTGTTTATATACGGATACAGATGTAGTATCAACGTAACGTAAACGACTAGCTCAAACATCATATGGATGTCGGAGCAAACACTTCCTCATCGTTACATCATATAGGAGGCTTCGGTCCGCGATAGGAAATCTTGCCAGACCCACCCAAACATCTCTTGCCAGATAATAACCGTCTAATCCTCATTCTCTCAAACTCAGATCCCTAGCTAGCTGCCGTCGGCCCCATAGAGCGCAGCCGTCACGTCAGACGAACACCCTCCATTGTCCACGACGCCGCCACCCGGTGCCAACCTCTCCGTCGTCTTCCTCGACCACGGCGGTTCGCCCCAGCTGCGCCATAGGTCATAAGGCGAGCGACTTCGTATATAGATCGATGTTGGCGGATATTGAGTGTGCGCCACGCAGTTGAAGAATCGTGCCTAGCGTTCGTACACGGTACAATAGCACCTGGAACTGTTGAAAGTGCATCCCATTTGCACGTCCATCATCACTAGTCAGACACATGTAATTTTCGCATGTAAGCAACCGCACAACAAATAAATCACAGGGTGAAATGAGATCCTGCACGCGCCTGCTATGCATTCAGCGTTCAGACTGCTACTGCTGCATCGTTGATTTTCATGAAAAGGGTGGAGTATTTAACAAAAAACTACCACAATTCAAAAAACAGTCTTCCAGAACTACCACTTTTTAGAAAGTGCTACATACACTACTAGAATTTTTCTCTTTGCAGAGTGTTAGGCTCTTTGCCGAGTGCATTATGTCGGACACTCGGTAATACAATCTTTGTTGATTACTTAACTCGGCAAAAACACGAAACTCGATAAACAGGAACTTTGCCGAGTGTCGTGGAAAAAACACTCAATAAAACAACAAAAATCGGTAAATAGGGCTTTTCCGAGTGCTACACTTGACAAAAGGGGGTCTTTACCGAGTGGCAAAAGGGGGTCTCCGCTAAACTGCATGGTTTTGGTTGTAGAGGGGTTGCATACCACCTCGGATGCAGATTGTCTAAAAATCAAAGTTGTTCATTTTGACGAGATGGACAATTTCCATGTTAAAAACTTTTCCATTTTAGGTCCTATTAATTACATTTTCTGGCATGCCAGATATTAATAGTCTCAAATGACCAAGGTGATGGCCATATTCATTGCATATTTTATTATAATGTTCCCAAATTAGACACATAGGTGCATCTTGACATTACAAACAATGTTGCAAAATATAGTTTCCTACTTTTTTATACAAAATAATCAGTTTTCATTTTCTAAGTGTCAAAATGGGTGCTTTTTGTGAAGCAAGTGCAAAATGGCACCACTCCAAATATGAAACTGAGTAGACCATATTTTATGTCAAATTCCCAAGCTTCATGGATTTTCTAGTTTTTTAGCTACTTTCCCACATTTAACCGACTTTATGTCAATTTCCCGAAAGTAATTCAAATTGGAACTACAAGTGTGTGGTAGCTCCGTCATAAAAGTTAACAAAAATATTTTTACGTACACAAGTAGTCATTATATGGGAGAACTACTTAGAGTTTGGATAGATTCAACCCCTTGTGAATAGCCATACAGTCATTTTGACCCCATTTTGGAAAAAATAGAAGAAAATGAATACACGTTGAAAAAATGTAATACTTTCGCATGGAATCTTTTTATGTGTACTAGTTGTGAGGAAAAATACCAAACTTTTCATATGACTATTTTGAAAAAAATTCCTTCACAAAATGGGCTATCGCCTATGAAAATTCATAGATTTCAAGTCAAATAACCAAGTGACGGCCATATTCATTGCATAGTTTATTATAATGTGCCCAAACTTGGAGCATGGATGCATCTTGTCATTACAAACGATGTTTCTATTTTTTTGTCTGTTCACAATATTTCTATTTTATTTTTTTGTGTTTACCGAGTGTTACGCTCGGCAAAGGTCATATTTTTTTTGATTGGCCGAGAGAAAGCACACTCTCAATCCATCTAAGAACAATTCTCGGATTAATTTATGATGCTTACATGAATATTGCATATATGTATGTGTGTATATCATAAGTATGTTGGTAGAGATCGCCCGAGTGAAGAGTATATATAGTATATTTGCAGTGGTTTCTAGTTTATGAGTTATACAAATGGTTAACTCTAGAGTATATAAGGTGTTTACGAGGAGCTTGTTGTCGTATGATTGTCATGTTGCATGCATTTTTATTAGTCAAACATGTCCTATATTATAGTGGATTATATATTCTCTTTATACAGTTTTGTGGGACCAATATTACGTTGTCAAATATGTCGTTCATTTATAGTGGGTTCTATATTCTGTTGATATGCCGTTCATTTTGTATCACCAAATTATGTTGATAATCAGACTATGCATAACTAAACTCCGTTGATGTAACCTTCAATACAAAATGAACGGCATTTAACAAAAACAGAATATAACATAACTAAACTACCTAGGTAAATGTGTTTTATTTTATTTTATGAACTGTGAATAGAAGAAGCGGATGAGCTTTCTTCATAAATGATTTCCTTCACATAATGTGGTTAGTTTAACAGATTAATCTGGCAGGAGTATGGAATAATACAAAATAATTACATGTTCCATATAATGGTGTGTTTTGAGTGTGAAAAGAATTCAAGTCAAATAGGTGAACAACCGGATGCTTCACATGCAAAATGACTTGTTCCCTCTCAAAACCTAGATCTTTACTCGAAATTGGTCCAATTTTTAAGAAGTTTCCGTGACAGATTTTTACGAAACATCCTCAATCTTTTAGCATGACCTCTATGGCTCATTGGTCAAACCACACCAAGTCCCTTGCTTTTGGTGCTTCAATAAAATTTATGATAATAAAAATGCTAGTAAGCGAGATATTGATGGCCTATTCTTTCTCCTCTGGTGTATGCGACTCCTCTTATTTTCTTTGACAAACCTTAACAAGACCTAATCGAAGCCCGGTCCTTGCGACAAGCGTGACCACTCGATCACCCAAGCTAGTGATCGTAGAAAGGACGAACTTGTGTCTGCGTGCTGGACTGTACATGCTTAATTACCAGTGCCTATTTTGGAACAATCCCTGAGTCTCTGTATATATGACTGGTTATTGTTCAGTGCATCTTGCGTCCATGTCTGCCTGGTTATCAGGTGCTGGTTCTATACTTGTGTCTTTTTTCAGAAAACCTGGCTGGTGTGCTGCCGTCGTCCCCATCGAGCGCAGCCATCACGCCCGACAAACACGCTCCATCCACCAGGCTGCTGCGCCAGTCCACGATGTCGCCAGCTGGTGCCAACCTCTTCGTCGTCTTCCTCGACGACCGCCGTTCGCTTAAGCGCTGTAGCTCATATGGTGAGCAACTTCGTAGATAGATGTTAGCGGATATTGAGTGTGCGCCACGCAGTTGAAGAATCATGTCTGGCGTTGGTACATGGTAGGTACAGCAGCACTTGGAACAGTTGAAACCGCATCCCATTTGCAGGTCCATTACTAGTCATGCACATGCCATATTCGCATGTAAGCAATCGCACAAGAAATAAATCGTACAGAGAAATGACATCCGCTGTAACCTTTTAACATGAAGGTAGAGTATGTGCCGTATCGTTGATTTTTGTGCTGCATCGTTGATTTTTGTGAAATGGAGGAGTATTTAACGAAAAACTACCACAATTCAGGCAGCTGCCTCACAGAACTATCACCTTTTAAAAGTCCAACAGAACTATCTAGTTGACTCTAATTTTTGATAAAAAAAAATATCACATCACACGGATGGCCTGTTTGCTCAAAACTATCCGTGATTATGAGAGGGGTGGCACACCAATCAGTCCACGTGGCACTGACAGCCATCACCTGTTGTTGGACCGATAGACTAGACGTTATGACATGTAGGGCCCACATGTCAGTTCTATCTTCTTCCCAAGAAATCCCCCATGGAGGTCGACCCCGTGTAGGTGGCTAGGTGCTCGCCACAGACTGTCGATGCATGCCACCCCGTCCCGCTGGTCGCTAGTTGTGATCCTGTCTATACGGGCTGCCGGTGAGATAAAAAACATCACCAACGGTAGTGGCTAGTTTGGCGGCGGCCTACATACGACATCAAGTTCTTCCTGACAGGCTGCAATGTGCAAGCGACACTCAGAGATGGTGGTGGTGCTGCCATCAGTAGCTAGCTGCTCCTTGGTTAGCTAAGCCGGAGATGAACCAGTGAACATGGATTCCTGGCACCATTGTGGGATGATGTGCACCACCGGTCATAGGCTGCTTCCAGGAGGCCATCATCGTCAACCAACAGGTGGAGGCCCATGGAAGTTTTCCAACAACGTCGAACTCGACTACTTTGCCGGGAAAGGGTGTCCTTGACGTCGGGACGACGTGGACGTCGCTGCCGGAGCCCCTAGGGGCACCCACGAAGAACGGCCCCTGGGAGTGCATTCCCATAGCCAGCTCCGCACGCCGCTTGCAGGGCGCCTCGAGTGGTAAGCTTGAGCTAGCGAGCAGGGCTGCGTGGGGCGCTCGACAGTGTTCCAGCTAGGGGGCCTCGCACCATGTTGATTCCAGTCAGGTGGGCTGGGCTGAGGAGCCCCTTGTCGGTTTTGTCTTGCTTGACTTCGGGCAGTCCATGACACATACAAAAAGATTCCAGAAGCCTTCCCGTTGAAGACAAGGACTCCTAATTTTTGGGGGACTCCTCTCCCCCATGTAACCAACTAAGACTCCTATTATCTTAGGTCTCTGGCAACTTATATAAACCCAGTCAATAGAAGATATGACAACTTGGATTATCAGATCTAGACACACAATGATCATGCGGTAGATCAACATGTACTTTGTAATCAATCCAAATCAATACAACACAAGCAGGACAAAGGGTTTAATATCTTTGGAGGGTCTGATGCTGGATAAACATCGTGTCCCTGTTACCATCGCATCTAGGCTACAATCTCTGGTCCCCCCACCTAAGATTTGTCGGAATTGACTCCGTCATTGGTGGGCCATACAGATTCCCGCCACGTAGTCACAACGACTTGATGGGATCAATAGCGTAAAGTGGATCGACGCTGGCACAATCTTCGAGCCCGATCAGATGTTCATCCTCGGTGCAACATTGTTCCTCCCAACTCGACTGGTTACCTCGACCCGGTCAAGGACTACACCACATGTCAGATCTGTCAGAGATCGATGGGCGTCTTCATGAATGTCAACTTTGATCGCAACTGATATCATAAAAAATTTCAACCATGTAGCTCGGGGGCTCAACGTCAACTTTAGTCCTTTCTTGCTGTCTAATTGTTTCAACATTCCTAAACTTGTTTTGTATAAGGCCTGCAATTACTGTACAACGGGGGTCCATCCATGCATATTTTTGGCAGCTTTTGTCAAAGTTGCATGCAC
The DNA here is from genome assembly GCA_022496015.1 of Hordeum marinum. Lineage (NCBI taxonomy): Eukaryota > Viridiplantae > Streptophyta > Magnoliopsida > Poales > Poaceae > Hordeum > Hordeum marinum. Next base: position 4,751,029 of record CM039677.1, on the reverse strand, counting down.
CGTCCATCTCACCTCGCACGCCTTTCTATTGCATATTTTAATTTCAATCTATTATATATGTGGAATTGGAAGTAAAAATTACGATTTGCTTGCATATTTGTGTTCGTTAGGATTGCAACTTCCAAACACAACCAATCTTGGATATATTTCGATAACATTAACCAAAAAATAAATTAAGTTTCAAATATTGAAATTTCATACTCGTAACATTAAGTTGTACCAAGTTTCATGTGCTTTTGTGGTTCGAGGGTTCTAGGCTTAAGGCTTAGGGCTTTAAGGCTTAAGGTTAAAGGTTTAGGGTTCTAGGCTTAGGGCCTTAGGTTTAGGTCCGCACAGTCGTTGGATTTTGCAGGAGGTAACACCAAGTTTCAAGTTTGAGTTTTTGAAACTTACAATTTTGTTATTCCCTCGTACCAAATTTTAGTAGTTGAAACCTAACGATTATTAAAAAAAAGATCATGAAAACATATTTCAGATGGATCTTTTTTGAAAGCCATGGTCGCAAGATACACGAATATGCAAACACGAAGTAAACTAGATTTGGTTAAAAAGATATAACAGATTCACGTTTGTATGTCAAAAGGAATAGCAACGGATGTGGGATGGGTAGAGCTTCCAGAAGTTGTGAAAAGATGCATGAATGGATTCCATCTAAATTAATTAAAGGCTAAAGCCGAACCGTTTTTCTAATCACAAAGAAATCGGGCGATAACAAATCTGCGGCCTCCGTACATGCATGCTACAAATCCTCTCGTTTGCAAGCATGTCATCCTATTGTTCTTCTCATATATTCATCATTTGTGTTAAGGCAAGTGTTGTGAGGATGAACAAAATAGGAAAGCATATGTTTCTTGTTGATCTTATCGTGATCAATCGCTTCGGGACAACAAATGTTTGTGGAGCCGGAGTTGAAGACAGCCAGATGTTCCCTCTCTCCTTTAAAAGGAAGGTGCTATTCATCAGTCGTGCTGAATGGCATCGCCTCGTTGTGGAGAGACAAGCCAATGGTTGGTTGCAGCCGTAGATGACACAGTATGTCGGTGTCGTGGTCAACCTGCTTCAAATTCTCTGGAATCCGAAGCCACGGTTGATTCTCATGAATCTGTATAGAAACTAGTAGGAGACGGCATAACTTTTTTCCACAACAAACGAATAATAAATAATTAAAAAACCAAACGGTATTATACTCCTTAGATTACATAAAATTTTTTTGCATCCTAAGAAATCTTTGATCATCACAATGCCATACACATTAAGATTTCTGTTATGTTTATCTTGTAGGTTGATTACCCTGTTGGCTCACGAATCCTGTTTGCAGCACGCTCATCCTCATTGTGGTCAGCTGCGCTAACATTGGTAGCAAGTTGTTTCTTAGACCTTGATGCTTTGTTGCACCCTAGAGTATGCATTAATGCCTGCTGGAAGCGTTCTTGCTCGTTGGTGAGCTGCGGTGCGTTGGAGGCGAATGCGAGACGAGGCGATACGAGGTGCAAGAAAGTGTACATGGGAGTAGGCATGGGTTCCGGCGCCACCCGTCGTGGCTGCCCAAAGTGTACACATCCAGGTAGTGGCCGGAGGAGTCGTCCCGGTGGTGGAAGGAGAGTCGGAACAGCTTGTATGAACCCCATGGCATACATGCGCAACCTTGCGTCCTTCATCTCCGGCGGCGGCGCCATCTTCATCTTATCTCCGGTGACGGGGTTGCAGACGTGCAGAGGCCACTCCTCGACGTTGGCCGCGAAGCAGAGGAAGCCGTTGCAGGCGTTGGTGAGGCCGTACCCTCCGGCGAGGTCGGTGATGCGGCACATTGTCTTTTGCGACGAGAGGTTGAGGACGACTGCCTCTAGCCGTATGCGCATCCTGCGGATCTCGGTGACGGCCAGTGTCTCCGTTGAGCCGGCAATGACGTGGGCGGCCATGGCATGGTGCCGGCGGAAGGAAGGGTCTTCGACGACGATGCGCCATAGTCTGGACACGCAGCAGGATCGGGCGAGAGGTCCCTGGTCGGCAGCTTCACCAGGATCTCACGCAAAATCTCTTCCCCACGGATCCCATTGTGGAATCGTGACTGATGCCTGACCTAGGTTTGAGATCCGATCTAATAGGAACCAATGGAAACTAGCCGTGATCTCTCAAAGCCATCGAAACTGAAGGTCAAAACGTGGGTAGTCCTTCTGTAGATAATATCCATGTGATTTTTTTTTGAGAAAAAAATAATGTCTATGTAGTAGTAATTTGCTTCCAACAATTACGCTGGTTCAGTCCTTATTACGTGTGTCCAACCCGGTTTCCTCGGTATTTGCTTCATCAAACTTAACAGACCCGAAAACTCACGTCAGGACAAAATTGCAATTCTACTCTGTTTTTTCTTCTCCCACTTTAACAAAATGATTTTTTATTATAATATAAAGTATAAAGTATAAACGAATTATTTGATTCTTCGACAACCAAAATTTGATTCCAGTATAGTTCAAATTTACGTTGATTTAACCAAAAAGAATCAATATAACGGGTTTTTTCTCCCTATGAAACGAGTATTTGATCCGGCAACTAAAAAAAATTTGCAACTGAAATTTGGTTCGATCTAACAAAACATACCAGCAAAAACGGCTCATCTATTATAGAAAGAATTTCCATGCGTGGAGTGGAAGTTGGGCCTAATTGTCCACACTATGCGTGAGAGCATCTCCAGCCGTTACCTCCCCCCCCCCCCCGAGGAGGCATAAAAATCGCCGCCTGGGGGCGAGCCGACGGGAGAATCAGCGCTGGAGGCGGTTGGGCATCCAGCCATCGTCCCCAGGTCGCCCCCAGGCGTTGATATCGGTCCATTCACGACCCCTTTTTGGCCCAGATAAATAGAAAAATGGTCCGATACCGGCGAGAAACGGCCCATAGTTGGCATGGTTCGGCGTTGAATTCTCAACATAAATAATTTTTTTATCACATAGTTCATCACAGAAAATCAAATAATTCAACAAAATAGTGCAACAACAACAAATAATTCAATACAAATTATATATGGTTCAACAAATAAAAACCCATATGCCATCACACGTCGAGCTAGGCGTCTCCCTTGATCCTCCATAGGTGCTCTAGCAGATCCTGCTGCAGTTCGTGATGCACCTGTGGGTCTCGGATCTCCTGACGCATACTGAGGTAGGTAGTCCAGATTGCTGGTAGCTGGTGATCAACTTCGGCTAGAGGACCCTGCCTGTAGTATGGTTCAGTGTCAAACACTGACTCTTCCTGCTCGCTCTTGATGATACAACAAGTCATGATCTTCCACATTTGGTCTTTTGACCAGGTCTGAGCAGGTACCGGACAACAGCAAATCGAGATTGGAGCACACCAAATGCCCGCTCACATCCTTCCTGCAAGCCTCCTGCACCTTGGCAAAGTGGGACTTCTTGCCTCCTGGCAGAGCGTTTGTGATAGTCTTCACAAATGTAGACCATCTCGGATAGATGCCATCAGCTAGGTAGTACCCCTTGTTGTAGTGCCGCCCATTGACCCCGAAGTTCACCGAAGGAGAATGACCTTCAACAATCTTGACAAAGACAGGGAAGCACTGCAGCACGTTGATGTCATTGTGAGTTCCTGGCATACCAAAGAAGGAGTGCCAAATCCAGAGGTCCTGTGTGGTCACCGCCTCAAGTATCACACTGCAACCGCCTTTGGCGCCTTTGTACATTTCCTGCCAAGCAAATGGGCAGTTCTTCCATTTCCAATGCATGCAGTCGATGCTTCCAAGCATCCTAGAAAATTCTCTTGCTGCATTCTGTGCTAGGATCTGAGCAGTATCTTCCGCATTGGGTGTTCGCAAGTATTGCGGTCCAAACACTGCCACCACTGCCCAACAGAACTTGTGAAAACACTCAATGGTGGTGGACTCAGCCATGCGCCCATAGTCATCGAGTGAATCACCGGGAGCTCCGTATGCAAGCATCCTCATCGCCGTCGTGCACTTCTGGATTGAGGTGAATCCAAGTTTGCCGGTGCAATCCTTCTTGCACTTGAAGTAGCTGTCGAACTCCCGGATGGAATTCACAATCCTGAGGAAAAGCTTTTGGCCCATCCTATAATGGCGCCGAAATGTTTTGTCGCCGTGCAGTGGAACGTCGGCGAAGTAGTCAGAGTAGAACATGCAGTAGCCTTCGAGACGATGCCAGTTCTTTGCTTTCATCCGCCTCGGCGCCGAGCCACCTCGCCGCGGCTTTTCATTGCTCGCCAGTAGGCCGGCGAGGGCGGTGAGGACCATGAGATGTTCCTCTTCCTCCAGCAGCGCGACAAGCGCTTCCTCGTCGTCCGAGTCCATTGCCAAGGCAGGCAAATCGCCGGACACCTTGTGGGCGCGATGGACGTGTACCTGCCGGTACACTGCCCCTTCGAGGCCGGGAAACGCCGGAAAAATCGCCCAACTGGTGGAGGAGGGGCTGCCTCGGCGAAACCTCTGCTCTTTTTCTGGCGGGGATGGGCTATCTAGCGGTGGCGGGGCGGTGGGCGGCGCCGGGATCAGCTGGTTGGCGGCCGAGCACGCGGGAGGTGGGAGGCGAATCTGGAAGAACGACATGACTTTTCGCCTGACGGTGTGGGCCAGATGTGCTTTTCCCTTGCGCCGGAGCTCCTGAGCGCCCCCCATGCGCCGGGTGCGGCCTGCGATCGCCGGGCCCAAAAACGGGCCGAGCCGGCGGATTTCGACGTTCTGGGGACGTGACTGGGGTGTTTTTTCGGCACCGACGCCGAAAAAGTTGCTTGGGGGCCTGTTGGGGACGCGACTGGAGATGCTCTGAAAAAGGGCAATGGGCGAAGTATCCCACAACGCAAATCACACCCGTGCCTTTGCGACGCTGAGTGGGCAACGAGCCTTGCCGATACAGAACTTAGGCATCCTTCTAACTAAAGAGTAATAATTACAAACTTGCACACATGGAATTATAATTTTCCATCAAATGAGCCAAAACTAACATATACAGACATACCGTATCGACAAGGTTCGGTGTGCCACCTTCCGAAACATGATTTTTTCTATTTGATAGTGGACAATACACATACATGTTGTTAATATATTTCGGAATCATGGTTTTGATAGTGAACAGTAGACAAACAACACTACCTAATCACACTAGTTGATATCCTGCGTGTTTCTACGAGAAAGCTGAGATTTTGCTGGAACATATTGTTACCGAACCGCAAACACAAATTGTGTTTAGTTGGAAAATTTAGTGGATCAATAATTTTGATAGTAAATTAAACTAATTTATTTAATGAAAACACTATCTCGGTTCGATTAGTATATATTGTTGACGCACTTTCATTTGTTACCCTCATCTCGAAGAACACTTGTATCAATCTATTGTTTTTCTTTTAAAAATTGATTCAACATTTAGGAATCAATGGAGGAAGGACCCAACCAATAGTGCACACACGCCGAATTCTCTGATGTGGCATGTTTGCATGGTTAGAAAAAATAGAGTTGCAACTATTTATGAACAGAGGATAGGATTACTTATTTCAGATAAAAATCAAGGCTGACTTCCGGGTACATTTTTATCGTTGCTGCCAAAAATATATTCCTGCGTTGTGTTAACAATTAGTAGCAGATCTTTGTGGTTTGGTTGTTGGATTATGGTGTTTGCTGACAAATCTCCTGGCAGAAAAGTTGTTGCTGTGATCGGTAGAGCGCCGCTTCTTCCATGAATGCTGGCGGCTTCGTAGAGCATGTAGCAAGGCGAGCTCGAACTGTTCATCTTTATCGTCATGGTGCATAGGCGGTGTCATAGTGGGGGCGAAGGTGACAAGAGGTGAGAGCAGGCTCCGACGGAAGCCGCCGTAGACACTCCACCTCTGGACGTAATCTTGGGATGCTGGTGGCACCGGAATTGCCGGCAGCTCGATCCGATGGTCCCATTCGCAGAAATGGTTACCCAACGGCAGCGGCTGCTCGTTTGCGGTGGTGTCGTACTTGTAGAGATGGTTGCCCAGCCTGTAGCACAGCATGCCGTCGTGGCCGTCAAGCCAGGCGCCACTCTGCTGCTGTCTGCCATCGTCGTTCACATAGAAGGTGTAGCGCAGCTCCCAGCCGTGCAGCCGGTTGTCCTTGTTCCTGTCATCGGCCGCCATTACCCAGAAAGAGAGTCGTCGCTGGCCAATGACGCGCACGGAGATGCACAGCTGGCCATGCATCTCGAAGGTGTGCACCGCCACCGCGTCTTCCCGTGTGGTTAACTCCTCGGGTAGCCGGCAAATGCGGTGCGTCTCGCTGGCAACGTCGATCACCAGCAGTCTGTCGGATGTCCGATGATGCTCCGTCAGCACGTACAACTTGCCGTCTATGAGCGTCGGAGTGATGCCGTATGTTACGCGATACGGGAACATGTGTGCGTGCCGGCGCCACCCGCCGGCATCGGCATCACCCAAGGTGCACACGTCTAGGTGGGTCTCCCACGTCTCCGGTGACCACCCGGAGGGCTTAGGGGAGGACAGGCAGAAGAGCTAGTACTGGTTGGTGGAGGGGCTGAACACCATGGCGTACATGCGGCAGTCGGCAGACCTGAGCTGCGGTGGCGCCGGGACCTTGAGGTGAGACGGGGTTGCACACGAAGGCAGGCCGAACCTTAGAGTGAGACGCGAGGAGGAGGAAGCCGTTACAAGCGTTGGCCGAACGGTAATGGATGGCCAAGTCGGTCATGCGGCACATTGGCACGGCCGAGGCGGTGCTGAGGACGACCATCTGGAGGCCCATGCCCTTGCGGCGGATCTCCCACACGACTAACGCCTCCGCCGGGGTGCCGCCGGAGACGACATGGGCAATGTTGGCGTGGAGGGCTAGGAAGGCGGGGTGGGTGAGGATGCCACGCCAGAGCTGGGACACGCAGCGGCCGCGGGCCACGTCCCTCAAAGGCAGCTTCAGCAGGATCTCACGCGTAATCTCCTTCGTCAGGGAATCATTGCCGATTCCTCGCAGTGTTTCCTCTCCGGCATATATGACCTGTGTCTCACGGCCTACCTGAATCGGAATCTGAATCGGAATCGGAAAGGGCACGATTCCGATCTGAACACTTAATAGATAGCCTGTTAAAAAAACGAATACACCCAGACAGTAATACTCCCGTCCAGGTACATCGGCGGACCACCGGCCGATTGCGCTCGCAAACTGCCCCCAACTAGTTGAATTTTAGTTATGTTTATTATGTACTTCTTTCGTTTTTAAATAAAAGTCTTTTAAAAGATTCTATTAGGAAGTACACACGGAGCAAAATGAAAGAATCAACACTTTAATATGTCTATACAGTTTTGCTAAATCACATCTACACGTGACATAAATATTGCACATCTAAGTCCTATATCATTGTTCTTACGTGGAGATTTGTGTGAATATTGTTTTGTCTTTTTTCTTTTCTTTTTCTTTTTATGCTTCATTTAGTCATTTAGATATGCAATAATTATGTCACATTTAGATGTGTCCTAGACACACCCATGTCTATCTCTCTCTCTCTCTATATATATGTAGTCTTTTTTTTGCGAAGATATATCTGTATGTAGTCGATAGTGGAATATTTAAAAAGACACACCCATGTCTCTCTCTCTCTATATATATAGTCCTTTTCGTTGCGAAGATATATCTGTATGTAGTCGATAGTGCAATATTTAAAAAGACATACATTTAGGAACCGAGGGAGTATATATGATGATGTTTCCGTCATAGTTTTTTCTCCGTTGTTTTTTCTAGTTTGTTTTTTTGGCGGGATTTCCAGTTCGGTATTTGTTGCAATTTGTTGCAATTCCTTCTTTGTGTTTTGCAAAGAGCAATGCTATGCAGACGACGAATTCACACAGGATCCACACACAACAAGTCACCCGAATCATTGGATTGCCTCCCTTATTTTTAATCTGTGTGGCTTCAAAATCATGTTGTGTGCAAATCGTGCATGCATGCATGAAAGATCGTCTGCACATCAATTTCATTTTGCAAATAGTTTTGGGCATGACTCTACGGGTTCGACCGACCGAACGCTCGATTAGTCCATCTTGGCACCGCCTCCAGCTTGGAACACTGGAGCCACTCGATTAGTCCTTGCTCCTCGGTTTTGTTCATGGGCGCTGCATTTCCATTGGTGTTTCAGCTTTACTTTGGTCAATATGAAGATGCAGAAATAATATTGTGTTTAACAAACATTTTTTTTAATATCTTGCAGGTTATCCATATGGGTTCATTGGGTACAGCTATGGGCACTCCTTTCTCCTCAGGCGCAGAGGAATGTTATGGATTCTGGATGCAACCATCTCCTGACGGTTGCTCAGGATATCTTGTCCCGAGTTGGATGGCGGCATATTAGTCGACTACAAGATGCTTAGTCTGCGATATGTCTACTTAGCCAATCTTTTTCGCTGGTTGATATTGGTCTCAACTTTCAGCGATCTTGAGTTGTAATAAATACTATGATACTCTGAGATTTAGTTAATAAAAGGTTGTGTGCATCGTCACGATGCAAAGGCCGGGGTCTTATTCCCCTTTTTGAAAAAAAAGTTTACGGGCGCTGCTTGTCGGTTTTGTTCACGGGCGCTGCTCACTAGCATAATGGCTGCACCATCGGTGCTCCCATGGTCCGCTCTATGCAGCAAATCGCGCTACCGATCCTAGCTAATCGGTCGTATGGTCCTAGCATTCATCGCCGTTGCCAATTGTAGCAAGGTAGGGTGCCAGTTTTAGCATCCAGACATCACATTTGCAGCACCAGATGGGTCCTGGACTCGTGGCAGTGGCCCGGCCAGGCCTTATAGCGTTGGACCGCTCCTCCCTCCCATGCACCAGTCCACAATTAGAGATGCATGAAGAGGTAGCAGCTTGAGAGGCGGACGCGAGATAGCAAACGCCGTTGGGTCAGGAATTTTCATTAGTCCCTCTTCTATCTTGATCTTGCACCCTACCTTCACCCAAATCCCCAACAAAAATTATGTTGTTTCGTAGAGACGGTATAAAATACACCTTTGACAAAGCCATTTGATTTCCGTTGTGGCCTCTGAAAATAACCGAGCCCTACAGTGGATCATGACATGCAACCCAACTCCGAATTTGGTTGTGGCCTGCACCGTCTCATCGAGCATTGCTAACATGCAACTCTCGCATGTCAAATGAGTTATTGAACCTATATCAAATACCAGACAACGGGCAACAAGCTCTCTGGATGTACCTGTTCTTTGTTCAGATGAACCTTCTGGGGCACAACTATGTTTGGTGGTGACACTTGTGATGACTGCGGCCATCATGACACACTTATGGCGCTCGTCTCGCTCATGAACAAGATTAACCTGGCCCTGATTTCCCTGTGGCAGTCCTTCTTCCCGCGCCCCACCTTGATGTCGTGATGACACATGCCCTTTTTCTTGCCGCTGAATCCATATGATCCTCCCGCGCCACTATTGCTAGACCTAGGTTTGGTGCCGCCTAGTTGTTTCGGTTTGCCCGGAGACTTGGTCTTACCGTCGACAACAAAAGAGGAGCTACCTCCACATTGCTGCCGTCGAGCGTTTACTTGTGATCTACGTTAGGTTTTTCGTGAAGAGGAACGGATAATTACAGCACAAGGCAGATAAGTATTCCCCTCAGTTATGAAACCAAGGCTTATCGAACCAATAGATATCAATCCTCAATCGTCTTCAGCGGCTGCAAACAAATGAACAAACGACTTGCACCCAACGCGGGCAAGAGGGTTGTCAATCCCCTTAATCTCGTTATTTACAACACAATGAGTTGTGTAGATAATTGTTGATAAATATAAATAGCAAAATAAATAAAAAGTAAATAAAGGCAGCAAGCTAAATATAACGTTTGCGAATATATAAGTGAATAGACCCGGGGGCCATAGTGTTCCCTAGCGACAAATCTCATGTAGGCAGCATACGATGGGTAAACACATTACCGTTGGGCAATTGATAGAAAAACGGATAGTTATGCGATGTTCACAGCAATGATCATGTATATATAGGCATCACGTCCATAAGCAAATATACCGACTCCGGCCTGCACCTATTACTATAACTCCACTCATCGACCACTATCCATCATGCATGTAGAGTATTAAGTAAAACGGAGTAATGTTTGGAGAACGATGACATGATGTAGACAAAGTAAACTCAAATAATATGAATAAAACACATCGTTTTATCCTTAGTAGCAAAAATACAAAGACGCATCTTGTCCCCTACTTTGTCACTGGGATACAGAAATTCGTCAGGTTGAACCTACCACAACGCACCACTCCCACTGATAAAATATCAATCTACTTGGCCAAAGCATATCAATAAATCAGAGAGCATTACGAAGCTATAATGATCATGCACGATTCTTTGGTCAAGAATTGTCTTCGATTTTTTTATTTTGACCTGACTGAAATTATGTGGAGATAATATAATCAGAGGCATCTCAAATACTTTTCATGAATAATATAAACATAAACACACAATTCATCGGATCCGAACAAACACACCACACAATAGGACTACATCAGATAGATCAAAGCGAAGATGCGGTGACCATTGTATTAAAAATCACAAGAGAGAGATTGTCATCTAGGTACTAGCTATGGATCCGTAGGTCTATGATGAACTACTCACACATCATCATAAGGGTAACAAGGTTGATGAAGAGGCCCTCCTTGGACGACCCCCCCCCCCTCCGGCAGGGTGCCGGAACTGAGCTCCAAATGGCCTCGTGACGGAACAGAGACTTGTGACGGCAGAAAAAGGGTTTTGGGGCGCCTCTAGGGTTTTCAGAATATTAAAGAATTTATAGGCCGAAGAGGGACATCGGGAGGTGCCCGAGGGGGCCACCACATATCAGGACGGCCCCCAGGGCGCGGCTGATGTGTGGTGGGGCCCTCGCGTGCCTCCTGGCTCCCTTCCGAAGCTTCTAGGTGTTCATATAGTCCAGAAAAAATCATCAAAAAGTTTCATGACAGTTGGATTTCGTTTGGTACAGTAAACCTGCAGGGAACCGAAGAACCAACAAGAACAATGATGATTGTAATATGAAATTGCGGATAATAAATTAAGCACACAAACTAGATTGATTCTAATTAAACATGACATAAACGTGAGCATAAAGCTTTAATTTAGGTTAATTAAAATTGGTGAACATCTATACCTACTATTAAAGAAAGGTGATATTCTTAGTTTCGTCCCGCTTAGATGATTTTTTTTTCTATCAGAGGTTTTGTTGTATCCGAGGTGGTACTATTGTTTGGGTCCTTAAAACGTTTGGCAATATGCTTTGTTGGTTCGCCTGGGCCTCTTTGCTTCCTCGGTTGATAAGTTAAAAAATGTGCTTTGTTGGTTCGCGTGGGCCTCCTTGCTTCCTTCGTTGATAAGTTAAAAAATATATGCTGAAGCTGGGAGTCGAACCCACAACCCATGCAATCGAAAGATAGTGACACTGATTCCCAGGGCGCCACCGGCACTGCCCGAGGATGGCAGCAGCGGCCTGGCAAGGTCTTCCTGTCACTACAACGCTTTCCCCGACAGGAGGGGTGAGGGAATATAGGGAGGAGAGTAATCCGTATGTGAACTGTGTTTCTCATAGGTGCTAGCTCTTTCGCAGTACCCCTTTAATATAACGCTGCCGATAGGGGACCTAAGCCTCGAGTTGGTTAGGGTGCCTCGATCAGAGTGCGTAACTTGGGGATGAGGACTACGTACGTTGGTACGTGGGTCTTTTTCTTTATTTTCTGTTACGCTAGGATATTAGATCCAATAGGCCTCATAAGCCTTTAAGATCAAACCAACAAGAGGAAGGCCAGAAATTGACACTCACAAGCGTAAAGGAAAAAAGGTACTGAAAGCAGTAAGAAGGAAACCACGGATACGAACCAACCTGGTTGGATGTTTAAAGGGACTGTGGTATCCTCAACCCACTAGGGTTCAAGTCCTCGTGCTCGCATTTATTTTCAGATTTATTTCAGGATTTCCGACGACGCGTGGAGACGTTTTCATAGACGACGAGATGCCTACGGTGACTTTGTAAATTTCAAGATGATATGCCGGCTCAGTTTTTCGAAGGTGCTCATAAGGGTGAGTGTATGCACATGCATATGAACGCTTGCGTCTGTACTGTATTAAAAAGAAGAAACCACGGATGGAGAGAGGTCGTATAAGCTTTTTTTCCTAATAATCGCGGGATAGCTAGTCTGCGAGATACGGATGTGGGGGAAAGACCTCACGCAATCATTCCATCTGGGAGATAATAGCACGGGGATTGAGGCGTAAAAAGTTTTTGTCCCCAAGGGAAAGATGGTCGGCAGAAATGGCAAGCTATATGTTTTTTCTAGGGTACGTAAAAGGCAAGCTATATGTTTGAATGAGGCGTTGAGAGATACAGATGTAGACATGGAAGGCAATCGCGGCTGATTTGATTCCACCATGACACACAAGATTAGTTTCCATTCTCTCTGTTCCCATGAATATCCCTCGACTCATGGAGCAAGCATCTCATCCTTGTACAAGTACAACCCACATACCTAGGCCCATAGTCAGTGCTCCAATCCATGGATCTGATCACTACACCATCATCAGAATAGACAACGCACGATGAACAACCACATGGGCAGCATCCGCGTGGTTGCGCTTCTTCTCACCGTATGCGTCCTCCTTCTCCTTGCCACAAACCGCACAATGTAAGATCCGCATTTTCAACTCTTGATTTTGTTGCGTCTTTGGTAATCATGGATCGATCGCCCTGGTTTCAATCTTATTTTAAAATCTGTCTTCGTTCAGGCCGGATCGTCGACGGCGGGGACAAGAAGGTTAATTTGCCCAATGGCCTGTGCGCCTACAAGGCAGACTGATCGTTCTGCAAGCTCGACATACCATTGTGCTACTGCTGCATGGCAGGTGATCCATATTGCTACCCCACGATGGAGTTATGCAAGCAGGACTGCCGCTTGACTCTGGCACCCAGAGCAGCCTCTCCTTGAACTATAGCAAGCTCTTCCTTCTCACCTGTCGGATCTATCCGATCATGATTTGTTCCAAGAACTGTACAATGCACGATCGGTCGATGGATGTGAAACAACAGTTTTGAAATAATAAGTATCATCACATTTCCCTTACAAGTAGTAAAATGCCCTGATCCATGAGTTGTGACTCTCCTCATCATGAGCTCAAAAGACTACACGGGCTGAACGATACATGATGAAGAGAAAACTTTCTTACAAAGAAGCTTAGAGATAGCCTAAGAACTCGCCTAGGACCAACAAATGACATCAACTCCACGACAACGCCCCCAAGAGGGTGACGGCGCCATGCGTCGCCGCTGCCGAGTCTGAGAACAGACATGGGTTTTCACCCGGAGCCCTGACACAAGAACGAGACCCATGACGACTACGCCTTCAAGAAGAGAACGACACCCACGGGCGCTGTCCTCGTTGGTGCCAAGCGTGAAGGTTTTGCTCGGGAACTCGCCAATATCACCAAGAGGTGCCACTGCCACTACACCGCGAGAGTCAGGCCAACGCCGCTAAATCCGGACACGAACAAGCATGCCAAAGTCTTTCAACCCTACCCCATGCGGCCCACACGGCCGAGAGGCGTAGGCACCACCATCACCACGAAGCCTACCGAAAAGCTCACCGTGGATCCCGCCGTCCAGGACCGCCGTGCCGGCTTCCTCTGACAACTCAACACCGACGCCAAAACACGAGACCGTCTCACCAACCAAGCCTCGAGTCTTCACCTCGACCGGGACATAGAAGGACGAGACATGCGCAAGATAGCAACAAGCCCGCAGCCGGGGGGACCAATTCAAACCCCTGCACCGGCGCCAGACCATGTCGTCGGCCAACTGCCAACTTCAACAGGCTTGTAATACAAGTGGTGCAGCTTATTAGATCAACAAGCTTGTGTACACATTGCATATGACTTCCTACGCTTGATCAGGCTTGTAAGATAAGTGGAATATTTTCATTTAGTGCTTCTCGTGCGTCAGATACTCAGATATCATAGTGTTCACCGTTCGCCACGTGTCATCTATCGGGTCGGGTCTCACGCGATGGCTCGTGAGACCTGGTCTCATAATTTTTTTCTTCGGGTGAGAATTATGCGAAATGGGCAGGTTGCTGAGTAAAGCAGGTAAATTTTATGGTGGGAGTGCATCATGGCCATGGGATGGAACATGAGTCAAGGGCGTATGATTGCTCTGAAGATTTCCTTTCATCAGATATATGATTGGAAGGATTTCCCATATTACGAACAAAATAACACTCAATATATTTAATAAAGCAGACAAAATAACAAGTCTCGGAAACGAATAATAATCTCACAATAAGCGAAACCCAAGACAAAAGCATCCATCCACAGGAAAGCATTCAAAGATGAGGCCAAGCGAAACCCAAGCGACTAGGGAAATCCAAAGCAAACGAACACGCACACGCACACGCACACGGACCGTGACCTTTCCGACATGTATAAGGAACTTAGAATAACAAGTGGCACTTCTGATTAAGAGCTTTCGTTGCACACTTGATTGGGTGCGGATCCATCATCATTTACTTGCTGGCGGCGAAGCCCTTCATCTGATCCCGGAACTCTGGCAAGTGCGCCTCCTCGACGCACATCGTCATGACCCGCACGCCGGCTTTCGACGCCGGTGGCGCGCCGATCACGCCGACCGCCATGAACGGGTGGTACGAGAACGGGACGACGTGCGCCGGTGAGCCCCACCCGTAGTCCGCCTCCAGGAACCCCAGCCTGGTCCAGTCTGAGACGAACAGCGAGTCGTACGTGAACCTCAGCTCGTAGGGGTCCTCCGAGAACCCGCCCACCGCCCACCGTGCCACGTCGGCGGCGAGCCGCTCCTTGGCATCTCTCACCGTGCGCACCACGTCCACCATCTGCCCCGCTACCACCTCCCCGCTGCCGCATGTCACAGTCACCGGGTAGAAGCAGTTGCCGTAGAACCCCTCGCCGGCGCCGGCGAGCATGAGGTGGCGCGTGTTGGCAAAGAAGCATACGTGGACGTGCTGGTCGTCGGCGAGATACCCGGAGAGGCAGAGCGCGCGGGTACGGGACTGCCACATCTTGGCGACGCAGACATCGAAGGCGGAGCAGCGCTGCCCCGTGCACGCGAAGAAGTCGGACTTGACCTTGGAGATGTGCTCCGGGCTAATGTCGACGGTGAAGCCACGGAGGTCGAGGAGTTCCAGCTTCGTTGGCGGCTCCGGCATCCGGGGAGGGTCCGGGATGAGCTCTCGGGCCCAGACCGGGGACACGCGAGGTTTGGGGAGGCCACGTGCATAGTCGGCCACCGCGTTGATGAACTGCCCTGCCCCGAGGCCGTCGGCGATGGTGTGCACCGAGATCAGGCCCACCACGAAGCCGCCGCAGGTGAACTCCGTCACCTGCACACGACCACATTTGCTAAAAGAACGTACCCTGCACGGCCGCATGTGAAGCAAGCGGTCCAAAATGAACAGTCACGCATTCATTTAATTTATGAAAGGAATCATTTTGTAGAGTAGGTAAAAGAAAATCGTTCATAAACATTATCCAACTGCTTCCTCTGCTTCTAAATATGTGTTTTTAAAGACTTTACTAAAGACTATATAGAAAATAAAATGAATGAATTTACATTTTACTATATACATTCATACGTAATCCATAATAAAACATGGCTTACATTTAGAAACGGATGAGTACGATTTACCATTCAATGGCCCTATCAATACACATTGATGTAGCGAACGGTAGATAACATGTGGACATCCAATATTTGCCTTATCTTTAGTAGGTAGGTTGATCGATCACTTTATTTGGTAGGTAGGTAGTCACTCGGCAAAACAAAAAATTGTGCATGCAAATATACGTACAACTCGTACACGCACGTACCTGCATCATGAGCGGCATGTCGAGGGCCGGCACGTCGGGCGCCGGCTCCGGCAGCAGCTCCTCCTTGGGGATGACCATCGGGTGCTCCAGGTGCTTCACGTCCTCCAGGCTGCACGCCGCCGTGGCCTCCACGAACCACGCGCCCTCGCCGGTGCACGCCACCGTCAGCTCGCCGCCCTTCTCCTCCGCCTCCAGGAACCGCCCGGCGAACGGGTAATAGTCCACCAGCGCCTTCCCCAGGGCCTCCCGCACCACATTCGCCGGGCTGAGAGCCTCTCCATCGCCGGAGCAGTCGACCCGCTTGGGGCCGTTGAAGGCGTGCAGCGACCGCACGAGGTGACGCAGCCCCGGCACGCGGTCCAGCACCGACAGCCGGAGCGTCTCCCCCGCCGGCGTCGGTGATGACGGCGCCACCAGCGACTTGCTCGTCCTCGTCACCGTGAAACCCATGGCTACGGATTTGTAGCCCTGGCTATTCTAGCTCAGCAAGCTACTTGAAATGTGCGTGTTGTACCATCAATATATATGTGCTCAAGTATGTGCGAGGGGTGTGTGTGGGCGTCTGCATCTGGACCTCGGAAGCATCAGATATTCTCCCACACCTCTCGTGCACCAATGAGTCCATACTCATCTTGGTCGCGCAAAGCAAAAGCGAGCATCTCAGGCTTTTTTTTGTTGTGAAAGTAGGTGTTAAGTCCACCTTGCTAGCTGGACCAGATAAGAATAGGATAGCTAGCACATTAGTTGGCATTGTATAGCCGTACAGAAAGTACTACTGCTGTATGGCTTGATAAAAGTTTACCACGTATTGAGGAGTTGGTGCCTCTTCATTGTAACCTTATGCATATGAAATAAAACCCTCTTACCATCGCACAAAAAAAAATACGAGATAAGATCAGGAGACTAAGATCAATGATTGCTCGTAATTAGTTTGCGTGTTCACGTCAAGGTAAGTCGCAAGCGGTTCCATTACCATTAACAAGTCAGAGTGGTTTCAGTGATGTCAATGACTGCGCTCCACAGTTAACACATAGACTATTTATACGGCCGGCATGACACTCCACAGTTAAGACAGTTAACACATAGACTATTTATACGGCCGGCATGACGCTCCGCAGTTAACACACAGAAAATACAAAAATCAACTTTCCAGAAGTAAAGGAGATATAGACTCTAAGCCTGCTTAGCCTTACACTTAGAAGATCGAGGGACGATATCACTATTTAACACTGCATGACAAAACACAATTTAAAATTTGTGAAAAATTGATAGAACACATAAGGAGGACGCTGTGCACTACGACCAAGACCCCGTCCATTGGACCTCCTTCCGGATGACACAGCAGTTCTTTGCCATGCACGCTGCATGCCGCCCTGTCACTACGGCAGGCTGGGTGGTGTCTGGGTTGACGGTGAGGAAAGGCTCTCCAACCTGAATCTTTAAAAGGTCTTATATTTAGGAAAGGAACCCAAGGAGAAGAAATTTCTTTCATCTTGCTAGCTACAGTAGATTAGCTGAATCAACTTGATCGGTCGATTAGAAGATGAGAGGTAAACAAGCAAGTTAGAATATGTGTGCCATATTATGCTTTTCATTTCCACTATAAAAGTAAGTCGTGGATCCATATGGATCATGATATAATACCTACCAGTAGTTTTGCCTCAGATACACACGTCACAACAGTTGAGTATCGATATTAGTTAATCATGTATGATTATAACGTAAATATAATTTATGGTCACTATGACTGTTGTACTCCACCTGCTTTCTTTTACTTTATATTTATCTTACTCTGCAAGGCGATTTTTGAAGGGTCGAGACAATACGCTAGACTGATATATCTCGACCAACACACGAAATGACCCACTTGCTGGTTATATGTTCCAGGGCTGCAAGTTGTATTTTCTTATATGCAGTAGTTGGTCTTAGAATACGAAATGAAAATTGGATATGAGCACGGGAGACTCCAATGAGTTAGGTTTGGTTATAGTTAGTTAATGGGGTATAAAATAGCCAAAGGAACAACCTAAGAGATGGGCTGTGGTATCACGACTTAGTGCCTTTTTATGAAGTCTGCCTACTTTCTATAGAACCATTAATGAGGTATAAATAAGAGCAAGTGTGTGTTAGTTGCAAACAAAACATTAAACACAAGAAGTTGGTACTAGCACAATGACAACATGAAGGATATGGTAAATAATGAAAGAGTACAACCTAAGCATACAAAGGAAGTATATGCTGGCTAATTATAAGTAAACACATTCGTATGTTAGGTTCATATATTACTATTATCCCTACATGTGGTCACATTATGAAAATGATTCATATTATTACTCACTAGCTGCCGCCTACTGGCATACCGTTCATCTCATCAAATTATCCCTACATGTGGTCACATTAGTGTTTTGTACTAGACGCATATTTGGTTTGTGGCCTCCTTACTGTGCTTCTTACAATCATGCGGCACACATTGGCCTGGGAAATTGCTGCTATCGGCCTGGTCGGGTTACTGTTGTTTGGTTGATGACCACGCCTGAGTGGTATCGAAATATAGTATTCCATGTATGTCGTCGCCTCTTTGAATTGAACAATGGACTAGCATGCCAGGCTGCACCCAGGCACCTCCCAGACGTTCGATTTGGCTCGCCTGAGCCATACTAATAATGACAGTCTCAAATTTGGGACCGGGCTACTAAAACTCTCAAATTCTCCAGGCCAGGCTAGCATTGAATGATGGAGAATGTAAACCAAACAGGGCACAGGCAGATTTCAGGCAAGCGCAAGGCCAGGCTAGTATACGTCAGGTAGAAACCAAACATCCCAAAAGAAATCAGCTCTGAACATCGCTCCTATGCAATTATGCAAAGATAGCTTGTAACAAATGACAAGTGGGTGCCAATCACCATCGCAGATTGTAAAAAGTAGTGTGTGGATCATGCACTATAGTTGATCATTGTGTCCCAAAAAAGACAAGTTACAGAATTGTATACGCCAACATGTCATCCCATATAAATGTCATTTAGCTACCACCAATGCATTTTATATTTATCGCAGTCAACCTCGTAATACATCATTAATGACATAATATAATAGGTGTGTGAGGTCATAGTTAGTGGTAGCTTACTTGTTTTTGGCTTGTTCTCAGCTAAGATAAGACTTCAGGATGTGTGTCCTCTAGACCAATAGAGCATGTAAATAAATATTTGAGAAGTTTTTAACATGTGATTTCCGAGAGGAGACACTATAATTGCGCAAAATATGTAGTTTGATTACACATCGATACTGCGACATTGCAGAATTATCATCATCACGGTCGCACAACTGTCCCTCACCATTTTAGCATTTGTGCTTGCTCCTCTAGCCAGAAAGGGATGATATACTTTTCAACGGACCTATAAATAAAAGATACAATTGTTGGGCCATGGTGGAATGTAGATGGTTACGCAATAAAATCTGCAAAGTTAGGACTTGTATGTTTTTTTGATATACAACAATTCGATCTTTCCCTTTTGTAAATAATCACCTATCATATTAAGCTGAGAATAAAATTATAATGCCCTAGTAGGGGTGTAACAAGGTTGAACATTAACCCGTCTATTTTTAACATAAAGGGTCTGAACAAGACTGTCAAACAGTGTCAGAGCTACACAAGAAAAGTTGGGCAGGACAGAGAGCACAAAACATTTCATGTTCCGAACCATATACTATTCCATTGGATATTAGCACTACTCTAATACCTTCTCTTCTAATTGATTACAAGATGAGCAGATGAATATATATAGGACTCCAAACCAAAATCAGCCATGACATTTGAGCATCTATGCACTAATTTGAACCAAAATAAACCATGACACTTGACCATCTCACTAGTACATGACCCCCTCGTTTGCAGCATTCCTACTCGCCTTATAGAAGTGTCCAAGAGGAACGCTGCTACAAAGACACGGTTGGTAACAAGATGCCAGCATCACCGAGGACAAACTCTGCTGATGAATGAAGTTCAGCTCACTTGTAGAAAGCAGACCTTTCGTCCGCATCATTAGTCCCGATTGGGTTTTGAACCGGCACTAATGTATCCATTAGTCCCGGTTCGTGACGGGCATCATTAGTGCCGGTTCGTTTCGGACCTTTAGTGCCGGTTCGTGCCACAAACCGGCACTAAAGGTGTGGTGGCAGACTGGCGTCAGCCTGGGGCCCCACGGGAACCTTTAGTCCCGGTCGGTGGCTCCAACCACAACTATAAGCTAGCCTTTAGTCGCGGTTGGAGCCACCAACCGAGACTAAAGATCCCCTATACTGAAACCCTTCGACGCCAGCCCGAGCAGAGTCCTCTCTGTTCTTCCCCTTTCCTCTCCTCCGTTCTTCCTCTCTTCCTCGAGCTCATCCTCTATTTTTGCCAAAATTTGTCAATATTTGGAGGCATCCCATCCATCCAAGTGTTCACAAAGGTTAGCAAATTTGTCCTTACATCTCTCATTGCTAGATTAGCTCTTGCAATGCTCTATAAGTATAGTAATTTGTGGGTTTTAGTTTGTATGTGGCAGTTTATTTGATTTATGCAATTTGAGCTCAAATTAACTTCTTACCTTGCATTTGTAGGTGTGGTTTACTTAGTGCCTTCGCGTCGCCGTCCTAACCACCGTCGATCGCCCGCATCGTCCTGTTGCCGGCACCACCTTGGTGAGCCTCTTGTTCTTATCCTTTTTATAATAAAAAAAACCATGTTTGTAAGATTTAGTTAGTTACTTGTATAGTTTTCTTACCTATATGGTTGTAAGTTTTCCTACCTACATAGTGGCATGGTTTTGAAATCCGTCCCCGTCGGCCTTTGTTCGGTTTATGATGCGGATGTGATATATACTCTCTTTTATAACTCTTTGTTGCATTTCGTGTTTATGACAATTATGCCAATCAAGTTGACATAGATATTTTTTCTAGGAGGTATGTGAACTGGAGATTCCAACCGACATAGATATTCTTGTCAAGAAGTTAAATTTAGTTGAAAAAGAAAACGAGTATCTGAAAGAAAAATTAAAAAGAGTCGAAGAAGAGAAGATGAAACTGGAGTTGTATGTTGCTGATGTCGTTGATGATCACAAGATCAAGACGGGTGCAATGCACTTGAAGATTAGAAAATTTAAAAGATATGCCATTGATAGTGAGGCTTGGTATCACTATGTTGTTGGATCAATTGTTACCTTAGTTGCGATGTTGATCGCATTTGTTGTTGCATTTAAATGCTTTAGCTAGAGAGTTTGTATATTGTTTTATGAGAACAAGTGTGTATGAACTTTATGTACGAACTTGTATTAATTTGGTCTTTTCGGTGTTGTGTAATGAAGATGAGCCGGCAATGGATGTACGACGACCGATGCTCTCCATAGTTCATTAATGACGTGCATACTTTTTTGATTGCGGCTGAGGCAAACAAGCGGCCGGATGGTTTTATGTATTTTCCATGTGCTGGCTGTAAGAATGATCGAAATTACTCCAACTCAAGAACCATTTGCGTCCACCTGTTTGAGTCCAGTTTCATGTCCGGCTATAACTGTTGGACCAAGCACGGAGAAAGAGGGGTCATAATGGAAGAGAATGAAGAAGAAGACGATGATGACAGCTATCCTGGCCATGAGTTCCATGAATACGATGGTAAAACAATGGGGGAAGAAGCTGAGCCGCCAATGTGGGAAGGAGCTGAAGAAGAGGCATCAGATGAGCCCGCTGATGATCTTGGTCGGGCCATTGCCGATGCCAAGAGAAAGTGCGCAAGTGAAAAGGAGAAGCTGAAGTTGTAGCGCATGTTAGAGGATCACAAAAAAGGGTTGTACCAAAATTGCGAAGATGGCAATAAAAAGCTGGGTACCACACTGGAATTGCTGCAATGGAAGGTAGAGAATGGTGTATCTGACAAGACATTTCAAAAGTTGCCAATAATGTTAAAAAAGAAGCTACCAAAGGACAACGAATTGCCAGAGAGTATGTACGAAGCAAAGTTGGTTGTCTGCCCTCTAGGATTAGAGGTTGAGAAGATACATGCATGCACTAATGACTACATCCTCTACCGTGATGAGTACGAGGATTTGAATGCATGCCCGGTATGCTGTGCATTGTGCTATAAGATCGGCCATGATGACCCTGGTGATGTTGAGGGCGAGCGCCCCAGGAAGAAGATTCCTGCCAAGGTGATGTGGTATGCTCCTATAATACCATGGTTGAAACGTTTGCAAAACAAAGAACATGCTAAGTTGCTGCGATGGCACAACGAAGACTGTAAGAAAGATGGGAAGTTGAGAGTGCCCGCTGATGGGTCGCAGTGGAGAAAAATCGAGAGAAAGTGGAAGGACTTTGCAAAGGATGCAAGGAATGTATGGTTTGGTTTAAGTACAGATGGCATTAGTCCTTTTGGGGAGCAGAACAACAATCATAGCACATGGCCTGTGACTCTATGTATCTATAACCTTCCTCCTTGGTTGTGCATGAAGCGGAAGTTCATTATGATGCCAGTGCTTATACAAGGCCCCAAGCAACCCGACAACGACATTGATATGTACCTAAGGCCATTGGTTGAAGAACTTTTATAGCTGTGGAATGGAAAAGGTGTACGTGCGTGGGATGCGAAAGATCAGGAGAATTTGACCTACATGCGTTGCTGTTTGTAACCATCAATGATTGGCCTGCTCTTAGTAACCTTTCAGGACAAATAAACAAGGGATACCACGCATGCACGCATTATTTAGATGATACTGACAGTATATATTTGGATAAATGTAAGAAGAATGTGTATCTGGGGCATCGTCGATTTCTTTAGAGCAGGCATCCCGTAAGAAAGAAAGGCAAGCATTTCAAAGGTGAGGTAGATCACCAGAAGAAGCCTCGCCACCGTACGGGTGATGACATACTTGATATGGTCAAGGATTTAAAAGTAATCTTTGGGAAGGGTCCTAGTACACAATCTGTTCCGAATGACGCTGACAAATGCGCACCCATGTGGAAGAAGAAATCTATATTTTGGGACCTACCGTATTGGAAAGACCCCGAAGTCCGCTCTGCAATCGATATGATGCACGTGACGAAGAATCTTTGCGTGAACCTGCTAGGCTTCTTGGGCGTGTATGGGAATACAAAAGATACACCGGAGGCACGGGAGGACCAGCAATGTATGCACGGAGAAGACGACATGGATCCAAAGCAGTTTCAGGGTCATGCCAGCTTCTCTCTTACTAAAGAAGAGAAAGAAATCTTCTTCGAATGCCTTCTCAGTATGAAGGTGTCATCTGGCTTCTCGTCGAATATAAAGGGAATAATAAATATGGCAGAGAAAATGTTCGAGAACCTAAAGTCTCATGACTGCCACGTGATTATGACGCAACTGCTTCCAGTTGCATTGAGGGGGCTTCTACCGAAAAATGTTCGATTAGCCATTGTGAAGCTATGTGCATTCCTGAATGCAATCTCTCAGAAGATAATCGATCCAGAAATCCTACCAAGGTTGGAGAATGATTTGGTGCAATGTCTTATCAGTTTCGAGTTAGTGTTCCCACCATCCGTCTTCAATATCATGACGCATGTCCTAGTTCACCTTGTCGAGGAGATTGCCATTCTGGGTCCTATATTTCTACACAATATGTTCCCCTTTGAGAGGTTCATGGGAGTCTTAAAAAAATAGGTTCATAATCGTGCTAGGCCAGAAGGAAACATCTCCAAGGGACATGAAACAGAGGAGGTCATTGAGTTTTGTGTTTACTTTATTCCTGACATTAAGCCGATAGGTGTTCCTGAATTGCGGCATGAGGGCATACTGGGTGGGAAAGGCACGCTAGGAAAGAATTCACTAATATGCCGGGACAGGCATCCTTTGGCGCAAGCACACTACACAGTTCTACAAAGTTCTGCCTTGGTGGCTCCGTATATCGAGCAACACAATAATATTCTATGCTCCAAACACCCAGAGAAGTCTGACGACTGGATTACACATGAACAAACGGTGACATTCGCCGGTTGGTTGCAGACACGTCTCATGCATGACGACACTGTTGAAGATAACATGTACTTGCTGTCCAAGTTACCATCTTCGACTATATTGACCTTCAAAGTGTACAAGATAAATGAGAATACATTTAACACGATCGCCCAAGATAAAAAGAGCGCCAACCAAAATAGTGGTGTCCGCTTTGATGCAGCAAACAACAATGGGCCAAAGGACACATACTATGGTTACATAGAGGAGATATGGGAACTTGACTATGGACTTGATTTAAAGGTCCCTTTGTTTAGGTGCAAATGGGTCAATTTGACAGGAGGCGGGGTAAAGGAAGACCCGCAGTACGGAATGACAACAGTGGATCTCAACAATCTTGGGTATGCAGACGAACCATTCGTCCTAGTCAATGATGTGGCGCAGGTTTTCTATGTGAAGGACATGTCTACCAAGCTGAGAAAAGAAAAGATAAGGAAGCAAATACATCATGCGATGAGCCAAAGCGCCACATAGTTCTTTCAGGGAAAAGAAACATCGTGGGAGTGGAGGACAAGATAGACATGTCAGAAGAAAGTTTCATGAAATTGCTCCCTTCACAGTGAATGTTGACCCGAGCATCAAGTTAAACGATGAAGATTGTCCATGGTTACGACACAAAGGGACACACGCGAAGAAAAAGTTTTACACCCAAAGATCCCACTCTGGGATGTGACCGGCTTCTCTAGTTAGTTTATGGACTTATATATCTAGAAAGTCCCACTTCGGACAAACCGAAGGGAATCTTTGTAATAGTAGTGTACTTATGTGTTTTGTGCATTCAGTATGCACCATTCGAAGGCAGGCCATCATTTTTCAACGCTTTCTGACTTCATTTGCTATTTTTCATGCATTTATTGATTTTTGTAGCTAAATGACCCTGAAATTGATAATTACTACAAATGAACTCTGAAAAGGTTGAAAGTTGGCATGGTATCATCATTTCACACACATAGGATGTGCTAAAAAGTTGAGAGGGTTACACCAAAAACTGGATGCACTTCGTGTACGAAATGGACAATCTCTTTCGAAGTATCACGGTTTCAGACGAAAACTCCCCTGTTACAAAGGCATTTCATTTTTTAACTTATTTCAACTCCAGAATTTTTGTACGTTCAGTATGCACCATTCGAATGGATGGCATCAATTTTCAACCCTTTGTGACTTCATTTGCTATTTTTCATGCATTTACTAATTTTTTTGAGTTAAATGACCTTGAAATTGATAAGCACTACAAATGAACTCTGAAAAGGTTGAAAGTTGGCATGGTATCATCATTTCACCCACATAGCATGTGCTAAAAAGTTGAGACGGTTACGGCAAAAACTGGATGCACTTCGTGTACAAAATGGACAATCTCTTTTGAAGTATCAGGGTTTCAAACGAAAACTCGCCTCTTACAAAGGCATTTCAGTTTTTTAACTTATTTCCAATCCAGAATTTTTGTGCGTTTAGTATGCACCATTCGAAGGGAGGCCATTAATTTTCAAGCCTTTCCGACTTCATTTGCTATTTTTCATGCATTTACTTATTTTTTTTGAGCTAAATGACCCTGAAATTGATAAGCACTACAAATGAACTCTGAAAAGGTTGAAAGTTGGCATGGTATCACTATTTCACCCACATAGCATATACTAAAAAGTTGAGAGGGTTACGGTTAAAACTAGATGCACTTCATGGACAAAATGGACAATCTCTTACGAAGTATCAGAGTTTCAGACGAAAACTCGCGTGTTACAAACGCATTTTATTTTTTGTAACTTATTTCAACTCCACACTTTTTGTGCGTTCAGTATGCACCATTAGAACGGATGCCATCAATTTTCAACCCTTTCTGACTTCATTTGCATTTTTTCATGCACTTACTGATTTGTTTTGAGCTAAATGACCCTGAAATTGATAAGCACTACAAATGAACTCTGAAAAGTTTGAAAGTTGGCATGGTATCATCATTTCACCCACATCGCATGTGCTAAAAAGTTGAGAGGGTTATGGCAAAAAGTGGATGCACTTCGTGTACAAAATGGACAATCTCTTTCGAAGTATCAGGGTTTCAGACGAAAACTCGTCTGTTAGAAAGGCGTTTCATTTTTTAAATAACCTAAGAATTACCAAATTGGATATAATGATTAAACATGATAATATTAAATAGTAGAAAAAATAATCACTTGAAAATCTATTTTTAAAGTAAAGTTTTTCACAAACTAGTGATTGACACAAATTTCAAATAATTTAAATTTAAACTATTCGAATTTGAAAAGTATGACCACTAACAGAAAGTTTATAATTTTTTTGTCCTAACGCAGAAACATTCACTCATTAACTCTCAATAAAGCACAAAAAAACTCATAAAAAAAGAAAATAAATAAAGAAAAAAACAAAACAATGAAAAATAAATAAAAATAGGCCGCCTACTCGGCCGCCACAGCCTGCATACGACTAGAAACCCAACCTTTAGTTATGCCAGGATGCAGGCCCGCAAGGCCCAGTATGCTCGGGAACGTTGCATGGGAAATAAAAAAATTCCTATGCACACGCAGATCTATCCATGGTGATGAGCATCTACGAGAGGGAGAGTGGATCTACATACCCTTGTAGATCGCTAAGCGGGAAGCGTTAAGAAACGCGATTGGTGTAGTCGAACGTCTTCGCGATCCAAATCACCGTGCGTCCCGCGATCCAATCACGATCCGTCCCGCGATGCGATCACGATCCGTCCCACGAACTTTATCACGATCTGTCCCACGAACTTGATCACGATCCTTCCAATCTAGCGCCGAACGGACGACACATCCGCGTTCAGCACACGTACAACTTGATGACGATCTGCACTGTCTTGATCCAGCAATAAGTAGTGGAGAGGAAGAAGAGTTCTCCGGCAGCGTGACGGAGCTCCGGCGATGGTGGTGGAGCAATTTCGGCAGGGCTTCGCCTAAGCACTACAGAAATCTGATGTAGAGGAGAAACTATGCACTGCAGGAACAGGTAGCACGTGGCTGAAATTTAGTGCAAAACCCCTAAAACCTCCAGTATATATAAGAGGAGAGGAGGAGAGGCCTTGGCACAAGGGCCAAGGCCTCCTTGCTTAGGCCAAAGGAGAGAGGGAGAGGTGGAGTCCACCTCCAATCCTAGTAGGACTAGGATTCACCCTATTTTGCCTTTTTTCACTTTTTCTCTTAGGCCTTTTTCCTCCAGCCGCATGGGCCTCTTCCGGATGTTCCACCAGCCCACTAAGGGCTGATTTACACCCTCCTACAGCCCATTTAGCCTCTTGGGTCGAAATACCCCTCCCGATGGCCTCCCGGTACACTACCGGCACTCCCGGTACCCTACCGATGAGCCCGAAACTTTTTCGGCGACCAAAACAGGACTTCCTATATATGAATCTTTACCTTCGGACCATTCCATAGCTCCTCGTGACATCCAGGATCTCATCCGGGACTCCGAACAAACTTCGGTCATCACCATACATAACTCTATACTACCGAAACGTCACCAAACCTTAAGTGTGCAGACCCTGCGGGTTCGAGAACTATGTAGACATGAACGAGACACCTCTATGGTCAATAACCAATGGCAGGACCTGGATGTCCACATTGATTCCTACATATTCTATGAAGATCTTTATCGGTTGAACCTCTATGTCAAGGATTCGATTAATCCCGTATGATGTTCCCTTTGTTCTTCGGTATGTTACTTGCCCGAGATTCGATTGTCGGTATCTCCATACCTAACTCAACCTCGTTACTGGCAAGTCTCTTTACTCGTTCCATCATACAAGATCCCGTAACTAACACTTAGTCACATTGCTTGCAAGGCTTATTGTGATGTTGTATTACCGAGTGGGCCCTGAGACACCTCTCCGTCACATGGAGTAATTAATCCGAGTATTGATCCATGCCAACTCACCAGACACCCTCGGAGACACCTGTAGAGCACCTTTATAGTCACCCAGTTACGTTGCGACGTTTGATACACACAAGGCACTCCTCCGATGTCCATGAGTTGCATGATCTCATGGTCATAGGAACATATACTTGACATGCAGAAAACAGTAGCAATAAACTAACACGATCATAAGCTACGTTTGTAGTTTGGGTCTTGTCCATCACATCATTCTCCTAATGATGTGATCCCGTTATCAAATAACATCTCATGTCCATGGCTAGGAAACCTTAACCATCTTTCGATCAATGAGCTAGTTCACTAGAGGCATACTAGGGACATTGTGTTTGTCTATGTATCCACACATTTATCCATGTTTCCAATTAATACAATTCTAGCATGGATAATAAACAATTATCATGAACAAGGAAATATAATGATAAAGACTTTATTTATTGCCTCTAGGGCATATTTCCAACAGTCTCCCACTTGCACTAGAGTCAATAATCTAGCTCACATCACTATGTGATTTACATTGTAATGAATCGAACACCCATGCAGTTCTGGTGTTGATCATGTTTAGCTCTTGGAGGAGGTTTAGTCAGTGGGTCTGCAACATTCAGATCCGTGTGCACTTTGCAAATATTTATGTCCTTCTCCTTGATGTAATATCGGATGGAGTTGAAGCGTCGCTTTATATGTCTGGTCCTCTTGTGACACCTTGGTTCCTTGGCTAGAACAATGGCACCAGTGTTGTCACAGAACAAGCTCATTGGATTCAGTGCACCGGGCAGTACTCCAAGATCTGTCATGAACTGCTTCATCCAGACACCTTCCTTCGCTGCCTCCGAGGCTGCGATGTATTCCGCTTCGCACGTAGAATCAGCTACCACCTTTGCTTGGAACTGCACCAGCTTACCGCTCCCTCGTTAAGAATAATACATATCCGGTTTGCGACTTAGAGTCATCTAGATCAGTGTCAAAGCTTGCATCGACGTAACCCTTTACCACGAGCTCTTCATCACCTCCATAAACGAGAAACATTTCATTAGTCCTTTTCAGGTACTTAAGGATATTCTTGACCGCTTGCCAGTGCTCCATTCCAGGATCACTTTGAAACCTTCCGGCCATACTTATGGCAAGGCTGACATCAGGTCTTGTGCATAGCATTGCATACATGATAGAGCCTATGGCTGAAGCATAGGGAATGACACTCGTCTTTTCTCTATCTCCTGCAGTTACTAGGCATTGAGTCTTACTCAACTTCGCACTTTGTAACACAAGCAAGAACCCCTTCTTGGACTGATGCATTTTGAAATTCTTCAAAACTTTATCAAGGTATGTGCTCTGTGAAAGTGCTATTAAGCGTCTCGATCTATCTCTATAGATCTTAATGCCTAATATGAAAGCAGCTTCTCCTAGGTCCTTCATTGAAAACCTCTTGTTCAAATATTCCTTCACGCTTTCCAGCATTTCTATATTGTTTCCAATCAGTAATATGTCATCCACATATAATACTAGAAACGCTATAGAGCTCCCACTCACTTTCTTGTAAATACAACCTTCTCCGTAAACTTATATAAACTCAAACGCTTTGATCACCTCATCAAAGCGCTTATTCCAACTCCGAGATTCTTGCACCAGTCCATAAATGGATCGCTGGAGTTTGCAAACTTTGTCAGCATTCTCTAGATCGACAAAACCTTCGGGTTGCATCATATACAACTCTTCCTCAAGGAAACCGTTAAGGAACGCTGTTTTGACATCCATCTGCCAAATTTCATAGTCAAAATAAGCAGCTATTGCTAACATGATTCTGACAGACTTAAGCATCTCTACGAGTGAGAAAGTCTCATCGTAGTCAACTCCTTTAACTTGTGAAAAACCTTTTGCCACAAGTCGAGCTTTATAGACGGTGACATTACCATCCGCGTCTGTCTTCTTCTTAAAGATCCATTTGTTCTGAATGGTCTTTCGCCCTTCAGGTAATACTTCCAAAGTCCATACTTTGTTTTCATACATGGATCCCATCTCGGATTTCATGGCCTCTAACCATTTCTCGGAATCCGGGCCCATCACTGCTCCTCCATAGCTCATAGGTTCATTGTTATCCAACAACATGACCTCCAAGACAGGGTTGCCGTACCACTCAGGGGTAGTACGCGGCCTTGTCGACCTACGAGGTTCAATAGCATCTTGATCCGAAGCTTCATGATCATCATCATTAACTTCCTCTTCTACCGTCGTAGGTTCCACAGAAACATCTTTCTGTGCTGCGCTACTTTTTGGTTGAAGTAAAGGTTCAATAACCTCATCAAGCTCTATTTTCCTCCCACTAGATTCTTTCTAGAGAAACTCTTTCTCAAGAAATGTTCCGTTCTTAGCGACAAACACTTTGCCTTCGGATCTGAGATAGAAAGTATATCCGACTGTCTCTTTTGGGTATATTATGAAGACGCATTTCTCCGCTTTGGGTTCCAGCTTTACAGGCTGAAGCTTTTTGACATAAGCATCACATCCCCAAACTTTAAGAAACGACAACTTTGGCTTCTTGCCAAACCACAGTTCATATGGCGTCGTCTCAACCGATTTTGATGGTGCCCTATTTAAAGTGAATGCAATTGGCTCTAATGCATAACCCCAGAACGATAGTGGCAAATGAGCAAGAGACATCATAGAACGCACCATATCTAATAAGGTTCTATTACGACATTCGGACACACCATTACGCTGTGGTGTTCCGGGCGGTGTCAACTGTGAAACAATTCCACACTGTCTTAAGTGACTGCCAAACTCATAACTCAAATATTCACCTCCTCGATCAGATCGCAGGAACTTAATCTTCTTGTTACGATGATTCTCAACTTCACTCTGAAATTGCTTGAACTTTTCAAATATTTCAGACTTGTGTTTCATTAAGTAAATATACCCACATCTACTTAAGTCATCAGTGAAGGTGAGAAAATAACGATATCCACCACGCGATGTAACATTCGTTGGACCGCACACATCAGTATGTATGATTTCCAATAAGTCACTCGCCCGTTCCATTGTACCAGAGAACGACGTTTTAGTCATCTTGCCCATGAGGCATGGTTCACATGTGTCAAGTGATTCAAAATCAAGTGACTCCAAAAGTCCATCAACATGGAGCTTCCTCATGCGTTTTACACCAATATGACCTAAATGGCACTGCCACAAGAAAGTGGTACTATCATTATCAACTCTACATCTTTTGACATCAATGTTATGAACATGTGTGTCATCACTACCAAGATTCAAAATGAATAAACCCCTAACATTGTGTGCATGACCATAAAAGATATTAATCATATAAATAGAACAACCTTTATTCTCTGATTTAAATGAGTAACCGTCTCGCAATAAACAAGATCCGGATATAATGTTCATGCTTAACGCAGGCACTAAATAACAATTATTCAGGTCATCACTAATCCCGATGGTAATCGAAGAGAGAGCGTGCCGACGGCGATCACATCAACCTATGAACCATTTCCCACGCACATCGTCACTTCGTCCTTTGCCAGCCTTCGTTTATTCCGTAGTTCCTGCTTTGAGTTGCAAATGTGAGCAACCGAACCTGTATCAAATACCCAGGCACTACTATGAGAGCTAGTAAGGTACACATAATAACATGTATATCATATATAACTTGTTTGTCGTTGGCCGCCTTCGTGTCAGCCAGGTACTTGGGGCAGTTCCGCTTCCAGTGACCAGTTCCCTTGCAATGAAAGCACTCAGTTTCTGGCTTGGGTCCATGCTTGGGCTTCTTTACAGGAGTAGCAACTGCTTTGCCATCCTTCTTGGTTTTACCCTTCTTTCCCTTGCCCTTGACCTTGACATTTTCCTTGAAACTAGTGGTTTTATTGACCATCAACACTTGATGTTCTTTCTGGATTTCAGACTCAGCGACTTTTAGCATCGCAAACAGCTCGGCGACTGACTTGTTCATCCCGTGCATGTTATAGTTGATCACAAAGCTCTTGTAACTAGGTGGCAGTGATTGAAGAACCCTGCCAGTGATCGCCTCTAGCGGAAGGGCAATTCCCAACTCCGCTAGACGAGTTGAATACCCAGACATTCTGAGTATATGTTCACTGATAGACCCGTTCTCCTGCATCTTGCAAGCATAGAACTTATCGGAGGTTTCATACCTCTCGATCCGGGCGTTCTTCTGAAAGATAAACTTCAACTCCTGGAACATCTTATATGCTCCATGACATTCAAAACGTCTTTGAAGTCCCGGTTCTAAGCCATACAATATTGCACACTGAACTAGTGAGTAATCTCCAGTACGTGCCTCCCAAACGTTCTTAACGTCTCCGGAGGTCATGTCTTCTGGTTGGTCACCAAGCAGTGCATCAAGGACATATGATTTCTGGGAAGCCATGAGGATAATCCTCAGATTACGGGCCCAGTCAACAAAGTTACTTCCATCGTCTTTCAACTTAGCTTTCTCTAGGAACGCATTAAAATTCAGGGGTGCTACTGCACGAGCCATTGATCTACAACATAAATATGCAAAGTTTACTTAGACTATTGTTCAAGATAATGAGTTTAGTTAATCAAATTACTAAATCTCCCATTCAAATTGACATCCCTCAGGTCATCTGAGTGTCACATGATCCAAGTCCACCAACTCAAGTCCGATCATCATGTGAGTTGAGGTGGCTTCAATGGTGAACATCATTATGTTGATCATATCTACTATATGACTCATGCTCAACCTTTCGGTCTCTTGTGTTCCGAGGACATGTCTGTACATGCTAGGCTCGTCAAGTTTAACCCAAGTGTTCTACGTGTGCAACACTAGCTTGCACCCTTTGTATGTGAACGTAGAATCTATCACACCCGATCATCACGTGGTGTCTCGACACGACGAACTTTCGCAATGGTGCACACTTGGGGAGAACACAATTCATCTTGAAATTTAAGTGAGGGATCACCTTATAATGCTATCGTTGTACTAAGCAAAACAAGGTGCATAAAAGGATTAACATCACATGCAATTCATAAGTGACATGATATGGCCATGAATTTGTGCTTTAGATCTCCATCTTGAAAGCACCGACATGATCTCCATCGTCACCGGAAAGACACCATGATCTCCATCATCTTTATCTCCATCAACGTGTCGCCATCAGGGTTGTCGCGCCCAACATGCTTATACTACTATTGCTACCGTTTAGCGATAAAGTAAAGCATTACATAGCACTTAATGATTGACACGCAGGTCATACAATAATTAAAGACAACCCTAAGGCTCCTGCCGGTTGCCGTACTCATCGACATGCAAGTCGTGATAATCTATACATCACATGATCATCTCATACATCACATATATCACATCATGTAATTGGCCATATCACATCACAACATACCCTGCAAAAACAAGTTAAACGTCCTCTAATTGTTGTTGCATGTTTTACGTGGCTGCTACGGGTATCTAGCAGGAACAATTCTCATCTATGCAAAAATCACAACGGTGATACACTAGTTGCTTTTCAACCTTCTCAAGGACCGCCTTTGTCGAATCCGATCCAACTAAAGTGAGAGAAACTGGCACCTGCAAGCCATCTATGCAACAAGTTGCGGTCGAGGGAACCGGTGTCTCGTAAGCATACAAGTAATGTTGATCCGGGCCGCTTCATCTCACAATACTGCTGAACCAAAATCCGACCAAGGGAGGAAGAAATCTAAGCATCAACGCCCACAAACCTTTTTTGTTCTACTCGAGATCTCATCTACACATAGACCTAGCTCATGATGCCACTGTTGGGGAACGTTGCATGGGAAACAAAAAAAATTCCTACGCACACACTGATCTATCCATGGTGATGAGCATCTACGTGTTGGGGAACGTTGCATGGGAAACAAAAAATTTCCTACGCACACACAAGATCTATCCATGGTGATGAGCATCTATGAGAGGGAGAGTGGATCTATGTACCCTTGTAGGTTGCTAAGCGGGAAGCGTTAAGAAACGGGGTTGGTGTAGTCGAACGTCTTCGCGATCCAAATTGCCGAGCGTCCCGCGATCTCATCACGATCCGTCCCGCGATCCAATGACGATCCGTCCCGCGAACTCATCATGATCCGTCCCACGATCTCGTCACAATCCGTCCCGCGAACTCATCTCGATCCATCCCGGGAACTCATTACGATCCGTCTCACGATCTCGTCACGATCCGTCTCGCGATCTTGATCACGGTCCTTCCAATCTAGCCCCAAACGGACGGCACCTCCGCGTTCAGTACACGTACAGCTCGATGACGATCTCCACCTTCTTGATCCAGCAGGAGGGAGCGGAGAGGTAGAAGAGTTCTCCGGCAGCGTGACGATGCTTCGGAGATGGTAGTGGAGCTATTCCGGCAGGGCTTCGCCTAAGCACTGCAGAAAATTGATCTAGAGGAGAAGCTATGCACTAGAGGAACGGGTGGCACGTGGCTGAAAATCTTGTACCAAAACCCTAAAATCCTCTAGTATATATAGGAGGAGAGGAGGAGGAGGCTTGGCTGCCTAAAAGGCCGCCCTTGGGCCAGACAAACCAAGGAGGGAGGAGTCCTCCTCCTCCACTCCTAGTAGGATTAGGACTCCTTCCTTATTTGGCCATTTTTTGCCTTTTTCCACCTTTTTCCTTTTGGGCTTTTCTTCCCAGAGGCATGGGCCTTGTGTGGGACTTCCACCAGCCCCCAAAGGGCTGGTATTTACACTCCCACAGCACATATAGCCTCTTGGGTCGAAATAACCCTCCCGATGGTCCCCCGGTACACTCCCGGCACTCCCGGTACACTACCGATGAGCCCGAAACTTTTACAGCGACCAAAATAGGACTTCCTACATATCAATCTTTACCTCTGGACCATTCCGGAGCTCCTCGTGACGTCCGGGATCTCATCCGGGACTCCGAAAAACCTTCGGTCAGCACCATGCATAACTCTATACTACCGAAACGTCACCAAACCTTAAGTGTGGAGACCCTGCGGGTTCGAGAATTATGTAGACATCACCGAGACACCTCTACGGTCAATAACCAATAGCGGGATCTGGATGCCCATATTGGTTCCTACATATTCTACGAAGATCTTTATCGGTCGAACCTCTATGTCAAGGATTCAGTTAATCTCGTATGATGTTTCCCTTTGTTCTTCGGTATGTTACTTTTCCGAGATTCGATCGTCGGTATCTGTATACCTAGTTCAATCTTGTTACCAGCAAGTCTCTTGACTCGTTCTGTAATACAAGATCCCGTGTCTAACACTTAGTCACATTGCTTGCAAGGCTTATTGTGATGTTGTATTACCGAGTGGGCCCTAAGATACCTCTCCGTGACACGGAGTAACAAATCCCAGTCTTGATCCATGCCAACCCAACAGACACCTTCAGAGATACCTGTAATGCACCTTTATAGTCACCCAGTTACGTTGCGACATTTGATACACACAAGGCACTCCTCCGGTGTCCGTGAGTTGCATGATCTCATGGTCAAAGGAACGTATACTTGACATGCAGAAAACTGTAGCAATAAACTGACATGATCATATGCTACGTTTGTAGTTTGGGTCTTGTCCATCACACCATTCTCCTAATGATGTGATCCAGTTATCAAAGGACATATCATGTCCATGGCTAGGAAACCTTAACCATCTTTGATCAATGAGCTAGTCTATTAGAGGCATACTAGGGACATGGTTTTTTCTATGTATCCACACATGCATCTAAGTCTCCGATCAATACAATTATAGCATGGATAATAAACGATTATCATGAACAAGGAAATATGATAATAACTAATTTATTATTGCCTCTAGGGCATATTTACAACAGTCTCCCACTTGCACTAGAGTCAATAATCTAGTTCACATCACCATGTGATTCGCATTGTTATGAATCTAACACCCAATGAGTTCTGGGGCTTGATCATGCTTTGCCTGTGAGAGAGGTCTTATAGTCAACTGGTCTGCGACATTCAGATCCGTGTGTACTTTGCAAATTTCTATGTCAAACCGTAAACACTGCTACCACACTCCACTTGGTACTATTCCAAATGGCTGTTCCACTATACGTATCTAGATTGCTACTACGAGCCATCCGGATTGGTGTTAAAGCTTGCATCGACGTTACTCTTTACAGCGAACTCTTTATCACCTCCATAATTGAGAAACATCTCCTTAGTCTTTTAATTACTAAGGATAATCTTGACCGCTGTCCAGTGCACCATTCCAGGATCACTTTGAAACCTTCTAGCCATACTTATGGTAAGGCTGACATCGGGTCTTGTGCACAGTATTGCATACATGATAGAGCCTATGGCTAAAGCATAGGGGATGACATTCATCTCTTCTCTATCTTCTGCAGTCACTGGGCATTGAGTCTTACTCAACTTCACACCTTACAAATCAGGCGAGAACTCTTTCTCTGACTGATCCATTTTGAATTCTTTCAAAAACTTTGTCAAGGTATGTACTTTTTGAAAAGTCTCATCAAGCTTCTTGATCTATCTCTATAGATCTTGATGCTCAATAATTAGGTAGCTTTATCCAGGTCTTCCTTTGAAAAACTCGTTTCAAACGACCGTTCATGCTTTCCAGAAATTCTACATCATTTCCGATCAACAATATGTCAACCACATATGCTTACCAGAAACTCTATAGTGCTCCCACTCACTTTATGGTAAATACAAGTTTCTCATAAACTTTGTATAGACTCAAAAACTTTGATCACCTCATCAAAGTGTATATTCCAACTCCGAGATGCTTGCTTCAGTTCATAGAAGGATCACTGAAGCTTGCACACCTTTTAGCATCCTTAGGACTGACAAAAACCTTCTGGTTGTATCTCATACAACCTTTCCTTGAGGAAGGAAACGATGTTTTGACATCCATCCGCCAGATTTCATAATTGAAAAATGCAGAAACTGCTAACATAATTCCAACAGACTTTAGCATCGCTATGAGTGAGAAAGTCTCATCGGAGTCAACTCCTTGAACTTGCCGAAACTTCTTTGCGATAAGTCGAGCTTTATAAATGGTGACATTCACCATCACTGTCTGTCTTCATCTTAAAGGTCCATTTGTACTCGATGACCTGCCGTCCAACCAGCAAGTCTACCAAAGTCTGTACTTGGTTTTTATACATGGATCCTTTCTCGGATTTTATGGCCTCTAACCATTTGTCGGAATCCGGGTCCATCATCGCTTCTCCATAGTTCATAGGTTCATCGTTGTCCAACAACTTGACCTCTAAGACAAGGTTGCCGCACCACTCAGGAGCAGTATACGTCCTTGTCGACCTACGAGGTTTGATAGTAACTTGACCTGAAGCTTCATGATCATCATCATTAACTTCCTCTTCAACTAACATAGGCTTAACAGAAACAACTTCCTGCGCTGCGCTACTCTCTGGTTGAAATAGAGGTTCAATAACCTCATCAAGTTCTATCTTCCTCCCACTCAATTCTTTCAATAGAAACTTTTTCTCGAGAAAGGACCCAGTTTTAGCAACAAACATTTTATGCTTGGATCTGAGATAGAAGGTTCACCCAACTGTTCTTAGGGTATTCTATGAAGATGCATTTGTCCGCTTTGGGTTCGAGCTCATTAGGTGAAAACATTTTCCACACAAGCGTCGCAGCCCCAAACATTAAGAAATGACAGCTTAGCTTTCTATCAAACCATAATTCACACGGTGTCATCTCAACAGATTTAGATGGTGCCCTATTTAAAGTGAATGTGGTTGTCTCTACTGCATAACCCCAAAATTATAGTAACAAAATGATAAGAGACATCATAGCATGCACCATATCCAATAGAGCACGACTATGACGTTCGGACACACCATCACACTATGGTGTTCCAGGTGGCGTGAGTTGTGAAACAATTTTCACATTGTCTAAAGTTGTATGCCAAACTCGTAACTCAGATATTCATCTCGACGATCATATCGTAGACATTTGTATCTTCTTGCCACGATGATCTTAAACTTCACTCTGAATTTGCTTGAACCTTTCAAACGATTCAGACTTGTGTTTCATTAAGCAAATATACACTATATCTACTCAAATCATCAGTGAAGGTAAGAAAATAACGATATCCACCGCATGTTATAAGACTCATTGGATTGCATACATCAACATGTATCATTTCCAATAAATCACTTGCCCGCTCCATCAAACTAGAAAACGGGGTCCTTAGTCATCTTGCCCAAGAGGTATGGTTCACATGTCTCAATCGATTCGAAATCGAATAATTCCAAAGATCCATCAACATGGAGTTTCTTCATGCACTTTATACCAATATGACATTTAGCGGCAGTGCCACAAGTATGTGGTACTATCATTATTAACTTTGTATCTTTTGGCATCAACGTTATGAACATGTGTATTACTGCGATCAAGATTCAACAAACCATTCTCACTGGGTGTATGACCATTGAAGGTATTATTCATGTAACAGAATATACATTATTCTTAACTTAAATGAATAACCGTGTTGCAATAAACACGATCTAATCACGTTCATGCTCAACGCAAAACACCAAATAACATTTATTTAGGTTCATCACTAATCCCGAAGGTAGAGAGAGCGTGTGATGTTGCTCACATCAACCTTGGAAACATTTCCAACACACATCGTCACCTCACCCTTAGCTAGTGCTCCGTTTATTCCGTAGCTTTTATTTTGAGTTACTAACATTTAGCAACCGAACCGGTATCCAATACCCAGGTGCTACTAGGAGTACTAGCAAGGTACACATAAATAACATGTATATCTAATATACATTTGTCGACGTTGCCAGCCTTCTTATGTACCAAGTATCTAGGGCTGTTCTGCTTCAGCGACCGCTCTCCTCATAATCGAAGCACTTAGTCTCGGGTTTGAGTTAAACTTTGGGTTGCTTCACTAGAGCAGCAACTGACTTGCTATCCATGAAGTTTTCCCTCCTTGCTCCTGCCCTTCTCGAAACTAGTGGTTTGACTAACCATCAACACTTGACGCTCCTTCTTGATTTCTACCTTCGCAGTGTCAAACATCACGAAAAGCTCAGGGATCATTATTTCTATCTCCGGCATTTTATAGTTCATCACCAAGTTCTAGTAGCTTTAGTGACAGTGACTTGGAGAACTATATCAATCACTATCTTATCTAGAAGATCTACTCCCACTCGATTCAAGTGATTGTAGCACCCAGACAATCTGAGCACATGCTCAACGATTGAGCTATTCTCTTTCATCTTGCAGGCAAAGAATCTTGTTGGAGATCTCATATCTCGCAACACGGGCATGAGCCTGAGATCCTAATTTCAGCTCTTAGAACATCTCATATGTTCCGTGACGTTCAAAACGTTTCGGAGCCTCAATTCTAAGCCGTA
Source organism: Hordeum marinum (assembly GCA_022496015.1). NCBI lineage: Eukaryota > Viridiplantae > Streptophyta > Magnoliopsida > Poales > Poaceae > Hordeum > Hordeum marinum. Next base: position 4,711,863 of record CM039677.1, on the reverse strand, counting down.
ATGCATGATGCACTAAACTATCAAGTAGTCATCAGAACGTGCCTATTAGATGTTCACAACATCTACAAACAACGCTAGGGGGTTGGCGCACCAAGCGGTGCATTAAGGACATAAGCCTTATGTGCAGCAACGAGGACAATCCTCAGATCACGGAGCCAGTCCGCAATAATGCTACCATCATCTTTCAACTCCATTTCTCTAGGAACATATAAAATTCAAGGGAGCTACAGCATGAGCTAGTAATCTACAACACAGTTTGCAAAGTCACTACTGACTATGTTCATGATAATGAGTTCAATTAATCATATTACTTAAGAACTCCCACTCAAATTAACATCCCTCCAATCATTCGAGTGATACATGATCCAAATTCACCAACTCAAGTCCGATCATCACGTGAGTTGAGGTGGTTTCAATGGTGAACATCATCATGTTGATCATATCTACTATATGACTCATGTTCGACCTTTCAGTCTCTTGTGTTCCGAGGCCATGTCTATACATGCTAGGCTCATCAAGTTTAACCCGAGAATTCTTCATGTGCAACACTGGCTTGCACCCGTTGTATGTGAACGTAGAGTCTCTCACACCCGATCATCACGTGGTGTCTCAACACGACGAACTTTCGCAACGGTGCACTCTCGGGGAGAACACAATTCATCTTGAAATTTAAGTGAGGGATCACCTTATAATTCTACCGTCGTCCTAAGCAAAACAAGGTGCATAAAAGGATTAACATCACATGCAAATCATAAGTGACATGATATGGCCATGAACTTGTGCTTTTGATCTCCATCTTGAAAGCACCGGCATGATCTCCATCGTCACTGGCATGACACCATGATCTTCATCACCTTGATCTCCATCAACGTGTCGCCATCGGGGTTGTCGCGCCCAACATGCTTCTACTACTATTGCTACCGTTTAGCGATAAAGTAAAGCATTACATAGCGCTTAATGATTGACACATAGGTCATAGAATAATTAAAGACAACCTTATGGCTCCTGCCGGTTGCCTTACTCATCAACATGCAAGTCGTGATAATCTATAAATCACATGATCTTATCATACATCACATATATCACATCATGTAATTGGCCATATCACATCACGACATACCCTGCAAAAACAAGTTAGACGTCCTCTAATTGTTGTTGCATGTTTTATGTGGCTGCTACGGGTATCTAGCAAGAACAATTCTCACCTACGCACAAACCACAATGGTGATACATAAGTTTCTTTTCAACCTTCTCAGGGATCGCCTTAGTCGAATCCGATCCAACTAAAGTAGGAGAAACAGACACCCGCCAGCCATCTTTGTGCAACGGAGTTACACGTCAGTCGATGGAACCGGTCTCTCGTAAGCGTACGAGTAATGTTGGTCCGGGCCGCTTCATCCCACAATACCGCTGAACCAAAACACAACCAAGGGAGGAAGCAATCTAAGCATCAACGCCCACAAACTCTTTGTGTTCTACTCAAGATCTCATCTACACATAGACCTAGCTCATGATGCCACTGTTGGGGAACGTTGCATGGGAAACAAAAATTTTCCTACGCACACGCAAGATCTATCCATGGTGATGAGCATCTACGAGAGGGAGAGTGGATCTACGTACCCTTGTAGATCGCTAAGCGGGAAGTGTTAAGAAACGCGGTTGGTGTAGTCGAACGTCTTCGCGATCCAAATCGCCGAGCGTCCCGCGATCTCATCACAATCCGTCCCGCGATCTAATCACGATCCGTCCCGCGAACTCATCACGATCCGTCCCGCGATCTCATCACGATCCGTCCCGCGAACTCATCACGATACATCCCGCAAACTTATCACGATCCTTCCCACGATCTCGTCACGATCCGTCTTGCGATCTTGATCACGGTCCTTCCGATCTAGCACCGAACGGACGACACCTCCGCGTTCAGCACACGTACAACTCGATGACGATCTCCGCCTTCTTGATCCAGTAGGAGGGAGTGGAGAGGTAGAAGAGTTCTCCGACAGCATGACGGCGCTCCGGAGATGTTGGTGGAGCTATTCCGGCAGGGTTCGCCTAAGCACTGTAGAAAACTGATCTAGAGGAGAAGCTATGCACTAGAGGAACGGGTGGCACGTGGCTGAAAATCTTGTACCAAAACCCTAAAATCCTCTAGTATATATAGGAGGAGAGGAGGAGGAGGATTGGATTCCCAAAAGGCAGCCCTTGGGTCAGCCAAACCAAGGAGGGAGGAGTCCTCCTCCTCCACTCCTAGTAGGATTAGGACTCCTTCCTTATTTGGCCTTTTTTTTGCCTTTTTCCACCTTTTTCGTTTTGGGATTTTCTTCCCAGCCGCATGGGCCTTGTGTGGGACTTCCACCAGACCCCAAAGGTCTGGTATTTACTCCCCCACAGCCCATATAGCCTCTTGGGTCGAAATACCCCTCCCGATGGTCCCCCGGTACACTACCGGCACTCCCGGTACACTACCGATGAGCCCGAAACTTTTCCAGCGACCAAAACAAGACTTCCTATATATCAATCTTTACCTCCGGACCATTCCGGAGATCCTCGTGACGTCTAGGATCTCATCTGGGACTCTGAACAAACTTCGGCAGGGCTTCGCCTAAGCACTACAGAAATCCGATCTAGAGGAGAAACTATGCACTGGAGGAACGGGTAGCACGTGGCTGAAATTCTAGTGCAAAAACCCTAAAACCTCCAGTATATATAAGAGGAGAGGAGGAGAGGACTTGGCACAAGGTCCAAGGCCTCCTTGCTTCGGCCGAAGGAGAGAGGGAGAGGTGGAGTCCACCTCCAATCCTAGTAGGACTAGGATTCACCCTATTTTGCCTTTTTTCACTTTTTCTCTTAGGCCTTTTTCCTCCAGCCACATGGGCCTCTTCCGGATGTTCCACCAGCCCACTAAGGGATGGTTTACACCCTCCTACAGCCCATGTAGCCTCTTGGGTCGAAATACCCCTCCCGATGGCCTCCCGATACACTACCGACACTCCCTGTACACTACCGATGAGCCCAAAACTTTTCCGGCGACCAAAACAGGACTTCCTATATATGAATCTTTACCTCCAGACCATTCCAGAGATCCTCGTGATGTCCAGGATCTCATCCGGGACTCTGAACAAACTTCGATCACCACCATACATAACTCTATACTACCGAAACGTCACCAAACCTTAAGTGTGCAGACCCTGCGAGTTCGAAAACTATGTAGACATGACTGAGACACCTCTACGGTCAATAACCAATAGCGGGATCTGGATGCCCATATTGATTCCTACATATTCTACAAAGATCTTTATCGGTCGAACCTCTATGTCAAGGATTCAGTTAATCCCGTATGATGTTTCCCTTTGTTCTTCGGTATGTTACTTGCCCGAGATTCGATCATCGGTATCTGTATACCTAGTTCAATCTTGTTACCGGCAAGTCTCTTTACTCATTCTGTAATACAAGATCACGTGGCTAACACTTAGTCACATTGCTGGCAAGGCTTATTGTGATGTTGTATTACCGAGTGGGCCCTGAGATACCTCTCCGTGACACGGAGTAACAAATCCTAGTCTTGATCCATGCCAACCCAACAGACACCTTCAGAGATACCTGTAATGCACCTTTATAGTCACCCAATAACGTTGTGTTGTTTGATACACACAAGGCACTCCTCCGGTGTCCGTGAGTTGCATGATCTCATGGTCAAAGGAACATATAATTGACTTGCAGAAAACAGTAGAAATAATCTGACACGATCATATGCAACGTTTGTAGTTTGGGTCTTGTCCATCACACCATTCTCCTAATGATGTGATCCCATTATCAAATGACATCTGATATCCATGGCTAGGAAACTTTAACCATCTTTGATCAATGAGCTAGTCTATTAGAGGCATACTAGGGACATGGTTTTGTCTATGTATCCACACACGCATCTAAATCTCCAATCAATACAATTATATAATGGATAATAAACGATTATCATGAACAAGGAAATATGATAATAAATAATTTATTATTGCCTCTAGGTCATATTTCCAGCACTACGAGAGGGAGAGTGGATCTACATACCCTTGTAGATCGCTAAGCGGGAAGCGTTAAGAAACATGGTTGGTGTAGTCGAACGTCTTTGCGATCCAAATCCTCCTGCGTCCCGCGATCCAATCACGATCCGTCCCGCGACCCAATCACGATCTGTACCGCGATCCGATCACGATCCGTCCCACGAACTTGATCACGATCCGTCCCACGAACTTGATCACGATCCTTCCGATCTAGCGCCGAACGGACGACACCTCCGCGTTCAGCACACGTACAGCTTGATGACGATCTCCACTGTCTTGATCCAGCAAGAAGGAGTGGAGAGGAAGAAGAGTTCTACGGCAGCGTGACGGTGCTCCGGCGATGGTGGTGGAGCAATTTTTGCAGGGCTTCGCCTAAGCACTGCAGAAATCCGATCTAGAGGAGAAACTATGCACTGGAGGAACGGGTAGCACGTGGCTGAAATTATAGTGTAAAAACCCTAAAACCTCCAGTATATATAAGAGGAGAGGAGGATAGGCCTTGGCACTAGGGCCAAGGCCTCCTTGCTTCGGCCGAAGGAGAGAGGGAGAGGTGGAGTCCACCTCCAATCCTAGTAGGACTAGGATTCACCCCATTTTGCCTTTTTTCACCTTTTCTCTTAGGCCTTTTACCTCCAGCCGCATGGGCCTCTTGTGGATGTTCCAAAAGCCCACTAAGGGCTGGTTTACACCCTCCTACAGCCCATGTAGCCTCTTGGGTCGAAATACCCCTCCCGGTGGTCTCCCGGTACACTATCGGCACTCCCGGTACACTACCGATGAGCCCGAAACTTTTCCGACGACCAAAACAGGACTTCCTATATATGGATCTTTACCTCCGCACCATTCCGGAGCTCTTCATGATGTCCAGGATCTCATCCAGGACTCCGAACAAACTTCGGTCACCACCATACATAACTCTATACTACCAAAACGTCACCAAACCTTAAGTGTGCAGACCCTGCGGGTTCGAGAACTATGTAGACATGACCGAGACACCTCTACGTTCAATAACCAATGGTGGGACCTGGATGTCCACATTGGTTCCTACATATTCTACGAAGATCTTTATCGGTTGAACCTCTATGTGAAGGATTCAATTAATCCCATATGATGTTCCCTTTGTTCTTCGGTATGTTACTTGCCCGAGATTCGATCGTCGGTATCTCCATACCTAGTTCAACCTCGTTACTGGCAAGTCTCTTTACTCGTTCTGTAATACAACATCCCATAACTAACACTTAGTCACATTGCTTGCACGACTTATTTTTATGTTGTATTACCGAGTGGGCCCTGAGATACCTCTCCGTCACACGGAGTAACAAATCCCAGTATTGATCCATGCCAACTCAACAGACACCTTCGGAGACACCTATAGAGCACCTCTATAGTCACCCAGTTACGTTGCAACGTTTTATACACACAAGGCACTCCTCCGATGTCCGTGAGTTGCATGATCTCATGGTCATAGGAACATATACTTGACATGCAGAAAACAGTAGCAATAAACTGACATGATCATAAGCTATGTTTGTAGTTTGGGTCTTGTCCATCACATCATTCTCCTAATGATGTGATCCTGTTATCAAATGACATCTCATGTCCATGGCTAGGAAACCTTAACCATCTTTCGATCAACGAGCTAGTTCACTAGAGGCATACTAGGGACATTGTGTTTGTCTATGTATCCATACATGTATCCTTGTTTCCAATTAATACAATTCTAGCATGGATAATAAACAATTATCATGAACAAGGAAATATAATAATAAACACTTTATTTATTGCTTCTAGGGCATATTTGCAACACAGTAGGCCCAAAGGAGCCGCACAGGTTAATTAGGCCCATAGAGGCCTGCTTAGAGAGGAGCTCGAGAGAGAAGCCGCAGCGAGGCTTATAAGTTGGTGCGGGTGCTCCTCGCTTGGCGAGGTGGGACTAAACTTGCCCCGCACTGCGCCTGTGCGAGCACCATCCTTTAGTCGCGGTTGGTGTCTCCAACCGTGACTAAAGATCCCCCTTTAGTCGCGGTTGGAGCCACCAACCGCGACTAAAGGGTTTCGCTTCCCGCCACCCTTTAGTCACGGTTGGTGGCTCTAACTACGACTAAAGGGTTTCACTTCCCGCTACCCTTTAGTCGCGGTTGGTGGCTCCAACCGCGACTAAAGGGGGGGGGTCTTTAGTCGCGATTGGAGCCAGCCACTAAAGGTCTCCTTATATATACAACACTTCAAAAAAATTAGTTACTCTGCTCTTCGACCTCTTTGCGACATCGCCATGCCGTCGCCGTCTCGCTTCTCCGACGCCGAAGCTCGTCGCCGCCCCCACCGTTGGCCGCCCGCGCCTCCTCACGCCAATCTTCAACGTCGGCCGCGCCCCTTCCTCCCCGAGCCCGGCCTGACGCCGCTCGGGACGCCGCCCGCGCCCGGTACTCCGCCCCGATCGAGCTCCTCACCGTCGCCGCCCTGACTTGCCTCGCCTTGCCTCACCGTCGCCCCGTCGCCCCGCTGTGAGCTCCCCCCTCTCCCCCCTCTCCCTTGCCCCTGTGCCGCCATGGCGGCCGCCGGCCCCTCCCCGAACCCCCCCCCCCTAATTTTGATGAACACACACACACCCAAAATATTGACATTAGTATATATATGTATAGAAATTAGTATATATACACATTAGTATAGAAATATATGACATTTGTATATATATATAGAAATTATTATATATATATAAATTAGTATATATATATAAATTAATATATGAAATTTTTACATTTTGATCCAATATATGTATAGAAATTAGTATATATATATGTATGAATACAATGTATAGAAAAAAGTTGATGAATTTTGACATTTGATCCAATGTATAGAAATTAGTATTTGCAAAAGTTGCATATTTTTATGTTGTATTTGCAAAAGTTTGTTATGTATTCATTTACAAGTAGTATTTGTTATGTATTTGCAAAAGTCGCGGGTCATAAGGTTAAGAGATTCCGTGAGGATTGTGAAGGTTCCTCGTATATAAGAAATCACAATCAAGCATTTAAAAAATGTTTAATTTGCATAGAATTTCTTCTCGGAGTCAACAATGCCTGCCCCCCACTACAAGAAATATGCTAACTTGCGACCATTAATATTGGTCACCCAATGGTCATTGTTTTTCATTTACGACCTTTTTATGACCAAAAACAGTTGGTCAAAAGCTAAGCGTCAAGAATGGAAATTAAGTACCTTTCTTCTCGATTGGTCGTAGACGTTTACGACCAAAAAAAGGTCGTAGGTTCTACGACAAATTGTTTTGGTCACTGGCAGTCTGCCTAGGCCACGTCGGATCCGACGTGGCAAGCTGACGTGGCAAAATTGTGACCAAATGAAAAGGTCATTGATGAGAATCAGCCCGGTCCAGTTTAGCCATCTATATGGGCTAAGCCCAATAAATATATTGTTATTTTTGTCAACTGCATGGGCCTAGCCTAACATTTCAGCCCATTGATTGCCCCTTTATGATATGATTTGTTTGTCAATTTTGATCAGCTACATGGGCCAAGCCCAACTATTCAACCCATTAATTTTTATATACGTATGACCATTTAAGAATATAGGTATTATTTCGTTCAACCTGTTTCTGGTTTACTTTCAGCCTTTTACCCCGTCAAATAATAATTCAGTCTTTGACTTAGTCTAGTAATATTTTCAACACATTCACATATATCTGGCAAATACTCATATAGATGATTTTCCTTTCCAGTATTTTTTGCAAAAATATATTTCAGCACTAAATATATTAACATCACTGGGCATCAAGCCCAACAAAATAGTATCACTTGTTCCTATACAAACTATCAAAGCATACATACAATGAAACAGACTATAGAAAATTTAGTTCATCGAGAGTTAATTGACTTCATCTTCCATCATCCAGAACTCACAACACCTCGCATTGGAAGGATCAGCCATTAGAAGCATATAGAATAGAAGGGAAACAATCAAAACAAAGAAATGAATGGCATACACTATGTAAATTATGACAACACTAATATATTTTTAATTTAATATAACCATATGGCATTATCAACAAGGCAAAGCAGATTTTACAGTGCCAGCTACGGAACAAGTTAAAGAAGATTTTATAGTGCGAGATCAAGATACCATCATGCACACTCCAACAAAAAATAAACAGTGGGAAAGATAGTCTGCCACTACCGACCTGGAAATGCTGCTAGCCTATGACAAAAGCAAGTTGACTAGGGCCAAAGAGGGATCTGCCAAAGAGGCCAACCATGCAGACCAGGATGAGGTAGCGGTGATCTTGTCCTAGTTCTCGTTGATGTTTTTCTCGAAGTTCTTCCGCTCCAAGTTGGTCCATTGCAGCTCATCCTACACTGCACAAAAACAAACAATTAAGATCAACAGCTGCATTCATCATCCCTTGTTTGCTTATCTAGGATAGACACTACAACTTGGAAGCAAGCAAATCATTATAGGAAACAGAGATGATCAATATATAACCAAACGCCGGGAGCTGATGCGGACAAAGTAAACTGAGCAAAGGTTATTCCATAGTCACATGCTGATTCATACACAAAAAATATAGCCATCAAGTTAGATTCTAAAAATAGCATGCACTGGTTAGTGAAGAAGGTTGTATGGCCACACAAGTCATCACTTGTCACTAGTTTTGACCGCACCCACCAAGATGGCCATGCCTACAAGAGCCAAACAACACTTTCGGATGGAGGGAGTACAACCAGCATATATCTACAATAGATAGCTACAGTGATTGATCTAATATCTGCAAGCAATTTTGTAGCTATGACATGCACATCTATCTAGGACCACTCTGAAAAAAGGTTCAGTTTTGACACGCCTGATGCAGTATAAGCAACAAAAATGGACATCAAATTCAAGGGGAACAAAACTCAACAGGCCCTGTAAATGTATGCATGACCGCCAGACTCAATCAAGACCTAAACCTATTCGTTGAACTCCAAAGCTTACACGTATCCATGCCGAGTAAATCTACACCTAGCAAACAATGACTTGTATGTCCAATAGCAAGCCAGCCCCAATCTAATAGTATTGCACGTATAGCTAGCTCACTGGCTCAGAGTACACCAATTCGAACACTAAATACGGCGGCCAGATCGAAACGAATAGAGGGACCTTTTTCTGGATTGCTTATCACATACACCATGTAGGAGCAGGAGCTCGAGCTCGATCCGTGGCCGCAACTGCTATGGGATAGGAGGATATATGTCAACCACAACAAAACAAAACAGCAATAAAACATTCCGCAGGGCGTCATCATGATCGATGTTGCCATCCAGACCAAGGTCTACTTAGCTCCAGCTGCGTGGTGTCCCTGACATCGATGGAGGGCGCCTGCTGCAACAAATCGAGCAATAAATAAATAAGGGGGTCTGAGAGAGTAGGATTTAGGTAAGGTACAGACTGAAACACCATTCATTCCATACAATCCGTGATTTATGTATGATCATGCAGAAATATGTATGAATTTTCAAAACTTGCATTATCCTACTATCACTAGTGCAGCAAGCTGCAGGTTGGCATAGTTCACGAAGCATGTACATCATGGAAGATACAATATCATCCAATGCTTGACTATGACAAAAATTAAACAATTGCACCTCACAAAGGTAGACCATAGAATCATAAGGCAAGTATGAGGGGTAGAACGGGAGGTGAGGAGCTCACTGGACGGGGTTGTAGCCTAGGCTCAGCTTCATCACCATGGCGTGCCGAGGCAGCCGACCTAATAGCGTGTAGCCATCATAGGGGTAGCACCACCACCACCGCTAGAACAGGAGTGTACGGAGTGAATCGCCATCTCATGGGTCACCTCCACCGAATAATCTAGCAAGGTATAAAGTCCCCATGTTTCAGTACAAAATAGTGGTGTCAAGAACCAAACGATACCAAGCAGAAGCTAAATTCTAGTAAATGATGATTAGTAGACAAACACAGATAGACTGGACTGACTGTAAGAAAATAACCTATCCAAAAGGGGCTAGTCACACAACACATATTGCGGGCTTCGAATTTACATTCGTGCCTTTAGAACAAGTTGCCGAAGGGATTTTTCATTTTCTTTGCACAAAAAGTTCATTTTCCTTTTTTCGAGTGCCCAAAAGGAGTTTATTTGTGAATGACCTACCAAATATTTATTGCAAAATTGGAAAAAATCAGTTTTTTAAAATATTAGGCCATATTTAATGAACAATTGACAAAATATTTGGGTGCCAAAATCTTTCGATCCACCTCTAGTGAAAAAGAGAAAACTCTGCCGATTCAATAGGAACCGAGACAAATTTGAACTGCAGGTGCCTTATAGTTTGCTCTTTATTTTTTCAGAAAATAATTTCTAGTTACATAAGTATCTATTTAATCAGAGATACAACAAAATTTTGGCAAGATTCAACCCCAAGCTATGAACGGTCATGCCTCCCGTTTTGACCACATTTTGAAACGGGCATAAATAATTCAAAAAAATGCAAAAAATGCGAAACCTTCACGTTCTGTGATCATATGTAACCAAGATACCAGGAAAAATAATAAACTTCTAATACAATAATTATTTTAAAAAAGTGTTCTTAGAAATGAGCTATCATGTGTGAAGATTCATGGCTTTCAAGTCAAATGACCAATCTTATGGCCACATTCATGGCATAGTTTGTTCAAATGATCTCATATTATGCACAAGGGCGCATGTTGAAATGGAAAACAATGTTCCCAAAGGGATTTTTCATTTCCTTTTTTCGAGTGCCCAAAATGAGTTTTTTTTGTGAAGGACCTACCAAATATTTGTTGCAAAATTGGACAAAATCATTTTTATAAAATATTAGGCCATATTTAATGTGCAATTGGCAAAATATTTGGTTTCAAAAGCTTTAGATCCACCTCTAGTGAAAAAGACAAAACTCTGTCGATTCAGTTGGAAGCGGGTCAAATTTGAACTGCAACTGCTTTATAGTTTGCTATTTATTTTTCCAAAAATCATTTCTAGTTACATAAGTATCTATTTAGTCAGAAATACATGGTGTGGTGGTGATACGTCGAGGTTTGGATAGTGGCCGAGTGCTCCAACTCGAGAGCGCGTAAACTCGCATGCCCGCCCCATGGTCATCGTGTCACCGTGGCGTTGTCATGCATTCCGAGCGGCGTATGCATGTCTTGTGGGTTGGGCACTCCCCAGGTAGGTGCTAGGAAGAAAATGACAACAGAAGATTCTCATGAGGAGACATATGAAGTCACTGTATAAATTTCATGCCATTTGGATATATAAAAATGGTACTTCCTTCACAATGCTCTCAAGTGAACAGGAAATTGAGAAAAATATTGAGGGAAGGTGGTTAAATTAAATGAGCTAAAATTTGGTGGAGGGAGGTTCTATGGGCAGGGTCATGTCCTGGTAAATTTTTAGCAATTATTAAGCAATCTAAAATATAGTTTCTTCACAAACTAAAAATATTACCAGAAACAAAGATTGGATGGTGAGCTCTCACGGATTGTTAGATGGGGCTAATTCTTTTTAGAGAGCTATGATATGGGCACATAGAAGATGTGGAAAAATTCAACTCATTAGGATATGCATAGCTAGTACTTCCTTCGCGAAGCTTCTAGCTGAACAAAACCTTTGGAAATTTGGCAAGGAAGATTTACTAGGCAAATGGAGCTGAATTTTTTTCATGAGGAAATGATTTGGATAGGAAAGAGTGCCCAAAAATTTTGAGGGCAATCAAGAATATATAAATATCACTTCCTTCCCAAAGTGTTGTTCTAAACAGAATAATAAAATGGATATTGTTGAATTATTTTTGAACTAGGCAAGGAAGGTTTTTGACATATTTGATTAATATATAATCCAAAGAATTTATGAGAATTGTTTGGGAATTTTAGGAATAGCAAAAATATAGGTTGCTTCACAACCTAGGGCAAAAATTGACACATGGACATAAAACATAAGCAAAACTGATGAGGTGGCACCTAGTCATCGCAACCCACCACAATTTACAAGGTTATGATCATCTGTATTGGTCGTGATCAGCTAGAAATTAGGCAGCGGACTAGTGTTGTCTGCTTTACGACCATTTCGTGTAAGGAAATTACGACCTTTCTGACCAAAATGGTCGATATAGTTGAGGGTTTGGAGACCTCCGAACAGCTTATGACCAATTGGTCTGAAATGGTCGTAGATTTATTACCATTTCTTCCCGGGTCACTGACAGAAGGTCACAAGTTGACATATTTCTTGTAGTGCCCCATCCTCGCCGTTGACTCGTTCGCGACGACGTCCTGGTTCACAGGCGCCATGTCCGGGACTGGGCTCCGCCGGGCTGGCACTATGAGGTGCTACCTTCAGGGGGGCGCAGCTTGGTGAGGAACCCGTGTCCCGTCGTCAACCCGGAGTTTCTTTGGTGGCATTCTTGTGGGCCAGTTTTGGTGCAGAGGCAGCCGGCCCCGCCGGAGGTGGTATGTCGCCGTGTTAGGGAGGAGGACGAGCACGTCTGTCGCTACATGGATGCGTGGGACGCCAGGTTCTCCAATACCTGGCAGGTTCTTCAGGGATCGCACCCGAGCTATGATCCTATCATAGTTCCTTCTCTTTGGGTGTCCACCGCCGGCCGCGCGAGACGTCAACTGGATCTGCAGTAGTGATATTATATAATCAATAATATTTCGAGATGTATTAGTAATAATATTCGAGATGTATTCGAGATTATATTCGATAATATTCGAGACGATTTATTTGAGATTATATTAGATGATGAATATTATGTACTACGATTCAGTTTTCCTTATTGATTGCATGCATTGTAATTTGAATACTAAATTGTTTTATCTTTCTTCTGGGTTAGTTAAATAAAAGCTATGGACAATACCGACAGAGAAGGAGAAGAGGCTCTGTTCAACATCATACGCTCCACGAGCCCAGAGCATGGAGATGAAGATGATGACCGCTCGCAATATCTGAACAATTACGGTGAGGGTTGTATGTTTGATGAAGATGAAAGAATAGATGAATTCGACAACGATGTTGACAAAGAAAATGTTCTTCAAATAACAAAGACTGGCAAGGTATATTTATTATATAAGCCATCCGATGATCATTACATGTCTTCATTGAGTTGTATATGTATTAATGAATCGATCTTTCTTCTGTTAGGCCTCTGGATCGAGCAAATCTTCTACAAGCGACAGGGTAGTTCGAGGCCCGGCCAAAAAGTTGGACCCTAGCGTAAAGTTCAACCGATTCCATCAATACATCAACTGGCGAACCGCTTGAACCTAAGAAAAATGCGACCAAGTTCAAGAATCAATGCGGACTTATTGTTAGGGACCAAATCCCGATCTCCACATAAGAATGGAAAAAGCCAGCAAAGGGAGATCGAGGAGTTACTTTTGTCGATGGAAGAGCAAAAGATGTGCTTGGGACCGAGCTGATGTCACATTTCACACTACCAGATAACTTGACAGATGCAAATCTGAAGAAAGTCAGAAACTATGCTCTTAAAAAGATGGCGATCGCATTCAACACCTTGAAGAAAAATGCATGGGCTGCGTACGTCAAAGCAAACAAGACGACTCCAAAATTCGAGGGAGCACTGGTGAAGGAAAAAGATCACTGGGACGATTTCGTGAAGTTCAAGGAATCAGAACTAGCTAAGGAACGGTCGAGAAAGAACAAGATTAATGCTGCGAAAAAGCAGTGGCACCATACTCTGGGGCCAGGTAGCTACCAGACGACCCTGCCTAAGTGGGATCAATCCAAACAAGATATGATTATTGTAGGGGTCACTCCAGCTATAGTGAACTGGCCCCCGAGGTGCAGGACATGGTTTGATGCGCATGGGGGGAAGTTGGACCCAAAGACAGGGGCTATTATGGTGAAGGCAAGTCTTAAAAAAGTGACAGATGAAATTCTGGTGAAAATAGAAGAAGCTCGAACGGGGGTGTTCACGCCCAACAGTGAGGACGACAAGCTTACGTGTGCCCTGAAGAATCTTGAACACCTGGGAAGAACACGAGGGAAAGGCATTGTTCCGTGGTTTGAGGGGTTTGCTGGTTGGAACGACGACTACAGAAGCCATGTGAGAAAGAAGATGTAGGAGGAGCGGAAGAAGAAGGAGGAAGCACTCCGCCTTGAAGGCCTAGAATCAAAGCACCTGGAGTTGGAATCCAGAGACGGGCAGCAGCAGGAGCATATCGACTCACTCGGCCAGGAAAGGGTGTCTCAGCGGCAGCATGAGCAGATCGATCCAACATTGGATACCACCGTCCCATCTATGCCGAGAAGCAGCGTGGGTTCCGCCCCGGCCGATATCGATGATGATGCACTGCTAGCTAGCTACCCTGTGGATGATATCAAAGACATGACTAACTCTGAGCTACACATGAAAGTGAAAAACTTATCCATGAAGGTGGCGGACGACTATGCTATAGCAAATCCCCCAGAAGCAACCTTCCATTGCAATCCCATTCCATCTGGCTATGCTCGTGTCGGGGTTGATTAAGTGCTGTCAGCATATCACGAGCTACAACTTGACATTCCTGGAGGTGACGAGGAGAGAACACTGGGAGAGGCCATACATCGTATCATTCTATGGAAAAAGGATTGCATCGTCTTTCCAAGGCCACCGACTCCTCCTCCTCCAAGTCCCCACCGTGTCACTCAACTTCTCCTCCTCATCCAAGTCCGGCACCACGTCAGCCGACTCCTCCTCCAAGTCCGGCACGACGTCAGCCAACTCCTCCTCCTCCAAGTTCGGCACCGCTTCAGCCGACTCCTCCTCCAAGTCCGGCACGGCGTCAGCGTGCTCTGTCGCCTAAGCAACAACGGAAGAGAGAGGCCGCAGCTATGATGACTAGCGGTACAACAGGCAAGAAATTCAGATATGGTCCAAGCCTCAAGCCTCTTCCGAAGTTGCCTTACCACATGATTGAGGAGGAACTCGAGAGCGCAGTGGTTGCCAAAGTGAAGGCCCATTTTGGACCGAAACCTCCCCGGCCGCCAAAGGAGAAAGTACATGAGCATGTCTCACAACACTTCATTGATATAACTCGACCCGCTGTCAATTAGAAGGACATCGACTATGTGAGGTCTATCAAGATGTCATATCTTGCAGGACAATAGGACTCGAGCTCGAGCTCTAGCGAAGAAATTGGCAAAAAAAGCGGGAAAACTATCCCCCATCTGGGAGAACAGGCACTGCAGTCGATCCCCCGGCTCATTGTTCAAACACCTGTGAGTACCGCCGGTTGGCTAGGAGTAACCGAAGAACATATTAGGATGGATAAAGAGGTCGGTGTCAGTGTTGAACAACTCCTAGGCCTTGAGGAAATCCCCGGCCTAAAAAAGTCAGAAGTAAAATATCAATATGCCCGCCGCAAACCTCTGGTCAAGCCTGAAGATGTCAAGCTTCTACCAACGAGAATGTACGATTTGCATATGTGGTACATGCAAATAAAAGCAAATACCAATCAAGAGTCCCTCAGGCTGAGAGTCAAAAGGAGGCATTACTTCCATATTAAAGATCCATGGATTCATTATTCATAGTTGTTTCAGTTATTCAATCAAGACGCACTCAACAAATCTTTAGTCAGTCGCTATTGTCTGTAAGTGATTTCTTTCTATAATTTAAGTCTCTAGCTAGTTGTGCTCTCGTTCATTACCTATAGTTATCCTCACTATATTCGTTTCTGTGGTATTATGCAGAATGAAGATGTATGAAATGAAACAAGCTAGACGCTATGACATTGGGTTCAATGATCCAAATACGATTAATCAAAAGATATGGATAACTACATATTCGAGAAAAGACACAGAGAAAACCATGCTAGATTTTTTGAAGCATCTAAACACCCAACCAGAAATAGTACTTCCTGACAACTTCGGGTGAGTGTTACTATATATATCTTGTACTACAAATTCAATTTTTTGCTTACTAGATGTTAATAAGTCTTGTTGATGAGTTATGCAGTTACTACTAGATCTTGTTAATCATTGAAATTGACAAGGGAAAAGTTGAAGTACTCGACTCGCTATTTAAGGATCCATCCGAATACGCAATCGTGAGGGTGCTGCTTGACAGGTAATTTCAATCATTATTGCACTATGTCGGCCTCTTTAATTACTTCATTTTCTGATATCAACTATAGTTAATAACTCATTTATTCATTTTCTTTGCCGGTGGCAGGGCTTGGGCCAAGTTCATCAAATAGGTCCCGGGCGACTGGGTACAACAGTTGAAATGGGTGCGATCTAAGGTAATTAAGTACTACTAGCTAGCTAGCTACGTCTATGCATCTCTTTAGTTCTTGTTTCAATACCATTATCATGCTTGAATAATTATTACCTGATTAAATTTTATTCTCGTAAAGTGCATGAGGCAAGATCAGGGGACTAGTTTATGCGCATACTACGTTTGCGAGAACACTCGCATGACCACGTTTGAAAGGAACAGAAAGGAAAGAAATCTTTGGGTACGTTTGTCAGAACACTATCATGATCTAGCTAATATATATACACACAACTAATATATTCATCTGGATCTCCATCTTGTAGCTGATAGAGATGCGGGGCTAGATCATACCGGAGGCTCGGGTACAAGCAATTCAAAAGGAATTAGCTGGATTTCTGGTCGACCAGGTCATAGATCCCAAAGAAGAATACCATTAAGAGATCAAGAACAAGTAATGCCTGCATATATATGTAATGGTGCTCAAATTGTAGGAAAAATTATATATATATTATAGGAGAAATTAATTTTCATTTCAAACATATGTTTGAAATATATATAGTAGCGTAATATATGTTTGAAATGAAAATTCATTAAACGGAAAACACAAAATTAAAAGGAAAATTAAACCATAATTAATTCATAAACCCCTAAAGAATTAAAAGGAAAAATAAAACAAAATTAAAAACTAAATACTTTTAGTCCCGGTTGGTATTACCAACCGGGACTAAAGGTCCCCTAGCCCATGGCGCCGGCGGATGCCATGTGGAGGGCCTTTGGTGTTGGGCTGTGTTGAACCGGGACTAAAGGGGGTAGGTTTTAGTCCGCACCATTTAATGTCGGTTCGAGAACCGGCACTAAAGGCCCTTACCAACCGCGACAATAGGTTGTTTCTGCACTAGTGGCTACACGGTAAGGCACGCGATCAAGTTCGGAACAATGTTGTAAAAATTAAAAACTGTTTTGAACACATCATCATGTGTTCACTGCTTCTTCGACTGCATTTAGTGACGATGGTGATCCTCCAGGGTTGTTAAGGCACCTTCGTAGAAGATCCCTGTTGATGACTTGGACTAGTGTCTATTTGATTCCTCGGAAGTCAACTCTGGAGTCGTTAGTTGGTGCGGGAGTGGCAAGGGCTTCAGCCCCCCCCCCTCCCCTCATTTTGTGACGCCATTCTTATGTTTGAACCTTCTATGCTTCCCAGCGAAATTATTCAAGTGGTACATGACGTACCAAGGGGTTGTCTTTTTGGCTTCATGCTGTTGAATGCAACAAAAGGATGTGTTATGGCCGAAATGCACAATGTCTTCCTTGTCTACCTTTTTACACCCTTTCTTGAAATATCCTTTCTTGCTATCATAAATGTGTAGAGCTTCATTTAAAAAAGTCTTCGGGTTGTTGTAGTTTCTTTTCACTTTTCTATTCGAATCCAAGAAAAATGAAAAGAGGTCATTGGAGATATAATAATGAGGATCAATTTGAAGTCGATGCGCAAACAGTACAACACACAAGTTATTGTCGGCCTTAGTACGATAGAAGGATAATAGAAATATGTTGAAACTTATTGAGATTGTCGGGGGCCAAGAACACTTACCTCATATGGAAAGGTACTAGGTGGTGGTCTGCGTACTAATTATCAATGAACAATTTGCCTAGGAATGTTATAATTGTGTTCCATCCATTTCCGGTTTTAATTGTCGGCTCCTCCATGCAGCAAGGATCCACCACCGCGATCTTACTCATCCTATCTTCCCTGGCCTTACGGGCTAGGTCAAGCGTCTACATCCTTACTATACTGGTTTCATCCAGGTACTTTAGGTGGAAATTCTTGAAGATATGTCTCAAGTCAATGTGCAACATGGTTGCCTGGTAATCATCGACGAAGCCAAGACCCTTTGGAACCTTCACCATGTATATAGGGACATTGTTAATCGCAGTTTGAAACATGACTTCGTCGGCTCGCTCTTTATCAAGAACATTGTTATGAAGAGACCTCATGGTGAATCCCATGCTTCCATACATATCTTTCGGTATTGTTGGTGTGCCAGCGTAATGGACCACAAACTAGTACCGTCTAGGGCTGCCTCTACCGGTAATCACCTTCATAAGGATCTATGCTTGACAACACGATTGGCGACAGTAGGACACTTTGTGAAGGGTCTACATCGACCCTTTAGGGGTGTTCACTTTGGGTGTTGTCGGTAGCTATGGTATGGTTGGCGGCAAAAGAAACACCACCATCACAGTCATCTGCTAACTAGATGTTCTGGGAGGGGCTCATCTGCCTGAGCCACACCATCTATCCTGGGGACGGACGTATGTCCTGGCGATGTCGGGGTAGGCTAATGCAGGTTACTGCTTCCCAAAAGGATTTACGACTCGGTCCACCTTAGGGGCCAAGGCAGACAATGGATGAGATTGTAATATACTCCACCATCAACGCCTTGAGGTTATTCAAAAGGTTGTACATCCTCAAAACCGTCAAATACCCGACGCACAAATATCTTAGTCAAGGTGTCCAGTATTTTAATGTGGTGTATAAGTGTGCCCTTTGGTGCAGCAATAGTACCTTATGCAATTTCCTTCAATTGGTCGTTCACGATGGATTGGAGAGTACAAGGGGCATTCGCCTGCGAAAGATATATCATGTTTCAATTGCCGATGTTAGATATTTCAACAACTAAAACATATCATCAAGCATGGTAGATGCATATCTGGAGAGGGATGATTACTGGAGCGCTTTGATGATCTTAGACGAGTAAGACATGGACGGGCTGCTATGATGGGATGCAACGGAATGCACCTCTCTATCGAAGTTTATGGGGGCAGACACGGAGAGGATCTGGCTTGTGTTAACATACTTGGCAACAATCCCACCAGCTCGGCCTGCGTTGGCTGCTATTTCCTTGGCGGTGTTTCTTTGCCAATTCTGCATAGCTTCATCTATTTTCCCGTCTACAGATAGACGGTTAGCTTATCTACGACTCTTTCTTAGTTCGGGCTCTTCCTTCTAGTGTTCATTCCATCTTTCATGATAATCGGCGGCATTCACATGACTAGGCACCAGTCACATGACTGTTCGTTGGCTTGGCTAATTGGTCCTTGCCTAAGACCAGGTTGCAAGCCTTGTTAAGAGGGTTCTCCCACTTAAAACAAGACTCCCCTAATGAGCCAAGTTCCATGTAATATTGTGTCCGCAATGTGGAAGATGACTGTTTAGAAAAGTGAGTGTGTGCAAAAAAATGCACTACATTATATTTAAGGTAGTAAAAAACGAACGAGTTAACTAGCTACAAAGAGTTTCTTAAGTTTTTTTTGTCTTCTTGTCTCTTAATATGTACTCATTTTTATTCCCCTCCCAGTCGTACCAGGCATGAAGAAAATTGTTCGAGTGCTCCTCCTTCAATCTCTTGAGTGGATTAGGTTTTCCCGTCACCTCGAAATCGGCATCTTCCTTGTCCCACCTCCGCTTATTGCCTGGGCAACTACGACTACCTAGTTTGTGGGTACCAATGATCTTCTCCCTCATATCATCACCGCATTTTCCCAACTCTCATGCTACAAATGAACTAACATGAGAGTTATGGATTGATAAGATTTGTACCCACAAACTAGGTAGGAATAACACATGATTTTTTTACTTATTTATATCTCATTATCAAAACACATGATTTTAAACTAATACATTTTACATTACAATTAACAGTATTAACTAATCAATTTAGCAAAATACTAAGATATATAGGCTTCATCATACAATTGGATCTACAATATAAATGTATCACAACCAAATAAAAATATATTTATAATACAATTGGAGTTCATTCGATCAACCGGGCATCAAAGAACAATAAAAGAAAATAACAAATTGTATGTCTCCACAAACTAGTTGAAACCACTTAGATAAATATTGGTATATATGCTGGTGTTTATGTGTATTTTAACATTTTCAATATCATTACATGGATCTGTGATAATCTAGGAAATAGGTTGAAACAAGTTTCCAGGGTGCATGAGTGTGTATCCTAGGTGCAAGCAATTATAAACTTGGAACGTTCTAGAGTTCATAAAGTATCTATAAAGAGTTTCTTCTCGAATAATTGACACTGCTTGTTTATTGTCAAACTTAGGTAATTCAAAATAATACTTCCCATAGGCTAGTAAACTTTGGTAGAGGTAGCAAAAGGACTGATGTGTCATGCTAACTCATCTAGCGCACTTGGATACGTACACTTCAATCTAATCCGTGTTTCTTCCATAATTTCTACATTGCTATTGTATCAAAAATGTATAACGTTGTATAAATACAATATAAATGTAGAGAAATGAAATATGCACTAATAGTAGTGGCGCAGGACACGAACGGATTTAGCAGTAGCGCTGGACCAAACAAGCACTACCGCTAGCTCTAGTAGCAGCAACGCCAGTCATGAAACGCGCTACTGCTAATACTTAGTTAAAGCATCTTAGATGTAGTGCAAGGGCCCACGCTACTGGTAGGCCTTTACACCCAACTAGGGTTTTTCCTAGTAGTGACTTATCATGAACAAGAAAATATGATAATAACCTATTTATTATTGCCTTTAGAGCATATTTTCAACACTGCAGGGGGCAGATTTGTCAATCCCGGCTTTAGATGCTCTGACGCCACCAGGGACGAGGCGCGCCGACGACGGTGCCAGCGGGAGGCAGAGGAACCCTAACTTTTCTTAGCACGAGAGGCGGCGGTTGTGCGTGGTGCGTTCCATAGATGACAAAACATAACCATTGATGGAAACATTTATGGTATCTTTCAGAAAAGGATTGTGTAATCACAATATTATTATAGCCCTTGCATAGGAGCTGCACTTTTTTTATGGGTTCGTGATAGCTTTTTCTTAGTACGCGCAGTTTTTAGTTTTTGACAAGCAACATCTGCTTTATCCAATCAGCAAAATAGTGTCACCATTCACAAGCAAAATAATAACGACAGCAGGGGCGGTATCTATCTAACAAGTAGGGGAGATACGTACCTAGCCTGACCAATTCATGAGCTATCTGATTAGCTTCCCTATTACAATGAGCATAAAGGACATGATTCAAATCTAATGACATGAAATAAACTTTACGATAGAACAAACATGTTGACGTGCACGATAGAACAAACATGTTGACAACAACTGACTATAGGATGCAGTAGGAAGAGAAATGAGATACAGAATGTTTACTTCCATACGAGGACAACTCGGAAATAAGCATTGGCCCATGTGAGACGGCCCAACAATAATGGTTAGTTGCTGCCATCTTGGATCGCTCGTTGCCTCGGGACCGGGATGGGGGCTGTTATGTCTCGCTTCACACGAGACAACGGAAGTCTCGCTAAAGGTCCGAGCTAGTTGGGCTGGCCCAAGCACGCTGATATGTCACATTTTTTATTTTTATTTTATGTTTTCTTCTTGTTTCCGTTTTTTGCATCCATTCTTTTACTTTTTCTTCTGCTTCCAAATACTCAAAATAAATATATTACCAAATTAGTCTAAATATTGAAAATTGTTGACCAAGCAATTGCAAATTTTTAAATGTGTATAGAGAAAATTCTTATCACGTATACGAAAAATGTATATAAAAATTAAGTAAAATAATTTGGTTATGTATTTCGGAAATGTTTATAAGACATTTGAAGAAATGTTGAACAAGTGTTTGAAAAATGTTAGTTAAGCATTTCGAAAATGGTAAATGTGTATAGACAGAATCTTGACCATATATTAATTGAATTATTTTCACATTGTATATACAAAATTTAGTCAAGTATTTTGAACCACAATGTTGACCAAGCATTTAGGAAATGTGAAATCTGTATAGAGAAAAAGATGACCGTTTATTGGAAAAATAATCAAAATATTATCATTTATGTAAAAACATTAATCAAGCAATGAAAAAATGCTGCCCAAGTTTATTTTAAAATGTGAATCAATCATTTGAAAAATGTTAACTGTGTGTAAAAAAATGTTGAACTGGTTTTAAAAAGATGATGAAACAATTGGTCAGGTATATAGAAATGTTAATCAAGAATTTTAAAATTTCGTGAAAGTTTTTATAAAAATATTAATCAAGCATTTGGAAAACGATAATGTATATAGAGAAACTTTTAACCAAGTATTCAGAGATATTAATGTTTTTAGTTGATATTTATAATTAAGAAAATTAAAAAATATTGAAATTTCTAAAAAAAAAGACCATGTATTCAAAAAATATTCTTGTTTGACAAATATTTAAAACCGTGTAAACAAAAATATTAACCATGAATAAGAAAATTGTATAGTCTTTTCTAGATATTTTTAGAATTATGCAAAAAAACATTAAGCAAAATAACAGAATGGGAAAAGAATCGTACGAAAAAATGAAAATTAAAATAAGAAACAAGGGGAAAATGCAAAAAAGAATGAAAATAAGGAGAAAAAAAGAAACAAAAGAAAGAAAATAAAAGAAAAACAATCCGAAGTAAACCGATTCAAATTGCCCCTACTAGGACGCACCCCTTATTCTTACCACGAATCGGACTTGGGTGGACTGACTATCGCAGTGCTTGATCTTCCTAGAGACAAGAGATTGATCCCTTCTTCTCCCCTTTCCTCTTTTCTTATGAATGATCTAGCCCAATATGACGCGATGATATAGAAGCTTCATCGAGAGCTGCTACCGTCTCAATGTGATACACAACACTCGCGGTTAGATCTTCTATACCGGACGTAATGCAAAAGACTGAGCCTACACATCATCCCCTCCCACGTGCCGTATTGGGCTGGACCAAGAGACGGCCGGGAATCCTCCCTGTTATTTCATTTCGTTTTTTCTTTCTGTTTTCATTTTTTCTTTACAATAATTTAGTACTTCAAAAAAAACTCCCACTTTCATATATATATGAAATTTAGAAAAATAATCCTTAATTCAATAACTAGTGGAGTAAGAAATGTTTTCATTATTTTCAAAAAAATGTAAACGTACTAAAAAATCATGAGTTTCAAAAAATGTTAAATGACTCATTTTTTTTAACCAGTTCAAAACTCTTTGCTGATTCGAAAAAAGTTAGTGGATTCATATAAAAGGCTCATTAGTTCAAAAATTTTTTGCTGTTTTAAAAACAAATGTGTAGATGTTTCCAAAAAATGTTATCGGTATCAAATTAAATGTACCAAAATGGAATTTGATACAATAAAATGGCCACAGGACGTAACTCTTGACATGGACAAGAAGGAACACACACATACACCCCCCCCCACCCCCCCCCACACACACAGAGAGAGAGAGAGAGAGAGAGAATGCGTTGCACTAACGAATATCCAATTGTGTTGTATTCTGAGTATCTAATAGGACAACCACTCATAGTAGTTGTGTTGTAGTTCTCATCGACCCAATATGAAAATAAAAAGTCACCTGTGAACGCCCCAATCCCGTCATAGAGTTGATTTGTGTATATTATATTGGATATGATATGATTTGCCATGCGATGGAGTCTAATGAGGTGCTACGCTGTTGCTAGTTGTTGGCATCTCCGGTTGATTCGATAATATACTTGACCAACTGTTCGAGAGCGTCGTATCCTATACCTTATCTTATATAACTAAGTAGTTGATCCTTACTAACATATTTAACTCGACATACAATTATATCACCTAATTACACTATTATGAATGGACAGAGGCCCACGTCAGCATGCAACATGCACGCAAAAAAAGACTCAAACGTCTCCATTATATTATGCTACTAATATTCAGTAAATATTTTATTATTATATGAATTTTTTGTTTTATTTCTTGTATTAGTAATCCAAATATGTATGTTCATATAGTAAAATCTTACTTAATTATTGTTTTAGATCTTATATTAATATTCAAAATACTCATGTTCATATCATCAAATATTAATCAATACTATATAGCAAGAAATTCTTGCAGCAATGCACGAATTATCGCCTCGTTGTTATACAAAATTGTTGAAAGTGACATGTCCCATGTCACTATATATTAATGATTCCATAATTTTGCCTTACTGTTGCATGTTCCAGTGCCCACGTACGAAAGCTTGCTCTTTCGGGTTCTGCCTATTTTGACGACTTACGCAAGATCTGACTGGCTCGGTGGAAGAATGCTCTTGAAAATGAACGATGCTCTTGAAAACTTCGACAGGATAATTCCTTTAATTTTATTCACCACGATACTTCATTATGTGATAACATGTCTAACTAGTAGTTTCAAGAATTTATCATGAAAATTTTGATATTGTAACATAATAAAGGGTGTCATCAGTATGTATGTTTCTCTACAAAACAACCATTGAAAGTTGTTGTGATGTAGATCTCATCGAGTAATTATTGATTACAAGGTTGTTCCCGGATTTAATAGAAAAACATAGCTGCAATGACATTCCAACAAACACTTCAGGTCCAAACAAAGTTTTGTTGTCTTATACCTCTAGGTGCAAAAAGATACAACATTGCACTCCTATACATAAGACACAATACGTAAAGATTGTTTTCTAGAAAACGACAAAATGTGAACTTGTCATTCGTTTTATTGGCAGATTGACCTGAACGACAATTTGTGTGAGTTAGGACTTGACGCATAACAACAACATTGGCAAAATATGGCTACCTAGATGTAGGTTATTCGCAGTGGTCACATAATCCACTTCATGCTCGATCATAATTGTCGTTTGAAAGATGGAGGATTTATTTTCGATGGAAACTGCAGGAAAAAGCCATATTGAACAACCTTTTATTTTCAAGAAGATAAGAACAAGATACAATACAGCCGCTACATGACGGAGCAGTCGACACAGACAAGAGAGAGAGAGAGAGAGAGAGAGAGAGAGAGAGAGAGAGAGAGAGAGACTAACATATGTTCTCAGTTTCTCATGGAACGACTACTCAAAGTAGTTGTGTTCTAGTTCCCATCGATAAAACTCAAGATGGCAATGGGGCTGAAATATGCTCCTTGTAGCTCTTGTTATTGCTCTATTTTGGTCATGTTATGCTGCTGAAATATACTCCTTGCAGCTGATGAACCATGTACTATTGTATTGTGCTGAAATTTGCTCAAGTTATGTTGCTGAAATATGCATTTTTGTTGATGAAATGATATTTTGTACTGTGTTTGCTTTAAGATGCTGATTTCCCCATGGGTTTAGAAAATCCGATGGGTTTAGGGGACGGGCGAAAAGCTAGCCCCACACATGGTGATGGGGACGGGGACGGGCTTGAGATTTTTTTGTGGGGATGGGTTTGAGCAGGCAAAACCTAGTGGGTTTTGTCCCCGTTGCCATCTTGAGATAAGACACCTGTGAATGCCCCAATTCAGTCATCGATTTGATTTGTGTATATTATACCAAATATCACATGATTCCTGATGTTATGGAGCCTTAAAGTAATGAGCCATTACGTTGTTTCTAGTTGTTGCTACTTGACCAACTGCTCTAGAGCATCGTATCCCATATCCTATCCTATATATAACTAAGTACTTGATCCCACTAATATATTTATCTCAACATTTTTGTCAAATGCGACGTTTAGAAAAGATTTAATTGGACCCGGACTTCAATCATGGAACATCCTGCTCCGACGGTTATCTATGGTGCAATTATCGCATGTGTCGGGTGTATTGCGATGGAACCTACATGAGAATGGAAAATTCTCAGCGGAGTCTATGTATAGAGCAATAATCCAGTCTAATTTGCCATCTGATAATAACAAGATCTCTAAGATGAAGGCACCTCTTAAGAATAAAATCTTTGCATTGTGTCTTCGTCGCGAAGTCATTCTTACTAAATATATCCTTATTAAGATGGATTGGCATCGAAGTCCACAATGTGTCTTTTGTCACCATAATAAGACAATAAAACATTTATTTTTCCAATGCAAATTTGCTCTCTTCTTATGATGGGAACGCTTGTTGTCATATGGTTGCTTTGGCTATGTAGATATGATAAGGCTTTTAACGATAAAAGCACTTCTCTGATGCAGGTTATCTACAGATGTGGTACTCTCTAAAATGTGTGAAAAATTGAGACAGGTTTACGGAGATGTGTACATGATTGGAGGCTATGGCAAGGGATACTTTTACCCAACATTATCTTAGGATCGCTCCCCCTCTGCATTAGGTGTTATATGGACTCTTCAAGTTTCTTTCAATTTTCGCCTTTGTATTTTTCTTTTGTGTGAGAGGACCTTATTTGGCAGATGCCACGTGTAAGGCTTAAATTTTTTATGTAACAAAGCATCTTTTTTTTTAAAAATATTAAATTTCACATGTAACTATATCTCCTTACTAAACTATTATGATGAACAATGCTCACCTCAACATGGAGCATGCAAAAAGTGTCAAATTCCTAAATTATATTATGCTACTTATATTCAATAAATACTTCATAACAATATTTATGTTTTGTATTAGTTATTACATTATTAATTCAATATTTATGTTCACACATCAAATCTTACTTAATATATAGTTTTCGTTTTTATATTATGAGTCCAAATATTCATGTTCACATAATCAAATCAACCTAAATATATAGCAAGCAATTGTCGCAACAATGCACGAGGTATCATTTAGAATACGAAATTGTGGAAAGTAAGCATGCCACTATATATGAGCTATTGCGTTATTTTATTCCGACCTGTTGCCTATTCCACTACCCACGACAACAGATCTTCCTCCATTTAACCCTTGCCATCATGTTTGCAATAATGATTCGATTTTATCAAAATACACAAGTGACCAAAAAATAATAATGAGTTTCTCTCACCATGGGTGAAGTCAGCACAGCTCAAATTCGTTTCTTCCATTCAGGCTCTAGTTGTTGTTCCGTCTCAGCCATGATGCTCTGTTCGGTCTGGTTGTGCGGTACCTCGCTACACTTGTTTTTTGCTTATTCCGATACCTGTCAGGGTCCACCTCTCTAGGCGAGCTACGCCGAATCTGACTCGCTCGACGGAACTAGATTAGGCTGTCAAAATTTTGGTGTAAATGAACAATGCTCTTGAAAACCCCCAAAAGAATATGTGCTTTGATTGGTTTTCACCACGATTCTTCAGTATATCATAACATGTCTAATTAGCTGTTTGAAGAATTTATCAGGAATATTTTGATGTTATTATAAAAAAAGGTGTCATAAATATGTATGTTTATCTACGGAACAACCACTCAAAGTTGTTGTGATATAGTTCTCATTGACTCGCTAAACAATACAAGTTTGTTCCTGGATTTAATAGAAAACCACAAGTGGAACGATGTTTGAACAAACACTTCAGGTTAAAACAAAGTTTTGTTACCTTATACCTGTAGCTGCAAAAAAGATACAACAATACACTCCAATAAGAGCAAAAGTTATCTGCTTGTCCTGTGATCACTCTTCACCTTGAACAACTAGGAGAGCTTTAATCGCCGTTGAAGGGCAACCCACTGCCGAGGCCACTGTAGGAGATATGCCCTAGAGGCAATAATAAATGTTATTGATTATCTCCCTGTTCATAATTATGTTTATGTTCCATGCTATAACTGCAATGATTCTCGAGTCTACAAATAAAACGAGGCTTGGAGGGAAACTCATGTGCACGTGTGGGATAATAAATGGTAAAATGTATTCCTAGTCTGGCCTCTAAGACTGGCTCAAGTATTGCATGATGATCCTGTTTTCCTGATCATGGGCATGGCTATGCCGGCAATTTTGAGGGCACAATGTTAGAAGAACATTTGTGTTGAATCGACCCAAATTAATGTTATGCTATGAGATACATTCGTCATAAGTTAATGGTTAATAACACAAAGAAGTTAATGTTTGCATAATTCCTTAGACCATGAGAGTATCGAGTTTCTTCATGCTTGCTTCATGAACTTTGGGGTTTGTTAAACGTCATCCGTAAATGGGTGGCTATTACGGCGGCTTACGGGTTCATGGAAAAGTAAGTGAAGTAACTTGATAGCTCAAGATTGGGATTTGCTCCTCCGACGATGGAGAGATATCTCTGGGCCCTCTCGGTGTTACGGTATCCATCATCGTCTGGCCAGACACTTTGCGATTTGATCACGGGAATGCCGGAACACGGGAACGAGAAAAGAGAACAATACCGATAACGAGGTAACTGGCATAGTGGACAAGTTGTTGATCCATGGGGATGCCAACATGTCTCACCTCGGGTATTTGTAACATATCGCGAAGCAACAGGAATAGCACACGTCAACTGGAGGTTCACTCGAATATTTATTCGTGTGGGTATAGGGATCGATATGGGTGTCCACGGCTCCGATGTTGATCATTGATCGGAAGGGGTTCCGGGTCATGTCTATGCTTCACCGAACCTATAGGGTCACACGCTTAAGGGTCATCTATCTGTTGAATACTAGACAGGGAGTCTGAGAGAAAATCACCGAAAAGTTTCGGACACCGGAAAAGTTTCGGACAGTAGAAAAGTTCCGTAGACAGGTCACCGGAACAATTTCGGTGAAACTGAAAAGTTGTTTCAGAGGATACCATAAAGTCAAATTGGTTTTGGCACATGCCTGATAATTCTTGGAGGGTGCCAGAATCATTCTGGAAACTTCTGGGAATTTTCCGGAAGAATAACCGGAAATGTTCCGGAGCTGCCGGAACCGCTTCAGATGCTTTTCGCAGATGAAAAACACTATTCCGGAATTGTTCCGTATCGTATTGAAAATTATTTTAGTGGGTGCTAGAAATGTTCTAAGCCCACATAAATATTTTTAGTTCGAACGGACGCTGAAAAATGTCGCCATGAATAGTGAAAGTGCTTTTTGGACTACTTTATGGAAAGCCACCTTTTGGGGCTTTGCTCCAAAAGATCTTGGGGATGACATGGATGGATTGGAGCCATTTTTGGGGCCCCACATGAGGGTGTGGCCGGCCACATGGTGGACTCCTTCATGGAGTCCCTCTTGTTCCTTGGTTTCACTTTTATGCCTTTGTGGAAGGACTTCATTCATGTGCATTTTGGGTTTTATTGTAAAACCACCCTACCCCTTGGTTTTCCTATAAATAGAGGAGATGTGGGCTGCCATTTGATGATCCTTGTGCTCTCATACACATGCTTTGCTTTGCAAGCTCTCTCTCTCCCTCCCAGCGAAATAATTTCGTAGAGCCGAAAGGCTGTCTGGGTTCCGGCAGGAACTAGTTCTGGACGGCGAAGCCCTGCCGGATAGATGACACCGTATGTGTGCAACTCTGTAGAGAGATCGTAGTTTCGGTCTTAGTTCGAGAGTGCCTCCCGAAGGGCTGTCTGTGTGACCGTCCAAGTTTTGGAGGTCCTCCCGAAGGGCTGTTCGAGTGACAGTCCGAGTTTCGGAGGTCCTTCCGAAGGGCTGTCCGCGACACCGTCCGGGGGGCTATGCGACCGCCTCCCGGAGGGCTGTCCGCAGGGCAGATGAGGGTATACATCCTCGCGGTTGGGAGGTTGTAAAATCCTAGCTGCGGGGATCTGCACCGCCGTTCGTCATCGACTCTACTTCCGCTGCGCTTCGAGTCGGTACGGATCAGATCAAACCTTGTATGCAGTCTCCATAGTGGTCCTGGGCTGGTGCGTAGGTCGGAAAATTTTTGTTTTCTGTCGCGTTCCCCAACAGCCACGTGATGATAAAGTGAACCACATAAGATGTCGAAAGTCAATGTTGTGCAGAGACCATTGCAATTTCTCTTGGCCACCCTACTCATCAAAAGGGTGAACCAGAGAACAATGGAAGGCATGAAACCTCAAACTCCGTTGAAAGACATGGAACACCGATATTTCACTGCCACCATCAGTACCCATGAGAGGAGTTCAACCAACATTACATGGAGGTCCAAAAAAAATAGCTTGGTTAGTGGTCCTAGAGCATTTCCTCCACCTCCAGTAGATACCCCAAGGACTGCATGCTATCCTACAAAGCTCCAACGGAGATGCCAGGCAACCAACAACAGATCGAAGGCTCCAGGACGATGCTCAAAAAGAAGTTAATGACGGTAATGGTTTCTTCATCGTCTGATCCAAAGGTGGATCTGAGGCTTTCACTCAGAGCACACATGGAAGACAAGATGTGGAAGCTTCACAATAGTGCATCCAAAGATGAAAATACCCGAAGGGCAGCATAAGAACTTCATCCGAAGCATCGCATCCCCAATCTCACCGCACCAAACATATGAGCAAGGGATCTTGCCAACCCTCTTATCACTCCACGCTAAGCAATCTCACTAGATCCACCATGAGGCGACCTCATGCAACACAAGACGTACCTTAACATGCAATCCTGCACGAAGAAAGCTCAACCAGAAAAGCTTTCTGTTTAACCGATGACTTATTTCAATAGATATCTCACCATCATACAATAATGAAATCAAATAAAGTTCATTTATCTTCGGTTCTGCCTTTTATGTTATTAACTTAATTTTTTTTTGTTTCATACAATCAAATCTAATTAAAATATATTGCAACCAATTTCCACAGCAATGCGCATGTATCATCTAATTAGTATAACATCAAAGGATGTATCAAATAAAAACATTCATGAGTCATTGCGTGTACAATTTTTCGAAGAGGAAGATCAATAACGCTCCACTTCATTAGTATATACAAAAGAAAAAATAGCATGATATACAAAAATAACTTCGCCCCGTGAAATATATTATATACTCAACAAATGAGACAAATTATGTCATTGCATCATATATAATTAATGCAACCTTTAAGAGAAGCTTTGTAATACTACATTTGGAATGGACTGACGACACAACTATTAGAACTTGGAATGATTCAAAGCATGCAAAAATTAAGAAAAACATAGGAAAAAAATAAGCAAAATTGCATATTGAAGTTGATGTAGGAGCAGCAATGAGATGTTGCCGTGCATCTACTTAGTTAACTCGATGGCCCATGCATTGGCGTAGATGTAAGTGGTGTTGATGGCGGCGAACCCGGCGCCCTTGGCCAGGGCCTCGAACTCCTTCTCGTACCTCTCCCTACCACCTGGGTTGTGCGCGAGCATGATCATGTCGAGGTTGAACACCACCTGCGACTTAGGGGTAGCTTCTGGGTTAACCGGCAGGATGCTCTCCACGAGCACAACCTTGCCGTGCGCCGGCAACGCGTCGTAGCAGTTCTTGAGCAGCGCTGCGCAGTGCTCGTCGCTCCAGTCATGGAGGATCCACTTCATGAGAATGGCGTCCCCCGAGTGCACCTTCTGGAACATGTCGCCGCCGACGTGGGTGACACCCGGGAACGGCGGCGCCTCGGAGATGACGTGGGGAAGGTCGAAGTTGATGCCTTTGATGGTGGGGTAGTGGGCGGTGATGGCGCCGACGGTAGCGCCTATGCCGCCACCCACGTCCACAAGTGTGCCTAGGCCATTAAAGCCCTTGTACAATTCAAGGAGCTTCTTGGTGATGATGATGGAATGGTTCTTCATCCCTTCGTTGAAGACGCGGTTGAAGCGAGGGTCCGTGCCATGGTACTCGAACGCCGACATCCCGTACGCCTTGTTGAACGGTATGCCTCCGTCAAGGACAGCATCCTTTAGATAGTACCTAGAGATTGTATTTTTACAAACACAATTTTACTCCCAAAACTCATTCGATGCATAACTTACATGAGAGCATTTCCATGCTAGTATCTGAATCAATGCGCCAAATAGAACTGTTGGTGATTATTACAAGGAACTGATTCAATCAAGGTATGAACCGTGAATCCAAAATTCGTCCTTGGTGGGTGATTAGTACAAGGAACCTTAGATAATAAAAGTCTGCAGTCATGTTTTGATTTTGAAGCTGCCAGACACCATCGAATTGCCCAAACACATATCTAGATGAATTCTTCGGGATATCTAATTTTAGTAGTACTACTCCCTCTGTCTCAAAATATAAGACCGCGTCAATAAACGTCTTACATTTTGAGACAGAGGGAGTACTATTTACCTGCTGCGGGAAACCCAATTTGCTAAAGAAAGACAGTTATATTATATATGCTGCGGGGTGAGAACCCCGCATGACAGCCACAGCGTTGGGGCAAAGTAAGAAGAAAGATGGGATGATGCAGTGATCGATCTTACTCACCAGCTCTCCATGAGGACCTTGTCCTGATTCATGAGCGCGAGCGGCGCCATGGAGACGCCGTCCTCGTTGGGGGTGAGAAACTTGCACACAGGTGCGGCGCCGTACCGCCGGGAGAGGCTGCCGTCCTCGCCCTCCTTCATGGTGCAGTACACCACGTTGTACGAGGCTAGGAGCCGAAGCATGCGGTCCACCATGTCCGGCGCGGCTGGATTCGCCGCGGATGGGAGCTTGGCAGCCACCTCGGCGGGGCTCAGCAGCTCGCCGGCGGCGGCCACCAGGGTGTCGAAGAGGCCCAGCTCGACGGCGTTCTTGAGCGTCATCGGGAGGATCGACGATGAGACAAGCTGGAGAGCGTACATGCATGCTTCCTCGTCGGCAGAGGCAGCCATATCGGTGGCTGGTGGTGGTGATGGTGGTGGTTGGAGTTTTTGGTGATCGTGTGAGCGATGAGGTATATGCTTTGGAGGGAGGATGAGGACGTGTTATATGGAGCTTTCTGGCTTCACTAACCACCATACCAAACCAACTGGTTTATCTTCCTGGTCTTCAGGAAATGTACAGCAGAAATATCAAATAGCGCTACAGCTATGAAGTGTTTTGTGCTTCTTCGGAATCCTGTCAGAGTCCACCTCTCTGGGCGAGTTGCGCCGGATAATAGTGATGTAAATGGACAATGCCCTTGAAAACTCCCAAAAGTATATGTGCTTTGATTGATTTGCACCATGATACTTCATTATATCAATATGCGAACTAGATGTCTCAATAATTTATCATAAATATTTTGATGTTATTATACAAAAAAAGGGTTTATCAGTATGTATATTTGTCTACCGAACAACCACTCAAATGTGTTGTGATGTAATTCTCATTGACTAGCTAAAGTATACTAGTTTGTTGCTGGATTTAGTAGAAAACATAAGGGCAATGACTTTCGAACAAATACTTCATGTTCAAAAAACAATTTGCTGTGTTATACGTCTAGGTGAAAACATATACAAAATTTCAATCCAATACATAAGGTACAGAATGTGAATATTGCTTTTCGAAAAAAACAAAATGTGAACTTGTCATATGTTTAATTGAGCTGACTCACCCAAACGACGATACGGCTGGCTAGATGTATGTTGTTCACAATGGTGACATAATCCACTTCCTTCTCAATAATAATTGTCATTTGAAACATCCAGTGTTTCTTTTGTAGGGCGAACCACGGCAGGCAATCCAATTTTTATTCTTAAAAAGACAAGTACCGGATACAATACAACGGCTACAGGACGCAGCACTCAACACACACAAGACGGAACTGAGAGAGAGAGAGAGAGAGAGAGAGAATATGTGGCACTAATATATGTTTCGAGATTCTCATGCAACAACCGCTCAAAGTAGTTGTTATGTAGTTTACATCAACAAGCTAATCAATGCGTGATTTTTTCCGGATATGTACAGAAAAAACCACAAGTCAACTGCCAACTCCCCAGTTCAGTCATTAAGTGTATTTGTGTATATCAGATATCACATCATTTTCCATGTGATGGAGCCTTAAACAAGTGTGCCATTACGATGTTTCTAGTTGTTGGGATGTGCAATTGATTTGATAATACACTAGACCAACTGCTCAACAGCATGGTATCCTATATATATAACTAAGTTGTTGATCCCCACTAACATATTTACCTGAATATGCAATTATATCACCTCCATACACAATTTTGAATGGACAAAGGACCACCTCAAAATGGAACATGCATGCACAAAGACTCAAATGCCTTAATTATGTTATGCTGCTGATATTCAATAAATATTTTTATAATGACATGTATTTACAGTTTAGTTCTTATATTATAAATTTTAATATTTATGTCCATATAATAAAATCTTACTTAATATCTAGTTTTTGTTCTTATATTATTAATCCAGATATTCATGTTTATATAATCAAATCATACTCAATATATAGCAAGCAATTCTCGCAACAACGTGTGAGGTATCATCTAGTTCTTATACAAAATTGTGGCAAGTAACCCGTCCCATGTCACGATGTATTAACTATATCTATAATTGTAATCCACCACTCAGAGCGAGTTACCCTGGATATAACTCGCTCGACAGAACGATTATGCCCTGATAATAGTGATGTAAATGGACAATGCTCTTAAAAACTCCCAACAATATATGTGCTTTGATTGATTTTCACCACGATACTTAATTATATTTTAACATGCTAACTAGATTTTTCAATAATTTCTCATGAATATTTTGATGTTATTATATAAAAAAGGGTTTTATCGGTATGTATGTTTCTCTACCCAACAGCCACTCAAAGGTGTTGTGATGTAATTCTCAGGAACTAGCTAAAGAATACTAGGTTGTTCCTGGATTTAGTAGAAAACACAAGGGCAATGACTTTCGAGCAAATACTTCATGTTCAAAAACCAACTCACTACTAGGAGAAACCTTATAGGCAGGAGCCTACTAGTAGCGCTGGAAAAATACAAACGCTGCTGCTAAGTACCAGTAGCGATGTATTTGGGCAGCGCTACAAGTAGGGCTTAGCAGTAGCGCTGGAAACTAGCAAAGCGCTGTTGCTAAGGGGGCCCCGACGATCCCATCGACACTTTTTATAGTAGCAGCGCTATCCTCAAGAATGCGCTACTGCTCAGCCTCCTAGCAGTAGCGCGTGCAGTGAGGGAACCGCTACTCATATGGAGCCTCACTTAGTAGTAGCGTTGTTCCCAGCAAGCGCTACTGCTAAGCCTCATAGCAGTAGCGCGCTGTGTATTCGAGCGCTACTGCTATTTTCATTAACCCCCACTCGCTCCAAAATTTACCAACTCCCTCCATTCCCCACGCCCCCCTCTTCCCTCGCCTCGCCGCCGGCCACCCCCGCCCCTCGGGAACCCGCCGCCGGCCGCCGTGCCGCCGGCTGCCCCGCCGCCAGGTGCCCCCGTCCCCAGCCCCACACGGCCACCACCATCGCTTCGGCGCCCACAGCCCGGCCGCCCCCGCCGCCCCGACCAGCCTCCCCCCCTCTGCCCTGCCCCGGCCTCTCCCCCCACACACACACATTTTTTCTTTTTTCTGTTAGGTTAGAAAAAAAGGAATAGTAAAACAAGAACCAGAAGAAATTTAGAAGGAAAAGAAGAAAATAAGAAAAGTAGAAGAAAAAAAGAAAATAAGAAAGAAAAAAGGAGAAAAAATAAGAAAAGAGTAAGGAAAAGAAGAAGGAAAAGAAGAAATGAAAAGAAGAAGAAGAAGAAGAAGAAGAAGAAGAAGAAGAAGAAGAAGAAGAAGAAGAAGAAGAAGAAGAAGAGGAAGAAGAAGTAGAAGAACTACAAGAAGAAGAGGAGAAGAAAAAACAAGAAGAGGAGAAGAAAAAAGAAGAAGAAAAAAGTGGAGAAGAAAAAAGAGGAGAAGAAAAAAGAAGAAGAAAAAAGAGGAGAAGAAAAAAGAAGTAGAATAAAAGAAAAAGAAAAGGAGAAGAAGAAGAAGTAGATAGGTGTATTGCGTTGCACAACTCGTTTGGATATTTGTTTTAGGGATTTGATTGCATTTCCTTATATCAGGTAAGCTCCTCTATTTTCTGATGTCAATTAGTCAGGTGTAATCTCGCCAAAAACTTGTGAAATTTTCCCTCCACGTGCGTTCTTTAATTTTCGTGCCAAAAACTATACACCCTATATTTAGGAACGAAGGGAGTACTTGTTTTATATTTTGTCATTTTTCATTATGAACCCTATCTCATTGATGTCATATATGTTTCGAGTGGCCTATGTTTTGCCTCATGCATCACATGATCGAGTACAGAAGGGATAATCAATCCCTTCGCATGTCAGCTAATTCCAAGGATACTGAGATTGTCAACTGGGCCTATAGCATAGGAAAGATACCAGATCATCGAATCCGAGCTGAGTTTTATCACGTACAATGTGAACTTGACCAAATGATCATGAAGGAGGTACTCGAACAAATAGGGATGTTCTACCATGGGCCAGTGAGGCGGGAGACTGTCCGTGAACTGCTCAACGCTCAGTGTCTGGACATGAAGCCTTTCACGAAGCTCGGGTCCTTCATCCTTGACTATGAAGATTGGAGCGCCGACCTGATGGAGTGATTGACGATGACAATATGTATGTTTAATTAGTACTACTGTCTTCCTACATAAACTAGCGTAGATCGCAATAGTTAATTACTTTGGTTACGTATGAGGAACTTCCTTATTTATGTTTACTATATATAGGTTGCTTGTATTTTGCTAACTATATATATATGTGCCTCTTTGTGTTTCTCATGTACATTATGTTGCATATTAAATCAACTTACGGTGTAGGTTCATAGACCGGAAGATGGCGAAGGACAGGTACCCGAAAGCTAGCCCCAGAGGATTCGACAGCACAGCGATGCTACGGCAAGAGAGAGGGAGCGAGACCGGTGCCTCAAGAAGTACTACATAGTCGCGCTCTTGCTCATACTGATCGCTCTTCTCTTCTATATGGTTTAGATAAACATGATAAAACTTGTGAGTGTGTCATGACCATGCAGTTGCATATATTCGAGACATGACTTGTGTATCGCTATTTTTGAGATGTGTGATGATATTTTTGTTGGATAATATGATGATGATGGTGGTGGTATATATGACGAATCTCCTATATGTGTATGATATGATGAGAATAATGTATGTTTGTTATGATATGATGAAACTACCATATAGAGCATGCACAAAAAAGTGAACAGAAAAGGAACGGAAAAAAAGTTAAACTAAAACCTAGGCTTAGCAGTAGCGTTGGTAATTTGTAGCGGTAGAGCTGGTTTAGTAACAACGCTTGTTGTGAACCAGCGCTACTGCTAACATTACTTACTGGTTTTCCAACGCTATTGCTAAACACTTAGCTGTAGCGCCTTAGCAGTAGCGCTGGCCCCAACGCTACTAGTAAAGGGAAAACTAATGCTACTGATAGGCTTTCTCCTAGTAGTGACTTGCTATCTTATACCTCTAGGTGAAAAAATATACAAAATTGCACTCGAATACATAAGGTACAAAATGTGACTATTGTTTGAAATAACAAAATGTGAACTTGTATGTTTAATTGAGCTGACTCACCCGAACGACAAAATGTGAACTTGTATGTTTAATTGAGCTGACTCACCCGAACGACGATTAGTGTGAGGCATGGCTTGTCGGATAAGGCCACCATTTGTAAACAATACGGCTGGCTAGATGTATGTTGTTCACAATGGTGACATAATCCACTTCCTTCTCAATAATAATTGTCATTTGAAACATCCAGTGTTTCTTTTGTTGGGCCAACTACGGCAGGAAAAATCTATCGTAAACAAAATTTTATTCTTAAAAAGACAAGTACCGGATACAATACAGCAGCTACAGGACGTAGCACTCAACATACACAAGACCGAACTGAGAGAGAGAGAGAGAGAGAGAGTATATGGCACTAATATATGTTTCCAGTTTCTCATGCAACAACCGCTCAAAGTAGTTGTTGTGTAGTTTAAATCGACAAGCTAATCAACGTGTGATTGTTTCCGGATATGTACAGAAAAAAATTCACAAATCAACTTACAATGCCCCGGTTCAGTCCTTAAGAGTTTTTCTGTATTTAGATATTCTGATATCACATGATGTTCCATGTGATGGAGCCTTAAACTAGTGTGCCATTAC
Organism: Hordeum marinum; assembly: GCA_022496015.1. Lineage (NCBI taxonomy): Eukaryota > Viridiplantae > Streptophyta > Magnoliopsida > Poales > Poaceae > Hordeum > Hordeum marinum. The sequence goes on along the minus strand of CM039677.1, from coordinate 4,673,812 downwards.
GCTGTTTCTAGTTGTTGGGGTCTGCAATTGATTCGATAATACACTAGACCAACTGATCAATAGCATCGTATCCTATATATATAACTAAGTTCTTGATCCCCGGCCACTAACATATTTACCTAAACATGCAATTATATCACCTGAATAAACAATTTTGAATGGACAGTGGACCACCTCAAAATAGAATATGCATGCAAAAGACTCAAAGGCCTTAATTTTATTATGTTGCTGATATTCAATAAATATTTTATAATGAAATATATTTACAGTTTTAGTTCTTATATTATTAATATCAATATTTATGTTCATACAAAAAATCTTACTTAATATATAGTTTTAGTTCTTATATTATTAATCCAAATATTCATGTTCATATAATCAAATCATACTTAATATATAGCGAGCAATTCTCGAAACATCGTGTGAGGTATTATCTAGTTCTTATACAAGATTGTGGCAAGTAACCCGTCCCATGTCACTATGTATTAACTATCTATAATTGTAGTCCGAGCTGTTGCGTGATTCACTTCCCAAGAGAGCTTTGTCTTTTTCCACTTGCCAGCCATATTTCCAATAACGTTTCGATATTGTCTAACTACACAAGTTGACAAAATGAATAAATAACGAGCTACTCCAACCATCAGCAAAGTCAGGACAGTCCAAACTCGTTACGTCCATACAGGATCAGATTTCTCTTCCCACTCAGCCATGACGGTATGTGCAGTGTGGTGGTGCAGTGCCTCACGACACATGTTTTGTGCTTCTTCGGAATCCTGTCAGAGTCTGCCTCTCTGGTTGAGTTGCACCTGATATGACAGGCTCGACCGAATGATGAGGCCATGATAATTGTGATGTAAATGGACAATGCTCTTGAAAACTCCCAAAACGATATGTGCTTTGATTGATTCACAACGATACTTCATTTTATCATAACATGTCTAACTAGATGTTTCTACAATTTTTCATGAATATTTTGATATTATTATATAAATAAAGGTTTTATCGGTATGTATGTTTCTCTACCACTAGTAGAAAACAGAACTTTTGTCGACATCATTAGTCCTGGTTGGGTTTTTGAACCAGCACTAATGTGTCCATTAGTTCCGGTTCATTACGGGCATCATTAGTGCCGGTTCGTTCTGAACCATTAGTCCAGGTTCGTGCCACGAACCGGCACTAAAGGTATGGTGGCAGGCTGGCGTCAGCCTGGGGCCCCACAGAAACCTTTGGTCCCGGTTGGTGGCTCCAACCACGACTATAGGCTAACCTTTAGTCGCGGTGGAGACATCAACCGGGACTAAAGTTCCCCTATATGAAACCTTTCGGCGCTAGCTCGATCACACTCCTCTATGTTCTTCCCCTTTTCTCTCCTCTCTGTTCTTCCTTTCTTCCTCGAGCTCATCCTCCATTTTTACCAAAATTTGTTAAGATTTGGAGGCATCCCATCCATCCAAGTGTTCATAAAGGTTAGCAACTTTGCCCTTTCATCTCTCATTGCTAGACTAGTTCTTGCAATGCTCTATAAGTATAGTAATTTGTGGGTTTTAGTTTGTATGTCGTAGTTTATTTGATTTAGGCAATTTGAGCTCAAATTAACTGCTTACTTTGCATTTGTAGTTGTGGTTTACTTAGTGCCTTCCCGTCCCCGTCCTAAGCACCGTCGATCGCCCGCACCGTCCCGTCGCCGGCACCACCTTGGTGAGACTCTTGTTCTTATCCTTTTTATAAAAAAAACTATGTTTATAAGATTTAGTTAGTTCTTGTATAGTTTTCTTACCTATATGGTTGTTTGTTATACATAGTGACATGGTTTTGAAATCCGTCTCCGTTGGCCTTCATCCGGTTTAGGAGGTATGTGAACCGGACATTCCAACCAACATAGATATTCTTGTCAAGAAGTTAAATTTAGTTAAAAAAAAACTAGTATTTGAAAGAGAAATTGAAAAGTGTTAAAGAAGAGAAGATGAAACTGGAGTTGTATGTTGTCGATGTCGTCGATGACCACAAGATCAAGATGGATGCAATGCACTTGAAGATTAATTTTTTTTTAAATATATGCCATTGATAGTGAGGCTTGGTATCACTATGTCGTTGGATCAATTGTTACCTTAATTGCGATGTTGATCGCATTTGTTGTTGCATTTAAATGGTTTTGCTAGAGAGTTTGTATGTTGTTTTATGAAAACAAGTATGTATATATATATATGCGAGAACAAGTATGCAATTCGATTATATATATATATATGGTTCTACGAAAAATTTCTATTTATATATATATGATCGGTTCTATGAGAAATTCTATTTATATATATGCGCACAACGTGTGTACAGTATGTAGTAGCATAATATATGTTTGAATGAAAATTAATTAAATAGATAACACAAAATTAAAAGGAAAATTAAACCATAATGAATTCATAAACCCCTACATAATTAAATGGAAAAATAAAAAAATATTAAAAAAACTAAATACTTTTAGTCTCGGTTGGTGTTACCAATCGGGACTAAAGGTCCCTTAGCCCACGGTGTCGGTGGATGTCACGTGGAGGATCTTTGGTGCCGGACCGTGTTGAACTGAGACTAAAGGGGTAGGCTTTAGTCCCCATCCTTTAGTGACGGTTCGAAAACCGGCACTAAAGACCTTTACCAATCGCGACAAAATGCCGTTTCTACACTAGTGTACGGAACAACCACTCAAATTTGTTGTGATGTAATTATCATCGACCATCTAAATAATACGAGGTTGTTCCTCGATTTTGTAGAAACCAAAAGGGCAATGACTTTCGAACAAGTACTTCATGTTCAAGAAATAATTTGCTATACAAAATATGTTTTAACTTTCAGGATGCAAACAACTTTCAAAAAACATGAACAATTTTTTAAAATAGAACAATTTTCAATTTGAACAAAATAAAAAAATTCTGGATTCTTATATTATTATTCCAAATATTCATCTTCATATAATCAATGCATACTTCATATATATACCAGGCAATTCCCATAAATACACGTGAGGTATCATCTAGTTTTGATACAAAATTGAGGAAAGTAACCCATCCCATGTCACTCTATATTAACTATCGTAATTTTAGTCGGAGATTTTGCATGTTCCGCTTTCCAGGAGTGATTGCTTCTTCCATTCTGCACTTGCCAGCCATGCTAACAATAACTATTGAGTTTTGTCTAACTACACAAGTAACAAAATAAATAAATAACGAGCTACTCCGACCAAATATCAAATCATGCTACAACTATGATGTTAACGCGACAGTTAAAATGGGACCTCCTATATGTTGCATTTTGTGACAGATAGTCGATGAATCGCACACATAATACACGTTGGGCCGGCCCATTTTGTGGCTGTTGTTCCAACGCACATCAAAAATTCCTAAATAGAAAATGTGATTGTGAAGGTCACTGACCGCAAACCTTTCGCTAGAGACCACAGGATGCTGGCCACAAGTGCTGACGAGTGATAATCTCTACAAAAAACTCAAGAAATGTTAAAGAACAAAAAGAACAGCACCATTTGCAGCAAAAAATATCAATTACAAACATACTCCCCGCATCCCGGTTTAATTGGCCCGTAAACCAATTCTCTTGGACCAAGAGACATGTTATTTGCTCACATTAGTTCTTTTGTCCCACTTGCAATGCACTCTTTCATATGCCAACTCCCATATGCAACCAATTAAAAACCATACATGCAGCAAAAAATAATGCCTTTCACTGCAATTGGCTGCATGCATGTAGGTTTCCAAAAAAGACCTTATAAAGATGGAGATGCTTGTACTGCTTTTAGGCCTAATAAATCGGAATGGAGGAAGTATTTTTGACAAAAATAAATTCTTAAAACGGGAATATTATTCAAGTTATTTTAAATTGAAAAAGTGGAACATAATTATGGAAACAAACAATATTTGAACTTTTGAAAAAATGAAAGCCGGAATAATTTTTTAAAACAGCGATATTTAATAGAATCATGAACTACATTAGTAAACGTGAACAGTTTCTGGAATCTATGAACAAATTTAAGAATGGTAAAATATTGCCAAAAAATTTTGCAAACGCAGAGATTTTTAGAATTGATGGAAAATTTTGACATGGAATATTATATAAAAATGCTAACAGTAGTTAAATTTAAAATATTTTTTGACATGAACATACTTTCAAAACACAAACAGCTTTCGAAAAACACAAACAATTTCTTAAAAATAAGAATTTATGAAAGAACAAAATTCAAAATTCTGGATTTTTATTAAAAATAAGAATTTATGAGATAACGAAACAGAAAATGGAAAAACCAGATGAAAAACGTAATAGAAATAAAAATATGAAAAAAGAAGATGAAACATAAGAAAAGAAAAAAGAAATAGGAGAACAAAAAAGACGGAAATGGTCTGGCCCAGTCAGGTGCGCTCCCGTCTTTTCAGAGCCCTGACAGATTGTTGTAGGTGTGGAAAACCGAAGCGGCATAGAGTGCCGGCCCACATGGGCCTACATAACAAGTGGAAGGTCTTGACATCTCAAAACAAAAGTGAACGGGCTTGACCATTGAACGGGTCACCCATTGACCGTTGACTTTAAACAAAATGGTTGTTCTATGAACCATTCGAACTTAGAACCCCACCGGGACCACATGAGCAGAAAGAACATCTTCAGGTAGGGATTACAAATGCTTGCCTCTGTACTGAAATAATCTCATCCAAAGCTCCATTCCGGCATCCTGTCGGAGGGGGAGGGGGTGGAAGTCATCATCGGAGTCCATCTTCATTATTCCGTCTGCCTCCATGGCGAGGAGTAAGTAGTTCACCCCTGGGGCTGAGGGTAGCTTACTAGTAGCTATGCGTTTGATCTTTCTCTCTCTCATGAATTTGATAGGACACGATCTTAATGTACGTGAGCTTTGTTTTTACGTGAGCTTTGTTAGTATAGTTGAATTACATGGTGTTTTTCTCTCTCTATCTTCGTTGTGATGAATTGAGTCCAGCTCTTTGAAGTTCTTTGTGTTGGATTGAATATTATGAATCTGAAATTGTTTGATGCATATCGAACAATTAACTCATGGATGCTTATGATGACACTGGGTTATCTAGGTGACATTAGAGTTGACTGATGCGTATATTATGATGTTATTGTAGTACGATCTCTAGAACTATTTGTGATACTTTGGGATGGTTAGATAGATTGATTGAAAAGATAACTTTGTGGTTGTTTTGGTACCTACAACAATTTCATCTTGTGTTCTTCGTTGTTTGATACAAACTTTGGAGTGATTCTTTGTCACACTTTAAATGATTATTATATATTTTCATTATGTTTATGATGTTGAAAGATTACACTAAGGTAAGTATGAATGTCGGGCCTTATTTCAAAGCAGTACAATCCCGTTTGTGCTCATATTTGTCATTTGTTAGCTGTTGTTTTTATTATTTCATATTTCAAAAATCTATATATAGGAGCCATACTAAACTTTTATCACCATCACATCACAGAATAGTGAACATATATAATTTGTCATTGTATTGGGTGTATTGGAAACACAGAGAGATTGCTTGTATTTAATTGAAGGAATGTTTGAGGGAGACCATTTTCACCCTACATCTTCCACCGATTGATAAACCTTATGTCATCCACTTGAAGGAAATTTGCTATTGTCCTATGAAACTATGAGCTTGGAGGCTCAACAAAGTCTACAAGAATAAAGCTACTTAGTAGACATACATGCACATAATGGCGGTGATAATGGTCCACCCGGTGACCCTAGGCCTCTGTTACTGACCACATCAAACTCGAAACGAGGTCGTCATTAATGGCAATCTCCCGTTGCCAATCGATTTTGAAACATCGAGCCAACAAAAGCACAGTGAGCAAGATCGACAGATGAAACATAGGCAAAATACCAACCCAACCTGTGAGCGGAGCAATAAATAGGAGTGACCAATATGGGTTCCGATTAAGCTAGAAGAACCCGACAAACCCCAAAAGTGAGTAAGATGGAGGAAAGCCGCCCAACGCCGATGTTAGATAAGCTGGAACAAGCTCGCACGAAGCCGATGCCATGTAAGCTGGAAGAAGCCCGCCCGGCGATGGAAAACAGGAATTGTCACTGGATATTACTGGAAAAATGAAAACGCAAGAAAACATTAACTTTCACTGTATTTATATGCTAGTCTAATAAAACTCAACAAAAATATAAATATTGTTGATAACTGATAGAATATAGCTTGAACCATAATTTTTTTATACCTTTGAGACGTATGACGACGGGAATGGTGGTGGAACTCAATTCATCTCGCTCAAGAGGGAACTAGTCGTCAAATCGATAAGCATCATTCACTTGGCGATGGCATATTGTCGTAATACAGGTCAATTCCGTCTTCTTCATTTTCTGAGATATGGAAAAAGGCTAGCTTCCCTAACTCGGATGATTTAGCACTGAGACATCAACCAACTTGTTGTAGACCCCATGGAGTTAAGGTGTTCTCGACCCGGCTCTATCACGGAGTTGGTGGAGTTAGAAGCTGGAGTGCTCCAGAACAGGCCCTAGGCTGCGTGGAGTGATGTTAACATCATTGGTGCCGAGGTTAAATAAATGCTATGTGCATAAATAAATGTTGGAATTTGAGTGACTAAAAATCCTATATATCGAGTCATTTTCCACGTGATCATTGTAAAATTTGTTTAATAAAAGAAAGACATGATAACTTCCACACTTCAAATTAATACAAAACATATGTTTCTAAGCAAGTTAGGTTCTGAAAATTCCAACTATTTAGAAAACAAAGTTATGCCGGCCGTTCAAACAAAAAACATTCTAAAGAGGTTCAAGCCTCCCAAATAAAATATAATAATTGTTGACAACAAAGTTATGGCGACCACATTCCGGTCGCTATTGCCATGGCAAGTGTCGTGGTTTAATCATGACAGATGTCCGGATGAACGAACTTGGGTTCGAGGTCATTGCTAAAGTGATGGACTCAAAAGGGTTGGTTGGGACGAAGGATACGAGTTTACCTAGGTTCGGCCCCTCAAGTCGAGATAACATCTTACGTTCTGCTTATGCTTGTATTGCTTGATGTATCGATTACAAGGGAGCTATTGCTTGACCTACTTCTCGATAGCCTGATCCCTAAGTCGCCCCGGGTCTCGCCTTTATATAGGAGGTCAAGACCACGGGTCATACAAGTCGTGACCGACTCTCAATACATGTATGAGTCTATCTCTACCTTATCTTGCCTTCCTGGTCAACTTGTCTCCGGGCGGCTTACACGCGCGGGTCTTCGCCGTCCGGGCCACATTCCAACCCATCTTGTCAAGCCGCCAAGTATCTTGGGCTTAATTCTTCATAACCCACTCTTGGGCCGGTGTACGAGCCGCCTGGTGTGACCCGGAGCCCTCAGGGCGGGTCTCACCGTAGGGTTATATCCCCAACATTAGGCCCCAGGTTGATTTGAGCTAGATCACTTCAGCCTCCTTCTTGCTCCTCGGCGAGTTGTCTAGAAAATAATGACCCGACGTGACGTCATGTCAAATCTGTCAAAAAGATCCTTTGACGCACGGAACGAATCTTCCCTTATTAAATGGATAGTCCAGGAATCGAGGTGTCCGCCTCGGTCAAATGACATCCGACGCCTGGATTTTTCGCCTATTTCCACCTTTTTCTATTAAATAGGACCGCGAGGGGCAGCATTTGCCTTCCTCCCGCTCGCTCTTCGTCTCCTTCCTTCTGACGCCTCCGCTCGAGCGCATATCGCTCCGGCGCCGTTTCCTCATCGTCGTCGACAAGGCCGCTGCATCAACCTGTTTCGTTCCAGAGTTCTCTCCGCGTCCGCCGCGCCGTCTCCGATGAGTCCTTCTTCCCCTAGATCCATAGCTATCTCGGTAGGGTTTCTTAGAGCTCCTCCCGCCGCGTAGAACATGAGCCTCCTTCAATGCCGTCCATGCTTAGCCCATAAACACTTGATGATATCTTGTCCCTCATGCGGCGTTATATAGGAGATCGATGGTAAAACTGCGTAGATTTGCAACAGCTCCGCCTGCCATTTTTAAACTCTCTCCGCTTTCGTCGGTTCGTCTCTAGGTCTGAAATAAAACCATTTCCTTCTGTTTTATAGATCCGTAATCTCAGAGATACCTTACGAAACCTGTTTTCAGCACTTAGCCAAATTTTACTTTGTCTTCTCATAACCTTGACCCGCTATGCAGTTTCGGCTCTCACTAGCCGGATCTTGGCGGCTCAACTTTAAGGTCTTAAGATTTTAACCGCTCGTAGATATCTGCCTTTCCTTGGCTCACCGTATATGGTTACTTTGCGCAGTTTTAAGCCGACGCCATGTCTCGCGCATCCAACTCCTGCAATTGGGTTGGCTCTTGCATCACCGAGGAGTTCCTGATGGACTTTGTGCACGCGGGCACCCTTCCCACCAAGGATGTCATCCATTGGCGGGTTCCGGGCGATGAACTGAAGCCCATTCCTCGGGAGGGCGAAGTAGTGGTGTTTTTAGATCACATCGAACGTGGGTTTGTACCCCCCCCCGGCTCAAAATTCTTCCGGGATGTTCTTCACTTTTACAAGTTGCACCCTCAAGACCATGCCCCCAATTCTGTCTCCAACATCTACAACTTTCAAGTGCTCAGCGAAGTCTATCTGCATGTCGAGCCGTCTGTTGGTCTCTTCTAAGAGTTCTTCTATGCAAACCGCCAGACCGAAGTGAAGGACGGTCCAAGATTAGAGCTCGACGGGATTTCAAATCAGAGGCACCGGGACATAACCTTTTTGGCTGTTCAGATGCCGAGTCACCCAAAGGATTGGAATAAGACCTGGTTTTATTGTAAAGATACCTCCCCAGAAGGTGAATGTCTGCTGCCGGATTACCGCCTGTCCCGGCTCAAGACGACCTCCGAGCTTCCTGGCCGACTGTCAATTGCTGAAGGGCGAGGCTCGAGTCGGCTCATGCGAAGATTAAGGCCCTCATGGCCAACGGGCTGATGGGGTTGGACTTGATTCGCTGCTGGATCTCCTGGAGGATTATGCCCTTGAGCCGGAGAAATCGCCTTATGTGCGAATATCCGGGTCAGTATGATGATTCCCTCTGCTTCAGCCGGACGACGTTAATAGCGGATGATATTACTGCTGTCATCTGGAGTCTTGTCCACGAGACTTCCGGCGCTTGCAGCGCCATTGGGCTGGCACCTTTCTGTGTTATTAACCCAGCCCCAGAAGTAAGGCGACTCTCCATAGTCTCTCTTGTTTATTTAACTATGACTTTGGCAGTTCCTCACTACTCGCCAGCTTATCTTTTCAGGCTGACTCTGACTTCTGAAAGAAGAAGTACGTCCCTCCTCTTAAGAAGGACAAGAAGAAGGCCCCGACCAAGATGACGAAGAAGACCACTCCTCAAGAAGAATGGTTTGAACTGACGGAATTAGACGGCTCAGAGGTATAATTTGACTACTTTTTTCTGCCTTTTCACTCACTTTACTGATAACAGCCATTCACAGGATGAGAGAGAGACGAGCCACGTCAACGCCCCTCAGGTAACTTATTTGTATCCTCAATTTCTTTTGAAAAAGCAACAGCAAGCCGACCGACGCCAGACTCGGAGCGCCGGCTCTACCGATCTCATGTCCGGGTTACCGAACTCCCCGGCTCAGAAGAAGCGCCCCGCAGAGGTATATATGCCTTCTCTGTTTGATTTTACTAGCTCTTCTTTGTAATTCCAACAGTACCTTACATTATCTAAACTGTCTTTCAAAGGTCTTCGTCTTCATCTGGCGACTCTACGGCCACCGCTCTGCCACCTCCAAAAATTAACCCGTTGTATGTGTTTTTCAAACCTTGCTTCGACTCTTTCGCGGTTGTGAACTTTGGGCTCTAATTTTATGCTTTTCCAGGGCTCAAGCCAAGCGAAGGAAGACCAACAAGTCCTCCCATATTCGTACCGCTCAAGAACCAGAGCTTGCCAAGCCGGACGCTCGTATGCCGGACGCAAACCCCCTAGCGGCTTCTGTAGAGCTGACAGCTGACAATACTATTCTAGAGAGTCCGCAGAGGGACCAATCCAAGCCGCCGAGCCCTGCCATGGCTGCCGATGACACCACTGCTCTGGACGTCATGATTACCGGCGCCGGCTTTCGCTCTCCTAATCCTCACGTGTTGACAAAGCATACTGAGACGGCTAAAGCCTCCAGGAAGCTCGAGTTTGAGCTCCCCGCCCTCGAGAATATGACAGCTGATGAACTTCATGCCGGCTATATGAACCGGCTGTCTACAAGCCGGGAGGTGGAGCTCAAACTTGTCAACTTAAAGAAGAAGAAATATGAGGTATTCTTTTTCCTCTTTATACCCTTACTCAGCCCCCAAGAGCCGGGTCAACATTGGCTGATGATAATCCAGTTCTTCCATCTTGGTAGAAGTAGAAATATTTAGCACGTAGGTCTCATCTGGCATAGAGGTAACCGCAAATCATCGTTGCCAGCGTCCAAGGGCCAGCTCAAAGTTGATTATATTGAGCCGGAGCTTTATAGAAGATAGATAATAGATCCAATTGTAGCCCCCAAGGGCCGACTCAATATTTTCCAAAGTTGAGTTGGGACTTCATTGAGAATGGGTAATAGAACCAACTGTAGCCCCCAAGGGCCGGCTCAATCTTGTCAAAGTTGAGTCGGGACTTTCATTCTTAATAGCTTTGAAAAACCAATATGTAGCCCCCATGTTCTGGGTTAACTTGAGAAAGATGATCCAAAACTATCTTGAAAATAGACATTAGCCCCCAAGTGTCATGCATACTGCTTGCAATCTGCTTGTGACTTGCTATATTTTTGAAATTTCTCCCCTGTCAGTTTATTCCATGCGTTGATATGTCGTAGGAAGCTTTAATCGAAGCCGGGTCAGAAGTGGCCGGCATAAAAAAACAATGTAGCCACTCAGCAAGCTGCCCGAAGTGAAGTTGATGAGAAATGCCGGCTCCTTGCTGAAGAATTGACCAAAATCAAGGCCGACTTTGCAAACTTCAAGGAATCCTCTAAGACCGAACAAGCCACCTTGACTAAATGGGCGGATGACGCTGATCAGCGACTCATGATCGTGTCTGATGAGCTGCAATCCTTGAAGCGCCACATCACGAAGATGACAACCGCCATCTTTGGGAAGTTTTTAATAACTTGACTCAATTTGTATATTGTACTTGTGCTGGCGACTCATAATGAGGCATCCGTCTTATGCAGGTCCTAGGAGCCGCCAACTTGCCTCCGACAGTTTGCTGCCCCTGAAGGCCATATACACTTTGACAGAACAACTCTACTGCGGTGCTGTATGCACGATCAAAGCTATGCAGTACAAGGAGAATACACCTTCAACTCTCAAAGGGGTCTTAGAGCTTTTGTCGACGATGCCAAAACAGATTGTGGAGTTGAAGATATAAGCCACCCGCCAGGGGGCGATCGCAACCATAAGCCGGGCGTTGGCTTTCGCTCCGGAGCTAACTCCGGCTGATATGATGGACGGGTTTCCCTCCAAGAAGGATGATGGCCCCGAATTCATAGATGTTGACTATGCCCGGTGTGTGAAGGATTCCAAAGTCCTAGCCTCTGTCTTAGCAGAAGAGGTCAATCTGGCGACTTACCAAGCGGCTTACAGCGCAGATCAGAAAAGGATTTGTGGCCCTCTCTTTGAGTGCAAGGATCTGACACCCGCTCGCAGTAAGAATCTTTTCGCCTCTGAACTTGACCCGTCCCCCTTCTTTGAAGAAGGAACCTTTGCGGCTTTAACCAACTGTAACCGGGACATGGAAAATCTCCACATCAAGGCAGCCAAAGACCCGGAGCAGGGTGACCCGCCAGCCAGCTGATCGTGCTGTAGATACCTGTTAATAGCCGGCTCTTTGTGACCCGCCATGAGCGGTGTAAAAACTTGATGATAGTTTTGGGATCCACGTAGAGCGTCTGTAATAGTCTGGTAGTAATTTTTTGTCTTTCTTTGAATTGTGCCATCGTGTGCATATGAAAAGTCCGGCTTAACATATATATATATATATATATATATATATATGTCATCTTCCTTGTTCTTCTCATTGTATGCCTTACCAGCTCTTTGCAGCTTAATTTCCTGCATGAATAGATGTATCCTTATACCGTTAGGAGGGCGGCTTAAAAGCACAACCCGAAGATGCTGTGTCTTCCTAACGTGCTGACGGAGTGAATTGCTTGGCTTAAGAGCCGGCCGATAGGGTTTGATAAGCTACACCCGCAGGGCAGGAAGCCCCCTGTACGGCTATGTTGACTTGTCAATATTTTTAGCGTAAGAGTCGGTTGTTAGGGATAGATAAGCTACACCCAGAGGTGGGAAGCCCCCTTCGACAACCAAAGTTGACATGTCAACTTTTTCGGCATAAGAGCTGTCTGTTAGGGTTAGATAAGCTACACCCGAAGGTGGGAAGCCCCCTTCAACAACCAATGTTGACTTGTCAACATTTTTGGCGTGAAAGCCGGTTGTTAGGGATAGATAAGCTATACCCGTAGGTGGGAAGCCCCCTTCGACAACCAAAGTTGACTTGTCAACTTTTTTGGCATAAGAGCCGGCTGTTAGGGTTAGATAAGCTATACCCGAAGGTAGGAAGCTCCCTTCGACATCCAATGTTGACTTGTCAAAAATTTTGGCATGAAAGCCGATTGTTAGGGATAGATAAGCTACACTCGGAGGTGGGAAGCCCCCTTCGACAACCAAAGTTGACTTTTCAACTTTTTTGGCATAAGAGTCGGCTGTTAGGGTTAGATAAGCTATACCAGAAGGTAGGAAGTCCCCTTTGATAGCCAATGTTCTCTTGTCAACATTTTTGGCGTGAAAGCCGGTTATTAGGGATAGATGAGCTACACCGGAGGTGGGAAGCCCCCTTCGACAACCAAAGTTGACTTCTCAACTTTTTTGGCATAAGAGCCGGCTGGTAGGGTTAGATAAGCTACACCCGAAGGTGGGAAGCCCCCTTCGACAACCAATGTTGACTTTTCAATATTTTTTGGCTTGAAAGCCGGTTGTTAGGGATAGATAAGCTACACCCGGAGGTCGGAAGCCCCCTTCGACAACCAAAGTTGACTTTTCAACTTTTTTGGCATAAGAGCCGGCTGTTAGGGTTAGATAAGCTACACCCGTAGGTGGGAAGCCCCCTTCGACAGCCAATGTTGACTTGTCAACATTTTTTGGCTTGAAAGCCGGTTGTTAGGGTTAGATAAGCTACACCCGGAGGTGGGAAGCCCCCTTCGACAACCAAAGTTTAGGATTTTCCTTGCATGGATGAAGATATGTGAAACGGCAGAGGCCCCGACTTGCAGGGATGCTACTTTATTCATATATAAATATGATATGTACAATGATAGTGTACAATGGCGAGTCTCAACAACTTAAGTGTAATAAGGCCGCAGATGCGCTATGTTCCACGATCGACGGGTCTCCTGACCCGAAGTATCTGAGTCGTCCCGGATGTCAATGAGATAATATGACCCGTTGTTGAGATTTCTGCTCACCACGAAAGGTCCTTCCCTTGGAGGAGATAATTTCTGCATATTTGTCTGGTCTTGAATCAGCCGTAGCACTAAGTCGCCCTCTTGAAACGTCCGGGATTTGACCCTGCGGCTATGATAACGACGTAGGTCTTGCTGATAGATCGCCGAACGGGCAGCCGCCAGCTCTCGTTCCTCCTCCAAAGCATCCAACGCATCTTGACGCGCCGTCTCATTGTCCGTCTCAACGTAAGCCGCCACTCTTGATGAGTCATGCCGGATGTCACTTGGTAACACGGCCTCTGCACCGTAAACCATGAAGAAAGGTGTATACCCTGTGGATCAGTTGGGGGTGGTTCAGATGCTCCATAAGACGGACGGCAACTCTTCCACCCAACAGCCCGACGTCCGTTGTAAAGGAACCATAAGCCGTGGCTTGATACCCCTCAAGATTTCTTGATTGGCACGCTCCGCCTAACCATTGAATTGTGGATGGGTAACCGCCGAAACATCAAGCCGGATGTGCTCCAAGTCGCAGAAATTTTTCATAGCCCCTTTGGACAAGTTTGTGCCATTATCCGTGATGATACTGTGAGGGTAACCAAAATGATAGATCAGCTTTTTAATAAACTGAACCGCCATAGCCGCGTTACTCTTGTCGACCGGCTCAGCTTCTACCCACTTGGTGAACTTATCAACTGCCACTAAGAGGTGCGTTTTCTTATCCTTGGATCTCTTGAAAGGCCCGACCATATCAATGTTGGGGAACGTCGCATGGGAAACAAAAAATTTCCTACATTCACGCAAGACCTATCCATTGTGATGAGCATCTACGAGAGGGAGAGTGGATCTACATACCCTTGTAGATCGCTAAGCGGGAAGCATTAAAAAACACGGTTGGTGTAGTCGAACGTCTTTGCGATCCAAATCACCGAGCCTCCCGCGATCTCATCACGATCCATCCCGTGATCCAATCACGATCCGTCCCGCAAACTCACCACGATCCGTCCCGCGAACTCATCATGATATGTCTCGTGATCTTGATCATGGTCCTTCCGATCTAGCGCCGAACGAACTACACCTCCGCGTTCAGCACACGTACAGCTCGATGACGATCTCCGCCTTCTTTATCCAGAACGAGGGAGTGGAGAGATTGAATAGTTCTCCTGTAGCATGACGGTTCTCCGGCAATGGTGGTGGAGCTATTCTGTCAGGGCTTCGCCTAAGCACTGCAGAAATCCGATCTAGAGGAGAAACTATGCACTAGAGGAACGGGTAGCACGTGGCTGAAAATCTAGTGCCAAAAACCCTAAAACCTCTAGTATATATAGGAGGAAGAGAGGAGGAGGCTTGTCTCCCAAGGAGCCAGCCCTTGGGTCGGACGAACCAAGGATGAGATGAGGAATCCTCCTCCAATCCTAGTAGGACTAGGACTCCTCCTTATTTTGGTCTTTTTGCCTTTTTCCACCTTTTTCTCTTTGGGCTTTTCTTCCCAACGGCATGGGCCTTGTGTGGGACTTCCACCAGCCCACTAAGGGCTGGTATTCACTCTCCCACAGCCCATGTAGCCTCTTGGGTCGAAATACCACTCCCGATCGTCTCCCGGTACACTCCAGGTACACTATGGATGAACCCGAAACTTTTGAAACGTCACCAAACCTTAAGTGTGTAGACCCTGCGGGTTCGAGAACTATGTGGACATCACCGAGACACCTCTACGGTCAATAACCAATAGCGGGACCTGGATGCCCATATTGGTTCCTACATATTCTACGAAGATCTTTATCGGTCGAACCTCTGTGTCAAGGATTCAGTTAATCCCGTATGATGTTCCCTTTGTTCTTCGGTATGTTACTTGTCCGAGATTCAATCGTTGGTATCTCTATACCTAGTTCAACCTCGTTACCGGCAAGTCTCTTTACTCGTTCCGTAATACAAGATCCCGTGACTAACACTTAGTCACATTGCTTGCAAGGCTTATTGTGATCTTGTATTACCGAGTGGGCCCTGTGATACCTCTCCGTCACACGGAGTAACAAATCTCAGTCTTAATCCATGCCAACCCAACAGACACCCTCGGATATACCTGTAGAGCACCTTTATAGTCACCTAGTTACGTTGCGACGTTTGATACACACAAGGCACTCTTCCGGTGTCCGTGAGTTGCATCATCTCATGGTCATAGGAACATATACTTGACATGCAGAAAACAGTAGCAATAAACTGACACGGTCATATGCTACGTTTATAGTTTGGGTCTTGTCCATCACACCATTCTCCTAATGATGTGATCCCGTTATCTAATGACATCTCATGTCCATGACTAGGAAACCATAGTCATCTTAGATCAACGAGCTAGTCTATTAGAGGTATCGTAGGGACATGGTGTTGTCTATGTATCCCCACATGTATCTGAGTTTTCGATCAACACAATTATAGCATGGATAATAAACGATTATCATGAACAAGGAAATATGTTAATAACTAATTTATTATTTCCTCTAGGGCATATTTCCAAGACTCTCCCACTTGCACTAGAGTCAATAATCTAGTTCACATCACCATGTGATTCGCATTGTTAAGAATCTAACACCCACTGAGTTCTGGGGCTCGATCATGCTTTGCATGTGAGAGAGGTCTTAAAGTCAATGGGTCCGCGAGATTTAGATCCGTATGTACTTTGCAAATCTCTATGTCAAACTGTGAACACTGCTACCACACTCCACTTGGTACTATTCCAAATGGCTGCTCCACTATACGTATTCGGATTGCTACTAAGAGTCATCCGGATTAGTGTTAAAGCTTGCATCGACGTAACTCTTTACGACGAACCCTTTAACACCTCCATAATCGAGAAACATTTCCATAGTCTTTTAGTCACTAAGGATAATATTGACCGCTGTCCAGTGATCCACTTGTAGATCACTCTTGTACCCCTTGACGGACTCATGGCAAGGCACACACAGGTGCGGTACACAGCATGGCATACTATACAGAGCCTATGGCTAAGGCAGAGGGGACGACATTCGTCCTTTCTTTTTCTTCTACCGTTGTCGAGCTTTGAGTCTCACTCAACTTCGCACCTCGCAAATCAGGCGAGAACTCTTTCTCTGACTGATCCATTTTGAACTCTTTGAAAATCTTGTCAAGGTATGTACTCATTGAAGGTCTCATCAAGCATCTTGATCTATCTCTATAGATCTTGATGCTCAACAATTAGGTAGCTTTATCCTGGTCTTCCTTTGAAAAACTCTATTCAAACAACCATTTATGCTTTCCAGAAATTCTACATCATTTCTGATCAACAATATGTCATCCACATATACTTATCAGAAATCTATAGTGCTCCCACTCACTTTATTGTAAATACAAGTTTCTCGTGAACTTTGTATAGACTCAAAAACTTTGATCACCTCAGCAAAGTGTATATTCCAACTTCGAGATGCTTGCTTCAGTTCATAGAAGAATCACTGAAGCTTGCACACCTTTTAGCATCCTTAGGACTGACAAAACCTTCTGGTTGTATCACATACAACCTTTCCTCAAGTAAACCGTCAAGGAAACTATGTTTTGATATCCATCTGCCAGATTTCATAATTGAAAAATGCAGCAACTTCTAACATAATTCCAATAAACTTTAGCATCGCTACGAATGAGAAAGTCTCATCGCAATCAACTCCTGGAACTTGTCATAAACTTCTTTGCAACAAGTCGAGCTTTACAAATGGTGACATTTACCATGAGCGTCTATCTTCATTTTAAACATCCATTTGTACTCAACGACCTGCCGTCCAACGAGAAAATCTACCAAAGTCTATACTTGGTTTTCATACATGGATCCTTTCTCGGATTTCATGGCCTCTAACCATTTGTCGGAATCTGGGCCCATCATCACTTCTCCACAGCTCGTAGGTTCATCGTTGTCCAACAACATGGCCTTCAAGACAGGGTTGTCGTACTACTCAGGAGCAATACACATCTTTGTCGACCTACGAGGATTGATAATAACTTGATCCGAAGTTTCATGATCATCATCATTAACTTCCACTTCAACTAACGTAGGCTTCACAGAAACAAATTCCTGCGCTGCGCTACCCTCTGGTTGAACAAAGGTTCAACAACCTCATCAAGTTCTATCTTCCTCCCACTCAATTCTTTAGAGAGAAACTCTTTCTCGATAAAGGACCTAGTTTTAGCAACAAACACTTTATGCTTGGATCTGAGATAGAAGGTTTACCCAACTGTCTTTAGGTTATTCTATGAAGATGCATTTGTCCGCTTTGGGTTCGAGCTCATTAGGTGAAAACTTTTTTCACATAAGTGTTGCAGCCCCAAACATTAAGAAATGGCAGCTTAGGTTTCTATCAAACCATAATTCACACGGTGTCATCTTAACGGATTTATGTGGTGCCCTATCTAAAGTGAATGTAGTTGTCTCTAATGCATAACCCCAAAATTATAGTAGCAAAACGATAAGAGACATCATAGCAAGCACCATTTTCAATAGAGCACGACTATGACGTTCGAACACACCATCACACTATGGTGTTCCAGGTGGCGTGAGCTGTGAAACAACTTTCACGTTGTCTAAAGTTGTATGCCAAAGTCATAATTCAGATATTCACCTCCATGATCATATCGCAGACATTTTTATCTTCTTGTCACGATGATCTTAAACTTCACTCTGAATTTGCTTGAACCTTTCAAACGATTCAGACTTGTGTTTCATTAAGGAAATATACACTATATCTACTCAAATCATCAGTGAAGGTAAGAAAATAACGATATCCACCGCACGCTACAAGACTCATTAGATTGCATACATCAACATGTATCATTTCCAATAAATCACTTGCCCGCTCCATCCATCTGGAAATGGGGTCCTTAGTCATCTTGCCCAAGAGGCATGGTTCGCATGTCTCAACCGATTTGAAATCGAATGAGTCCAAAGATCCATCAGCATGAAGTTTCTTCATGCGCTTTATACAAATATGACATTTAGCGGCAGTACCACAAGTATGTGGTACTATCATTATTAACTTTGTATCTTTTGGCATCAATGTTATGGACATGTGTATTACTACGATCAAGATTCAAGAAACCATTCTCACTGGGTGCATGACCATTGAAGTTATTATTCATGTAAACAGAATAACCATTATTCTCTAACTTAAGTGAATAACCGTGTTGGAATAAACACGATCTAATCACGTTCATGCTCAACGCAAAACACCAAATAACATTTATTTAGGTTTGTCACTAATCCCGAAGGTAGAGAGAGCGTGCGATGTTGATCACATCAACCTTGGAAAATTTTCCAACACACATCGTCACCTCACCCTTAGCTAGTTCTCTGTTTATTCCGTAGCTTTTATTTCGAGTTACTAACATTTAGCAACCGAACCGGTATCCAATACCCACGTGCTACTAGGAGTACTCGCAAGGTACACATCATTAACACGTATATAAAATATACTTCTGTCGACGTTGCCAGCCTTCTTATCTACCAAGTATGTAGGGTTGTTCCGCTTCAGCGACCGCTCTCCTCATAATCGAAGCACTTAGTCTCGGGTTTGGGTTCAACTTTGGGTTTGTTCACTGGAGCAGCAACTGACTTGCTATCCATCAAGTTTCCCTCCTTGCTCTTGCCCTTCTTGAAACTAGTGGTTTGAATAACCATCAACACTTGATGGTCCTTCTTGATTTCTACCTTCGTGATGTCAAACATCACGAATAGCTCAGGGATCATTATTTCTATCCCTGGCATTTTATAGTTCATCGCCAAGTTCTAGTACCTTTAGTGACAGTGACTTGGAGAACTATATCAATCAGTATCTTATCTAGAAGATCAACTCCCACTTGATTCAAGCGATTGTAGCACCCAGACAATCTGAGCACATGCTCAACGATTGAGCTATTCTCTTTCATCTTGCAGGCAAAGAATCTTGTTGGAGATCTCATATCTCGCAACATGGGCACGAGCCTGAGATCCTAATTTCAGCTCTTAGAACATCTCATATGTTCTGTGACGTTCAAAACGTTTCAGAGCCTCAATTCTAAGCCATAATGCATGATGCACTAAACTATCAAGTAGTCATAAGAACGTGCCTATCAGATGTTCACAACATCTACAGACGATGCTAGAGGGGTTGGCGCACCGAGTGGTGCATAAAGGACATAAGCCTTCTGTGTAGCACCGAGTGGTTCACATCATCTTTCTACTCTATTTCTCTAGGAACATATAAAAATTCAAGGGAGCTACAACATGAGCTAGTAATCTACAACATAGCTTGCAAAGACACTACTGACTATGTTCATGATAATGAGTTCAATTAATCATATTACTTAAGAACTCCCACTCAAATTGACACCCCTCCGGTCATTCGAGTGATACATGATCCAAATTCACCAACTCAAGTACGATCATCACGTGAGTTGAGGTGGTTTCAATGGTGAACATCATCATGTTGATCATATCTGCTATATGACTCATGTTCGACCTTTCGGTCTCTTGTGTTCCGAGGCCATGTCTGTACATGCTAGGCTCGTCAAGTTTAACCCGAGTGTTCTGCATGTGCAACACTGGCTTGCACCTGTTGTATGTGAACGTAGAGGCTATCACACCCGATCATCACGTGGTGTCTCCACACGACGAACTTTCGCAACGGTGCACACTCGGGGAGAACACAATTCATCTTGAAATTTAAGTGAGGGATCACCTTATAATGCTACCGTCGTCCTAAGCAAAACAAGGTGCATAAAAGGATTAACATCACATGCAAATCATAAGTGACATGATATGGCCATGAACTTGTGCTTTTGATCTCCATCTAGAAAGCACCAGCATGATCTCCATTGTCACCGGCACAACACCATGATCTTCATCATCTTGATCTCCATCAACGTGTCACCATCGGGGTTGTCGCGCCCAACATGCTTCTACTACTATTGCTACCATTTAGCGATAAAGTATAGCATTACATAGCGCTTAATGATTGACACGCATGTCATACAATAATTAAAGACAACCCTATGGCTCCTGCCGGTTGCCGAACTCATCGACATGCAAGTCGTGATAATCTATACATCACATGATCATCTCATACATCACATATATCACATCATGTAATTGGCCATATGACATCACAACATAACCTGCAAAAACAAGTTAGACGTCCTCTAGTTGTTGTTGCATGTTTTACATGGCTGCTACGGGTATCTAGCAAGAACAATTCTCATCTCCGCAAAAACCACAACGGTGATACACTAGTTGCTTTTCAACCTTCTCAGGGACCGCCTTTGTCAAATCCGATCCAACTAAAGTGAGAGAAACTGGCACCCGCAAGCCATCTATGCAACAAGTTGCGGTTGAGGGAACCGGTCTCTCGTAAGCGTACGAGTAATGTTGGTCCGGGCCTCTTAACCTCACAATACCGCTGAACCAAAACACGACCAAGGGAGGAAGCAATCTAAGCATCAATGCCCACAAACTCTTTGTGTTCTACTCGAGATCTCATCTACACATAGACGTAGCTCATGATGCGACTGTTGGGGAACGTCGCATGGGAAACAAAAAATTTCCTACGTTCACACAAGACCTATCCATGGTGATGAGCATCTACGAGAGGGAGAGTGCATCTACATACCCTTGTATATCGCTAAGCGGGAAGCGTTATGAAACGCGGTTGGTGTAGTCGAACGTCTTTGCGATCCAAATCGCCGAGCGTCCCGCGATCTCATCACGATCCGTCCCGCGATCCAATCACGATCCGTCCCGCAAACTCATCACGATCCGTCCTGTGAACTCATCACGATCCGTCTCACAAACTCATCACGATCCGTCTCGTGATCTTGATCACGGTCCTTCAGATCTAGCGCCGAACGGACGACACCTCCGCGTTCAGCACACGTACAGATCAATGACGATGTCCGCTTTCTTGATCTATCAAGAGGGAGCGGAGAGATAGAAGAGTTCTCCGGCAGCGTGACTGAAATCATAAAACCGATCTATAGGAGAAACTATGCACTAGAGGAACGGGTAGCACGTGGCTGAAAATCTAGTGCCAAAAACCCTAAAACCTCTAGTATATATAGGAGGAAGAGAGGAGGAGGCTTGGCTCCCAAGGATCCAGCCCTTGGGTCGGCCGAACCAAGGAGGAGAGGAGGAATCCTCCTCCAATCCTAATAGGACTAGGACTCCTCCTTATTTTGGTCTTTTTGCCTTTTTCCACCTTTTTCTCTTTGGGCTTTTCTTCCCAGCCACATGGGCCTTGTGTGGGACTTCCACTAGCCCACTAAGGGCTGTATTCACTCTCACACATCCCATGTAGCCTCTTGGGTCGAAATACCCCTCCCGATGGTCTCCCGGTACACTACCGACACTCCCGGTACACTACCGATGAGCCCGAAACCTTTCCGACGACCAAAATAGGACTTCCTATATATTAATCATTACCTCTGGACCATTACGGAGCTCCTCATGACATTCGGGATCTCATCCGGGACTCCGAACAACCTTCGGTCACCACCAAGCATAACTCTATACTACCGAAACATCACCAAACCTTAAGTGTGCAGACCCTGCGGGTTCGAGAACTATGTAGACATGACCGAGAGACCTCTATGGTCAACACCCAATAGCGGGACCTGGATGCCCATATTGGTTCCTACATATTCTACGAAGATCTCTATTGGTCGAACCTCTATGTCAAGGATTCAGTTAATCCCGTATGATGTTCCCTTTGTTCTTCGGTATGTTACTTGCCCGAGATTCAATCGTCGGTATCTCTATACCTAGTTCAACCTCGTTATCGGCAAGTCTCTTTACTCGTTCCATAATACAATATCCCGTGACCAACACTTAGTCACATTGCTTGCAAGGCTTATTGTGATGTTGTATTACCGAGGTGGCCTTGAGATACCTCTCCATCACACGGAGTAACAAATCCCAATCTTGATCCATGCCAACCCAACAAACACCCTCGGAGATACCTGTAGAGCACCTTTATAGTCACCCAGTTACATTGCGACGTTTGATACACACAAGGATCTCTTCTAGTGTCCGTGAGTTGCATGATCTCATGGTCATAGGAACATATACTTGAAATGCAGAAAATAGTAGCAATAAACTGACACTATCATATGCTATGTTTATTGTTTGGGTCTTGTCCATCACACCATTCTCCTAATGATGTGATCCCATTATCAAATGACATCTCATGTCCATGACTAGGAAACCATATCCATCTTAGATCAACGAGCTAGTCTATTAGAGGTATACTAAGGACATGGTGTTGTCGATGTATCTATACATGTATCTGAGTTTCCGATCAACACAATTATAGCATGGATAATAAACGATTATCATGAACAAGGAAATATGATAATAACTAATTTATAATTGACTCTAGGGCATATTTCCAACAATCAAGCCCCCAGACTGCAAACGGCCAAGTAATTGGTATTATGCGCAATTCTTGAGCCGGAACATGAGCACGCCGGCCAAATTTTTGACAGCCATCACACTTGCGAATTTGATCCTTTGCATCTTTGTGAGTCGTCAACTAGAAAAAACCATGCCCGAAAGCCTTGGCCACCACAGATTTTGAGCCGGCGTGATGTCCACAATCTCCAGCATGAATTTCATTCAAGATTTCCTGACCCTCCTCTGGCGAGACACAATGTTGAAGCACCCCGGTAATGCTGCACTTGTGCGACTCACCATTAACCATTGTCATGGACTTAGACCGCCGAGTGATCTGCCTGGCCAGATTTTCATCATCAGGTAACTCGCCCCGAGTGAAATAGGCCAGGTAAGGCACAGTCCCATCCGGAATAGCATGTAAAGCCGCCACAAATTGCCCCTCCAGGTCAGGAACAGCCAAATCTTCCTCTGAAGGTAACTTGACAGTCGGGTGATGTAAGACGTCCAGAAAGATATTGGGCGGCACCGGCTTTTGCTGAGAGCCTAACCTTGACAAGGCATCGACCGCCTCATTCCTGCGACAATCAATGTAATCTACCTGATAGCCTTTGAAGTGACCAGCAATGACATCCACCGCCTGACGTAAGCCGTCATCCGTGGGTCCTTTGAGTCCCAAGTGCCTGAAACTTGCTGAGCCACAAGATCTGAGTCGCCCACACACCTTACCCGGCTTAAATTCATCTCCTTAGCTACCCTGAGGCCATGAAGCCGGGCTTCATATTCAGCCGTATTATTGGTGCAAGGGAACATCAGCCGGAGCACATAATAGAACTTATCACCTTTGGGAGATGTTAAAACAACTCCTGCCCCTGACCCTTCCAGCTGCTTGGATCCGTCAAAGTGTATAGTCCAGTATGTGTTATCCGGATTTTCTTCAAGCGCTTGACACTCTGTCCAATCGTTTAGGAAACCCACAAGGGCTTGAGACTTGACAGCCGTACAAGACACGTATTTCAGATTGAGAGGTCCCAGCTCTAATGCCCACATAGCAATCCTACCAGTGGCTTCTCTATTTTCAATTATGTCCCCTAACGGAGCAGAGCTGCCATGGTGATCTGGTGCCCTAAGAAGTAGTGCTTTAACTTACGATTGTCCATCAATACCCCATACACTAGCTTCTGCCAATGTGGATATCTCTGCTTAGACTCTACCAGGACCTCACTAATATAATAAACCGGCCTCTAAACCGGATATTCCTTCCCTGCTTCCTTGCGCTCGACCATAATTGCAGCGTTGGCAGCCCGGTTGTTAGCCACCACGTACAGGAGCAAAGGTTCTTTCTCAGCCGGAGCAGCTAATACCGGCGGCTCAGTGAGCTGCTTCTTGAGCACCTCAAATGCTTCACCCGCCGACATACTCCAGACAAAATTGTCTATCTTTTTCATCATCTGATATAGGGGGATACCTTTCTCACCAAGGCGGCTTATGAACCGGCTCAACGTGGCAATCCGCCCTGCCAGGCGTTGGACATCGTTAATACAAGCTGGCTCTGCCAGGGAGGTGATAGCTTTGATCTTATCCGGGTTAGCCTCAATGCCACGCTCAGAAACCAGAAACCCCAAGAGCTTGCCAGCTGGAACACCAAAGACACACTTTGCCAGGTTAAGCATCATCTTATAGATATGGATATTGTCAAAGATTTCCCTTAAGTCGTCCAAAAGGGTCTCCTTCTTCCTTGATTTGATCACAATATCATCCACATAAGCGTGAACGTTGCGCCCGATCTGACTATGAAGACAATTCTGCACACGACGCTGATAAGTCGCTTGGGCACTCTTGAGCCCAAAAGGCATAGACACATAACAGAAGGCTCCAAAAGGCATAGTGAAAGCCGTCTTCTCTTGGTCCTTAACTGCCATCTTGATCTGATGATATCCTGAATAAGCATCCAGGAAGCATAGGCTTTCACAACCCGCCGTAGCATCAATGATCTGATCAATACGAGGGAGAGCAAAAGGATCAGCCGGACAAGCTTTGTTAAGGTCCCTATAGTCCACGCACATACGCCACGTGCCATTCTTCTTGAGCACCAGCACTGGGTTAGCAAGCCACTCCGGGTGAAAGACCTCGACAATGAAACCCGCCGCTAAGAGCCGGGCAACCTCTTCTCCAATGGCCTTGCGTCTCTCCTCATTGAACCGCCGTAGAAATTGCTTGACAGGTTTAAACTTAGGATCCACATTAAGATTGTGCTTAGCGAACTCTCTCGGTACACCCGGCATGTCAGAAGGTTTCCATGCAAAGATGTCCCGATTCTCACGGATGAATTCGATGAACGCGCTTTCCTATTTGGGATCCATGTTAGCCCCAATGATGAACTGTTTGGATGAGTCACCCGGAGTGAAATCTATTGCCTTGGTATCATCCACCAAAAATTTGAGGGGCGGCTGAACCTCCGTTGTGGGGTTTTTCAGCAGGGTCATATCCTCCGGGTCAACATTCTCCTTATAAAACTTAAGCTCTGCCTGAGCACAACTGGATTCTGCATAAGCCGCGTCTCCGTCCTCGCACTCAATAGCTATATTCCGATCACCATACGGTGATCGTACCTTTTAACCCGAGCATGTTGAGCTATAAGTAGACATAACAGGGCCTAGCCATGAACTTAGCATAAGCCGACCGCCCAAACAACGCATGGTAAGGGCTCTTGATCTTGACCACTTCAAACCACAAGGACTCCACCCTGTAGTTATATTCGTCACCAAAGGCAACTTCCAAAGAAATCCTGCCCACCGAATAAGCCGACTTGCCTGGCACCACACCATGAAAAATGGTGGATGAGGGCTTAAGATCTTTGTCAAGAAGCTTCATCCACTAGAAGGTATCATAATAGAGGATGTTGATACTGCTGCCTCCATCCATACGTACCTTATTCACCATATATCCTCCCACTTGGGGGGCAACTACCAAGGCCAGCCGCCCCGGGTCATCAACACGTGGCGGGTGATCCTCCCGGCTCCATGTTATGTCATATTCAGACCACTTCAAGTACTACGGCAGAGCCGGCGCAACTGCATTAACCGCTCACTTGCGCAACTTCTGATCCCGCTTGTTAAGACTGGTTGTGAAAACATGATATTGTCCCGAACAGAGCTACTTTGGATTACTTTGATACCGAGACTGGTTATGCTACTGCTGATTGTTGTTACCAGAGTGTTGTGGATATCCTCCTTCATTGCCCTGACCATGATGACCGGACCCTGACCTGCCAGATCCAAATCCGGCTCCTGACCTGCTTGGTCCTGAGCCGTCGGGCGGGCCACCGCCATGGTTGTTGTGCTGCTGCATGTTGTAATTCTTGAACTTCTGCATGATATGGCAATCACCCCATGTGTGCGCTGACGGTTTATCGGGCCGGCTGTGCTCTGGAAAGGGTTTTTTGAGCATTTCCTTCAAATTAAAAGGAGTCCTATTTTTGTTAAAGGGCCGCCTGAACTTCGCATTGCCTTTATGACGATTCTGTCCGGTGCTCACATTGGCCACCAGTTCTGACCCGCCATCCGGGTTTTTCCGCTTACTCTGGTTACCATTGTTTGCCGCACCCTTGCCCGGGTTGTTCCTCTTACCTTGGCCGGCCTTCTCCTCATCAGAAACTGGATCTTTCATGGTATCAGAGTCAGCATACTTTGTAAGAGCCATCATGAGTTCCCCCATGTCCTGACACGTACGCTTGAGCCGGCCAAGCTTCTGCTTCAGAGGGATGAAGTGACAGTTCTTTTCTAAGATCAGCACTGCTTGAGCCGTCGTGATCTGTTCAGATGAGTGGATGATGGTCGACACCCTTCGGACCCAATGATGAGCCAACTCACTCTCCTATTGGACACAATGATCGAGATCCACGATGGTCATAGGCTGTTTGCAAGTCCCTTGAAAGTTTTTGATGAACCTTGCCCTTAACTCAGCCCACGAATTGATAGTGTTAGGTGGCAACCCCTTCAACCACGTGCCAGTTGGACCTTCAAGCATCATGATGAAGTACTTAGCACACACCGCCTCACTGACATCCAACATCTCCATAGCCAGCTCATAACTTTCGATCCAGGCCTCCAGAGGTAAGTCCGCAGTGTAATTCGAAACCTTGCGAGGTCCTTTGAAATCCTTTGGCAACCGCTCACTTCGCAGAGCCAGTGATAAGCATGGCACTCCCACGGCTCTGGTGGTCAGCCTCGCTCCTACTTATACAGAGGGCACGGGCTCTAGGTGAGTCGCCGTAACCAAAGTTGCTGCCTCTTGCTAGTTTCTCGCCCGGTTTATGAGTGCTTGAGCATCTAGAGCCACCTGATCGTCCCCCAGAGGTCCTCTGTGCCGATCGCTGCTGGAAACCACCGGCGACTCATAGCGGTGGCTAAAGCTGCGACTGGGTAGAGGGGTTGAATCAACGCAGCTCCGGCTATGAGCATACTTCTCCTGCTGGGACATCGCCGTCTGAAGGTATCCAATGGCATTCCGTACCTCTTCCGCAAAAGGCGCTTCATCCGAAATAGTTAGAATAATGACCCGCCAGTGTTGGAAAGACCACTGGTGAGGCCTGGTTTCATCGGGCCGGGTGTGGCGTTGGCCGAGCCGCCGGTCAGCTTCCAGGTGCATCCGCTGCCCGTCCCATTCCTGGTGAGTTGAAGAGATTCCTAACCTCATAATGTTCTGGTAAGCGGGATTGATGCCTCAACCGATGCACCGCAGCCGCCGACTGCTGTTCCAGCCCAAGGCGGAAAGCATCCGTCTTAATACGTTCCGCCTCTTCCTCCATCTGGACCTTTAGCTCAGCTATCCTCTGTTGCTCCTCTGCCATCCGGTCCTGGAGCCTCACAATCTCTAAGTTCCGAGCGGCTTGGTTATCTGGTGTAACTTTAGGGGCCATCAAGGCTGTGAGCTCGTTCATTAGATCCAGAAGAACTTGAGCCGGCGGCGGCGGGTTAGCCCCCAAGGTTGCTGCTCCAGCAGTTGTGCTGTTCGCACCCGGGGCTGACCCCGCCATGAACACGGATGCATGAACCGGCGGCCCAAGATCGTCCGGCTCAGAATGATCCGACTCAGGGTAAAGCTCGTTGTAGCTCCCGAGCCTACCGTTGTGAAGCTGGTAGATCGACTCCGTCTCTCCGCTTGAAGATCCGTCTTCTGAATAGACAAGAGTTTCTTGCGAAGCAAAAGCTTCCAGATCCATACCTTGAGTGAAGCCCATGAAGACGTGCTTCCGGCCCGAGTTAACACAGGCGGGATGCACATCACTTGCGGGTTGCGCGCGCCGAGCCGACTCGACGATGTCGGTGCAGACGTCCAGGCCGGGCGTAGATCCGTCGATCTTGCCGATGAAGACGTGGATCCCGCCGAAAGGAACCCGGAATCCATATTCCATAGAGCCGACATCGAGCCCCGAGCTGGCGTCGTCGATGTAGAGCCAGCCATGGCGACTCTTGCTCATCCTTCCGACCACGTATTCCTCGAGTTCTGGAAGAGAGCCCTTTGAGAACTTAACACCACCGAGCCAACTGTCGTGGTTTTATCACGGCAGATGTCCGGGTGAACAGACTTGGGTTCAAGGCCATTGCTAAAGTGATGGACTCAAAGGGATTGGTTGGGACGAAGGACACGAGTTTAGCCAAGTTCGGCCCCTCAAGTCGAGGTAACAACCTACGTCCTGCTTGTGCTTGTATTGCTTGATGCATCGATTACAAGGGAGCTATTGCTTGACCTAGTTCTCGATAGCCTGATCCCTAAGTCACCCCGGGTCTCGCCTTTATATAGGAGGTCAAGAGCACGGGTCATACAAGTCGTGACCGACTCTCAATACATGTATGAGTCTATCTCTACCTTATCTTGCCTTCCTGCTCAATTTGTCTCCAGGCGGCTTACACGCCCGGGTCTTCTCCGTCCGGGCCATGTTCCGGCCCATCTTGTCAAGCCGCCAAGTGTCTTGGGCTTAATTCTTCATAACTCACTCTTGGGCCGGTGTACGAGCCACCTAGTGTGATCCGGAGCCCTCAGGGCGGGTCTCACCGTGGGGTTATATCCCCAACAACAAACATGAATTCGATGGCACTATTTTCGTCAGATCTGATAACATATTGGTATATTTATACTAAAATTTTAAACTTATGTCTAACTCATTTGTATAAGTTTATAGTTTTAGGCAATATATTGTAGTATACTTAAAGTGTACAAATACAACCCCCGCGCCGCCAACCCTAGGCGACAAGGGGGTAGATCTTGTCGCCGGCTCTCAACCTCCTCTCTTTGATCCCTCCCTCCCGCCACTGTCGGAGGTCACGCCAGGCGAAGCCTGTTTTGTGGGCTATGACGGTGATGGGGCATTCTCCCTCGCGCGACGACGGTGTATCCATCTGGTAGCAGCGACAAACATCATAACAATGATCATGAGGCAAGGAGCAGCAGGATACCGATGGTGTGAGTGGCGGTGGCGAAAGCAGAGGCGCGGTCACCTCGCGTTAGAGGAGCTCCTATGGTGGCATCCGGGTTCGCATATCTCGCCTGAGCCAGATGAGCTTGGGCTGGTCGGAGGCTCGGTTCTATGGCGGTGGGCCTTACCATGCCGTCTACTTAGGCACAATGGTGGTGTCGTGGACGAACAGGTGGCGGCGGCTAGACCCTTTCGTCTAGTCCCCGTCAGAGAAGGCAATGATTCATGCACAAGATGCCTGATGGAGGTTCTTCAAACTGATCTGGGTGAAAACATGCTCTTGGCTGGCTGCCAAGGCTGGCGACGGTGGCGCTCTTGACATCACCATTGAGTAGTTCCAGGCCACTATCTGCTACCTACGGGGGAAACACTAGATCAGTAGATTGGATGAAGACAACGCTCATGTGTCGTTCCCACCTTGAGGGCCTCATTCTTGGAGGTGAACACGGTGTCGAGGGATCAGTGGACGACATCTTTGGTGGAGCGACGCCACATCATACACAATGATGGAGGTGGATCTTGGCGGCATGGCGTAGTGGAGACTTGGTTTCTGATGTGCGGCGATGGAATCTCGCAGGAGGACGACGTTGTCTGGCGTCGTGGTGGCATCGATGGCAGAGACACTTGGCAAGGCCAATGCATCACTATCTACTCTAAAGATAGATCACTGGAAGACGGTAGTGACAGCCCTTGCAGCATGCGCATGTGGTGCCCATTGTGAGTTTGCCGGACCGATGAGGTACTCGGCTTTAGATGTTAGGTGTTGGTGCAATGTCTGTTTGTTATTTGGCTCGGATATTCGGGATCGCTTCATCAAGGCAATAGGAGTAGCGATGGGTGTTGGAAAAATGGAGGCTTCAAGCTTACTGATGTATTACTTTGTAAGGTCCTTGTGAACGGAAATCCCTTTTGGAGCTCGGCCTCCAGTGAGGCCTCCAAATTAAAATTTGAAATTTCATCGAAATTCATATTTTTACATTTTAAAAAATTCTGAAAAAATACAGATATACATGAAGACATAACACACATGTGTGTAAATTTTTAGTTCAAAATACATTAAAATAAGGGCTATGCAAAAAAGACAAATCTGGGGTTATTTAACACATGATACTATTCATCCTCTCAGGTCATGAATTTGTGTTTTTTGTACAGGTCGCAACTCAAGGTATTTCATCATGAATTTTTACATACATGTGGGTTACATCCTTACATACAGGCATATTTATTTTAGATTTTTTCAAACCATAAAAATTTGAATTTGATTTTTTCAAAAATAAAAGCCTTCATGGAGCTCGGCCTCCAAAACGCCTCTCTCCCTTGTGAATAATTACTAAAATGGTTGCATGCACCGCATAGATGCAGAGACCGGGGTTATGTCCTTCTTTTCTAAAAAAACATAAATTTTGTTATTTTTGTTACATTGCATGATAGGAATTGTATAGATCGTTGAAATGCGATAAAGAAGTTGGAAAAAAATCGCATACATTCTTGGATTAACTTGTGACACTCACATGTATGAAGTATATATGTATGTGTATATATTTCTTAAATATCTTTGTACAAATCACCAGGGCTAATGGTACAGAAGTATCTTTATAGTAGTTTCTAGTTTATGAGTAGGTATGCACAAACAGATAGTTCCGATATATATATAAGATGTGTGCTTCTCGTCGAATGATTGGGAAGTTGAATAACATTTGGATTTGTCAAATGTGTCTTAAGTTCATAGTGGATTCAATACTCCCTTGATGATGTGATGTGCTATATATTTACTACAGAAATATAGTTGCGACATTTAATGTAGCCTTATGTGCAAAATAGTTGGCACGAAAGATGGAATATCAAGCTAGCTAAATTAGCGCCAAAGACCGGCTTCATTGTTATGTTTATGGTTCACGTTATTGCTTTGTTGTGCGGACTTATCCTACTAATTATGTGTTTTATTTTATTTTCTAGATATTCACAAGGATCTTCGGTCTAATATAATCTTTCACTAATAGTGTAGTAGTTAATCTAAGTACTTATTATATGTGCCTGTGCATGTGCCTGTTTGCTCAGCCTATTAGTAAAGATGATGTTCGCGGAGCTACTCGGGCATGCATCTCTCGTCGAATAGTTAGGTGGTTGTTTTCTCTTCATACAGACTTTCACCCTATTTTATATATTCATACAACAGTTATGTTCATACAACCAGTAGAAGTATATGAAAGAAAATAATAAATCCATTAGGGTAACAAGAAAAACTTGTCCAAAAAGAAAAAGAAAAGGCTGTAGATAAAGGACAAAGGCCCACACAGTACGCACCCAAAAATGTGTACGCACCCAAAAAAGAGAACTGGAAAAATAAAAAGGTAAGAAAATCAATAGGACTATAAGCGGGGTGTTTTCTAGAATAAGATCGGATTATGTCACACATATTTGTGTCACATCCAAGTTAGTTCTAGACACACACAATAAGTATTTACACAACATATTATGTGGAAGGTAATCATGGGCTAACATATTATACAATATTTACATGGGTAATTATTTAGTAAATCTTAAAACAATTTAGGAGCTACGTAGTTGATATTTGCCAGGACCGTAGAAGAAAACATATTTTGTTTTCCTTTTTGCAGTATACATTCATAAAAAGGAAATTTAATATTCTAGTAGTACTATTGGTTAACTGGTCCAAAGTCCAAGTCCAGAACTTAGGATGCATATACACAGTGCCTTCTTTTTCTTGGAATGTAATTCCCCCTTAATTCTGAGAACGCTTCTTCACCTTCTTCAGTTCTTCATAAGACGATGGGTAATACACCGTAGTATTTATTCTAGATAAGGAATTGATGGATCAGTGGTGGCTGGCTGTCGGCTGCGGGTAGCTTGCGCTCTTGAGCAAGGATAGGTAGCCGCCCTCCAGGTTCTTCACATTCGTGAACCCCTACACCATCAAACCCGTAAGCCAGCTACGATGACGAATCAATAAATCAGCAAGCAACGACCTAACTATCGCGCAACTACTTATAACTTACGGCGGCGACGAGGTCTGCGGTGGCGAGCCTTGACCGGACCCCGGAGCGGCAGCCGACGAGGAACCGGTCCTCCTTGGAGTGGAGCGCGGCAACCTGGTCGACGAAGTGAGGGTTGTGCTCCTTGCCGTGAGGGGTGACGGAGAGGTAGTATGGTACGTTGCGTGCGCCGGCGACGTGGCCCTTGTCGAAGTCCTCCCACATACGCACGTCCACGTAACCGTACTGCTCCGAGGCCACCAGCACGCACGCCGCCTCCGGGTCGACACTCTCCACCGGCACCGCCGTACCGCTGCTGCTGCCTCTCAGGGAGCCCATGATGTGTGAAGGATTTGAGCAGGGAAGAAGAAAGGGAGCTGGTTGTGTTGTGTCTTGTGTGTTTGGCTCCGGGGGCTGTGGAGTGGATTGGTTGATGGAAAGATAAGAGCTACCAGCGGGTGTTTACTTATAGGAGAGGGGGCCGAGGTTGATGCCCTTCACGCCCGGGTAGCCGCATCCATCACTTTCTCATCGTATAAAGTCGCCTCATTCTCATTCGTCTCTGTCGTGTCGACCCTATCTTCTTTGATGCATGACAATGTTATATATGGAACCATCAACTTTGTATGTACATACTGTATTTATTTCCTGTGAATTAAATGAAAAATCACGTAAGAATCTCGTGTGCTTGCGTGTGTATGGTGATGCCAAAACTCAAGGTGCATTATTCTAGCAAGCTATTATTGATTGGTTGGACGGCTCATGTTAGGTAACACTAAGAGAGAGAGGACAAGTCCACTTTGCCATGATGAAGATGCGGCGACACGGCCATGGGACACGAATATCGAATTGGTCAGGTCAGTTGAATCTAGTGTGCGCCACGTACGTTCCCGATAAGCGAGGTGAAAAGATATGTTGCTCAAAAATGACCCAACACGTGGTTTATTTATTCATTGGAGGGATCAAACAATTCGATCATGGAGGACATGAAAAGGATTGCCTCGGTGGGGGCTCCTCCTACTTGTCTTCTTATCCTATCCATGGACATTTCATTCCTCCCATGCTTTGAACATATTCTCTTGATGTCCTTTAAAATAAATAACCTTATAACTCAAATATTATAGTTTATTAATCAAGTTATTGTCGCAGTTCCACAAAACAAGATTTTTGGATGTACAACCAAACTCGGGAAATAATTCCGGTTTTGGATTGTAAACCATAATCTTTTTTGTAGAATTTATTATCGCAAAAAATATCTGGAAAATAGTATTGACTTCGATAAATTTGGCTGCTCATCGGTTGGATACTCATCGGCGATAAATTTAACTCAAAAGGTGATCTTTTTTTTTGCTACTTTCGATGAGCATCTACCGGCCGTGTTTTTCATCGGTAGTTTCCGTGCAAGTAATTATTGGCAGGTGATGATGGATTGGTGTCGTGCGCAGACGTTAGTGAGTCGTGGACAAATTTATCAACATGTTTCGTTGAGGGTTTCTAAGGTCCACCTCACTGTTATTTTTATTGTGTGTTTTGCTATTTCCCCCTCGCATTCACTTGGACATTGTGGCAAACTACTCCCACTTGCATTCATTCCCGCTGGGGCGGGGGGGGGGGGTGAGGTAACTTGTTCATTTTTGGGAAATAGTGATTCCTCTCCCACTTCCGTGTTCCCCTCCACTCTCATCGACAGTGGAACTGAAGTGCAGTTTCTGATGGTGTTCGACGGCTTGCCGGCGTAGCTCATCATGAGTGGTCTTTTTCCCGTTCCCGAAATGTACCCTCCATTTTTTCGGCACCGTTCCTCATTGCCCTATGTATTGTGGCGTGATGATATGTGGAAGAGGGGGTCATGGGGGTTCTCATAGAACGTGGGATCCTTGATTCCTTTTGAGAGAGATGACATGGGTGTATTGGTAAACGTCCTCGCAATAGAATTTTTGGTTGGCAAAAAAGGGCCTTACATCTGATGTGTTTAAAAAAAAGCGCTCGACAATATCGTCGTGTGATCCGTATGGACGAGCGAGTTATGAATATTACTTTTGCATATTCTTGGATGGAGTTTTGTGGCAAAGAAAATTGGTGGATTTTGAAAACAAAATCAACGCGACACCCTCCTCCTTTTCTGAACAATTTACCAAATTGACTAGTTGAATTTGAATCCATTCAATTTTTTTCAGTTTACACTCTTGGTGCAATAAGGTATGTACTTAGATAAAATTTCCCAAACAGTACCATTCTCTACCAAATTATCATGGTAGCTTTATTGGATTTTCCAGAGAGTTGCATCATAGGTGCTTGGCATGCACCTTTAATTTTTTTTCCATGTTAATTCTCAGGTCTTAGTACATTTATCTCAGGGTTATCATTCTTTTTAGCAAATTTACAATGCATATCGTAATTACCAGTAATGTTGTAGGAAAATGACCAGTCATGGTCTACCAATATTTATCAGGATCATGTTGTTTTTCAAAAAAAAAAATCACTCTATGCAGTACATAATCATGGTAGTACGTCTAGTGCCCTCTAATTTCTCTTTATGTCTCTCATAATTTTCTTGGTTACAAACGTTTCTAGGCACATCTAGGACTTACAAAACTGACTTGTACTAGAATACTCAAGCACGTACCAACAAGGAAACGTCAAACCGACCTAAGCTATATTTTCCAAAAGTAATCACTGACAAGCTTGATCACACTTATACCTAACCAGCCTAGCATTAGAACCTCCCACACCTATAATTAATACTTGCCTAATTTTGTACAACTACGACCATGCTTTCCATCATGTATATATAATATCGGTTTCAATTACTCCAACACAATTCGCCTGCACGGTTTGGAAAAATAGTTTAGGTACATATATCGAGTTGATGTGGGCCTCCAAGCAAGGGAGGGATAGGTGAGGATGAACGAAATTACTACAAAATGAATGAGGCACGGCAGTAGCAGAAATCAAGCCGGCTACTCTGCTCACTGGGATACTCAGCGAGATCAATGGTGTTGTGTGCAGGGCAAAAGAGAAGAATACCTGATTACAATATCAATGGAAGCATGAGTGATCGAATTATTCATCCATAACGGAGGAACATGACATATATGCATCCACGGGTATTTTAACTTTATATGCATGCACAGTTTAAACACCCATGGGAGGAATAGGTGGAATATAAATTCAGGTTAAAAATAAAAAAAATCAAAGGTTTGCCCAAATATATAGAAAAATGTCAACAATACATAATGAAGATATATCTAAGGGTGAATATATTCTTGAGCAAATTTAGAAATCTTTTCTGGGAACTTAGGGAGTCCTCCTTGATTACTCTGACGGGAGTAATTAAAAGGTGTTGGTTCATTGTCGAGCCATAGGTTCTTCTAGCCTGCGTGCATGGCACAGTATGCAGCGAATAATGCAATTACTTTGGCAATATGTGAGCCCGCTGTGCCCAGACGTGTTGCCACATCATTGTCATGGCTTGCTGTAATATGTGCTTTTTTTTCGACCATACACATATAGTCCATCCAGAAAGAGAGCTGCTACACGTACTATAAAAAAATCATACTATAAAAAATCATACTCCCATGCATCGCAACCTATATGCATGAAGATTTAATAGAGAATATTAAACCAAAAATCAATGATCACTATTAGAAAAAGGGTCATTTGTCCCGGTTCGTAAGGCCCATTTGTCCCAGTTCTGAAACCGGGACTAAAGCCCAAATCCTTTAGTCCCGTTTCGCTTACAAACCGGGACAGAAGGGGCTCCATGTGGCCTCTGCGGGGAGCCGAGGCAGGAGGACCTTTAGTCCCGGTTGGTAACACCAACCGGGACCAAAAGGCATCCACACGTCAGCATCTAGCAGTTGCTAGATTTTTTTTGAAAGGGAGGGTGGAGGGTGGTTAGGGGGTTTTGGAGGGTTAATTTAGGGATTTTATATTGTTTTAGCTAGCTAATTAATAGAGAGAAGTTTCTTCTCTTTCTCCGTGCTTGGTCGACGTTACCTACTATAGAGAGAACTCGACACGCTAGCTAGTAAGAAAATGAAGGAACCATTAAGTACAGAAGATCGTCATGAACATATAGAGATAGAAGTGATTGACCTCTCTTTCTCCGAGAGATTGGTCGTATAACAAGTTTTTGTGTATATATCCGATGCTACTAGCTACATATATACAATATAAGATCTCTTACAATCCCTAACATCTAATGTCCAATTGCAGATGATATTCTCCGGCTTTATTTATAACGTGGTCACGAAAGAATCCCGCCAATTTTCTTGAATTGCTCGTACGCGATCATGTGATAGGAATTTATCCCACATCTGCCACATCTAATTTGAAGAAGGGGGTCAATACATATATATGGTAAGAAAATAAATTTGTGAATATTATTGCTTACGCACTTGAAATTGTTTTTCAGAGTAGCCCCGCTTAGGGGTCGTCGCGTTGTAGATGAACTCACAAACGTAGTATCCACAAAAATTATTCTCGGTTACCTGCCACAAACACTTTACGAGAAATAGAGTTCAATCAAACTGATAATCAAGCATGATAAATGGTATTGATGAAATTAGAATCAATGGGAGATGCGCGGAACTAGCTACTAGTACTTATTTTGGGTGTGTAAATCGCAGCTCCCCCGGCAATGCCGGAACAATTGCCGTGAACTCTTTCCAAACCCTGCCAGACAAAGAAAATAATTACTTGATATCAGGACATGAACAAAGTTGCTGATATGATGCGATAATGATCGATTGAACTTACTTCTGGAGCATTTCAGTCATGTCCGCGTATTCCTGGGGATCTTTTCGTTTCGAGTCTAAGACGATCACTACTCCCCGCTCAAGCTTAATCTCTAGCAGAATAAAGTGGAAACTGCGCATGCATGCACAACTCATCAATTACATTACTATAAACCTCGAGTAATAAGGAAAACCCAATATGCACAAGACAGTAACACTCACTTGAAGTTGTAAGGAAAGAGTATTGTCCCTTTGTTTTGATTTTTAAGCAATGATTATAGCAAGTTGTCCTCGGTTTGTGTGGCATTCTTTTGAACCGTATACTCATGTATGATATTTGGGTTAATGAACTCAATGTCATAGATTTGTGCTTTTCTTCATTCGACGATCTTCAATCTACATAATATAGTGAGGATAATTATATATACATATAATGAAAGAGCTAAGCTATATACATAGAGAGACTTAATTACAGAAGTAGTACTTACAAACAGTAGCAAGTCACGATTGTTTTGTCGAGGGCCTTTCGATTGTATAACTGGAATATCTCCTCAAATTCAACATTCAATAGTTCCATTCCAACGAGGTCGTGCTCCTCTTTAACTGAAAGTATCAAAGAATCCTTTCCAGACTCGCGGCAAGTTTTCATGTACCACTCATGGAATTTTCGCATCATCATTGTTAGAGGAGGATCATCAGGTTTGACGAGAGTCTGCCCGTGCCGGTAACGGAATTCGTCCACCTCTAACGGCTTAAACTGTACATCATCGCTCAGGTAATCACCGGATTTGGTACTGGGCATCATCCCCGGATGATTAATGACGATATCGCTAGACACCTTGAGCGGGGGGCACGATTGGTTCGCCTGTTCGCTGAGCTGGGGATTTTTTTTCCACTTTTTCGTTTTGCTAACCTTGCATCACTGGAAGTACTTCCCAACCGCCGCGCATCTTGATATGTCTTTTTAATACAGCGGTCAAAGTTGGAATCCAGCGGAGGCAGTGGTGGTCGCTTCAGGGCATCAATAGTGCACATCGCTTTCACCGGATCTATCTTCTCCTTCGGAGGTGAAGTTTTCTTTGCAAAATGGGCCCTCAATTCGGCCTGACATATCTCCTCGTTTTCAGACTCGGTCCTCTCATTTGGTAACTTTTCCAGAGGCTTGAGAGATGGACCGTATCTGTATCCCCTCCTGCCTATGCTTGTACTGCTAGCCGTTGGAGTGGCGGCGGATCCCTTCCGTCGTTGCTTACTAGGTGTCGGAGGAGCCGGAGCGGTGGCGTTTGTCTTCTGCCGTTGCCAACGAGGCTGAGGAGGAGGCGTACTGCTCCGACGTGCCGGAGTAGGCGAAGGAGGAGGCGGAGTGCCCCCACGCATCGGAGGAGCCGGAGAAGGAGGCGGTGTGCCCTAATCACTCGCCGGAGGAGGAGGAGGAGGAGGTGGAGTGCCCTGATTCGCCTAAGGAGAAGGAGGAGGCCAAGGCATCCAGTTTGGCAGCTTGATGTAGTCCTTCTGCCATAGACACGTACTCCTCAGGGCATGAACCAGCCTATTCTCTCCTACACCTGTAGAGTGGTCAAGCTCAAGCTCCTCAAATTCCTTCATTACTTCATCCACCATCACAACAGCATAGCCATATGGAATCGGACGACAGTGAAAAGTTCCGTTGGGTTGAGGAGGTGCAACAGAGCCGACAGCCGCGTTGAAAGTGAGGTTCCGACATTTCGTCATAAGCTCGCAATGTTGAGCCTCCATGATAGTATCCACGGGGTAGCTAGGAGACGTGAAGTCAGGCTGAACGGGCTCCGTGGAAGCGATGCTGCTTCTTCGCTGAGATGGTGGGGTAGCTTCTCGGGTAGCTTCATGCCGCTGAGATGGTTGGCCGGCAGCTCGCTGGCTCTCAGCTTCCTCTAGCTTTTGTAGTCTTGCATTGAGCTTCTGAATTTCGCTCAGCTCCGCTTTCCTCTTTCTCTCCCGGCTTCTGTAACCGCCTGCGTCAGGAAACCCAACCTTCCACGGAACGGAGCCTGGTGTGCCTCATGTTCGTCCAGGGTGCTCGACATTCCCTAGGGCCTCAGTCAGCTCGTCCTCCTCTCTGTCGGGAATGAATGCCCCTTCCTGCGCTGCGGTAATATACTTTTGAAGCTTGTTCATGGGTATTACAAGTTGCTCGTCCGTCCAACGGCACTTCCCTGTTTCCGGGTCCAAAGTTCCCCCAACCCCGAAAAACCAGGTCCTTGAACGGTCTGGCCAGTTCAATGTCTATGGTACGACCCCTTTAGCAATCAGGTCATTCTCAGCTTTGTCCCACAACGGCCGGGCTTTGAGGTAGCCACCTGACCCCATGTGATGGTGATACTGCTTCTTTGCAGCATTGACCTTGTTTGTCTCTGACATTTTCTTACCCTTGTCCGATGAATTCTGGAGTCTTCCCTTTGTCGACAAACTTTGATTTCAAATCATTCTTCCACCTCCTGAATAGATCTGCCATCTTCTTAAGAGCACACGCCTTGGCCAGTGGCTCTATAACTAGCTTATTCGTATCCTCCTCTGGCGGTAGGGTGAAATTTGCCTTCAACGCGGTCCAAAGATCATCTTTCTATCTATCGGTGACATAATCACCTTTAGGGGCGCCGTCCTTAGGCTTATTCCATTGCTTGATGCTGATCGGGATGTTGTCCCTAACAATAGCTCTGCACTGAGCAGAAAATGCGTTCTTGGTCCGCTTGGGTTCAATTGGATGGCCATCGTTCGCGAGTGCTATGATCGTGAACTTTTCATCCTCGCGCAACCTCTTCTTCGGGCCTCATCTCGTTACCGAAGTTTGACTCGATCCGGAGGGCTATAAAAGAAGAAGGAAGAGTTAATTAATATATGTACATACCAAAATAATTAATGCATCAATTAGCTAGTGAGCACAGGCTTAATTAATATATATACCTCGCCGGACTTTCCAACACCTCCCTCCTCCGATCGGTCACTGGAGCCGTCATCATGGTGTCCTTCTTCCTCCGGCATTCGGTCACCGGAGCCATCATGATCATGTCCTTCCTCCTCCATTGTTTGATCACCGGAGCCGCCATAATCCTCTCCTTCCAGACCATCGGTGTCGTTGTGAAACGACAAGATATCACGTCTGCCGTGGATTATGTCCCCCCAAAACTGTTCTTGTTCTTCGTCTCTTGGATCCATAGTTTCTGCAAATATTACAACAAGGCAATTAATATACAAATATGAATGTCCGACGTCCGGACCACCTCTCTCATGAATGTCCGACGTCCGGACCGCCTCTCTCATGAATGTCAAACAAGGGATTCGTTTAACCTTTAAGGGATTTAATTAACAAAATGGCGCCATTCTGAATGTGCAGAAAATGGTCCATATTTTTCCTGATCTCACCTACCCTTCTATATGTCATGTTGTCTAGTGTCAAAGGATTCAATAAAAACAAGGCTTCATCATTAGCCGGAAGTAACAGGCGTATAATGGTATGAAGCTCTCCAAAATTGTTTTTTAACGGAGTCCCGGATAGGATAATTAATTAGCTTTTTGGTACGAAGTTCAGCAAGAGCCTTCCGAATATCGCTATTTGGAAGGCCTTTGCTGAAATTCGTACCAAAAAGCGAATTATTATATCCGAGACTCCGTTTCAAAACAACTTTGAAGAGCTTCGTAGCATCATACGCATGTTACTTACGGCTAATGATGAAGCCATGGATTTCTTCAATACTTTGACAGACAATGTGACATATAGAAGAATATATATATATAGATGAGATCAGAAAAAAATTGGATTAACTTGTGCACATCCATAATGGGGGCATTCTTGATAAATCTATGTTACCGGAGTTTTCTTCATTTAACTTGGTAAATTTGGGTGGCCTCGACAACGCTTCTAGGGTTTGGGGTGGCCATGACAACACTTCTAGGGTTTGGGGTGGCCTCGGCAACGCTTTTTCAGTCCCAGTTTGGGTGGCCTCGAGAGTTTATCGGGTAGGGATGGGGTAGATCGACAATGACGCTCTTTCTTCTAGGGTTTGGGTGGCCTTGATAGTTGGTCGGGCGAGCGGACCGCCTCTCTCTCATGCATGTCCGACATCCCCTCTCATGTCAAAGTTATCGGGGAGGGAGTAGATCAACAACGACGCTCTTTATTCTAGGGTTTGGGTGGCCTCGATAGTTGGCCGGGCGAGCGGACCGCCTCTCTCACTCATGCATGTCCGACATCCCCCCTCATGTCAAAGTTATCGGGGAGGGGGTAGATCAATAACGACGTTGTTTCTTCTAGGGTTTGGATGGACTCGATAGTTGGTCGGGTGAGCGGACCGCCTCTCTCTCATGGATGTCCGACGTCCCCTCCCCGAACAAAAAAATTAATACACATATGAACAAAAAAATACATATATGAACAAAAAAATGCTCTGAACAAAAAAATTAATACATATATGAACATCCATACATACATATAGACACATACATATATACATTATATTTATGAACAATAATTCATCATACACAAAAAGAACAAAAAATACAAGGGGCGGTGGCGGCTCACAGCGGGGGCAGCCGGCGGGGGCGGCGAGGGCGACGGCGATGGTGGGGGCGGGCTGGGGCAGGGGCATGGGCGGAGGACGACGTCGGCTAGCGAGGGCGACGACGGGGGCGGCACACGAGGGAGCCGGCGACGACAGCGATGGTGAGGGCGGCCGGGGCGCAGGGGCACGCTCGGGGGGCCGCAGACAGCGACAACGTGGGCGGAGGACGGCTTCGGCGTGGGCTCGGGGGCAGGGCAGGGGCATGAGGGATGACGAGGCCGTGGGCGGCAGACAGCGAAGACGTGGGCGGCGGACGGCGTCGGCATGGGCTCGGGGGCAGTGCAGGGGCACGGGCGACGGCGATGGCGTCGGGGCAGCCTGGCGGCGTCGAGGAGGTCGGCGTCATCGGGGGGAACTGCGAGATGAAAATGAAAATTTTCACGAGTGCTGCATATATACACACACCATTTGTCCCGGTCTGTGCCACCAACCGGGACTAAAGGTGGGTATTGGTCCCGGTTGGTTCCACCAACCGGGACCAATGGCCTTGCACAGCGGCGTGGTGGGAGTTTAGTCCCACCTGGCTACTGGAGACTGTGTCGCACCTGTTTATAAGGTGCGGTGCGCCTGATCCTTCGAGCTCCTCTATGAAGTAGGCTTACGGGCCAAACCACTCTATATCTGCCTATGGGCTTATTGGGCCTTCTATGGGCTGAATCCTGGCCCAATTGGCTGGTTGGGTTTCTAGTCGTATTCAGGCCATGGTGGCCCAGTAGGCGGCATTTTTTTTATTTTTTTCAAATATTTTTGTTTTGTTTTTTGCTGTATTTTTTTTAATTTTTGTCCAGTATTTTCTTCTGTTATTTCAGTTCATTCTTTTTAACAAATAAATACTTTGATAATTTTAGTTGCATAATTTCCATTGTTTTGTTTTGTTTCTTGCTTTATTTATTTTTAGCTTTATTTATTTCGAGTGTGTTTTATCATTATTTTCTTTTTGCTATTAATGTTTTGAACAAAAAATACTTTGATAATTTTAGTTGCCTAATTTTTATATAATTATAGTTTCAAAAATACTAGAGATTTATAAAATCTATTTAGTTGATTCTTTTTTAAACTTCACTCCCACGATGTTTTGAAAGAAATTAAAAAGCGCTTCAAACGAACTTTGAAAAGGTTGAAAGCTGGCATGGTATCATTATTTCACCCACATAGCATGTGCAAAAAAGTTGAGTGGGTTATGGCAAAAACTGGATGCACTTCGTGTACAGAACGGACAATCTCTTTCAAAGTATCAGGTTTCGGACGAAAAATCATCTGTCACAAAGGGATTTCATTTTTTGAACTTATTTGAAATGCATACTTTTTGTGTGTTTAAAATGCACCATTCAAAGCCACATCATCAATTTTCAACCCTTTCTGAGTTCATTTGGTATTTTTCATGCACTTATTGATTTTTTGAGCTAAATGATACTGAAATTGAAAAGCACTTTAAATGAACTCTCAAAAGGGTGAAAGCTGGCATGGTATCATCATTTCACTCATATAGCATGTGCTAAAAAGTTGAGAGGGTTACGTAAAAAAATGGATGCACTTCGTGTACAAAATGGATAATCTC
The DNA here is from genome assembly GCA_022496015.1 of Hordeum marinum. Classification (NCBI taxonomy): domain Eukaryota; kingdom Viridiplantae; phylum Streptophyta; class Magnoliopsida; order Poales; family Poaceae; genus Hordeum; species Hordeum marinum. Next base: position 4,630,531 of record CM039677.1, on the reverse strand, counting down.
TTTCGAAGTATCAGGATTTTGGACGAAAACTCATCTTTTACAAAGGGATTTCTTTTTTTTGAACTCATTTGAACTCCAGACTATTTGTGTGTTCAAAATGCACCATTCAAAGGCACATCATCAACTTTCAATCCTTTCTGACTTCATTTGGTATTGTTCATGCACTGACTGATTTTTTTGAGCTAAATAACCCTGAAATTGAAAAGCACTCCAAATGAACTCTGAAAAAAGGTGAAAGTTGGCATGGTATCATCATTTCACCCACATAGCGTGTCATAAAAAGTTGAGAGGGTTACGGCAAAAACTGGATGCACTTCGTGTACAAAACGAAAAATCTCTTTCGAAGTATTAGGGTTTCGGACGAAAACTCATGTGTTACAAAAGGCATTTCATTTCTTCACATGTCACTACAATGATATAGTTGTGGAGAGAAAGTCTTCACTTTTTCTTCGCTTGTGTCCTTTGCTTATTGCGCCGTAACCATGTATAATCTTCATCGTTTAACAAGGTGCTTGGGTCAGCCTTGACTTTGAAGGGAGGAATTTCATGAAACTTTTCATAATCTTCAGGCATGTCTGTCTTGCCCTCCAATCTCACGATGTCTCTTTTTCCTGAAAGAACTATGTGGAGCTTTGGCTCATCGTATGATGTATTCGCTTCCTTATCTTTTTTTTCTCGGTATGGTAGACATGTCCTTTACATAGAAAACATGCGCCACATCATTGGCTAGGACGAATGGTTCGTCTGTGTACCCAAGATTGTTCAGATCCACTGTTGTCATTCCATAATGTGGGTCTTCCTGTACCCCGCCTCTTGACAGATTGATCCATTTGCACTGAAACAAAGGGACCTTGAAATCATGTCCATAGTCAAGTTCTCACATGTCCACTATGTAACCATAATATGTGTCCTTTCCCCTCTTGGTTGCTGCATCAAAGCGGGCACCGCTATTTTGGTTGGTGCTCTTTTCATCTTGGCCGATCATGTAGAATGTATTCCCATTTATCTCGTACCCTTAGTGAGTCAATACAGTCGAAGATGGTCCCCTGGACAATGAGTACAACTCATCAAAAATAGTGTTGTCACCCATGAGACATGTTTGCAACCAACTGCCGAAAGTCCCGATGTGTTCATATGTAATCCAGTCGTCACACTCCTCCGAGTGTTTGGAGCACAGAATATTCTTGTGTTCATCGACCTACTGGGTCACCAAGGTGGAATTCCGTAGAACTGTGTAGTGTGCTTCAGACCAAGAATGCCCGTCCCTACATATCATTGAGTCCGCTCGTAGCGTGCCTTTTCCAGTCAGTCTTCCCCCATACCGCGATTGAGGAAGACCAATCTTCTTAAGGTCAGGAATGAAGTCAACACAAAACCCAATGACATCCTCTATTTGATGGCCCATGGAGATGCTTGCTTCTCGCCTAGCGCGGTTATAAACATATTTCTTTAAGACTCCCATGAACCTCTCAAAGGGGAACATATTGTGTAGAAATACAGGGCCCAAAACGACAATCTCGTCGACTAGATGAACTAGGGCGTGCGTCATTATATTGAAGAAGGACGGTGGGAACACCAGCTCGAAACTAACAAGACACTGCACCAAATCACTCCTTAACCTTGGCAGGATTTCTCAATCGATCACCTTCTGAGAGATTGCATTGAGGAATGCACATAGCTTCACAATGGCTAATCGAACGTTTTCCGGTAGAAGCCCCCTCAATGCAACCGGCAGCAGTTGCGTCATAATCATGTGGCAGTCATGAGACTTTAGGTTCTGTAACTTTTCTCTCCCATATTTATTATTCCCTTTATATTCGACGAGAAGCCAGACGGGACCTTCATACTGGCAGGCATTCAAAGAAGATTTCCTTCTCTTCTTTGGTAATAGCGTAGCTAACAGGACCTGCATACTGCTTTGGATGCATGCTGTCTTTTTCATGCATACGTTGTTGTTTCTCCCGTGCCTCTGGTGTATCTTTTGTCTTCCCATGCACTCTCAAGAAGCCTAGCAGGTTCATGCAAAGATTCTTCTTCACGTGCATCACGTTGATTGCAGAGCGGACCTCTAGGTCTTTCCAATAGGGTAGGTACCAAAATATAGATTTCTTCTTCCACATGGGTGCGCGTTTGTCAGCGTCATTTGGAACAGATAGTCCGCGAGGACCCTTTCCAAATATTACTTGTTAATCATTGACCATATCAAGTATGTGATCACCAGTACGGAGGGTTGGCTTCTTCCGGTGGTCTGCCTCACCTTTGAAATGCTTTCCTTTCTTTCGACATTGATGGTTGGTCGGAAGAAATCGACGATGCCCCAGGTACACATTCTTCCTGCATTTGTCCAAATATACACTGTCGGTGTCATCTAAATAGTGTGTGCATCCGCGGTATCCCTTGTTTGTCTGTCCTGAAAGGTTACTGAGAGCAGGCCAATCGTTGATGGTTACAAACAGCAACGCATGTAGGTCAAATTCCTCCTGTTCATTCTCATCCCACACACTTACACCTCTTCCATTCCATAGCTATAAAAGTTCATCAACTAATGGCCTTAGGTACACATCAATGTCATTGCCGGGTTGCTTAGGGCCTTGGATGAGCACTGGCATCATAATGAACTTCCGCCTCATGCACAACCAAGGAGAAAGGTTATACATACATAGAGTCACAGACCATGTGTTATGCTGGCTGCTCTGCTTCCCAAAAGGATTTACGCCATCTGCACTTAAACCAAACCATACGTTCCTTGGGTCACCTGTAAAGTCGCTCCACTTTCTCTCGATCTTTCTCCACTGCGACCCGTCAGCGGGTGCTCTCAACTTCCCGTCTTTCTTACGGTCTTTTTTGTGCCATTGCATCAACTCGGTATGCTTTTTGTTTCTGAACAGATGTTTGAACCGTGGTATTATAGGAGCATACCACATCTCCTTGGCAGGAACCCTCTTCCCGGTGTGCTGGCCCTCCACATCACCAGGGTCATCTCTTCTGATCTTATACCGCAATGCACCGCATACCGGGCATGCGTTCCGTTCCTCGTACTCACCGCAGTAGAGGATGCAGTCATTAGGGCATGTATGTATCTTCCGCACTTCCAATCCAAGAGGGCATACAACCTTCTTTGCTGCGCACATACTGTCGGGCAATTCGTTATCCTTTGGAAGCTTCTTCTTCATTATTTTCAGTAGCGAACTAAATCCCTTGTCAGATACCCTATTGTCTGCCTTCCATTGCAGCAATTCCAGTGTGGTACCGAGCTTTTTGTTGTTATCTTTGCAATTTGGGTACAATCCTTTTTTGCGATCCTCTAACATGCGATCGAACTTCAATTTCTCCCTTTCACTTTCGCATTCTCTCTGTGCATCAACAATGACCCGACGAAGATCATCATCGGGCACCTCGTCTGGTTCCTCTTGATCTTCAGCTTCCCCCATTGCATCATCACCGTATTCAGGGGGAGGGTAGTTGTCGTCATCCTCTTCTTCTTCGTTGTCTTCCATCATAACCCCTCTTTCTCCGTGCTTGGTCCAAACATTATAGTGTGGCATAAAACCCTTCTAAAGTAGGAGGAAGTGAAGGGTTTTAGAGTTGGAGAAAGACTTTGTATTCTCACAGACAGTACATGGACAAGGCATAAAACAATTCTGCTTGTTTGCCTCAGCCACTTCGAAAAATTATGCAGGCCCTTAATATACTCGGAGGTGCGCCGGTCACCGTACATCCATTGCCGGTTCATTTGCATGCGTTATATAATAAAGTGTATTAAAAACCATTATAACATATCATGAATAGAGAACTGACCAAATTAATAGAAATTCATCATCACATTAAAGCCAAAGTACAATAATGACCAAAATAAATACGTACAGTTCATACATAGTTGTCATTATTGAACAACATATAGCTCTCTAGAGCATCTAGTTAAAACATACAACCAAACTATGTAAAAAAATTAAATGCAAAAACAAATGCAATCATAACCGCTACTAAGGTACCAATTGATCCAACGGCATAATGATATCAAGCCTCAGTATGAATGGCATATTTTCTAATCTTTCTAAGCTTCAAGCGCATTGCATCCATCTTGGTCTTGTGATCGTCGACAATATCGGCAACATGTAACTCCAATTCCATCTTGTCATCTTCAGTTCTTTTAAAATTTTCTTTCAAATGATCGATTTCTTTTCCAGCTTTAGTTAACTTGTCGAGCAGAATTGCATAGTCGGTATCCATTTCTGGTTCAACTACTTTCTACTGATAAAAACATCTACGTCAAGTTGGTGGCATAATTAATTGTCATAGACATTAGATGTGTGAAATAGTTATATAAAAGATAATATACCACATCTGAATCATAGACTGGACGAGGACCGACGTGGGCGGATACCATAACCATGGCACTATATAATAACAAACAATAATAAAAGTAAGAACATCATACGAGTAAGTATATTTTCTTTTAGCAAGAAGATAAGATCAAGAGGCTCACCACGCGCGGGCGATCGATGGCGGTTTCAGGACGGGGACGGGATAGGACGGATCACCAAACCTAGACAAATCTTGATGGAAATCGAGTTTGGACAAGGAGCTTCGAGAGGAGAAAGCTTAAGTTTGGCTTGGGCATTTCATCAAACACCTCATGTGCATAGGAGGTGAGCTAGGGCACCACAAAGCTCTCCCCTCGCCGGCCAAAAAAACAGAGCAGTGTGGAGTGCTCTGCTCGCTGGTGAGGGGTTATATATAGGCATCTCATTGGTCCCGGTTCGTGGCTGGAATCGGGACTAAAGGACCCCCTTTGGTCCCGGATCCAGCCACGAATCGGGACCAATGGTTCGTGTCTGGAACCGGGACCAAAGGTTCTAGACGAACCGGGACCAATGCCCCACATGGCCCGCCCGGCCCCCTGGCCTCACGAACCGGGACCGTTGCCCCATTGGTCCTGGTTTGTGACTGAACCGGGACTAATGGGCTGGCCCATCCCGAACCAATGCCTTGTTTTCTACTAGTGGATAATAATGGTTTCTATTTCTCCAGCCTAGAAAATTGGAGGAGCCAGCCACTACGTCGATTTCCAATGTCATTAATTTCTAAATAGCAATATAGAAATCTTATCTAATGTGTCAGCCAATGAAAATGTACCATTGAAAATATAAATTAATGATTACACTGGAAAAAAATTAATGATCACGGGGAATGAGGATCTCCTTCCATGCATGGTAACTTAAGAACTTCCAAGTGCTCCACGGTGTACATGTAATAAGTGTGCCACATAGGTAAAAAGGGTGATCTAGCAAAGCAATTAAATAAAGAGAACATTATGGTGACCCCAGTAGAAAACAGAGCTAAGCGTGTGAACTTACAAAACATTACTTCCTCCGTAAACTAATATAAGAACGTTTAGATCACTGCTTTAGTGATCTAAACGCTCTTATATTAGTTTACGGAGGGAGTACTACCAACCAATGCTTGAAATAGTTTAATTATTAAACAATTCAATGAGAAATGTTTAGTTGCAAAAGCCAAGCACCTATGCATTAGGGAAACTAGTTGCTAAGATTTTTAATGCACTTAGCATCCCGTTTAAGCTCCAATGCATTGGAAGTGGCCATATATATTTGGAATACTAATTTTTAATTAGACGCTGTATGGACCTGGATGGAGGGAGTACGAAATTTGTACTATCAGACCGATCTGACGTTGTGGGCCCAAATATCAGGAAGCATGCATGTCTTTTGTCATACGAAAATCATATACAAGAACGTCGTATGCAGGGCAGTTTCGATTCGGAAATCTTATGCTTATGGAGGTTTGTCCTATGGATCATTTTTCGCACTAATCTCCACGCTTAATTTCAACTAAGCCTCACACTAGACTTCAACCTCTTCCATGATTTTTCTCCACGTCATATGCGGTAACACATGGCTTATAACTGTAGCATTGTTCCTTATCCTTTGTGACAAAATATACTGTGTCCTGGATATTATTATTCCAAAATCAATCTTTGTAAAATTTGATCAAGTTTATTCTAGAAATTATTAACATTTAAATACCAAATCAATACAATTAGATTCAACATGAAATATTTAGAAAGTAGGTAATCCCTCAAATTCTGGAGTGTGAAAATCCAATTATTCCACATCGATTAATTGTATAATGAGAAAAGGAAAGTATGGTTAATCTGAGTCGGCAAAGTAGGTACTCAGCTGTACACGCAGACAATTTTATTTCTTGGAGATGGTTGGTCCAAAGTCCATTTCCAATATACGTACCTACATAGATGCTTAGTTTTCCCTTTGAAATGAAAGCTCTATCCCAGTTGTCCGCCGCAGGTCAAGGACTAGCTTCTCCTTCTTGTAGTTGTTCTTCATAAGAGGAATGATGATAGATACATAGTACACAAACAATTCACTAACGAATTTTTTTCCAAAGTCCAAACAATCAATTGATGGATCATTGGTGGCTGGCTGCTTGGGGCTGCGGGTAACTGGTGCTCTTGAGCAAGGAGAGGTAGCCGCCTTGCAAGTTCTTCACGTTCTTGAACCCCTGCAACGCAAACCAAAACGAATCAACATCTCAATCAAAGATGATGACCTTACTAAAAAACAGTCAAAATGGACTTACAGCAGCGACAAGGTCTGCGGTGGCGAGCCTGGACCGGACCCCAGAGCGGCAGCCAACAAGGAACCGGTCCTCCTTGGAGTGGAGCGCCACAACCTGATCGACGAAGTTCGGGTTGCGCTCCTTGCCATGGGGCGTGACGGAGAGGTAGTAGGGCACGTTGCGTGCACCGGCAACGTGGCCCTTTTCGAAGTCCTCCCACATCCGCACGTCCACGTACCCGTACTGTTCCAAGGCCAGCAGCCCGCATGCCGCCTCTGCGTCCACGCTCTCCACCGCAGTGCTCGTGGTGCTTCGCAGGGAGCCCATCTATGGAGGATTGAGCAGTGGGGAAGAAGGGGCCTTTGGTTCTGTGTGTGGTGGTCTCCGGAGGCTGTGGAGTGGATTGGTTGATGGAAAGATAGGTGCTACCTACTGGTGTTATTTATAGGAGAAGATGTTGCCATGGCAGCGGTCGAACATATCTTGGCCCGGGTAGCCGCGTGCATCACTTCATGATCGTCTAAAGTCGCTTACCTTAAATGAATTACATATATGGAAATGTCAACTACATACGTAGTTGCTTTATTTGTTTTCTATGAAGTGACATGGTGTATAAGAATCTCCTTTTGCACCCTATTTTTTTTGTGCCAAGTGATCATGTTCATGTGTATTGTTGGTACGAAAATATAGCCAGCCAGACATGATCTGGCAGTTGTCCACAGATGCAAGAATATGTATATATGTTTGGTAAGAAGAGGACAAGTGGTCCAGATTTCCATGATGACGCGGCGACACGCCAGAGCGACAATAAAGAAATGCTCATATCAGTTGAATTATCTCCTCGCCTAGTGTGCTCCACGTACTCCACTGATAAGTGAAGCGGAAGGATCCTGTTGATCAACAACGACACAACGGTTTCTTTCCATCGGAGGGAGCAAACAATTCGATCATGGAGGGGATGAAAAGGATTGCATCGGTGGGGGCTCTTCCTCCTTGTCTTCTTATCCTATCCGTGGACATTTTTCATTTCACCCATGCCTTGCACATACGGCACAATTCCCTTGTATCTCATTTTTCCAAAAGAATAGTTTTCCAATGCTTCGGTCGCCAATTTTATTTTGACTAATGTGTAGATATCCAATATGTATATTTATCCATTGAATCAAGGGAGCATACTACACAAACAAAAAAAGGAAAATGTTATGAGCATATATTCATACATATGGGGACAATATTTCTCAAATCATGACTTTTTTTTTGAAATACATGAACACTTTTGATACTAAAATATTAATTTTCTATGCATGATAAATAAGTTTTTTAATACATCTGAACATCCCTACGAGGGTATGTGAATATATTTTTTTTCATTTTATTAGTAAAGTTTTTTTTATTATAGTTGTAAAAATATTTTTGCTTAACAGTTATTTTCCCTAGTATACTTTTCCTTCCCTTCCCATCGTGTGAGCGCTAACTAGGGCAAACTCTTCCCCTCCATGCTCTGACGGCAAGCCAATGGATACTCCTCCTCCCCTCTGCATGTCGCCCTAGTGGTTGGTGGCGGGGAGGAGAATCCATGTTCCTCAGCTCTAAGTAGGTTAGATTAGATTCGTTTCATTCCTTGCATGGGTGGTGTTTTTTTCATCGATATGGTATTCCATGCTGCGATCCTTCTCGTATAGTTTGTCTAGACGGAGTCTATGAGCTTCGACAGGGTTCCTGTTGTATCCTTGGGGCGGTGCAGTTATGATTCGTGTCATGATGCACGATGGTGTGATCTGGTGCGAGACACTTCATATCGGTTCAATGGTTCAGCGGAGGCGACTATGTCTCCAAGGGCATCGGTTCTTAGGGGCACATGCATGAAGACTTCTCGATTGTGATCAGTAGGTCAGGTTGGCTATAGTAGGGTAGTGGTGACAGCGGCGCGTCGACGTCTCTGGCAGTGGTAGTTGTTATTCGGTGAACTTCTGGTGAACTTCTATAATAAATCGTAAACCTTTCGCTAAAATACAGATCAATAGTATCCCTAATTCAAAATAAAAATGAGCAGGTGGGTCATGCTACTGGTTGGCCCATAAGAGTTGACCGGTCATGCCTGTGACGTCTTGCCATCCGAGCCTACGCTTTGCAATTTGGTTCACCATCTCTCTTTCCTCAAGGACCACGGACAAATACCTTTGTGCGTCCGGGCCCTCAGCCACCACAATGACATTGATACTCTGCATCTGGGTTGTCATGGTGTTGGTACAACAAGCCTCATGGGTTGGGGCCGCACCTGTCTCGACAGCATTAGCGTCGGTTACGGCCTCAATGTTGGTGGCAACAACTTTCTCTTCTTTTTTGCGAAAAAGGCATCAGCTTTCTCTGACTCCGTAAAACTGACCTATGAGCCTATATATACCAAACATTTATACTTATTTATATTTCATTTGTATTAATTCACATTTTTTGCTCATATATTTTTGTGTTTTCAGCGTACAAAGAGAAACTAATCACCCAACTGGTAACTCATTTTTGATTAGTTGTGTTCGACAAAAACAAAATCTTCTAAGACAAAGTTAGGGGTTGTATCTAAAAAGTTTATGTCCCATTTTCTGTGGTGTAATAATGCATTTCTTCCAATTTGATCAGTTGTATAAAGAAAAGAACAGTTAGAGAGACACGCAATATAAGCTTAGTCAACCAAATGGATAAGTAACCAACTGTGCCTGCCAGCAAATTTTTTTCCTTCTTGTCCATACATTCTCGAAGAAAACCGATAAATAATCCTCTGTACATGCATATATAGTTTTATACTCCCTCCATAACGTAATGTAAGACGTTTTTAGATTACTAAAGTAGTGATCTAAAACGTTTTATATTACTTAACAGAGGTAGTACATACAAAGTTCCTTCTTTTCCTTGGGAATGTCCTCTGTACATCATAAAAAAAGATTACCAATTAACTTGTTCCTGAGAGCCTTCAAAAACAAAGGAAATTCATCCCGGCTGTATTAGTGATGGATGGCTGCTGCTGCCAGCTGCGGGTAACTGACGCTCTTGAGCAAGGAGAGGTAGCCACCCTCCAGGTTCTTCACCTTCGTGAACCCCTGCACAGACCAACCAATCAGTTATTCGATCCACACATCAATAATTCAGTGAGTTCAACCAATGGGTCTCAGGACTACTACTTACAGCCGAGACGAGGTCGGCGGTGGCGAGCCTAGACCGCACCCCGGAGCGGCAGCCGACGAGGAGCCGGTCCTGTTTAGAGTGGAGCGCGGCGACCTGGTCCACGAAATCCAGGTTGCGCTCTTTGCCGTGGGGGTTGACGGAGAGGTAGTAGGGCACGTTGCGCGCACCGGCGACATGGCCCCGGTCGAAGTCCTCCCACATGCGCACGTCCACGTACCCATACTGCTCCGAGGCCAGCAGTGCGCACGCCGCCTCCGTGCCCACACTCTCCACCACCTGTCGCTTCTCGCCGTCGCTGCTTCCCAGTGAGCCCATGGATGATGGATGTAGGAGGAGGAGAAGAAGAAGAACAAGAACAAGAAGAACAAGAAGATGGAGAAGGGGAGGTATGCAGGGTGGGTATGGTTCCGGGGGCTGTGGAGTGTATTGGTGAAAGATAAGTGTTACCTACGTGTCTTATTTATAGAGAGAGAACGGTCGACACTTCTCATGGCCGGGTAGCCGCATCCATCGCTTTCTCACTTCGATTACAAAGTCGATTGCAAAGTCACTTGATTCTCATTTGCCTCCTTCCTTCGTGTTGATCATATCTTCTTCTTCAATTATTGGGGATATGCATTGCATATATGAGAAAAATGTCAACTACATAGTACGTACAGGTTGTATTCATTTATTTTCTGTGAAATGGCGAGCTGTAGTATAAGAATCTCCTTTTGCACCCTCCTGTATAAATTTATGGGTTTGAATGCATCTTGACAAGTGGCCATGTGCTTGCTACATTATCAACTTGCATAGTTGCATGTGGATGGTTGGTGCCAAAATCCCAGCCAGCCACCCATGATCAATCTGGTAGCTGGACTAGATACAGAGGAATATTTGTGTGATCCATGTTAGGTAAAGGAGAGGACAAGTCTAGATTGGCATGATGATGCGGCGACACGCCGATGCTCGGAATAAAGAAACGGCAAGATCAGCTAAATTATCTCCATGTCTCGTGGGCGCCACGTACGCTCCTGATAAGTGAACCGAAAACAACCATCCTGTTGCTCGAAAGAAACCCAAATGCTCTGTCTTTGATTGGAGCAAGCAACTCAATCATCAAGGATATGAAATTGATAAGGATTGCTTAGGTCACCTTGTCTATTTATCCATCTATGGCCCATTTCACCCATCCTTTGAACATATGGCACATGTCCTCTCTTATCTCCTTTTTATCGAAAGAATAGTTTTCCAATGCTTTGGTCCTCAATATTATTTTGAGCATGAAAACCAGATGTATAGATTTGTCCCAAAAAAATCTAGGAGCCTTGCACGCGATTTGTGTGCAACTCTTTGCCAGCGGTGTAGAATAGGAGCGCTTGGAAACGATATTCAGATCAGTTAGTGGTGGAACAGTTAGGACAAGTCCAGATTGCTATGATGAATATGCGGCGACATGGCTGGAGGGAACGACTACGTCCAGATCAATCGAATCTAGTGAGCGAGATGTATGCTTGTGATAAGTGAAGAGAAAAGATCTTGTTCATCGAATATGACCCAATCCATGTTGTTTCTCTTTGTCTTGGAAGGAGCAAACAACTAAATCATGGAGGAAAATGAAAGTGATTGCATCGGTGGGGCTCCTCCTCATAGACTGCTTATCCTATTCATGGCTATTTCATTGCACTCATGCCTTCCACATATGGCCGGCACTTGCAACATATTCCCATTTATCTCCTCCTTTTTCAATACAATATTTTCCCAAAGCTTTGGCCACGGATACTATTTCGAATGTTTGGATTGAAAACATGAAATCCAGATGCATAGATTTGTCAAGCCAGTACTGTATCAAGCTTTGACGGTAAAGAGATCTGGGTGATGAGCAAACTGGGATGATACAGCAGGAGGATGGCATTCAGCACGAACGAGCCGTTGCTGCTTATTTATGTGCGTTGTTTTTACTACTGCCAGGATGATCCTAGGCATGTTGGTAGAAAGTTATGGTAGTTTAACTTATTTTGGATGGAGTTGTGATGGATGGCACTTGTTATCCATGGTTTGCAGTGTGTATGGTTGGTAAACTATTAGAGCATCACTAGCAGATCCAATAAAAACGGACAACCCTTCAGATTTACAGTACAGGTTGAAAAAAACACATCGAATAGATCCTGTAAAATAGCATATCATGTACAAAAAATTACAGGTTCCAGTAGAGCACCCATCCGTCATATATGGAGAATTCGAGCCGTTTCTTGAGGATCCCATAAAACCGGTCAGCGCCAGAGCAGGGGGCATGGTGACGTCGTGCGCGGGTAGCTAGCAGGCGGAGGAGCTCGTTAGTCTAGTGGCCGGCAGGAGCATAGCCGGAGGACATGGCGGGCCTCAACGTCGCCAAAACGTCAATGAAGTGTCTCCAGAAGCATCGCCAGAGCGTTGCCAAAGTGTCAACGAACCATCTCCTGATTCCAGGTACAGGGCAGCATCATTCTTCATCAGCTGCAGTTGTTATCTAACATATTAACTTAGCACAATTGGTGACAAATTCAACAAAAAGCTAGCCAAGCCAACAAGAATATTTGAGTATTACATAATAAAATGTATAGTCTCTCTGCAAAATTAAATGACAAAAGTAAGAGGAACACAAAATTAAAGGACAAAAATGATTGCCTTATATGTATACTATATATAGTCGATTTGCCTTATACTTCAGTGTTCAAAAAATCTTCCAATTCAGCGATTTAATATCCGATTTATCGCTACTCGTGGGGTGACCGATAAGATTATGCGTTATCTTCACCGTTTATCTTTTGGCCCGATTTATCACTTTGACAAGCGATTTATGGGAAATCTTCCGATAAATCAGGCCTATTCCTAACACTATGTTTGCAAAAATTATGTTTATTCATGTCTTTGTGGACTTTGCTATGCAATATGTACTATTTCTCAATTTTGTTCGTCATTATACGAGGATTCGGATGGTAGGAATCAAGGTAACACTTCGGTCCAATATATTTTTGGTGTTAAATATAGCATAATTGCAAAAAATGATCGATTAATAGTCGGCTGATGAAATCGATTAATCGGTCGATTTCTGATTAGTCTCTAATCTCCAGCTCACCGAGATGATTACGATAAGCGATATCCTTAACATTGCTTATACTATATAGAGTCTAACAACTACACCATTCAATATTCTGTAATAATTAAACAACGTGATGTTGCAGAGGTCCAATTATATTGCAATTTTGGACAAATAAGTAGCATTAGAAGGATGTATGAACTTCGTCGGCCACTCTGTTCATTGTCAAGTGTGCAAGTCTCTAATACTGCTGAATGTAATATTTTTACCAATTTTGTTGTTGCTCAAAAGAAACCCAAATGCTTTGTCTTCGATTGGAGCAAGCAACAAAATCATGAAGGATACGAAATCGATAAGGATTGCCTAGATGAGGGCTCCACCTCCACCTTGTCCATCCATGGACGTTTCACCCATCCTTTGCACATATGACAAATATTCTCTCTTGTCTCCTTTTTTTCCCAAAAAATAAATAAATCTAGTGCTTTGGTCTCCAAGATTATTTTGAACATTTAGATTAGAAGATGAAAAATCAGATGTACAGATTTGTCCCCAAAAAATCTAGGGGCCCTGTAGGCGATTCAATGTTCATTTGTTCACTTATTCAACGTTCAAAACTATTATGGCGTACTATTCAAATAGCTTTGAATATTGATCCACCTACATGTATTGATTCGTTATTTGGAACGTGGCTTGATGGAGTAGACGTTGCCTTAGCGAATCTAATACGGGTTGGGATCTCTGCGTTATTTTGGGCTATTTGGAACATCCGGAATGATATGATCTTTAATGGAAAGAATATGAACAGTTTTTTGCAGGTTATTTTCAGAGCAACGTCTTGGATCCGTATGTGATCGTTACTCAGCAATGCGGAGGCCAAGGAGCGTATGGATATTGGGTGCAACCGGTGGGAGATGGTCGCACAGGTTATCTTCAACCGATTTGGATGGCGTGCTAGCAATAGATTAGGTGAATAGGCATCGTAGTCTATGCTCAGTAATGCCAGAGTTGGAGATGTATTATCTACTCATTTATTTTGTCTTAGTGCATGAGAGCGAACTTATTTACATTATATTTTAATAAGAGGGCTGCATGCATCGATTGATGCAGAGGCCGGGGGCTCCGTTCCTCCTTTTCCAAAAAAAAAAATCACCCCTAGTTTGCAAGTCTACACTTGTTGTTTTGTTGACAATAGTAAGCTATCAATCATATTAACCCTTAGCTCTTGATATAACATGATTTAATTTTTTCAACCAAAATAATAAAAAGTTCAAAATAAAATAAGTAATGATAATACTGAATTAAAATGAAATTAGAATAAGTAATAATATTATTTTATTCATTTTTTCAATTTATTCATTTAATATGACATAATTAATATTTAAATCTGTAAATCGAAATTCAACAAATAATATATCCATTATTACCAGAAAAACGCGAGGAATCCAAATATGACATCATTTATTTAAAAATAATAATTTTCCATAACACTTTTTTTCCGACATCGTATGTAAAAGTTATAGCCGTTTTACTTTTTCATGATACTTTTTTTAATTTTATTTCAACTCCAAAAATTTTGTGCATTCAACATGCACTATCCAAAGCCACATCATCAATTTTCAACCCTTTTCCCACTTCATTCGCTATTTTTCATGCATTTATTAATTTTTCCAGCTAAATGACCCTGAAATTGAAAGCATTACAAATGAACTTTGAAAAGGTTGAAACTTGGTATGCTATCATCATTTTACCCACATAGCATGTGCTAAAAAGTTGATAGGGTTACGGTAAAAACTAGATGCACTTCGTGTATAAACGGGACAATCCCTTTCGAAGTATCAGAGTTTTGGACGAGAACTCATCTATTACAAATGCATTTCATTTTTTTAACTTATTTAAACTTCAGAGTTTTTGTGCGTTCAACATGCACCATTCAAAGCCACATCATCAATTTTCAACCATTTCCCACTTCATTCGCTATTTTTATGCATTTATTAAAAAAATTAAGCTAAATGACCCTGAAATTGAAAAACACTACAAATAAACTCCGAAAAGGTTGAAACTTGGCATGGTATCATTATTTACCCACATAGCATGTGCTAAAAAGTTGAGAGGGTTACGGTAAAAACTAGATGCACTTCGTGTACAAACTGGACTATTCCTTTTGAAGTATCAGAGTTTTGGACGAAAAAACATCTGTTACAAAGTCATTTCATTTTTTTAACTTATTTCAACTCCAGACTTTTTGTGCGTTCAACATGCACCATCTAACATGTGCCCAGGAGCAAAAAGAATTAAATTTAAAACTATTTTTAAACTCAAGTTATTCACAATTTAGGGTTTGAAGAAAATTTGAACAAATTCAAAATGTAAATCATTAAAATTTGAAAACTAATTTCACAAATACAAACTAGACAAAATTTTGAATCTAATGCAAAAAGAATCGCTCAAAAACATCAAATATCCTAAAAGATATAAGCAATTTAAAACAGAAACTAAAAACAGAAAAAAAAATTCAAAACCCTTTAGTACTGGTTTGTATCTCCAACCGGGACTAAAGGTCTAAAGGGGTTGGGGCTTTAGTCCCGGTTGGTGTCTCCAACCGGGACTAAAGGTGAAAACCTTTAGTCCCGGTTGGAGACACGAACCGGGACTAAAGGGTATCGGCTCCTTTAGTCCCGGTTGGTGTCTTCAACCGAAACTAAAGGTCCCATCTGAACCGGGACTAATGCCCGACCGGTGGCCTAGCCGCTCGAACCGGGACTAATGCTCATATTAGTCTCGGTTCGTAATGCAATCGGGACTAATGTGTAGATCGAGCTGTGACGAAAGCCCCGTTTTCTACTAGTGTCAAGATCAACGTTATGTAGAAGTGTTTATCGAGAAAGTTGGTGTGTTTGTTAGTTGCATATGAGCTTGTTAGCTAGCTCGTGTGTGCTTGCATGTTGGCGTTTGTTAGCACGTTGTGTTAGTCGCCGATCATAGTGCCTGGGAAATGTGTGGGTGTGTAGGTGTTATTTAAGCATTGAAACCAGTTTGATTATGTCAATGAGAAGAAAAGGGAGAATGTACCATATGTGTTTTCACCGGAAGAGAAGGCAAAGCTAATATTCTCCTTGGTGAAATGTGTGTACGTGTGAGTTTCTTCCCTGGCGTGTGTTCTCAAGATACAAAGAGAAAAAATTTAGAGAGATAATAGAGTGGGTCAGAGCGAAGAAAGGGGCCGCGTGACGCGTAGAAATTTGAGAAAGTGGTTCATGTGGATTGTAAAATTCCAATGATTTTCCTTTGAAATGAGAGCAAAGCAATTTTTCATCGATTATTCCATTACTATATTCCTTTGAAGCAAACGCGTAAGAGTGTGGCTAGGTCTTAGTCGACTGAATCTTAGTCAAGTGACATAATAGGTAAGGAAGAGAAAAGAAAAAAATTGCACAAATCTTGATGTAAGATCTAAGAATATAACATTGGCTGTCGACTGAACTGTAGCAAGACTGAACGCGTACATAATGACATCATACCAAAAAAAAAATTCCTTTCGTATGCTTTCGACCAAAAAGGTCCTAAAATGGCTAAAAGAAAGACCTATGGTTGAAGTGATTCCTCATAATCCACAGGCACACCAAGTGTACAGAAACACAATAAGCAAATTAGCTAGACATTTGAACCAGAGATCAATTGTTTGAGGTGTCAATTATCTTCAATGATCCAGCCGATGCCTTGGCCGGGCACGACGGCGAGCATGGACTTGAGCCGCGCGGCGGCGGTGGCGCTGTGCAGCGGCAGCAGCGACTCCAGGCAGGAGCTCGCCTCCACGGGCAACCTTGCAAGCACATATAATATCAACCAAGGGCCGTCACGTCCTTCCTGCTGCTAACTGACTGGTCGAGGAGCATGCATGAATAAATCTCGGTACGTACCTGAGGATGCGATGGGGCGCAGCCAACGCGCGGCGGACTGAAGGACGCGCACCTGCCCCGAGGGAAGATGGAGACGGCCTCGCCGGAGCAGAGCGGAGAGCGGAGGTGGAGGAGCGGAGCAGCGACCTGGCGGCGGCGGCCATGGCGGCTTGCTGAGTCAGGACTCGGGACTTGTAGGAGGGAGCCCTACCGAGACGCTGCTATAGTTGCAAACAGATTTGTTTTTTTTTTCAGTTGGAAACATTTTTAGTTGTTTTTTTAGATTGGAAACAAATGGACGGAGTGAAGCCAGGCCGTCCATTCACAGCCCAAATGAGCGCGCCAGCCTATTGGGCTATTCATTCGAACTGTTAATTTTGTGGGTCTTTTTTTTCGAGTTGACAAGTTCGCACTCCCCATTTCATTTCAAACAAAACCAGCAAATTCCGATGATAAGTCATCAGTGCGTATGGATTAACCAAATGAGAATGTTATTGCACGGACGTTTGCTGAGACGGAATGAAAAATCAATTTTTTTTAGCAAGCATGGCAAATCATGGCATAAACTAAACTGCGGTGTCATGCTTGTTAACTAAATTTTCCGTCCTCGGCCAACACAAGTTGACATGAAAAACTTTCACATTTGCCATGCTCCCCAGCGAACATTGGCTAGTTAAGCCGGTCCTTCATTAAACCTATTGAGATTTTCACATTCTCATATAATTCTAGCTATCCGAAATTCAACTCTGATCTAGCCATTGTAGATCATCACAAAAGTTATGTTTAGTTCCAGCCTCTTTAATTCCATCCCTCTCGATAATTAACATTGAGATCTTTTTTTTTTTTGGCGATGAATTAACATTGAGATCTACTATATGCCCCCCCCCCCCCGCCCCCCAACACACACACACGGAGACACAATCTTTGGGTTGACAAACTTCATACTAACTTACTAAATGAGACTTTCTAGGTACCTCTTCTTCCAGCCAAAGCAACCTTCTGATTAGAAATAAAGCATGCCTCTTACCAGGTACATCAAACATAGAAAACATGTGGTGGATAGGATATTTAAATATCATTGAAACTATATAATAATTTGTAACAAGAGCACATGGCCAAAAAACCAGAGTACTTCAATAGATGTGGCCAGCAATGTCCTCTTATTATTCTTAATGACCAAGCATGCAGAAGATACATGAGTTATGGTCTCAGATCATTTTCCATTTTTTTCATATCTGATGCGCCACATGTAGTCGTGGGTGGCAGCAACAATAGGGAATTAACCCGGCCTTTATCTCACAGCGGGCTGCACTTGGGTCCATCTTCATGTTGCGGCACCTAGCTTCACATGATGCCAGATCACATTCATAGTCAGCCACACATGTCTTTCCAGTGGTATGGCTCATCACTTCATCTACACCTACATTCATATTCACAAATGAGCGTTATCGTTAACTTACAAGTTAGAACCCATCAAAAGGTATATACATGCATGACTTAGTGCACTAACCTGACACTCCTTCGTAGAAAGAAACAGTGGCCATGACTAGAAGAGCAACGGCGAATATGGGAGCCCAAGAACTAAGGTTGTTGTTATTGTCTAACGCCATCATGTGTTTTCGTTGTATAAGACTTTATTTGTTTGTCTGACAAGCATTGGACTACCTCTTTTTATATAGAGGCATGCAAGGAGTTAGCTAAGTTGTCGACCAGGCAAGTAATTATATTCTTAATTATGCATCATCCTGTTCTTATCATATTATGCCTAAAGAATTCCTATGGTTATTATCTCATCCTATATTTTCTTCTGCACGTGACTGTTGTTTCCTTTTGGTTATTACACCAATTTAGCTATTGTTAAACCCATCTCTATACTACATGTCAAACTAGGCAAGAATTAGTTCCCTCTATCTCTACCACAAACTAGTTTAAGAAATCGTTTATATGAATTTGCCTTACTGTCACATATGAAACATATTGCATGCCTTTTTATCTTTTGGTATCTTTTATTGCAGGCCAAATTTGATCTCTCTGATTTTACTTCAAGCACATCGTAAGTGATTGAGCAACTAAATTTGATGTTTGCTGGTTATTCTCAAATTGTATATCTGGTTAAAGTTTCAACAGTGGTTGTATGATATCTTGTCCTTGACTTGTGTCGCTCATAAAATATTGCCAAGTTAAGATTAATCTGCTTATTAGCTTGGTGATGATGTTAGTGAAATTATTGACGGTCATTTTTTTGGGCTTCTCTTCCTCACCGTGCATGTGCATTACAGCCTAATTCAAGTAACTTCCAATCTGCAATTTACCTTGTTATTCTAAGAATTCGTGTTCACCTCCAAATCTAAGAAGTGAGTGTTTATTGTTTTATGAAAAAGGGTCCCAAAATAGTAGGCCATTATGCTTTGTTACAATTGTTTATCCCGGAGCATTTATCTATTGCTTTACTTTTCGTCCTTTATTTTAGTACAGTTAATAAAATAAGAGATGAGTTCAATTTGTTAGTAAGCACTTAGATGTGCATTCTGTCATATTTGGTGTTGATCGATGCTGCGTCATCAGATTAACTCAAGAGTCGTACATGCAAGTGCATTTACTTACAGATGTTGTACATCCAATATGACCTGATCAGCAGGACTCAACACAAATTCTCCTATTATTTTCTCATTTTCTTTTTTTTTTCTTCTCAAGAGAAAGAAAGCAGCAGTTCTGAAAACAATTTTCACATGTGAGGACAAAAGACACAACTTGGGTTTACCCGGCTTCTCGTATTTGTCGCTTATGTCGTGTCTTAGTGACCTAGCACTTATGCTTATCCTCTGTTTGGGCCAGCACATTTCTGGTTTATTCCCTAACAGTTTTGGGAAGGATTGAACTGTTTATTATTATTATTTTTCTTTTATTTTTTCCATTTATTTTCTTATTGATCTACATTTTTCCTTTCCTTTCCTTTCATTTTTATTTTCAAATCCTTTTTCTTTTTTACTTTCATATTGTTTTTACTTTATAATATTGTTTTCCTATTTCAGTTTTGCAAACATTTTATAAATTTGGGAAAAAATCTTAAAATTTTGATTATTGTCTGAAATAAGGAATATTTTCCAAATTTTCAATTCTTTTTATATTGTGAACTACTTTTAAAATCAAGAATATTTTCCAGGTGCATGCCATTTTTTCGAATTCATGAACCGCTAAAGTTTTTTTGGAATATTGGGAACAATTTTTTAAATTAGCGAGCACTGTTTCCTATTTTTTTTAAAGTTCCTAAAAATGTTGGAATTTTTTTATTCCCAGACATTTTTTTCCAGATCATGAAATATTTTTGAATATAAGAACGATTTTTTAATGTGGAATATATTTTTATCCGCAAACATTTTTCAAAATCGAAAATGTTTTATTTTTAATGCATGAACATTAGTTTTTCAAAACTCGTAATTATTAATAAATTTGGAACTTGTTTTAAATCTCAAATAATTTTATGGGAGAAGAAAAAGGAAAATTGGCACAAAGGGAACAAAAACAGTGGGTGCACGTTGCCCCGTTTTCCGTCGTGCACTGCGCCAACAGACCGTGTTTCCTATCAAGCGAGAGAACGTATTCAAAGCGAACATAGATATGGTTTTGGAAACTTTCCACATCACTGGTCGGTTTTGGAAACCTTCTAAAAGGTATCAGAATTGGGTATTTTTTCTATTGGCTTTTGCTGGGATTTTTTCCTGTTTCCTTGATTTTTTTAAAACTTTTCCGAAATTTCACAAACTTAGAAAATGTTACTCTTTTAAAATTTTATTCATAAATTCAAAAGCTGTTCGGGAATTTTATTCATAAACTCAAAAAAATAGTATTTTTTTGGAAAATGTTTCTGTTTTCAATACTAATCAAAAATTCGAAAAATGTTTTCCTTTATGATAAAATAAGCAGTTTTTACAAGTATTTTCGTGGTTTTGAAAAGTTGTTCATAATTTCAAAAAAAATTCACAAATTAAGAAAATTTTGGCATTCACAAATATTTCTTCTGGAATTGCATAAAATATTTGGACTTACATAATTTTTATTCACAAATTCTAAAATTGACTGTTGTAAAATTGGTTCACAAATTAAAAAATATTTATTTTTTATAAAACTGTAGAAAATGGTCCGGTAATAAAATAATCTATTCGGAATTTCATGAAATGTTGGAAAAAATGAACATTTAATGTTTGTTTCATAGTCCCTTCGTCCGAAAATACTTGTCATTGGAATGGATGTATCTAGATGTATATTAGTTCTAGATACATCCATTTTTATTCATTTGTGCGACAAGTAATTCCGGACGGAGGGGGTATATTGGAAACAATCATTCACTCGTTCCAGTGGGTAGCTACACTTTTCCACTATTGTGGGTCACGAATTCGATTCCTAACATTCGTGTGTGTATTTAGGTGTATTTTTACTCTGCTCACTAGTCCTGCATGGATGGGCCATGCCGCGACTCGTGCAAAACGCTAAGAATTCGACGCAATAAATGCATGGTACACAAGACCCCCCCCCCCCCCAAAGAAAACCTCCTATTTGCTAACCTGGTGCCCTTTTTTATTCATTTTGTTCTTGTTTACTTTTATATATTTCTCAAAAAAACAAATTGAGAATTATTTTTGAAAAGGTGATCATATATGCTCCTACTGGAGTACTACAAATGAAACTGACAGGAAGGAGAAGTCACTGATCCAGAAGCCAAATTGTAGGAGGGGGGCGACACAAAGGCAGAGGGAGTCAAGTGGACACAGAGGTAGAGGAACCGTTGGAGAGGATTGTGGTAGTAAGGACAAAGTGCCCTCACGCATTCCCATTATTAATAATTTAGGACTTGTTTGGGTGTTGGACTCCTGCCGGCTGTTGGACTCCTCACTTTCCTTGTCCATTTGTTTTGAAAATGGGCTCCTTCCATTATAATAGGCCATATAAGAAAGCAGAAAAGGTCCAATGCTTCATGGTTGCCATCTAAATTACGTGATTAATTCTTGTGTAAGCCCACCTCTTTGTGAGCGCTCTCGGAAGGAAAAAAATCTCTACATGATCGGCAGTTCAACATGCCTATCAGGCTCCTCCCAATGCTCCACCTTGTACAGCTGCTAAGCCTGCCATGTAGGCAAAATATCTGATGTGGCAGACTAATTAATAAGAGAGAGATGAGTGTTGTGACCCCAGGAAGAACCAATGCTAGCACGTGAACCTAGGCAAAATCACTTAAATGAGAGAAGTTGGCCAATGCATAAAAAATTTTATGTGCTAAATCATTAAATAAAATGAGCTTAGCAACAACAAGCTAAGCACCTATGCATTGGGGAGTTGAGTTGCTGAGCTATTTAATGCACTTAGCACCTCATCTAAGCACCTTTGCATTGGAAGAGGCCTCATATCGTTTGGTATATCCCAATGTTTCTCGTGGTCGGTTGTTAGAGAACCCCTATAAATACAAAGATTTTCACGAAATAGATCGCACTTGATCCAAATTACCACCCGACACCACCTATACCTAACTCTGCCATGACTTCACAGAATTACCACCCCACATTGCCAAAAGTAGATCCCAGGTCGTAGAAGCCGACGGAGCTTGCTGCATCGAAGAATAACCAAAAACTCTACAATTACCATGCTATATCACTCGCGGGCTGTTGCATCATTGGTGCTTGGCTAAATCACCGAAAACCACTACAATTACCATGCTAGAAGCTCTAAGAAGAGGTTGTTGAATGCACAACTCAGATATACCAAGTGAGAGCCAACATAAATACACCCGGGCGATGATGGGGCTGGATCCAGAACCCGTGCAAGCAACCAGAATGTAGTTTTGCATTTCCAACTTCTTGATACCATTATTTGGTCCAAGAAATATGGAGCATAATAAAACTTACCGAACACATTGTCAGGTAAAACAAAAACTCACTTATGCAATAATGTGAATTAAGGGATATTAGCCGGGCTGGACCAATTTCATGAAAGATAGTATACTGGAGTTCTAATAAGAGGGTCTGTTTCAAATTGTCAAAGAACGAAATAACTTAATGACGTCTGATTATGTGTTAGTACACAGTAAGATGAAAATGTAATAGTAAAATAAGTTAAATAGCTAACCCTCACGCTCCACCTGAACCCCCAAAGTACACAAATGCGAACCTGTCTGTGCAAGCACTGGCACACACACATACAAACAGGGGATAATCTTTTTTTTGCGGGGTAAAGTGAGAGCTTTATTACTTAAAGGCATTCGCTGGACAGTCCGCCAACAGGCTGCTGATCAGGAAGCTAGGAGTACTATCGATCCAGCTTTCGGTCAAGTCAATTGTGCAAGCATGCTTAGCACAAATGTGAGTAGGGTCATTAGCCGATCTTACAATATGACGAATATAAAAAAAATTGAAACTACCAGAGAGCTCTCCAATATTACAAACAGGGGATAATCTATGAAGTTCTCAGCACACAACACTCGTGTAAGTATCAGTGAGAGTAGCAAATCCGCGCACCGTAGCTGTAGATATGAGTTACACGTGGCCAATCAGACGGATATGGCACCATGTTGATGAGGACCGTGCATGTTGAAAGAATTGCTAGTAGTGGGGATCAACTAATTAAGAATGCATTTGAAAAAAAAACTTATTAAAAATGCATGCTAATGAACGATTGCATACGAATTATATTTCCTTTGTAAAAAAATTAAGAGTTAAATACATTGTAGGTGCCTCAACTTGTCCTAAACGGCAAGTTTGATGTGTAAAGTTGCAAAATACATGAAACCGGTGCTTGAACTTGTCTGGTCGTGCAAGTACGGTACCTCATTTCATATGCGAATGTACGTCTAGCCGTGTGGTGTGTCAGGCGGTGATCCACCTGTAAGTGGCTGAGAGCAAGGAAAGTGCTGGGTACTCCACGTGTGAGGATTTTTTTGTACGAACCCTTATATTTTATTTAATCACATAAAAAAGACATAGAATATAGTGTATGCTAGCAAGAAATAACATGAAAAATAATCACCATGGAGGGGTTTAAAACCTGCCACCTCCTGGCCAAGTACGGCTCAGTCGGTCCACGGCCAAATATGCATTGCGTTCACCTTTTAGCTAGAAAGCTATGTAGACGCTTTTCACGTACCAGTCCATAATTTCCTAATGCGTTATCTATTGGGTTTATTTTTTATTTTTTCCAAGTCCCTGTTTAGTTTCACGGGACGTAAATTTTGGCATATAAAAGATATAAGACTCCCTCCGTCTCAAAATATTGTAGTACAAAGTTGAGATATTTATTTTGGGACCAAGGAAGTATGCAATTATTCATTATTTTCTATTTTCATTATTGCGTACTTTGAAGAGGTAGACATGAACATTTTAAAAAATTATGGGGACTGAAATTGTTCAATGTACATTAGAAATCATTGTCTAAATTTGTGTATGTTCATTCTAGACCACAAGCACACTCTATTACTGTTTATCTTCATTGTATTTCTAAAATACCCAATTATTACGAATTGACAATGTTGTATTTTGTAAACTATTCAACATGCATTAGAAAGTATTGTGTTGAAATTTTTAATACGATTTATTCGTAATGCTATAGAATAATTTTGTAATACATGGTGAGCTTCTTTTAAATACACATTGCCAATTTTTAATGCAAGGCGACCAATTTTAAAATTCACGTTATATTTTTTAATACATGTGAAACATTTTCTAAGAACATGTTAAGCATTTTTCAAATGCACTATCACTTTCTTTAAGTTTATGGCAGTTGTAATTGTGCATTTCTTTTATTGTTTTGAGCGGTAACAACAATATGAAAAACAAAAATAAAGAACTTGGAAGAAAAAATGAAAACAACATGTCCATAGAAGCACCCAATAGAAATAAAAAATGGTTTGAAGAACTTTTGAAGGCTAAAAACTGGCACTTCAAAGTTTCAAAAGGAGTTAATTGTTTTCACACATAAATGTACGCATGTGCTCTAAGTGACTTTCAAATTTCGTTAGACTTCGATTGTACTACGTAAGAAAAAACACTCTTAAACATGCACTTAGCAGTGCGTGACACGGTTGACAACCTCTGCCTAGAATGCAATCTGTCATTACGAGAGCTCAATTTCCCATCCTTGATCCTGTAACACTCCGTTTTTTCTCTCTAATTTCTAATTTGTGAGGTTTTTCCGAGTGATAAAATAAAATAAAATAAAATAAAATATGAGGGTGATATTCGTGTAAAAAGTTCCTCATGCTCGGGCCATCCAATGTCTTCCCAGCTCTCTATCACTGACACGTGGGACCGTTGCTACGCTGGCACGACATGCGGATTGGACGTACTTCCAGATATGGATGGAGGCACCGCATCTTGCACGCTCTAACAGGTTCAAGCATTGATTTCGTTTGTTTTACAACTTTAGACACTATAAAGTTATTGTGCATGGAAAGTTGGGGCACCTCCGGTGTATTTTGCTCCTTTGGAAAAGAAAAGAAAAGAAAAGAAAAACCTCCAGTGTATTTTTGCAAGAAGCTTTTGCTTTTCAGTCCCGAGCGCATTCTTTGCCCACCTACCACGCAAAGCGGAGCCCACAAAGAGAAGGTTCGAGACTCCCCTACCGGCGATGTTTAAAAAAAAAAGAGACTCCCCTACCGGCCAGCGGGGCCCACCTGTCAGCATCATTCATTTCAACCTACCTGCCTGCCTTGGCTGCTTTCCTCGTTGTTTCCTCCGCCAATTTATTATTTTTAAGCCCGAAGGCCGAGGCGAGATCGGACGGGAAAAGAAAAGGGGTAAACCGCCGCTAAACCCTAGCCGCCGGCGACATCGCCGTCCTCCACCTCTTCCGCGCTCACTCAGCTTCAGGTATCGACGGCTCCTCCTCTCTCCGTCTTGCCGTGCCTGGTCCATGTAATTTTTCCCAGCTTGCCCGATCGGCCCGAGTTGACGGCCTATCGACGGTTCTTGTTAGGGATCGTTCGCTGCTGTATCCTGTATGTTTCCAACCACTAATCAGAGCGGAGCGGAGCGGAGCTATCGGGGAGTTTTGCTCTGCTCCTCGTCAATTTTTACCCTCAGTATCTTGGTCTGCATCGGCATCGCTGCTGTATACGTGCGTCTTCTTCCGATTATTATTATTATTATTAGGTTGCCGATGTCTTAATAACCAGATCATGGCTTAACCATCCACCAGTGTCAGTCAGATCACTCAGCCGTACCAACAAACAGAGTCAAATCAGGGCCAAATTTGTTAGAGACGAACCATGTGAAAGTTGCTGCTCTGCTTTCGCAGCAAACAGAGCTCTTCTCATCTCTGCTTCAGCACCCAGTTTCACCTGTACCCCTTTTATATGTTTCACTTCTCGTGCTGATATCAATTAATTGTTTCAAATGCTCCGACAGTGCTAAAGACATCATGGCTTCACCATTTGGGGGCGCATCCACATGCGGCGGCCTCAAGGCTGCCGTGCCAACCAGATTCGCGGCCAAGAAGCAGCTCTCCCTTGTTTCACCGCCATTAGTTTCGCTGCCACAGAGGATCAGGCCAGGGAGGAAGTGCAGTTTCCGAGTGAACGCCGCAAAGGAGCTCTACTTCAACAAGGATGGGTCGGCTATCAAGAAGCTGCAAGTGAGTCAAAATCGCCATACCATCGTTTATATGCCGCCGCTTTCGTTTCAGTATGTCAGTCCTTATATATTGCTGACTTCATTTTCCCCTGTGATCAGACTGGGGTAAACAAGCTTGCTGATCTGGTTGGGGTCACTCTTGGCCCAAAAGGAAGGAATGTTGTCCTTGAGAGCAAGTACGGGTCTCCTAGGATTGTCAATGATGGCGTTACGGTGGCAAAAGAGGTACTACTCGTGTTAGGAGGTTTATCATCATTTATTTTCCCTAGAATTGTCAATGATTGTAAGCTATTGTTAACAATTGGCTTATGGACCAGGTTGAATTGGAGGACCCTGTCGAAAACATTGGGGCTAAGTTGGTTAGGCAAGCTGCTGCTAAGACCAATGATTTGGCTGGCGATGGAACTACCACCTCTGTCATCCTTGCTCAAGGGATGATTGCCGAGGGCGTTAAGGTACAGCAATATGGAACCATGGGTCTTGCTACAGTTTATAGCATAAGTGCTCTCATTCAGTTCTGGACATAATGTGCAGTTTGTTTAATTACTTTCTGCAGATTGTAGCTGCCGGTGCTAATCCAGTACAGATTGCCCGTGGTATTGAGAAAACAACCAAAGCACTAGTCGGTGAGCTCCGAAAGATGTCCAAGGAGGTGAGATATCGCTAATCTGTTGTTCCGTTCTGGAAATAAAATCATTCTAAATTCAGTATTATACCAGGTTTGCCAATGAACCGTGCCGCATTAGCACATATATTTTCCTTTTTTTTCCTTCCAAATACACATGCTCTGTTCTGTTTTTACAGTTATGTGGTATGTGATTGACCATCTCTCTTTTCCAGCTGATGTTTTAAACGCCTGATAATCATGTTATAACTAGTTATTTTCAGTAGCCCTAATCCCCATTTGGATCTATTGAAAACTCGAACTTATTGAATTACGCTCAATGTTGCAGGTTGAGGATAGCGAACTTGCTGATGTTGCTGCAGTAAGCGCTGGAAATAACTACGAAATTGGCAACATGATAGCTGATGCTATGAGCAAGGTTGGGCGACAGGGGGTGGTTACACTTGAAGAAGGCAAGAGTGCTGAAAACAACCTCTATGTGGTTGAAGGGATGCAATTCGACCGTGGCTATATTTCTCCCTACTTTGTAACGGACAGTGAAAAAATGTCAGTGGAGTATGAGAATTGCAAGGTCAGATTCTCTATAGCTTTGTGCCACCTTCTCCACTTAAATTTCAGTAATCAACATCTCCATGAGTACTATGCTATTGAGCTGATGTTTTTTCCATTACCCAGCTGCTTCTTGTGGACAAGAAAATTAACAACGCAAGAGATCTCATCACTCTTCTGGAGGACGCTATTAAGGGTGGATATCCAATTTTAATAATCGCGGAAGATATTGAGCAGGAAGCTCTTGCAACTCTTGTGGTCAATAGGCTTAGAGGTGCACTGAAGATTGCTGCTATCAAAGCCCCTGGTTTTGGAGAGCGCAAGAGTCAATACCTGGACGATATCGCTACTTTGACAGGAGGTAAATTTAATCTTTGTGCAAATTTGATGTGTCTCCTTGGGATATTTGTTCACTTATAAAGGTCATTATTCGCCCAGGCACTGTCATCAGAGAAGAAATTGGACTGTCCCTGGACAAAGCAGACAAAGAAGTCCTTGGAAATGCCGCCAAGGTTGTAATTACTAAGGATTCCACAACAATTGTTGGAGATGGTACTACACAGGAGGAAGTAACCAAAAGGGTTACACAAATCAAGAACCAAATTGAGGTCTGTGTAGTGTAAACTTGTATTACATGTTTCCAGTTTCCATATCCTGTGTGTTGAATGCGCTGGGTCTCCCAATGCAGCCTCTATCTATAGCCTTTTTCCTAGCAAGTTAGTTAGGCTAGCAGTTTCATGTCTCTCTTTATCATCTTTGTCTTATTTCTCCTTTTGCTTCTTTGCTTCCCCTTTTTTCTTTGTTTGGTTGAATCTTGTCATCAATTCCATGGACTTCATTATGTAGACCACATTTTGATGCATGCTCACAAAAAACAAAATCCTATTTGTGAAATGTTCTGTTTTTTTTTCTCTGTCATGGCTCCTCTGTTTGTACAGTCTCCTCCGGTTACTCTGTTTTTCCAGGATAGATAGCTTCAGTTTTTCTCTTGCTTCTGCTAATGTTCGTTCAAACTTTATTTTTTCAGGCTTCTGAACAAGAATATGAAAAAGAAAAGCTAAACGAGAGGGTAGCTAAACTATCCGGTGGTGTTGCTGTCATTCAGGTACTTCTGTTGTTTCACATTAAGCTGCCTACTAATGCACTAGGCTGCAATTGCAGAAGGGAGCCTTGTAGTGCGCTAGTCTGCATTAGCATAATATGACAGCTATAAAATGATACGTCTTGATTTGTAGGTAGGAGCACAGACTGAAACTGAGCTCAAGGAAAAGAAGCTGAGGGTTGAAGATGCACTGAATGCAACAAAGGTAATGATTTCTTCTTGTGCAATTCCAATTAAATTTTGGGATTTGTCTACCTGTGTGATCTCACTCATAGAAGCCATCTGGGGCACTGTAGTATTATACTGTTTTTGCTTTTATACCGAACTCTATGTGTTAATTGACTGCTTGCTTTGTGGGCAGGCCGCTTTGGAGGAAGGTATCGTTGTCGGTGGTGGTTGTACCCTTCTAAGGCTTGCATCAAAAGTTGATGCCATTAAAGAAACCCTTGAGAATGATGAACAGAAGGTATGGAAAAGGCAAATGAGATTTCTAGAAGTTTCAACATTCAAATGTTTTCCTTGGTTCAGGGAGCTAGTTTCTTCCATCAAAATGAACTAATTGTCTCTTTGCCTTTTCAAGGTCGGTGCTGAAATTGTTAGGAAATCCTTGAGCTATCCACTTAAGCTGATTGCGAAAAATGCTGGTGTCAATGGCAGTGTGGTCACTGACAAGGTTTGGACTAAAGTTTTGTTTTTCAAATCTGAATTTAATATTTAGTATCTTGTGTGTAACTAATTTGGAGCTTGTCTACATTCAGGTCCTTGTGAATGACAACTTCAGGTATGGCTACAATGCCGCTACAGGGAATTATGAGGATTTGATGGCTGCTGGTATTATTGATCCCACCAAGGTATAATCAAATTGTGTTTCACATCTTTTTGTCTTGTCTCAGAACAGTTTTTCTCAAACTGAATCTTTCTTTTAACCATTGTGTTATGCAAGTAAGGAATAAGTATTTAAAAAAACCAAGTCTAGGACTCCCTCTGTTCCTAAATATAAGACGTTTTTGCAGTTCAAATTCAACTGCAAAAACGTCCTATATTTAGAAACAGAGGTTAGTATAGTACTTCGCTGGGAAATGACTATATGGAGTGTTCTTTATGTATGCCGTCAGCCTTATGTGCAATCAAAATGAAACATTAAGCTTGATACCCGTAGACTTAAGGGATGCCAGTTTGAGGAGACATGGTGCGGCAGGGGTTCTGTCCCTGGAATATTGTCTCCACCCTCCTTTCTCTTCACAAGCAGTGGGCCCATAAGCTAACCTGATTTCTCGCAAAACAGGTTGTGAGGTGCTGCTTGGAGCATGCCGCATCGGTGGCGAAAACTTTCATCACCTCTGACGCCGTCGTGGTCGACATTAAGGAATCTGAGCAGGCACCTGCCACGAACCCAATGGCCGGTTCAGGTATGCAGAGACAACAAAATATTTGCTCGTCGCCAATATAATAGTTTTCATCGAACTTGTTTTGATGCTGCCTACAGGTTATGGTTTCTAAAATCTGTGAGAAGAGCCAGCTCGGTTTCGGTGTCCCTTGGGCAGCATGCTGCGTCGGAGGTTATAATTTGAGAAAAGAAGTGTGGGTGCTATAGTGTCGTGGGTTAAAGACCGAAACTATTTTTCGGTGCTGTTGTCGTGAACCAAAAGTCTGAACGTGAGTCTTCTTTAAAATTTCGCAGTAGCAATCTAGAAAGAAACCGAACACTTCTTTTTTTTTGCGAGAAAGTGAACACTGTATTGTAGGTATAGGTAATTTATTAGTGATGTCCCCACCCGATTAATTTGCTGCTGAGTAATGTTGGCTGTTGTTCCATTATATATAGAACGATAATTGGGACTGCTCTTTTTATTTTTTGTTTCTGACCGGAAGGGATTACACTCTTGACTATAGTGGGCCGGTTGTGCTTTTCTGATGTGCGAGGCCTGGTTTGCTGCGTCCAGCCGATTATATAGGATGGGCCCATTCTGGCAAGGCCAGGCCAGCTTGCTGGTAGTAATACTGGAAAAAATAACATAAACTTCGAGATCACTAGCAGGCCCAATAGCGTCGCTTGACTCACTCCACTCCTTTTTCTATTTACGCGTGCTTATGAAAAAAAACATCAGCTGCTTCCTAAAAATCAGACTTCATTTTGAAGAAAAAATTAAATCGAAATCTCGAATATATAAATATGTTCACAAAATTAAAGATGTTCCTGATTTTTTATTAAAAAATTGAATTTTAAAAGAGTTCACATATTTAAAAAATTGATTTGATTTCTATTTTTTTACAAATTTTAACAAGTTGACTTGAACACCATGGGTAGCTGCTGTGGTAGAAGAGTTGACATATTTAAAAAATGTTTCTTGTTCAGCCAGAAGACCAAAGGGAGAAATGGCGTGCTATAGAAAAATTATGCACATTACCATACTATTAACGAGACATTGTACACTGGTTTATTTCGCGAGAGAGTTATTGATGCGCTATATCGTGCTATTAGCGGCGTTATAGCATGCTATTTTCTTCAGTGCATAAGACCCAGTCATTCACTTGAAATTCAATCATATAATTGGAAACATAGAAATATTTTGGTCTTTGTAATTCTTTTGCGCTACTATAAAATGGATGAAACATTTTGACCGAAGGACAAATACTCCGGTATCTACTGAGACCATTGAAATTCGATGAAGTCAACACATCTCACTGAAGGTGGAAACCATGGGTATGTCTATTGTAGTGGAGTTTCGACTAGGAGCTAGGCTAGTGCAGGGTTGTCTCTATGCACTACATGACAGGCTGTTAGGTGAGCATCTTGATCATGTAAGGCTAGTCATAGTAGAGAGTAACTTGGACTAGTATCATGCTTATGGCATTAGTTCATGTTACTAACTTTATAGATGGTTGCATTCATTAGCTTGGAGATTCACAATTCATTTATGACCATGTTACCATCATCATCTATTTCTACATTTAATAGTATGCGATGTCACCAATAGTATGACTTGGGGCGTGTTTTGAAACTGCCGAGCTTCTCCAAAACTTCCTAGATCCAGCTCCTCGTACGACTTGTCGCTTCAGGTGGTGATTTGGAAAGCGTTCCGCAACGCAGCTTCGGTTTCCGTCGTTGGATACGGTGCTGCCAGCCCATTTGGCGGGATTGACAGGCCTGGTTAGGGCCCAAAACAAATTGGCAACGTGAGATAGAGAGAGTTTGGGGAAGAAAATCCAACCGGTATGCTCAAACTCACTTGGCGGTGGCAATAAGGTGTAATTCACCTCAACTCCAACTTCTTGGTTTCCACGGGTCTGGAAAAGGCCAGCTTCCACAACTCTTTCTTTTTTACACTAAGACGGGTCGCCAGCTTCTCAATTCCTGATTCCTGGAGCAATATCGTTCGGCTCAGCTTCATGTGTGAAGTTGGCGAAGCTGTGAGTTGGAGCGTTGCCGAACAGGCCCTTAATCCAAACGAGGATGATAACATAGTTAGTTTCCCGCATCAATTAAACGTACACATGAATTAATGGTGTATGAGTTGGAGGATTACCCACTAGTTGGTTGTTGATTTTTACCATCCACCCACCCCTACTAGGGCGGCTTCGACCAGGCGGCCAAGGACCTTCGACCCGGCATCTCCGCACCCAACACCCTAAGGGTGCCCCTGGTTGGCCGTCCATCCTGGGGCACCTTTGGTTCCGACACGCTTTAGGAGTTGCATCCCCTTCCAGCTCCTTTGGCCCGTCAACGCCCCTGCTGTTCCGGCCTAGATCCACGCTCCCATCCAGGTCCGGGGCCTCGGCCACCACCGCATCGATGTTACTTTTTATTTTCCTCTACCACGCAACCTTGTCCTCCTCCGAAGCTCGCTTGTCTGGCGACGATCGGTGCCTCCTTTAGCGTGGGGCGTGGCTCCCCTTCCTGAAGTCGCAGCTTTAGCCTATGCTCTGCTTCCTCTTCTCCGACTCGTGCTTCGACGGCTTGGGATTGTTCGGAATTCTATCTTCTTCTATCTATGAAATAATACGCGAGTTCTGCATATTCATCAAAAAATATAATATACTACTGGAGTGATAATTAGATATACATGAAAGCAAGTTGATTCTGATTTGCACAAGCGCACATGTGGGATCTTGTCTGATCAGATCTGGTGGCAGCCGGAAACTATGGATTAGATTCACCAGCCTCGTTATTATGCTACTAATATAATATCACCGGCTGACTGAACCCATCGATCTGCTCGAGTCTATATGCATGTAACCTATCAAGCAGCCATTCTCTGTACCTGTTGACTGAACCCATCAAACATATCAATACTACTCCTATCCTAGATAAAAAGCAAGTTGATTCTGACCTAATTAATCAGATCGATGGTGCACGCACTCCACGGATGACTCTCTATAACTAGTGCCACACCCCAGCCGGTGATCTAATTAAGCAGGT
Organism: Hordeum marinum; assembly: GCA_022496015.1. NCBI lineage: Eukaryota > Viridiplantae > Streptophyta > Magnoliopsida > Poales > Poaceae > Hordeum > Hordeum marinum. Next base: position 4,597,493 of record CM039677.1, on the reverse strand, counting down.
AGCTGTGGTAGTACTGCTCAGCTAGCAAGCAATGGTGGCTATGGGTATGGGTTCCACAAAGCGTGGCGTTGTGTGGTGCGCCGTCCTGCTCGTCGCCGGGCTTCTCCTCGTGGCGGTGGATGCAGATTTCTTCTCCGAGGACTGCCGTGGCAAGCTCGACTTCTGGGGCTGCGTCCGTTGGTGCAGAGCTCAGCCTGAGGTTGCATGGCCGACGAACTGCGTCGCCCTCTGCCATGGTAAGCCCAACTTCATGGCCTGCTGCAGTCGCCACCGGCATGATGTCCGACGAGCGCCTCTCCATCTCCGCCCGGCCGGTGGGGATTCGACAAGGCGTGAAGAAGAAGAAGCAAGAGGACGAGCAGTTGGTGGTGTCCTGAAGGCGCCGGCCCCGGCGCCGTGTGAAGTGGTCTGCCGCGACCAAACGGACTGGGTGGCCTACGAGCGGTGCCTCGATCGCTGCCAATGGGGAGCGTATGTCCGAAGAGCGCTTCTTCATCTGCAGTTTGCCGGCAGGGAGTCGGCGACACATGAGGAAGTCCTGACGGCCATGGCGGCACGGCTCTCGGATGCATGCCAGGACCAGTGCCATAACCACGCGCACTTTGACTGGTGCGTCCGTCGCTGCCGGTTTGGGCCGCATCTCAGGCTTGCCGGTGGAGGCGGGGAATCAGAAGAAGCAAGCGGAGGTGGAGGAGCACTCGATGACCGGACGGCGAGGGCGGCGGTGGCGGAGGTTGACCCAAAAGTATTCGAGGATTTCTGCCGTAACTGGCCGGCGCCGGACCACGATTGGTGCATCGATTTCTGCATGATTGGAGCCAACGTTGAACGAGCACTTCTACATCTCAAGCTTGCCGGCGGTGAATCAGCGACACATGAAGAAGAAGAAGAAGCACACGGAGGAGCGGTTGATGTCCCTCAGGCCACGGCGGCTCAGGCGATGAGTACCGACCCGTGCGACGACTACTGCATGGAGCAAACTCGTTATTTTCCCAGGCCCGGGCAGTTCTTCGATTGCGTCGAGGAGTGCCACGCCGGTCATGGTCGGCTCGCCGGCGACGGCAGGAACGTGATCCTCCGCCGCGTCGAGCAAGAACAAGAGAAGACGGACGACCAGGTCCAGCTTGGCAGGGGCGGCGCGAATGAGGATGCGATCCCGCCGGCAGCGGCGGTGCAACATGAGGCTGCGGCTGCAGGAGCGCAGCCGGTGAATACCGAGACGTGCGAGTCCTACTGCAAATGGCACGCTCGGGATTTTCCCGCCAAGTACACAGCCTGCGTGCGCCAGTGCGAGTCCCAGTCCGGTGGGCACCCCGGCGACGGCAAAGCCGCCCGTGTCAAGCAGGAAGGGCACAAGGAGCACGGCGGCGAGGTCCATCTTGGCCGTGGCAACGGCAAGAAGATAGCCATCGAATAGGCCTGCCCATTTGCCTTTGTTGTATTGAGCGTAGCCAGCTCGTGTTCTTCTCTTTTTTTTCCACATAAAATAATGGTCGGCTACTCGGCGGCAGTCGGCACTGCCACGCCGTGCCATTGTTTGCTTTATAATTCTGTTTGCTAAAATAAAGTTTCCATGAGTTCGACGGTCAGGTTTTCATATTTGGGAGCACATTTTGCAAGCATTGGACATGTTCTCGAGGGGCACACGTCACACATCTAGCTAGTTGAGTAAAGTATTAATTGCACACATAAATGTAATTTTTATTATGTTTCAGATACATTGTAATCTATATATATATAGAAGTGGTGGTCGTTCCGTAGTCTTGGAATCTGCTTGATGTAATTTTTATTATGTTTGGGATGGTTTCTGTTCCAGTGAACTTTGACAATAGATTTGATTCATCGCCAAAAAAAATCTATACCAGCTTTTATTATTATTTCATTTTTGCTAGGAACTAGTACTAGCTAGTTAGTTAATCCTAACAAGTTGAGATAGTCTGCATGCATGCACGACGGCACTTGATCCACATGTGAAGTCTATACGCATGCAATCAAGGAGCATCGATCGCGCAGCTAGTGAGGAGTACCTAGTTGATCGTTGATTCTGAAGCAAGTGGATAAAAGGTACTAGACGGAAACCGGATTTACCGCATGCCAACATCCTGGTTGATTCTGAACTGAACGGATAGACATACTAAGAGTGGATATATATACAAGAGGTCGGGTCTGATTTTGCCGGCAGGGAAGCTCGATGCATGGATCTATTCATACGTTTAGCTATCTTCACCAGCCACGTTATGCTACTAGTATCACCGGTGGTTGTGCGAGGTCATACGCATAAAATGTAGTATCACACGTAGGTCCACTTGAGCCTTTCTATTTACTTTGTGGAGGAAGCCAATTGATCAACACACACACACCATAGAGTAGTAGTGTGGTGCTCTATAAGTAGTAGTGCCAAACCGGCCGGTGTTGTTAACTTGTTTGTAGACACAGGCAGCAATACTCAGCTAGCTAGCAATGGTGGTGATGGGTATGGGTTCCACTAAGCGTAGCGTTGTGTGGTGCGTAGGCTTGCTTGTCTTCGGGCTTCTCCTGGTGGCGGTGGAATCGACAACACAAGAAGAAGCAGCAGCAACAGCAAGAGGAGGGCAGGTGCAGCATGAGGTTAATTGTTGCAGGAGGACAGCCGATGTATATCAGCCACTGCAGGCTCAACTGCCTAGATCAGGATTTTCATTATCCATGGCAACTGGCCGAATGCTTTAGCAAGTGTGGATCTGCTGGGCTCGCCGGTGACGGCGGGAACAAGATCCTCCCCAGCGTCAAACAAACTCCCACGGCTGGGCTGTTGCAGAAGCACAATCGATGGGTATCCGGTCATGCATCCTCTGCTGCTTCGGGCAACGTCAGGATTATCCGGGCAAGTTTGATAGATGCAAGCGCCGGTGCCTGTCTGGTGGTGACTGCGAGGACGGCAACATAGTCATCCAAGAGTAGTCTTTGTGGTCGTGAGCTTAGCTAGCTCTTTTTTTTTTGAACGAAAGGGGTTGCCCTCCTGCTCCATTTTATTAATGAAGCAACAAAGGTTTAACAGGTCCAAGAACAAGCCTCAGAATCTGATCAACACACATTACAGGTCTTAGATATTACATTCTAAGTTCAGCTGGGGAAGCCAGCATCGACCCACTCCCTGATCCCTGATCACCCCTAAGCAATCCTAAGAAGCTCACTCTTATGCTTGTCCAGCAGAAGGATACATCGGCGAAGGAGCACCGATTGTGTGTCGTCGCAGAGTACACTCCACTGGAGCAGGAAGCCTCTTAGACGCACAAACACGCAGCCCATGCCCTTCCATGTTCTTCCCTGAAAGCAAAAATCATTTCTTAGTGTCCATATACTCCACAAGGAGGCCACCACAGTCATGTTTAAAACTTTTCTAGTTTTGGTCATCTGCCATATAGCAGCAACATCATCAATATGTACAGGAACATGTATATCAAAACATCTGGCAACGAAATCCCAAACATGCTTAGCCACAATACAATCTATAAACAAATGTTGCACTGATTCTTTATCTAAACAGAAAAGACAGGATAAATCATCCACCTTCCTTCTCTTATTCAGGTTATCTCTAGTAAGAATCTTGTTATAAGCCAATAGCCACAAAAAGATATGCATTATTTGAGGACAAAGGATTTTCCAAAATCTATCCCCAACTTTATTCATCACCCCCAAAGTTGATAGTCTTGTAGAAGGACTTGACAGTGTATTTCCCTTTTGCTTCCAAAGTCCAAATAGGACAGTCTAGGTCATTAGAAAGATGGCATTGTTTGCCACATCTGTATCCCCAACTGATCTGCATTCCTCCTAAAAGATAGTTTCAGTTCTTCACCATCCCATACCTGGGCAACACTGCAATCTTGTTGATTACAAATGGAGAAAAGCCTCCAAAATTGTACCTTCAGGGAAGAATCCCCAACCCAAATGTCATGCCAAAAGCTAATTTTGCGGCCATCTCCTAATTTCCATCTATAAAAGAGTTTAGCAGCTGACAGAGCCCAAGTAACTCCCTTCCAAAAAGGAGAGCCCACATTATTTTTAGACCATAGCACATTTGGCTTGTTGGTATTATACTTGTAGTCCAACAACTTTTTCCAAGCTCTATTTTCTGTATCAAAATACCTTTTACCCCAAGAAGCCAGCAAGGCCATGTTAAAGTCTCTCAAGTTAGGTATACCCAGCCCCCCCTGAGCTTTTGGTCCTAGAAATTAGGCCCTAGTTAGCCAAGTGGTATTTATGATCATCTCCCATGTTACCCCAAAAAAAGTGAGCCATCTGGGAATTGATGGCATCAATAGCCCACTTAGGAAACTTGATAATAGCCATCAGGTAAGCAGGAATACTGACAATACAAGCACAAAGCAGGATAAGTTTTCCTTTATAGGATAAGTTTCTATCCAGCCACCCAGCAATACTTTTAATAATCCTATCAATGATAGGCTGCAAATCTTCCCTCACGAGCTTGTCAAAGTGTAGAGGCACCCCAAGTATTTAATGGGGAAGGACCCTATTTGACAACAAAAGATTTGAGCAAATGTCTTGGTAATCTCCTCTTCCATGTTGATGGTTACTAGGTCACTCTTGTGGAAATTAATTCTCATCCCAAAGAGGTTTTGAAAACAGGACAGGATCCACTTAAAGTTCCTAGCCTTCTCAATAGAGTTTTCCAGAAAGAGGAGAGTGTCATCAGCATATTGCAGGCTGACCACACCACCCTGGATCACATTGGCAAAAGCCCAACTATCAGGTTGCACCTCTCAGCTTTGATTAACATCTTAGTAAACACATCAGCAACTAAATTGAAGAGCAAAGGAGAGGAAGGATCCCCTTGTTTTAGACCTTTTTTTACTAATAAAGTATGGACCATTAGTGTCATTGATCCTAACACAAGAAGACCCTTGCAGCAAGGTACTTTTAATCCAGTTAATCCATTTGCAGCCAAAACCTCGAGAAGCCAACATTTCAAAAAGAAATTCCCAACTGACTCTATCATAGGCTTTTTCATAGTCAAGTTTAAGGATCAAACCTTCTGTACCAGATTTCTTGACCTCATGAATAACTTCATGCGCCATCACCACACTTTCCAAGATAAATCTACCTTTAATAAACGCCGTTTGGTTGGGGGGAAATAAGCCTATCTCCAACAGGAGCACATCTATTGTTCATATCCTTAGACAGAATCTTAACCCCACAGTTACTAAGACTAATGGGTCTGAATTTTTTCATATCCCTGGCATTAGGCTCCTTAGGAATAAGCACAATGAGTGCAAAGTTGAGCCTATAAAGGTCTAGTTCCCCTTTCTCAAAATCTCTCACTAGGGCCATAAAGTCCCTCTTAATCACATCCCAGAAAGTTTGATAAAAAAGGAAGGATAGTCCATCAGGGCCAGGAGCCCCATGTGCATAGGAGTCAAATATAGCTTTTTTGATTTCACCCTCAGTAAAAATCTTTCTGAAGCATACCATTTTCCTCCGGGGTAACCATTTCATCATCATTCCAAAAGGAATCACCCAACCGAATATTATGTCTTTTCTCAAACCCAAACATGTTCTTATAAAAGGCAGTGGCTACATCTAACATATCAGGAGTATTGGTAATGTTATAGTATATGTGGATTAAACTAGTCCTTTCCATCAGTTCGGACCTTTGGTTGCGTTGGTTAGTGCATGAAGCTTAACATGGTATCATAGCTAAGGTCTTGAGTTCAAGTCTTGGCTTTCGCAATTTATTTAAAAAATTGCTGGTAGCCCCCTTTGTGTCCACGTAGTGGCCTCTTGAGTCATACGTGAGTTTCGCGCGCCGTCGCTCTCTTCCGGTTGCACGTGTTGACTTATCTTCCCCGTCACACGTGAGAGGGGGTGTTACAGTATATGTGGATTGCACTAGTCCTTTCCATCAGTTCGGACTTTTGGTTGGGTTGGTTAGTGCATGAAGCTTAACAGGTAACAGGCCCATCAGGGCCATCCAGCACCATAAGGTGGTTCTTCATGTGCCTATGATTGGCAAGAGAGTGGAAGTTGTTGGAAATATGCCCTAGAGGCAATAATAAAATGGTTATTATTGTATTTCCTTGTTCATGATAATTGTCTATTGTTCATGCTATAATTGTGTTAACCGGAAACCATAATACATGTGTGAATACATAGACCACAACATGTCCCTAGTGAGCCTCTAGTTGACTAGCTCGTTGATCAATAGATGGTCACGGTTTCATGGCCATGGACATTGGATGTCATTGATAACGGGATCACATCATTAGGAGAATGATGTGATGGACAAGACCCAATTCTAAGCATAGCACAAGATCGTGTAGTTCGTTTGCTAAAGCTTTTCAATGTCAAGTATCGTTTCCTTAGACCATGAGATTGTGCAACTCCCGGATACCGTAGGAATGCTTTGGGTGTGCCAAACGTCACAACGTAATTGGGTGGCTATAAAGGTGCACTACGGGTATCTCCGAAAGTATCTGTTGGGTTGGCATGAATCGAGACTGGGATTTGTCACTCCGTGTGACGGAGAGGTATCTCTGGGCCCACTCGGTAAGACATCATCATTATGAGCTCAATGTGACTAAGGAGTTAGTCACGGGATGATGTATTACGGAACGAGTAAAGAGACTTGCCGGTAACGAGATTGAACAAGGTATGGGGATACCGACGATCGAATCTCGGGCAAGTATCATACCGATAGACAAAGGGAATTGAATACGGGATTGATTGAATCCCCGACATCGTGGTTCATCCGATGAGATCATCGTGGAGTACGTGGGAGCCAACATGGGTATCCAGATCCCGCTGTTGATTATTGGCCGGAGAAGTGTCTCGGTCATGTCTACGTGTCTCCCGAACCCGTAGGGTCTACACACTTAAGGTTCGATGACGCTAGGGTTATAGGGAAATGGTATATGTGATTACCGAAGGTTGTTCGGAGTCCCGGATGAGATCCCGGACGTCACGAGGAGCTCCGGAATAGTCCGGAGGTAAAGATTGATATATAGGAAGTCCAGTTTTGGTCACCGGAAAGTTTTCGGGCTCATCGGTAGTGTACCGGGAGTGCCGGGAGGGTGCCGGATGACCCCCGGGAGGGGTGTGACGACCAAAGGACCACATGGGCTGTTAGATAAAGTGTGCCAGCCCTTATTGGGCTGGGCAAGACTTTTGCTAAAGGCCCATGCGGCTGGAGATAAGGAGATAAGGCAAAAAGGATTTAAAAGGAGGAGATCCACCTCCCTTGTGGGAGGTGGACTCTCCCTTTAATTCGGCCGGCCATCTCCTCTTTGGAGTAGAGGCCAAGCCAGCCCTCCACGTCCCTCCTCCTATATATACTTGAGGTTTTGGATGTTTTGAGACAAGATTTGATCTCTCTCTCTCACGGCGAAGCCCTACCTCTCTTCTTCCTCCTCCGCAGCGCTTAGGCGAAGCCCTGTCGGAATACCTTGCTACTCCACCACCACCACGCCGTCGTGCTGCTGTTGGAGCCCTTCCCCAACCTCTCCTTCCTCCTTGCTGGATCAAGGTGTTGGAGACGTCACCGGGCTGCACGTGTGTTGAACGCGGAGGTGCCGTCCGTTCGGCACTTGATCGGATCTACCGCGATCTGAATCGCTGCGAGTACGACTCCATCAACCGCGTTCTTGTAACGCTTCCGCTTAGCGATCTTCAAAGGTATGAAGATCCACTCTCCCCTTACTCGTTGCTGGTTTCTCCATAGATGGATCTTGGTGAACGCGTAGGAAAATTTTTGATTTACTACTACGTCTCCCAACAGTGGTATCAGAGCTAGGTCTATGCGTAGAATCTATGCACGAGTAGAACACAAAGCAGTTGTGGGCGTCGAGTTTGTTAATTTGCTTGCCGCTACTAGTCTTATCTTGATTCGGCGGTATTGTGGGATGAAGCGGCCCGGACCAACTTTACACGTACGCTTACGTGAGACCGGTTCCACCGCCTGACATGCACTAGATGCATAAGGTGGCTAGCGGGTGTCTGTCTCTCCTACCTTAGTCGGATCGGATTCGATGAAAAGGGTCCTTATGAAGGGTAAATAGCAATTGGCAAATCACGTTGTGGTGTTGACGTAGGTAAGAAACGTTCTTGCTAGTAACCTATAGCAGCCACGTAAAAACTTGCAACTACAAATTAGAGGACGTCTAACTTGTTTTTGCAGCATGTGCCTTGTGATGTGATATGGCCAAAGGATGTGATGTGATGCATTGTGATGTATGAATTGATCATGTTCTTGTAATAGGATTCACGACTTGCATGTCGATGATTATGACAACCGGCAGGAGCCATAGGAGTTGTCTTATTTATTGTATGACCTGCGTGTCAATCATAAACGCCATGTAATTACTTTACTTTATTGCTAAGCGTTAGCCATAGTAGTAGAAGTAATAGTTGGCGAGACAACTTCATGAAGACACAATGATGGAGATCATGATGATGGAGATCATGGTGTCGTGCCGGTGACAGTGATGATCATGGTGCCCCGAAGATGGAGATCATAGGAGCAAAATGATATTGGCCATATCATGTCACTATATTGATTGCATGTGATGTTTATCATGTTTACATCTTATTTGCATAGAACGACGGTAGTAAATAAGATGATCTCTCAATAAAATTTCAAGAAAGGTGTTCACCCTAACTGTGCACCGTTGCTAAGGATCGTCGTTCCGAAGCACCACGTGATGATCGGGTGTGATAGGTTCTAACGTTCGCATACAACGGGTGTAAGCCAGATTTACACATGCGAAACACTTAGGTTGACTTGACGAGCCTAGCATGTACAGACATGGCCTCGGAACACGGAAGACCGAAAGGTCGAACATGAGTCGTATAGAAGATACGATCAACATAGAGATGTTCACCATGGATGACTAGTCCGTCTCACGTGATGATCGGACACGGGCTAGTTGACATGGATCATGTATCACTTGGAAGACTAGAGAGATGTCTATCTAAGTGGGAGTTCATTAATAATTTGATTAAATGAACTTAATTATCATGAACTTAGTCTAAAAATGTCCTTGCAAATTATGTCGTAGATAGCTCGCGCTGTAGCTCCCCAGTTTTATTGATACAATCCTAGAGAAAAGTAAGTTGAAAGTTGATGGTAGCAATAATGCGGACTGGGTCCGTGATCTGAGGATTGTCCTCATTGCTGCACAGAAAGCTTATGTTTTTGATGTACCGCTAACTGCATCACTCCCTCAAGCGTTGTCTGTAGATGTTGTGAACATATGACAGGCACTTTTTGATGACTACGTGATAGTTCAGTGCGTCATGCATTACGGCTTAGAATTGAGGCTTCAAAATGTTTTGAACGTCACAGAACATATGAGATGTTCTAGGAGCTGAGATTGTGATCTCAAGCTCGTGCCTATGTTGAGAGGTATGAGACCCCCAACAAGATTCTTTGCCTGCAAGATAAAGGAGAATAGCTTAATCGGTGAGCGTGTTCTCAGATTGTCTGGGTGCTACAATCACTTGAATCAAGTGGGAGTTAATCTTCCAGATGAGATAGTGATTAATGCAGTTCTCCAAGTCACTGCCACCAAGCTACTAGAGCTTCGTGATGAACTATAACATGCCAGGGATGGATAAGATGATCCCTGAGTTGTTCGTGATGTTTGACACCACGAAGGTAGAAATCAATAAGGAGCATCAAGTGTTGATGGTTAAGTGAAAACCACTAGTTTCAAAAGGGGCAAGGGCAAGAAGGGAAAAACTTCAGGAATGGCAAGCCAGTTGTTGCTCTAGTGAAGAAACCCAAGGTTGAGCCCGAACCCGAGACTAAGTGCTTCTGTTATGAGGAGAATGTTCGCTGAAGCGGAAAAACCCTAGATGATTGGTAGATAAGAAGGCTGGTAATGTCAATGGAAGTATATTTGATATACGTGTTAGTGATGTGTACCTTGCTGGTACTCCTAGTAGCACCTGGGTATTAGATACCGGTTCGGTTGCTAAGTGTTAGCAACTCGAAATAAAAGCTACGGAGTAAATGGAGACTAGCTAGGTGAAAGGTGACGATGTGTGTTGGAAGTATTTCCAAGATTGATGTGATCACCATCGCACGCTCTCTCTACCTTCAGGATTTGTGATAAACCTAAATAAATGTTATTTGGTGTTTGCGTTGAGCATAAACGTGATTAGATCATGATTAGTGCGATACGGTTATTCATATAAGTTAGAGAATAATGGTTATTCTGTTTACATGGATAATGCCTTCAATGGTCATGCACCCAATCGAAATGGTTTATCGAATCATGATCGTAGTAGTACACATATTCATAACATTGGTACCAAAAGATACAAAGTTAATAATGATAGTACCACATGCTTGTGGCACTGCCACGTAATGTCATATTGGTATAAATCGCATGAAGAAACTCCATGATGATGGATGTTTTTTGACTCACTCGATTTCGAATCGGTTGAGACATGCGAGCCATGCCTCTTGGGCAAGATGACTGAGACCCCGTCATCCAATATGATGGAGCGGGCAAGTGGCTTATTGGAATTAATACATGTTGATGTATGTGGTCCAATGAGTGTTGAAACACACAGTGGATATCGTTGTTTTCTTTACCTTCACTGATGATTTGAGTAAATATGGGGATATTTACTTAATGAAACACGAATCTGAAATGTTTGAAAGGTTCAAGGAGTTTCAGAGTGAAGTTAAAGATCATCCTGACAAGAAGATAAATGTCTATGATATGATCATGGAGGTGAATATCTAAGTTACGAGTTTGGTATGCAATTTTAGACAATGTGGAAATTGTTTCACAGCTCACGCCTCCTGGAACACCATAGTGTGATGGTGTGTTCGAACGTCGTAGTCGTGCTCTATTGGATATAGTGAGTACTATGATGTCTCTTATCGTTTTACCACTATCGTTATGGGGTTATGCATTAAAGACAAATCCATTCACTTTAACAGGGCACCATCTAAGTCTGTTGAGATGACACCGTGAGAATTATGGTTTGACAGAAGCCTAAGCTGTCGTTTCTTAATGTTTGGGGCTGCGACGCTTATGTGAAAATGGGTTTTTCACCTAGCGAGCTCGAACTCAAAGCAGACAAATGCATCTTCATAGAATACCCTAATGAGACATTGGGTATACCTTCTATCTTAGATCCAAGCGCAAAAGGTGTTTGTTGCTAAGAACGGGTCCTTTTTGAGAAAGAGTTTCTCTCGAAAGAATTGAGTGGGAGGAAGATAGAACTTGATAAGGTTGTTGAACCTTTGTTTCAACCAGAGAATAGCGCAACACAGAAAGATGTTTCTGTAGAGCCTACTTAGTTGAAAAGGAAGTTAATGATGATGATCATGAAGCTTCGGATCAAGTCACTATCGAACCTCGTAGGTCGACAAGGACGCGTACTGCTCCTGAGTAGTACGACAACCCTGTCTTGGAAATCATGTTGTTGGACAACGATGAACCTACGAACTATGGAGAAGCGATGGTGGGCCCGGATTCCAACAAATGGCTAGGAGCCATGAAATCCGAGAAAGGATCCATGTATGAAAACCAAGTATGGACTTTGGTAGACTTGCCTGTTGAATGGCGGGTCATTGAGTACAAATGGACCTTTGAGATAAACATAGACGCTAATGGTGAAATGTCACCGTTTATAAAGCTCGACTTGTCGCAAAGAAGTTTCCGCCAAGTTCAAGGAGTTGACTGCAATGAGATTGTCTCATCTGTAGCGATGCTAAAAGTCTATTAAAATTTTGTTAGCAGTTGCTGCATTTTTCGATTATGAAATCTGGCAGATGGATGACAAAACAAGGTTTCCATAATGGTTTCTGTGAGGAAGAGTTGTATGTGATACAACCAGAAGGTTTTGTCAATCCTAAGGATGCTAATAATATGCAAACTCCAGCGATCCTTCTATGGACTGGAGCAAGCATCTCGGAGTTGGAATATATGCTTTGATGAGGTGATCAAAGTGTTTAAGTTTATACAAAGTTTATGAGAAACTTGTATTTGCAAGAAAGTGAGTGGGAGCACTATGGAATTTCTTATAAGAATATGTAGTTGACATATTATTGATCGGAAATGATGTAGAATTTCTGGAAGAGCATGAAGGGTTGTTTGAAAAGTTTTGTTTTTCAAAGGAAGACCCAGATAAAGCTACTATTTTATTGAGCATCAAGATCTATAGGGATAGATCTATTCGCTTGATAAGTTTTTTCGACGAAGACATACCTTGACAAGTTTTTGAAGGAGTTCAAAATAGATGGGTCAAAGAAGGAGTTCTTGACTGTATTGTAAGGTGTGAAATTGAGTAAGACTCAATACCCGACCACGGCAGAAGATAAAGAAGAGATGAGTGTCATCTCCTATGCTTTAGCCATAGGCTCTATATAGTATGCCATGCTGTGTACCGCACCTGTGTGTGCCTTGCCATGAGTCTGTCAAGGGGTACAAGAGTAATCCAAGAGTGGATCACTAGACAGCGGTCAAAGTTAGCCTTAGTAACTTGAGAACTAAGGAAATATTTCTCGATTATGGAGGTGATAAAGAGTTCATCGTAAAGTGTTACGATGATGCAAGCTTTAAAACCAATCCGGATGACTCTTAGTAGAAATCCAGCTACGTATAGTGGAGCAGCCATTTGGAATAGCTCCAAGTGGAGCATGGGAGTAGTATCTACAAATATGACATGGAAAGTTTGTAAGGTACACACGGATCTGAATGTCGCAGACCCGTTGACTAAAACCTCTTTCACGAGCAGGACATGAACAAACCCCAGAACTTATTGGGTGTTAATCACATGATGATATGATCACATGGTGATGTAAGTGTTAATCACATGGTGATGTGAACTAGATTATTGACTCTAGTGCAAGTGGGAGACTGTTGGAAATATGCCCTAGAGGCAATAATAAAATGGTTATTATTGTATTTCCTTGTTCATGATAATTGTCTATTGTTCATGCTATAATTGTGTTAACCGGAAACCATAATACATGTGTGAATACATAGACCACAACATGTCCCTAGTGAGCCTCTAGTTGACTAGCTCGTTGATCAATAGATGGTCACGGTTTCATGGCCATGGACATTGGATGTCATTGATAACGGGATCACATCATTAGGAGAATGATGTGATGGACAAGACCCAATTCTAAGCATAGCACAAGATCGTGTAGTTCGTTTGCTAAAGCTTTTCAATGTCAAGTATCGTTTCCTTAGACCATGAGATTGTGCAACTCCCGGATACCGTAGGAATGCTTTGGGTGTGCCAAACGTCACAACGTAACTGGGTGGCTATAAAGGTGCACTACGGGTATCTCCGAAAGTATCTGTTGGGTTGGCATGAATCGAGACTGGGATTTGTCACTCCGTGTGACGGAGAGGTATCTCTGGGCCCACTCGGTAAGACATCATCATTATGAGCTCAATGTGACTAAGGAGTTAGTCACGGGATGATGTATTACGGAACGAGTAAAGAGACTTGCCGGTAACGAGATTGAACAAGGTATGGGGATACCGACGATCGAATCTCGGGCAAGTATCATACCGATAGACAAAGGGAATTGAATACGGGATTGATTGAATCCCCGACATCGTGGTTCATCCGATGAGATCATCGTGGAGTACGTGGGAGCCAACATGGGTATCCATATCCCGCTGTTGGTTATTGGCCGGAGAAGTGTCTCGGTCATGTCTACGTGTCTCCCGAACCCGTAGGGTCTACACACTTAAGGTTCGATGACGCTAGGGTTACAGGGAAATGGTATATGTGATTACCGAAGGTTGTTCGGAGTCTCGGATGAGATCCCGGACGTCACGAGGAGCTCCGGAATAGTCCGGAGGTAAAGATTGATATATAGGAAGTCCAGTTTTGGTCACCGGAAAGTTTTCGGGCTCATCGGTAGTGTACCGGGAGTGCCGGGAGGGTGCCGGATGACCCCCGGGAGGGGTGTGACGACCAAAGGACCACATGGGCTGTTAGATAAAGTGTGCCAGCCCTTATTGGGCTGGGCAAGACTTTTGCTAAAGGCCCATGCGGCTGGAGATAAGGAGATAAGGCAAAAAGGATTTAAAAGGAGGAGATCCACCTCCCTTGTGGGAGGTGGACTCTCCCTTTAATTCGGCCGGCCATCTCCTCTTTGGAGTAGAGGCCAAGCCAGCCCTCCACGTCCCTCCTCCTATATATACTTGAGGTTTTGGATGTTTTGAGACAAGATTTGATCTCTCTCTCTCACGGCGAAGCCCTACCTCTCTTCTTCCTCCTCCGCAGCGCTTAGGCGAAGCCCTGTCGGAATACCTTGCTACTCCACCACCACCACGCCGTCGTGCTGCTGTTGGAGCCCTTCCCCAACCTCTCCTTCCTCCTTGCTGGATCAAGGTGTTGGAGACGTCACTGGGCTGCACGTGTGTTGAACGCGGAGGTGCCGTCCGTTCGGCACTTGATCGGATCTACCGTGATCTGAATCGCTGCGAGTACGACTCCATCAACCGCGTTCTTGTAACGCTTACGCTTAGCGATCTTCAAAGGTATGAAGATCCACTCTCCCCTTACTCGTTGCTGGTTTCTCCATAGATGGATCTTGGTGAACGCGTAGGAAAATTTTTGATTTACTACTACGTCTCCCAACAGAAGTAAGCTTTATTCTTATCCCCGTCAATGGTCTTACGATCTCTAGACCTTTGCCACGCAACAGTTTCTTCTTTTTTCCAAATATCATCCAACTCCTTCTTAATCACATCCATCCTGTTCTTATCTACATCACTAAGCATGTCTTTCTCCGAAAAGACATCCAAGATATCAAACTCTAGAATTAGATCCCTCTTCTTTTTTTCATGGCAACTTCAAGGTTGATACTCCACCCTTTCACTTTCTTACACAGGAGTCTGGTTTTAAATTGCCAGAGCTCAATAGCAGGAGAGTTTGGGCCAGGTGTATCCCAAACACTCTGAACTAAGGTTTTAAACTCAGGGTGGTCAAGCCACCACTTCTCAAATCTGAACATTTTTGGGGAGGTAACCCTCCAAGCACCAGTGTCAATAATTAGAGGAGTATGATCGTTACCCACTCTTGGTAAAGCATTGACAGCAGAAAGGGGGAAATGAGAATCCCAGCTAGTAGAAGCAAGGACTCTATCAATGGTAGCAAAGATGGGATTATTCTGGTTATTACTCCAAGTATAACTACGATTGGCAATAACCAACTCCAGCAAGGCCCACTTGTTGATCCAGTCATTAAAGAGGGACGCAAATTGGGTAATGATAACCCCATTGTTTTTATGTAGACTAGATCAAACAAGGTTAAAATCACCCCCAGTCAGAACTGGGAGAGACACTGATTCCATCACCTCATGTAGTTCAGTAATAAAATCAATCTTAAACTCATTATAAGCCGTACCATAAACTACCACCAACTGCCACATAAAGTTGTCACATTTGTTCTTGATGGTAGCAATAATACAGTAGGATCTCTTAATAAATCCAATCACTTCAAAAAGGTCAGAATTAAGACCCAAAAGGATCCCCCCCAGCTGTGCTGATAGGAGGCAAGGAATGCCAACAAAAATTGGATTTCCCTGCAAGGACTTTAAGGAGGTTAACAGAGATATTGTCCTTCTTAGTTTCAAGAAAACCCACAAAGTCTAACTGATTATCGGCAATAAAGTCTGATAGGCACTAAATCTTACCAGGTTTATCTAGACCTCTAATGTTCCAGAAAGCACCTATCATTGGATTTTGAAAGGATGGGACAAACCACATGGTTTGACTTTAGTACAAACATCTGGGCAAATACTTACAAACCCAACAGCGCCTTCAGGGTGAGAGCATTTGACCATCATGTTGGGGAACGTTGCATGGGAAACAAAAAATTTCCTCCCATGAACTCATCACGATCCGTCCCGCGATCTCATCATGAACCGTCTCGCGATCTTGATCACGGTCCTTCCGATCTACTGCCAAACGGACGGCACCTCCGCGTTCAGCACACGTGCAGCTTGATGACGATCTCCACCGTCTTGATCCAGCAAGAGGAAGTGGAGAGGATGAAGAGTTCACCGGCAGCGTGACAGCGCTCCGGCGATGGTGGTGGAGCAATTCCGGCAGGGCTTCGCCTAAGCACTGCGGAAATCCGATCTAGAGGAGCACCGGTGAAACGGGTAGCACGTGGCCGTAAAATCTAGTGCAAAACACCCAATACCACCAGTATATATAAGAGGGAGGGAGGAGGAGGGCTAGCGCACAAGGCAGCCCTTGCACAAGGAGGAGAGGAGGAATCCTCCTTCAATCCTATTAGGACTAGGATTCCTCCTTTCCTACTTGGAATCTCTTTCCACCTTGGCTTTTTTTTCTCTCTTTCCCAAGTCCAGCCGCATGGGCCTCTTGAAGGACTTCCACCAGCCCACTAAGGGCTGGTTTCCACCCTCCCACAGCCCATGTAGCCTCTTGGGTCGAAATACCTCTCCCGATGGTCCCCCGGTACACTACCGATGATCCCAAAACTTTTCCGGCGACCAAAATAGGACCATTCCGGAGCTCCTTGTGATGTACGAGATCTCATCCGGGACTCCGAACAACCTTCGGTCACCACCATATATAAATCTATACTACCGAAACGTCACCGAACCTTAAGTGTGCAGACCCTGCGGGTTCAAGAACTATCTAGACATGACCGAGACACCTCTACGGTCAATAACCAATGGCGGGACCTGGATGTCCATATTGGTTCCTACATATTCTACGAAGATCTTTATCGGTCGAACCTCTATGTCAAGGATTCAGTTAATCCCGTATGATGTTCCCTTTGTTCTTCGGTATGTTACTTGCCCGAGATTCGATCGTCGGTATCTCCATACCTAGTTCAACCTCGTTACCGACAAGTTTCTTTACTCGTTCCGTAATACAAGATCCCGTGACTAACACTTAGTCACATTGCTTGCAAGGCTTATTGTGATGTTGTATTACCGAGTGGGCCCTGAGATACCTCTCCATCACACGGAGTAACAAATCCCAGTCTTGATCCATGCCAACTTAACAGACACCCTCGAAGATACCTGTAGAGCACCTTTATAGTCACCCAGTTATGCTGCGACATTTTATACACACAAGGTACTCCTCCGATGTCAGTGAGTTGCATGATCTCATGGTCATAAGAACACATACTTTGACATGCAGAAAAAAGTAGCAATAAACTGACACGATCATATGCTGCGTTTGTAGTTTGGGTCTTGTCCATCACATGATTCTCCTAATGATGTGATCCCGTTATCAAATGACATCACATGTCAATGGCTAGGAAACCTTGACCATCTTTGATCAACGAGCTAGTTCACTAGAGGCATACTAGGGACAAAGTGTTGTCTATTTACCCACACATGTAATGTGTTTCCATTCAATACAATTATAGCATGGATAATAAACGATTATCATGAACAAGGAAATATGATAATAACTAATTTAGTATTGCCTCTAGGGCATATTTCCAACACATCACAGCAGGTGAGGCAAAACTAGTTTCAACCAAATCCAAAATATCTAAGTTATCAAGCAATACTTCTTCAGAATGTTTATTAGCAAACTCTAAGCAATTATTTTTCTCACATTCAATCATGTTTTCTAAAATATCATTACTCTCCAAAGAGGAGTCACCCATGCATAACCAACTTGTTTGACTTGATCAAGCAGAACACAAGGTTCAAGAACCATAAATTAATTACCTTTGAAAGTCTTGGGGATTTCCAGATTTTTCTTATGCTTATAAGCTGCAGCTTTATCCATGATTTTCACATCTCCATGGTTCCTGGTATTGTGCTTGTGAGCCAGAACAGGGCCCCACTTGGAAGGACTCCCTCCATAGCTTGTTCCCTTCCTGTTCTTCTCAGCTTTGGCAAGGTCCAGAGAGTTCATCAGGGATCTCTTAACTGTAGCCATTTTGTCAATCATATCCTCTGGCAGGACCTGCATCTCTTGTGGTTCATCATCTTTCTCCTCATCTGAGACAGCCACTTCAAATCTACACAGTTGGGCATAACATATCTCCATTTGTTCAGCCAGAGAAATCTCCATGATAAAATCATCCTCCACCCCCCTTTTGTCAGAATAGGTAGTAAACTGCTTATCAGAATCATCATCCACAAGGATGGCCTTGGGGTTAGTTTTAGCTTCTGCAAGGAATTGGGTATGCACAACATCATGGAGCTTGCTTGGATGGAACTCAACAGCAGTGATAGCCAAGGACTTGTTATTCTTAGATCCAGAAGCAGCAGAGCAGTTGTGGGAGAAGTTGGCCTTATCTAATTCATCAATAGGTTCCTCATCATCTTCCATGCCACCTCCATTTTCAGGGCCCTGCTGATCAGGATTTCCATCAATTCCACTGTTCTTTCCTTGGTCAGGGTCATCATCATCTCCATTATCATCATTTCCAACTTGCTCAAAACCCTCCACCATGAAGTATAGTAGGTACAACTTCTTTTTCATCTCAACCAGTCTCTCAAAAGGAACCTTAGTAGGGTCTCGACATGCAACTTTGATTCTGATTTGATCATAGAAGGATTTGAAGATCCCATTCCAGTCAACATCTGTGAGGATGCCAAACATGGATCCAATTTGTGAGAAAACCTTCCAAGTACACCACTTGGGGGCAATACCATCAATTTGAATCCAGGCCTCTATCAATTCACCAAAAGGATCTGCAGCACCAGTCCATTCAGTGATCTTGACAGTAACCCCCTCAGTGGGTAAGTTGAAAGCTGGGAGTTCTAGCAGATCCTCAATCTTCTTCCAGGGAGGGAACCTTAGAAGGAATGCACTCTGAGATAGCTCTCTGATCTGCCATGGCCAATGCTTACTTTTACAAAACATCCCATTTAACTAAACTAGAAGCTCCTCTGCCTTGATCTCACCTGTGACCACCTTCAGCACAACACAGTTGTCAAAATTGAGCCAACTAGTTTCTGCAGGCATGGGCACATCCACATGGTAAAATCTCAACCCAGCAGCAGCACTCCCAAAGTAAGTAGCAGTAGGTTGGAGACGAGCCCAAGCAGCACAGTTGTTGACGTTGTGGTTGCCAGCGCAGATGAAACATTTCTTAGGTTTCACAATTCCCCACATAATGACCAGGGCCCCCGCAGCTAAAGCAGATCATATCCTTATATCTCGGGTCCATGGGCTGCTCCACTGGGGGGATGGCTGGGACAGGGGGAGCGGGTTGAGCAGGAGGAGGACCAGCACCAGCAGGTTGTGGCCCAATTGGAACAGCTAGGGCTTTCTTGATCCCTCCACCAGCAGTAGCCCCCTTCTTCTGTGGTTGCGGCCGACGAACTGGGCGCTGCCCTTGCCTCCCTAGGTTCTGGTTGTCCGCCATGTTCTTCTTAACAATCTCAACAAAGGAAGCAGACCCCGGACCGATCCCCTCAACAGCAGGGCGAAAGGTGGTGGGCTTGGGATCCGATCGTCTCAGGTGTTGGACTGGGAAGTAGTCTTCCACCGTGAATTGTCCCTCCCGGAACAAATCCTTTCGCACCCAGAAGAGGCGGTCGGGGAGGGCGAAGCTAGGGTTCGGGGGGGAGGGTTTGAGAGGGGAGCGGCGCGGATCTGGGGAGGGGATGACCCATAACTGGCCGAAAAAATCCGCAACCACTTCCTCGTCAGCACAAGTTGAGCTTCCCCGCGTATTCTGCCTCCCCGCATTCCTGCTAAGGATACAACCTCGGACCAGGGGGGCATGGGTGGGCCTGGGACTCGCTGTCGTCACCACACACGCAGCAGTTTTCGGCTCCAAATGGAGGAAATTTGAATCCCCATCGCAAAGACTAGGAAGAACCAGAGCAATTTCCTCCAAAATCGGATTAGAGATCGCCTTAGAACTACAAGCATCGGAATCTCTACCTTGAGGGACAACCCTCGACGCAGCAGGATCGACCGCATGGCATAAACCACGAACTGAATGAACCAAGGCACTAGATGGGATCGAGCGTACCTCTCCTCGATCACCCGGCCATGGCGGCGGCTCCAGATCACGGAAACGCTCTCTCGAGACCTCCCGAGCACGCTGGGTGGGATCCCGCCTAGTCAAGGCAAGCAGGGGGGCTGACCCCCGGCGGCAGCACGCCAGGAGGGAGATTGGCCAGCCCGGCCATCGATGGTCTTCGGATGTTGAGCCGCGACGAATTTCTGGTCTTGTATCCCCTCCACTTCGTTGCTTGCACCGGATCCACCGATTCCGCCTCCTGGATGGCCTAGAAGATCATCTGGTAGTCCAGCCCGCCGGCGTTGCCGCTGAATCTCGCCCGCTCCGCGAACGTCGATTGGCAGATGATGTCCACACACACCGCCGGCCAACTGCCGCGGTCAAGGAACCTCTCCCGCACCACCCTTAGGATCTCCTTGCGCGCCTCCGATGAGTTCGCTTCGACCAACGGGAGTAGTTCCACCGGAATCGACGCCGGAGGTTGCAACGGCGCCGCCATAGGGGTTGCAGGGCGAGCGCGCCTCGCGCGGAACCTGCGGTCGCGACTCTGCATCTCCGCCCTCTCCAGCGAACAGGGACTGGTGGGAGGAGCGGTGCGTGGTGGGTAGCGAAGGCAGGGAGGAAGAGGATAAGGTGGGGGCGAGGCGGTCATTAATGGCGGGGAGCGGAATGGGCGGAGTCGCCTCTAGGTCGCCCGTGTCGCCCATCATCCCTTTTACATCCAGCTAGCTCATTTTACTTTGCATCAACATAAAGTACAGTCGGCATCACTGCATGCTTTGTCCGCGCGCGCGTGCGTGCGTGCGTGTGCGCGTCCAGCTTGTTTCGTATCGGTCCGTTCCAGCGTAGTCGCGATCAAGTTGTTTGCTTTAATTTTGTTACAAATAAATTCAAGGAATTGCAGAATGATATACACCTCGTGGTTCTTCTTGAATGCAGGTACTGTGCTTAGTGTGTTTACTCATAAGCAAAATGGACCTTTCATCCCGCACATTTTGCTCAATTTGAATGTTACTAACAACCGTGAAACAATTTTTTTAATACGGTGTCTGTCTATAATACGGTGTGTGTCTATTATAATACGGAGTATTTGTCTTGAGAAAGAACAAAAGTAAAATCTAGCATTGAGAGTGTCGGCAGGCTGAATTCACAAGCGAGTTTTATCTAGCTATCGTTCATAGCTACATTTATCTTACTTTTTTTCCCTCTACATACAGTGTGTCATTTTGATTCCAGATTTTCTTTTTATGATATAATTGATATATATATACCGCAAAAATTAGAGTTATGGATTTGCAAAATGATATACGCTGCGTGCCCGGCCACTGCTGAGTGACGATCATGTGCTGCTTACCGTGTTTACTCATATGTAAGATGCAATAAACAGAGATGCGATTTATATAAATATATATGGTTCCCTCCATCTCAGCAATGGTTGCTGGCTACGAGAAAGCTTGGTCAAACAAGAAAGAGCATCTCAAGTTTGAAAAAAAAACATGGTAAGGCAGCCAAATATGGAAGCACAGGATACAAAATAGGGTGCGCACCAGTCGAGGTCCATGCATGTGCACCCCCAACTTTTCCCTATCCCCTTCTCTAGTGATCGTGTATCAAGCTTAAGCATAGGGGAAGCAGGTTGATGGACCAGATAAGAACTAAACTAGCAAAAAGAATAAACCATATCTACCCTAAACTGTTAGGGGCATCTCTAGTCGATTCCTAAAAAATAGAGGAGTAAATCGCCGAGTAAATTTTAGTAGAGTCAATTTTAAATGGTCAAAATCCAACTTCCATAACAGCTCCCACTAGATGGATAAATATTTTCTCTAGCTTTTCATTTTCAACATTGTTGTTTTTCTCAATTGTCTTCTCGAATTTGCACACTTCTTTCTTCTTCTCTTTCACATAATTTGACAATACGTTGTCTCTAGTCTCCGCAGCAAGTAGTGCATGAACATCTAGTAAATTTCTCTCTAAGTGTACTCATTTTCCAAATACCAAAACCTGCATCCATTCTACACACAATTTGAAGCAAACAATAAGAGAAAAATTGGAATGAATCCGAAGAACAATCATACAAATAAGCACTCGCCCCAATCTTTTCGCACTGGTAGAACACTGATCCGGGATGCTTCGGCATGCTCAAAACTCGACGCAGCACTAGCCGTGGGCAGTGGTCACACTTGATGACCGGCCAACGGGAGCTGACGAGCCGTTGGGCAAGTACTTCTGGTCAATTAACATGTGTGATCCGAGCCCATACCGAAATGAGGTGAAGAGTCGTTGCAGGAGCTGTGTGATCCAATACCATTCGTATCCATCCAAAACATGAATCCGACGGTGGTGGCGGCTAGGGGCAGAGATCTATCGATTTAGGCATTGGCGACGGCAAGTGAGGCCCAAATCCGGGTGGGTGAGGACCTCAGCAGGTCTTCAATGCGACGGAGGTGACGAGTGGTGTCCGGCGGGGGTGGGAAGGGAGTCTCCGGAGTATATGTGGCGCTAGGGTGGGATGGGTGCAGCCAAGGGGGAAGAAGATTCTTTTGTCGCGCGGGTGGGCAGCCGACTAAAAATAGGCAGCCGCTGGGCCAAGGAGTATTTTTTTACTCCTCCGTACGGTTTAGGACTTTTGGTTATGTGCTAGTGACAGGAGTAAAACTGAAATTATCGAACTGAAGTTAGGTAGATGAACAATAAATAAAAACATTCTAGATAAGGAAATAACGGTGTTAGCATATTTAGATCGTATATAAATTATGGGGTGTGTCTCGGGCACATCTAGATGTGACATAATTATTGCATAATTAAATGACTAAATCAAGCATAAAAAGAAAAAGAAAATACCTACACGAATCTTCATGTAAGATCAATGATATAAGACTTAGATGTGCAATACTATCTAGATGTGTTTCAGCAAAACCGAAAACAGCCATCCTGTCCACATACGAGAACAAGTTCAACTTTGACAAACTGTGATCCAAGAAAATAAAAATTGCAACACCTAAGTGGCTAAGAAGTAACCGTAATCTTCAGATAAATCTTTCAACACTGCTATCTATGCCAAAGTAATCAGGAGGACGTTGAAGAAAAATCTATGTCTATCTAGTTGAGGCGGCGAATGGATTATCAGAGGCAGGTGGTGGGTCGGTTCTGATCATGCCGGTCCACCACCTCCACCTCCACCTCCACCGCTTTTCCTCCCTTTCCCAATAATACAAGTGTGTGTTGCTTCTGGTGTAGCGCTGTTCGTCCTCGTCCAGCCCTTTGTTCATGACCTTGATGTAGTTCTTGAAGTGGCACTCGTTATCCTCCATGCACCGCTGCAGCTGGTTGCTCATGCAGTTGCCCATCTCGACCTGTTGGCTGGCTATTACCTTAGCTAGGTTCCTATTCCTTACCTTGGATCGGTGACGATGATGTGTAGCTCCTGGCCTAGCCGCCTGGGACGTCGCCATAATATAGCAGACATCCATGACGTGGGAAACACGGACGAGAGATGGAAATAGTCTTGGACAAGTTGGTCCATGTTAACTTGCGTGCATGCTCTTGTACTTACGTACGTGAAGTTTAATTAGAGAAGACTTGTTTCGTTTGGTCAAGTTTGATTAGAGATTTCATTATATACGTCTACATACGTGTGGTATAGTGGAGTCCCCGACTAAATGAGCTGGCTAGCTGGTGGTTTGGGTG
Organism: Hordeum marinum; assembly: GCA_022496015.1. Taxonomy (NCBI): domain Eukaryota; kingdom Viridiplantae; phylum Streptophyta; class Magnoliopsida; order Poales; family Poaceae; genus Hordeum; species Hordeum marinum. The sequence continues at coordinate 4,573,841 of CM039677.1, read as the reverse complement.
AATCAAATAGCGAGAGCTTTGTTTTAGTAGTAACTAATAAACATGAGGGTAAGGATCTGATGCATTGAGGGGGCGAGCTGATGGGCGATCCTGGTGATCCCGGGCCTGACGACCCTGGCGATCCCGCGCCGGGCACTCGTTCTGGTCGCGCTAACCCAGTGATCGCCACCGGACTCGGCACCTGGGGGATCCTCGCCATAGGGGAAGCCGGTTCTGGGCTCTCGCCGGATCGGAAGAGGATTCCGATGCGGAGGAGGACCTAGCTGGCGACGTAGACGTCCGGGGTTCTTCTCCAACACCTTCAGATCACATCTATGAGTCCGTGCGACTAGGTTACACGGAGGAGGAGATCGTGAGGGACGTCGACGGAGTTATGCCACGTTCGGACTGCGCGTGGGAAGGACTAGGCCGCGACGATGAAGGCAAGGTAGAGGTGTTCCGGCAAGTGATTCAACGGCGCACGGCGCCTACAGCGGTAAAACCGTGGAAGCGGCCACTACCAAAGGTATGTCTACCGACACTTACGCTCACGGATTTCATTGGGAATTGGAAGAAGGTTCCAATTCCGCCGGAGGAAGGGGCAGCCGGGGGCGGACAGATCGCCGGCGGCACCGATAGCGGCTGATCCGGATCTAGGAATCCGTGCTGCCAGGGAGGCTCGTTTGAATTTCCTTTTGGGCCAAGAGAATCAGCATGATGTCGGTATTGGTCCGGGGACGACTGGGTACATGGCCCAGTTGGACTCAATGGATCGGCCGATACAATATGACTTGGGGTCTCAGTCGAAGGCAGAGTCCTCCGACCGACGATCATCACATGCAAACACAGTGAAAGTCGACGCTAGGGTTAAGAGGAGACCCTCTTCTGGATTCCCTTCGCCTCAAGGCCGAGCGCCACGAATTCCTGCGCCTCCCGTATCCATGGTGGGTCGTGGCGATGGGGATCGGCAGATCCAGACGGCTAACAATATCGCGGAGGCCAACGCACGAGGCGCGATGCCCGACCCTATGGAAGCCGGTCGCGGCGCTGGGAGAGGCGTAGCTCAGACCGGCGACCAAGAGAGGGCCGGCTCGGGGACCGGTCGCGCCAATGGAGGCCGTGGCAATCCTGGAGCGGGACGAGGGGATGGACTGACTGGAGGACGCGGTGGCCGCGGAGGTGGCGACGGTGGATACAAAGGCAAGCGCCCTAACTGGAACCAGTGGGCAGATGACCGAGCAGGTGTCTCACATGGCAGGTGGTACGGTGACGACCGTGCGTTCGGCGCCAACCAGTGGCATCGTGACTTTCATCCACCGGCAGGGGACTTTGTGGAAGGAGCTTCGGGTCTGCCTACCCGGTACTTTGGGAATCGAGGAGGTGGGTGTGCTCTCGAAAGGAAACCTCCTCTGCGGCGTCACTGACAGCAAACTGAGAAACAAAATGTACAGGATGGTGGAGCAAATCCCAATGGTACCGGGGCTGCAGCACCAGATGCAACATTGCCTGAGTCAGCGGCAGCGGCAGTCAAAGCCCTCGCATCTGTCTCTATTCCGACAACAGACATGACACATGATAGTGGATCACAACAGGGCCTAAACTTGGACAAAACTGAAGCTACTAGGGCGAATAAGGCAGCCCGTAATAAAGAAAAAAATGAGTTGTTTTCACTGCGGGATGGCAGGGCATTTTGTGATGGACTGCAAGGAAGTGCTTTGTGATATATGCTTGGAACCAGGACATACAGATTCCACATGTCCACTATTATTGGCACCGAAGTCGGTGGTCAATATATATGGAGTTTGCCATCACAAACTTATGTTCTTCGAGACACCACATTCTAATGTACCTCAACTACCGTCGAGGCTAGGAAGCACGAAGACGGGTTTGGTTAAGGTTTCACATGGCTCGCTTACAGAGGATCAGATATCTCAGCAATTGCGGAGGCTTGTGTCTGAGTCATATTAGTGGGCACCAGTTAGAGTGGAGGAGCGGGTGTTTCAAGTAGACTTTCCACGGAATGAGGATCTTGAGCGCCTCCTGAAGTTCGGTGTTAGCAAAGTTCCGGGAACTAACTATATGCCTGAGTTCGAGGAGAGTAAAAAGTCAGAGCCCAAGGGATCACCTCTTGAGAAGGTTTGGATCAGGGTCTCTGGTGTTCCGGAAATTCTTCTTAATGATTTCTTCATTGTTTGGAGCCTTGGCTCTCTGATTGGAAAAACAGAGAAAGTGGACATGTCGTTCACAGGAAAACAGGGGATTGCGTGGATACTTGTTGGGGTACTATATCTGGAGCACGTGCCTGACTTTGTGCCTTGGGCATATGATGATGTGCATTATGATCTCGATGTGGAGGTTGAGGAGACCATTCCACATGAGACAACTAGGGACCAAGATGTGGATATGACAGGAGATGGAGATGGGGGTGGTAATCATCAGGCAGACCTAGGTGATGACGACGATATGATCAATGACAAGGGTCAATCTTCAAAATCTACTACTACACCTAATCACGACGGAACGGCACCATCATCAACACCAATGGCTTCTCTCCGCTTTGGCTCTTTTGACATACAGTCCTCTCCGAGCCGTATAAGTCTGCACAAGATGAAGGAGGAGGATAATCATATCATATGCCATACAAACATTAGTGATGTGCAGCCAAGGGAGGATGTAAGGTCTTCTCCTCACATCACGCATGCGGACATACAAAAGTTTTCTTGGGGTGGAATGGACAGCCCACAACGAGAGGAGTCTACAGGGCTGCATGCCGAAGCTTATGGGCTGGAGGTCAGCACCACGTCGGCCGACGGACAGCTCCTGGTACCGGCCAGAGGGGCTTGTACGTTCAGCCACGAGAGGCGCACCAAACCTGCAGCCAGAGGGGCTGACCCGACGGCTGATACGGCTAGCCAAGAGGGGCGCACCGGACCCGCAACCAGAGGGACAGCATCACCGACGGCAGGAGTGGTGCTCGTGAACTACGAGCAGACGGCTTGTATGACGCCGCCCTCTCTTTTCACAGCCAAGGCGAGGCGATCCTAGGAAGGAGCCAGGAGGGACGCCCATCATCACATGTTGCGTCGTTGGATGCTCAACAACATGTGATACCGCCGGTTTCCAATCAGGACTCGAGGTTAGTTCACACAATCCCAATTTCTTCCACGTTGGCCGGAGAGTTAGAGGTGCAAGGAAGCATCTCAGAGATCTCTTTGGATGACGTGATCAGTTTTGGTGGCATACCGGACCCTATATCTTCTGAACGGCGGTTCAGTCACCGTATCCAAGGGCAACCGGACGCAGACGACATTGAGCTAGGGCGTGCTATGCGGGCAGCCAAGCTCCGTGATGTCAAAGGAACTACATGTATGTCAGTTAATACGAGTTGTAATACGAGTTGTTCCATTTTGCACTTTACTGAAACCGATATAGTAGAAAATGCCAGCAACCTAGGGATTGCACTTGGTAGTAACGCAAAAGAGATCGCTAAAACTGTTAATGATATTCTGGATTTAGAAGAGGATAGAGCCATTGATATCATTCAAAACCTAGCTGCGGTAAAACCTTTAAATGACATGGAAATTGATGAGCTGGGAATTACCTCTCTAGAAAGTTTATGTGAGGACTTAATTCCCGAAGATGGGGTAGACAGACACGAGGAGGAGGGATGGGGGGGGTATATGGCTCCTTTGATTGCCGACACTTTTCCTAAGGAAACACGTCAGTCTGACAATTCCGACGTGGTGCCGGAGACGTCTAAAAGACCATGGAAAAGGAAGATATACCCTGTCTTTGCGGCAAGGAGGAGTGCGAGAGTGAAACATAAGAAAAAATTCCATGACCAACTATGAAAGGAATCTTTTGGAATAGCAGAGGTCTTGCGGACTTGGCTAAAATAAGGTTCCTAAGAAGAAAATTCACTAGAGCAGAAACTTGATTTCATGTCTTTACAAGAGACAGGCCGAGATAACTTTACGTCACAATTTCTAAATACCATTTCGGGTGGGGTGGATTTTGATTGGCATTGCTTACCCCCGAGAGGAAGGTCTGCAGGGATCTTGTTGGGGGTTAAGTGTGAATCTCTAGAGGTCCTCAATGTGGCTTATGGTGAGTTTACTGTCAAATTTCGTGTGAGGTCGAAAGTTGATGGTTTTAGATGGGTATTGGTCACTGTGTATGGGGCGGCGCAACCGGAGTTTAAGTCTGACTTCCTCACGGATTTAGTGAGAATTTGCGGGGAGGAGACACTACCCATTTTAATTGGAGGTGATTTCAATATAATTAGGAGACGAGAAGAAACAAATAATGACAACTTCGATGGAAGGTGGTCGTTCATGTTCAATGCGATTATTGAGAGTCTAGATTTAAAAGAAATCAAACTCACCGGTAGACAATTCACATGGGCCAATTCATTACCGATTCCAACATATGAGAAGTTGGATCGGGTTCTCACCAATGTTGAGTGGGAGCGGAAATTCCCGCTGGTCACGGTACATGCCTTACAAAGAGCCGTTTTCGATCACACACCACTATTGATTGATTCTGGCGAACCGAACCATGTGGGTAATCAAAATAATTTCTCTTTCGAAGTGAGTTGGTTCGAGAGAGAGGGCTTTATGGATCTCATTGCTACACAGTGGGCAAGAGAAACTGGGGGGAATACTAATATGGATAGCTGGCAGAATAAGATTACACACTTACGCCAATTTTTAAGAAGCTGGGCCAAAAATCAAAGTGGAATATATAAAGCGGAAAAAGAGAGGTTGCTTCGACTCATCAATGATTTGCATGTCAAAGCCGAATCCTCATACCTTCACATAATAGAGAGAAATACTAAGATTGAAGCTGGAAAAAAAACTACAAACCCTTCTCAGAGAGGAAGAGATGAAGTGGATACTTCGGACAAAAGTGACGAAGTTGGTTCATGGAGATGATAGTACTAAATTCTTTCACATGATTGCAAATGGCAAATATAGAAAGAAGAAAATATTTCAGCTTGAACAGGATGAGGGCACAATTGTTGGGCATGAAAATTTGAAACTCTACATCATGGAGTATTACAAAAAACTATTTGAGGCACCCCAGGAGAATTATGTTTCTCTTGATGAAGGCATTACATCTGATATCCCTCAACTTAGACAAGATGAGAATGATGTTCTGGCTGCTCCGTTTACTGAAAAAGAGGTGTTTGATGCAATAGCACAAATGAAACAAAACAAGGCTCCGGGACCAGATGGGTTCCTCGCAGAGTTCTATAAGAAATGCTGACACATAATTAAAGGAGACTTGCTGCTCTTGTTTCACGACCTCTTATGGATTTAATTAACTCTGGACCCCTCTCAAGGTCTTTGCATATATGGAAGATCAAGGTTCCATTACGTATTAAATTTTTCTCTTTTTTATGTATTAAATTTTTTATGTGTTTTGTACACAAGGGTGTAATATTAACCAAAGATAACCTGCTAAAACGTAACTGGAATGGGAATGCTACTTATTGCTATTGCGATCATAATGAAACAATACAACACCTCTTTTTAGATTGGCCACTAGCAAAACTATTTTGATGTACTGTTCAGTTAGCCTTTAATATTCAAACATCAATGAACACTAACATGCTTTTTTGGGGGCGTGGCTCGTCGGAGTCGACGCAACACTAGCTAATCATATACGCATTGAAATAAGTGCTTTATTTTGGGCTATATGGAACACTAGAAATGATATAATTTTCCAAGGCAAGAAACTTAACCATTTTTTGCAGGTCATATACAGAGCAACGGCATGGATCTGTACGTGGTCATTACTCAACCATGTGGACAACAGGGAGCTTATGGATATCGGGTTGGTACAACCGATGGAAGACGGTCGCACGGGCTATCTTCAAACGGTTTGGATGGCGTACTGTTAATAGGCTAGGTGTGTAGGCATCGTAGTGTAATGGTGACGCCGGATGTGGCTTATTTTTGTACGTTTTCTTCCCTTTAGTGGCTCAAACTGTGAGTCCTAGACCAACTTAAGACTTTGAGACTTTGTTTGCTTTTTAATAAAATGGTTGTATGCATCGTTCTCGATGCAGAGGCCGGGGGCGCTGTTCCTCCTTCTCCAAAAAAAATAAACATGCGGGTTGCAACGGGAGAAAAATATCATCTCTCATACACAAACTCGAGGACATCATCAAATCATTAGAAATCTTTGATGATGTCGTACGAGAAACAACATGATATGTGGTGTAACGCAAAAACATAAATATGGGTTAATTTTTTAAGTGTACCGAAGTTGTGTGTGGTATACATAAACTCGTATCAGCAATTTAGCGTACATCATCTTATATGGGTTGGTTATTGTGCGCTGGACGAAATGAAAAGGATGATCATGTGCCTGTTGTAACCTTTAGCTGGTAGGAATGAACATACCATATGATGCCAATTATAGCTTTTATGAAAGGTTCAGGCTATCCAAAGTAAATTGAAATGGGTAGGAAACCTATACGATAGGCATTTTCAAAATACCCATAAAAAGTATCAATTAAGGATGCCTCCTAAACATAATTCTAGAAACGATTAACATGCAAGATATACAATAACATATTTACTGTCTACACATTTTTCTAAGCGATATTCATATGTAACATGTTACATTTAGAGTTAAGGTTTGAAAGATATGAATATTTTAAAAAGTAGTTGAATCTATCAAAAACAGAGAATGTTAAACAGAGAGAAGCTGGGCCGAGATTACAGCCTATCTGCTAAGCCACGCTTGGGCAGCAATACTCAGCTGGCTAGCGATGGTGGTGATGGGTATGGGTTCCAGTAAGCGTAGCGTTGTGTGGTACATAGGCTTGCTCATCTTCGGGCTTCTCCTCCCGGCGGAGGCCGGAGGCTGCGTTCCTCCTTTTCAAAAAAAAAAAGAAGCAAGAGGAAGGCAGGTGCAGCATGAGGCTGTTGCAGGAAGACAGTAGATATATATCAGCCAGTGTAGGCTCAACCACACGAGCAGAACTTAGTGATTCATGGAGTGTCGGAAATTCAATATCCAAAACCAGAAACATATTTTAGTGTTACTCGAAACAAGAAAATATTCGATGGCAAGATCCAGAACTGGACCACCATTTGAAAATACATAGATCAAGACGTTTTTTCAGGTCAAACAAAATACATACATTAACACATTTATTTCCAGGTCAAATACTCTTTGCAGTTCAATGTAGCATGGACCCATTCAGGAAAAAAAACAATCAGGACACTCTATTTTGACATGTCTCCTTGTCTCCTTGTGGATGTTGGTCTTGCATTGCCCGGAACATATTTTGAAATAATGAGCAAGAGAAATGATGGATAATTTTTATATAGATGCATAAATACCAAGCAAGATATATTATTCAAGTTACTGAAAACATCTTGCAAACATCGAATCAATTTAACAGATGAACTTGAGGAGCTGCTAAACGATCATGTAGCAACTAGACAATAAAAAACAAACTGTTCCTAACAAACCTGTCTTAGTTTCTTTAATTAAAGTACATAACTGGGGCTCAGGTAGGCGGCCACAAAAACAAAACAAAAAATACGGTGACATGAGGACGACAGGTTCAGGGTGCAATACATCCAAGAATAAATGTCCCAACCAAGGATGCGGACACTGGATTCAGAAGCTTGATCCACGACAATAGTTTTCTACAAATTAGAAGTATGGCCGGATGGGTGTTACCTTCCTACGTGGTGTCCTCTAACTAGGCAACAGACTTAATTCTAAATATAGTATATGCTATAATATACAAGCACTGTCTGTCTCTTTTGCATGTGGTGATGTGAGCAGCATATGATAGTTAGATCACTAGCAACACTCACAAGATCGATCAACTGTAGAGAGGGAGTACTGCTTCTTGTCCACCCACCTAGCTATACCAACCATTAACCAAATCAACACCACTAGTCTACCTGATTAAGGGCCAGTTTTTTTTAGCTTATTTGGAGCTGTGGAAATAAGCTGCCCCCTACCCAGCTTATTCTAGAAGCCCAAACTAAAATTTTATTTTAGAAGCCTACTAATTAAAGGTCAACTAGTAGGCTTCTAAAATAAATTTAAGTTTGTGCTTCTAGAATAAGCTGGTTGGGGGGCAGCTTATTCTAGAAGCCCAAAATAAGCTACAAAAGAACTGGCCCTAAAGTCGGCTGATATTAGCTAATAAACAAAAACACACGATTATATGCGAAAACTTCCACATCGCTGGCCACTATATATACATAATTGTAGAAGCACCTAGATACTACACATAAGAGTAATCTTAGTGTCAACCCGAACACATTCACAGCATACATATATAATTGAAGAACCAACCAGTCAATTTTCTTTGTTTCAGCACATGTATTACTCAAGATACTTGCAGAACAATCAAAGCCATCTCAGTCAACCCATTTTGTACTACTCTCAAAGAAAAGCAATATATGATCCAAGAATAAATTTTAACTATATCACTATGCAAAGTATACAATATAATCCAAAGCTGGATCATCTTAGCATATTATTATAAAAATAGCAATACTAAACAAGAACACCAACACAAGATCAATCAGTTTGTGATGGCACACCTTCAACCTCTATGGTTGCATGTTTTCTAGTTTTTTTTCAGACAAGTATGTACAATCACAGTAAAAACTAGTAAAAGATCAGTGATTGAAAGCCTGCATCCATTAGAGCCGAAGAATGGACTTCCTAGTTGCTCTAAATGAACAACATTCTTTTTATAAATGTTCAAAAGTTAATTAAATTCATGTAGTAGGAATCTAAAATCTTAAATCATGCACCATCTAAATTGGGTAACCAACATGAAAAGATATCTTCGAGACAAAAGATATACACATAGGTATATAGAAGATAAATTACCTCACTTGTTCAACCAAGATAACATATTAGTATATCTCATGTGTTCACCTTTCGGGATTGACCCAGTTCCATCCAACTTCCCTGCCTACAAGCAAAAGAAGCACAGAAAAAAGAAAGATAAGTTGAATCAATGAGAAGGCATATGGGCAAACCACTATATATTTAGCTAACCGGAGAAGGGGAAAATAGTTTTTGTTACGATGATAGTAAAATGAATCTGCATATATGGCTAGGTGCAAAAAGGAATGTGTGACTGTTTAGATATTTCTTTGGAAAATGCAGCTATGAAGAATTATTGTTGAGGAACTTGTACTAGTTATGACTAATGGGATTAAAGAAAATATGCACATATTGGGGACCTCAGTGATTAGGTGGTAGCCTTCAAATTTGATGAACCAGTGCTATTTTTCTACACAAATAAAGTAAATGCTGCTATAAATTGATGATTAGTATCAATATTGATAAATGTTATCTTGCACAGTGAGTTATTAAATGGAAAAGGATAAACAGCTTTAAGCCTCCAAGTGTGCCAATTGGTTAACTATTTCACATGCATATGTCATTACTATATTCTCTTAGTGCATTATAGTTTAGACATTTTCCAATTGTTAGAAAACTTCTGATGGAAAGATCATTACAAGCATATGACTGTAGTTAGCAATTAGCAATGGCCGGACATTAAAGTAACATTTATATTCTTGTTCTAGCTTTAAGGTAGCCGAGTAACAATAAGATATTACATCACCGTCAATGATATGACGTACAATTTGTAAAATTATGGTGAACAGTCAAGAAGAAAATATGCACATATTGGGAAACTTCAGTGATTACATAGTACCATTCAAACATAATAAACTAGTGCTGTTTTTTGACAACGACTAAAGTACATGTCATAAATTTATAATTAGTAATCAATAAAGATATATATTATCTTTTACATAATTTATTCAAAGGCAAGACATAACTAGATTACCTGCATCCAGTATAGAAGTTAGTGTATGGATGAAAATTGTCATAACATATTCCACCTCCTTGGTAAATATGTTTGATCTTCATGGAATCAAGCTGGAGCATGAAGACGCCACCGATCGTAGAGAGAACAATCACATTTGTGTCTTCATCATATGCCATGATCATTATCTTTTTGTAGTGAGTAAATATTCCATGTGGAAAGTGCTGCTCCAACTGAATGTTTTTCTGCAGAGACACCCATGTGATAACACCATGACATGAGTTTGGTTTCCTATCCCATAATTGGATGGTAAGGTCTGACAGATATGCGAGGGCAAGTCTGTTATCATCTGTCCGTAAGAGCTCAAGAAATCCATAGGTGTTGGTGGTGTTCATATGGGTGTCTACCGGCTTGTCGATCAAATCAAGGATCTGAGTTTGGAGATCAAACACAATGACACCACCGCCAGTAAGCAGCCAATAAAGTGCATGCCCAACAAGGATGGCAGGCCTTATTTGTCTCCCCATAAACCAGATGCCGATTCATAGAGGCGAGCGAATGCTTTTGTGAAACCAATGACCCAGATCAAGACCAATTTGAGAGGGCCCGAGAAGCAATTTCCGTGCACATGCCCGTCTTCGGTGTCGGCACACATGACCGCGGCATGCCAGTACACCAGGTCGGTATCCGGGTCGAATGCGAGCCCAGGTGGACAAACCACACGGTGCTGTTGACCGGTGATGGGATCCCACACCATGAGCTCACGAAGCCACATGTTGACCAGGACGACGAGGCCGTGGCGGCACCTTAGGAAGTTCCAGTGCTCGTCGCTGTTGTTGGGCACGGAGAAGCGGGTGGCGGGGATGCGGTCCGGGGAGTCAAGGACGGGAGTGAAGTGGTGCTCTGTCTCCATGGAATACCCTCTGAAGAAGCCGAGCAGTGGAGGTTTTTGGTGGTGCCTGCGGAAGCCTTTGCCAAAGTCGGGGTCGGCGACGACTCTGTGCCAGCGCGGGCAGACGAGCGAGGCGCGTGGGAAGGAGGATCAAGGTTTTTAATTTCGGACCTCACTGAAATATGCGAAATTTCATAAATTTCACATATTTCGGAAATTATTTCGGATTTTGCAATTTGAAATTTCACTTGATTTTAATGAATTTTAACGTAATTTCAATTTATTTGAAATCAGTTTGAATCTACATCGAAATTTCATGGTTAAAAATATTTCGGAACCCACTGAAATTTGCAAAATTTTGGAAATTTCGTTGAAATGTTTAACCCTGGGGAGGATGGCTACGGAGGGAGACGCAGCAAGATCTTAAGTAGAAGGTTCTCGTCTTCCAGCGGGGGCGCCGAGGAATGGAGGCAGCTCATACTCATACTTGAGTCTCAGCCTGGACATGGTCCGGTCCGGTCCCGGTCCGAGCCGGCGTTTGGATCGGCCACCGGCGGTCCGGTCTGGACCGGACCGAGCTGTCCAGCGAGCTCCTTTTCCAGCACCGGACTGAAAGGGTGCTTGCTCGGTCAAGCTTTTGAGGACCGTGTGGACTGATGCCACTACTTCTGCCAGCTGTTGTTTAGGTCCTAGTTAGCTGTTTGGCTCCTAGTTAGCTGCAGTTTAAGTCCTGGTTAGCTGCAATTTAGTCATCTGTTGAATCTTGGATGAAATTGATGAACTGAATTTTCTGAATCTGACAAAACTGAATTTTCTGAATCTCCCAGTTCGTGCTCAGAGCTGATGCCCGGTGCATGCCCACTTCCGGAGAAATCACTAGCCATGCAACATGTGCATGCCCACCTCTTGACCTAGTTTCAGGTTAGATCAGGCGGTTGTGGGAGATCGTGGCATGGCACTATTTCAGCTCATGCAGCGGCAACATAGCTACGTACGGGGTGGACGTGGGATGCCACCTCTTTCGTTCCTTTCAGTTGTAAGAAAAACATCTTGACCTGCAGCTCCTCTCATGGCACGACTTCAGCTCATGCAGTCGCAATACCCGCAAGAATTGGTGACACGGTTGGGATCGAGGTCATGTTCAAGAACTCCAGATCGGCAATAGTGTACGCACGACAGCGATGGCGACCGGCGGAAAGAAGATGCGACGCACGGGGAGGAGAGGAAGGAAGGAATGGGGAAGCTTGGGGACATGGTGGTTCGCCGAGGGGCTGCCGGTGTCCGCGACGACAAGGAACGACGGCGGCGGTGACTGCGATCCCTCGGTCCGACCGAGCGGCTCGGTTAAAGACCGGACCGGACCGACATTTTTTCGGGCCCAATATCGCAGCCCGGACCGACCAGTTTTCCTACCGGTCCTGGACCGTGCAGTCCGGTCATGAACGGCCCACGAGCGAGCCCAAAAGCCCGCTCGTTCCTTCCAGGCCTACTTGAGTCTGCAGCAAAGATCGGAATAGAATCATCAATTAAAACTATGGTACTTCGAAAATGCTTTGTTATCAAACGGGGCCTAAGTGTTTTCGATGTGTACTATTTGACAGAGGCCGGCAAAAAGTATATACAGGGGAAGCTGAGGCGGTACTGTGTGGCAATAAACCATTTTTGGTTTACATGCCAAACTTACCTGACAAGGAAACAATGAAGTTGTCCATCAAGTCACAAAATAATAAAATGGCAAAAATAAGTGGCACCCTTGTACCGGCAGGCAACCGAGCGAGCATGCGCGTGTACTCTCCTATTTTTTTCTTCACACATCACTAAGTGTGGTGCGGAAAACTCTCTATATAAAGAGGTCCAACTCTTTCTCAACTTTCGAGGTGGGACTAAGCATAGAGCCACCACTTGTTATTTTATTTGTGGGACAATAGTTGAGATTTGAGAAACTGTTATGGGCCTAACCCATTCATTTCTAACAATCTCCCACCAGATTTCAAATACCCATTTAGAGAAAAAAATTGTCAACACTTGTTTAATATACCAGTGTTTCAACATAGTCTCTTAAGTTGTAATTCTGACTAAAACATTAAGCTACACCCATCACAACTTGACAATGTATTATGCCTTGAATTGCTAGTTTTGCATGAACATGTTTCTCTCAAAGTCTTAACCAATACCTAGCTGGCACTAGACTACCCCGCGGTTTGAAACATATACGTCGTACTCCTTGGTCTCTTTGTGAGCGTATTAGAGATCACCCAAGTCTCATAGACTGCGACGTTTACTATTGGAGCTCATATATGTGTGTTCTTTCAAGAGTACTTTTTATGACAGCATATTTGCTAATCATAGACAATAGAGCCACATTAAGGCATGTTCACCTAGAGATGCAATATTACTATCCTCAGTTAAGCATCTTCACCTACAGCTCTGAACCTTACAGCTCTAAGAGTTTTGCATCCTCACCTAGAGATGATCACATATTACTATCCTCAGTTAAGCAATAGCTATAGTTCTTCCCAGGTCCTAATTCATGGAATCTCCGATCATAAATGTTCGGTTACTATTATGGTGTAACATCTATGGATCTCATACCCATCTTGCTCGATGCAATATCTATCACATTTTGTGATATTCGTTTTGTAAAGTGATCTGCCAGGTTTTTCTCCGTTTGAATATACATAACAGTTATTACTCCGGAGTTTCTTAACTTCCTGACATATTTCTATCTAAGGACAACACATACATTTCATCACACAACTCAACTCACGATGTAAGAAAAGAACCGGACGACAGATTCTGTAAGAAGCAGCTGCTATTGGAAGTTTTTAAAAATCTTGATTCTGCCGAATGATCCGCGAAAAGAACAGGCCCTAAGTACAAATTGTAGGTGTGTGCTGCTAACCAGGCTAGTGCATAGCATAATTTATGCTATCCAACATTACAACCAATTAACAAACAAGTTCTAATTAACATCTTTCCCTTGAAGGAGAGCTATTTAGTTGAACTTGTGCTTCTAGGGGTGGCCGGATCCAAGGCCAAATCACAAGAAACAAACAAGCGGAGCTGTGGTACGTGGTGATCGCTTGCATACAAATACTTAATCTAGCAAGAATACCTACTACTACTGGTAGTTGATTTTCAAGCAAGTGGATATACTTCATACATCAATTGCAAGTTGATTGCATCTTCTGCTCAATTTGTCCCTACCCTAAAAACAGAGTTGATGCATGGCAGTTGCGTGTCAGTGTCAAACCAAAGATTAATGGAAGCTCGTGCATTGCAAGCCGGAGAAGTCAGATTGATACTTCCTTAATCTAGTCTTGCTGGTACTACATACTTAGTTAATTTGGAATCACATGCATCTGCTGCAAGCTGTCTCCCTAAGAGCATGCAAGTGGATGGTCATCAGATCTGATCCCAAGCTACTACATTGACTAGATTCCTCAGAAGAAGTTACCGGCCCCTTGGCCTCTTTATATGTGTGCGTGTCCCCGTCTCCTCAACCCATCCTTCCATCGTTGTTCAGCTAATTAGTTCCACCAAGCTAGCCATGGGTGTAGGTGTGGGTATGGGTTCCAGGAAGAAGCGCAGCAGTGCGGGCGGCGTCGTGGTGTCATGTGTAGTCCTAGGCCTAGCCCTGCTCGTCGTCGGAGCGACGGCCAAGAAGAGCATACGCCAGTGCATCGCCGAGTGCACCGGCAGTGCGAATCCCAAGGGCTGCCTGACGTACTGCATTAGGGAAGCCATGTTGGCGGCGGCCCATGGAGAGGCACGAGGAGGAGGAGCTGCCGCGCGTCTGGCGGTCCGTGGGGACGACTGCTACCCCGATTGCATGCGCCATCCTGGGGCTGACGGCATATCCTGCCTGAACTATTGCATGGTTCCACAAGGAGAAGAAGCAAGAGGAGCGGGAGTTGGGCACCTGGCCATGCCGACGGAGCGCGCCGGACAGCAAGAAGAAGAAGAAGAAGAGAAGAGGAAGCAAGAGGACGCCGCCGCCGACCACCTGGCTTTTGACCCGTGCGATATGTGCCATCCACAGGACTACTGGTATGAAATGTGCATCAGAGTATGTAGTTAGGCATTCGCGGTGGCCCGCTCCCTCCTTCTGCCCGTGGACTGGGGAAAGATATCAAATTGTCGTCGACAAGTTGATGAGTCCTCCTACACGGACCTTTCTCAACACGATCGTCGCTAAAGGTTATTATCTTGTTGCTAGCTATAGTTTGTTCTTTCCGTTTGAATGCCTGAGCACAGAACCACCATGTGTGTGTTTCCCTTTCGGAATAAGAGCAGCTGCACTTGCTTTGCACCTGCGCTATGTTATGGCTGGGTGGTGTGTTTGTCTTTCATTTCCCGCACACTCTAATGTTGTTGTTATTAATTGCTACTGGATGCCTTCGTTCGAAAGCAGGGCCATCATCATTCTCTATTATCTTACTAGATCATGATACAGAGTGATTTAATTTGTGTAAACATATATAGTGTGTGGTAAGAATTGAATACAACAACAAAAAAAGCCTCTAGTCCCACACAAGTTTGGGTAGGCTAGAGGTGAAAAATATAAGATCTCGCGACCAACTCATGGTTATGGCACATAGATAGTAAACTTTCACGTATTCATGTACATGACTAGTTCTTTGGTTGTACCCAAGTCCTTAAGGATCGAATATATGATAAAAATATGGTGTATTGTCCAATTATTTACTCCGCCAGTCCCAAAATGTCAATTCAACACATATCTCAAATATAAAAATTGAGATGGCTTATCAACTTGTGTGATATGAATTTCCGCATTGTACATGAAATTATAAGCAAACACTCCAAGCAGTCATAAATGTATCTGTGTGAGTGTGTGCATGTGTGCAGGCACGCGCGTGTGTGCATAATTTACAGTATTAGTTTGTATAATGCGTAACAAATGCTCCTAAGATTCAAAATTGTTAGTTACATTTCAGAATTTATGTGCATTTGAAAAAAAATTAATTACATGTTTCAGAAACTCATGAAATGTAAAAATTGTTCGGGCAATTTTTTTGGAAAATGTTAAGACATCTTAAAAAATTGTCCCATTTTAGAAAAATATTCATAACTCTTTGGTTGGAAAATGTTCAATGCGCCACTGAAAAATGTTCAACTAAATTTGTCATCCTCAAGCCAACTAAATTTGACATAAAAAATGTTCGCTTTGTACGTCAGATTTTTAGCATTAGCGTTCTTTATTGGATTGCAAAAGTGTACTGCATTCATGCACGCTCTTCATTTCCATCGATATCATATATATTCATGGTCGCATCCAGATCCATGCATGCAAGTTGCCGGCGGACGAAATGGGCACACGTTCAGGCGACGACTTCCTTATCAAGTTGCTCCCGGCTGAACATGTGCATGACCGGCTCCCTTCCCACCACCCATTGTAGTATATATCTGCCATATATAATTGGATCTGTATAGTAAACCACATGCTCGTCACATCGCCACGAAGACAATGAATGATTCTTCACATTTGCTATTCATAAGTTGCCTGAGTTTTCCGAAGGAAGAAGAAAGGGGCCGCACTGGCGAGAAGAAGCAAGGCGCAGGGTGCTGCGTGTCCAAGGCATGGCATCTACCAATGGTCGGGCTCTCGTGCTGACCTAATCGGCTCAGCCGGAGCTCGTGTAGGAGGACGGGGACGCTTGTGAGGCTTGACAGGAGCTCGTTAGAGGCGAGGAAGGGGCACTAGTAGAAAACGGGCCATTAGTGCCGGTTCGTAAGGGCATTTAGTTCTGGTTGCGCAATTGGGACAAAATAATCGGGACTAAAGGTC
This sequence comes from Hordeum marinum, assembly GCA_022496015.1. Lineage (NCBI taxonomy): Eukaryota > Viridiplantae > Streptophyta > Magnoliopsida > Poales > Poaceae > Hordeum > Hordeum marinum. Next base: position 4,557,329 of record CM039677.1, on the reverse strand, counting down.
ATCTTTTTAGTCCCGGTTGTGTTATGAAACGGGACTCAAGGGACTCCACGTAGCCGCTGTGGAGGGCTCAGGCAGGAGGACTTTTAGTACCAGTTGGTAACACCAACAGGGACTAAAGGACACCACGCGTCATGCATTGCCAAGCCCTAGGCTTTAGGTTTTTTTTTTCTTGAAAAGGGGGTTTATGGTTGGAGGGGCCGTGTTTCATTTTGTGTTTACCATTAAATTCTTTTTCATTTAGGGCTTTCATTTCTGTTATATGTTTTACATTCAATTCGACGCTATTATAAATAGCAATGAATTGGTACCATTACACATCATCATGAACATAGAGAAGTGATCTCTTTATTCGTGCTTGATCGAACAACAAGTTTTCGTATATATATTCGACGCTACTACATGTTCATGAATTAGAGAACTTTGTATTATGTCATGATTTGAATACAAGCATACTTTCTTAAAGAAAAAAAAGACGACATGCATTATTACTCAGTACATGCAAGCAATCAACACAAGGATACTTTGGAACTGATGGAGACGAAGGTGTGAAAGGTTCGGAGCCATCGCACTCGTAACTACAGCCTGGTTGCTTCCATGGCCGCCTTCTCAAAGACGTTGTTGATGAAGGAATTCCTCACTGTTAGCTGGGACGACGTCCCAGCATTGGCCGTCTCCCTGGACAGGGACTTCTTGTCGGCCAGCTTAGATGCTTCCGCGGCCACCAACACCTTCTTGTCAGCCGGCTTGGATGCTTCCTTTGCCACCTGAGGATATTCTCCTCCATGGGTTTCTTCTCGGCTGGCTTGCGTGCCATGCTTGGATGAACAGAACCGGTGTGGAAGGGCACCGAACAACAGTGGGATGTGGAAAAGGAGGACCGGAGAGGCGAGTTCTATAGAGGGAGGGAGGGGATGAGTTGCGCGCTGATATGCTGGTGATGGTGTTTTGTTGGACCAGTTAATTGGATAAATATACAGGAGCCCCAACATGGCCACTTTGTCAAGTTGCACGCCCGGCGATTATTGAGCAGTCGCATGTTACAGTTACAGCGACGATCACAAATGGCAAAACAGTTTCTGCACCAAAGATAGTCTTGCAGCACTAACATTGAAAATTCAGAACCTAGCCCAACCCAACCCTAGGAAATGGTGTGGCAGCAGAAATCCAAAGCTGAATTAAGCAATACTACGGAAAGGACACACCGAAAAATGCGAGCCATAAATCCAAAACTGAATCCTTAATGTAAGTCACAAAGACATACTCCCCGGTCCCAAAATAAGTGTCGCTGACTTAGTAGAACTTTGGGACAGAGGGAGTATTTTTTGAAGTCTCTAAATGAGCTATTGATTGCCGTATGCTGCACCTAATGAGCTTGGAAGTGAGAAGATGGATCAATGTTCATTTTTTTTTGCCCTAAAATGTGTGCATCTAATGAATATCATACATTACCAATTTCTAATTTTTTCAATCTCTCCTTGAATCATTTCTGAATTTCCCGCCACAACACGCGGGGTATCACCTAGTTGAAATTAGTAGATGAGACACATAAAAAAATAGTACATGACAGAGTGAGAAGTTGAGTGAAGAAGACACCGAATAATTATGTAGTTGGTACATAGGAGTATTTATTGAATCAACAGACTGTTTTGGTGAAATGTGAGTGAATTAAACATCGGGAGTAGAATCGGGAGCTGCCATAGTATGATTGGATAATGGGAAAGCGAGAAGAATCTACGTTGGAATTGAAAGATATTATAGAGAGAAGAGGAGGCGTAGAAAGTGCTCTTGTGAGCTCAAGCTCTGATGCACCTTTTGCTACAGAAAAAAATACTATGTGTTTTTCACATGCGTGTAAAATTTCGTCACAAAATGGCACGCACATGTGACACATACACCAATGTTTGTTGTATTAAAAATCAGATTTTTTTTTATTTGTGTAGTATTTTTGTATATATTTTACTGTACCAAAAGGTCCATGTGAACACGAGCTCACATACTCCATGTCATGCGTAGAGTGCGCAATACATGGTCTTGTGAGCAATTGTAGTGCAGATTTCTATGCAGTATTTACATGATGCATGGTAATTAGGTATTCCCTCCGTTTCTAAATATAGATCTTCTTAAAGATTTTACTATAGACTACATAGTGAGCAAAATAAATGAATCTATATTCTAATGTGTGTTTATATACTTCTGTATGTAGTTTATAGTAAAATATCTAAACACAAGAATGCAACGGATCCAATCCAATAAATGGAACCATTTCATTCCGTTTCACTTGGTTCCTCAACCAAACACATCCTAAAAGTATCTATATTTAGGAACGGAGGGAATAGAAAATTGAAGCCATGTTCGCCGCACAGCATGCACATGTGTCCTGTACGAGCCTGCCATCACGGTTGGATTTCCTCTCCCAATATTTGATTGTCAGTTTTGACTATCTTCCGTCCTTATGAGCCGGAAACACAAATAGCTGATAACTTGGACATCTGACAGCTTCTCGGCCATCACGAGGCCCTGCCTTTCCAGGTCAAACACAAGGATACACAAGGATACTTCCACAAAACAACCAGTAAACAACATTACCGACAAGGATGTTGGGACTTAAAAGAACAATGGGATATGTAGTCGTCATCGAGACGACATCTCCCCACAAACCACATGCCCAATCACATAGGCAATTGAATGCTTGTGTGCCTCCCCTGCACATCAAAACCAACATGAAGGGGCTTGAGAAGCAATCATCGTGCACATGACCATCTTTGACGTCAGCGGATAGCACCACCGGTTGCCAGAAAAAATATCATTCATCGGTGGGCTTCCATGGTGGAAAGGCATGATGAATCCCATTGCATGCCGAATAAACAAAGGCCTAACAAGCTAACTCATGCTTTTCCAGAGAACACAAAATAGGCTTCCCTGCTGAAACCACTAGTTAAAGAGCACTTTTTGCAAAGGTCACTCTATCATTCCGGGTTATGACAGTGTCGTACTATATGTGTGCTATTTGTCGTAACCTGGAGTTTTTTCTTTTTTTCGAGGAATCAATAGTGCCTACTGCGTGAGAACCTTTAACCCTGTGTGCATGTTGGATAGATCAGTTGGCTAATGATGCATCCTGCGACCACAGGGTGAAGCGAATGTGTGCGCTAGATCATGGTTTATCTATCTATCTATCCATCTATTATCTACTCCTTCCATCCCAAAATTCTTGTCTTATCTTTGTCTAGAGATGAATGTATATAAATACTAAAATGTGACTAGATACATTCATATCTACACAAATATAAGACGAGAATTTTGGGACAGAGGGCTAAAAGCAAAATACGGGTCAAAAAGAAAGGAATTGGTTAGAAAATCCCACATTAATCAAAAAATAATAGCCCTTCATTTGGCGGACCATTATATTTTAAGGCATATTAGCTGTACGATCTACGTAGCCATGAAAATTTGAGGGGCCACCTCAATTTAACGTTCCACTTAAATAAACCTGGACGTGACAACATAGAGATAATGAGCCGTGTAATGGATGGACTCTATGTCCTATACGTAGCTGATAAATAAATATGTTAATCAGAAGCATCTAACCATTAATTTGATGGATCATTCATTACTCTGTAAAGTATGACCCTTAGATCCCTATAACTAAAAACGAACCCACAACAGTCATGATCTAAAAGGTGTGTGACTTGGACTCTTTGATTGTTCGGCAAATATCCCTAAAAAAAGGATTGTCCAGCAGATAAAAGAGCCGCCTCCAGTAGGGTTTAACTGTAATGGAAAAAAAACGTAAGGCACGCGACGCTTTCCCTTGGCGGCAGCTAGGGTTCCTCGATATCCCCTGGCGGCGCTAGGGTTCCCCGATATACACCAACCTTTACTGAAATCTCGCGTCCAGATTGGCAGAGGTCAGCCTAGGCATGATTCCCTTTTTCCTGTGTTCAATCTCTCGTGGTTGTATGGCAGAAACAGGAGGATCCAAAATTCCGATGGGCGGCGCTGCGGACAGCGGTGGCGGACATGGTTCACATGGATCAGGCGCGAACCTAGAGGATAAGTTCCATTCAAATGAAACTCGCAGTTGCAGCCGTGGTAATGACTGACATCGATGGAGCGGTCTGGCCGTTCTTCTCACACATAGTCTGCATATTTGGTTTTCATAAGTCAATGATATTTGTTATTAATGAAACGAACATTAAATGCGAGATTTGATAAATATGAAAAAGAATCTTACCATAAAGAGCTCGTAGATGGCCCGGTAAGACACATCGGACCGTGTTCTCTCCTTCTCCAACAACCTAGCCATCCGCTCCTCCATCTCCTTCTCCTTTGCCGCCATAAGAGCCTGTGTTTCCTCTCTCTTTCTGAATAGCAGCCTGTAACACAACTCCTCGTTGGCATTGTAATCATCTTTGTTCAGACACACAACGTGATGAGGAAAGATATCTGAGTCCGTATAACTAACCTCGATGGAGAGCTCGACTGGCCGTGGACGAGGCCTTATCTCAGGATTGGAGCTCTGGCACGCCTTGATCTGCTGATGAGTGCTAGGACAACGTGTAAGGCCATCTCCAATGGCCATCGATCGATGGGGCCTCCCGCCGCCAGCTATCATCACTAGCTCTGCATCAATAGGCCACTGGCTCGGGTTAAAGTCCTTCCCTTTCCTCGCCTTCCCCTCATCTCTGTACCTCATGAGCTTGTTGTGGGAGGAGATGTTGGTGAAGTTCTTGGGATGATCGAAGTCAGACTCAGAGAATTCCTTGACCTTCTTGTACGAGGCAGTATGGGCCATCGCATAGAGGTCGTACATCTCTGGCACCTCTGTTTTATTGTGATGCGCCTAAGAGAGAGAGAGAGAGGAACAAAGTATTAGTAAAGGGCTCAAGCTAGAATCAAGAATGAAGTGCATGAATTATGAAGCTAACCACATACCCAGTTCTGACCAAACTAATTTAGGTTGGCACTCCCTTTATGGTGTGGCACACCAACCATTTTGTTATGCTGGTTCTTGGCATTGCTGTGGACGGATAGACATTGTTCTGAGCACCACCCATCCACCAACGCCTTCCAACAATCCATCTTATCCGCACACCAGCTCGGGGGGCACCTAAGTTAATAAAGAGATATTTGAGCGCTACACGTAGGAATCAAATGAAGGAAACTAAGTACAAGGCTTTAATAATATATAATTACCTTCATGTAATGCTTCTTCTCCATCTTCTTTTTGCGTCACATCAAATTGTCCTTCCTAATACGCCGTGGGGCGTAGTAGTCTCGAACAGCCTGCATCCGAACCTCGTGCCGTAAGTTTTGCAGTAGGCGCCTGCATTCGTGCCGTAAGAAACCATTGAGATTTTTTTTTAAGAAAAAGATGGATGACTATGTGCAAGTTGCCTGCCAAAAATCCGAGCGTCGCCTAACAAAAATCCAAGCGTCAGACGATTTTCTCCCCAGCAGCATCGTTATGGAAAACCATAGTATTTTTTTAGGCAAGACTTCAAGTTAATTTCATTTTTTATTTTGTGAGATAATTTCATTTTCTGAAAACCTGATATTTGGTAAAGCATAAATATTTTCTTACCGTTTTTTGTGATATCCGATTTTGAAAAATAAAATCAATATCCTTATATTTCCAAATTTTCTGTTATTTCTATTTTGCTACACTTGTAATATCTACCGGCAACACAGCAAGATTCACAAACTACCTAACCAGTACAGAGTTTCAACAACTTTTACTTCAGTTATTGTTTTTTGTGCAGTATATAATGAAGTAATCGACCAGTACACGGTGGTGGTATGAACGAACTGAAGCTTCTTTTCTTTTCTTTTTGCGACGGAGGCTGAATTGAAACCGAACAAGAAAAAAAAAGTAGTGTACAAGGTGAGGTCAAGTGCAAGACACAACATTGTGAATGTGATGCATGTCTACTGCAAGCAAATGGAGCATGGAGCAAGGCCTGATTGAATGGTCAAAACGTATAGAACTGAAATCCAACTGAAGTTAAAATGAGCATGACAAGTTATCGGCGGCGAAGAAAGTGCATATGCTTCAAGCAGGGGATACTTTTGAAATTACTAAAGCTAAACTGGGCAGTAAAACCGGGCACATACAAGCATTGTCTGCCTCTGCTGCAAGTGGTGATGTGAGCAGCAAGATCACTAGCAAGACTCACAGTTAGGGACTTGACAAAGAAACTCTGTAAAGTGCTTCTTGTCTATCCACCTTGCTAGTACCTCGCATCACAAACCAAACAAACCAGGCACACAAATCGACTAATGTCTGCTGATCTTAGATACTCCCTCTGTAAACTAATATAAGAGCGTTTAGATCCCTAAAATAGTGATCTAAACGCTCTTATATTAGTTTACGGAGGGAGTACTTAATATATAAGAGTTCGGATGATTAAACCCGATAAGCTCACTTCACAGGACCATGACCCTACAACATAGAGGAGACATCTCAGCATCGACCACCGCATCTGCCACAGCATACATGGTAGAGGATCCAGCAGACTACATAGCAGGACATTTTAAGCGTCGACCACACCATACAAAATGGAAGAACTTCACTGCACCAACTAGCCATGTCTGCATCTCAGCAAAATAGAACAACTTCCGTGCGCCAACTAGCCATGGCTGCGTCTCAGCAACCCGAATTTAACTCTCAATACCTGCAGAACAACCAATGCCATCTCAGTAAAAACAAATTGATACTACAAATGGAGAGCAGCAATAATTGAACATTTACTTTGTGTGCTACTCCCTCCATCCCAACATAAGTGTCTTTGATTTATTATAACTTTGTGCTGAAGTTGTATACTAAATCAAAGACACTTAATTTGGGACGGAGGGAGAGTATAACTACGTACGATCGCAGTAGAACATAAAAGATCAGTGACAAGATGCCTATCATCTGAGGAAAAATAAATAAAATAATGAACTTCCAAGATTGTTAATTCCTTCCAGACTTACTTTGTGTGCCAAGCGCAAATGGGAGGCTCGGAGCACAAAGCAAAAGTGTCTGGTATCTCTAGTCAAAGGCATGCCTTTTGGAAATCTAAGAATTGCCATGCACCATCTTGTAAATTGGGAAACCAAGAAGAAAAAATATATATACGGGAAGATGAAATTACCTAAATTGTTCGACCAAGGTAGCACGTTAGCAGATCTGGTCCGATCACAATTAGTTCCAGATCCATCCCTTCCCGCCAACTTGCCCTGCCTAGCTACAAAGCAAAAGAAGCCCAAAGCAAGTGAAAATTCGAAGAGAAGTTGAGCCAAGGATAGTAAATGTTGTCAGGTCCAAAAAAAGAATGGTAAGGCTGTTTACATGTTCAGAAAAATATTCATTCATCTAGATTTTTTTTCGAGTGAGTTCGTACCAGTTATGACCATAAGGGCAAAACAAAATATGCACAGATTGGAAAACCTATGTTCCAAAACAAGCATTACATGGTACTACGTGAAATTAATGAGCTAGTACATGGTACTATGAATTGACGATAAGTATCAAGATTGATCAAAGATAAATTTTAATCTTAGAAGGCAAAACAATGAATGAGAAAACATAACAAACTTTAAGCTTCTAGATGTGCCAATTGGTTAACTATTTCACAGAGCAGATGGTTTCAATCCAATTGTTAGAAACCCTCTAATGCAAGGTTGTCAGAATCGCGATTCTATTATACGATTTTACGACTTTACGATCCAAACTAACCCCTTTGATTCTACGATTTTAGCTCATAGAGTCTACGTTTCTACGAACCTGATAGTGAAGAGATTTGCGATCCTACCATCGGAGTTCCGATCCGATTCAAAATCATGATTTTGACAACCTTGCTCTAATGACAAGATCATTGCAAGCACATGATCATAGTTAGCATTTAGCAGCGGCCAGGTATCAAAGCAACAGTTATATTCCTCCTCTAGCTTTAATATAGCCAAGTAATAATCAGAATTTAGATCGCCATACAATCACCAGACTAACAAAAAACAAACAACACAATGTAGACAGGGAGGTATTACCTGCAGTATAGAAATTCGTGTAGGGATAAAATGGGTCGTAACATATGTTGTTTCTTTTAACAATATGTTTGATCTGCATCGAGTCAAGCTGGAGTGTGAAGTTGCCGGTCATCGAAGTGAGAACAATCACATTTGTGTCCTCATCATACCCGACGAAACGTACAGAATTCATTCTTGGAAACATCCCCTCCAGCGGAATTGTTTTCTGCAGCAACACCCATCTGACAACGCCATCAGAGTTAGATTTCCTCTTCCACAATTGGATGGTCAGGTCCAACAAAACAGCAAGGCCAAGTCCACCATCCTCCATCCGTAAGAGCTGAAAACACCCGTCGGTAACATAGTAGTATGCCGGTTTCTCGATCACATGAAGGCTCTGACATTCGAAGTCAAACACAAGGATATCACCTCCAGAAATCAACCAGCAAATTGCATTACCAACTAGGATGCTGGGCCTTAACATAGAAATTATACTTGATATCGCTGTCGAGAAAACACCTCCCCAAACACCAGACACCGAGTCATAGACGGAGCAAAAGGCCTGTGTATTGTATCCACCGCAGCAGACCAAGACCAATTTAAACGGACTCGAGAAGCAATCTCCATGCACATGCCCATCTTCAGCATCAGCACACAACACCGCGCCGCGCCACATACAGAAATTCCCTGTAAAGGCGTCATCGAGCCCGGGTGGAAAAGCCACGCTGTGCTGTCGGCCAGTGAGAGGGTCCCACACGAAGGTCTTGCGCTCCTGCTTGTCGACCAGGACAGCGAGGCCATGGCGGCAGCCCATGTATTCTCGATGGTCGCTGTAGGGTGTGCTTCTCTTGGGCATGGAGAAGCAGGCAGCAGTGATACGGTCGGGCGAGTCCATGATGGGGGTGAAGCGGTTAGGATACCCTTCAAAGAAGCCGAGCAGAGGAGGCTTCCGGTGGTGCTTGCGGAAGCGTTTGAGGAACTCGGGGTCAGAGAGGATGCTGCGCCAGCTCTTGCACACGGCTGACGCGCGGGGGAGCGAGGACGGCTTCGAAGAGAGACGGACGAGGATGTCGGCAAGGAGATTGTCGTTGCTGAGCACCTTGGACACGGAACGCCATAGCTTCCTGCCATACACGCGCGACGAGCTGGGAATGGGGCCGGCCCTAAGACGGAAGATAAAATGTACTCAATCTTCTGGTTTCTCAAATTATCCAACACACAAAGCACACATATGTCCATCCATCCATCCATCCAGCATAGCATAAACAAAGTAAGCATTGCACTGTGCAAAATGAAGGGACGTCGGTGGGATCTTACCATTGGGCTTGGGGAACCTCAGCGGGATCCATCAGCCCTCCTCCTCTCTCTGCACAGCTGCAATCCAGAAATCCAACTAAGGTTAATTAGCATGACAGCAAGTTATCAGTCACGAATATCCAGAAACCGAAGTATACAGGTGTACAATCATCAAGCAGGAGAGAGATACTTTCCAAAATACTGAAAACATTCCTAGTTTCTTATTAGTGAAAACGATTCTTAGTTTCTTTGACTGAAGTAGGAAACTGGGGCTAGGTGTGTTCTCCACCAGGCAGTAAAACTGGGTACATATATACAAGCATTGTGTCCTTCGTTGTCAGTGACGAATATCCAGGCGCCAAAACATCAAGCAGGAGATACTTTTTCAGATTACTGAAAAACACGAGAGGCTCTAAACCGTCGTGTGACAAGTAGCAGCAGCCCAACAATGAAGGCTAAAACGGTGTCTGCCTCTGACGCAAGCAAGACTAGCAAGCAAGACTCACAAGACTTGACAAAGAAACTGTGTAATCTGCCAGAGCCTACCGCATCTTGCCCATTCACCTTGCAAGCACCTCACATCACAGAGACAGGCATTTTTTATTTTTATTTTTGCGACGAACACAGAGGCATTAACCGAACCAAATCCAGGAGCCACTAATCAGGCACGCAAATCGACTAATGTCTGCTGATATTGGATCATACACAAGAGTAAGAGCTCGCACGATTAAATCCGGCAACTGTAAGAGGAGAAATCTCCACAAAGTAAGCACCGCACTGCGCAGCGCAGAATGAAAGAGGGGAATCAAGGAACATGAGCGGGATCTTACCCTCGGCCTTGGGGATCCATCGGCGGCACGCACTCTCTCTGCGCCGCTGCGGCAGGGGAGGAATGTTAGGGATTGATTGGGAGGGAGGGGGGAAAGAAAATCTGGCTAGGGTTTGCTGCCGGGGAAAAATCGAGATTTTGAGAAGAAAAGGAATAGCTGGTAGAGTGGATTAGATGGGGAAGGAGGCGGAGGAGACGGGGTGGGCTAACCTCGACCGGATCGGGTCGCCGGGGACGGCGACGGGGCGGCGGGGTGAGCTCGCCGGCGGCTCCGCTTCGTCCGTCTGTCCATCCGCCAGCTGCTTTTTTGATTTGGGGAGTGGGGAGTGGGGAGTGAGGGCAGAGCCGAGGTAGGGGTAGTAGGCGGCAGACTGTGAGTAAGCACGGGTGCGGCCCAATGCAGGCCCGGCCCAGCCCAGCATCTGTGGTGTGGGGAGGTCGCCTAAAAAAACAAATGTAAGTGTTATCTCAAAAAACAAAAAAACACAAATGTAGTCACCTTTCGCATAGCAGCATACCGTGGCGCAAAAAAACTCGGCGCTCGCGAGAAGTCGAACACAAACCTCAAGATCACGAGCCACCAGAATTACTGATTGTTCGTTACTACAGAGCAGCCAGATACTTTAAGAACCAACGGCAACAGCTGATCCGATTTTATTTTTTGAAATTTCAAACACATATTTTACAAAAAAAAGTGAATGTCTTTTTGAAAAGCAAATGCTTTCGAAGTTTGTTGAAAACTCAACATTTTTAATACACCCCAACACCTTTTGGAACACAGGCATTTTCAAAATGTATGGACAATTTTACGAAAACATTTGAAATTATGATTTTTTGGGGAACATGAACATTTTGTCTTCTGCGATTTTTTTAACACACCAACCAAATATGAAATAGTGAAGTTTTTTAAAATTACGAAAAAGTTACTTAAAAAATGAACAAACTTTGAAAAACATGAACGTTTTCAAAAACCCGAACACAACTATAAAACCGCAAATACTTCGTTAATCCCTTAATATGTCTTTTTTGCAAATTATGGAAAACTGAAAAAACAAATCCCGAAAAATCTATAATTTCTGAACAAATTTTGGAACAACGAAAAAAATATGAAAAAAAATTCAAAAAAATAAATTAAGTTCGAAAAAAATATGTAAACTGCCAATATTTTTTCAAAGGCAAGCATTTTTTATTGTTTGGACAGATTTAAAAATAAGAATAAATTTTGAAAATACATCTTTCGGAAAAGGAAGGAAATGATTAGAAAAGAAAATTACAAAAAGAACAAGAAGAAAAATGAATGAGAATAAAATAAAATAAAAAACTAAAAGAGAAACCATTAAAAAATGGTTTAAGAACCTTCCGGAAGTTCCCAAAACCGACCCAGGGGTCCTTGTGAACGTCCGGAAATAGCGATCAAGCGCATACCCTGGGCGCCTCAGCCTCTGTATGGGCCATTCATTCCGGCCAATTTCTAAATGGTCTCTAGAATCTTCTAGAACCTTCCTTGAACGGGTTTTATTTTCTTTACCTTTGTTTTTCTTCTGGGCTTTCCTTTTTCTTATTTCTAAATTCAAAAACGTTTTCCATTTTTCGTTTGTGATTTTATTTTCCTTGTTTACTTTTTTATCTCTTTCAAATTCGCAAACCTTTTTTAAAAATGATGAATAATTTTTGAATTCAAGAACTTTTTTGAAAATCACAAACGTTTTTGAAAATATCAGAACAACTCTTAAGAATTCTGAAGATTGTTTTCAAACTTGCGAATATTTTATTGACATCAGATCTGGCATTGGACTAGCATTTAAGACTAGATCAAGATTTTTGTTTCAAATTGAACAATATTTTTTTCAATTTGATACATCAAACGCCACATCATATAAAATGGAATAACCAACACAAGGACAATTCTTGCAATGACCACATCACATGCCCAGCACAAAAAGATGCCGAATGGCCATTTGCTTGTCCCAGCAACCCTAGTTCAGCTCTACATAACTGCAGAGTCATAAACGTCATCGGTCAAACAAGTTTACAAATTGTCCCTATGACCAACTTTGCTAGGAATGCTTTTCTGAGAGTTTACAAACTAATCAAGTTCATGCGCCAGAAACTGAAAGATGATAGATCCTGGATTATCTTAAAACTTGCATAACCAAGAAAAATAATATAATGCACAAAGCAAGACGATATATTTGAGTAGCATGAGTGTAAATCAAGACTTCTCTCAGGTTATACGTTCTGCGCGATTAAAAGGTATGAGAGCATGAGTGTAACATGAGCCTATGTATGCACCCATTTCTGGAATCCAACTACAAAAATAACCATGAGAAATTATCCGAACAAGTACAGAGGCATCAGAACACTCTGTTTCTTAAGTTGAACAGTTTTGACATGTCTCCTTTTGTCCTTCATTGCACTTCTAATGACCAACGTAACTTCTATCCAAGAAAACAAATATATCCTCTGTGTATCTTATTCTTGCATTCCTGGAATCCAATTTAAAAAATAATGAGCACGAGAAATCATTGGCGATCAATTTCTAGATACAGAAATATAGCAACACATTTGGAACACCATGCAAGAGATGCGTTTCAAATTGCTCAACCTTTTCATATAAGCTTGCAGAAGAGTTAACTGATCATACAGAAACTGTAAAACAAAGGTCAGACTGCTTCTTATAAACATGTCTTAGTTTCTCAGAGTAGGCAATCGGGTTAAGATGGCAGCCGCGACAAACTGTCATAGGGTGATAAGGAAGACGGGGGTTCAGGCTGCTATACAGCTCCGTCCTCATTAGCGCTATCATAACAGCCAGCCAAGAGTGAGTGTTGAAGCCTAGCATGGCATACACCAGCTTCAGAAGCTTCATCCAACCAATTGTTAAGTACGTACTCCCTCCGTCTGAAAATACTTGTCCTAAAAATGAATAAAAAGGATGCATCTATAACTAAAATAAGCATAGATACAACCACTTCTAGGACAAGTATTTCCGGATGGAGGGAGTACAAGATAGCAGACTACATTCCTAGGTGACATGTTTTCAAGATTCTTGCTATATAACTGTATGATCGCAGTAGAAACTTCCAAGATTGTCAAGTCATTCCAGATTTACTTTGTGTCAAGTGCATGTGAGAGGCTTATAGAGAATAAAGCAAAAAACGTCAGGTATCTCCATTCAGAGGCATCCTTTTTGGTATTATAAGAATAGAGCATGCATCATCTTATCAATTAGACAAGTAAAACACACGGCAACAAGATAAGTTTGCCTCACTTGCTCAACCAATGTAGCACATTAGCGCATCTCAGGTGTTCGCACTTTCAGATCCAACCGTTTCAACCCAACTGCACTGCCTACAAGCAAAATAAGCCGAATAAACCAATGAGAGCTCAAAGAGAAGTTGATTTAATGAGAAGGCACATGTGCAAATCATTATACATTCATGTAACTTGATAAGGGGAAAAGAGCTTTTGTGACAAGGACATTTAACGGAGACACATCTATTGCCCACTGAAAAAGTGAACGAAATAATCCTTACCACGACATTACGACAACAAAACTTGTACTACCATTTATTGGCCAGGACAAATTACAGAAAGATTGAGAAGCCCTAGCAAGAAACTGAGCATTACTTATTATTTTTCAAATTTAATAAACTAAATCTATCATCTGATAGTAACTAAATAAGTAAACGCTATTGTAAATTGCTGAACAATATCAAGGGACATCAGGATAAATTTTATCTTGCAAGGGAAAAAAATGGATGAAAAACATGACTAGCTTTAAGCTTCCAAATGTGTCCATCTAATTACTATTTCAGATATAATATGGTTTCACTATAATCTTTTTTAGTGCAATTGTTGCCGGTTTCTAATTGTTAGAAAACTCGTGTTGAAAAGATCAGCGGAAAGGCAGGGAGGCAGCAACGTAATAGTTATATTCCTGTTCTAGATATGTTCAAAAATATATATATATATATATTCCTGTTCTAGCTGCAATGTAGCCCAGTAATGACTGAGAAATTACATCAACATGTGACCACTTGTGCTACAAACAAACAAACAAACAAGTCAATGCATCCTTGTATATCTACCTCAATCACATTAACAATATTACAGGAATCAAGTACTCTACCAAAAGTAACTAGAACGAATCCCAACAAAATAAAGTAATTGTACTTTTTCTTTGCTTGTGCAGTGTAGACAGGGAGGCATTACAGTTTGATTCCAACACCCATAATTTCATGGTGTGTGCCACCAAATGCGCGAAGCCAAGCCCACTATCCTTTGTCCGGAAGAGCTGAATCATTCCATAGCGCAGGTCAGTCAAAGGGGTATGTAGCGGCCGACTTGATCACACCAAGGCTCTGAGTTTCAAGACCAAATGTAAGGGCCTCACCAACAGAAAGACACCAGCAAAGTGCATTCCCAACAAGGATGGCAGGCTTTATGTCAGAAAAACCGGCATGTGATCTTTGTGCAGACAATATCTCCCCATACACCTGTGGCCGATTCGTAGACGCAAGCGCGCGCTTGCGTGTTTGCGGCGACGACCCAGGCCGAGACCAGTTTGAGCGGGCTCGAGAAGCAATCCCCATGCCTGTGCCCTTCTTCGGCATCGGCGCACGGCACCGCGACCTGCTGATATATCACCCAAGGGGGTGAACCGAGCCCCGGCGGAAAAGCCACGCGGCGTTGTCGGCCGGTGAGCAGATCCCACACGACGATCACGCGCGGCCGCACGTTGGCTAGAACGGCGAGGCCTTCATTGGTTGTATCTGGCAATAGCCTTTCACAAGGCATTGTTTTGAAAACTCGGTCTTTTCCCGGGTGATAACCCAAGATCTTCGACCAGGCGACGACAATCTTGGAGGCGTTGCTTTTAGAAAGCCTAGTGTATAGTAGATGTGTTGTATTTGGTGGTGGTTAGAGTGCTTTTGTTGCGAGTGGTTATACACCGCGACAGGACTTTTTTATTTATTTTGTTCTTGGCTATGTGCATCCTGGATGTCTTCGAACATCTTGTTGGTACAGAGACTAGATGTATTTGGTATCTCGCGGCATTAATATATTTCCCTGTCAAAAAAATGTTGTTGTCAAACAACCTAAAAAGGCAACTCAATATAATAGTTAGCTACATACATTTATCATTGCTTGGTTCATCTTCTCTCGTAAAGTTTTTTGAAGCTCCAACCGGCTACTAATTCACATCTCACTTCTCTTATATTTCTCTTTTCTCCAACTAAGCATAAAAGTTATATTTAAATTCAAATAGCTTGATGCAATGGCTACAGCGTTGCTCTCATTCTTTGGGATCCACACGTGGGATGTCCTCCTGAGGAAGCATATCATTGCTCCCGATGCCGTGGGCTGTCCCGTCTGGCCTGCCACCCTGAAAAGGACGGACCATCTCATTTTTAGCTGCCCGTTTGCCGGTCAGTTCTAGGCTTTTGTTGGGCTGGCCCCTTCGGTCGCCTCCATCAGTTGCGCCCCCGGGCTCGATGCCTGTTGCTTCGGGCTCGACGGGCTGTTGGCAACTCTGAAAATATCGCAACGCAGTGGTTTTTCAGGGGCTGCCACCGTCGTCCCCTCGGCTGCTGAAGCTATGTCGTGAAGACGTCGTGCTATGTCGTGTGTGTTTGCCTCTTCCTCTTATACAAGCTGTGAACGTGTGGCTCGACTGTTTTGCAGGGCCGGCGCCGGTCTAGTGTGGTCGTCCGTGTAACTGCCTCAACCCCCTCCTCTCGTGTGTGTAACTCCTGTACTCATGTTCGCTGTTTTGCCCGAGCTGCTTGGCTCACATATATGGTAATAGATTCAGGTGGGCCTTTAATAGATTCAGGTGGGCCTTTAATCCTGATGCAATGTCTACGGCGTTGCTCTCATTCGTGTGTGGGCTGCCCGTGACCGTTCTTCCTGGTGGGCCTTTGTTCCCAATCGTCCCTCCTCAGCTATTGCATGTCTTTTTCTCAAAAAAAAAAAGAAGAAAAAAACTACTTGCATGTCTGAAGCATTCAAACTTCCTTGGTGCGTGCATGCATGGCCATGGCTAAAAACAGGAGCTCCATCGTGATATGGCAGTGCAGAAACTGCGCCGCGGCCGGGGCCGAGGCTTCCTCCCCACCTCTCCTCCACCCTCGTCTTCCCCGATCGATCAACTCCCGAGCTATTAATGTTCCCACGCCTCGCGCTCGCCTCTCGATCGATCGATCTTTCCTCCTCCCTCGCTCCAGCAACCCTTCTTCTTCATTGATCCGTCACCTGTAACGTACGTGCCAATGGGGTTCACGGCGCGGCCCGCAGTGTGCATCGTCGGCGTCCTCTTCCTGGCGGCGGCGGCGGCGCAGGCGCAGGTGGAGGTGGAGGTGCCGGAGTCGTGCGCGAACCCGGTGAGCGTGGAGGCGGCGTGCCGGGGCGCGTCGGACACGCACCACGGCGTGGACTACGACCACTGCGTGCGCTCCCTCAACGCGGACCCGCGCAGCGCCGAGGCGTCCGCCAGCGCCGGCATCCACGGGCTGGCGGTGCTGGCCACCCGGATCGCCGTCGACCACGCCGCCAGCACGGAGGCCAAGATCGAGGACCTGGCGGAGATCGAGGCCGAGGACACCGGCTCCGACTCGGCCCGCCGCGCCCGGTTCGACCACTGCCTGGAGCAGTACGGCGGCGCCGCCGACCTGCTCCGCGACGCGCTCGACAACCTGCAGGCCAACGTGTACGGGCTCGCCATGCAGCAGCTCATGGCGGCGCTGGGCGCCTCCGAGAGCTGCGAGGACGCCTGGAGGGGCACCCCGGCGCGCGGCGTCCCCGTCGCCGCCCACGACCGCGAGTACGGCCGCATGGCCCACATCGCCATCGGATTCACCCACGCCGCCGCCGCCTGATCGTCGTCATCGGAGCTCGATCGCTCATCGTCGCCTCCATACATGGACCGTCCTCGTCGTCTTCTTGCATGGACTGCAATTAGTCATCACCATATCACCCATCGTTCATTATTGATCATACTACTTACTACTATCATATATAATCAAGTGTAGTTGGAACCCTGTTTTATCTTCTTCTTCTTCTTCTTTTTTACGTCGTCGTCGATTCGATTGTTCATAAAAGCAAATATTGTAGACCATGATTTACTCGTCATCAGATTATAAATAAAGCAATGATGATAATAACAAGATGAATGTACCGACCACCTCTGATTTCTCTGTCTGTACAAAGATGAATTTTATGTACTACTCGTTCGTCTATCTAATTTAATGGGCAACTTTTTTACCACTACTTCTGGTCTGATTGATGAAACCAGAATGTGTGTCGGCACACACAACCGGCTTCATAGTTCTTTGCAATAAAATTTCAATGATTTAGTTTGCCGAAAAAATCCTGACAAAAATCGGCAGAACATTTTTCTTTTTTTTTTGGAAAAGGAGGAACGAAGAATTTAGTTCGGCACGCGTCGAACATAGCCATTGGAACTGAGATTCAGATGGTTTGCCCTGAGAATCTCTGAATTTGACAGGAAGGGTAGCCTAACGGAGTAGCCTTTGGTTTCAGTTGCAAGCCACAGCCTCAAACATGCAACTCCATCTTCCTCGCACGCTTCACCAACCAACTATTCCTTCTTCACCTTGATTCTCTTCCTCTCACTATATGTATAGCACAAAGCAATGTGGCCAATGCATGCCCTGGAGTAGAGGAGGCGAAGCGAAGATGTCGCCGCCACCTAGCAACCTCCTCCTCCTCTCCTCCGTCGCCCTATTCCTCCTGCCACCTATAACGATGTCCTCCACCACCGGCGCTGACATCATCCGGCTCCCTTACGGCGACGACATCGTCGCCGAGACTTGCCAGAGGTGCGGCGAGAGCGACCACAACATTGACTACGCCCTCTGCGTCGCCTCCCTCTCAACCGACCCCTCCAGCCGCGACGCCGACCTCTACGGGCTCGCCCTCATCTCGGCCAAGCTGGTGCGGGCCGGGGTGGCGGGCATGGACTCCGGGATGGCGGCGCTCCGGGGCATGGAGACGGCGGGGTCGACGAGGTGGTCCTGCCTCAACGCCTGCATTGATGTGTTCCGCGATGCCATGGCCGACCTCGATGACTCCATCGCCGCCATCAGGGACGGGAGGTATGATGAGGCCAAGACGAAGATGAGCGCCACCACCGACGCGCCTGTGACCTGCAGCGACGAGTTCAAGGAGCAGGGCTTGCCACCGCCCATGGAAGCGGAGAGCCGGCGCCTGTTCCAGCACGCCGTCATCTCCCTCGCCATCATGGCATTACTCTGAATAACAAATTATCAAGCAAATGGCACGAGTATACAATGCTGTATTCAGCGTACATGCTCTATTCAAGTGTACTACTTCTTCCGTTCCTAAATGTTCCTAAATATAAGTTATTTTTAGAGATTTCAATAGGACTACATACGGAGCTAAATCTTCAAAAAAGATTCATATTTAGAAATGGAGATAGTATAACCCTTTTCATAATATGTGTTGCAAGCGGTAGAGGAAGTATGCAATATGTATATATACACATATCAAGATATATGTTACAGTCATGGAAGCGGGCGTGCAAGTGTAACTGACATGTTACTTCAGCTTCATATCAAGACTACTACAAATATAATTTAGCATGTCAAATAGTATACTCCATAGCCCAGCGTTCAAGAAGCATGCCAGATCGGTTCACCTCAGACGCACGCTCCAATCACCCATCGAGATCAACGGTCCACGATCATGTTACGAGTTATTCTGTGGTTAACTTCAAGCGTACGTGGTACGACGTTCATCGACTGCAGCTCCTGAAAAGGATGGCCAGACGACGCAATGAGATGAAGTTCAACATATACGGCGGGATTCGAGCGTGCAGCAGGACTGGTCCTAGAAACCATGTTTCAGAATCTAATAAGGTTTCGTTTCAGAACTACCTTGTTTGGGTATTGAACTATTGATGGGCAATGGAAATTTCTGCAGGTAGATTTACAAATAAGTTTTTTCAGAGGTGCACTAGCAACTTAAAAGGAGATGAGGATTGTCTGAGCAGCAAAAAATAGGCAAACGGTTTGGCTTCAGGCCCTTAACTAGGAGAGGGTAGGTAAAATCCCAAGAAAACAGTTGATATGGTCACAAAAAGAACCATTCTCACTCCCCCCTTGGCCTTTGTGCAGTACCTGAAACAAAAGCTTGCAGGCATATGGCATCCTGACTTGGGCCATATTTTCTCCATTTTTGCAGAATGAACCGAAGGAAGTCTTGAGTTTATGGTTGTAGTAGCCCAACAAACCGCATGTTTCGGATCGGTCCACCCTCTCCATCGACATAGGCATAGTTTCGGTCTAATATGGCTTTACTGTTGCCACTTTGTTGTTTTTATGTTTTTTGTTAGACGGTTCGTTTGTTGGTTGTGTGCATCTTAGCTATGCAGAGACCGGATGTCGCTCTTTATGTTTTGTTTTCGCTCGATGCTACATTTTGAGTTAACAAAAACACCCTTTATCAAAAAACAAACCGCATGTTCCGCAAACCTGGAGAACACATGAACAACCACAAATAAGACAGTAGACAATCCTTCCTAGTTCTGGGACGCAATTATTCTTTGCTTTCAATGCCAGATTAGCCAATTCAACTGTGAGTACGACCACGGATGCAACAATACAAACAACAATGGTATGCATACTTATGCTCCTTGCATGATACCAGTGGTCGAGCCTACTGAATGTGTGTCACAATCTACTTCAAAGATTACCTGCACTTTATATGGGTCACTGCAGAGTAGGAGACCCTCAAATATTAGCATGCTGGCACCATGCGCAATTAAAATATTTATCACGCTCCATATCACCAACACGTAGTCCTATGAAGAAAAAACATATTTAAGACAAGGAACAAAATTGTAAATACACCTAGATTTTTTTGGCAATTATAAATACACCTAGATTAAATCGATAAACTAGAAGTATGTGGACCTATGCTTCACATACATTTAATATGTAGAATTAGATGTGTCTATACTAGTGACAAACATATCGAGATAGATATCTTAGTTTTCAATGAGGTCTTACTAAATTTACCAAATCCAACCAATTAATTTTTTTCCATCATGATATCATTCCATGCATCATTTAAGACATGATATCAAACACATTCAAATGTAAATTTTATTTGAATATGAATTGACCACATGCCATCCCTCATGGAAAAAACATGCCCCAGATTGAAAAAACAAATTCATAGATTGCAGCCCACAGAGGAGAGGACCACTACAAGCAATATATACACCTATATATTTTTGATTGGTGTAAATACACCTAGATTAAATCTAGGAATTTCAAAACATATTAGTATGTGGGACCTATCCTCCACTAACATTTTTTGAGGGAAATCCTCGAGTCACATTTAATATGTAGATTGAGATGTGTCCAAATTATTGATGACGTATTGAGATAGACATCCAAATTTTTAATGAGGACTTACTAAATGAAGCAAATCCAACCAATAATTCTTTTCCATCAAGATATCATCACACACATTATTCAAGTGTAGACATAAATGGACGTTGTGCATAGAACACCATGTATATATAGAGAACCTTGGTGGTGCATGATCACACATCGATCAAAACCATACATATGTACCTCATCCCCTAACTATCTAAGTATTGGTCCACATCTTATAAAAGTCGATCGCCATGGCTACTATGAAAGCGGTTGTCGTGTTCTACCTCCTAATTTTTGTGGCGATCTCTTATTGTCCAAACCATGCACGGGCAAGTAAGTCTCGAGCTCAAATCGAGAAAGATGAGGTGATGGAACACTGTAAGTTGAATATTAAGAAAGGTGCACACTGGCCATTCGATCCAAGCCACGCATGCTGCCAAGTAGTGACACGTTCGGTGAATCTCCTGGCAATTTGCAATGCGTTTACGGCCGCAGATTTGGAACAAATCAATCTAGCAAGGTGGGCTGCTGTCACACGTTCGTGTGGCAACCAGTTGCATGAAGGGAGCAACTGTGCAGGTTTGTTTTGTTGTTTATATTATCGTATACTTCTTTCGTCTCATAATATAAGAACGTTTTGGACACTACACACTACATTAGTGTCAAAAATGCTTTTATATTATGGGACGGAGGGGGTACTTGATTTGTTTTTATGTTGTTTCGTTCCAGCAAATTTGTTTACGGTGCCACGTATCTTTGTTTAATTACTATATCTTCATGTATGGAAATTAGGTAACTAAGACAATTTTAATATCTTTTGCAGGTTACATTGTTCACTACTAAGTTGGACCCTCCGTGCAAGGCCGATCTGTCCTATGGACAAATAAGAAAAGCAATATTATGATACATTGTTTTTCGTGGCATGTGCATACTGTATTCTGTTTTATCCGATGCAACTAATAAAGTGGAACCATTGTGTCCTTCTATTTGATCTTGCAGAAACTTCATACATAGTCATGTGACCGTGCACCACCAAGGTTCTTTGTATATGGACGATGTGTTATACTATCATAGGCATCCGTCACTTAATTATCTGTACTCTCATTTAACCGATACGGGGTAGTACATTTTCTCTTTCTATTTGACCATCTCGAGAAATGTGACGCCTTGCACCGCAAAGGATTATCTGAGCAAAAAATTAGAATATGTTGATCTATGAACAAAATTAGTAGAAACTCCATCACAACATATTAAATTAAAATGTACCGTCCTAGTTAGGAAGTCGCTCGAAAGATATATGAACAACTTCTTGTCCTTATGGCAGTTAGCTTGGCCACGGTTGATGCACACATGATCAATTTTCCTACATTCATGTTGACAAATTAAACATATATTCCCTCTGTTCCTAAATATATATATTTTTAGAGGTTTCACTAGCGGATTACATACGGATGTATATAGACATATTTTAGAATGTAGATTCATTCATTTTGCTTCGTATGTAGTCTCTAGTGGAACCTTTAAAATGACTTATATTTAAAAACGGAGGGAGTAGCTAGAAAATGGGACTAAATTGCAAGAAACCATCACTTTGAAGCCCAGGTTTGCAAAAAACACTACATTACATTTTTTTTGACAAAAAGCACAATGTCTTATGTAATCTTGTTGCAAATAACACTGATTGTAAGTATATTATGACAGGTGGCTCCAGATTTTGCCAACGTGGCTTAACGGCTCGTCCAAGACGGCATTAGATGGTGAATTTATCTAGATTTACAAACAAGTCCCTGCAATTTTAAATGAGCACCCTTAGATGAAAACGAAAAAAGCAATCAGCTCCCTGGAGCCTACCAAGCACGCGAGCAGAAGATCAATACGACGATGGGTCTCGTCACTGTCAAGGGGGCGCGCCATCGGGGTGTAGGAGGCGGGGGCGGCGGTCGTCGGGGTCTGGGAGACGAAGGCGGCGGCCGTCGGGGTCTGGGATACAACAGCGCGCAAGTGGCGCGATGCCGGACCATACGTGGCCGCGTCGGCAAGGCGGGGGCGCACCATCGGGATACTAGGAGGCGGTGAAGAGCGATCGGCGCACCGCCGGTCCATCGGTGGCGGAAAGGATGGCAAGGCGGCGGCGTCCTTGGCGCTCATCCATGACGGTGGCGTCCTTGGCGCTCGTCCATGGCGTGACATACATGGTCGATCCAAGCGACCGGGAGGAGTAGAGGCGGGGTTGGGCTCGTCGCCATCACCGGCGGTCACGACGCAGTCCGTTCGTTTGGTGGCGGTTGGGATCAAGCGTGGGTGGCGGCACGCCCGCGTCCGCCATGAGAAAGGGGATCGGGGAATTTCTGGTGAGAGAAAAAAATGAATCGAAGAATCTAGTTGACAGGTGGGCCACATGTTGACTCTGACGACGTCTCGGAAGAGCCGTTACGCCACGTTGGCAAAATCTGGACCCACCTGTCATAAACATACTTAAAGCGCTCTAATTCGTCAATCAATGTTATTTGCAACAAGATTACACAAGTAACATGGTGTTTTCTACAAACCTAGCCTTCAAAGTGGTGGTTCCATGCAATTCACTCAGGAAATTGTCTACACACAAGATGTGCATCCATGCCAAATGAAATTATCTAAAACTGAATTTTGTGCAATGAGAAGTAGCATATACTTAAAAGAAAAAGAACGAGGAGAAATAAAAATTAAAGAATTCACATCTAGGCATTTGAGAAAATATTCCACAACGTAGATAGTCATGTGGAAATTGAGAAATCAGTTTACCGTGGAGAAGATTAGGAGTTGTCGTAGAGAAGAGCCACTCAGTTAGGATATTTCCATGCAAGCATGGATGCATGTCACTTAGGGTTTAAGGGACCACTTAGTTAGGATATTTCCATGCAAGCATGCATGCATGTCACTTAGGGTATGCTACTTCCTTCATCTGACTTTACAAGTCTTACACGTGTACCTAGGTAAGTAAAATTAAAAAAAGATATGCCTAGCTAATTCTTGTTGTAATAAAAGCGGACAAACGATCACAAATGCATTGTTCTTCCCACATCGATGGATGCATAATTAGGAATCGACGAGACAAGGGCGACGAACCATAGATGGCTCCAGCTCTACCCCTCTACGACCTATTTCCTCCGGTCCAAAATATAAGATCTTTAGAGATTTTACTATGTACTACATACGGAACAAAATGAGTGAATCTACATTCTAAAATATGTCTATATACATTCGTACTTTATAGTATAATCTCTATTATGTCTTATATTTTAAAACGGAGGGAGTACCACGTACGTGCGGCAATCAACGATGGTGGTGGTTCTCTCCGATGAGATGGCGGGCTGGGACTGGCGGGATCCGAGCACCTGAGGAGGCTCGCCATGCTCGACATCCGCTACTCCTGAGGGCTATGTGAGACGCCGCTGATGAAGGAGCGCCAGGAGTTCGCGGATAAACTCGATGCTTTCGTGGCCTCCATCAGGCCCCTGCTGCGGTGGTTCTTCAACTCGGTGGCGGCGAGACATGCCCCGGTGGCGTGGGAGAACATTCTAATCAAAAGTTCAAAACAAGTACTCCAAAGAAATATACACTTGTCGTTGTATTACAGAATTACCAAAGGTGTCCTTTGCATATTTATTTGATAATAGGAAGTGAGGCGTCCTGAGGAGTGGTATTTTGGTTCATAGGTGTATATACACCTATTACAAAATACGTATAAAAATACATTTCAAAATGTTAAAAAAATCAAGAAAAAACCCTGCGGGTACATCCAGACATCTTATGTTTGCATACAAAATTTCGGTGAAAAAGGATTTTTTTTGTGGCATGTATAAAAATGATTAAAAAATGCCTCGTGAATACTTTTAATCAAGCATCGGAAATTATCTTTTTTATACAAGCCACAAAAAAATGTCCTTTTTCATGGAAACGTGATGCTGTCACATATAATGTCCAGATTTACACGAGGGATTTTTTGTCGAATATTTTTAACATTTGAAATATGTATTTAGAACTTTTAAACTTTTCTTTAACAAATGGATTCTCCACCCCTCGATCCTGTCCTTTTCCTCTTCGACCTCTCCTCACGCGCAAAAAAACCGTCCCTTAAGAATGAGAACGAGAATGAACGCGACATCGGCACCGGTCGCAACCAGTGTTGGAAGCTGGCTCGGGGACAACGGAGGACCAACGGAGAAGGTAGCTCGGGTAAGGCAGCATCGATACCGGCTGCGATCAGTGTCGGGGCAACAATGTACCGACGAAGAAGGCAACTCGGGTACCATGGCTCGATTGCCAGCAGTTCCACCACAGTGAGGAGTGTTGGCCTCCAGATCGAGAGATACTTAAGCTATCGATCCTAGGAATGAACTGAAAAGTATCCCCAAAATCCCTTGCCCAACTCAGATCAATGGCAGAGGGGACCGATAGAGGCCATGAAAGAGGAAAGGGAGGGAAGAACAACAACAGAACAGGAGGGAATTTCCAAGCTCCAGATCAGGGGGGCCTCCCCAATCTCCAAGGTAACTAGATCCCACCTTATGACCCTCAATTCTACCGTCCCCCACCACATGCGCAATTTGGTTATGGCTACCAGGGTGTTCCCCCTCCCCCATGGTTCCAAGGACCCTCCCCCCCAGCCCAGGATCATTGGAGGAATCCGAACCTCTGGAAGAATGAACAACAATAGAATTTTCTGCCTCAGTCCGGGGGCAAAACTAATTTTCAGCAAAACAACATGGGGCTAGGGGATGGGACAAGCTCAGACAACCAATAGAAACAACCTCAAAGCTTGCAACCTACCAGTTCTAGA
The DNA here is from genome assembly GCA_022496015.1 of Hordeum marinum. Taxonomy (NCBI): domain Eukaryota; kingdom Viridiplantae; phylum Streptophyta; class Magnoliopsida; order Poales; family Poaceae; genus Hordeum; species Hordeum marinum. The sequence continues at coordinate 4,531,948 of CM039677.1, read as the reverse complement.
TTTTCTGCAGGAGGGTCAAAAAGCAGTAACACTCAGAGCCAAAACAAGAGGAAGAACTCTGGGAAACAATCAAAACCAAATACCAAGGAACATGAGAGTGTTGCCATGGTGTATGAAAATGTCATTTGTTACACGTGTGGGGAGCCTAGGCATCACAAGGCTATGTGCCAACAACCCCCCCTCCTACTTAATTTGCAAGATGGTGACACATAAGGTGGAGGACTGCCCTACCAAGAAAAATCCAAGGAAAGTGGCCAACTTCATTGGAAGTGCAACTCCAGGCCTGGGATACTTCCAGATTGACATACGAGATGTTAATGATCAACATATGGGACCAAAGAAAAATGTAGGAATTGTCTTCATTGAGTCTGGTCACATTACCAAGGAAGAACTGGCTGTGAATTTTGCTTCCATATATAAGACCAACTGGCCCTGGCAGATCAGGAAACTGGATGAATGGTCCTTGTGAAGTTCCCACCACACATCCTTGTTGCTCAGCTTGCCGGATATCCAAATTTTGGTCTCCCTGATGCTGAAGGAGTCACAGTAAATGTAGAAGAGTGGAAATGTGATCTTGAACACCACACTGAACTCCAACAGGTCTGGGTCAAACTAGAGGGAGTGAACTCCAGCTGGGTTGAATGGGCTATCCTGGAACAATTTTCTTCAGTCATAGGGACTCTGCTAGATGTGGATTGGTAGCATAATTTCAAGACTTTCTATGAGGTTACAAGGATAAAGATGAGATGCAGGGACTACACTAGTACACTTCAATCCCAACAGACATGGTCTTTGGGATTGGAGACAAGCTGTTCAAGATTAAAATCACTGTGGAACCTCCAGGTGAGCCTCTGGAGGAGGAAGAGCTGCTTGATGATCATGAAGAACAGGAAGAAAAGACTCAAGTAGGACATGCTAACGGAGACAACTCTAGCACTGGCAGGAATGTTGGGGACAACTTATTTGCTTCCTCATCCACAAAATCCAGCACTAGTGGCACAACTACCAAGAGCACCCAATCCAAACATGCAGCTATCTCCTTTTTCAACCAACTCCAAGACCAAATGACTCTGGAGCAGGGGCTAAACATGCTCAAAGAGATGGAACTTGCTGAGGATGATGATGAAGGAATGGCGACTCCAGTTACACAAGCTATGAAATAGTGGAGATTACAACTGCTGATGTACAAGAGGTGATATATAGTCCTGTTGCTTCCAGTGCACCTGTTACACACACCTGCCCCAAGCAGTGACAGTACCCAAGGAACCAGCGAGAGAGACTTGGGGCCCTTTCATTGCTATCAGGAAGAGTAGTAGGGTGGATGTTGGAGACAGGAAGATGCTAGACATTGCAACGGAAAAACAGAAAATTAGAAACCTTGAAGCTGACAAGATTCCTCTAAAAGGTACTATTAAGGACAACCCTTTTAGCAACTTTTATGACCCTAAATTCATTGATGTAGCTGCTAAAGTAGGCATTGAGATAGATAGTGATTATGATATAATCTTGGGAAATAATTACATAAAGGAAAAAAGAGCTGCAATGACACTATGGTAGAGCAGAATGATAGGACTGATTTTGATACTCTTGGGTTTATTGAAGTAGATGTTAATGCAGAACTGGACAAACCTGAGGGGTTTTAGTTTCTAGCCCCTAGTATTTACACTCCTCGTAACTCTCCTAAAACTCCTATTGGGATCAGTGCTTGCCCTGTCCTGAATGGGGTCAGAGTGTGACTTGGATTAAACTCACTAAAATCAAACGGGGCAAGCACCCTAAGAAAAGGATCTTCCCATGAATTGTCTTTTTTGGAATATTAGGGGGATCTCTACCCCTGGCAAAAAGACATCCATCTTAGAAACCCCTGTTCGTTGATGCATCGTGGTTAGTGGCCGTTGTGGTGGAACTGCATCGGAGCAGGTCTCCCCAATGCCCACGGTAGTGGACCTGGCTAATGCCGGCGTGATCCGGCGTCTCTCCGCCGCCGGTCCTGTGTGTGTCTACCCATGGTAGGTGCCGACTGCGGAAGCCACCGGCGACAGCGACCACGAGAGAGACGGGGAAAGAGAGCTGGATGTGGGAAAGAGAGCGACTCCAGGGTTGATAATATCTTGCATGGGGTCCACCCCCGTATTCCTATTGTGTACCTCTCGTATCCAGAAACTGTTGCGTGGGGTCCACATGCACAAATCTAGATGTACCTGTCAAAAAAAAGTTAGATTAGCTGGGCCGAAATTAAAATACTCTCCTGCCCATCGGACAAGATGGCACTTGTGCGAGGTTGCTCTATATTGCGCTCACATGAAAGAAGGGTGAAAAGGAAGAAAAATGGGGAGAAGGAGGGATCAAACTCGGCTCTGTTTGGTGGAGGTGGAAGGCTCAAGCCAAGAGCCTCCTTCGACACTTGTGGTTTGTAGGGGCATAACTTTGTACATGAGTGATATGCAACGCTGATGACTTAAAATGAACGAATCGTTTTTGTCACTTATGGATGGTGTTGGTGGATAATTTTTGTCAACTTTGAGGACAATTTTTATGATGTATCACCAGAAACAATCCATTCTTTATTATTAAGTAAAGATTTATCTAACGTTGATTGTTGCTTTAAGGCATGTTTTTTCTTCAGGCAATGCGTTAAGACATGTGGGGCTGGAATTCCGCTGAACTCATCTTTGGGCCAGTCAATCCTTAACGGGCCAAGGCCAATCAGCCTGACCATCCCATCCTTCCTATATCTTTTTTTGTTTTTTGTCTATCTATTTTTCTGTTTTTATGCATTCTTTTTTTCTTTTTTTTGGGTTCAGTAGTCAGTTATAAAAATTAATTTGTGGGTAATCTTTGGGTTGTGAGGTGAGTGTAGATGTACGTACATAAATACTATGAAATATGTGCAAAAATGACGCGACTATATGATTATTTTTTAATATTAGAAAAGGTGCAATTTTAGTGCAAAGTTGATGTAAGTTTTTTTAGTTTTAAAATTGTATTTCTTCTTAAAGGTAATAGTAATTTCACCGACTGAAGCTTCTGTAAAAATCTTTATTATCGTGATTTTTTTATTTCATTTTCTTTCTTCTTTAAAGGTAACACCAATGCAACTAATTCATTGCTTCTTAGGAAAGAAAATTGATGTAATTCCATTATTATATGCTTATTCTTGTATATTTAAAAATTATTTATTTTTGTATATTTTGTGCAAATTTTATTTTCATATTTTATATAGTTTATCTTTTGTTTCTGTTTAAAGGTTAAATACCAATGGCACTAATTCATTTTTCATAGAAAAAATAATTAATTGATTTTCTTATAATTTTTATTTCCTGTTTTTTCTTTAAGAGTAATGCCTAAGACACTAATTTATTTTTATTTTTCTTAGAATACTTTATTGTTTTGCAAAACCAATCCCAACCTGGTAGATCAGATGGTGGCCGCCACCAACGCTCTGTCACAGTGTTGCTCCACGTGTTTGGAAATTTTTCTTCGACCCATGATGTTGATGCCACGACTCTCGAGTGTCTTCGGCATTGGCTGAGCAGGTTGGTTATCCAGTTCGACTGGCAAGAGCTCAACTGCTTCCAGGCCTGGCTCATCAAGTACTTTGCACAGAACGCCTTGCTTCTTGAGGAGGTCGTCGTCGATGGTGGCCGTGGCTACAACTCGAGCTGTATCAACTGCAAGGTGGCCGGATGGAGATGGTCACGTCAACTTTGGGAAGAGGAAGAAGACCCGACCGTCGAAGTCGAACTGGCCTCCTGTTGGCTCCCCCACATTTCGGTTGGCGCCTCGGTTCTGCATGCACTAACAACTACTCTGTTGTTGTATGGGGCGGTGGCGCCGGTGATCTGCGGCGGTAGTGTCCGCGCCATACCGGCTTACTATTCTTGGATATACTATGGTGTGTCAAAATGGTGATTGGTCGAAGGCGTGCCTGCATTTCAAGGTGATCCGTGAGCTTGAATTTCTACTCGGTCTTATTGTGTAAGCGTGGCTGCGTGACCTCGTGTATCTAGTGGCGGAAAGAATGGGACAACACATGAGCTTTTTTTTTAACAGTGCGACAACGTGAGCTTGACTATTTCAGCATGCATATCTTTTTGTTCTATATTTAGATTACCGAGTTCTTGCTGTAACATAGTGCTTAGTACTTACTGTTTTCAGCAAATGTTAACAACTATTTAGTTGTTTTAGAGCAATAGTAATTTCGATTTTACTAAATTACACGAATATTTCTCTAGGGTTTATCCATAATTTATCACCATAACAGAAATTTGTAACTAAGAGATATTTCTGAGGGTCAATCTAAAGTAATGTGATTTATAAACAGATCAACAATATTACAACTGAGTGTTGTTATAGATATTGGAAAAAGAAAATATCTACCACAACTGAGATAGGGTTTCAGAAGACCATCAGCTATAGGATTTGTGAACATGCCACTATGCTCCTGGATTTCAGAGGAGCACACTTAGAGGATGAAAACCAATATAAATATATACTACTCGCTCTGTCTCATAATATAAGAACATTTTTAACACTAGTGCAGTGTTAAAAACGTTCTTATATTATGAGACAAAGGGAGTACCTCCGTGGGAGTACAAATTAATCTTCATTTATAAGGACGACAAGTGTGCTTACTGAATACACACCCTCTAGGGGCCATAATGACTAGAGCAAAGCCAGGATTCAATTAAGTTTCATGAAAAAGTAACTATGTGAGGAGCAGGACCAGGAGCAGTATCGTGGCGTTCCTCGGGCGTGGCAGACCACAACTCCCCGCCGTTCTCCAGGTATTTCATTGCACCAACCATTGAAGGTCGTTTGTTCTTATCTCGATCACAACAACAGAGGCCCAGGACAATGACGCGCTCCATCTCCACCTTGTCAAACTGACCAGCCAGCTTCTTGTCAGGGACATCCTCCATGAATGTTCCAGCCAGCTCCCGGACATGGTCCGGGCTGTTTTTCCCGTGCGCAATCTCTAGCAGGACCACCCCGAAGCTATAGACATCGGAGCAAGGGCGCAAATTGCAATCTCCATCCGTCATTAGCAGCGGATCCATGTAGGCCGAGGTTCCAATCGTGATCCGCGTCACCTGTGATGTACGGTTGTTGTCTTGGGCTACCCTGGACAGCCCAAAGTCGCCGAGCTTGGCGTTGAATTCATAGTCCAGGAGTATGTTGCTTGGTTTGATATCTCTGTGCAAGATGTATGGGCTACATTGGTGGTGGAGGTAATGAAGAGCGGTCCCTATGCCCTTGGCTATTTTGTACCTGCATGTACTATTTAATTAGTTACAATATATATATATATATATATATATATATATATATATATATAACATAACATGGATCGATGTATAGCATAGCATGGTTCGATGTATGCATTGTGCGCCAAAAGATGTATGTGTGTATATATCTGGACATATATACCTCATTGCCCATGGCAGTACGTCCTTGCTTTCGTGCAGGTGGTACTGGAGATTGCCATTAGTCACAAGTTCATATATAAGGTAGAGCTTGACGTTCTGTTTGTGGGACCACCAAAACATGAAGTTGCTTATGCTGCAGCACCAGCCTTTGAGCCTCACCACGTTTCCATGGCCCGTTTGACCGATGGTGACCAGCTCCGCGAGGAAGTCCTTGAAATCTCCTCTCGAGTCCTTGTCAATTCTCTTTATAGCCACATTCTCATTCTTAAGACACCCTTTGTATACCATGCCGAAGCCACCCTCTCCGATCTTATTTTTCTCGGAGAACCAGTCTGTTGCGATACACAGATCGTGGTACGCAAATCGCTTAATAGATGTTTCCGACCCAAAGGAGTCGCGTGTTTGTGTGCACATACACCATGACACGATCGACCAAACTACCACCATCAGGGTCAACGCAAGTGCCACCACTCCTCCCGTAATCAACGCTTGACCACGACCTCCACCTGTTAAAACGCAGGAACCGAATGCAAAACTTATTAAATCCTCACAATTGCTTATTTTTATCTAAAGAAGCTGCCATAAATTCGAGTGTTACGTCCTGGCTAGCCTAAATGCAATGCAACTTTGAATCATTGGTGCGGAATGAAGAGAGTCGTCCTGTTTTCATGACACCATATTTTAATTAATTTTAGACAACTTATAGTTGTATATGCATGTGATCATTAATGGTAATAGGTGACACTAATATATATGGCTAGTTTTCTGTTTTTTCTCTAATGATGTTGCATATGTAATTTTGCTGGCTGCGTATAAGTATCGGCCCCCAACACCTGTTTTTAGCTATCTGCAATCCCTAGCTGTAATTATGCTATATATAACTTTTCCCTCCCTCTTCATCAATGAGATCAGAACATTGCACATGCCCTAACCAGCGTGACCTATTCAACATTGCACATGCCCTCTTCATCAACGAAATGTGGGCTCTTCCTTCGTGGGGACCGGTCAATTAGGAGGCAAGCAGTAAACTATGTAAAGCAAAACATAGTGTAGATGAGAAAAGTAGGAACAAATAAGATGGAATAAACTACGTCAATATGAGACACATAATAGTAACAAATGCACAACACCAAATTAGCATCTTTAGATCCATTTCAATAATTTATTTATTTGATAATGTAGAGTATACTCACCGGCAGCAGTCGACGTGTCCGATGGATTAACGGATTGCGACGTAGGTCCCGAAGCTGGAGCAGCGGTGAACGGCACGACCATGAACCTCGTGTTGCTGTACCTAACGGCGCAGCTGTAACTCTTTCGCTGGCCTTGTGTTTTGACGGCAAACATGTCGGTCGCGTTTGCCGTCAGCTCGTCCAGGCACTGCTTGCACTTATCCGCCGATAGGTCCCACGTACACTGCACAAGCACAAACGGCGCCCCTGAGTTTGCCGCGAACAGCCGTGGCACCAAAATCGCGTCGTCGATGCTCTGCTTCAAGCTATGCGCCACCTCCGGACCGTACACACCTGCCGGCGTCATCCAAAGTGTTTCACCGTCCACCGCCTTTACTACGCCTGCATACGCAAGAGTATGTATGATTTCTTTACTACTCTTTTCGTTCCTAAATATAAGTCTTTTTAGAGGTTTTTCTTTCACTAGCAAACTATATACATATGTATATAGATAGGATGTAGATTTACTCATTTTGCTTCGTATGTAGTCCCTAGTGAAATCTGTAAAAAGACTTGTATTTCAAAAAAAAAAGGAAGTAATATGGATGGATGATATGTAGTGTGTTGATGCAGGCACTGTGTGCAATACTATATTGTAGTGGGATTTTGTTGTTTGAAATATCAACATCCCTATGCATGATTGCATGTGTTGAGGTTGTATATTTGCATCTCGAGATAAACAGGTTAACCTAGATCACTTATACTCCCTTCGTCCGGAATTACTTGTCATAGAAATGGATTCAGGTTGATGGCTGGAAAGATATACTGTATCAAGTTTATCCACGTTAAAAAAAAGAGTTTACAAAATATAATTATAATAACAGTTACCTATTTCCGGTGACCCGAAGAAGTTGACGTCCGAGTAGCGGATGAGGCACCGTTCAAACATGGCAAGCACCGTGGTGCTGCCGGGGCAGCGACTCAGCAGGCTATTGGCGTTGCTGGCAGTGGTGGCGGCGGTGAGGCAGTTGCCGCAATCAGCACGCGAGTAGTCTGGCGGGGCACATGGCGAGGCCATAGACAGTGTCCATGCCTTCCCCGACCGTGCCGTTATAGAAGCCGCCGTTCTTGGCAACGGCGTTCTCAGTGAGCGTGGCGAGGAACTGGTTCAGGTTGGCGGCGTAGGCGCTGGTGGCGGTGTAGTTGCCCAGCGTGGAGCAGTTGACGTCTTGAAGAATCAATGAGCTTGGATCCGCACCGGAGGTTGGGTGTAACAGATGGAAACAGAGAAGCAGGAGGCAAGGTAACAAGGAGACTCGTGGTCCGTGTTTCATGGCTGGCTCTGCTAAGATTTCTTGGTTTGCTGCTTTGGAGGGAGAAAAGCAACCGCATGGGTTTATATAATACAGTATACACAACTGATATAGCAACTTACAACCAGTAGTAGACTTTATCAAGATTCCCCATGACCAGTTGGGTGCACTGAGATCGAGTCAAATTAATTGTGTGTACAAGTGGAGTCTGACTAACTGGCTACTTGTAACTAGATGTGTGTACAAGTGGAGTCTAACTATAACTAGTAACAAGATAAGTGGAGTCTAACTAGCTAGCTAGTGGTAACTAGATGCGCTTAACGAACCTCTCACATCTCGTTTACTTTCCATTGTCAAACGACAAGGTGAGAAATTATATTACAAACTCCAATCCAAGATGTAAAGGAGGGACGGAGGCACGGAGGAGTATCTGCTATCACGGTCGCATCCGACTCCATGAGCGACTTTGCAAGTTGTCACTGTGACAATTGGATTGTGTATGTGCCCTGGCCCAATACCGCTTTGACCATTCTACGATAAGAGATAAACCAGGTTTGACCTGGTCAGAGGGGGCTGATTACTACTCCCTCCGTAAAGAAATATAAGAATGTTTAGATTACTTCTCTAATGTTCTAAATGCTCTTATATTTCTTTATGGAAGGAGTAGTTATTAGTACCAAATCTGCCTCCTGTTAAGACTTGAGACTCAAAACTTTATAGTTTGGAATGCACACAAATGACTGCAGATTTTGCAAAAACTGAATGTATCCACTCCTTCTGATAGGAAAATGGAGTGGCAGATAGGATAGCCAAATACTCCTTTGATACTAGAACTTCAGAGATTTGGCAAAGTTGTACCCCCGACTTTGTTTCACATCTTCTTGTAAATGACTTGTCTATCATATGGGAAATTAAGTTTTAAGTTGTCGAAAGAAAAGTTGAGAGTCAAAAGTTGCACCACCAAAAGCTCGGGGACGAAAGTCACACTTCTAAGTATGTTGAGGGATGAAAAATACATTTTACTCTAAGAAAGCTCATGGCCTTCCTCAGAATAGAAGCTCCCATCGTGGATTCGAGCACTGTCAAGCCTGCAGGCCGTCACAATCTTTGGGGATGATTGGTTTGTCATTCCAATTGGTTTATAATTAAGGAGGATAGAGAGATATGTTTTAGCTGGTATTCCACAACTATTATTACAACTAGATGACCCATTGTGTCATTGGCGCAAAGCTCAACTTGAGCCAAGAAACGAAGCGAGTTATGAACACCATATTTTACGAATCATCCATAAAGGGGCAGAAAGCAAATGCAAGCAAGAACATAGGCAATTGCAAGGTGTGGCATGCCTTCGATTACTCATGTTGGCACCCATATATCAGCAATCGGGTTGACACATACTAAGGTGTAGTTTCTTTCAATTGTGTTGGGCAAGAGTTTTTGCTTGCATTTAGGCAACGCTATCAGCAACATGTTTAATAAATGGTCCTTTTGTAAATCAACGCAGATGGCATTAGAACGAAAAAGAATACATACGCGAACGAACCAATTGCAGCACGGAAGCTAGACAAGCTATGGACAACATGTTTATAACATATCGAAGCCAAGCAACTTATGACAACATATTTGATGAATGGCAACCTTCAGCTGAACGATTTGAAGGGTGGTTTCGATGAATTGTCTGCAAGCGACTATATTTGTATTGTGTTTGCATTTGTCTTGTGTTCACCTTTTGTGAGCAGGTGAATGGGGTGTAAGCTTATTTTCTCCTGCTGCGGCTTTTCTTTATTTCGAAACTATGAAAATACTCGGGAGTTTCAATGTGGCTGCTACTGCCTACTTCACACTTATCTACAATGTTAATCTCTCGCACCCTTTCTCATCTAAGCAGGCCGTGGCGAAAGGACTGATTGGACATATGTTGGGCGCTTGTTTGCTAGGGCCGTGCCTAGAGCATGCGTCGATTACTAAGTGTTGCGCATGAGGGTAAACAACAACCAACTACCTTCACACACTAGTCCGGATAGAGCAGTAAATGGACACAAAGCCCCATTTGACCATCCCCAACAACTTATTAGGAAAACAATTATCATGTTTAGTTCCAAGTATTAAGAAATGAGTAGTTAATTTTACCACACATAACTTCAACATATCTAACAACCCCTCGAGGTGAAATACTGGACCAATCTGCCATCTAAAACGTCAAATTCCTATCTTATATTGAACATTGTGAAATATCTTCAGCAATTTCCTGATAATGAGAAAATTGAATAATGCTTATACTAGATCTAAAATCGCGTAAGCCATGATAACAATGTGCACCACTCTTAACAGAAATATCAGGTATACCAACAACATTAGGAAGTCTTCTATGCTTAACAATGTCAGTAGCTTCCTCACGAAGTTGAATTACCTGCCCAACCATAATTTCAGTCAAAAGATCTTTAATCATAACAATTTGAGGTTGTGTTTCAGTTGTATTATAAGTTATATAAGACTTATATTTAATTTTATTGGCTACTATACCGGAGAGTACCAGTTAAGCCTAGCAGCAAACAGAGGCTTCTCAATAAAAGGATAAAATAACACATGATTAACAATGTGGACATGTAATTCCTTTATAGGAATGACATTCTGTCTAATAATACATCAGATATTTCTCCCACTTTTCTTTAAGAATATTAATTCATGCAGAAAAATATTTACGAAAAGTGTCAAGTATCTCAGAATCAAGTTCAAACTTAGCACCAAGTTCACGGAAATAGGTATTTTTGGAAAAAAACTTAATGCATGATGTTCAAAGTTTATACCTCACTCTTTAAATTTGTCAAAATCCCAATCTTCAGCATTGCGTGATATTCTTTCAATAAGACACCATTTGTCATTAGTACTCTTATTACTAAAGTGGCCTCCATAAGACATATCAAGTGTTTCTTTAGCATGTTGATGAAGTCTCGCAGAGAAGTTTATAACAATCATCTCTTTGGAAAGACAACGAGTACGTCATTCCAGCATTAATTATTTAATCCCCACCCCACCCCTAGCTTGAGTCGTAGTTTCTCTGAAATGTGGCTAAAAATTATAAATATAATTCATGTCTTCGTGTATCCATTGAGAAAAATGAAAGCTGAAGACAGATTCAGAGGAGAGAAGACCCCATTTTATTGAATATACATTATAACTAAACTATACCAAAGCATTTCCCTCCAAAGATAGAGGAAATATGTTCTTCATAACACTATCCTCTGATAAAGTTGAAAGCTTAAAAAGACCACAAAATTCTGAGAGGTGAAGGAGATGTGCTAAAGGAAGAATTGTTCATCACCTGCATCATAGTTGGCTCTCACATGTTCAAGAAAATCAATGGGTATCGTGTATGATTCTTCAAAAGGTGGAGGTTCTCTCCTAAGCTAAGTAGTGTAGACGACCCCTCCTAACATGTTATAAGAAGCAATCATATCCATAGAAGACTAAAGCAGCAAACAATAATAAAAAAACAACAAACACTATAAGAACTTTCATTTCCAAATTCCACTTACCAAGATAGTTACGCTCCTTGGCATCAGTTCCAGAAAAAGTCTTGATAACACAAGTGTAGGTGATCTGTCATAGCCTTTTCCACAAGTAAGTCGTACCCAACAAGTAACAAACGAAATTAGTTCATGGAAACTAGCAAGAAACCTCTATAAAAGCTCGAAAGATTGTTTGATGATTTGTTTGATCACAAGAGAAGTTGCATTAAGAGCCTCTACTTTGAGTGTTCTCCAATTTTTCATATTTACAAGAAATCCGGTATCAATTGTACTCATGTGATACAAGATTGGTTTGTGAACATTAATGGACAAAAGTTATTAGCAACCATCAACATACAAACTCTTAATGCGAATCGTTGGACCTTTTGAGAATATGAACAAATCACCTCAAATTTGTATAAGTTACATTTGCTGATGCCAATCAATTAGAAAATACGTGTTCTTTGTTGTTCGATACTTAGGGAACACATCCTATATGTTTGGTCATAAGAGAAGCTTAATTTGTATTGCAAACAATCTCCATTCCTTCACACAACGATTTTTCTACGCTCTAAGAGAAGATAACCTTTTAGGACTTTTGAGGCCTCAAGTTCTTCATAATCCCTGGAAAAAACTAGGATTATGAAGAACTCAAAGCGTGGCAAGTTCTGAAATGTTGTCTTTTGTCCCATCATAGCAAAAACCCTGTGGCAGGAATGCGGAATGTTTCCCTTCAAATTCTCGGTAAGGTATTTCTTTGCAGCGATTTATTTGCAATGAATTAAAGTTTGCAGCGCTATCTTTGCAATGATTTTTTGAAATGAATTAATGTTTGCAGCGCTATCTTTGCAATGATTTCTTTGAAATGAATTAATACGCATCAACAAAGAATGGGCTGGCCCACTTTTCTTTGTTTGTGTGTTCTATTTCTATTTTTCTTTCTCCTTTCCCATCAAAATTTATTTTTAATTTCAAATTTATTTAGTAATTTCAGAAAATTTTAGAATGCCAGAAAAAATCTGGATAATTGTTCATCATTTCAAAATTTTGTTCCTATTTTGAAAAATATTAGGAACATGATTAAATAAGTTTGCGTTTTTCAAAAAAGTTTATGTTTTCAAAATTGACGATATTATTTAAAAATAAAACTGAATTTTAGAAAATGCTCCATAATAAAAAAAATCATTTTTAGCGAAATGGTCATAGTTCAAATCTATACCTGCTCTCCGACTTTTTCATCCGTTCACTGTCAAAAAGTTATTTCTTCTATCCCATGTGATAATAATTTTTTATGTGTATGTCTGCTAGAAAAACCCCGGATACTCCAGTATATTATGCATGCGCCTTGCTCTGTGGCCCAGCGAAGCTAGGCCATTAAGTTTTCTGCCGAATACTATTTGATGCACGGGAAAGCACATAGTCGGAACTTGGCACAAGGCACCCAAGAATGGCCTGGCCCGCTTTTCTTTGTTTCTATGTTCTATTTCTAATTTTATTTTCCTTTATCTTTCTCTTTTTTCATCTAAGTTTATTTTCATTTTCAATTTATTTAGTAAATTAAAAAAAGTTATGAATTTCCAAAATAAAAATTCTGGATAAATTTTTACCATTTCAATTTTTTTTCTTGTTTTGAAAAATATTCAAAACAAGATAATTTTTTTTGTGTTTTCCAAAAGTTTTTTTCTTTTTCAAAATGGCTCGAGATTTTTAAGAAGAAAATTGCATTTTAGAAAATGCTACAAATTCGAAAACTATTACTTTTTAGTGAAATCTTCAAAATTCAAGATAATGTACGTGTAGTGTTTGTGAATTTCAAAAGATGTTCTCGTTACAATTTTCGTTCGTGTTTTTACAGAAGTGTACATAATTTTTTTTAAACTATTCAGGATTTTTTTTCACGTTTCCAAGAATATTCAAAACTTCATACTTTAAAATCTCATCGATTGTATGAGAAACAAGATTGAATAATTCATGGGCCTTCTCTGGCATGGTTTGATTACTTTACCTGCGGAGAAACCAAGCACCTAAATGTTCATTCTCGGCATGCACACAAGGTTTTGCTTGAACATATAATTCTCACTAACTTCAAATGCATATTATTGTATGTCCCGTTGTAACGCACGAGGATATGTGTAAGGGTATAATAAATTAATAGGCCGACCCACACAAAACCTAGCTACAAATTCTATGGACAATATACACATAGAAATAAACAAGGGGGTACAAAACATATACATTTATCTGAGCGTTGAATTCACAACACACTTGCAGTCTTCACTGATCGATTCTGGAGTCAGGACTGGGCACCAGCTTCAACACAGGTTTCTTCTTATGCTTGGAAAGTTGCTGCTGCATGTCTTGCTTGAGTTCGTCACCGCAGAAACCCTTGATCCAAACTTCCTTTAGAGCATCTAGATGCTCTAATCCAGAAAGCCGCAGAGAGGACCGGCTAGAGCAGTGGACCTTAAGCACCTTAACACTCATTGTCAACCATACATGGAAAAAGGTTACATGTAACTTGGAGATACAATCGATCTCCAGTACTTGTAAGCCATATCCGTAACGACCTTGTGGGGTTCTAAACTGGAGCTCACCTTCTTGTGTCAGCTTGACACAGAGACGGCGTAAGGCTCCACCCCATGGCAATTCATCAAGGACGTGTATGTCTTCTTGCCTCAATATGGTCATCTCAAGATCCAGCATTTCGAGGTTGTCAAGCTGCTTCATCCAGCTGCCTGGCTTTATGTGCGCATACCCGTCCAACTTAAGGCTCTTTAAGTTCTTTGGCGGCGGGGAGATCGTGTCATCAAAACAACAGAAGACACCCTGCTCCTTATTCTTGATGACTTGGACTGACAAGGACTCCAGATGGTTGTGACCTGAGATAGCTAAACACAACTCCTTCAAGTTTGCCCCATTGATGCCGTACAATCCAAGCCTGCGCAACTGGGAAAGATTCTTGAGCTCCATCAATATGGCCTTCCCGCCTACACCACTGACGTCGACAACGCCGAGAGTATGTAAGGCCGTCAATTTCCCGATTCCTACCGGAACCTCGACACCTCGACTATTGAGTTGTCGTGGTGTACAACACAACTTGGAAAACCAGCTAGATAACAAAGTATATGGCCTGCTCCTTGACAGTGTTGATCTCCAGAGCAGAGATGGTCCTGCTGGTTGGCTTGAGCCGATCTCAACACCTTCTTCTGTTTGTGTTGCTGCTGGTGGTGGTGGTGGATGTTGGCTCGGGAGAGTGTCAGTATCGTCTTCTTCTGATGATGTTGATGCCCTGTCATCATCTGGTGTTGGTAGGCTTATGACTCCACCACCTTCGTCATTCCATGGTTTTTTACTTGTTCCAGCACGAATGTATTGCAGCTTTTGCAGCTTGATGATGGCTTGTGAGAGTGTGGCTATGGAGGTGTGTCGGACATCCAGAGTTTGAAGCTGCCTCAGGTGACGAAATGAATCTGGCAAATGATTAATCCCCTTGTGTCCTCGCAGGGAGAGGAACTTGAGGCGAGGCAGTAGCTTCCCGATGTGCTCAATGTCATCATCTGTTACATTTGACGTGTCCTCCAGATCCAGCACCCGAACTAGTTTCATATTAATATTGGTAGATATGAAGAATGGTCTCCACTCCCCGAACACTGTGAAAGACCTTAGTGATGAGAAGTCAATGCTCTCAAACACATTAATGTCCCTGTCCCAGCTTTTCCTTATGGCGAGGTGTTGTCCCCCCAGTTGCGAGTTCATACTGCAATGCCCCTCCAGAGCAAAGAAAAGATTATCTTCCATTGGTCGTGAGATAATGTATTCATGGAAGAAACCATTGACTCGGCACATGGACTTGCTTGATGGCTGTTCTATTATGCTCAAGTCAACAAGTTCAGAGAACAACCTTTCTCCATTCTCCTCTGCAGTACCACTCGATGTGTCTCTAGAATAACCCTCCGCAATCCAACGCCTCAGCAAATGCCGCCGCCTAATATTGCGGTTTGTAGGAAATACTTGCAGATAGAAGATACATGGCTTGAGTGAATCTTTGCAATCTTCAAAGTAGGACTGCATCCAAGAAAATAGACCTCTTAAACATTCGAATTCGACGTTGGTTTCCAACATGTCCATAAAGTTTTCATTTATATTCTTCATCCCTAATTTAGTGCCACGATAGACGTAGTCGCTTATTGCAGCTACTACTTTTCGAAGTCCACCGCACTTGGCAAAGATTTGTTTTGAAAGTTTCGTCTGCTCGGCAGTCAATGTATTGCGCTGGGGACCAAGTATCTGCATGTATAAAATAAATCAAACTATGAAATATACAAATTCACTCCAAAATCAACCTATAAAAATTAAGTCTTAGAATTTTAGATAAGTTTATCACCAAATTCGAATTCAAGGTTTAGTTATAAAATGGGCAATAGATTGTTTATTAAGTTTGATAAAACATCTTTTCTTCTCATATGGTGCAATCAAACAAACATGCAAACAGAATCATGTAGGATCAAAATGAGCATGATAGTGCAGCCGTTTTCCTATTCTTCTGTTGGTGCAATCCTATGGATCAAATAGCCCTAAATTGCGAAAGAAGGACTGTAGACCGACTTTAACATTGTAGTAAACATGCAGTATTGAAATTAGGCAAGCAACAACAATTGATGGAAAAAATCTAGCTTTGTGCGTGGAGTCTATACCAGTTGACGTGTTTTTCTTCTGCGCACGATGGATCGTTGTTTCCGCTACTATGTGGTCAGAAAAATGTTAACATTTTTTGTACATCAAGTTACCCTGCTTATCACGTCTTGCATAAAAAAATATGAAAAAGGTCCATGGCCCATCAAGTCTCCCGTGAAAAGCTTTTACGTGGATATATAGACTTCGTTTCTGGTACGGAGACCTTGGGTCTTATCTATCGTACGTAGTCCTTTAAAAAAGTCTAGCAAACTTATCTAAAAAAAAAGTCTAGCAAACTTAAAAGCAATTACAGATCACCACGTGCAACTAATATGGGTCCACCAAACTTATAACAAATTAATGATCTAACAGTTATATTTAATCGATCTGTCACATTAAGGGTCAGATGTTTCTGAATAACGTTATATTTAATCGATCTGTCACATTAAGGGTCAGATGTTTCTGAATAACGTTGGATTTTCTAGACAATATCTCTAATTTTGATCCATGTTTTCCTTTTAGTATAAAATAGATAGATAGAATATAGATGAATCCATATTAAATTATCTCAATATATTGCTAGTTGAATATTCCTACAATATCTAGAATGTTGTTTCAACCTAAAAAATATTATGCCAAAGGTTAAGAGTAACCATACCTTTTTGAAGAGAGAAAGGGCCTCATCAGCTTCTAGACCTTTGACGTTGACCACCGATTCATCATTATTACATACACAATAACGTGCCACACCTACTTCATTTGTAATGACAACGGTACTGCTTCTAGTATTCCCATATAAGGAGGCGGCTTTTATCAAGTCCTATTCATCCTTGGACTGCAAGCCATCAATGACAACAAGGCAATTTTCGCTTAGAATATTATGACACACTTGAATTGGGTCCTGACCTTCTATGATGCTAATTGCTGCCGCTTCCTTGGCTTGAAGATCATCGGAATAGAAATCTAGAAGTAGGCGCCAAGAAAATTCCGTCAAATTGAAGGGATGGGGTACATCGACCCAGCTATAGTAGCTATAATCTTGTCCGACATGTTCCGAGCCAAAGTAATCAAGTACGCGTTTGTAGTATGTGTTTCGGACAAAATCTGATTTCCCAATACCAGCAATCCCCCACACTGCAGTCAGATGCCTTTTTCTTAATGGAAGTTCCTCGGGAACCCCAAAATTGCTGGTCCAGCCACGTGCTTCTTTCTTTCTGAGACCCTGCAAAGTATAAATGTAGTTGTTAAATTGGCGAATTCAAATGTTCCTAGAAAGTTGTAGGTTGCAACAAGAGTGTAAAAATGGGAGATATTAGAAGTTTAGAACTAGTGTTAAGAGTAATATCAAAGAAGATATCGAGTAAACATCGAGAAATGAGAAAGCAGGTCTAATTTTTCCTATAAATTTGTTGTTTGCAAAAGCAAAATAAAAAAGCATGGGTGAGTAAACATACCTTGGGCTTCAGATATTCAGAGTTGATGGCTCGATCTTCTTCATCATCAACACAATGCTTGGCCACACGTTCTTTATTTGTAATGACAACAATACAACCTTTAATAGGCTGCGATAAGAAGGTAGCTTTGATCCAGTCCCAATCTTCTGCGGACCTCAGACCATCAATGACAACAAGGCAGTTCCTCTCACGTAGTGTCTTACAACAATCTTTAATTAAGTCCAACTCGACTGCTACAACTTCGTTGGCTTGAAGACCATCTGAATCATTATCATCGGAATCATCATCCGCACTTTCATCAGAATCCACAGGTAAGCTTCGAGGAAATTTCATCCGATTGAGCGGATTGGAAACATTGACCCATCTATATATTTCAAATCCGAAATCATAGTAGTCTTCGTCAACATCGTATTTTATGCAGCGGTACAATTCTTTGACAATATTTAATTTTCTCCGCGTGCAACCATGCACGGCGATCACACCGCCTTGTCTTATTAGCCGTTTAAGTTCATCCCTATCACGGCGTCGGCTGGAGGAGACCTGCAAGTAAGAAAGAAAGACGTAAAATTTCTGTTTTTTTTTGCTTAAACCCTACGAATTCAGTTTACGAACTAGTCCAGGATTCCATCTTTTCCCCCTTTTCACGACATGATCTTGATGTGCAGTGATAGTCTGATACATAACGTGGCAGATGAAAGAAATTTTGCTCAATTGTAGACCTGTTCGGTTGAATTCGTTTTTTTTACATTCTTTTAACTATTCTGAAGCTTGGAGATTAATTTTATCCAAACAATATTGATTCTATGTTTGTCTTCGACGTCTATCATTATATATAATGACAACCCGTACGAATCATGCTAATCTCAACAGTGTTCGTGCTAATCCTTTGAGAAAATAACACTAATCTTCTTAAAATTTCAATTGAAGAGGAATCTGGTAATCGGACGATGTATTTATACGATGACGCACAACAATACTAATTGAAGATTACGTATTAGTAACACTGGCATGCAGCTAGTAACCTTCTTAATTTTGTTACTAGCAAAACTAGATGGGGCAGCGACGGGTTCACACGGTAACCATTTTAATATTATTAGTATGTTTATTTGGAATTTTACTAGCAGAATCAGGCGAAGTGGAGCATAGGTACATGAATCATGGTACCTACTTGTTTAAAATAAAAACTACGTACTTTACATTTATTTTTAGGGGAAAATGCTACGTATTTGAGTATGCAGGCAGGAAAGAGATCGCCGGACGGACGCAAGTCGCACATTTTTTCCTCTCGTCCTAGCGGTTGGAACCCTAGCCGCCGTCAGGAGAAGACAATTTTCTAGCGGCGTCCTCCGGTGGCCCCCTCCGCAGGCGATATCGGTTGCCGGTGGTGAGGAGGGTCGTCAAATCCATGCATGTGGGTCGTTTTTAGTGCTTGGCGATGCTGAATAAAGATTTTTTGGATCATTTCCGGACGAGAGCATTAGTGCTTGGTGACGCTGAATAAAGATTTTTCGGGTCAGCAAAGCTGCATATCATAGATGGAGCCGCGTCGAGCTTCGGTGAGGTGGTAATCCGTCTTTCTTTTCTTCCGTGGCTGCTATGGTGGTGTCGGAGGCAGGTGACGGGCGTTCGTGTCAAGCTCAGAGATGATTTACTATCTTTTCAGTTTTCATCATATCGGGCTTTATGTGACTTGTATTTTGTACTTTATGATATGAATGAGACACGTGTTACCATGAAAAAAAATGTTACGTATTTAAATCTGTACCGAAATCATTGCAGCCAATCTAACTCACCAGGCCCAGTAGGAACTTGACTGCTTTTTTTGTAAACCAATTCAGTAGTCACCAGGCCCAGCACGACAATCACGCACAATCACCGACCAGGTCAGATTTTTTCCTAGTCAATTATTTATGTTTCTTCAACTGCAGTGATGTCCAGTGACAGCGGAACAACTTTGGCTTGAAGGAATTTCACATTAATTCTATAGAATAGGATTCTTGTAGGATTTTTTTCTTTAGAATATTTTGGTTCATAGGAACGGATTTTTATTCCTACATAGGATTGATTCATATCCTTCACATTTAAAAAAATAAATAAACCTGAGCCTAGACTCGACGGAAAAGTTCTTGTGGTGTGAACCAAATAACCTATATATGCTTTCTAATCCTACTCATAGGATTTGAGATAATGTCATCTCATTTTCTACAAGTTTTTTTATTCTGATGATAATCCTATCCTAAAAACCAAAGGAGGTCCTAGTATTTGAGAAAAACTTTAGGTACGACAGCTGCCAAACCTTTCCAGTTTTTTTCAATATACCATTTTTACGTACAATAAAGCAGTATATGTGCAAGTATTGTAAAATATATATATTCAAATGAGTTTTTTCACGTAACTAACTTTGGGGTATCTAGTATTAAATAATGATAAAGAAGAATAATCAGTTCATCTATATGGTATATTAAACGTGAGAGTACATACACCCCAGCAGTAAGGAGCCATTATATGTAGGACAAATGTTTCGTACGACCAGATGTAGTTACTCTCATTTTTGTTTGGTATGTTGTAGGTAGTATATAAAAATATTTAGATAATATATATATGTAACATACTTTTAAAATATTCCATTTTACGTATAAATATATGTACATATTTCATAATATGATAAAAACTATGAATCAACTATATTTTTTTCATGTAACATAATTTGAAGTATCTTATATATAGTATGTGAACATGTTCAAAGTGTACATATATATAGCAATAGCATTCATCATGCAGAATGAGTTATTCTTCACCCGAGGTAATCTTACGATTGTTTCATAAATAAATTTGTTTTGTATACAAATAGTTACATGCATATTGATTTATATGCAAAATTTGACATAAGAAAATAAATATACAGGTCATAAGACCAAAAAATTATACTTTATGTGTATTTTATACTATGTTTTCAGTTTGTAACTTTACATAGCATAAAATAGATTTTACGGTGATTTACTATGTTTTCAGTTGGTAACTTTACATAGCATAAAATAGTTTGTAACTTTACATAGCATAAAATATGTTTTCAGTTCGTAACTTTACATAGCATAATATACAGGTCATAAATATGTGTATTTTATACTATGTATATATATATATATATGTATATATATATATATATATGTTATTAGGCTAAATGTGATTTATTTAATGTGTAATTAGGCTAATTCGTGATTGGGCACATACATGATAAGGCTAGTATTATATTCACACTCCAACATTTAATTCTTAATTATTGTTTGCACAGTCTATTCTTTATTGAGCTGGTTATTTAATGCATAATCTGTCAATTGCTGACGAGGCAAACAATACATCCGATGATGTGCACAGTGATGTGATATGCTACTCAGTACTCATCATATTTTTTTATTATGTGGTATCAGATGTAGTTATGTTCATTTACTTGATGTTTTTAAATGCAAACTCGAATGAAGCTAGATGAAAATAAGTTTCAAGTATTTTTTTATTATATTATTTTAATACTAAAATATATTACACCCGCCGCAATAGCAGCAACATTTGGCACATAATTAAGATGTGTATACAATCTCACTAAATATACTTCCGTGTTTTCTTATGCTACTAGTCTGTTTCGTATAAAATGGAATGCTCCACAAATTGGACGTAAACAAATTTAAACAATGTTTTCTTATGATGCTTTTATACAAAATATTGAATCTTATAGCCAGTTGTTTGGAGCTATGCACAATCCGCCGATGGATCTCAATGAAGAAACAATGGGATGCTGTATAAAAATGCATGAAATTTAATGTATATATTGGACAAGATAAGCATTTATATCAACGTCTCCCTGAGAAATGACACAAGTATGAGGTATGTTATCTACAGACATAATTCGCTCTCCTTTTAGAGAATCTATTAATTATGATTATGGGATAGCTTAAAACAATTTCATGAAAAATAACTGATTTTGTTACTAGGTTTACAGGCTTACCGTCTTGAAAAATGCACAAATAGATTGACCTTGAGAGAAGCGTCTGAGCTGAGATACTTGATATGGCTCCCCAGTGCACATAAGTGCAACCCCTAAGTCATGCGCGGACATGACAATCCGGCTGCCATTCTTACAGTCAGGAAAGTAGATTTTGATAGCATCCCAGTCTGCCAGGGTGGATACGTCTTCCAGGACGACAAGATACCTATTCTCTTTCATGAGTTGCTCGGCCTTAATCAGATCCTCTTCAGTAACCACTCTTGCTGCTTTCATCCTTGTCCGGAAGTCCTCCGTCGTTCCTACAGTTGCTTGGTGGGAGCTTGTGCATAACTGAACCATGAGGCTCTTGAGGAACTCGTCCCGGTTAAAGGGATGCATCAGCTTTATCCAGACCCGGATTTCGAATTCTTGGACGATTTTTCTGTCACAATATGCCTTCCTGAAGATGGACGTGGCTCCAAGATCACCTCCTCCTGTGCTTTCCCATACGGAGATGACCTGAAGGTCATTGCTTTCACGAGTGATGAGATCTTGGAGGTTGTGCATGTCGCTCATCCTCCCAGCAGCCTCCCACACCTCCCGTAGGAGGGGGAATGCTAGTGATGGTGATGGGTTGGCGGTGGCGGTGGCCGGGGCCGTCTGCTCCACCTGCACCGTGATGGTCTTGGTGTGGGAGCCGGAGTCGCTGAAGAGGTTGTAGCGTGTGTTCCTCTGGCTAACATCCTCGACCCTGGCCTTGAGCAGCTTTATCTCGGCGGCGGCCTCGTCGAGGTGCCGGTGCCGCGGCGGCACCACGCAGGACGGCACGACGCGCCACCACCATGCCGACTTGTTGTCCAGATGGACAACGAATTCGACGCAGTCTTCCACGTCGAAGGCAAGGTCACGGAGCTGCCTCACCCAGGTCCGCACCACCTCGTTCTTGGCGCGCTCCTTGTTGGCGACGTTGAGGAAGGACTGCATCATCTGGAACTCTGCGGTGATGAACACCAGGTCGTGCTGCACCATCTCCTTGAGCCTCGCCTCCTCCTCTATCGCCAATTTCACCCTGCTCAGCGTCCCCTCCACCGCCGTCTTGGTCAGCCCAAGCGCAAAATCCGCCATTGTTTCTCCTCCCTCAGGCTCTCTACACTATAGTAGGTACTAGGTAGGGTGTTTGATGTGTGCTCCTGCTCGTGTGGTCGAGCGAGGCTTTATAACCGGGAGTGCATCTGCAGACACCTGCGGTTTCCAAATTATTATATTTTCAAAGGAGATTTGCCAGCTGGTTAGTGAAATTAACGTTGGGAAATAGTGTACTCCTTTCAATTTGTTGGGAGACGTATTACTAAATCAAAAAAAATTCTACGTGTCACCAAGATCTATCTATGGAGAAACCAACAACGAGTAAAGGGGGAGTGCATCTTCATACCTTTAAAGATCGCAAAGCAACGCGGTTGGTGGAATCGTACTCGCAGCGATTAAGATCGCGGTGGAATCCGATCTAAGTGCCGAACAACGGCGCCTCCGCGTTCAACACACGTGCAGCCCGATGACGTCTCCTATGCCTTGATCCAGCAAGGATGAAGGAGAGGTTGAGGGAGAGCTACGGCAGCACGACGGCGTGGTGACGGTGGAGCTGCGTAGTACTCCGGCAGGGCTTCGCCAAGCGCGACGGAGAACGAGGAAGAGGAAGGATAGGGCTGCGTCGAGAGAGGAAGAAACTTGTGTTCTTGGCAGCCCCAAAACCCCAACTATTTATAGGAGGAGGAGGAGGGAGGGCACAGCCCTAGGGTTCCAACCCTAAGGGCCGGCGGCAGCCCCAGATACTATCTGGTGCGGCGGCCAGAGGGAGAGAGGGGAGGGCGGCACCCTAGGTGGGCCTTAGGCCCATCTAGGCCTAGGGTTCCCCCCGTTCCCACCTTTCCTGCGCCTTGGGCCAGGGTGGAGGGCGCACCAGCCCACTCCGTGGCTGGTCCATTCCCACTCTCGGTCCATGCATCCCTTTGGTGCCCGTGGCCCCACTTGGTGGACCCCCGGAACCCTTCCGGTGGTCCCGGTACGTTACCGGTGAAGCCCGAAACACTTCCGGTGCCAAAACCTCACTTCCTATATATGAATCTTCACCTCCGAACCATTCCGGAACTTGTCGTGACGTCCGGGATCTCATTCGGAACTCCGAACTACCTTTGGTAACCACGTACACTATTTCCCTATAACCCTAGCGTCATCGAACCTTAAGTGTGTAGACCCTACGGGTTCGGAAAACACGTAGACATGATCGAGACACCTCTCGGGGCAATAACCAACAGCGGGATCTGGATACCCATGTTGGCTCCCACATGCTCCACAATGATCTCACCGGATGAACCACGATGTCGGGGATTCAATCAATCCCGTATACAATTCCCTTTGTCTACCGGTATGATACTTGCCCGAGATTTGATCGTCGGTATCCCTATACCTTGTTCAATCTCGTTACCGGCAAGTGTCTTTACTCGTTCCATAACACATCATCCCATGGCTAACTCCTTAGTCACATTGAGCTCATTATGATGATGTCACCGAGTGGGCCCAGAGATACCTCTCCGTCACACGGAGTGACAAATCCCAGTCTCGATTCATGCCAACCCAACATACACTTTCGGAGATTCCCATAGTGTACCTTTATAGCCACCCAGTTACGTTATGACGTTTGGCACATCTAGAGTATTCCTATGGAATCCGGTAGTTGCACAATCTCATGGTCTAAGTAAACGATACTTGACATTAGAAAAGCTTTAGCAGACGAACTACACGATCTTGTGCTATGCTTAGGATTGGGTCTTGTCCATCACATCATTCTCCTAATGATGTGATCCCATTATCAACGACATTCAATGTCCATGGACATGAAACCTTGACCATCTATTGATCAACGAGCTAGCTAACTAGAGGCTCACTATGGACATATTGTGGTCTATGTATTCACACATGTATTACGGTTTCTGGTTAATACAATTGTAGCATGAACAATAGACAATTATCATGAACAAGGAAATACAATAATAACCATTTTATTATTGCCTCTAGGGCATATTTCCAACAGTCTCCCACTTGCACTAGAGTTAATAATCTAGTTACATTGTGATGAATCGAACACCCATAGAGTTCTGGTGTTGATCATGTTTCGCTCGTGAGAGAGGTTTAGTCAACGGATTTGCGACATTCAGATCCGTATGTACTTTACAAATATCTATATCTCCTCCTGAATGTAATCACGAATGGAGTTGAAGCGGCGTTTGGTGTGTCTTGTCTTCTTGTGAAACCTAGGCTCCTTGGCAAGGGCAATAGCTCCAGTGTTGTCACAGAATAGAGTCATCGGGCCCAACACATTGGGAATCAATCCTAGGTCGGTGATGAACTCCTTCATCCAGATTCCTTCCTTTGCTGCTTTCGAAGTAGCTATGTACTCCGCTTCACATGTAGATGCCGCAATGATGCTTTGCTTGCTGCTACACCAGCTAACTGCCCCTCCGTTCAAAATATACACGTATCCGGTTTGTGACTTCGAGTCATCCGGATCTGTGTCGAAGCTAGCATCGATGTAACCCTTTACGACGAGCTCTTCGGCACCTCCATAAATGAGAAAGATGTCCTTGGTCCTTTTCAGGTACTTCAAGATATTCTTGACCATTGTCCAGTGTTCCGCTCTGGGATCACTTTGGTACCTCCCTACCATACTTATGGCAAGGTTCACATCAGGTCTGGTACACAACATGGCATATATAATAGAGCCTATGACTGAAGCATAGGGGATGACACTCATCTCTTCTCTATCCTTTGCCATGGTCGGGCATTGAGTCGTACTCAATCTCACACCCTGTAACACAGGCAAGAAACCCTTCTTGGACTGATCCATATTGAACTTCTTCAATATCTTGTCAAGGTATGTGCTTTGTGAAAGACCTATGAGGCGTCTCGATCTATCTCTATAGATCTTGATGCCTAGTATGTAAGCAACTTCTCCAAGGCCCTTCATTGAAAAACACTTATTCAAGTAGGCCTTTACGCTTTCCAAAAGTTTTATATCATTTCCCATCAACAATATGTCATCCACATATAATATGAGAAATGCTACAGAGCTCCCACTCACTTTCTTGTAAATACAAGGTTCTCCATAAACATGTATAAACCCAAACGCTTTAATCACCTCATTAAAGCGAATGTTCCAACTCCGAGATGCTTGCACCAGCCCATAGATGGACCGCTGGACCTTGCATACCTTGTTAGCATATTTAGGATCGACAAAACCTTCCGGCTGCATCATATACAGTTCTTCCTTAAGGAAGCCATTAAGGAATGTCATTTTGACGTCCATTTGCCAGACATCATAATCATGAAATGCGGCAATTGCTAACATGATACGGACGGACTTCAGCATCGCTACGGGTGAGAAAGTCTCATATTAGTCAACTCCTTGAACTTGTCGATAACCCTTAGCGACAAGCCGAGCCTTATAGATGGTCACATTACCATCCGCACCAGTCTTCTTCTTAAAGATCAATTTATTTTCTATGGCTCGCTTATCATCAGGCAAGTCCACCAAAGTTCATACTTTGTTTTCATACATGGATCCTATCTCGGATTTCATGGCTTCAAGTCATTTGTTGGAATCCGGGCCTGCTATCGCTTCTTCATAGTTCAAAGGTTCATCGTTGTCCAACAACATGATCTCCAGGACAGGGTTTGTTGGAAATATGCCCTAGAGGCAATAATAAATTGGTTATTATCATATTTCCTTGTTCATGATAATCGTTTATTATCCATGCTATAATTGTGTTGATCGGAAACTCAGATACATGTACGGATACATAGACAACACCATGTCCTTCGTATGCCTCTAATAGACTAGCTCGTTGATAAAAGATGGCTATGGTTTCCTAGTCATGGACATGGGATGTCATTTGGTAACGGGATCACATCATTAGGAGAATGATGTGATGGACAAGACCCAAACTATAAATGTAGCATATGATCATGTCAGTTTATTGCTACTATTTTCTGCATGTCAAGTATATGTTTGTATGACCATGAGATCATGCAACTCACTGACACCGTAGGAGTACCTTGTGTGTATCAAACGTTGCAACGTAACTGGGTGACTATAAAGGTTCTCTACAGGTATCTCCAAGGGTGTCTGTTTGGTTGGCATGGATCAAGACTGGGATTTGTTACTCCGTGTGACGGAGAGGTATCTTAGGGCCCACTCGGTAATACAACATCACTATAAGCCTTGCAAGCAATGTGACTAAGTGTTGGTCACGGGATCTTGTATTACGGAATGAGTAAAGAGACTTTCCGGTAACGAGGTTGAACTAGGTATGGAGATACCGACGATCGAATCTCGGGCAAGTAACATACCGAAGAGCAAAGGGAACATCATACGGGATTAACTGAATCCTTGATATAGAGGTTTGACTGATAAAGATATTTGTAGAATATGTAGGAACAAATATGGGAATCTAGGTCCCGCTATTGGTTATTGACTGTAGAGGTGTCTCGGTCATGTCTACATAGTTCTCGAACCTGCAGGGTCTGCACACTTAAGGTTCGGTGACGTTTCGGTAGTATAGAGTTATGTATGGTGGTGACCGAAGGTTGTTTGGAGTCCCGGATGAGATCCTAGACATCACGAGGAGCTCCAAAATGGTCCGGAGGTAAAGGTTGATATATGGGAAGTCATGTTTTGGTCATCGGAAAAGTTTCGGGCTCATCGTTAGTGTACCGGGAGTGCCGGTAGTGTACCGAGGGACCATCGGGAGGGGTATTTCGATCCAAGAGGCTAGATGGGCTGTGGAAGCATTAATACCATCCCTTAGTGGGCTGGTGGAAGTCCCACAAAGGGCCCATGCGGCTGGGAAGAAAAGCCCAAAGAGAAAAAGGTGGAAAAAGGCAAAAAGGCTAAATAAGGAAGGAGTCTAGTCCTACTAGGATAGGAGGAGGATTCCTCCTCTCCTCCTGGCGGTCCTTGAGAAGGTTGAAAAGCCACTTATGTATCACCGTTGTGGTTTTTGCGTAGGTGAGAATTGTTCTTTCTAGATACCTGTAGCAGCCATGTAAAACATGCAACAACAATTAGAGGATGTCTAACTTGTTTTTGCAGTGTATGTTGTGATGTGATATAGCCAATTACATGATGAGATATATGTGATGTATGAGATGATCATGTTTTATATAGAATATCACTACTTGCATGTCAATGAGTACGACAACCGGCAGGAGCCATAGGGTTGCCTTTAATTATTGTATGACCTGCATGTCAATCATAAAGCACTTTGTAATCCTTTACTTTATCGCTAAACGGTAGCAATAGTAGTAGAAGCATGGTGGGCGTGACAACCCCGATGGAGACACATTGATGGAGATCAATATGATGGAGATCATGGTGTCATGCCGGTGACGATGGAGATCAAGCCGGTGCTTTCAAGATGTAGATCAAAAGCACAAGTTCATGGCCATATCATGTCACTTGTGATTTGTATGTCATGTTAATCCTTTTATGCACCTTGTTTTGCTTTGGATGATGGTAGCATTATAAGGTGATCCCCCACTTAAATTTCAAGATGAATTGTGTTCTCCCCGAGTGTGCACCGTTGCGAAAGTTCGTCCTGTCGAGACACCATGTGATGATAGGGTTTGATAGATTCTACGTTCACATACAATGGGTGCAAGACAGTGTTGCACATGCAGAACACTCGGATTAAACTTGACGAGCCTATCATGTACAGACATGGCCTCGGAACACAAGAGACCGAAAGGTCAAACATAAGTCATATAGTAGATATGATCAACATGATGATGTTCACCATTGAAACCACCTCAACTCACATGATGATCGGACTTGAGTTGGTGAATTTGGATCATGTATCACTCGAATGACTGGAGGGATGTCAATTTGAGTGGGAGTTCTTAAGTAATATGATTAATTGAACTCATTATCATGAACATAGTCAGTAGTGTATTTGCAAATTATGTTGTAGATTACTTGCTCGCGCTATAGCTCCCTTGAATTTTATATGTTCCTAGAGAAATAGAGTTGAAAGATGATGGTAGCAATATTGCGGACTGGGTCTGTGATATGAGGATTGACCTCATTGCTGCATAGAAGGCTTATGTCCTTAATGCACCGCTCAGTGTGCCACCCCCTCTAGCGTCGTCTGTAGATGTTGTGAACATCTGACACGCACGTTCCGATGACTACTGGATAGTTTAGTGCGTCATGCATTATGGCTTAGAATTGAGGCTCCAAAATGTTTTGAACGTCATGGAACATATGAGATGTGCTAAGAGCTGGAATTGGGATCTCAGGCTCGTGCCTGTGTTGTGAGATATGAGATCTCCAACAAGATTCTTTGTCTGCAGGATGAAGGAGAATAGCTCAATCGTTGAGCATGTGCTCAGATTGTCTGGGTGCTACAATCGCTTGAATCGAGTGGGAGTTGATCTTCTAGATAAGATAGTGATTGATATAGTTCTCCAAGTCACTGTCACTAAGCTACTAGAACTTGGTGATGAACTATAAAATGCCAGGGATAGAAATAATGATCCCTGAGCTGTTCGCGATGTTTGACACCGCGAAGGTAGAAATCAAGAAGGAGCATGGTGTGTTGATGGTTAGTAAAACCACTAGTTTCGAGAAGGGCAAGGGCAAGGAGGGAAACTTCATGGATGGCAAGTCAGTTGTTGCTCTAGTGAAACAACCCAAAGTTGTACCCAAGCCCGAGACTAAGTGCTTCTATTATGAAGTGAGCGGCCGCTGAAGCGGAACAAACCTAGATACCTGGTAGATATAAGGCTGGCAACATCGACACAAGTATATTTGATATACGTGTTATCGATGTGTACCTTGCTAGTACTTCTAATAGCACCTGGGTATTGGATACCGGTTCGGTTGCTAAATGTTAGTAACTCGAAGTAAAAGCTATGGAATAAACGGAGAACTAGCTAACGGTGAGGTGACAATGTGTGTTGGAAAAGTTTCCAAGGTTGATGTGATCAACATCACACGCTCTCTCTACCTTCGGGATTAGTGACAAACCTGAATAAATGTTATTTGGTGTTTTGTGTTGAGCATGAACGTGATTAGATCATGTTTATTGCAACACGGTTATTCATTTAAGTTAGAGAATAATTGTTATTCTATTTACATGAATAATACCTTCAATGATCATGCACCCAGTGAGAATGGTTTGTTGAATCTTGATCATAGTAATATACATGTTCATAACATTAATGCCAAAAGATACAAAGTTAGTAATGATAGTACCACATACTTGTGGCACTGCCGCTAAATGTCATATTGGTATAAGGCGCATGAAGAAACTCCATGCTAATGGATCTTTGGACTCATTCGATTTCGAATTGGTTGAGACATGGGAACCATGCCTCTTGGGCAAGATGACTAAGGACCCCGTTTTCGGATTGATGGAGCGGGCAAGTGGTTTATTGGAAATGATACATGTTGATGTATGCAATCCAATGAGTCTTGTAGCTTGCGGTGGATATCGTTATTTTCTTACCTTCACTGATGATTTGAGTAGATATAGTGTATATTTACTTAATGAAACACAAGTCTAAATCGTTTGAAAGGATCAAGCAAGTTCAGAGTGAAGTTTAAGATCATCGTGACAAGAACATAAAAATGTTTGTGATATGATCGTGGAGGTGAATATCCGAGTTACGAGTTTGGCATACAACTTTAGACAATGTGAAAGTTGTTTCACAACTCACGCCACCTGGAACACCATAGTGTGATGGTGTGTCCGAACGTCATAGTCGTGCTCTATTGGATATGGTGCTTGCTATGATGTCTCTTATCGTTTTGCTACTATAATTTTGGGGTTATGCATTAGAGACAACTACATTCACTTTAAATAGGGCACCATCTAAATCCGTTGAGATGACACCGTGTGAATTAAGGTTTGATAGAAGCCTAAGCTATCATTTCTTAATGTTTGGGGTTGCGACGCTTGTGTGGAAAATGTTTTCACCAAATGAGCTCGAACCCAAAGCAGACAAATGCATCTTCATAGAATACCCTATGAACAGTTGGGTGAACCTTCTATCTCTGTTCCAATCATAAAATGTTTGTTGCTAAAACTGGGTCCTTTCTCGAGAAAAAGTTTCTCTCAAAAGAATTGAGTGGGAGGAAGATAGAACTTGATGAGGTTATTGAACCTTTGTTTCAACAAGAGAGTAGCGCAGCGCAGGAAGATGTTTCTATGAAGCCTACGTTAGTTGAAGAGGAAGTTAATGATGATGATCATGAAGCTTTGGATCAAGTTACTATCGAATCTCGTAGGTTGACAAGGACGTGTACTGCTCCTGAGTGGTACGACAACCCTTTCTTAGAGGTCATGTTGTTGGACAACGATGAACCTACGAGCTATGAAGAAGCGATGATGGGCCAAGATTCCGACAAATGGTTAGAGGCCATGAAATTCGAGAACGGATCCATGTATGAAAAGCAAGTATAGACTTTGGTAGACTTGCTCGTTCGACGGCAGGTCGTCGAGTACAAATGGAACTTTAAAATGAAGACATACGCTGATGGTAAATGTCACCGTTTATAAAGCTCGACTTGTCGCAAAGAAGTTTCCGACAAGTTCAAGGAGTTGACTGCGATGAGACTTTGTCACTCGTAGTGATGCTAAAGTCTGTTGGAATTATGTTAGTAGTTTCTGCATTTTTCAATTATGAAATTTGGCAGATGGATGTCAAAACATCGTTTCCTTAACGGTTTACTTGAGGAAAGGTTGTATGTGATACAACTAGAAGGTTTTGTCAGTCCTAAGGATGCTAAAAGGTGTGCAAGCTCCAGTATTCCTTCTATGGACTGGAGCAAGCATCTCGGAGTTGGAATATACGCTTTGATGAGGTGATCAAAGTTTTTGAGTCTATACAAAGTTTATGAGAAAATTGTATCTATAATAAAGTGAATGGGAGCACTATAGAATGTTTGATAAACATATGTGATTGACATATTATTGATCAAAAATGATGTAGAATTTCTGGAAAGCATAAACGGTTCTTTGAAAAGTGTTTTTCAATGGAAGACCTAGATAAAGCTACCTAATTGTTGAGCATCAAGATCTATAGATATAGATCAAGATGCTTGATGAGACTTTCAATGAGTACATACCTTGACAAGATTTTGAAAGAGTTCAAAATAGATCAGTTAGAGAAAGAGTTCTCGCCTAATTTGTAATGTGTGAAGTTGAGTGAGACTCAAAGCTCGACAATGGCAGAAGAAAGAGAAAAGACGAATGTCGTCCCCTATGCCTGAGCCATAGGCTCTGTATAGTATGCCATGCTATGTACCGCACCTGTATGTGCCTTGCCATGAGTCCGTCAAGGGGTACAAGAGTGATCCAAGAGTGGATCACTGGACAGCAGTCAAGATTATCCTTAGCAACTAAGAGACTAAGGAAAATGTTTCTCGATTATGGAGGTGAGAAACAGTTCGTCGTAAAGAGTTACGTTGATGCAAGCTTTGACACCAATCCGGATGACTCTTAGTAGAAATCCGGATACATGTAGTAGAGCAGCCATTTGGAATAGCTCCAAGTGGAGTGTGGTAGCAATGTTTACGGTTTGACATAGAGATTTGCAAAGTACTCACGGATATGAATGCCGCAAACCCATTGACTATAAGACCTCTCGCACATGCAAAGCATGATTGAACCCCAGAACTCATTGGGTGTTAGATTCATAACAATGCGAATCACATGGGGATGTGAACTAGATTAATGACTCTAGTGCAAGGTGAGACTGTTGGAAATATGCCCTAGAGGCAATAATAAATTTGTTATTATCATATTTCCTTATTCATGATAATCGTTTATTATCCATGCTATAATTGTGTTGATCAGAAACTCAGATACATGTGTGGATACATAGACAACACCATGTCCCTAGTATGCCTCTAATAGACTAGCTCGTTGATCAAAGATGGCTATGGTTTCCTAGTCATGGACATAAAACATCATTTGGTAACGGGATCACATCATTAGGAGAATGATGTGATGGACAAGACCCAAACTACAAACGTAGCATATGATTGTGTCAGTTTATTGCTACTGTTTTTTGCATGTCAAGTATATGTTCCTATGACCATGAGATCATGCAACTCCCTGACACCGGAGGAGTACCTTGTGTGTATCAAACGTCGCAACGTAACTGGGTGACTATAAAGGTGCTCTACAGGTATCTCCGAGGGTGTCTGTTGGGTTGGCATGGATCAAGACTGGGATTTGTTACTCCGTGTGACGGAGAGGTATCTCAGGGCCCACTCGGTAATACAACATCACAATAAGCCTTGCAAGCAATGTGACTAAGTGTTTGTCACGGGATCTTGTATTACAAAATGAGTAAAGAGACTTGCCGGTAACGAGGTTGAACTAGGTATGGAGGTACCGACAATCGAATCTCGGGCAAGTAACATACCAAAGAACAAAGGGAACATCATACGGGATTAACTGAATCCTTGACATAGAGATTCGACCGATAAAGATCTTCATAAAATATGTAGGAACAAATATGGGAATCTAGGTCCCGCTATTGGTTATTGACTGTAGAGGTGTCTCGGTCATGTCTGCATAGTTCTTGAACCTGCAGGGTCTGCATACTTAAGGTTCAGTGATGTTTCGGTAGTATAGAGTTATGTATGGTGGTGACCAAAGGTTGTTCGGAGTCCCGGATGAGATCTAGGATGTCATGAGGAGCTCCGGAATGGTCCGGAGGTAAAGATTGATATATAGGAAGTCATGTTTTGGTCGCCGGAAAAGTTTCGGGCTCATCGGTAGTGTACCGGGATTGCCGGTAGTGTACCGGGGGACCATCGGGAAGGGTATTTCGACCCAAGAGGCTACATGGGCTGTGGGAGGATGAATACCAGCCCT
The DNA here is from genome assembly GCA_022496015.1 of Hordeum marinum. NCBI lineage: Eukaryota > Viridiplantae > Streptophyta > Magnoliopsida > Poales > Poaceae > Hordeum > Hordeum marinum. The sequence continues at coordinate 4,498,476 of CM039677.1, read as the reverse complement.
TAGTGGGCTGGTGTAAGTCCCACAAAGGGCCCATGCTGCTGGGAAGAAAAGCCCAAAGAGAAAAAAGTGGAAAAAGGCGAAAAGACTAAATAAGGAAGGAGTCCTAGTCCTACTAGGATTGGAGGAGGTTTCCTCCTCTCCTCCTTCCGCAAGAGGCCAAAGGGCTGGCCCTTGTGCTCCAGCCTCCTCCCTCTCTCCTCCTATATATAGTAGAGGTTTTGAGGGTTTTGAGACACAGAAAAACAGCCACGTGCAAGCCTACCCTCTAGTTCGCAGTTTCTCCTCTAGATCGGTTTCAGTTGTGCTTAGGAGAAGCCCTGCTGAGATTACTCCACCACCATCGCCACAGCGCCGTCATGCTGCCGGAGAACTAATCTACCTCTCCGCTCCCTCTTGCAGGATCAAGAAGGCGGAGATCCTCATCGAGCTGTACGTGTGCTGAACGTGGAGGTGCCTTCCGTTTGGCACTAGATCGGAAGGACCGTGATCAAGATCGCGAGACAGATTGTGATGAGATCGCGGGACGGATCGTGATGAGTTCGCGGTACGGATCGTGATTGGATTGCGGGACGGATCGTGATGAGATCGCGGGACGCTCGGCGATTTGGATCACGAAGACGTTCGACTACAGCAACCGTGTTTCTTTAACGCTTCCCGCTTAGCAATCTACAAGGGTATGTAGATCCACTCTCCCTCTCATAGATGCTCATCACCATGGATAGATCTTGCGTGTGCCTAGGAATATTTTTGTTTCCCATGCAACGTTCCCCAACAGGGTTGCCGTACCACTCTGGCACGGAACGTGTCCTAGTGGACCTTCGAATAGCAACTTGATCTGAAGTTTCATGATCATCATCATTAACTTCCTCTCTAGCCGGTGTAGGCTTCATAGAAACAAATTTCTGTGTTGCGCTACTCTCCGGTTCAAGTGGAGGTACAATTACCTCATCAAGTTCTATTTTCCTCCCACTTACTTCTTTCGAGAGAAACTCTTTCTCTAGAAAGGATCCATTCTTGGCAACAAAGACTTTGCCTTCAGATCTGAGACAGAAGGTATACCCAATAGTTTCTTTGGGGTATCCTATGAAGAAACACTTTTCTGCTTTGGGTTCGAGCTTCTCAGGTTGAAGTTTCTTCACATAAGCATCGCATCCCCAAACTTTTAGAAATGACAGCTTAGGTTTCTTTCCAAACCATAATTCATACGGTGTCGTCTCAACGGAATTTGGCGGTGCCCTATTTAAAGTGAATGCGGCAATCTCTAATGCATATCCCCAAAATGATAGCGGTAAGTCGGTAAGATACATCATAGATCGCACCATATACAATAGTGTGATTGCGACGTTCAGACACACCATTTCGCTGAGGTGTGCCAGGCGGCCTGAGTTGTGAAACATTTCCACATTCCCTTAGGTGCGTGTCAAACTCGTGACTCAAATATTCTCCGCCACGATCAGACCGTATGCACTTTATTTTCATGTCACGTTGATTCTCTACCTCACTCTGAAATTCCTTGAACCTTTCAAAGGTTTCAGACTTGTGTTTCATTAAGTAGACATACCCATATCTGCTCAAGTCATCAGTGAGGGTGAGAATATAACGGTAGCCATCGCGAGCCTCGACGCTCATTGGACTGCATACATCGTTATGTATTATCGCCAACAAGTCAGTTGCTCGCTCCATTGTTCCGAAGAACGGAGTCTTGGTCATCTTGCCCATGAGGCATGGTTCGCACTTGTCAACTAATTCGAAATCAAGAGACTCCAAAAGTCCATCGGCGTGGAGTTTCTTCATGCATTTGACACCAATACGACCAAGGCGGTAGTGCCACTTGTAAGTGGGACTATCGCTATCAAACTTACATCTTTTGGTACTCACACTATGGACATGTGTAACATCACGTTCGAGATTCATCAAAAATAAACCATTGACCAGCAGGGCATCATCAAAAAACATTTCTCTTATATAAATAGAACAACCATTATTCTCAGATTGAAATGAGTAGCCATCTCGCATCAAATGAGATCCAGATACAATGTTCATGCTCAAAGCTGGTACTAAATAACAATTATTGAGGTTTAAAACTAATCCCGAAGGTAGATGTAGAGGTAGCATGCCGACGGCAATCACATCGACCTTGCAACCATTCCCGACGTGCATCATCACCTCGTCCTTTGCCAGTCTTCGCTTATTTCGTAGCTCCTTCTTGGAGTTACAAATGTGAGCAACTGCACCGATATCAAATACCCAGGAGCTACTACGAGCACTGGTAAGGTACACATCAATAACAAGTATATCACATATACCTTTAATGTTGCCGGCCTTCTTATCCGCTAAGTACTTGGGGCAATTCCGCTTCCAGTGACTGGTACCCTTGCAATAAAAGCACTCAGTCTCAGGCTTGGGTCCATTCTTGTTCTCCTTCCTGGTAACTTGCTTACCGGGCGCGGCAACTGCTTTGCCGTCCTTCTTGAAGTTCTTTTTACCCTTGCCTTTCTTGAAACTAGTTGTCTTATTGACCATCAACACTTGATGCTCCTTTTTGATATCGACCTTCGCCGATTCCAGCATCGAGTACAACTCAGGAATGGACTTCTCCATCCCCTGCATGTTGTAGTTCATCACAAAGCTCTTGTAGATAGGTGGAAGCGACTGGAGGATTCTGTCAATAAACGAGTCATCCGGAAGATTAACTCCCAGCCGAGTCAAGCGGTTGTGCAACCCAAACATTTTGAGTCTGTCCTCACTGATAGAACTATTCTCCTCCATCTTACAGCTGAAGAACTTGTCGGAGACATCATATCTCTTGACCCGGGCATGAGCTTGGAAAACCAGCTTCAGCTTTTGGAACATCTCATATGCTCTGTGTTGCTCAAAACGCTTTTGGAGCCCCGATTCTAAACTATAAAGCATGCCGCACTGAACCAGGGAGTAATCATCACAGCGTGACTGCCAGGCGTTCATAACGTCCTGGGCTGCTGGGAAAATGGGTGCGTCACCTAGCGGTGCATCAAGGACATATAATCTTTTGGAAGCTATGAGGATGATCGTCAAGCCACAGACCCAGTCCGCATAGTTGCTTCCATCATATTTCAGCTTGGTTTTCTCTAGGAACGCGTTGAAGTTGAGGGTGACATTAGCGCTGGCCATTGGAACTACAATATAGATTGTAAAGACAATTTTAGACTAAGTTCGTGATAATTAAGTTCACATAATCAAATTATTTAATGAACTCCCACTTAGATAGACATCTCTCTAGTCATCCAAGTGACACACGATCCACGTCAACTAGCCCATGTCCGATCATCATGTGAGACGGACTAGTCATCAATGGTGAATATCTCCATGTTGATCATATCTTCTATACGACTCATGTTTGACCTTTCGGTCTTCTGTGTTCTGAGGCCATGTCTGTACATGCTAGGCTCGTCAAGTCAACCTAAGTGTATTGCGTGTGTAAATATGGCTTACACCTATTGTATGCGAACGTTAGAACCTATCACGCCCGATCATCATGTGGTGCTTCGGAAGAACGGACATTAGCAACGGTGCACAGTTAGGGTGAACACATTTCTTGAAATTTTAGTGAGAGATCATCTTATTTAGCTATCGTCGTTCTAAGCAAATAAAATTTAAACATGATAAACATCACATGCAATCAATATAGTGACATGATATGGCCAATACCATCTTGCTCCTTTGATCTCCATCTTCGAGGCACCATGATCATAATTGTCACCTGCACGACACCATGATCTCCATCATCGTGTCTTCATGAAGTTGTCTCGCCAACTATTACTTATACTACTATGGCTAATCATTAGCAATAAAGTAAAGTAATTACATGGCATTTATGATTGACACGCAGGTCATACAATAAATGAAGATAACTCTTATGGCTCCTGCCGGTTGTCATACTCATCGACATGCAAGTCATGAATCCTATTACAAGAAAATGATCAATCTCATACATCACAATGCATCACATCACATCCTTTGGCCATATCACATCACAAGGCATATGCTGCAAAAACAAGTTAGACGTCCTCTAATTTGTAGTTGCAAGTTTTTACGTGGCTGCTATAGGTTTCTAGCAAGAACGTTTCTTACCTACACCAAAACCACAACGTGATATGCTAATTTTTGTTTACCCTTCATAAGGACCCTTTTTATCGAATCCAATCCGACTAAGGTGGGAGAGACAAACACCCGCTAGCAACCTTATGCAACAAGTGCAGGTCAGGCGGTGGAACCGGTCTCACGTAAGCGTACGTGTAAAGTTGGCTCGGGCCGCTTCATCCCACAATACCGCCGAATCAAGATAAGACTAGTAACAGTAAGCAAATTAACAAGATCGACGTGTAGGAGATATTCCCTAGAGGCAGTAATAACAGTTACTTTTGTATCTCCAAGTTTGTAATGAATGTTTATGATCCAAGCTATAACTGCAATGATTCTTGAGTCTGCAATATCCACGAGGCTTGGAGGGAAACTCATGTGCACGTGTGGTATAATAAATGGTAAATTGTATTCCTTGTCTTGCCTCTAAGACTAGCTCAAGTATTGCATGATGATCCTATTTATCTGATCATGGGCATGGCTATGCCGGCAATTTTGAGGGCACGATGTTGGTAGAACACTTGTGTTGAATCGATCCAAATTGATGTTATGCTATGAGATACATTCGTCACAAGTTAATGGTTAATAACACAGAGATGGTTTATGTTTGCATAATTCCTTAGACCATGAGAGTATCGAGTTTCTTCATGCTTGCTTCATGAGCTTTGGGGTTTGCTAAATGTCATCCGTAAATGGGTGGCTATTACGGCGGCTTACGGGTTCATGGAAAAGTATGTCAAGTAACTTGATAGCTCAAGATTGGGATTTGCTCCTCCGTCGATGGAGAGATATCTCTGGGCCCTCTCAGTGTTACGGTATTGATCATTGTCTGGCCAGATACTTTGTGATTTGATCACAGGGATGCCGGAACACGGGAACGAGAAAAGAGAACAATACCGGCAACGAGGTAACTGACATTGTGGACAAGTTGTTGATCCACGGGGATGCCAACATGTCTCACCTCAGGTAATTGTAACATATCGTGAAGCAACATGAATAGCACACGACAACTGGAGGTTCACTCGAATATTCATTCGTGTGGGTATAGGGGTCAATATGGGTGTCCACGGCTCCGATGTTGATCATTGATCGGAAGGGGTTCCGGGTCATGTCTATGCTTCACCGAACCTATAGGGTCACACGCTTAAGGGTCATCTATCTGTTGAATACTAGACAGGGAGTCTGAGAGAAAATCACCAAAAAAGTTTCGGACACCGGAAAAGTTCCGCAGACAGTACACCGGAACAGTTTCGGTAGAACTAAAAAGTAGTTTCAGGGGATACCATTAAGTCAAATTGGTTTCAGCACATGCGTGATAATTCTTGGAGGGTGCCAGAATCATTCTGGAAACTTCTGGGAATTTTCCGGAGGAAAAAACAGAAATGTTCCGGAGCTGTCGGAACCGCTTCAGATGCTTTTCGCAGATGAAAATCACTATTTTGGAATTGTTCCGGATCGCATTGAAAATCATTTTAGTGGGGTACTATAATTGTTCTAAGCCCACATAAATATTTTCAGTTCGACTGGACGCTGAAAAATGTCGTCGTGAATAGTGAAAGTGCTTTTTGGATTACTTTATTGGAAAGCCACCATTTTAGGCTTTTACTTCAAAGATCTTGGGGTATGACATGGATGGATAGGATCCCCCTTTTGGGAGACCCACTAGGGGTGGCCGGACACAATGGGGCTCCTCCATGGAGCCCCCACTTGTTCCTTGGTTTCACTTTTGGGTCCTTGGGAAGGACTCCTTTCCATGTGGTTTTTGGGTTTTCTTGTAAAACCACCCTACCCCTTGGTTTTCCGATAAATAGGAGGTGAGGGGCATCCCAAACCTTCATCCCTTGATCTCATACACATGCCATTGCAATGATCTGGCTTCTTCTCTCCCTCCCAGCGAAATAGTTTCGTAGAGCCGAAAGGCTGTCTGGGTTCCTGCGGGAACTAGTTTTGGACGGCGAAGCCCTGCCGGATAGATGTCACCGTATGTGTGCAACCCTGTAGAGAGGTCATAGTTTCGATCTTTTGCCTGACGGGGTGTTCGAGTGTCCTCACAGAGGGCTGTCTGAGTCTCCGTTCGAGTTTCGAGGGTCGTCCCGAAGTGTCGTCCACGACATCGTTTGGGGGACTGTCCGACCACCTCCCGAAGGGCTGTCCGGCGAGGGAGTACATCCTCGCGGTTGGGAGGTTGTAAAATCCTAGCTGCGGGGATCTGCATCAATGATCTCCACCGACTCTTCTTCCGCTGCGCTTCAAGTCGGTACGAATCAGATCAAACCTTGTATGCAGTCTCCATAGTGGTCCTGGGCGTGCTTGCTATACCGGAAATTTTTATTTTCTGTCGCGTTCCCCAATAGTGGCATCAAGAGAGAGGCTATGAGTAGATGCATGTTATGATCTAGAATACATGAGATGTATGGGTATTGCATAGTATAATTTTGTAGTAGATGAGATCTATTGCTGAAAATTATTTGTGCGGGTAGCAGCTGAAATCTGTTACCCGATGTTCCTGTTGCTTCCCGTGAATTTGCGTAGTCCTGATCCTGACGGAATGGTGGAATCTTACAAAGTTCTGGCAAATCCGCGATCCTTTCATGCTGCTCCTGAGTATGCTGATTGACAGATCAACAAAGTGCTAACAGTTCTTTGGGTTCCACCATAGTTAAAGAAAGATGGATGTTTCGCAGATGAAAGGGCAATGCAGATATGATCTGCACGGGGGTCACGCGTATGACGAAGTTTAGTATGGGGCTCGAAATTTTATTATCTCGTGTTTCACACACCCTGGAAAGTTAATCTAGCAACTTGAATTATCATACTTGATGATAAACGTTGGTAGCTGCGGTTTGAGTCAAAACCTTAGAAGCCACGTAAAATAAAATTTTGTATAAACCGATTAGAGGCGTCTAACTTGGTTTTGCAGGATGGTTTGCATATGATGTGGTATAGCATTGCTCATATTCAATTTGATTATGTATGAGATGGCTATATGATGTAATTAACATGACCTACGTGTCATGATTCGGCATGATAGCTGGAGCCATATGATTGCACTTTAATGACCTGCGTGTCAACCTTATGTAATGCACTTATTTTGTTAGCTATAGAGATAGCAATATTATCTGGTGCATCGACAAGGTGGTGGCAATCTTTGCAAAGGTGAACACCGACGCGAATGCCAAAGACGAACAAATGCTTGACTTCTCCGTCAGAAAGGACTATACCATATCATGCTAATTATGAATTGCCTAAGATGTTTGTCCCTCATGATGCACCCTTCTTTATTGCGCGGTAGTCGCTTTTTATTAGGGTGATCTCTCACTAAAATATCAAGTAATTAGTGTTCTCCCAAGTGTAGCACCGTCATGGCACCTAACTTTTCGGGGTGCGCCATGGATGCATGGGTACGAACGATTAGGGATGTGTGAGGCGGGTGAGTAAAGACATGGCATCAATATCACTTGGTTGTCTTGACGTTCAGGCATGAAAGTCATGAGCTCAGAACACACTCATCGAAAGATGAACAAGAGTCACATGGAGATGTGATCGGCAAGTTAGCCTACCGATTAAAATTCCCGTCATGAGATGATGATTCTATAACGATGAATTGAGGTCTGGGTCTTGAATCACTCATAATCAACTTTGAGAGATATTAATTTGAGTGGGAGCGCACCTTAGAATAAAACTGTTTATTCACTAGTGCAAATATCATTATGAACAAAGTCTAAGTGAATTTGTGTTTTCCGTTGTAGATCAAATGGCTCGCAATAGCGCGTTCAACTTAGGCCCGATGTTAGAGAAAGAGAAGTTAGCTATGAATGGAAACAACTATGCGGACTGAGTCCGTACCCTGAGGATTGTCCTCAGGGGTGCTAAGAAAGTGTATGTTCTTGATGGACCTCTTCCTCCTAAACCGGCGGCAACTGCCGCGGTAGACATACAAAATGTCTCGGTCACTAAGGATGATGATTACAACTTAGTGCAGTGCCTCATGCTATCTTGCATGAGTTCAGAGCTTCAAAGACGTTTTGAATTCCATAACTCCTTTGATATGATCAAAGATATGGATGCTCTTTACAAGTTTAATGCACGGTCTGAACGTTTTGACATCATGAAAATGATGGCGGAGATCAAGATGGCTGAGGGCAGTTCAGTTGGCGAGCACGTAGTCAATATGATTGGCTACGCTGAAAGGCTTAAAATCCTAGAATTCCCACTTGCAGAAGAGCATGTTATGGACTTGTTTCTAGGTTCACTCCCCCCGTCTTATGGCGGTTTTATCATGAACTACAACATGAATGGGATGGACAAAACAGCAAATGAGGTGCTTGCCATGCTGAAAACTGCTGAAGGAGGACTGCAGAAAAATCGCAAGCAAGTGTTGCTTGTGAATAAAACTGTCAGTTTCAAAAAGAAAGGAAAGCCAAACAAGAGCAAGGGCGTCGGTAAGACCAGTTTCCAATGCAAATATAAGGGCGGAGCCAAGAATGAAACTGAGTGCTTCTACTGCAAGGGCAACAGTCACTGGAAGAGAAACTGCAAAAAGTATCTGGAAAATAAGATGTCCGGGAAACCCGGAAAAGGTATAATTGTTATACAATTTAATGTCATTGACGTTTTGCTTGCTAGCAAAAATTCTAAGTCTTGGGTATTTGATACCGGATCGGTTGCTCACATTTGCAACTCGATACAGGGGCTTCAGAAGGTGCGCAAGCTAGCAAAGAATGAAGTCGTGATGCATGTCGGAAACGGCACTGGGATTGCCGCTCAAGCTGTCGGCATTATGCCTCTACGTATCCCTTCAGGATTTATTTTGGAACTTAGTAACTGTTATTTTGTTTCGTTGTTGTGTAGAAACATTATCTCTGGATCATGTTTAGTACACGATGGGTACTCCTACAAGTCTGAGAACAATGGTTGTTCACTTTATTGTAAGGATATGTTTTATGGATTTGCACCCATTGTTGGGGGCCTTTTCATACTGAATCTTGAATGTGAAAACGATGTCTTTAACGTGAATGCTAAACGCCTTAAGAAGGCTGATACCACCACCACTTTCATGTGGCACTGTCGGCTTGGCCACATCAGAAAGAAACGCATGCAAAGACTCCATAAAGATGGAGTTTTACCGTCTTTTGATTTTGAATCATTTGACACATGTGAAGCTTGCTTGATGGAAAAAATGACTAAGACGCCGTTCACGGGTCATCCTGAACGGGCGAGTGAATTATTGGAAATAATACATAGTGATGTATGTGGTCCAATGAGCACAGTCGCACGGGGTGGGTATTTCTACTTTGTAACTTTTACTGATGATTTAAGTAGGTAGGGATATATTTACTTGATGAAGCATAAGTCGGAAACATTTGAAAATTTCAAAGAATTTCAGAATGAGGTAGAAAATCATCATAACAAAAAGATTAAGTTTCTGCGATCTGATCGCGGAGGCAAATATCTTAGTCACGAGTTTGGCCAACATTTGAGTGACCGTGGAATCGTTTCACAGCTTACGCCTCCCGGAACTCCACAGCGAAACGGAGTGTCGGAACGACGTAACCGAACCCTGTTAGACATGGTAAGATCGATGATGTCTCTTACAGATCTACTGATATCTTTTTGGGGTCATGCACTAGAAACTGCCGCTCACACACTAAACAAAGCACCGTCTAAGTCTATTAAGACGACACCACATGAGATGTGGCATGGGAAGAAACCTTGTGTGTCGCATCTTAAAATTTGGGGTTGTGAGGCATACGTAAAGCGTTTACAGCCTAGCAAACTTGACCCCAGATCAGACAAATGTTACTTTGTAGGTTATCCAACAAGCACTGTTGGTTATTCCTTCTACCTACCCTCCGAGCACAAAGTGTTTGTCGCTAAAGGCGGAGTCTTTCTTGAGAAAGAGTTTCTCGCTAAAGAAGCTAGTGGGAGGACAGTACAACTTAATGAGATTAGTGAATCTTCGGCCACCGTTGATATGGCTAAGGAACCGGAAGTAATTCCACAAATTATCCCTGCAACTGGGCCAGAAGTTGTCGCATGTGATGCGGAAACTTCAGACAATGTTGTAACTGAACCGCACAGATCAGGTAGGCCTATCCAGCCACCTGAGTGGTTTCATAACGAAATATTCATTCTTGAAGACGATGAACCTACGCACTACAAGGAAGCAATGGCGGGGCCTAGCTCAAGGGAATGACACAAGGCCACGAGATCCGAAATGGAATCCATGTACGAAAACCAAGTTTGGAACTTGGAAGAACTTCCAGATGGCGTAAAACCCATTGGTTGTAAATGGATTTTCAAAAGAAAGACGGACGCGGATGGTAAAATTACTATCCACAAAGCTAGACTTGTCGCAAAAGGGTTCACGCAAGTTCCAGGAGTGGACTACGACGAGACTTTCTCGCCCGTACCTATGCTTAGGTCTGTTTGGATATTACTAGCAATTGCTGCTTATTTCGATTATAAAATATGGCAGATGGATGTCAAAACGGCTTTCCTAAATGGAAACCTTGAACAAGATGTATACATGATACAGCCAGAAGGTTTTGTCTATCCTAAGAATGCTGGAAAAGTAAGTAAGCTTCAGAAAAAGCCATTTATGGTCTGAAGCAAGCATCAAGGAGCTGGAACATTCGTTTTGATGAAGTGGTCAAAGAGTTTGGCTTCATCAGAAATGATGAAGAATCTTGTGTTTACAAGAAGTTTAGTGGGAGCGCAAAAGCATTTCTAATCTTGTATGTGGATGACATATTGTTGATTGGAAATGATGTGAATTTTCTTAGCGAAATAAAAGACTCATTGAAAAGGAGTTTTTCAATGAAAGACTTAGGTGAAGCGGCATATGTATTGGGCATCAGGATCTATAGAGATAGATCAATACGCCTAATAGCGCTTAGCCAAAGCACGTACATAGACAAGGTGTTGAAAAGGTTTAACATGGAGAACTCCAAGAAAGGCTTACTCCCCATGTCACCTGGCACAGTGCTTTGCAAGAATCAGAGTCCTCGGACCCTCGATGAGCGAGTACAAATGAATGATATTCCATATGCTTCGGCAGTTGGTTCTATTATGTATGCCATGCTATGTACAAGACCGGATGTTTCCTATGCGCTAAGTGTTAGCAGCCGGTACCAAGGTGATCTAGGATTGGAACATTGGGCCGCAGTCAAGGGTATTCTTAAGTACCTCAGAAGGACCAAGGATTTACTCCTTGTGTACGGAGGTGATGAAGAGCTCATTGTAAGTTGTTACACTGATGCAGGCTTCATGACTGACCCAGATGACTTCAAATCTCAATCTGGCTATGTTTTCATATTGAACGGCAGCGCAGTTGATTGGAAAAGTTCCATACAAAAGACTGTGGCGGATTCTACAACGGAGGCGGAATATGTTGCTGCTTCTGAAGCCTCCAAGCAAGCTGTCGGTATCAAGCAATTTCTTGAATACCTTGGTGTGGTTCCAAGTGCTCTGGACCCGGTGGAGATCTATTGTGATAATAGTGGTGTCGTGGCTCAGGCAAGGGAGCCATGTTCGCACCATAAGACAATGCATATTCAACGCAAATATAAAGTCATTCGACATCATGTCGAAGAAGGTTTAGTGAAAGTACGCAAAGTTCACACGGATCTGAATGTCTCAAACCCGATGATAAAGCCTCTACCACGAGCAAAGCATGAGCAACACCGGATAGCCATTGGTGTTAGGGAAGCCATGAACTGGATTATGACTCTAGTGCAAGTGGGAGTCTGTAGGAGATATGCCCTAGAGGCAGTAATAACAGTTACTTTTGTATCTCCAAGTTTGTAATGAGTGTTTATGATCCATGCTATAACTCCAATGATTCTCGAGTCTGCAATATCCACGAGGCTTGGAGGGAAACTCATGTGCACGTGTGGTATAATAAACGGTAAATTGTATTCCTAGTCTTGCCTCTAAGACTAGCTCAAGTATTGCATGATGATCCTGTTTTCCTTATCATGGGCATGGCTATGCCGGCAATTTTGATGGCGCGATGTTGGTAGAACACTTGTGTTGAATCGATCCGAATTAATGTTATGCTATGAGATACATTCATCACAAGTTAATGGTTAATAACACAGAGATGGTTTACGTTTGCATAATTCCTTAGACCATGAGAGTATCGAGTTTCTTCATGCTTGCTTCATGAGCTTTGGGGTTTGTTAAACGTCATCCGTAAATGGGTGGCTATTACGGCGGCTTACGGGTTCATGGAAAAGTATGCCAAGTAACTTGATAGCTCAAGATTGGGATTTCCTCCTCCGTCGATGGAGAGATATCTCTAGGCCCTCTCAGTGTTACGGTATCAATCATTGTCTTGCCAGACACTTTGCGATTTGATCACAGGGATGCCGGAACTCGGGAACGAGAAAAGAGAACAATACCGACAACGAGGTAACTGGCATAGTGGACAAGTTGTTGATCCACGGGGATGCCAACATGTCTCACCTCAGGTAATTGTAACATATCGTGAAGCGACAGGAATAGCACATAGCAACTAGAGGTTCACTCGAATATTCATTCGTGTGGGTATAGGGGTCAATATGGGTGTCCACGGCTCCGATGTTTATCACTGATCGGAAGGGGTTCCGGGTCATGTCTATGCTTCACCGAACCTATAGGGTCACACTCTTAAGGGTCATCTATCTATTGAATACTAGACAGGGAGTCTGAGAGAAAATCACCAAAAAAGTTTCGGACGCCGGAAAAGTTTCGGACAGCGGAAAAGTTCCGCATACAGTACACCGGAACAGTTTCGGTAAAACTAAAAAGTAGTTTCAGGGGATACCATTAAGTCAAATTGGTTTCGGCACATGCCTGATAATTCTTGGAGGGTGCCAGAATCATTCTGGAAACTTCTGGGAATTTTCCAGAAAAAACCCGGAAATGTTCCGGAGCTGCCGGAACCGCTTCAGATGCTTTTCGCAGATGAAAATCAATATTTCGGAATTGTTCCAGATCTCATTGAAAATAAGTTTAGTGGGGTACTAGAATTGTTCTAAGCCCACATAAATATTTTCAGTTCGATTGGACGCTGAAAAATGTCGTCGTGAATAGTGAAAGTGCTTTTTGGATTACTTTATTGGAAAGCCACCTTTTTTGGCTTTTGCTTAAAACATCTTGGGGTATGACATGGATGGATAGGATCACCCTTTTGGAGGACCCACTAGGGGTGGCCGGCAACAATGGGGCTACTCCATGGAGCCCCCACTTGTTCCTTGTTTTCACTTTTTGGGTCCTTGGAAAGGACACCTTTCCATGTGGTTTTTGGGTTTTCTTGTAAAACCACCCTACCCCTTGGTTTTCCTATAAATAGGAGGTGAGGGGCAGCCCAAACCTTCATCCCTTTCTCTCATACACATGCCATTGCAATGATCTGGCTTCTTCTCTCCCTCCCAGCGAAATAGTTTCGTAGAGCCGAAAGGCTGTCTGGGTTCCGGCAGGAACTACTTCTGGACGGCGAAGCCCTATCGGATAGATGACACCGTATGTGTGCAACCCCTTAGAGAGGTCATAGTTTCGATCTTTTGCCCGAGGGGCTGTTCGAGTGCCCTCCCAGAGGGCTGTCCGAGTCTCCGTTCGAGTTTCTAGGGTCCTCCCGAAGGGCTGTCCGCGACATCGTCCGGGGGACTGTCTGACCGCCTCCCGAAGGGCTGTCCGGCGAGGGAGTACATCCTCGCGGTTGGGAGGTTGTAAAATCCTAGCTGTGGGGATCTGCACCAACGATCTCCACCGACTCTTCTTCCGCTGCGCTTCGAGTCGGTACTGATCAGATCAAACCTTGTATGCAGTCTCCATAGTGGTCCTGGGTGTGCTTGCTATACCGGAAATTTTTATTTTCTATCGCGTTCCCCAACACGACGCCCACAACAACTTGTGTTCTACTCGTGCATAGATTCTACGCATAGACCTAGCTCCTGATGCCACTATTGGGAGACGTAGTAGTAAATCAAAAAAATTCCTACGTGTCACCAAGATCTATCTATGGAGAAACCAGCAACAAGCAAAGGGGGAGTGCATCTTCATATCTTTGAAGATCGCAAAGCGGAAGCGTTACTAGAATGCAGTTAGTGGAGTCGTACTCGCAGCGATTCAGATTGCGGTGGAATCCGAACTAAGTGCCGAACAATGCCGCCTCCGCGTTCGACACACGTGCAGCCCGGTGATGTCTCCTACGCCTTGATCCAGCAAGGAGGACAGAGAGGTTGAGGGAGAGCTCTGGCAGCATGACGGCATGGTGACGATGGAGCTGCGTGGTACTCCGGCAGGGCTTCGCCAAGCGCTATGGAGAACGAGGAAGAGGAAGGGTAGGGCTATGCCGAGAGAGGAAGAAACTTGTGTTCTTGGCAGCTCCAAAAACCCCACTATTTATAAGAGGAGGAGGAGGGAGGGCACAGCCCTAGGGTTCCCACCCTAAGGGCCGGCGGCAGCCTCAGATCCCATCTGGTGCGGCGGACAGAGGGAGAGAGGGGAGGGCGGCGCCCTAGGTGGGCCTAGGGTTCCCCCCTTTCCCACCTTTGCTGCACCTTGGGCCAGGGTGGAGGGCGTACAAGCCCACGCAGACCTCTGGTGCCCGTGGCCCCACTTGGTAGACCCCGGAACCCTTCCGGTGGTCCCGGTACGTTACCGGTGAAGCCCGAAACATTTCCGATGACCAAAACCTCACTTCCTATATATGAATCTTCACCTCCGGACCATTCCGGAACTCCTCGTGACGTTCGGGATCTCATCCAAGACTCCGAACTACCTTCGGTAACCACGTACACTATTTCCCTATAACCCTAGCGTCATCGAACCTTAAGTGTGTAGACCCTACGGGTTCAGGAGACAAGTAGACATGACCGAGACACCTCTCCGGTCAGTAACCAACAGCAGGATCTGGATACCCATGTTGGCTCCCACAAGCTCCACGATGATCTCATCGGATGAACCACGATGTCGGGGATTCAATCAATCCCGTATACAATTCCCTTTGTCTACCGGTATGATACTTGCCCGAGATTTGATCGTCGGTATCCCTATACCTTGTTCAATCTCATTACCGGCAAGTCTCTTTACTCGTTCCGTAACACATCATCCCGTGGCTAACTCCTTAGTCACATCGAACTCATTATGATGATGTCTTACCGAGTGGGCCCAAAGATACCTCTCCGTCACACGGAGTGAAAAATCCCAGTCTCGATTCGTGCCAACCCAACAGACACTTTCGGAGATACCCGTAGTGTACCTTTATAGCCACCCAGTTACGTTGTGACGTTTGGCACACCCAAAGTATTCCTACGGTATCCGGGAGTTGCACAATCTCATGGTCTAGGGAAACGATACTTGACATTAGAAAAGCTTTAGCAGACGAACTACACAATCTTGTGCTATGCTTAGGACTGGGTCTTGTCCATCACATCATTCTCCTAATGATGTGATCCCGTTATCAACGACATCCAATGTTGATGGTCATGAAACCGTGACCATCTATTGACCAACGAGATAGCCAACTAGAGGCTCACTAGGGACATATTGTGGTCTATGTATTCACACATGCATTACGGTTTTTGGTTAATACAATTGTAGCATGAACAATAGACAATTATCATGACTAAGGAAATACAATAATAACCATTTTATTATTGCCTCTAGGGCATATTTCCAACAACACTGTCATGTGTCGTCGCCGCCATCTTCCACCAATCCATCTTCAGAGCAGAAACTAACGCACCGACCTTGTGAGGCCTCTTTGTCATCGATGCCACCATGACGTCAGGCAACGTCCTCCTCCACGAGTCCATCTCCGCGCACCGAGTGCCTAGTCTCCACATCGCCACGCCGCCGAGATCCTTCGCCATCAATGTGTAGGATGAAGGACCGCTCCACCAAAGAAGTTGTCTTCTAGTCCCTCGAGCTAGTTTGTACCTCCAAGAATGACGCCCGAAGGGGGAAATGGCACCAGAGCGCTGCCGTCATCCAATCTACTGATCTAGCGTTTCCCCCGGATGCAGGAGAGAGTTGACTTGAATTTCTCCATGACGATGCCTTCATGAAGGGAGCGACACAGACAGCGCCGCCACCGCCGGCCTTGGCATTAGCCGAAAGTAGATTTTCACTCAAATTTGTTCGAAGAACCTCCATCTCTCGTGCACGGACCGCCGCCATCACTGCCGGGGACTGGATGACCCATGCCGCCATTGCCAGATCACAACAAGGAGAAAAGCCCCCAACAAGACCCTGCCCACAGCCGGATCTTCTCCAGGAGCCACCCGAGGATGCCACCAAAACAACTAGAGGAGGCCGTCGGGCGCCTCACTGTCGGCCGACCAGGGTAGGCCGAGGCCACGCCCGCAGGAGCAGATCCCCGCTAGATCCGTGCCCACGACGCCGCCACGGAGCCAACCCCAACAAGGGGCCACACCTGCCACCAACTGTGCAGCCGCCATGGCCTGGCCGCCCACCCGCACCGCTGTCACGCCCTGCACTAGGGCCACACCTCTTTTGCGTCGCCACATTTCGCACTACAACCATACACCGGGAGGGGAAGAGGGCCCCCTCCGCCTCCAACGCGCACCGGGCTTTGCCCGTCGGAGCCTTTTGGTAGTGGGGAGGAGAGGGGACAGCGTAGGAGGTGGCCACGGGGACCGGGGGGAGGGGAGGGGGGAGGTAGGCCCCCCCAACGCCGCCTGCGAGAGCAACTTGAAGGTAGTTTTTTTAATACTTCTTCTCTTCCTTTGTATGGACATATATGTAAGTCTATTTGTTTTAATGTTCAAAAATGCTGCTTTCTCAGTTCGTATGATTTACTTAGGAGTATTCATTTGCTGGACCAGTAATATAGAGGCACGAATTTATGTTAGGCCCGTGTGATAAGGTGGCCATCATCAGGACAGATGGGTCGGTAGGTTTAGCCATCCGGCGTTCCATGATGACCCTTCCACATCGGAGCATCTCCAGTGACAGCCTTATTTTTTTAACGAGGATCGAGTTTAAGGACGAAGGGCTGAAAATGATCCCTACTGCCCAATCCTAAACCTTTTTACATTAAATAAATACATGAATAAATAATGTAGGCTAGGCCGGAGCCGATGTGATGGCGCGTCCGGGCCATCCCATGTCCACCTCAAATATGGACAGAATATGGAGTGTTTTTCTTCTTCTTTTTCTGTTCAGACGGTGACTGGGCTGTCCGTCCGATAAATTTTAAGCCTCTTTTGATTCACAGGATAGGAAAATTAAAGAAATAGGAGAGTCATTGGAAATGAGATAACATGTATCTCAAATCATATGAATAGAAATAGAAAAAGAGATGCCCTTTGATTCATACCATAAGATATTTTTCATTGAGTCTAGGTTAATGTTTATTCTCCTATGAAATGTAAAGGATAGAAAAAATGCCTCTATGAAACTAGGATTTCATCTACACAAACCAAAAGGCTCTAAAGGAATTTATTTTGTAGAAGTCCTATCCTAGAAATATCTACAAAATTAGTCCAAACCAAAAAAGGCCCTAATGAGTCCGATTATAGTAGATGCTCTAACAACAACAATTATTGCCACTGTCCGGCAAGCTGCAGAAGCAGGTGAAGTGGGTCCGAGTAATTATGCTCTTTGTCTGTGCTAGTGCATTATTGCTTTTTTCCATGCGAATAAGAGAAAGCTGGTGAAGTTTACTTGCAAATGGCTGGATGCAAGTTATACACTATAATTAAAAAAAACTTGCCACCTAGTTATTGAAATTAATTTAGGAAATAATTTATATTTAAGACTTTGTTCTTCTTTGGATGGGCTATACATGCATGTCGTCTAATTGTTTTAATATTAAAAAAATTGCTTCCTCGTGTTGTACGATCTATGGAGCTTTCACTACCAGCAAGGTAGAGACCATAATTCTTGTTTGTCAAAGGTGATATTAAGATGGTCACTATAAGCGCAGCTGTGTATGGAGCGACGTAAGCTTGGCCTGCGCTCCATGATGTGAAACTTGGCCACAAGTCCACAACACTTCGTCGTCGATTGAACATGGCCAGGCAATCGTTTTCTGAGATTTTATGAGCCCACGTGAAACTTGTTGGACCGGTGAGGCAGAGACATGAATTCAAGTGGGTGTGATGTCTTATTAAGGTCATCGCCATCAGCAACAGCCGGGACCAGACATATAACCACAATTGCTGCCATTGTCCTGTGTACTGCAAGCAATAATGCTCTTTTGCTGTGCTGACAGAAACCTGATTTGCCGTTTGCTTCGTCTCTAGGCGAGCTAGAAAATGGTCTCGGCCCGAGCTGCTCACGGGCTAGTATTTCCCAATCATCCTAGGAATATGTGGAGGAGATTACGCCTTGAGGCCCTAAGACTAGGCACGATGAAAAGTGACATAAAGTGATAACATGCATATATTACTAGTCTAAGCTATTATCTTTACGGTGGATAGTAACATAAATGTGGTAACATAAAGATCTTTATTTATTAGGTTATAGACTCATTTTGTCTTGCTATGTATGATGTTACTCATAGTATGAGTACAACTACTCACAATGAAAGTAACTTCAGTAGTAATATCGAGTCCGGCTCAACAAATTTGATTATGTGGCAATGATTTAATGAGAAGAAAAATGAATTGACTAAACATAGCTAGTTACTCCCTCTGTCTCGGTGTATAAGTCATCTTAGGTTGTGCACCGCGACCAAGACGGAAAGGAAAACGAGAGAAATTAATGTTAATTTGCTAATTAATACTATTGCATGCAATGAATTGACCACTGCATGTCGTGCTAGTTAGTGTCAAGTCATTAAAAGCACATACGTCCCATGTCTCTTATTGGTTGATTTAAAAAACAAGGTTAAAGTTAATGAACCGCACCTTAGTGTTTTCGGGTTATCTGGTTTTCGTAAGATGACTTATACACCGAGACGGAGGAAGTACTCATACTATGAGTAACATCACACAAACCAAGACAAGGTGAGTCTACAACATAATAAATAAAGTATTGCAAGACACCACACATGTGTTACTCCCAACTATAGAGGTAGTAACATAGACTAGTAATATATGCATGTTACTAGTCTAAATTACTCTCCATTGTGGGTAGTCTAACTAGATGTGTTACTCAATTTGTCTCTTCTCTCATTAATTAACTGTCACATCATATTTTTCGCTTAGGTGACATCTATGTTACTATCCATGTTACTCCCACTTTGGATAGTTTAATATAACATGGGCTTTAAGTGTAACCCATTGTCCCTAATAATAGTATACCAAATTTGTTATTCTATCCTATGTTTTGAATTTAGAGCTTGTTTGGATTCCCTTCGCTCCCTCAAATCCGTCGCTCCACTCCTCACTCCCAGATTGCTGGTTCCCCACGACGAATCAGGACTAGGCAGCATGCTCGGCAATTAACTCCCACTCCGTATGATAAATCCAGTTGGTTTGATGTTGATCACGTAAACATGTATTCGGCTTGACTCAATTGGTGTGCCAATGATGCAGCATAGCCCGCAATATTGCACAAAATGCATGCACACAATTCTCACAAGATTTCTCACCTAATCAACTTTCGGATAGAGTAAAATTTCACCCATGGTCAAATTTATCTCAGTTTCAAATATCTCATAGGAAAATATGTCATCATTGCATTGCTACAATTATAGGATTTCAGCAACATAAACATATATGCACTTCTGCGGGCGACAGGCAGACAAATATGAAAGCCGCATAAACACATTTGTTTTCACAAACTAACAGGAAACAAATTTCAATATGTGTTTGCTGAAATTATCTGGGAATGGAATTGCGGAGCGGAGAGATTCCAATCAGGTTCTGAGACTTAAATTTTCGTTACACTTTTAGAAGTTTACGAGTTGGATGCAGATGAAGTGTTCAGGGCAAATCGCAGTGGAGAGTATCATATACTATTATCACGCATACGATATTAGTGTATGATACTACATCTGTAATGCATAGTATCATATGTTGGTATATTATAGAAGACTTCATTTCTTTTGCACGTGGAAAGACTTCATTTATTGTCATTTATGACACAAAGTAGCACATCATTTAATATGATACAATATCATGATATGATACTCGATCCTTTTTTCCTTCATTTAATTCTATGTAACCTTA
The DNA here is from genome assembly GCA_022496015.1 of Hordeum marinum. Taxonomy (NCBI): domain Eukaryota; kingdom Viridiplantae; phylum Streptophyta; class Magnoliopsida; order Poales; family Poaceae; genus Hordeum; species Hordeum marinum. The sequence goes on along the minus strand of CM039677.1, from coordinate 4,478,227 downwards.
TCAAAATTGCCTAGTTGGCATCCATGATAATATCTATATGTTATTAAGGTCATTGTCATCAGCAGCAGCCGGGACCTGACGTATAACAGTTACTGCCAAAGAGGTGGTGCGGGGCCAAACAATAATGCCATTTCACATTGGCATGGTGGATGAAGGCGCTATCCATCCAAAACATTCTCTTGGTTTATTTTTGTGGGGGCGGGGAGGGGGGGCATTTCCTTTTTTCTTAGGTTAAGGAAGAAACATTTGCTTGGTGCGGCGACCAAGAAAATGGTCTCCATACGACCTGCTCAACCCATCTTTATCTTTACCCCTAATACTAAAGGGAGGATTATTTCTTCACTTTTCTTCGTCCATCAATAGATTTCGTATGTTGTTTTTTGGTTTTGGTACGTCAACTGCGACGCACGACGCATCAAAAAAGAAATTGTCAAAGACAAGACTCAAACTTGGATGGCAAGGATAGCACACACCCATGCAAACCAACTCGACTAGCCAATACTATTGTGCACAAAACAAGGATCGAAGAAATAAATATATCTAAGAAATAAATTCTGAAACAAACAACCTTTGTACTGGTGTCGAACTCTGCATCTATCGCGGCCTTTTCTACCTTTCTCATAAATAATGGCTCGGAACATACGATTGGAACGGGGTAAATCTCATGGATTCAGTGAGACGGTCGGAGCGGGATAAACTCTGTCGGTTATGAGCAACAAATGGAGCCCCCGGCGAGGAGCGAGTCCATGACAAGGATCTCCAGGTCCATGGAAGCAAGCAAGGGGGCCCACATAAACGACACGACTTTGATGCCGACGGTAAGGACCTCAGACACATCCTGGTCGTGAGCAATAGAGACGGGGACACGTGCACGCCTCCGAGGTCTGGAGTCTGGACTGGACAAAGCTCCACCGAGGCTATAAATTTCCTCCTGATCTGTGCATTGCCCATCGTCCCTGATGTCATCGGCCATCCTTTGCTCGTGACCATGGCCTCTATGTGCATGACGCAGCTAAGGCGGGCGGCCATGCGCGAGCGCGTTGCGGTGTGATGCAGCCATGCGGGCGTTCTTGCGCGCGCGAGGTGCCAAATGAAGGACGAAAGAAGATAGTAGGCAACGCACGAGCGCGAAAGGGCAGGAGCGATCATGCATCGCTGGAGCCGGGCATCGTAGCCCTGGAGACTTGCATGGAGACGACGAGAGAGATGATAGAGATAGAGATTTTTACAGGCTCTGCTACGAATACTGGGAGATGATCTACGGCGACGAGCACGGCAACGATCCCACCGGCCGATATGCCGGCACCTCCAACCTCCAGCTCGAGGTCGTCAACGTCTGGCACAATGGGTCCTCCTGCGGCCCCGACTCGTGCCCCATGCCGTGCTCATGCATCTCGAGCCCGACATCATGGATAGCATATGCACCGTGCTCTACAGCCAGATCTTCCGCCCTGGCAAATCTGTGTCTGAACAGTTCATCGCTGGCACCACTCGTGAATTTGGATCGCATGTCCATGCCAGCATGCCACCTTCCATCTACCGCAACTTCCACATGCCTACACTGCCATCCCAAGCACCATCGTCTATGTAATTTTGCTATAAACTAACCCAGCCTTTTGGATTGAGACCAAACCATGCTCGATGCGTTTCTTACCATCTTACTGTCATAGTTCAAACAATGCATCGTTGGGCAACGCTGCATATGTGGCTGCATATGCCTCTTCAGTACCACATATGCAACAACACATTACAATAGAAACAGAAAATGATCGTCTCTTGACTTCCGGGCTTTCTATGCACAATTTTTTTCAATATGGAACAACAATTGTAAGTCCTATAGTATGTACCAGTTTGTATATATGGTTTCTTATACGACTGCAATACTTTTTCAAATTTTATCTTTTGGACAGTCTCGTGCGGCCAACAATTGGGCAAAGAGGCGCTGAGGAGGGAGCTGAGCTCATCGATACTCTTCTCGATGTCATCCGGAAGGAGGTGCAGAACTGCCACTGCATGCCTTCAAGGTCATTTTCTGTCTGTTGTAGACCATCTTTTCTAAATTATATATATGAGTTTGCTACTCCTAAGATAGTTTTTAAATCTGATCTGCTGTTTCTAGAATATGTGGATGACTGAACCATGTCAAGCTTTGGCCTCCTATAGGCTATATTCTATTTCTAACCATAGAACACCGATGTTCCTTAAAGATATTCTCCTTTATTTCCCTTTCACTACAATAAAGATATTCTCCTTTATTCTCTAACCATAGAACACTGAGGCTGCTTTATTCTACTTCTAACAATATAAGTAGAATCTGAAGGCTAGCATGCACCATATTACTCACTTATGATAATCTAAGACTAAAAAAAAATACATACTCTTTTTCCTCGATCGTCAAGATCACAGATTTGAATTCAACCATCATTGAAGATGGCAAAACATGAAGAGTGGCAACATGAATGAGTCACTTAGAACATGTGATACTTTTTTCTCTGATGCAACGTACGGGCACATTTGCTAGTAGTACCTAATAATCTAAGTTTGGCTTTAAACGAAGCCCATTGTCGCTATACCACCAAGTTTGTTATTATGTTGCTGGAGTTATGTTTTGAATTTAGAGCATCTTCATATTCCCTTAGACTCCCTGAAATCGAGCAAACAACTATCTCGTGGCAACCATTGAAGACTAGCGAGAGCCCGAGACTATCTCAAATAACCAGTGCTCTTCTTTTTTAGTACAACCACCTAAACACATTAACGGTCTATATATTTCATACCAATCATAAAAAAGGATAGGATAAAGATTATCTAAACAGTCTGCCGCGGGGCGCGGAGCGCGCTGTATGCGGCCTGTGTGCGCCTGCATGTGTACGCCTATACACGACATGGTGTATGTGGCCTGTGTACGTCGTCCCTGCGTACGTGGAGTACGTTAGTGGTCAGAGTATATAGTCACGACGACAAGGCGGTCAGCGCCCCAACCGTATAGTTGCGGCTAACTGCGGCGCCTGAATCTACTTGCTTGCCATTACTCCGGCGTGGATTGGCTCGTCGACGCCCTCCCGCCTACCGCCTTAACTCTGTGTGGATTCTCGAGCGTCGATTCTTAAGTGGCAGGGAGGAGAGGAGAGCGGGCGAGTGGGGGATGACTAGAGTTCCTGCCCGGTGCTCTCACGGTCTCGCCCTATCTCAATTGGGTCTTTTTGTAACCATGCGAAATCCCAATAGTGCCTTCGGCGGGGCACCGAATTTACAGACGGTCGCAGGAGCATCCCAATAGTGCTTTTTTTCTTCTTCTATCATTTCCTTTTTACTTTATTTTAAGAAGTGCAAGAATTGAAAGGAGATTCATGAAATTCAAACAACGTTTTGAATTTGAAAAATTATTTGTGAAACATGTTTCGGAAAAAGTCTGCAATTGCAAACATGTTAAGGAAGTCAAAACAACGTCCACGAATTCAGAAAATATTCATGAAACGTGAATATATTCATGAATTAGAAAAATGTTTGTGAAGTTAAAAAATGTTCATAATTTAGAAAAAATCATTCATTAATTTTTGGAAATGTTTTGTCGTTGAAATTTGGAAACTTAATTTAAAATAAAATTGAAAAAGGAAAAAACTAGAAGAAAACCGAAAGAGAAAACAGAATAAACAAGAGAACCAGTTTATGAACCAACCATCACTAGACAGGTGGAAGGAAGTCAGATAAAAAACAATGGGGCGTGCGGAGCATTGGGGGTATGCATTTGATGGCGTTCTCAAAGAAAAAAAGGTTATGTCATGTTACCCAATAAATAGAAAACACTAGTGCGGGACTGGGGTGCGTATATCTAGCTTTAAGCAGGTCCTACTTCCGTGTCGCTAAATCAAATGCCGCAGCGCTGTAGGTTTTGGACCAGCCTGTTAGCGCACATTTAAAAAAGCGAGAAGACAAAATGACAGAACCAGCACTTTAACCAAGGTCTCCTGGCTGTTGGGCAACTCTGCAATCCATTAAGTGCGTTTTTGAGTAGTTTTTCCTGATTGTTTTTATATTCTCATCAGTTTTTCTTGATTTGTTTATTTTTTCACCTTTTTTCCTTTCTTTCTTTTCATTCTGTTTTCTATCTTTTTTTACATTTTCTTTTGTTTATTTTTTCTCCTCCAGTTATTTTTTTATTTTTGTGTCTTTTTATAGGTTTTTCTTTGTGTCTTTTATTGTTTTATAGGTTTTCCTTCTTATTTGGTTTCCCTTTATTTCTTTTGTGTTTTGTTCTATATTTTTCGTATATGTCAAGAACATCTTTCTAATACATGCTTAAAAAAATTTCAATATAGATATAACATTTTTTAATACTTCCTCCATCCCAAATTAAGTGACTCAACTTTGTATTAACTTTAGTGCAAAGTTAGTACAAAGTTGAGTCACTTATTTTGGGACAGAGGAAGTATATGCTAAGCGTTTCTCTATGCATATATAGCCAACATTTTTTCTATACACATTTACAAATGCTTGATTAAAATTACTCAAATACTTTTTCAACATTTTTAATAGAGACGACACTCATGGATTCGGTGCCGGCAGACAACTTATGACAACATATGGACATGCAAATCAGCAATGGATGATGATCCGGTTGCACATAGTGGAGAGGACTGCAACCTTCACTTCTGCGAAGGTGCATCGGTTGTGGGCATATCATACGGGCAAACCTCGGCGACTAGTATCGTAGGCAAGAGTTTTAAATTACTTCACTGCCGGGTGCATCTATGTGCCGCCTCCAGCGAGTCCTATCCACGACTTGCCTGAAGAAGGCTGGTACTGGGCTGCCCAGTTAAGAAGTTCCACGCTGTACCGATGCCGCACTGATGTGACACATTTTTTCGTTTTATCCTTCTTTTTCCTAAATTTTTATGTTTGATTTTATTTCCTTTTTGTTTTAAAACATATATTCTTGGTACTAAATATATTTTTATGCATATTATAAAAAACTTTATGTCAAAATTTGAAAAATGTTAAATGTAATGAAAATTGTTTCTGACTTTTTGAAAATATCTTACGTTTGAGAATAAGTACTTGAAAACTAAAAAAATATACAATGTCAAAAAATTCTTGTGTAATTCAAATAAATGCGCGTTACATTGTAAGTAATGTTCACCAGTTTAAAAAATGTGTTCGTGACAGTTCCCTAAATGTTTGTACAATTCTAAATGAATGTTTGCATTGTATTTTAATTTTTTAAACATACATTAAAATTACTTTGAAAGTGTTTTAGAAAATGTTAATAATATGTTTGAAAAAGGCTAAACCCTTATAAAAATGCCATAGCAGTATACTAGAAATATATAACATTTAGAAATACAAATGGACATAAAAAGAAATATTTAAATTAAAACTTAATCATGTATTTAGAAAACTTAAGCATGTATATGAAATTTTACTGATTTATACAAAAAATATACATATGTTTACGATAAATAGAAAATAAAAATGTAAAATCAAACAGAAAAAGCCTGGGCAAACTTAAAAGCAAAACAAAGAAATAGAGAAAGAAACAAAGAAAATTAAGGAAGAAAGAAAAAAAGAAAGAAATCGAACAAAAAGGAAGACATACAAAAGGAAACTATGCAATACGCTGGAAACATGAAAGTTTGAGCCACAGTAAATGGAACCTCTCCTATGGGAGTTGCGCGCTGGGAGAGAAACCAGTGTGGGGTGCGACTCCCTTTTTCCGTTCTTTCTTTCTTTCTTTTCTGGGGCGATGCTACACGTCCACAGGCCGATAAAACAAAAATATCAAACATCTCCAGGGTCATGCGAGTCCGATTGACGCAAAAATAGCCATCCGATCTCCACAAACGTGTGCGTTGTCAGTTATTGTAATAAGTTGGTTGTTGCGATCTTCACTTTCCAATAGTTGTTTTGTTGCAAAACCACCCGGAGCGTTTTTTTTTGTTTGAAGGTGACATGTTATAATCTAATGTGTTATTTTTGGAAGAAAGGCCATGTGGTAGAAACATATTGCCAACAAGGGTTTTGTTATAGAAACTTTTTTTGTCTTTCACCTTTTTGCAACATAGATGATATTGCAGAAGGTTTTTTGCAACAATGATGATGTTGCAGAATTTTTTTTGAGAAAGAACTGACGAGGTTATGTACGCGCTGACTACTTGTTGGGGCTTCGCATGTTTGTAACACAGCCTGTGTTTCAAACCTTTAGTTGCAACATGCCCAATGTTACAAACTTGTTGGACCTTCTCGCATAGCATTGCATGCCGTATGATTAAAATCTAATCGGATGGCCACATAGGTGATGGATACGTGTGAGTCATCCGTCGATCGAAAGCTAGCGTTTCCTTCTGTTCTGTTCTTGTTTTTTTTCCTTTGCTTCTTTAGAAAAGTTAGTGTTTCCTCAAAGAAAGTGAGGGATTCTAGACAAAGTATAGAATTTCAAAAATGTTCAGTAATGCAAAAAAAAATCATGAATTTTAAAATATTCACAATGTAGGAATTAAACATTTTTTATTTTGATAACATTGTTTCACAATTATTTTAATGAACAAATGTGAATTTTTAATAAACATTTTTTGTATTTTCGGAGCAAAAAACAGATTCAATGTTCAATTTTTGAATTTTCTTAACAAAGTTTGAATTCGAGAACATTTTTCCACTTTGATGACCATTTTTTAATATGATGAACATTTTTTTAACTCATGAACATTTTGAATATGATGAACGAACTTTGAATTCAAGAACATTTTTATAATTCTATGAACAGTTTTAAATACGATGAACATTTTTTTAACTTCATGAACATTTTGAATATGATGAACAAATTTTGAATCCAGGATGGACGAGAACTGTCGGCATAGTGCCGCTAGGGTACTACTTTGGCGCTCACAGGCAAACCTGGCCAAACGGGCCGGCCCAGCGGCACGCCATGCCGGCACGGCACGCAGCCCGGCCTGGCACGAGCTAAACGGGTCGTGCCAGGCCCGCGACCCGCCTTGGGCCGTGCCTGGGCTGCCACCACCAGCACGCGGGCCGACACGACATGGCCCGATTAGCTCGTGTCGGCCCGCGACACGGCACGGCACGGCCCGTTAGGCACGCACGGCACGCCGGCCGGCACGACACACGGGGCAGGCCGGCAGGGAGCCGTTGTGGCCGGCACGGGCACAGGCGCAGGCACGTAGCCGCGCAGGGAGCCGTTGGCTGCCTGTCGCCTCGATCGGTGGGGGAGCGGGGGGAGCGGGGCTGGGGGATCGGGGGGATGGGGATTTAGGGGGGGTTAGGGGGGTTTAATAGGGATTAGGGTGTTTTTTTAATATAATGTATAAATTTAAAATTTTGACCGTTAGAGGGTCAAATTAGTTCGAAAATTATCAAATTTTTGCTATTAATAGGGCCACCCAGCCCACATATTTCTCACATCAAACATGGATGATCATGCCAATACTAGCTTCCCACTCTTCGATTTCGGTCTTGGGGTTGGGGATATGGATGATTATAGCCTCTTCCTCCGAGCGTCGATCCCACTACCATGTCCCCACCCATGCAACATGCCTATACCGAAAATCCCACTCTCGACCCCCCTCCTGAACCCGAATGTCAAACCAATTGTAGTAGCGGAACGGGTTCCTCCACCCGCCTAGGTGCAAGGAGAGCTCATCGTAGAACCTCCCCTGCGTGGGAATATTTCGATGAAGAAATATCCATGGTGGACGGTGTACGGAGGGTGACGGCAAGGTGTAAAAGGTGCCGGAAGGAACTAACCGGAGAAGCCAAGGCGGGAACCGGCCACCTGAAGAGGCATGCGGACGCCCACGCCAAGGCGGACGCAACAAGCGCGTCGAGCTCGGCAGGGGCAGGTATGCAAACTCAACTCAGGTTCAACCCTGATGGTACGGTAAGCAATTTCGTGTACGATGCTAATGTTGCGCGAAAAGGTTTATGCAGTTTTATTGCTTCTAATGATTTACCACTAAGCATTGGTGAATCTGACGGTTTTGTTGAATATATTCAAACTTGTCATAATCCTAATTATAGACCAGTTTCTAGACAAACTATAAGTAGGGATATTAAAAAGCTATACCTAACTGGTAAAGAGAAATTAAAAGAAGAATTTTCTACGTGCACTTTTTCAGTTTCGTTAACATCTGATATATGGACTGGTCTGGCTAAGCAAGACTACATTAGTGTAGTAGCTCATTATGTTAACGAACATTGGCATCTACAAAAAAAGAGTCATAGGATTTGAATTAATAGATGTATCACATAGTGGACAAAACATTACTGAAGTTGTACTCAAAGTTATGAATGATTTTCATCTTGCCGACAAGGTTTTCACAATAACTTTGGATAATGCTTCAGCAAACACCAGTGCAATGACCGCCCTCACTCCTATATTCTCCGTATATGCTGCATCCTTTTTAATGCATCAACGTTGTGCTTGCCATATCATTAATCTTATTGCTAAAAGTGCTTTACATTTATGTGAATCACACGCTGAATGCATACGCACTGCAATATCTTATCTTTCGAATTCAACTCAACGAATTTCAAACTATAAGAGATATTACATTGCTATAGGCACAACTCCTCATAAGTTTAATTCAGACATGCCTGTTAGATGGAACTCTACATATTTGATGCTTAAGGCAGTTATTCGAGACAAAGTTCCTTTCAATGGTTTCATTAATGCAAATTATGGGGCTGAACCTCTACTCACTACTGAGACTTGGCATGTTATTACATCATTGTATGCATTTTTTGAGTTGTTCTATGATGCAACAATAACTTTGTCTGGGGTTTATTACCCCACATCTTCTTTGATGGTGCATACCTTATTAGACATTGCTAGTCATCTGAAAGCATATGAAGGTGATGGATTGTTATTTAATGTTGTTGTCGACATGAAAACCAAGTGTTTACAATATTGGGAACATATTTCATTGTTGTATGCATTTGCATTTATCTTGGATCCTAGAGCTAAACTTGAAGGGTATCGTAGCGCACTCAATGTACTATCTGCATCCCTAAGTTTAGATTATACGGGTGACTTTAACATGGCTCGTGAAAAGCTTTATGATGTTTTTGCTAAGTATGAGCAAAAGTATGCTGGAGTCCGAATGCAACGACCTCCACCAGCACCTACTACACGTAAAAAAAGGGGAGCATGGAGCAAGATCTTTGGTTCTTCCTCCTCCTCTACCGCCGGAAGCTCTTCCACATCAACATCTGCGATTCAAGGTTGCGGGGAGTTAGCGAAGTACCTCAACAGTGACAAAGTCATGTTCGATTTAGATACTGAGGAAGACTTCAACATACTCCAGTGGTGGCAAGAACACAGACTTACATTTCCAGTGCTTTCGATATTAGCACGTGATGTGTTATCGGTATCCATCTCTACTGTGTCATCGGAGTCCGCTTTCAGCCTTGCTGGAAGAATAATTGAGGAAAGAAGAACTAGCCTCACTCCTGATATGGTGAGAACACTAATGTCCATGAAAGATGGGGAGCTATCAAGAAGGAGAGCCCAACACACTGTAGAAAACAAGGAACTGCTGGAAATGTTTGAAGATATGAACTTTGACGAAGACAACACGACATCGGAACTATCGGTAGATTAGTAGTGTAGTCCTTTTTCTGTTTCTTTTGTAATTTTTCTTATCTTTTTGTAATTCTAGAGCATGGCTTTGTACTCTTTTACTTCTTAGGGATGAAAGGTTTTAATGAGGCAGCCACTAATAAAGCTCAAGATTTATCCCACATGATGATACTTCATCTCCATTTATTTTTTTGTACCTAACGTGCCATTTTTCTATATTTTTTACATTTTTTTATCTTTTTCCTGTTTTTTCGCGAAAAAACATATATAATTGAATAAACGGGCCTGACATGCCTAACCGGGCCTGGCATGCCTAAACGTGTCTGGCGGGCCGCGGGCCGGCCCACTTAGCCACCGTGCCGTGTCTGGGCCAGCACCCCGGGTACGCGGGCCGACACGGCACGGCCCGATTAGTAATCGTGCCGTGCCGGGCCAGGTTGTGCCGGGCCATGCCGGGCCGGCCCGTTTGGCCAGGTATGCTCACAGGGAGAGCCAAGGGTACAATGAGGTTACCAGGTGTGTGGTCATTGGGTTTGTAAAGGGCATTAACCAGGAACTCAGAAAGACCGTAGGACACACCTGCAGTGCAACGAACATAACTAGCTCAAGCTTAACTTACAGACGATAGAAACAAATAGCAAGAGGTAGGATCATGAAGCGTAAAAAGTAGAAAGGCATAACAACTAGTTTATTACATACAACCACCAACATGGACGGCTGATTCTTCGTCAATCCATCTCGTTGATCCAGGTCCAGCTAGTGAGAGTGAGACCTGTTTTTTTCGAAACAAAGAAGACATCGCTGACATGTACTGGCCAAGAGGTCTGTGAAGATGGTTTTTGACTCGATCGTTGTCGTTGGCGCCCTTGGCTCCTTTTCATCCGATCTCGTCGCGTTAGGGCCAGTTCCAGTGTGGGTCGTTTGCTGGGATTCCAAGATATCTCTGCTCGGAGGTGAGCCACCGTGGTCTCCACCTCCCTAGCTGTAGCACCAATGCAATCAATGGTAGCACAGACTCGTGTAAGGCAAGTGAGATGCTCGATGGGGAATACCATATGTCCATCACCATGTGAAAAATCATCTGTTACAAAGACATTTCAATTTTTAAACTTATTTTAACTTCATACTTTTTGTGCGTTCAACATGCACCATCTAACATGTGCCATAGGAGCAAAAAGAATTAAATTAAAAACTATTTTTAAACTCAAGTTATTCACAATCTAGGGTTTGAAGCAAATTTGAACAAATTAAAATTTAAACCATTGAAATTTAAAAACTAATTTCACAAACACAAACTAGACAAAATTTTGAATCTAATGCAAAAAGAATCACTCAAAAACATCAAATATCCTAAAAGATATAAGCAATTTAAAACAGAAACTAAAAACAAAAAACAAATAGAAAAAACAAAAAAACTTTTAAAACCCTTTAGTACCGGTTGGTATCTCTAACCGGGACTAACGGTCTAGCCTTTAGTCCCGGTTGGAGATACGAAGCGGGACTAAAGGGGTCGATACCCTTTAGTCCCGGTTCGTGACTCCAACCGGGACTAAAGGCCTCCTTTAGACTAAAGGCCTCCTTTAGTCCCGGTTGGAGTCACGAACCGGGACTAAAGGGTATCGGCCCCTTTAGTCCCGGTTGGTGTCTCCAACCGGGACTAAAGGTCCCGCTCGAATCGGGACTAATGCCCGACCGGCGCCCTAGCCGCTCGAACCAGAACTAATGCTCACATTAGTCACGGTTCATAAGACAACCGGGACTAATGTATAGATCGAGATGTGACGAAAGCCCTTTTTTCTACTAGTGACACCACCCATTTGGTTTGTCTTGTTCAATCTTTTCGTTTCGCATAAAAATAATCATAAAGTTGCATATAGCACAGTTTCTGGGACTCACCAAGCAGGCTGTAATTTTATTTCCTAAACATATTTACTCTATCGATTGTATTTGCTGTGTGAGAATAAAATGTATTATTCTGTACTATCACCTACAGCGAGGTGCCAATACGAACTTTTTCAGTTCAGGTGCAATGAGTATAATTTTTTATTTATGATAAAGTATTTTTCCATCATGTGGCATCTGCATATCGAGCGAATGTGCACAATCATAGTCATTTGCTAATAAAGTAGGTCTACTGAATTCATGCTCCCGTCAAATCATGAAAGTCCGAACTTTCAACACTCCCCCTCATGTCTAGTCTTCTTTAATCCTTGACTTAGAATTGACCGAGGGCACGGTATATTTTTTTAATGTTGTGTTAGCAAGATTCCAAGACCCCTTGGTTTAGATACCATGCTGAATTAATGCTCCAGCCAATTCATTTGAAAGTCTGAACTGATAGAGAGAGAGGTGGGCATTATAACTCAACACCACAGTGATCAGGTCACTAACTATCATAACAGGAGATCGACCACTTCTATTTTCAACACCTCAAGCTAGCTCGAGATCCAAGGAAGATGATGGAGGGATCGTCTATGCTGCAAACAATGGATACAACTACAACAATGGAGGGGAAAGATGGTAACAATGCCCATTTTATCTTCCTCTTTACATAACTAATTTATGAAGAGAAGTCTTTACGGGAGAGTCCCTATCTTATGAAATGTCGTCCTGCTTCATCTACGAATGGCACCAATCCTCGTCAGGTGCGGGTGAATCACCCAACTAAAACTTTTTGGCCGCTATCCATACTCGTCTGCTTAATTACCGCACTAGGGTGCCAATTTGTTCCCATACTTGTACCCTACTTGATAAGAAAATGACCGGCCACACGGATGAGAGCATCGCAGAGCCGGAGCAGCACTCCCTCCTCGACGCAACCCTCCTGGTCATGTTGTTGCACCAGAGATGCACAAAGGAGGTCGCCGACGCTAGGTATATCTCTTTCTCCAACATGTGGGCATCATCACCGAACTTATCCATGGCAATTTGAGTGTCATTCTATTCAACCGCCACTCACATTCGTGTCATGGAGGTGGGAGGAGGAAGGTGCCGTTGTCTCGTCATGGTATCGTATGTTGGATGGTGACGAAAGGGAGCTATGACGCACAGGCGAGCGACAAGGATTAGGAAGGTTAGAGGAGGTGATGGCCACATGCGCATAACGCCTATGTCGAGCAGGGTCAAGTTCAACTGGGAAAATATGAGAGAGAGAGAGAGAGAGGGGGGGGAGGGAAGATAGATGGTGGGGTCAGGAATTATTATTTTTCATGGTGAGGTGCATTTCGTCTAGGGTTTTTGGTATGTTCTAGTTAATGACTGTTAGATCCAGGGTGTCATATACTAATGGGTATATGTGTTCACAGGTATGGGTTTTGCATTCCCCTACCTGCACTCGCTCTACTCGATTTCAAACCATTTTTACCAATTGTATACATACATGTATTTTTTTACAGTACCCTTACTTTAATGGAGTATTTACCCGCACGGTACAAGGGTAGTGGGTATCCATTGCCATGTTGTGTTCATCCATTTGATCATAACCATTATTTCTAGTTCATATGCAAATAGTCATAAGAGCTGTTTATCTCGGTAGCCTACAAAAATAATTATTTATGCACTATGAGTCAGCATATGACCATAATGTGCACACACATAAATATGTCTTGAGAATAGCTAGCAACAACTTGAGTAAATTTTCTCTTTCTCATCCAATAATGCAAGCAAAAGTTTTGTTTTCCACTTAACAAACTTGGTACCCTAACTAAAGAACTGGTGGAGGTTGCAACTCATGAATCTGTGTGGACCATGAGATGTACCTACCAATAGTTTTGTCTCATATATGCACGTCCCAACAGTTGATTATAGATGTACTAGGTAATGTACTCTACTTTATCATGCATGATTTCTATAAAATACTCCTTTGAATTAAAACCATGAGACTTACTTTGGAACGAAATCCTTAGAATTTCTGGAGGATTGAAATCCTTAGGATTTTTTCCTACGTTGGTCATATTGATTCATAGGATTGGATCCCATAGGATTTTTTTCTATGAAATATTTTGTACTCCCTCCGTTCCAAAATAAGTGACTCAATTTTGTACCAATTTTAGTAGTACAAAGTTGAGTCACTTATTTTGGGACAGAGGGAGTACTACATTTCATAAGAAATCTAACATCCACCCCAATTTTTTTTACAGTAACTTTGTTTTTCATGTGGCATTACACACCCATTGCTAATCCTATAGGACTCGAGTGGACATGCCACTCCAATCCTATACTTTTTCTATTCCTACGTTTTCAGAATCCTACGAATTTAAGAGGCCGTATATAATTCTACAACCATGCTCTTAGATTAGCTATAGCCTATAAATGACATGACAACTGTATATAACCAGTTCTTGTTATACTATTAACCATGTTCTTATCTACAACGCGGGACTGCAGCCTAGTTTCTGATACGAGTTCTATTTATTGTTTACTCATGACACTCAGAAACCAGCGCTGAACAGTCTATTCCTACGCAATTATGCAAAGATAGCTTATAACTTACAACCAGTGGGCGCCAATCTCCATCGTGGCTTGTAAAATAGGGCGTGGATCGTGTACTAGTCGGCCGTTGTGTCCCACGGAAGACAAGTTACAGAATTGTATATGCACAACACGTCACCCCGTGGTTGTCATCTAGGAGCCAATAATGCATGTTACATTATGGCACTCTGTTCCATAATGTAACTTTGCAGAATTATCACCAGATCGGTCGCTACTGCCCATCGCCTTTTCGGCATTCATGTTTAGCCCCTCTAGCCATAAAGAGGACAGTATACATTTTCAGCGCCCCTATGTATGCAAAAAAACAGTTGTTGGGACGCGATGAAATGTGGATAAACAATGAAAATATGCAGTGTGCAGTAATTATTTTCATACATAACAATTCCATCAGTTCAATTCGAAATAGTCTTCTGTCATATTAAGTTAAAAAGAAAAACTATAATGCGTAACTAGGGTATGTCATGGCTGAATAATATCCCGTCTGTTTTTTCAGGGTAAAGGTTATCAAGAAGACTTTTGATCGCAAAAAAGAGAGATGACGTTACACTGTCAAACCAATAAGAAGTGGACGGTTACATGTCCTATGTGTTATTATCACGCACCAGGCGTGTTACATTCATCGCGGATCAGAGCCCTTGATAGAAACCTAATGAATGGGGTCTTTTAATCTAAAAAGTAACATTGTGGGATAACAGGTTAACCGTAGCCTTTGTTTACGAGATGCACTTAATTGGTTGGTCTGCATGCAAGACGGAGTATAAAGGTTGGCAACAACAGAACTCACCCGAGAAATAACGCCCCTTGGAGAACCAGCAGTCACCTGCCGTTGAAACGACCCGCCCATTAATTGTTCCGATCACTCCCTTCGGCAGGCTCGCTTGCCCGCTCGTTCACTCATTGATTTTTTTCGCTCATTCTTTGCTACAGTTGGTATCACTAAGAAATGCAACAGTTGGCATGTTGTCCAGGTACAAAATCGATCGGTTTAGTTTTTGTTCTCAAAAGTTTTGAAAATTTAATGGATTATAATTTATTTTGAGAATTTTAAAAATATTCGGGAATTTGAAAAAAGGGCAGACAAATTACAATTTGTACATCAATTCAAAGAAGGTTCGCATATTCAGACAAATTCTCACAGATTCAAAACTGTTTGTGAATTTTAAAATCCTTACCAGATTTTCAAATATAACGGATTTGAATTTTTTTCTGGAATTTAGGAAAAGCACGAAAATTTGAAAAATGATGAATTGAAAGGGCTCAAATATTTGAATTTTTAATGAATTTTAGAAAATTACACGACTTTCAAATGGTTCACGTATTGAAATAATTCACCGATTTGAAAAAAGTTCATGAATTTGATAATTCCATGCGAATTTAAAAAAAATTGTGGATTCGAATGAAAACTATCATTTTAAGAAAGTTTGCTAATTTGATTTTTTTCAGAAATTTACATAATGTTGGTGAAAGTTCAAAATGTTCATACGTTTAAATAATGTTCATGAATACTGAACAAAAACTGGCCTAGTTGGAGCGGGCCATGTCGATCCCCTTGTAATAACCCATAAAATGTGCGCTTTGTACCAGTGGGACCTACTATTGAGCGCGCAGAGCACTGGGAGGGGGAATCCCTATTTGACGCTCTTTGCGTCAAATTGCTACGGCTACGCACAGGCGAAGCGACCAGATGACTTGATGGCGACAAGATGATGCAGTAATTCTTTTTTCTTTTTATTCTTTATTATTTTTATGTTTCTTTTTTCAGTTTCTTTATTTTTCTTTTTTTCAGATTATTTTCTGTTTTTCCACTATTTATTTCATCATCTATTTATTTTTAATTCCTCTATCTTCTCTTTCTTGTTCTTAAAAAATTCAAAAAAAATCCAGAAGCTAAAATTTGTTCCTATTATTATTTGTTATCCGCAAGTTCCAAAAATCATTGCATATTTTTAAAAAACTTCGCCTTTAAAAAGTATTCAGAATTTTTAAAAACTGTTTGGCTTTTAAATTTTGGTTCATGATTTTTTTAAAAAAATCCTGTTGAAAAACAAATGTTCGTGTTTTCGGATGGGTTTGGGAGCTTCATAAAATGTTTTAATTTCAAAAATTGGACGAAATTTTCGAAACAAATTACCTTTCAAAAAATAAATTGGAAGTTTAAAGATGTTCATATTTACGAATTTTGTTTGGAAGATTTTGAATTATCGGAACAAAATTTATAACTTCATCAGATTTTGAAATTTAGTAAACATTGTTACTAAAAGAATACACATATTGATACATGGGGAATCTTTTAAAAATTTCGACCAAAAGTTTGAAAACACGAACAGTTTTTAAAATTTGTAAACTTGTTTTGAAATAAGAACATTTCTCTTCAATTGTTAATAAATTTAAAAACAGAGATTGTTTTGGAAATTCCTGGACAAGTTTGGAAAGACAAACATTATTATGAAAATTGTGAACTAATTTTGAGAATGAGACTATTTTTCTAAACACGAACATTTTCCGAAAATCATGAAAAAAAATTGAAAAGGAGAACTATTTTTGAAACACAAATATTTCTATGAAACATAATTTGTTTTTTTAAAACAATGACAGTTTCTTTAATGCGTGAATTGTTTTTCAAGACATAGACATTTTTGAAAAAGTGTGCAGTTATTTGAATACGAGAACAATTTTTGAAACACTGACATTTTTGAAAATATAAAAAACAATTAAAGCAGGAATATTTTTGGCAATTGCTGGTTATTTTTTGAAGCACCAATATTTCAATAAAAGTTGTGAACAAAATGTTGAACACGATGATATTTTTTGAAATTCGGAACAAGAAATTGAATATATCAGACAAAAGAAAATAGGAAAAGGAAAAAAATAAAAAAATGGAAATAAAAAATAAAAACAGAAACAAGAACATTTTATGACAAACAAGAAATGTTTTTGAAGATCTCAAATATTTTTGAAAGTTATCACCCAATTTTAAAAAATCACCATTTCTTGAAATTTAGAACATTTTTTTAAAAGCACAGACGTTTTTTCAAATTTAAGAAGAATTTTCAAGTATGAACTTAGTTTCAAAAAGATAAAATAACCATGAATTAGAATAAGATAAAATCTTCCGAACAAACTGGAAACTGTGACTATTTTTTGGAATTGTAATATTTATAAAAAAAAGAACATTTTAAAACAGATGGAAAAGAAAAAAAGCAAAGAAAAAGGAACAAAAAAAAGAGGAAAAAGGAGAGAAAAAAACAAGAAAGAAGAAAATCAAAAAAGATACATAAATGGAAACAGAGAAAGGAAGGAAAAACCGGTTCATGATCCTTCCAGAAGGCTGGGAATCTCTAGAAGGTTCCCAAATCCGGGATTGCATAAACGATTAACAGTCAGGCCCACATCGTGTTGCTGTGCGAAACCTACACAATTTGACGCAGGGTGAGGATTTCCTGGGAGGAACGGTGGCTCCCACAGTGCACGTGATTTTCAAAATTTACGGTATTTTAAGTTCGTGCATTCCAATATTTTGTGTCATTGGATTTACGGTATTCAAAATAGATTTAGGACGCTAATTAGGATGGGATCTTAATTATGCCTTATTATTGTCCCTTTGGGTATGTAGAAGTAATTTAGTTTTCAATGGCACAATGTCTTGTTCTTTGCAGGTTAATTTATGATCTACGCACTCTCTTATTACATATTGCTCGGAAGAAAAGAAGCATGTACTAAGATGGAATCTGACTGAACACAAAAAAGCGCATGAAAATGCAAAGGGTCAACATAACTGACAGGTTCCTCACCTTTTGCTGATGGAGGCATCACACTGTTCCCAGCACTGGACAGCTCCGGCGCAGCATGACTGGGTTCTGAAATTATTATTTTCTTCATAGCTGGATTTAGTTTGCTCATTGAACATGATTGGACTTGCTGAATAGCTGAATATTCTTGTATAGAACCCAGGTAGTCCCCCGCGGAACTGAGTTTGCTCATGAACTTGATTGGACTGGAAGGATTATGCATTTGTCCATACGGAGTTTTTCTCTTTTGATCCACCTACTGAGACCATCACGTAGTGAAGATTCGTTTTTTTTATACGTACTCAATGCCAGGCCATGTAAGAGATCTCTTGTCTGATGCCATCCTATGTAACTGCACTCCTATTCCAAGAGTTCAGCGTGACAAATCAATTGCATTCCGTTCCCGCATATGATACATACCAACAAAAAACAATCACACAAAGACCAAAAACCCAACATGATAAGTAGTGGATAGATTCCGGCAGACCATCGACAATCAAAACAGAAATACAAAAGCTTTTGTGCATCATATTAAGTTACGAAGTCACGTTCAACATTGAGTGCATTTGTTCGTTTCCTGCAACATATTCCGGAGAAATGTTTGTCAGATTTGTCCGCTATTGGCAGGCATGACCCTTTGTGTCCTTGCATCTTCCCACAAATCACAGTACGTAGTGACCCAACTTTCTGGATCATTCGTAAAATAGGGTGTTCATAACTCGCTTCGCTGCTTAGCTCGAGTTGAGCTTTGTGCCAATGACGCAACAGGTCATCTAGTAGTAATAATACTTGTGGAATACCGGCTAAAATACATCTCTCTTATATACCAACTGGAATAACAAACCAATCATCCTCAAAGATTGTGAGGGGCTGCATGCTTGACAGTACTCAACTCCATGATGGGAGCTTCTATTCCAAGGAAGGAAGTGAGCATTTTATTTTACAGAAAATGTCTTTTTCATCCCTCAATATACTGAGAAGTGTGACTCTCGTCCCCGAGCTTTTAGGGCATCTCCAAGGCTGACCCGCAAATTTTTCCGGTATATGTCCGTTTTTGTGTCTGGACGTGTTCCGCGGACATGATGTGGGACGAAGCCATCCAACGCTTTACAAAGTATCTGGCTGGGAGGGGGGGGGGGGATAGGTGGGGACCATGCATATGTGAAGGAGGAAAAGTAAGTGGGACCATGCATGTGGTGGGCTATTGTGTTGTGGTGTCCAATTAGGTGGAGAGAGGGAGAAGAGGGGGATCATGCATGTGTGGTTGGGAGGAGGGAGAGAGAGAAGAGAGGGACATATTGGTCAAAATGCATGTCCGGACTCCCGCAAAGCTCGGAAGCGGCTCCTCTGCCGTGCCCTGTGTGCCATTGGGCCACTGACATGTGGGCCAGGTTCCTAACGGGCCCGCATGTTAGTGATAGAATGGTAGGGTGCCGAACGACCAGGATCCTCATGCGAAAAGCTCCCCCACGTTTGTCTCCATTTTGTCTGAATCCATACGTCGGGACTGCTAGCGGATATATGCAGGTCTCCGTTGTATGGCAAAAATGGTCCGGACACATACAAGAGGTTTGGGG
Organism: Hordeum marinum; assembly: GCA_022496015.1. Taxonomy (NCBI): domain Eukaryota; kingdom Viridiplantae; phylum Streptophyta; class Magnoliopsida; order Poales; family Poaceae; genus Hordeum; species Hordeum marinum. The sequence continues at coordinate 4,458,779 of CM039677.1, read as the reverse complement.
CTCCGTCTTGGAGATGCCCTTAGTGGTGCAACTTTTCACTCAACTTTTTTTTTTTGACAAGCTAAAACTTTATTTCTCATATGATAGACAAGTCATTTACAGGAAGATGAGAAACAAAGTCTGGGGTAGAACTTTCCCAAATCTCTGAAGATCTAGTATCAAAGGAGTATTTAACTATCATATCTGCCACTCCATCTGCCCCCTCGGAAGGTGTCATTTTCATTCCGTTTTTGCAAATCTGCAGTCATTTGTTTGCACTCCATAACTACAACTTTGGAATCTCAACTCTTAACTAACCACTAAGCAGCCCCTCTGACTAGGTCAAACCTGGTTTATCTCTTACGTAGAATGGTCAAAGCAGCATTGGCCAGGATACATACACAATCCAATTGTCAGCGTGACAACTTGCAAAGTCGCTCACAGAGTCGCATGCGACCGTGATCTCCTCCGTGCCTCCCTCCCTCCTTTACATGTTGGATTGATTGGAGTTGGTAATATAATTTGTCACCTTGTGTTTTGAAAAAGGAAAGTAAACGAGAGGTGACAGGTTCGTTAAGCGCATGTAGTTACCACTTTGTACACACATCTTGTTACAGCTTGTACTCCACTTGTAGACACATTTAATTTGCCTTAGTGAGATTTGGACGATGAAACGCTTTGGACGATGTATATGCGAGTTCTTAGCTAGGCAGTAGTGATTGATGTATTTGGACGATGAAACGCTTTGGACGATGTATATGCGAGTTTTTAGGTAGGCAGTAGTGATTGATATATTTGGACGATGAACGCTTTGAACGATGTATATGCGAGTTTTTAGCTAGGCAGTAGTCACTACTAGAAAAACGGCTATGGCTAATATGGACATTAATGACGCACTAATGGCGCATCCGGCGTGTGGTGCGCCATTACTAGTTTTGTCCTGGCCCCACACCCTTCCCAGACTTAGCAGTGGCGCATCAAGGGAAAGTGCGCCCACGGTGTGCCACTACTAACAAAAAAAAATCGATTTTTTTTTTCAAAACTAGTAATGACGCACCATACACCAGGTGCGCCAGTAGTGACCCTGGTTACCAATGGCGCATTCTTAGGAGGTGCGCCATTGGTAACCTGAGAGCAGTTAGATATTTTTGACAGCCACCTACCACACTCACTTTTCTCACTTCATTCTCTCCACCTCTACCAAGCTTGGTCTCGGCTGCCTCCTCCTCCTCACCTCATTTGCACCATAGATTCACCCAAATTAAGTGGTTAAATTTCCTATTTTTGATAGGTAAGTAAGGGGAAAGCTTTCTTTATGTTCTAGATCTACTTTTTTCTCCCTCCAACGTACACACTTTTTATGGCCTAGATCTACATATGTTTATGGTGTTACATATGTTTGTGTTTGCAGGTACCGGTATTTGAAATGCGATAGTTTCTAATATTTTGTGGAATGTTGATTCATTTTCGTTTCGACGAGAATTTGGCACTATGCATTCTTTTTGGTCCTATTTTTAGGCAAAGTCATGCCAATTTTTTTCTAAAATATCGTTTTGCTCTACCCCGCAGGCGACCATGGTCCGCATGATGACCGAAGGCATCGTGAATAGGTTTTTGAGCTCCGCAAAGGCCGAGATGCTTCAAAAGAACGAGACGGAGATAAGATGTCCGTGTCGAAGATGCAAGCTGAAGAGCCTTATGGACCCGGATTCCAGATAGGTGCAGGACCACCTGCTCGTGCGTGGTTTCATGGATGGCTATCAGTGGCAAGGTGATGAAGATGATTATGAAGTCGTCCATGGGGGGCGGGCAAGAAATAAGGAATGGCAGCAAGACAATAGCGGCGAGGGCGGGCGAGAAGACGAAGAATCTCCAGGACATGATCACGAAGTAGATGCAGGACACAGTCATCATGTAGAAGATGCCGCTCATGATGATGAGGAATATCAAGACGAAGGGCATGATCATGAAGATGAAGATGCCGAAGCAGACGACGATGGACCATCGATGGGCTGGGTGCAGGACCCTCATATTCAAGAGCTGCTTCTCAAGCAGACGGGTAACGCAAGAGCTACCACCCGAGAGAAAGCCAAGCTGGATCAACTGGAGATAGACGTGGTTACTCCATTGTATGAAGGATGCAGGCCCGAGGTTACCCGCCTGAAAGTAACGCTCATGGCTCTGGAGATGAAGGTAAAACACAAAATGACCGACGCATGCTTCGACGAGAACATGTCATTCTGGCACGAATGTCTTCCCAAGGGGAACAAGTGCCCGACCAGTTTCGAGGAGGCGAAGAAAATCATGTGTCCTCTGGATTTACCGCATGTGAAATACCATGTGTGCATGAATGATTGCATCATTTATCGGGACGAGCACGCGGAGTCTACCATATGTCCGGTGTGCGGCGTCACTCGATACAAGAAGAGGAAGAAAGCTCCTCGAAAAGTGGTGTGGTACTTTCCGATCACCCCTCGTCTGCAGCGGTATTTCGCGGACCCTAAGCAAGCAGAGCTCCTGCGTTGGCACGTGGATAGGGAGGAGAAGAAGTGAGAAGATGACGAAAATGATCCGAAGATAAATAAAAAAGACAAGATGCTGAGTCACCCTAAGGATGCGAGCCAGTGGCAAGCGTTGAACTTCGAACACCCTGAATTTGGGGACGATCCAAGGAACATCATGCTGGGCGCGAGCACCGATGGAGTCAATCCGTTTGGTAGCCAGAGAAGCACACATAGCACCTGGCATGTGTTTGTGTGGATGTACAACCTTCCCCCTGGATGTGCATGAAGAGGAAGTACATTCACATGAGTATGCTAATTGAAGGGCCGAAACAACCAGGGAACGACATCAATCTATATCTGGGGCTGCTGAAAGAGGAGCTAGACACGCTGTGGAAAACGCCAGCCAATACGTGGGACGCCGCAGCGAAACAATATTTCCCTATGACACTACTGGAATCAGGGTCTTTGCCATCTGCTAGATCTTTCCCGTCTGCCAGCTGATGGCAAAGAGGTTGTTTGCCGTCTGTCTCTCAAAAGCAGATGACAAAGAACCAGCTGATGGCAAAGAGGGTCTTTGCCATCTGCACTTCTTTTCCGGCTGCCGGCTGATGGCAAAGAACTCTTTGCCGTCTGCCAGCAGACGGCAAAGAGGTGGGGTGGGCCCCGTGGAGGCCACTTAACGGCAACGGCCAACCCACTTCTTTGCCGTCTACTGGCAGACGACAAAGAAATCTTTGCCGTCCGCCAGCAGACGACAAAGAGGTGGGCTGGGCCCCGTGGAGGCCACTTAACGGCAACGGCCAACCCACCTCTTTGCCGTCTGCCAGCAGACAGCAAAGAGGTGGGACCCTAACAGCCCCACCTCCTCTCTTTTTTCTCTCTCTCCCTCTTTTTCTTCTCTATCTCCTCTCCCGCGCCCTCCCCTCCGGCCCGACCCTTCCCCGCCTCCTCTCCCTCCCCCGCCGGCCGCACACCGCTCACAGCCCACCCCCTCCCCCGGCGCCCGAGCCCCGTCCGCCCACGCCCCGGCCCCCCCCCCCCTCGAAGCCCGCCCTCCCGCACGTCGCCTCTCCCCCGCCCGCCGTCCGCCTCCCCCCCCTCCCGTCCCGTCCGCCCCTCGTCCCTCTCCCTCCCGCCCTACGCCCCCCGCTCGCCGCCGCCACGCCCCGCCACCGTCCTCGCCCTCCCTCCCCGCCATCCAGCCGCGCCGGTTGACCTCCCCTCCGGTGAGCTCCACCACCCTCCCCCCCTTTTTTCTTTTTCTTTTTTTGCTTTTATTAGTTGTATTCGTTAGTTAGTTTAAAAATAAAAAAGAAAAGAACAAAAATAATATAAGAAGAAAAAGAAGAGGAAGAGAAGAAAAAAGAGAGAAGAAGAAAGAGAAGAAGAAGAAGAAGAAGAAGAGAAGAAGAAAAGAGAGAGGAGAGAGAAGAAGAAGAGGAAAAAGGAAAGGAAGAGAAAGAAAAGAGAGAGAGAAGAAAAAAGAAGAGAAAGAAAGAAGAGAGAAAAGGAAGAAGAAGAAGAGGAGGAGGAGAGAAAAAAGAAGAGAGGAAGAAGGAAGAAAAAGAGAAGAGAAAAAAGAGGAGAGGAGAGAAGAAGAAGAGGAAAAGGAAAGGAGGAAGAAGAAGAAGAAGAAAAAGAAGGAAAGGAGAAGAAGAGAAGAAGAAGAAGAAGAGAAGAAGAAGAAAAAAAGGAAGAAAAGGAAGAAAAGGAAGAAGAAGAAAAGAAAAAAAGAGGAAAAAACCCGACACCGACCACGACCCGACACCCCGACCCTGACCCCGACCCGACACCCGACCCCGACACCCGACCCGACCCAACACCCCGACCCCGACACGGCACCCCGACCCCGACCCCGACCCCGACCTGACACCCCGACACCGACACGGCACCCCGACCCCGACACGACCCCGACACGACACCCCGACACTCCGACATGGCACCCCCGACCACGACACAGCACCCTGACCCAGACACGACACCCCGACACCCCGACCCGACACCCCGACCCCGACACCCCGACCCCGACACGGCACCCCGACCCTGACCTGACATCCTGACACCGACACGGCACCCCGACCCCGACACGACCCCGACACGACACCCCGACACTCCGACATGGCACCCCCGACCACGACACAGCACCCTGACCCCGACAGGACACCCCGACACCCCGACCCCGACACCCCGACCCCGCCCCCGACCCCGACCCCAACACGGCACCCCGACCCCGACCCCGACCCCGACCTGACACCCCGACACCGACACGACACCCCGACCCCGACACGACCCCGACACGACACCCCGACACTCCGACATGGCACCCCCGACCACGACACAGCACCCTGACCCCGACACTCTGACATGGCACCCCCGACCACGACACAGCACCCTGACCCTGACACGAAACCCCGACACCCCGACCCCGACACCCTGACCCCGACCCCGACGCCGACCCGACACCCCGACCCCGACACGGCACCCCGACCCCGACCCCGACCCCGACCTGACACCCCGACACCGACACGGCACCCCGACCCCGACACGACCCCGACACGACACCCCGACACTCCGGCATGGCACCCCCGACCACGACACAGCACCCTGACCCTGACACGACACCCCCGACACCCCGACCCGACACCCCGACCCCGACCCCGACCCCGACACGGCACCCCGACCCCGACCCTGACCCCGACCTGACACCCCGACACCGACACGGCACCCCGACCCCGACACGACCCCGACACGACACCCCGACACTCCGACATGGCACCCCCGACCACGACACAGCACCCTGACCCCGACACGACACGCCCGACACCCCGACCCGACACCCCGACCCCGACACCCCGACCCCGACCCTGACTCCGACCCGACACCCCGACCCCGACACGGCACCCCGACCCCGACCCCGACCCCGACCTGACACCCCGACACCGACACGGCACCCCGACCCCGACACGACCCCGACACGACACCCCGACACTCCGACATGGCACCCCGACCACGACACAGCACCCTGACCCCGACACGACACCCCGACACCCCGAGCCCGACACCCCGACGCCGACACCCCGACCCCGACCCCGACCCCGACCCGACACGCCAACCCCGACACGGCACCCCGACCCCGACCCCGACCCCGACCTGACACCCCGACACCAACACGGCACCCCGACCCCGACACGACCCCGACACGACACCCCGACACTCCGACATGGCACCCCTGACCACGACACAGCACCCTGACCCCGACACGACACCCCCGACACCATATATTTTTCGATTTTTCGATTATGAGTTAGGTCGTATATTTTTCGATTTTGTTATGCAAAACATCATATATATTTGTGTTAATCAGGTGGATTTAAAATGTGCAGTTGTTTCGTCGCTGCGAGGGTGTGGTGTTTGACGACCTCCCCGTGCGTTCGACGAGCTCCGCCCTTGCTTTCCTTGGTGAGCACAAATGACATCTCCTCCTCCGCCCTACATTTGCTCTGTTCCGGTATTCGTGCCAATGAAACTGGCTAGCTATAGGTGTCAATCATCAGTATGCGTAACCACTATGCGTCTCCCGTTCGAAAGGGTTACATCTATAAATATGCATGCATTTGCATATTTATAATCGTGATTCTTTCGAATTGTCCAACGTTATCCATGGACAGCCCAAGTATGTGTAGATTGGGTTCGTTTTCCTATATGTTCTGCTCCGGATCCGATGCAGAATTTCGTCAGTGCCTCCCTGTTGTTCTCCGGGTACACATCCTCTCTGCTTATTGCCGAGACGTGTATCAGGAGAACAGCAGGGAGGTGCTGCTGAAATTTTGCGTCGGATCCGGAGCAGAGCATGGGAAAACGAAATCAATCTACACATACTCGGGTGGGATTAGGACCTATCTTTACCTATTAGCATGTAGGTTGCATGGACGTAATAGAACTGACAAACTCCATTAACTGATGGATATGGTTTGCTTAATTATGTATATATTTATTGTCTGTCCAGTAGGAAGTCAATATGAGTGATCGTGCGTGGATGTACACCGGTTACACTAGTCAGAAAGTTTGGACCGGCGAATGGTTAACAAAAACCAAAGAGTTTGTTAGAGCCGCATTTGCTAATGGCCAGAGATTAAGATGGTGCCCCTGTGTCCGGTGCGACAACTTTAAAAAGAGGGACGAGCTTGAAATGAGTAAACACCTACAGAAGTTTGGTTTTACGCCTGGTTACACGGTCTGGACATTTCATGGTGAGTCTGCCCAACGTGCCAGACCTAAGGTGGTTCGTCGTCGCACTGACGAGCATGGTACCGGGATGGAAGACATGTTGCAAGACTTTGACGATGCTCGGGACTCGGACGAGGAGATGGAGGCATCTGCAAAGGCCTTCACTGAAATGTTGGAGTCCTCAAAACATCCTCTCCACAAGCACACTGAGCTTTGTCAGCTGGATGTCATCTCACAAATCATGGCTTTGAAGGCTCAGTTCAACTTGGGTAGAGAATGCTACGACGCGATGATGACAGTATTCGGACGATTTATACCCAAAGGCCATGTGCTACCTGCAAACCTGTACCAGTCAGACAAAATCCTCCGTGCTCTTAAGATGCCCTATGAGAAGATACATGCCTATGAGAAAGGATGTGTCTTATTTAGGCACCAGTATGAGGACTTGAACTATTGTCCCATTTGCGAGTCATCCAGGTATGTTGTGGTAGACAATGGTATGGGTGAGAAGACGCATACCAAAATACCCGTTAATGTTCTTCGGTATTTGCCAATCGTACCAAGACTTCAACGTCTTTTCATGGTCAAAGAGACGGCCAGACAGATGACATGGCACAAAACGGGCAAAAGAACCGAACGTGATGCAGATGGGAATGTGATGATGGTGCACACATCGGATGGTGAAGCGTGGAAGCGCTTCGATGCATTACATAAGGAAAAAACGGCAGATCCAAGGCATCCTCGAGTCGCCGTCAGCACGGATGGGTTCAGTGTGTATGGTCAGACGGCAACCCAATACAGTTGTTGGCCCGTGTTTGTCATTCCACTCAATCTCCCCCCCCGGACAGATTATACAAAGAAAGAACATTTTCCTGACGTTGATAATTCCAGAGCCCAACTATCCGGGGAAGAATATGAATGTGTACATGCAGCCGCTTAAGGACGAATTGCAAGAAGCTTGGGATAATGGGTTCAAGACATACGACACCTTTAGCAAACAGAACTTCATAATGCGTGCCTGGTACATGTACTCGACGCATGACTTGCCGGCGTATGCGCTATTCGTTGGCTGGTGTGTACATGGAAGGTTCCCGTGCCCCACATGCAAGGGAGCTCTTGAGTTTCGTTGGCTGAAGGCAGGGCACAAGTATAGTTGCTTTGACTTGCATAGACCGTTTCTGGATCCTCACCATAAGTTCAGGAAAGACAAGAAGAACTTCATGAAAGGTACAGTTGTCAAACACTCTGCACCACCTGCGTTAACAGGCCAACAAACCCTAGATCAGTTAAACGCTCTCGAGCCAGATCCAGCGTGTCCAGGGTATTTCAAGGGGTATAATAAGGAACACGCCTGGACTCACAAGACATGCTTATGGGATCTGCCTTACTTCAAAGACCTCCTTTGCCCACACAACATCGACGTGATGCACACCGAAAAGAACATCGCCGAAGCCATTTTTGGCACATTGTTCGGCATAGAGGGGAAGTCAAAGGATAATCCTAAGGCTAGAGTCGATCAAGAGAAGCTATGTGATAGACCGTTACAAAACATGCAAGATCCGAAAGGAAAGCGGAACTGGACGAAGCCAAAGGCATGGTTCAATCTTGGAAGGCCAGCTATGAGGGAAATTATTCTGTGGGTGAAAATGCAGTTGATGTTCCCCGATGGGTATGCAGCAAATCTAAAGAGGGGAGCGAGTCTTGAAAAATTGAAATATTTGGTCTAAAAAGTCATGATTGGCACATATGGATTGAGCGGATAATGCCGGTGATGTTGCGTGGCTTCATCCCTGAGGATGAATGGCTAGTACTGGCAGAGCTGAGCTATTTCTTCCGTGTTCTTTGTGCGAAAGAACTATCGCCTGGCCTCCTCGAAGAAATGGAACAATTGGCGCCGGAGTTGATCTGCAAGTTAGAGAAAATCTTTCCGCCGAGCATGTTTAATCCAATGCAGCACTTGATTTTGCATCTCCCGACCGAGGCAAGATTGGGAGGGCCCGTGCAAAATCGTTGGTGCTTCTCAACTGAGAGAATGCAAAAGACGCTTCGAGCAAAATGTAAAAACAAACGTAGAATTGAAGCATCGATGGCCGAGGCATTTATCACTGAGGAGGCGGCAAACTTCGTGACAACACACTACGAAGCCAAAAATTGTCATTTGCATAATCTGAAGCCTCGGTACAATGCTGACGACCCTAAAAAGGGTTGATCCAACCTCAGCCTATTCAAAGGGGATCTTGCACCAGCCAGTGGTTCCAAACCAGTACCGTTGGGTGTCGAAGAATGGCGGACCATTTCGCTCTATCTCTTCAACAACCTAACAGAAGTGCGGCCGTACATCGAGTAAGATCTCCATACATTGTTTCGCAATTTCTAATTCCTTTGAACTGCTCTTATTCCGGGATATTTGATGCAGTCGATACGTCGCCATATTCTCGTATGGAGCGGTGATACAAAAGGATTCCGTTGAAGAGTATGAGCTTCTGGCAAAGCAAGGAGGCGCCTATCCCGGTTTCATCTCTTGGTTCAAACAAACGGTAATTTCCATTAGACCATTTCATTTCTTTGGCTAATTTGCGACTAATGCAACAATCCTTTCGTATTAAACTTGTAGGCTAATTCAGAGATTATGGATGCCGAATTGAGACAAATAGCTAATGGTTTTGACTATAAGGTTCGTTCATTTGACAAATACGACATCAACGGGTATCGCTTTCGTACCTATGGCAAAGAGCTATCTATGGCCGACCGAAAGTCTACAAATTGTTGTGTCTCTGCTATCGGCGAAGGAGGTATCGAGTATTATGGAAGAGTTGAAGCAATTTATGAACTTCAATTCTATGGTGAAAACCCACCAAACTTCGTAGTCTTCAGATGTTATTGGTTCCAGCCGAAGGATACTAGAAGGACTCATGAACATATAGGTCTAGTCGAAATCAAACAAAGCACCCATTTGGATGTTCCCGATGTCTATATTACGGCTCAACAGGCAACCCAAGTTTTCTATCTACCGTGGGCCTGTCAAAGTGATTCAAATCTCAGTGGTTGGGATGTCATTTATGAAGTGCCGCCACGTGTTAGACCACCTCCCCCAATGAAGAGGATTATGACCAAGACACATATGACGAAGGAGAATTCTTCCAAGAAACACGTCTTTCCAAAAAACGTTTCAAGAACCGCTCAACTGTACCCCTGAACATTGAAGTAGACAGCGATAGTGAATCCGACTTCACCCCTAAGCCGGAACAAGAAGAGCCGGAACAAGAAGAAGTTATTGTTGCAGATGACCTTTCAATGCTTGAACAATTACGTAAAGGAGGCCTTCCACATGTTGATGCATTTATTAATGATGATGATGAGCTCATCACTGATAGTGATGATGATGATGCATTTAATGATCCCGGAGCATATATAGACGATTCAGAGTAATATTAGTAATGTCAGGTTTTCAATTTTTTATTATGTTCATGATGATGATACTCTTAAATTATGTACATAGTCTTCATGTCAGTTATTCAAATTCTTTATGTTATACTAATTTCGTTTACTTTTTGTCATTGCAGGTGTTGAAAGGATGGTGGGCAAGGGTCCAGAGCGCTCCGAGCCTCGTGCGAGCGCTCCTGGGAGGGGTGCTTCCATTATTCTAGCATAGCCCCTCCGGAGAGCGCTGCTAGACAGTATGCAGTCAGCACCGGCAGGCACTTCTTCTTCGGCCGACAGAGGTCGGGGGAGGATGAAGAAGGCTGCTAGAGGTGGACGTGGCAGCGGGAGAGGTAGGAAGGCTGCTACGCCTTCCTCGCCGCCACCCCCAGCTGATTCACCCGGCCACAGGACCACTCCGTCTGACGTGGACCCGTCTCGGACTCCGGTCCATGAGCCTCCGGTCGTCGATTCTTCGGCCCACCAGACTCGGGTCGCGGATCCTTCGCCCCACCAGACTGGGGTCGCCGATCCTTCGCGCCACCAGACTCGGGGCGCCACTCCTTCGCCCCACGTGAGTCCAGTCCCAGAGTCTTCGCCCCGGAAGACTCCGGTCCCGGAGTCTTCTTCGCACGAGACTCCGGATGCTAGTGGCCCTACTGATGATAGCGAGGACACCTTCTCTGATGATAGCTACAGCGAGGGCGAGCTGGTTGACAAGGGCAAGAAGATCTACCAGCGTGGCGGTACAAAGCTCCCGCCCGTGCCGACGACCCCCGACCAGAGGTGGTTGATACATCCTAATGGGTTGAAGTAAGTGAATTTACTCTTTTTTAACCTTTTGCCTTCATGTTTCTTCCAATTAATATCTAATGCATTGGCCTTGACATACTGCAGGGGCTGGGAACACCCCCGTGGTGTCCGCAGGCCCAACCAGGTCCTTGGTGTGCTTTGCCGGCAGCACTTCCTTGGGTGGGTCACGTTGCCCGGTGAGGGTCAGGTTCCACAGCTAGCACTTAGCTGGGAGCTGTACGAGGCTGCCTCGGCCCCGCCAGGGGAGATGGTCGCCGGTGTCGAGTGCGAGACGGTGGCCGACATTGTGTTCCGTCGGTTCTGGGTAATTTCTCCTTTACAGAATTAAAGATCAACACTATGTAGTGATTTTACTAATCAGTGTTGTCTTGTTTGACTGCAGACCTTCTACAGGATTTCAGATGGAGAGCAGGAGGCTGCGGTTTCGGTTGTCGAAGCCGAGTGCAAGCGCCTACTTAGGAACTTATGGCACGAGGCTCGGGTGCAGGCCGTTCGAGACTACTACGCCTCGAAGGGTATTAGGAGGGCGAAGAAGAAGTGTCACAGCAAGTTTCTGACTAAGGAGAAGTACATGCTGGTAATTACCTATTCTTAAGGCCTTGAACTTAGTTCTCTTGATTTGATTCGTAGGCGTAGCGCTGAAATTTCTCTTGACTAACTTAGGTGCCCCCGAGATGGTGTGCGGATAGGATGGACTGTTGGGAGGCGTTGGTGGATGAGTGGTGCTCTCCCAAATGGCTAGTCAAACACCAAAGGGCCAAGGATAAGCATGCCCAAATGGTTGGTGTGCCACACCATCAAGGGAGCTCCAACCTGTTTGAGTACGGGGTTCACTGGGTATGTGGTTTGCTTCATGATTCATGCAATTTCATTCTACATGATAGCATTTTTCCTTGGATAGCTCAATAATGCTTACTTAGTTAAAAAATTGCATAACTACCTTTGATAGCTCAATAATGACCTAAAATAATCTTAGCTTGTTAATTTATGACATAATTAGCTCTAAAATGACATAATAACCTAAGATAGCTCTATAAAATGCCTAAATATGCTTTAGTTAGCTAAAAAAGGCATAACTACCTTGGATATCTCAATACTGACATAATTAGCATAGTTTGGTCAAAATTGGCATAATAATCTTGGTTACCTCCAAAATGACCTAAACTTAGCTTTTTTTCCTCAAAAATGACATAATAACCTTACTTAGCTCCAAAATGACCTTATTTACATAGCAATTTCATTCTTCATGCTAGCTTGAGCCCTTGACTAATATTTTGTTCCTCTCTCTCAGTCGCACCACAACAAGAAGCCCGTGCCAGGTCTGTTCGACCTCTATGGCATGGCCCATAGTGCCCCGTACAAGAAGGCCAAGGCATTCTGGAGTCTGACCTAGATCATCCAGAGACCTTCACCAACATCTCTTCCCGCAACAAGCTCGTGAGGTACAGAGAGGGGAAGGCAAGGAAAGGGGAGGACTTTAACCCGAGCCAGGATCCTTTTGATACAGAGCCGGTTATGATATCTGGTGGCGGGAGGTCCCATGGCTCGATAGCCATTGGTGATGGACTGATACGTTGTCCTAAGACTCTCACGTAGATCAAGAAGCGCCAGAGTAGCTCTGATCCTGAGATAATGCCTCGTGCATGGCCATCGGAGCTCGCCATGGCGGTTAGTTATACGGACTTGGATACCTTTCCTATCCATTACATTGTGTGTGCGTCCGTCGATGATTACAATGCTAACGAGGAGTGGTGTGTTGTAGGCTGCTCTTGAGAAAGAGAGAGAAAACATGCAGACGCTTTTGGAGGCGGAAAGAAGGCAGGCGGAGGAGAGGGAGAGGGAGCTGGAGGAGAGGACGGCTAGGCTGTTGGAGGAGGAGAGGAACCGGAACGATGCTCAAAACCGGGCCCTATACGACATCTTGGTGGTACGTTTCTCCTGCATATTAGCCAAATCATGCACATAATGTTTGTTCCATTACTAAGTAATATGACTAACTCGTGAGAACCAAATGTGTAGAGCATGTGCCAGAAAAGCGGCCAGACCCCTCCGCCGATGCCCCAGATTGCTCCGGCGAACACGGTGAGTTTGATTTGAATGGTCGTTAGTTACTAGTATTCACATTTATGTTGCATCATGCTAACGAGACATTGGAAATGATCTTTGGCGTAGAATGCTTCCCGACAAGCATCAACCGATGTTTCTCAGTCTGCCCTTGGTGGAACCCCGACCGGCCCTTCACCGCAGTCTGGCACTGGCGCAGCCCTGACCGGTCCTTCACCTCCGTGATAATGGTATTTTTCTTCTTATTTAGCCTATTTAGTCCACTTATGACATAATTTAGCCTATTTAGTCCACAAATGACATAATAAGATGAAAAAAAATCAAGGAATAGGAAGAAAAGAAGGAATAGGAAGAGAAGAAGAAGAAGAAGAAGAAGAAGAAGAAGAAGAAGAAAAGAAGAAGAAGAAGAAGAACATTTCTTCTTCTTTTCTTCTTCTTCTTCTTCTTCTTCTTCTTCTTTTCCTCCTCTTATTTAGCCAAAGTCCATTTATGACATAATTTAGCCTATTTAGTCCACAAATGACATAATAAGATGAAGAAAATCAAGGAATAGGAAGAAAAGAAGGAATAGGAAGAGAAGAAGAAGAAGAAGAAGAAGAAGAAGAAGAATAAGAAAAGAAGATTCTTTTCTTCTTCTTCTTCTTCTTCTTCTTCTTCTTTTCCTCCTCTTACTTAGCCTATTTAGCCCATTTATGACATAATTTAGCCTATTTAGTCCATTTATGACATAATTTAGCCTATTTAGTCCACATATGACATAATAAGATGAAGAAGATCAAGGAATAGGAAGAAAAGAAGGAATAGGAAGAGAAGAAGAAGAAGAAGAAGAAGAAAAGAAGAAGAAGAAGAACATTTATTCTCCTTTTCTTATTCTTCTTCTTTTCTTCTTCTTCTTCTTCTTCTTCTTCTTTTCCTCCTCTTACTTAGCCTATTTAGCCCATTTATGACATAATTTAGCCTATTTAGTCCATTTATGACATAATTTAGCCTATTTAGTCCACAAATGACATAATAAGATGAAGAAAATCAAGGAATAGGAAGAAAAGAAGGAATAGGAAGAGAAGAAGAAGAAGAAGAAGAAGAAGAAGAAGAAGAAAAGAAGAATAAGAAGAACATTTATTCTTCTTTTCTTATTCTTCTTCTTTTCTTATTCTTCTTCTTTTCTTATTCTTCTTCTTCTTATTCTTATTCTTTTCCTCCTCTTACTTAGCCTATTTAGCCCATTTATGACATAATTTAGCCTATTTAGTCCATTTATGACATAATTTAGCCTATTTAGTCCACAAATGACATAATAAGATGAAGAAAATCAAGGAATAGGAAGAAAAGAAGGAATAGGAAGAGAAGAAGAAGAAGAAGAAGAAGAAGAAGAAAAGAAGAAGAAGAAGAACATTTATTCTTCTTTTCTTATTCTTCTTCTTTTCTTATTCTTCTTCTTTTCTTATTCTTCTTCTTCTTATTCTTATTCTTTTCCTCCTCTTACTTAGCCTATTTAGCCCATTTATGACATAATTTAGCCTATTTAGTCCATTTATGACATAATTTAGCCTATTTAGTCCACAAATGACATAATAAGATGAAGAAAACCAAGGAATAGGAAGAAAAGAAGGAATAGGAAGAGAAGAAGAAGAAGAAGAAGAAGAAGAAGAATAAGAATAAGAAAATAAGAAGAAGAAGAACATTTATTCTTGTTTTCTTATTCTTCTTCTTTTCTTATTCTTATTCTTCTTCTTCTTCTTCTTTTCCTCCTCTTACTTAGCCTATTTAGCCCATTTATGACATAATTTAGCCTATTTAGCTCATTTATGACATAATTTAGCCTATTTAGTCCACAAATGACATAATAAGATGAAGAAAATCAAGGAATAGGAAGAAAAGAAGGAATAGGAAGAGAAGAAGAAGAAGAAGAAGAAGAAGAAGAAGAAGAAGAAGAAAATAAGAAGAAGAAGAACATTTATTCTTGTTTTCTTCTTCTTCTTCTTTTCTTATTCTTCTTCTTCTTCTTCTTCTTTTCCTCCTCTTACTTAGCCTATTTAGCCCATTTATGACATAATTTAGCCTATTTAGCCCATTTATGACATAATTTAGCCTATTTAGTCCACAAATGACATAATAAGATGAAGAAAATCAAGGAATAGGAAGAAAAGAAGGAATAGGAAGAGAAGAAGAAGAAGAAGAAGAAGAAGAAGAAGAAAAGAAGAAGAAGAAGAACATTTCTTCTTCTTTTCTTATTCTTCTTCTTTTCTTATTCATCTTCTTCTTCTTTTCCTCCTCTTACTTGTTTTTATTCGTAAATGGCATAATAACCTTGCTAACCTCATAAATGTCATATACTTAGCTTGTTGTCCTCTAAAATGACACGATAAGCTTAGTTATGTCAAAAATGGCCTAATTAGCCAGGTTATCTCCAAAATGACCAAGTTTACCTATGTTAGCTCCAATATGATCCATTTAACCTACGTTAGCTCCAAAACGACCATGTTTACCTAAGTTAGCTACAATATGATCCATTTTACCCGCGTTAGCTCCAAAATGACCTATTTACCTAAGTTAGCTCTAAATTGACCTACACACTTAGCATTTTTACCTAGCTTAGCAAAAAATGACATTTTTACCTAGGTTAGCTCAAAAATGACCAAGTTTACCTAGGTTAGCTTCAATATGATCCATTTAACTTAGCTTAGCTCAAAAATGACCAAGTTTACCTAGGTTAGCTCCAATATGATACATTGAACTTAGCTTATCTCCAAAATGACCTTTTTACCTAGCTTAGCTCTAAATTGGCTTTTTTTAACTACATTTGTTGGAAAACAAGAAGATAAAGAAGAGGGGGAGGAGAGAAAGAAAGAGAAGATAAAATCTTCTTCTTATTTTCCTCTTCTTCTTCTTCTTTTCCTCTTCTTCTTCTAGCTATTCTTCTCTTCTTCTAACTTTCATCTTTCCCAGTTAGCAGATTTGCTTGAGATGAGGAAGCTTGCATTGATGGACTGTTATATTCTCCTTGCATGTGCTTCCTTTTTGTTTATGAAAACATGTTTGGGAACTTGTTTGGATGTGTATGTCACTATGGATATGTTGTTGGAAACTTCTTATGTCATATGGATATATTGTTGGATATGCTTGTTGGATATATATGTATATATTGTTGGATATGCTTGTTGCATATATATGGAAATATATTGTTGGATATGCTTGTTGGATATATATGTGTATCTGTGTATATCTATGAATTTCTGTCAAATTGAATGAATTCAATTAAAAACAGGGGTTATATAGGCTCTTTGCCGTCTGCTAGCAGACGGCAAAGAGCTTTGCCGACAGCTAGCAGACGGCAAACATGCCACGTGGCAGCTACCTGTGCAACCTGGAAACACTGGGTTGCCTATTTGGGTATTTTGCCGTCAACTGGCAGACAGCAAAGAGGCTAAGGTCTTTGCTGTCTGCTGGCAGACGGCAAAGTTCCCAAATAGGACTAGCAAACAAGGCCAGCTATGCCGTCAGCCAGCAGACGGCAAAGATTCAAACCTCTTTGCCGTCCGCTGGCTGATGGCATAGAGGTCCACGTGGCAGCTTCCGAGTGACTCCTATTTGGGCACTTTGCCGTCCACCAGCAAACGGCAAAGACCTTAGCCTCTTTGTCGTCTGCCAGCGGACGGCAAAGCACGCCGTTAACCCCTAACGGCTCCCACCTCACCTCACTGTCGTCCTCGCTCTTTGTCGTCTGCTGCCCGCAAATGGCTGACGGCATAAACCTTTGCCGTCCGCTTCGGTGAAGCAGACGGCAAAGAAGGCCTTTACCGGCAGGTATTGAGCCGGACTGTTTGCCGTCTGCTGGCTGACGGCAAAGAGCTTTGCCGTCCGCTATTGATGCCTTTGCCGTCTGCCATGGCAGACGGCAAAGAAGTTGATTCCTGTAGTGTGAGAGCCGCACTGCTCACGACGGTGCACGACTATCTCGGTTACGGATATGTCGCGGGGCAGGTGGTCCATGGATTTTGTGCATGCGTCAGGTGCATGGATGACACAACGTATCGCCAGCTAGATAGAGATCCTGGGTCTTCGAAAACCATGTTCATGGGACATCGAAGGTGGCTTCGCGACGATGACGCATGGAGAAAACGCAAGGATCTGTTCGATGGTGAAACCGAACCCCGAAGACCCCACGTACGAGGAGCGGCGAGGAAATAGACGAGCTGTTTAAAAATTGGAAAGAGTGCCCACCGTCGGGAAAGAAGCGAAAGGCGCCAGGGCCGCTGCTGAAGGTATGGAAAATGAGGTCTGTTTTCTAGGACTTGCCGTACTGGAAGATCCTCCGTGTGCCTCACAGCCTTGATGTCATGCATATCACAAAGAACGTGTGTGAGAGTCTGCTTGGTACCCTGCTCAACATGCCAGAGAGGACCAAAGATGGGCCGAAAGCAAGGGCAGACTTGCAATCAATGGGCATCAGGGAGGAGCTTCACGCCAAACGCCCTAATGATGATGATGATGATGAGGCGAAGGACACGGAAAGTCGTCACAAAGGCAAAAAGGCCAAGAAGATCGAATATGACTGTCCTCCCGCGTGCTTCACTCTAAGTCAGAAGGAGATCGAGCAGTTTTTCACCTGCCTCGTAGGAGTAAAACTTCCTTACGGTTACACGGGGAAGATAAGCAGATACCTAGACTCAAGGAAGCAGAAGTTCAGCGGGATGAAGTCTCATGACTGTCACGTGCTGATGACGCAGATACTTCCAGTTGCAATCCGTGGGATCATGGACGCGCACGTCCGTGAAACGCTATTTGGCCTATGCAACTTTTTCGACGTCATCTCTCGGAAGTCGGTTGGCGTGAGGCAACTCAGAAGGCTACAGGAAGAGATCATGGTGATACTATGCGAGCTTGAGATGTACTTCCCGCCCGCATTCTTCGACATTATGGTGCATCTGCTTGTCCATATCGTGCAGGATATCATCCAACTCGGGCCAATGTTCCTGCACAGCATGATGTCGTTCGAAAGGATGAATGGTGTCATCAAAGGATATGTTCGCAACTCATGTTTCACGCGTTGGTTCAAGGACAAGCTTCTGTCGTGCCCTTTACATGAGGATTCTTCCGTGGAAGAAAAACTCATATTCACCTTGTCATAGGGCGCCGAGCACAACCTGATGACCTATGAGGCGTACGATATCAACGGCTACACATTCTACACCGAGGAAAAGGACATGAAGAGCGATTATCAGAACTCCGGGATAACGATGGAATCCTACACCGGTAACGACAACGACAGATACTACGGAAGGATCGAGGAGATCTGGCAGCTGAGCTACCCTGGAGAGAAGGTCCCGATGTTCCGTGTCAGATGGGCCAAGAGAGTCCTAAAAGAAAACCGGTATTTCACCACCATGGTTATACCCGAAGCCAAATCCAAGACCGTGGTCACAAATGTCACCGCGAAAAATGAGCCATGGGTACTGGCTTGCCAAGTGGACCAATGCTTCTTCATTACCGACGCGTCAAAGCCCAGTCATGTTGTCGTGAGGAGAGGCAAAAGGAACATCATCGAAATGGATGGAGTCGCCAATGAGCAAGACTTCGACAAGTACGGCGACCCGAAGATGGAAGATGACGACGACGATGAAGTACCATACACCACAAGAAGAAGCAGGACCACCCTACCTAAAGGACGTCCGTTCAAGAGAAGGATTCAAGGGGTTCCGGGGCTAAATTATTCAACTGCGAGAAAGAAGGGCAAGAAGATTGTGAAAAGATAGCTAAGATTGAATCATGACGTGACGGCCGTGTTTCTGTGTCAGTGGCAAGCTCAATCTTTGATGACTGTTATTTCATGTCACTTGATTTCAACCATGTCATCTAATTCTAAATCTTTGCACAATGGTTTTATCACTCCATTTGCATTTTCCTTTTCTTTTATCTCAAATCTTAAATCTAAAAAAAAGTTAGTAATGGCGCACCAGGAGAAGGTGTGCCATTGCTATCACGGTGCTTATGGCGCACCCCTAAAAGGTGCGCCACTGATATACCAAAGTCAGAAAACCAAAAAGAAAACACACGAGCCTCCTCCTCTCTCTCCATCTGTCCCTTCCTCCCTCCCACATTGGCGCCGCTCCCGCCCCCACCGCCGCCGGTGACCTCGCCGTATCCCCCACCGCCTCTGCGCTCCGCCCCCTCCCTCTCTCCCTCCCTTCACCTCCCTGCCCCAGGTCGGGGGGGCGCAGATCGAGCAGGTCTGCCCCGATCCGTGCCGTAGGCAAGGGCTTGGAGCAGGGCAGCGCCGGGAGGGGAGCATCTGCTCTCCGCCTCCGGGAGGGGAGCTCGTCGAGCCAAGGTCCACCCCCCGCTTCTCCTCTCTGTGCGGCCGCCCCTTGCTTGCTTGGTTCGATTCCGTTTGCTCTTCCATCACTGATGCGGCTTCCTCTCTCGCAGGTGCGCAAGAGACATCCGTGTGGTGTTGAACGGGGATTCTTCTTCCACTCCGACGCCTCCCTCCGGTGGCACAGGAGGTAAGCCACTTGTTCCTCTCCTATGCTCTGTGTACCCACGGCCGTCGCACCATGGATGGCAGTTTCTAGGTTTTTGTCCGGGATGCGGTGATGGAGTGTCCTGGTATTTATGGAGGAAAATTAACCAGCAAACACAAGCATAAGACTAACTACTGTACAAAGATGGTCCGGTGTGCACGGTTTGAGGGGAAGGATTTAGGAGAAAGATGAGACAAACTGTAACAAAACAAGGACTTTAGATGAGAGAATGGCTTCCCTTATTCTTGCTTCATGAAAACCATAAGACTAACCCTTCTTACATGAGTAGCTAGAAAAAAACATAAAGAAATTACAAATTAGTACAACCAAACAGACCCTGTCTTTTGCACAAAGGAATTACAAATTAGTAAATTACATAAAAAACAAGGGGTGGTATGTATATACTTTCCTCATAATATAAATGTTACAAAGTAGTTAAGTAATCTAGTAAGAAGCAAAACTCCCTCCGGACTGGTAGTCACCTCACCACCAGCAGATAATTCTAGATTCTAAGTCACCTACTCACTAATCACGCCAAAGCTGAAGCAGTTTTCTCGCCCTCAGCTATGCATTAATTAGCCAAAATTAATTTTCACCGCTGAATGGGCATTGGAAAGGAGTGACATGCACTCCGGACCGCTGCTTGCAAGAGGCCAAGGGTCGGCCCATTAAACGGTGCATGCATGAGTTTCATGCGCGCATTGATTGGCTACTAACGTTTTGTTTGTCTAGTGCATAAAGATGCCGCTGTATGTCGTGTATAAGGGTGAGGTTTTCGGAGTCAACGACGACTGGGAGGAGTGTCGAACACAGGTTCACCGTTTCAACGGTAACAGTTACAAAGGGTACACCACTAGGGCGGAGGCGGAAGCTAGATACGCGCGCTATCTAGCGGGAGAGAGAAGGGAGCGGAGGAGGAACCGAATGAAGATCAGTTTCATCGCGATGATGCTCATCGTGACCGCAACCCTCTTCTATGTGACAATAGTTTAGATATCGACTTGTAATGTGAAGACAAACTCGCTACTCGCGGTCTCGAGACTTGTAATGTTCTAACTTTGTTCGGTATTTTCAATTCGGAGACTAATATGATGAATTGTATTCGGAGACTAATCTTCTATTGTATTCGATAAATCTGTTGTTTATATGTTGTGCTGTTTATATTTTGTGCTGTAATGTATTTTGTAACCTGTCCAAATATCAGAAAAGCAAAAAAAAATTCCTAATATTCATAGTAGTGGCGCACCATATTGCACTTTAGTAGCGCACATGAATAAACACACCCGTGACGCTTTATCTAAAAGTGCGCCATTAATAACCAGAGCACAAGCTACACATGGCCTCTTGGAGTAACAGCAGTGGCGCACTTCTGGGCCTAGTAATGGCGCACTTTAGCTGCGCCATTAGTGTCTGGGATAGTAATGGCGCACCAGGTGGTGCGCCATTGTTATGAAGATTAACAGTGGTGCACCAGGCGTGCGCCATTACTATTTATTAGTAGTGGTGCGATAATAGTGGCGCACCTATAGTGCGCCACTAACAGCCTTTTTTCTAGTAGTGAGTGATTGATATATTTGGACGATGAAACGCTTTGGACGATGTATATGCGAGTTCTTAGCTAGGCAATAGTGATTAATGTATTTGGACGATGAAACGCTTTGGACGATGTATATGCGAGTTCTTAGCTAGGCAGTAGTGATTGATGTATTTGGAAGATGAAACGCTTTGGACGATGTATATGCGAGTTCTTAGCTAGGCAGTAGTGATTGATGTATTTGGACGATGTATATGCGAGTTCTTCGCTAGGCAGTAGTGATTGATGTATTTGGACGATGAAACGCTTTGGACGATGTATATGCGACTTCTTAGCTAGGCAGTAGTGATTGATGTATTTGGAAGATGAAACGCTTTGGACGATGTATATGCGAGTTCTTAGCTAGGCAGTAGTGATTGATGTATTTGGACGATGAAACGCTTTGGACGATGTATATGCGAGTTCTTAGTTAGGCAGTAGTGATTGATGTATTTGGACGATGAAACGCTTTGGACGATGTATATGCGAGTTCTTAGCTAAGCAGTAGTGATTGATGTATTTGGACCATGAAACGCTTTGGACGATGTATATGCGAGTTCTTCGCTAGGCAGTAGTGATTGATGTATTTGGACGATGAAACGCTTTGGACGATGTATATGCGAGTTCTTAGCTAGGCAGTAGTGATTGATGTATTTGGACGATGAAACGCTTTGGACAATGTATATGCGAGTTCTTAGCTAGGCAGTAGTGATTGATGTATTTGGACGATGAAACGCTTTGGACGATGTATATGCGAGTTCTTAGCTAGGCAGTAGTGATTAATGTATTTGGACCATGAAACGCTTTGGACGATGTATACGCGAGTTCTTAGCTAGGCTGTAGTGATTGATGTATTTGGACGATGAAACGCGTTGGACGATGTGTATGCGAGTTCTTAGCTAGGCAGTAGTGATTGATGTATTTGGACGATGAAACGCGTTGGACGATGTGTATGCGAGTTCTTAGTTAGGCAGTAGTGATTGATGTATTTGGACGATGAAACGCTTTGGACGATGTATATGCGAGTTCTTAGCTAGGCAGTAGTGATTGATGTATTTGGACGATGAAACGCTTTGGACGATGTATATGCGAGTTCTTACCTAAGCAGTAGTGATTGATGTATTTGGACCATGAAACGCTTTGGACGATGTATATGCGAGTTCTTCGCTAGGCAGTAGTGATTGATGTATTTGGACGATGAAACGCTTTGGACGATGTATATGCGAGTTCTTAGCTAGGCAGTAGTGATTGATGTATTTGGACGATGTATATGCGAGTTCTTAGCTAGGCAGTAGTGATTAATGTATTTGGACCATGAAACGCTTTGGACGATGTATACGCGAGTTCTTAGCTAGGCTGTAGTGATTGATGTATTTGGACGATGAAACGCTTTGGACGATGTATATGCGAGTTCTTAGCTAGGCAGTAGTGATTGATGTATTTGGACGATGAAACGCGTTGAACGATGTGTATGCGAGTTCTTAGCTAGGCAGTAGTGATTGATGTATTTGGACGATGAAACGCTTTGGACGATGTGTATGCGAGTTCTTAGCTAGGCAGTAGTGATTGATGTATTTGGACGATGAAACGCTTTGGACGATGTGTATGCGAGTTCTTAGCTAGGCAATAGTGATTGATGTATTTGGACGATGAAACGCTTTGGACGATGTATATGCGAGTTCTTAGCTAGGCAGTAGTGATTGATGTATTTGGACGATGAAACGCTTTGGACGATGTATATGGGAGTTCTTAGCTAGGCAGTAGTGATTGATGTATTTGGACGATGAAACGCTTTGGACGATGTATATGCGAGTTCTTAGCTAGGCAATAGTGATTGATGTATTTGGACGATGAAACGCTTTGGACGATGTATATGCGAGTTCTTAGCTAGACAGTAGTGATTGATGTGGGACGATGAAACGTTTTGGACGATGTATATGCGAGTTCTTAGCTAGGCAATAGTGATTGATGTATTTGGACGGTGAAACGTTTTGGATTGATGTCTACTCATACCTCGGGACCGCCGGCATCGTCCAAAGCGTTTCACCGCCGGTAATTTGGTCGATTGTGTCGTGACTTCTTTGGTTGAGAAGCCGTGCCGGTAAGTTGGTCGATCGTGTCGTGACTTCTTTGGTTGAGAAGCCGTGATTAAGCGATTTGAGTACCGCGATATGTGCATTGCAACTGACGTTCTCCGAGAAAAATAAGATCAGAGAGTGTGGCTTCGGCATGGTATACAAAGGGAGTCTCAAGAAGGAGCATGTAGCTGTCAAGAGAATCGACAAGGACTCCAGGGCAGGGACGGAGCCAGGATTTAACCATAGGAGGGCGAAGACAACGAAACAAGAGAATTTTTTTTCCTTTGGTTAACACGTTGTCCATTAGTTCTTATAAGAGGAAAATGGGATAGAAAATCTGAACACTGACAGAAATCAACGACAGGAGAAATATTTTTAAATTAACAGCTTGCTTATCAATAAATTTATGCTCTGGCTATTACCTTGGTTCTTGCAATCCTCATTTTGACCATTTTCTCTAGAGGGACATACTTGGAACATTAACCACCTAATGTAATCAATGGGAAATAATTATTCGATATCATGTATTAAGAAATTCTAAATGTTTGAAATTGAATAACTTTTTCTTACCTTGGTTAGGACTAGGTTGGTGCCCTTCACGGGATTGGATGGTTGAGAGCTTGAACCAATTCGTTTGAAAAACATATGAATCGATTCGTTCATGTCTACAAAATCACAAGTAAATAACTGGTTTGAATGCCTATAGTCTGTATAATTATACTTGTATAATTTGTACAAGAAGAAACTAATCAGATCTGAAAATAAACTACCTTTTCCCCGCTCATTCGTGCGTCCCGCTAGCCGGCAACCGTCTGTGATCCGGCGTTCCTTCCTTTCTCTACTTGTCGATGGAGGTGCGACTGTGCGATGGAAATATCGGATCACATCAGCCAGGTTCGGTCTCGATTGCAGCAGGGCCAGCGCTCCCTGGCGGCTTGGAAACGAAGAGATTTTATTTTTATTTAAGACGATATGTGCGTGAATAGTGGCTGCAACAAACAGGCCTTTTGGTTTTTTATTGGACCACGATGGCCTGCTTAATATTCTCGTACGTGGACTTTGTGCTTCTAGCTTGCAAAAAACGGCTTGTACCTGGGCTCAGGCTTTCCACTAATAACAGATGCCGAAGGATTAGGGGGGGGGGGGGCAAAGCAAGCTACGATCAATTTAAAAGGCGAAAAAATTAGCGAATAATAGAGCCTTTCTTTGAAACAGTTACGGTAATTAAATATATATATATATACATACATATATATATATATATATGTATGTATATATATCTGTGTGTGTGTGTGTGTGACTTTAAAAACTTTTTGTAAAATGTCAAGAAGTGTCCATGTGATACATATTAAATATTTTGTAACCCAAACAAGGCACGACAAACAACTATCTTGTGGCAACCATTGATCACTACCGAGGCCAGTGATCAAATCCAATTCATGTAACGTTACAGATATGTACGTGCCTGTACACACACTGAGTACTCCAAATATGTTACAACTAACTATTCCGACAACACGAGTTGGATCAATCTGCTCATTTTCAGCTCAAAAAAAAAACTGCTAAGTTTATTCCCTAAGACAGGCTCTGCAAGAAAGTCGAAACGGAAAGGGTGACTGGTCTTGCCGCCTCCTGCTAAATAAATGGCCGTCGAAAGCACATAGAAAAAAATGAGTTTCTGTACGCTGGATGAGGTTGAAATCTGTGGCCAAGGTCCTAAACTCCAGCAATGGTGCTTTAGCATATGCTGCACAATTAAAGAAGGGCATAGAATGTCATCAAAGTTGTGTACAAGTACCAGCAGGCAGCAGTGTGGAAAAATGTCGGCACGATACTGAGGTTGTTTGGTGTCTTGGGATTTTGCAGTAAGATAGATCGCGACTCTACAGAAGAAGTTGCAAGGAAATTGCTGATTTCACCAATCTCAAATTAGATGAGCAGAGGTCTCATAACACTTTTCAGCCTACCTTACATGAACGCCAAGTCGCTAGCTGCCAGAAATTCCCATAATCCCTTAACTAACCTAGAAATTTCCATATTACTCACAAGGACTGGAAAGGTGTACACCGTTTATTTCGGTGGGTTCTGGTTATTTGTAGTACAGATTCATCTGATCAAAGATAGATGCCTATATTTGAATTTCGAAATGGATACAGACTATCATATAATCTGCCAGAAGAATAACATGGGACATATGTTCCTTCGTTATTTTTAAAAATAGTAACTGGTAACTAGCCAAATAACAAGCGTAGTTCCTAAAAATGTTTCCTGAAATGTTTCCCAGTCAGTGCTAGAATCGATCCCCACAAAAGAAGGAGCTTAAATGAAATAAGGAGAAACAGCTTTAAGAAGAAATGCGCATTCGTTAACTGCCTGGGCATGAAGATGGAATCCCTCTAGTATATGTAAACTAGCCATGAGGTTAATTTTAGGCATTTCAGTTTAATCCCAATGGAAATGCTTGAAAAGGACAAGGTCCACAAAATCAAAAGAGAAAAACAATCTCCAGTGTTTATTTGGTAAAACCTGATTATAACAGATGAGATTAATGTAAAAAATGCATTAGAGCCATTACCATGAGCTTACAGATGTGAGCTACCTATATAAGTTTACTATTGAATACAACTTGTTTTAACAAAAAGATATACATAATTTTGGTGTACTGTTGTGTCATAATCATGTAATTATGAGGCACTTACAGCTAGCTAGTTCCACAGATGTTGCTGAGTAACTGAAAATAGTGAATGTGTATCCTATCTCAGAAATGTGCTAAGATGGAATCTGACTGAACACAAAAAGCACATGAACACGCAAAGGGTCAACATAACTAACTGGTTCCTCACCTTGCAGAAGGCATCACACTGTTCCCAGCACTGGACAGCTCGGGTGCAGCCGGAGGGGGTTCTGAAACTATTATTTTCCTCATAGCTGAATTGAGTTTGCTCATTGAAGTGGATTGATCTACACTGATTATGCATTTGTTCTGCAACATATTCTGTGTTAACTGAACTTGATCGAAATCAATGGAGGACGCCTTCCCACGTATTGGTCCGTCTGTCGCCACATATTTCACAGTGGACTTAGTTTCGCTTGGATGAACCCTTTTGAGAAACAGAACTTTTGGTCTCTTGGTGTGCTTCTTCGCTGCAATTTCCCACATTTCTACTGTTTTTGTACTGACCATAGAATCCAGAGAAACTTCCTGCAGGTGACGGTGGTATTCAATCTTGATCCCTGAAAGACCAACAAGATCTTTACACAGCAGCTGAAGCGAGACAAGACGTGGCAGAGCTCCTTCTCCGATTGTAGGGAGAACGGGTATTTGCACGGTAAGGCATAAGTGTTGTAGGCTTGGGAAATCCCCCTTCTGTATGATGAAGCCGCTAAGGTCAGCTTCAACCAGTTTGAGATAAAGCAAATAGCGCATCTTACACAGGTTTGATAGATCTTTCCCCATTAGATTAGTTGACGAAAGGCACAACTCTGTGAGGCCACATAGGGATGTAACAAACTGAGGCAGTAGACTCAGCCTGCCACGCAGTTTCAGCGAGCTGAGATAACAATATTCTTGTATAGAACCCAGGAAATCCCCAAAGGAATTTCCAAAATCAAGAGACAGAGAACGGACGTCTGCCGTGTCCATACCATCCTGAGCAAACTTCTGAACTGCCTGTGAAATGTGAGGCATGCTCTCATTGTTTGCATCAGTGGACTCACAACACCATATCTTAACCTTTTTCAGTTCTTTCATATGAGACATGAGTTGTAGAAATCCAGGGTTCTCGTCTGCGACAAATCCTGCAAGGGTCTGCAACTTACTTTTCTTGGGCAAGAACTTCTCTAGTTCTCCCCCTTTCAAGTCCTTCCCAAGCTTAAACTTTCCAAACAGATGAGCTAGGTGAGGCAACCCAATGATTTCTGCAGGCAATATATCTATCTTTGTCTTCCTCAGGTCCAGTGTCTCTAAACAGTGTAACTTATCAAAATTCTTTGGGAGGCTGTTGATGGTACCCCCAAGGCTCAGATATTTTAGATGCCACAGCTTACGTATGTCCCTGAGATGATCGTCCTCCAAGTCGTTGCATTCCTCCAGATCCAACACCCGCAGCAGCTCGCACCTGCAAAACTCAGAAGCAGCTTCTCCCACATCCCCAAATATTGTCAGAGACCGGGCACGGAATTTTTCACTGCTACCAGATACATTGTCGCTTGCCGGACTTGTATGCTGGTGGTTCAGGCCCAAGGTGTTGCCACCTTCAGGGTTCTGGATGAACAGGTGACGGAATTTACTTCGATTTTGATCATGAAGAGATGTGATGAAGTTATCAGACATGGACTTGTGCAGCATGAACTCGTGCATAATACCATGAGTTTTGCACGTCTTCACTTTTGTGTTGTTGCTACCTTCGATCGGCCGAATGATATTCCGGTCAATAAGTTTCCGGAAGTTTTCATCTGCTACCTCCAGGTCACTGCGCTTGTACCTGCACTGTACATACCCTTCTGCTAACCATCGCCTGATTAATGTATTCTTCCTGATTGGACGTCCTTTTGGGAACACACTTGTGTATAGCAGGGAGGTCTTGAGAGGATAGTCAGACAGGCTTCTGTAGTTATTTACAAGAACCTGTTGCAGCTTTGTGAAGTCTGCATCCTTCTCCATATGAAGCCCGAGGTTGCGGCAAACTTGCGCACAGTGCCTTCCGGTGAGCTCATTCTCACCTAGCAAAAATTTGGCCACACTAACAAGAGCAAGTGGGAGGCCGTCGCACTTGTCAACAATTGCTCTTGAGCCCCGCTCCAATTCAGGTGAACATCCTCCAAAGAAAACCTTCTTCATGAGCAAAACCCTGGAGAGTTCTGCATCAAGAACACTCATCTTGTAAACATAACCATCACCTGAGCTGCAAGCATTAGCTACTGAGTGAAGAGCCGTGGTTACAATGATTCTGCTTCTTGTTTCCCTGTGGAAGGTAGCTCTTACGGCATCCCAGTGTTGCTTGTTGACGTCGTCGATTACAATTAAGCATCTGCCAGGCAGACAAATTGAAAAAATTAAGCTTATACGACAGGTAACCAATTAGTAAGATTAAGCTTGTACGACAGATAAATACGTCGCAGCATAATGCTAATGTGGGAAATCACTCTGAATTGACGACTAATCTTTCAATACAGACACTCTGAAAACAGCAGGTGACTAATCATAATTTGCTCCTAAATTCAGTTTTTTTTTACAACATTTCACTGATTCATCTCTCCTTTTATCGAGAATGGATCTCAAATCTTTGTAATATGTTCACATCACAATATATGGCAAGATTAAATTACGCGCCCACAACTCTTCTTCCAAAGCAGAAACAACACTAGTAAGTTTTTCAGTAACAATTAAGCCGCCAAAGTGATTCTTGTCCCCTAAAAAAATGATTCTTGTGAGGACGGAAGGAGTTGAGTGCAGAAGATCCTCACTCTGTAGTCCGCAGGAAATTGTTGACGGAATCTTGGCCCTGTGGCACACCGGCGGTATGGCGGAGCTGCCGGAGTATCGCCGTCAGGAGCCCGCCGGCGTCCGTGTGCTCGGAACCTGAGGCCCAGGCGCGGGCAGCGAATCTCTGGACGACACCGGGGCAGCAGTACACCGCCCCGGCGAGCGTCGTCTTCCCCGAGCCGCCGAACCCCACGATGGATATCACGCTGGGAGCCCCCGGCTCGCTGCCCAGCAGCAGCTCGACCAGCTCCTCCCTGGGCTTCTCGAACCCCACAGGGTCGGCCTCGGCCGCATCTGTGGCCGCGGGAGGAGCAGCTCCGGCGGCGGATCTCACGCCGTTGACGCCGTAGTTGACCCTTCGCTCGTGGGCGTCCTTGACCCTCTTCCTGAGCTTCCGGATCTCCGCCGCGAACCGGGATCTGTTGCCGGTGACCGCCTTCTTGACGCGGTGGAGGACGGAGGCGGCTGCTTCCCCCTCGCAGGCGGCGCAGGGGAGGAAGCGGTCGATGCAATCCTCGATGTCGTGCGCCAGGTCGCGCATCTCCTCCATGGACACGACCAGCGGCCGCCGCGTCGGATCCCCCGGGTGGTGCTCGTCCATGTCGCAGAGGATCATGTCGAGCTCGGTGTGGATGAATCGGAGGTCGTCCTTGAGGCCCTTGGACAGCTTGTGCCTCTCGCACAGCAGCGTCACCAGCTTCAGCACCACCTCCTTGGTCAGGGCGCTCGCCACCGCAGCCTCCATGCCTGCTAGTGTTACTGACCGCCGTCGGATGGAAATGCGGGGCGGTCACCGGACGGGAATATGGGACTGGACTGGGAGAACGGCAACGCGGAGCAAAGTGAGGAAGATGGAGCAAGGCGCGAGGTGAAAACTGCCCGATGATGATTGGGAGTTGGTGGTGCTGCTGCTGCCCAAGGAAAATGAAAAGTAACTCCAACAGATTCATGAATGATTGCATTCCTTAATATTATTCTGTCTCAAAATTCTTGTCTTAGATTTATATAGATATGAATATATCTAGTCATGTTTTAGTATTTAGATATATCCATTTGTAGACAAACATAAGACAAGAATTTTGAGACGGAGGGGTAGTAGTAACAAATAAAAATCAAGAGGGCCCATAAATTGAATCTTTTGCTTCACTTTATCTCTTCATCTTCATTTGATAATTTGCACCCCTCGAGAGGCTGTAAGATGGGATCGGGGCCGTTGGTCATTGAAACAACCCTGAGGCAAATCATCAAATTCTCGCGCAGTGGCGGCGTCAGGAATTTGCTACTGGGTATTCCTGTCAAAAAGAAAATGGCCAAAGCAATAAAATAGAACACCAAATATACAATAAGATGGCAATATCAATGACTCAATGACCATGCATCGATAAAAGTAGCACAATATCACTGTGGCAATATCTCTAACAACTAGTGCTAGCTGCAGATTGCTCTGAACCCCAAGTGAAAGAGGACTTGGTGTGGATGTAGTAGTTAATTTTCTTCATTTCATGCCTTTGAGGATTTGTCCCACAATTCAAATAAGCTAACAATCCTTCTTTTTCATCTACATTGCAATCACATAAACAAGCAACTCAATTTCAGTTTACAAGCAATCACTGGAAAATCTTCAGATTTGTTTAGAAAAAAGAGGGAAATAATACCTTGGTAGACCGGGGGCGGAGGTGAGCCAGTCCGGGAAGCAGCTGAGCAGGGGAGGCCGGAGGGAGAGGGCCAGCCGCCTGGCCGAGAGGGAGAGGGCCGGCCGCCTGCGCGAGGCGAGGGACGCGGGAGAGGGCCGGCCGCCCGCCCAGAGCGGCGGAGGCGCGGCGCCCGGAGGGGAGGAATTGGGGGAGGGGAAACTGGGCGAGGCGAGGGAGGCAAGAGAGGGTCGGCCTGGCCGCCGAAGCCGGCAAGGGACACAGGCGAGCTGGCGAGGGAGCAAGGGGCGAGGGAGGTTGAATCGAGGAAGGGGCAACTGGGCGAGGCAGGGGAGGCAAGAGAGGGACGGCCTGGCCGCCGGAGCCGGCAAGGGACACAGGCAAGCTGGTGAGGGAGCAAGGGCCGAGGGAGGCTGAATCGAGGGAGGGGCGACTGGGCGAGGCGAGGGAGGCAAGAAAGGGCCGGCCTGGCCGTCGGAGCCGGCAAGGGGCACAGGTGAGCTGGCGAGGGAGCAAGGACCGAGGGAGGATGAATCGAGGGAGGGAGATCAACGCTAGGTTAAAGGGGGTCGATTCAGTGCGTAGCTACTCGAGTCTGTGGCCGTGTCTGGTCACGTGCGTAGCGGCTCGTGTCTGATTATATGTAGTAAAAAAATTGATACGTATTTTTTATGTATTCCAGGGAAGTCCCAGGAAGACCCCAGCGCCACCACTGTCCTCGCGTACCACAAATTTCACATCCAGACTAAGTCCAACGACAAAACAACTACAAATCAAAGGAGCCTATCCAAATGCTAAGTAACAACGCCGTCTCAATCAACACTGGTCGCCTCCGAAGAACAACAGCTCGAACTCAGTCTCAATCAACACTGCTCGCCTCCGAAGAACAACAGCTCGAACTCAGCTATCCTTGTCGATGCACCATCCACCCCTTATGTCTAAAGGAGGTGGCAAGTTGATGTCGGGAATCCCCCCCCCCCCTCGCGCGCGGCTGAGGAAGGCACCATCTTGGACTCCCCGATGACGAATGTGCACTGCGCAACATCGCGGACGGGTGTTCTTCAAGTGCAAATATGATGGGGTGAGTGCTTGTGTTGTCATGTTATTTTTCGGATTCATCACAATTTATAGCTTATGTTTGCTCAAAATTGTGTGTAAGATGGATGCAAGTTTTGGTTTTAGGAAAAAAAGGTACATCGATCTATTGATAGCAAGAATTTTACTAGATGTTCATGCACTAGTTGCTAGAGTTGAGACTAAAAACGACACAATGTCCAATTGTATGGAGATGGAGGACAACAAAGTGCGCAAACTCAAGAAGCCCGGACACCCGTAACAATGCGAGCAACAAAGACATAGAGAAAATATTAAAAGAACTACCTGGAACAGCTATGACACTTACATTTCTATTAAAGTGCCTAATTGTGGTTTTAGTTTTATTTGAACTGGTCCTCTTAACGAATTATTGATGAGAATTATATTTTTCGGTGTATCAAAACGTCGTTCAATTTTTTAACAAAGTGAAGTTTATTTCGATGGTCGAAAATGAAGTTAAATTTGCTAAAAAAAAATTACTCTGTTATTTTTAAGGGATCGCCATACCCAAGCAAAATTTAATGAAATAAAAATACTCAATAAAATATACTCCTCTAAAATGTAGGGGGTCGACCAAAGATGCTCTAAAGAGGAGCGTTAAGCTTTACTAGACGTGGGTTGTTGGGGGATCGGCCAAAGATGCTCTAAAAAGGAACGTATTATTACATACTCCCTCCTTTTGGAATTACTTGTCGCACAAATGAATAAAAATGGATGTATCTAGAACTAAAATACATCTAGCAAAGACGAACAAAGATGGCGGACTGCGCTGGCGATCCCAGGGGCGACTCGCCCGGCGCGGCGTCTCCCCCTACCCCGTCGCCCCCGTCCTCCCCGTCGGCTGCCCCCCACCCCCGACCTCCTCACCGCGGCTTCGCTGCCCGCCACCTCACTGTGCCCTCCGTCGCCCTCTGCCCCTGCGCGGGTCAGTTGGGCTGACATCGCTGAGGCCGACGACATCGAGGCTGGCCGCCCGGTGGCGTGCCGCGACCATGTCCCCCTGCTCCTGCTCGTGTCCGGCGGCCGGACGGTGCCAGTGGCCCTACTCCCAGGGGTGGGAGTTCGGCCGCCCGCCCGTCTGCCCGGCATCGGCACCGGCCTCTGAGCTCGTCTCAGTCGCCGGGGGGCCAAGGGGCGACCTTGGGGTCGGGGCGCCGCCGCCGCTGGCGGCCGCATGGCTGGGGGTCGCGGGCCGCGCCGACCGCGGTGACGCACGTCTGTCCTAGCGCACTAGTGCTGATTCCCCCTCGGGTCCGGTCGAGGCGTCGGCCATGGCGTGGCTGGCGGTGGTTGCGGTCATGTCCCGGCGGTCGCCGTTTCGCCCGTTCATCTCCGCCTTCGGTGTCCCTCTTCCCCGTTCGCCCAGCCCTCCTCGGGGCCTGGTCCGACCGCGCCCTCCCAGCCCTACCCCGGCCGTGGCACCGACGCCGGCGCTGGGAGAAACCATGCCTCCCCGCTCGGTCGTTACACTGGAGCTGGACCCCCGTCGCTCCTGGGCCTCCCCCTGGGCCGGCCTGCGTGGCCCACTACGGGCTGGGACGGTAATGGGCCGCGGCCCACCGTGACTGCGGGCCCAACCAGGCCGCACATTTGGCCGCCCCTAGGGTTCCCGATCCAGCCGTTCACCTCTCCTGCTCCTCCCTCCCGCTGCCTCGACACATCCTCGCCTCCCCTCGCTCTCGTCGTTGCTTCCCCTTCTCCGGCTCCGGCGCCATCCCCCTCGCCCCCAGCGGCCATGCCTCGGGACTGGGGGGATGATGTCGGCCGGCCCAAGCGCGGCCGCGACGATCGTCGGGATGCTACCCGCTCCTCCCCGGACGGGCTGCGCCGTGAGGCTGACCTACGCCAGCAGCTCGCCTCTCGGCCTCCCGCCCGCTGGACCCCCGCCCGCGAGTCCCGTCGTTCGCCGATGCACACGGAGCGTCGCACCCCGGACCGCGACCGCCGCTCCCCTGCTCACTGTGCCTCCCCTCAGGCCACCCTCACTCGCCCGTGGATGAGCAATGGCGCTCCTCCCGGCGGCGTTCGCCGTCCCCTCCCCAGCGTCGGGACCGCTCCCCCTCCCCTCCAAGACTCCAACAGCAGCAGTCTGGCAACTCTCAAGCCTCGCGCCGGTACTAGCCACCTCAAAATCGGCCATCCTTCCCTCCGGCTAAGGGTGGCAATGGCAACCGCGGCCGCCAAGGGGCTAAGAAGAAGAAGAAGGGGCCGGCTCGCCCTCCCGTTCCCGCCTCATCCATCGCGTCGGGCCCTCCATCGGACACCGGTGCCCCGCGTGACTCTCCGTAGTGCTTCAACTATGGGCTCACCGGCCACTTCTAGGTGGCATGTCCCAACCCGCCGATGTGCTACCTCTGCAAGGACTCCAGCCACCCCGCGGTTCTTTGCCCGGACCGGTCGGTGACCGAGGAGATCATGATGTACGGCCACGGCATCGAGGACATGGGCTTTTTCCACGTCGAGGTGCCTGACGCTCCTCTGCCCTCCCCCTCGCTCCTGGCGATTGTCTCCGTCATGGGCGAGGACGTCGCTTCCCTGGCGATGATCGATGCTGAGCTCAACCACCTGTGTAGGTGCATGTGGGACTAGCAGGTGGCCCTCACTTCCACCAACACCTTCACGGTGGTCTTCCCTGACGCCATCAGCATAGGGTACTGCACCCGCAGCGGGAACATCACCTTGGTTCTCAACCAGTTGGTGGTGGACATGTCCGAGCCGAAGTGGGATCCCAAGGCGATGATGGTTCTGGACACGGCTTGGATCCTCATCGCCGGCTTGCCCGATGTTGCCTAGTCTGAGCGGGTCATCCGCAGCATGTCCAAGATCCTCGGCAAGGTGGTGGTGGTCGACGAACTCTCACTTCGCAAGGAGGAGGAGGTCCGGGTGAAGGTGAAATCCCTGGACTCATCCAAAATCCGCGCCGATGTCCGCGTGTTCTTCAACGATGATTGTTTTGACCTCAAGATCTGCCCCGAGCCATCGAACCATGTCGGTCACCAGGGGGTGGGTCGGGTGATGTCGACGACTCCCACCACCGGTGCCCTCATCCTCGCCCCTCTCTCCACGACGGCCCGGAGGACGACGACGACCTATCAGCGCACTCCCGCTCCCCTCCCGGGAGCTATCCAACCCACCTCCGGGTCGTGGTGGTTCCGGGGCCGGGCGAACCCAGGTGACGGCCTCCGCCCTCGAGGCTGCTCTCCGGATGGCCGCCCCTCCTCCGGCCTCTCCTGCTTCGTCGGAGACGACCAATGACATCTCAAGTGTGGGCCTGCTCGTTCTCCCACCCTCGTCGCCCCGCTCCCCGTCCGCCGACTCTACCCTGATCCCGACTCCTCTGAGCCCACCACCCTCGCCCCGTCTTGGACCGATCTCCTTGGCTCCCATGGGTGGCGACGATGGGGGCCCACTCGCCGCGACTCCGCCTGCTCCTCCACCTGCTGAGGACTCGACCGGGGGCTGTTGGGGAACGTTGCATG
The DNA here is from genome assembly GCA_022496015.1 of Hordeum marinum. NCBI lineage: Eukaryota > Viridiplantae > Streptophyta > Magnoliopsida > Poales > Poaceae > Hordeum > Hordeum marinum. Next base: position 4,423,889 of record CM039677.1, on the reverse strand, counting down.
GGAAACAAAAAATTTCCTATGCACACGCAAACCTATCGATGGTGATGAGCATCTACGAGAGGGAGAGTGAATCTATATACCCTTGTAGATCGCTAAGCAGGAAGCGTTAAGAAACGCGGTTGGTGTAGTCGAACATCTTCGCGATCCAAATCGCCGAGCGTCCCGTGATCTCATCACGATCCGTCCCGCGATCTCATCACGATCCGTCCAGTGAACTCATCACGATCCGTCCCGCGATCTCATCACGATCCGTCCCGTGAACTCATCACGATCCGTCTTGCGAACACATCATGATCCGTCTCGCGATCACGTCACGATCTATCTCATGGCCTTGATCGCAGTCCTTCCGATCTAGTACCGAACGGACGGCACCTCCGCGTTCAGCATACGTGCAGCTTGATGACAATCTCCACCGTCTTGGTCCAGCAAGAGGAAGTGGAGAGGAGGAAGAGTTCACCGGCAGCGTGACGGCACTCCGGCAATGGTGGTGGAACAATTCCGGCAGGGCTTCGCCTAAGCACTGCGGAACTACGATCTAGAGGAGCACCGATGGAACGGGTAGCACGTGGCCGTAAATTCTGTCCAAAAAGCACCCAATCCACCAGTATATAAAGGAGGAGAGGAGGAAGAGGAGGGGCTGGCGCACAAGGCAGCCAACCAGCCTTTTGCGCCAAGGAGGAGAGGAATCCTACTTCTCCTCCAATCCTAGTTGGACTAGGATTGCTCCCAATTGGTTGATTTTTCCACTTTTTCCTTTAGCCTTTTCTTCTCCTGCGCCATGGGCCTTTTGTGGCTGTTCCACCATCCCACTAAGGGCTGGTTATTATTCTCCCACAGCCCATGGACCCTCTGGGGTCGAAATACCCCTCCCGGAGGTCTCCCGGTACACTACCGGCACTTCCGGTACACTACCGATGAGCCCGAAACTTTTCCGGCGACCAAACTGGGACTTCCTATATATGAATCTTTACCTCCGGACCATTCCGAAGCTCCTCGTGATGTCCGGGATCTCATCCGGGACTCCGAACAACCTTCGTTCACCATCATACATAACTCTACACTACCGAAACGTCACCAAACCTTAAGTGTGCAGACCCTGCGGGTTTGAGAACTATGTAGACATGACCGAGACACCTCTACAGCCAATAACCAATAGCAGGCCCTGGATGACCATATTGGTTCCTACATATTCTACGAAGATCTTTATCAGTCGAACCTCTATGTCAAGGATTCAGTTAATCCCGTATAACATTCCCTTTGTTCTTCAGAATGTTACTTGCCCAAGATTCGATCATCGGTATCTCCATACCTAGTTCAACCTCGTTACCAGCAAGTCTCTTTACTCGTTCTGTAATGCAAGATCCCGTGGCTAACACTTTAGTCACATTGCTTGCAAGGCTTGTTTGTGATGTTGCATTACCGAGTGGGCCCTGAGATACCTCTCCGTCACACGGAGTAACAAATCCCAGTCTTGATCCATGCCAACCCAACAGACACCCTCGGAGATACCTGTAGAGCACCTTTATAGTCACCCAGTTACGTTGCGACGTTTGATACACACAAAGTATTCCTCCGGTGTCAGTGAGTTGCATGATCTCATGGTCATAGGAACATATACTTGACATGCGGAAAACAGCAGCAATAAACTAACACGATCATATGCTACATTTGTAGTTTGGGTCTTGTCCATCACATCATTCTACTAATGATGTTATCCCGTTATCAAATGACATCTCATGTCCATGGCTAGGAAATCTTAACCATCTTTGATCAACGAGCTAGTTCACTAGAGGCATACTAGGGACATGGTGTTGTCTATGTATCCACACATGTATCTGAGTTTCTGATCAATACAATTATAGCATGGATAATAAACGATTATCATGAACAAGGAAATATCATAATAACTAATTTATTATTGCCTCTAGGGCATGTTTCCAACAGTCTCCCACTTGCACTAGAGTCAATAATCTAGTTCACATCACCATGTGATTCGCATTGTTATGAATCTAACACCCAATGAGTCCTGGGGCTCGATCATGCTTTGCATGTGAGAGAGGTCTTTATAGTCAACGGGTCTGGGGCATTTCAGATCCGTGTGTACTTTGCAAATCTCTATGTCAAACTGTAAATACTGCTACCACACTCCACTTGGTACTATTCCAAATGGCTTCTCCACTATACGTATCCGGATTGCTACTATGAGTCATCCGGATCGGTGTTAAAGCTTGCATCGACATAACTCTTTATGACGAACTCTTTACCACCTCCATAATCGAGAAACATCTCCTTAGTCTTTTAGCTACTAAGGATAATCTTGACCGCTGTCCAGCGATCCACTCCTGGATCACTCTTGTACCCCTTGACGGACTCATGGCAAGGCACACACAGGTGCGGTACACAGCATGGCATACTATACAGATCCTATGGCTAAGGCATAGGGGACGACGTTCGTCCTTTCTCTTTCTTCTGCCGTTGTCAAGCTTTGAGTCTCACTCAACTGTTGGGAACGACGCATGGGAAACAAAAATTTTCCTACGCACACGCAAACCTATCCGTGGTGATGAGCATCTACGAGAGGGAGAATGGATCTACGTACCCTTGTAGATCGCTAAGCGGGAAGCGTTAAGAAACGCGGTTGGTGTAGTCGAACTTCTTCGCGATCCAAATCGCCGAGCGTCCCGCGATCCAATCACGAACCGTCCCGCGAACACATCATGATCCGTCCCGTGAACTCATCACGATCCGTCTCACGATCTTGATCACGATCTGTCCCGCGAACTCATCACGATCCGTTCCGTGATCACATCACGAACCGTCTCGCGATCTCGATCACGGTCCTTCCGATCTAGCGCCGAACGGACGGCACCTCCGCGTTTAGCACACGTGCAGCTTGATGACGATCTCCACCGTCTCGATCCAGCGAGAGGAGGTGGAGAGGAGAGAGAGTTCACCGGCAGCATGATGGCGCTCCGGTGATGGTGGTGGAGCAATTTCGGCAGGGCTTCGCCTAAGCGCTGCGGAACTACGATCTAGAGGAGAAACTATGCACCGGTGGAACGGGTAGCACGTGGCCGGAAATTCTGTCCAAAAACCACCCAATCCACTAGTATATATAGGAGGAGAGGAGAGGAGAGGCATCCAAGGCCTTTGGGTCGACCGAAATAGGAGGTGGGAGCAATCCTACTTCACCTCCAATCCTAGTTGGAGTAGGATTGCCTCCTATTGGCTGATTTTCCACTTTTTGCTTTAGGACTTTCTCTCCTGCGCCATGGGCCTTTGTGGCTGTTTTCCCAGCCCACTAAGGGCTGGTTATTATTCTCCCACAGCCCATGGACCTCTTGGGGTCGAAATACCCCTCCCGGAGGTCCCCCGGTACACTACCGGCACTCCCGATACACTACCGATACTCCCGGTACACTACCGATGAGCCCGAAACTTTTCCGCGCGACCAAACTGGGACATCCTATATATGAATCTTTACCTCCGGACCATTCCGGAGCTCCTCGTGATGTCCGGGATCTCATCCAGGACTCCGAACAACCTTCGATCACCACCATACATAACTCTACACTACCGAAACGTCACCGAACCTTAAGTGTGCAGACCCTGCGGGTTCGAGAACTATGTAGACATGACCGAGACACCTCTATAGTCAATAACCAATGGCGGGACCTGGACGTCCACATTGGTTCCTACATATTCTACGAAGATCTTTATCGGTCGAACCTCTATGTCAAGGATTCAGTTAATCCCGTATAACGTTCCCTTTGTTCTTCGGTATGTTACTTGCCCGAGATTCGATCGTCAGTATCTCCATACCTAGTTCAACCTCGTTACTGGCAAGTCTCTTTACTCATTCCGTAATACAAGATCCCATGACTAACACTTAGCCACATTGCTTGCAAGGCTTGTTGTGATGTTGTATTACCGAGTGGGCCCTGAGATACCTCTCCGTCACACGGAGTAACAAATCCCAGTCTCGATCCATGCCAACTCAGCAAACACCATCGGAGATACCTGTAGAGCATCTTTATAGTCACCCAGTTACGTTGCGACGTTTGATACACACAAGGCACTCCTCCGATATCCGTGAGTTGCATGATCTCATGGTCATAGGAACATATACTTGACATGCAGAAAACAGTAGCAATAAACTGACACGATCATATGCTATGTTTGTAGTTTGGGTCTTATCCATCACATCATTCTCCTAATGATGTGATCCCGTTATCAAATGACATCTCATGTCCATGGCTAGGAAACCTTAACCATCCTTTGATCAACGAGCTAGTCCATTAGAGGCATACTAGGGACATGGTTTTGTCTATGTATCCACACATGCATTTAAGTCTCCGATCAATACAATTATAGCATGGATAATAAACGATTATCATGAACAAGGAAATATGATAATAACCAATTTATTATTGCCTCTAGGGCATATTTCCAACATCAACTTCACACCTTACAAATCAGGTGAGAACTCTTTCTCTGACTGATCCATTTTGAACTCTTTCAAAATCTTTGTCAAGGTATATACTCATTGAAAGTCTCAGCAAGCATCTTGATCTATCTCTATAGATCTTGATGCTCAACAATTAGGTAGTTTTATCCAGGTCTTACTTTGAAAATTACTACTCAAACAACCTTTCATGCTTTTCAGAAATTCTACATCATTTCCAATCAACAATATGTCAACCACATATGCTTATCAGAAACTCTATAGTGCTCCCACTCAGTTTATTGTAAATACAAGTTTCTCATAAACTTTGTATAATCTACAAAACTTTGATCACCTCATCAAAGTGTATATTCCAACTCCGAGATGCTTGCTCCAGACTATCGAAAGATTGTTGCAGATCGCACACCTTTTAGCATCCTTAGGACTGACAAAACCTTCTGGTTGTATCACATACAACCTTTCCTCAAGTAAACTATTAAGGAAACGATGTTTTGTCGTCTATCTGCCAGATTTCATAATTGAAAAATGCAGCAACTGCTAACATAATTCCAAGAGACTTTAGCATCGCTACAAGTGAGAAAGTCTCATCGCAGTCAACTCCTTGAACTTGGCGGAAATTTCTTTGCGACAAGTCGAGCTTTATACATGGTGACATTCACCATCAACGTCTGTCTTCATTTGAAAAATCTATTTGTACTTGACGACCTATCGTCCAACGAGCAAGTCTACCAAAATCTATACTTGGTTTTCATACATGGATCCTTTCTCGGATTTCATGGCCTCTAACCATTTGTCGGAATTCGGGCCCATCATCGCCTCTCCATAGCTCGTAGGTTCATCGTTGTCCAACACCATGACCTCTAAGACAGGGTTGTCGTACCACTCAGGAGCAGTACACATTTCTTGTCGACCTACGAGGTTTGATAGTAACTTGATCCTGAAGATTCATGATCATCATCATTAACTTCCTCTTCAACTAACGTAGGCTTCGCAGAAACATCTTCCTGCGCTGCGTTACTCTTTCGTTGAAACAAAGGTTCAATAACCTCATCAAGTTCTATCTTCCTCCCACTCAATTCTTTCGAGAGAACCCTTTTCTCTAGAAAGGACCCATTTTAGATACAAACACTTTGCACTCGGATCTGAGATAGAAGGTATACCCAACTGTTCTTGGGGTATTCTATGAAGATTCATTTGTCCGCTTTGGGTTCGAGCTCATTAGGTGAAAACATTTTCCACACAAGCTTCACAGCCCCAAACATCAAGAAATGACAGCTTTAGGTTTCTATCAAACCATAATTCACATGGTGTCATCTCAACGGATTTAGATGGTGCCCTATTTTAAAGTGAATGTAGTTGTCTCTAATGCATAACCCCAAAACGATTGTGGTAAAACGATAAGAGACATCACAGTATGCGCTATATCAAATAAGGCACGACTATCGCGTTCGGACACACCATCACACTATGGTGTTCCAGGTGGCGTGAGTTGTGAAACAACTTTCACATTGTCTAAAGTTGTATGCCAAACTTCGTAACCCAGATATTCACCTCCACGATCATATCGTAGAAATTTTTTATCTTCTCGTCACGATGATCTTAAACTTCACTCTGAATTTGCTTGAACTTTCCAAACGATTTAGACTTGTGTTTCATTAAGTAAATATACACTATATCCACTCAAATCATCAGTGAAGGTAAGAAAATAACGATATCCACCGCAAGCTACAAATACTCATTGGACCGTATACATCAACATGTATTGTTTCCAGTCAGTCACTAGCCCGTTCTATCAAGCCGGAAAACGGGGTTTAGTCATCTTGCCCAAAAGGCATGGTCCGCATGCCTCAACCGATTCGAAATCGAATGAGTCCAAAGATCCATCAGCATGGAGTTTCTTCATGCGCTTTACACCAATATGACATTTTAGCTGCAGTGCCACAAATATTTGGTACTATCATTATTAACTTTGTATCTTTTGGCATCTATGTTATGAACATGTGTACTACTACACTCAAGATTCAACAAACCATTCTCACTGGGTGCATGACCATTGAAGGTATTATTCATGTAAACAGAATAACCATTATTCTCTAACTTAAATGAATAACCGTGTTGCAATAAACACGGTCCAATCATGTTCATGCTTAACGCAAACACCAAAGAACATTTATTTAGGTTCGTCACTAATCCCGAGGGTAGAGAGAGCGTGCGATGTTGATCACATCAACCTTGGAAACATTTCCAACATACATCGTCACCTCACACTTAGTTAGTTCTCCATTAATTCCGTAGCTTTTATTTCGAGTTACTAACATTTAGCAACCGAACCGGTATCCAATACCCAAGGTGCTACTAGGAGTACTAGCAAGGTACACATCAATAACACGTATATCAAATATACTTCTATCGACATTGCCAGCCTTCTTATCTACCAAGTATCTAGGGGTGTTCCGCTTCGGCGACCGCCCTCCTCATAATCGAAGCACTTAGTCTCGGGTTTTGGGTTCAACTTTGGGTTGCTTCACTAGAGCAGCAACTGGCTTGCCATCCATGAAGTTTCCTTCCATGCCCTTGCCCTTCTCGAAACTAGTGGTTTTACTAACCATCAACACTTGATGCTCTTTCTTGATTTCTACCTTCACGGGGTCAAACATCGCGAACAACTCAGGAATCATTATTTCTATCCCTGGCAATTTATAGTTCATCACCAAGTTCTAGTAGCTTAGTGACAGTGACTTGGAGAACTATATCAAACACTATCTTATCTGGAAGATTAACTCCCACTCGATTCAAGCGTTTGTAGTACTCAGACAATCTGAGTACATGCTCAATGATTGAGCTATTCTCTTTCATCTCGCAAGCAAAGAATCTTGTTGGAGATCTCATATCTCGCAACACGGGCACGAGCCTGAGATCACAATCTCAGCTCTTAGAACATCTCATATGTTCCGTGACGTTCAAAACGTTTTGGAGCCTCAATTCTAAGCCGTAATGCATGACGCACTAAACTATCAAGTAGTCATAGGAACGTGCCTGTCAGATGTTCACAACCTCTACAGACGACGCTAGAGGGGATGGCGCACCGAGCGGTGCATCAAGGACATAAGCCTTTCTGTGCAGCAACAAGGACAATCCTCAGATCACGGACCCAGTCCGCAATATTGCTACCATCATCTTTCAACTCTATTTATCTAGGAACATAAAATTACAAGGGAGCTACAGCGTGAGCTAGTAATCTACGACATAATTTGCAAAGACACTATTGACTATGTTCATGATAATGAGTTCAATTAATCATATTACTTAAGAACTCCCACTCAAATTGACATCCCTCAGATCATCTGAGTGATACATGATCCATGTTCACCAACTCAAGTCCGATCATCACGTGAGTTAAGGTGGCTTCAATGGTGAACATCATTATGTTGATGATATTTACTATATGACTCATGCTCGACCTTTCGGTCTCTTGTGTTCCGAGGCCATGTCTGTACATGCTAGGCTCGTCAAGTTTAACCCGAGTGTTCCGCGTGTGCAAATCTGGGTTGCACCCGTTGTATGTGAACGTAGAGTCTATCACACCCGATCATCACGTGGTGTCTCAACACGAAGAACTTTCGCAACAGTGCACACTCGGGGAGAACACAATTTATCTTGAAATTAAGTGAGGGATCACCTTATAATGCTACCGTCGTCCTAAGTAAAACAAGGTGGATAAACGGATTAACATCACATGCAAATCATAAGTGACATGATATGGCCATGAACTTATGCTTAAGATCTCCATCTTCAAAGCACCGGCATGATCTCCATTGTCACCGGCACAACACCATGATCTCCATCATCTTGATCTCCATCAATGTGTTGCCATAGGGCTTGTGGCGCCAGCGGCTTCTACTTCTATTGCTACCGTTTAGCGATAAAGTAAAGCATTACATAGCGCTTAATGATTGACACGCAGGTCATACAATAATTAAAGACAACCCTATGGCTCCTGCCGGTTGTCGTACTCATCGACGTGCAAGTCGTGAAAATTCTATACATCACATGATCATCTCATACATCACATATATCTCATCATGTAATTGGCCATATCACATCACAACATACCCTGCAAAAACAAGTTAGACGTCCTCTAATTGTTGTTGCATGTTTTACATGGCTGCTACGGGTATCTAGCAAGAACGATTCTCACCTACGCATAAACCACAACGGTGATACATAATTTGCTTTTCAACCTTCTCAAGGACCGCCTTTGTCGGATCCAATCCAACTAAAGTGAGAGAAACTGTCACCCGTAAGCCATCTAAGCAACAAGTTGCGTCGAGGGAACCGGTCTCTCGTAAGCGTACGAGTAATGTTGGTCCGGGCCGCTTCATCTCACAATACCGCTGAAGCAAAATACGACCAAGGGAGGAAGCAATCTAAGCATCAACGCCCAGAAACCTTTTGTATTCTACTCGAGATCTCATCGAACCATCAACCTAGCTCATGATGCCACTGTTGGGGAACGTTGCATGGGAAACAAAAAATTTCCTACGCACACGCAAACCTATCCATGGTGATGAGCATCTACGATAGGGAGAGTGAATCTACATACCCTTGTAGATCGCTAAGCGGGAAGCATTAAGAAACGCGGTTGGTGTAGTCGAACATCTTCGCGATCCAAATCGCCGAGCGTCCCGCGATCTCATCACGATCCGTCCCCCGATCTCATCACGATCCGTCCCGTGAACTCATCACGATCCGTCCCGCGATCTCATCACGATCCGTCCCGTGAACTCATCACGATCCGTCTCGCGATCACGTCACGATCCGTCTCATGGCCTTGATCACGGTCCTTCCGATCTAGTACCAAACGGACGGCACCTCTGCGTTCAGCACACGTGCAGATTGATGACGATATCCACCGTCTTGGTCCAGCAAGAGGAAGTGGAGAGGAGGAAGAGTTCACCGGCAGCATGACGGCACTCCGGCAATGGTGGTGGAGCAATTCCGGCAGGGCTTCGCCTAAGCACTGCGGAACTACGATCTAGAGGAGCACCGGTGGAACGGGTAGCACGTGGCCGTAAATTCTGTCCAAAAAGCACCCAATCCACCAGTATATAAAGGATGAGAGGAGGAGGAGGAGGGGCTGGCGCACAAGGCAGCCAACCAGCCTTTTGCGCCAAGGAGGAGAGGAATCCTACTTCTCCTCCAATCCTAGTTGGACTAGGATTGCTCCCTATTGGCTGATTTTCCACTTTTTCCTTTAGCAGGCCCTGGATGACCATATTGGTTCCTACATATTCTACGAAGATCTTTATCGGTCGAACCTCTATGTCAAGGATTCAGTTAATCCCGTATAACGTTCCCTTTGTTCTTCCGAATGTTACTTGCCCGAGATTCGATCGTCGGTATCTCCATACCTAGTTCAACCTCATTACCGGCAAGTCTCTTTACTCGTTCCGTAATGCAAGATCCCGTGGCTAACACTTTAGTCACATTGCTTGCAAGGCTTGTTTGTGATTTTGCATTACCGAGTGGGCCCTGAGATACCTCTCCGTCACACGGAGTAACAAATCCCAGTCTTGATCCATGCCAACCCAACAGACACCCTCGGAGATACCTGTAGAGCACCTTTATAGTCACCCAGTTACGTTACGACGTTTGATACACACAAAGTATTCCTCCGGTGTCAGTGAGTGGCATGATCTCATGGTCATAGGAACATATACTTGACATGCGGAAAATAGCAGCAATAAACTGACACGATCATATGCTACAGTTGTAGTTTGGGTCTTGTCCATCACAATGATGTGATCCCGTTATCAAATGACATCTCATGTCCATGGCTAGGAAATCTTAACCAATCTTTGATCAACGAGCTAGTTCACTAGAGGCATACTAGGGACATGGTGTTGTCTATGTATCCACACATGTATCTGAGTTTCCGATCAATACAATTATAGTATGGATAATAAACGATTATCATGAACAAGGAAATATGATAATAACTAATTTATTATTGCCTCTAGGGCATATTTCCATCAGGGGCACCCTGCCCCCCCCGCCCTGCCTCCTCCGCTGGTGGCCCCTGACGACCCACTCGCCTCTCCAGGACCTTTGGCTGTGAGGGTGCCCGACGTCGTGACCACTCATGTCACTACGCACCGCCTACGGACGATGGCGTACGCCAGCGGACCCGCTCCACTTCGACGCTGGTGACTGCCTCCCGCCGTAGTGCCCGCCTCGATGCGGCCCGTTCGACGAACTCCCCGGCCCCGTCCATCCCCGTGCGTGCTGAGCTCAGGGCGGCGGACAGGAACCTCGAGCCAGGTGCGGATTCCATTCTCCCCAGTTCTTCCAGTTGTTCCTTTTCCGCGCTAGAGGCCGTTCCCCTTGGCCACCACGCCAGGGTGGCCACTGACTCGGCCATCATCTTCAGGGGGAAGTTGGACCCCTCTTAGAGAAGATCGTGGCCATTCAGGCCCGCGAGATCCTGGATGGCAAACTTGCAGAAACATGGGCGCGCCTCCGCCGCCAGCCCGTGGAACCAGCCGTCACCCCTTCCACGGCGGTGGTTCTAGAAGTGCCCGGTGAGGTGATCCGTGGGCACACTCGCTCTCGCACTACGGCCCTCCGGGCGTAGAGCGCTTCCCGTGTCCTGGGGTTAAGCAGCCCCCCGATGGCAGTTTAAATGCGAGTCCTCTTCTGAAACATCCGCAGCTTCGGCCATGACGGCCGTCGCCGCCAACTCATCGAGTTCATGCGTGACGAGCACATTGACATCATTGCCATCCAGGAAACCATGCATACGGAGTTCTTCCTTCCCGAGCTTGATAGTCTTAGCCCCCACCTATTCGCCTGGCATTGGCTCCCTTCTAGTGGGACCACTGGGCACTCGGGTAGCATACTTTTAGGAGTGAAGGGTGCCACCTTTGAGGTGGGCGAGATGGATCGTGGCGAATTATTCGTTAGTATGGAGATCTATGAACGGGCGCTCAACTTCAAATGGAAGGTCATGATCATCTATGGACCGGCGGACCATCGTCGCTCCCCGGCCTTCCTCGTTGAGCTGCGACAGAAGATCTCCACTTCCCTCCTCTCTGTAGTCGTGGGAGGAGACTTTAACCTCATCCGCTCCCTAGATGAGAAGAACAATGACCGGGTCAACCCCCCCCAGATGCAGATGTTCAACGATTGCATCGCGGAGCTCGGCCTCCGCGAGCTTGAGCGGACGGGTGCCAGGTTCACCTGGACAAACCGTCAGTCGGACCCGACGCGATCTGTCTTGGATCGCGTCCTAGTTTCTCTGGAGTGGGAACTTAGGTGCCCATTGGCATCGCTTTGGGCGTTCACCCGGTCGGTTCCGACCACGTGCCTCTCCTCCTCTCCACCGCCGACGAACGCCCCCCGATACCGCCGCGGTTTGGGTTTGAGCTCTTCTAGCTCAACCAGATGAGTTTCCCCGAGGCAGTTGCGGCTAAGTGAATTGCCGCGTGCTCATCTCCCCACCGCTCCATGTCCGTCGTAGACTCGTGGAAGTTTTGTGCCAAGATCGCCCGCCAATTTATGAAGGGATGAGGCGCAAACCTTGGGCGAGACCTCCGCGAACGCAAGAAAGCCCTCCTGACTACCATCCTAGACCTGGATGCCCGCGCTGACACTTCCGAGATCTCCCCAGATGAGTGGATGCTGAGATATGATCTCGAGGATCAGCTCTCGACCATTTACACGGACGAAGAAGCATACTGGAGGCTCCGTGGTACCCAAAGATGGGTGCTCCACGGAGACGCTAATACGGTTTATTTCTAGGCGATCGCGAATGGGCGGCGACGACGGAACTCCATCCATTGCTTGTGGGATGGATATTCCCAGCTTGTCCGTCCCTCGGACATCCGAGTCCATGTAGATGGCTTTTATAAAGCCCTATTCTCCCCCACCCCTCGGGGTGGGGCAGCACTGGCCCCCGACACTTGGTCGGTTAACCAGTTAGTGTCCGATGAGGCTAACGCAGCCTTGGTGGCGCCTTTCTCGGAGGACGAGGTCCTCGTGACCATAAAGGGTATGAACCCCTCCTCGGCCCGGGGCCGGATGGACTGCCAGTGATGTTTTTTAAAATGTTCTGGCAGACCATTAAACCGGAGGTCATGGCCCTCTTCGACCAATTCTTCTCGGGGACCATGGACCTTGGGCGCCTGAACTATGGGGTCATCACTCTCATCCCCAAAGTTCTGGGTACTTTGGACATCCGCCAGTTTCGGCCTATCACTGTGATCAATGTGATATCCCGGATCCTGTCCAAAGGGTACGCCAATAGGGTGACCCTTTTACCGAACACTGTCACTCACCCCAACCAATCCGCCTTCACTCAAGGGCGGTTTATTTTGGATGGGGCATTGGTCTTCCATGAAGTCCTTCATGAAGTCCGATCCAAACACCATCGGGCGGTCTTCCTGAAGCTCGACTTCCATAAGGCCTATGATACGGTTCACTGGCCCTTCCTTCGGGAAGTCCTGCTCCACAAGGGTTTTGATGACCGGTGGGTGACCAGAGTTATGCAACTCGTCTCCTGCAGTCGGACCGCGATTAACATTAACGGTGAGATCGGGCCTTACTTCCCCACTCTCTGTGGGGTTCGCCAGGGCGACCCATTCTCCCTGTTTCTGTTTAACATGGTGGTCGATGCCCTTGTTGTCATCCTGGATAAGGCCAAATCTGCTGGCCATATCCACGGCTTAGTCCCTCACCTGGTAGGAGGGGGAGGGGTCTCCCTCCTACAATATGCTGACGACACCATAATAATGGTGGAGGGTTTCGCGTCTGACATAACCAACTTGAAGTTCCTCCCCCTGTGCTTCCAACAGATGTATGGGCTCACAATCAACTTCGGTAAGAGCGAAGTGATGATCCTGGGCTACCCCCGGAGGAGACCCATGCCATAGCTGATCGGCTGGATTGTTGATTGGGTACCTTCCCCACGACTTATTTTGTGATACCTATTAGTGACTTGTGACTCACCGTGGCTGACCTCCGCCCGACAATGACCCGGATGCAGCACCGGGTAGAGCCGTGGAAGGGGAGGTGGCTCTCGAAGGCAGCCAGAGTAATCCTAATCAACTCCTTGCTTGCCAGTATCCTATGGTTTCTCATGAGCTTCTATAGCCTCCATGGGATGCTCCATCAAGAGCGCCAAATACCAGTCCAGGTTTTTCTGGGCAGGCAAGGGTGACAAGCAGAAGCACCATATGGTGAGTTGGCCCGACATTTGCAAACCCGAGGACCAGGGGGGTCTAGGGATCTTGTCTTCTCGGTGCATGAACATTGCTCTCCTAACCCGATGGCTCTGGCGTATCGCCAATGGGGAGGGAGGCCTCTGGCTTACCATCATCCGAAATAAGTACCTTCGGGGCCAACCCCTAGCCTTCTGTCAGCGTTTTGGTGGCTCCCAGTTCTGGCAGGCTGTGATCCAGCTACTTCCCGTGCTTCGCATCGGCTCATCCATCTCGGTTGGCTCCGGGTCCTCGACCATGTTCTGGTTTGATCGTTGGTTAGGGGACTCCCCCCTGGCCACTTGGTTCTCGAAACTATTCGCCATAGCGGTTGACCCTTGGGTCTCTGTAGAGATGGCCCTTATTGACTTAGGGTGTCTCGCTTTCCGGCGTCCCTTCGGCCCCCTTGAGGTGGACGCTTGGGATACCCTCCTCCAGTATATCCCTCTTCTTCCGATGAACGTCGACGGTGCCCCTGACTCCATCTCTTGGCGACTGGAGCACTCCGGCCGCTTCTCCACTAAGTCCTTATACGCGGCCATCGCACCCTCGTCGGCCCCTGAGCCCTTTAGCCTGATATGGGACATTAGCATCCCTCTGAAGATTGGGATATTCCTGTGGCAGTGGATCTGGGGACGCCTTCCCTCTGGGGTAGAGGTCCTCAAGCATAGTAGACCAGGAGATGGGGTTTGTCCCCTGTGCGGCATGGTGGAGGATGCTAACCACATCTTCTTCTCTTGCTCCACAGCCCAATTCCTGTGGTCCTGCTTTCGCGAGACGGTCGGTGGACAGTGATGCAACACCAACTTCCCCGACCTGCTTGCTGAGATCCACGCCTCCCCCCTCGCTACCTCCATATTAAATGGTTGTGCATTGGGGTCCTCGCCTGGACGCTTTGGACCATCCGCAACAAGCTTGTCATTCAGAAAGTGCCTCTTCAACGTGCGACTGACGTGATCTTCAAAATGTGCGTTTACTTGCAGCTCTGGCGGTCGCTTAGCCGCTCCCAGGACCGGGACGCCCTCAACACCCTCCTCGTCGACCTCCGCTCGATGGCCCTCCGCATGGCGCCCCAGCTGCCGCCCGTCCTTCGGATCCCGATTAGACCTGTTGTTTTGGGTTGTTGTGTGTGAGTGTGTTGTTCTGTTTCCAGGGCTTGTTGAGATGTGCCCTCAGCATTAACCCTATTCGCTACCTTGTGTTTGTGTGAGACTTGTGTGTGTGTGTGTGTGTGTGAACCTTATTGGATGATTGGCTTGGGCGGTTTCTTTATAATATAAAGCAGGCGAAAGCCTTTTTCGGTAAATACATCTAGATACATCCTTTCCTATTCCTATGACAAGTATTTTCGGATGGAGGGGATACATCAATTAACAATTAACGCATTTAACGGGGGATGTATCTGTGCTTGAGAGCCAAGTGCTAGGCGGATGGGCGGACAGGACCGCGACGGTGATCGCGGCATCTGCCATGGATCGGCAACGGGGGAGGCGGTTGCAGCCGTAGCGGATCCACTCCGCCGAGGCAGCAGGTTCTGGGCTTTAGCCGGATCTGAATCGGATGAGTCCAACGACGAAGAGGGCCGGACACTTGCCGGAGATGAAGACGGGGATCTGTCGCCGACGCCCTCTGACTACGTTTGCGAGTCACTTCAACTGGGGTACTCGGAAGAACAAATTGCGGCGAGCATTGACGGTTTGGTCCCGGGGACGGATGCGGCATGGGCAAGCCTTGGTGGTGAGTACAAGGTTGAGGTCTTCCGGCGGGTGGTTCACCGGAGAGCAAGGCCATCCGCGGTGAAGCCGTAGAAAGGCCCCTTACCTAAGGTACGTCTACCAGCTTTAACTCTTTCGGATTTCATCAAGAGCTGGAAAGTGGCGCCGGCTCGCCGGAAGAAAATCCGGTCGGCGGTCGTGAAGCCTCCGCTGCATGCGCAGCGACCCGGTCCGGAATTCACGATCGGTGAGGCCAGGAAGTAGCGTTTGAATTCACTATTGGGCTGGGCTAGGCTGGGCCGGTGGCTGAAGAAGTTGGGCTGGTGTCATCTGGGTATATGGCCCAGATACACGTAGCTGAAACAGAACACGTAATTGGATCGGAACTAACAGCCGAGACCGATCGAAAGAAGGCTCCTGAGAGCGCTTCGATCGACGAAACAAATCACGTAGTCCCTCCCGACCCAGGACGTAGGGTTCGGCGCAGAGGCAACGTTGGCTTCCCGATACGACATGGACGGGCGGCGAGAGTGCCCCCGAAACCTGATCTCCAACCGGCAGTGGCCATGGCTGGCCGGAGTGATGGAGAGCAGCTCCAGAATACTGCGCATGTTGGATTCAAAGGGCCTGGTCCTAGGGCTGCCGGTGGACGAGGCGACGTCCAAGGCCAGAGTGGTCGCGCTGGATTTGGGGCCGCTCGCGGCGACAGACGGAACGGTAGACGAGGCGGCCTTGGGGCTGGCCGTGGGGATGGTCCCGGCGGACGACATGCTAGCTTCAGGGCCGGCCGCGGCGGTGGAGATGGAGTCTACCGTGGCAAACGTCCCAGCTGGAATCAATGGAGCGACGATGGTCGGGGCCCTGGATGCGAACCCTGGTACGACGGAGGTGGACGGGGCTTCGGTGCAAATAAGTGGCAAAGAACCTCCTATCCCCTGACAGGTGACTATGTAGAGGGTGCAAAGGCAGGACCCTCGTACTATGGTGGCCGTGGAGGTGGTGGCCGGGGTGGTGGAGGCAAGTTCCCACCTCGCCGTCCTTTGCATGCTCAAATAGTGGCGGAACTTCCAGCGACGAGTGGAGACGCAGCCAACTCGGGCATCAAACAAGCTTGAATGGGGGTCCTTTCAGAGGCGGCGACTTTGACAGTCAAGGCTCTAGCGGCGGTCGAGGTGCCGACTGCTACAACGTCTAGTGACAGAGACAAAGAGAGCGACAAGGGCAGTGAAAAATCTGATATTCTTCGGGCAAATAAAGCGGCTCATAAAAAAGAGAAGTTGACCTGTTATAGGTGTGGTGTTCTTGGTCATTTTGTGACAGATTGTACAACTGAGTTGTGCGACATTTGTGTGAAACCAGGACACATCGACACAACCTGCCCGTTGCTGCAGGCGTCTAAGCCGGTACTCAACATATATGGAGTTTGCGAGGGTAATGTTATGTTCTTTGAGACCCCACACTCTATTTTAGCTTTTGTACCTACTCGTCTTGAGAGCTCGAGGACGGGTCTGGTCAGGGTAACAAATGGTACGCTCACAGAGGAGCAAGTTTCTCAGCATCTCAGGAGACTGGTGTCTAAGTCATATAACTGGGCTCTGGTCAGAGTGGAAGAGCAGGTATACCGAGTGAAGTTTCCTCAAAGGGAGAATCTTCAGCGCCTGTTGACTTTTGGGGTTAGAAAAGTGAATGTAAGCAAATACATGTTAGAATTTGAGGAATGCAAAAAAAAACAGAAACAACTGGATCACCTTTGGAGAAGGTGTGGATCAGATTATCAGGCGTTCTAGAGGCTCTTTTGAATGATTTTCTTATTGTCTGGAGCCTTGGTTCGCTGTTGGGTAAGATAGAGAAAGTTGATATGCCATTCACACGGAAACATGGGATTGCCAGACTGCTAGTGAGTGTGCTTGACATAGAGTATGTGCCTGATTACGTACCTTGGTTTTATGATGGTTTACATTATGACCTGGACGTGGCGATTGAGGAGGAAATACAGCGGGAGGCACACAATGATGACGTTGACATGATGGATGGAGGTGATGGGAGTGGAAATCAGGGAGATGCGAACCCTGATGACCATGCTGATAGGTCCACTCATAAGGGCCAAACTCCTTCATCGTCTACAGATGTGGATAAGACACATGATAAGGGGACTGCACCACCTTCGACACCCATGGCTTCTCTTCGTTTTGGTTCGTTTCAGGCAGTGTCTGCACCCAGTCGCTTATGGGGGGACCTTGTGGAGACTGAGGAGTTGGATGCCATTATGATAACGGATGTTTGTTTGGGCCATGAGCAGTTCTCTGAGGATGCTGGGTCACATGTACAAATATTTCGGCAGCAGCGACATGTGGATAGGGGGCCGACAGAGGTTGGTGGCGGGCAGAAGACTCTACGACTTGTCTCACCCGTACCTCGGTCATCTTCTACTAGAGAGGCGTCCGATGGAAGCACGGGGGACGTGGCCCAGCCATGGTCACCTCGTTCACTTCCTACGAGCCGTGATGACGGGGTGATGGGGCCGGTAAGCAGCGGGTAGGAGGCCCGGCGACCTGCTCAGCCTCTATCACGCCCTTCGTCTCCTGCAGGACCGGGGTCTCAGGGGAACGAGCAGGAGGCTCGTGTGCTCTCACCTTGCGCTCACACGATGGTGGAAAGGCAGCAGCTGCAGACCGGGGATTCAGCAGCTCGGGCTGCGGCTAAGTCTCCGGTTGAGACACCTTCACCGGGATTTTGCTCGGGCTCTGTTGGGACTGAGGCAGGAGGCCAAAACCCTACAAAGATATCCATGGAGGATGTGATCTCATATGGAGGGATTCTGGATCCGACATCTGATGATCGACACGTTAGTCAACGCATCCAGGAGCAGCCAGATACTGATGACATGCAGCTAGGACGGGCTATGAGGGCTGCCAAGCTTTGAGATGTCGAGGCAGCTACAGGTATGTCTATTAATACTAGTTGTTCTATCCTCCAGTTCTCTGATTTAGAAATTCAACAAAATGCTAGCGACCTAGGCATCTCTCTTGGTGGTAGTGGAAAAGAAATAGCTAAATCAATTAATGACATTTTAGACTTAGAAACGGACAGAGCCATAGAGATCATTCAAAACATAGCAGCAGTAAAAACTCTGAATGAGGCGGATACAAATAATTTGGGAGGCACATACCTACAAAGTTTATGTGATGATTTAGTGCACATAGAGGGAGGTGAAGAAGATGTGGAAGAGATGGGATCAGAGGGGTAGATGGCCTCTTTGATTGCCGATCGTCGTCCTCACGAAACATCCTCACAGAGAAATACAGAAAGCATACCGGATAAACCTAAGAGACCTTGGAAAAGGAAAGTTTATCCCGTATCAGCGATACGGAGAAGTGCGAGAGTGAAGCAAAAGAAAAAATTCCATGATGACATATGAAAGGAATATTTTGGAATAGCAGAGGTCTAGCAGACTTGGCTAAAAGGAGATTTCTTAGAGATACATCGTTAGAGCATAAGCTCGATTTCATGGCTCTACAAGAGACGGGTAGGGATAACTTCACACCACAATTTCTAAACACTTTATCCGGAGGAGTTGACTTTGATTGGCATTGTTTGCCTCCAAGGGGTAAATCTGGGGGAATCTTACTTGGAGTAAAATGTGAAACATTACAGGTGATGAGTGTGGTATACAGTGAGTTTTCCGTCAAATTTCGTGTGAGGTCGAAAGTTGATGGTTTCAGGTGGGCTCTGGTGGCCGTATATGGGGCGGCGCAACCGGAGCTGAAATCTGAGTTCCTTGCCGATCTAGTGAGAATCTGTGGAGAGGAAAGACTTCCCATTATGGTTGGGGGAGACTTTAATATCATCTGAAGACAAAATGAAAAAAATAATGACAACTTCGATGGAAGATGGTCACTTATGTTTAACATGGTTATTGAGAGTCTTGATTTGAGGGAGACTGACCTCACTGGTAGATAATTCACATGGGCAAACTCACTACCGGTACCAACATACGAGAAGTTGGACCGGGTACTGACCAGTGTAGAATGGGAACAAAAGTACCCACTGGTTTCAATACATGCTTTACAGAGAGCCATCTCAGATCACACACCACTCATAGTTGATTATGGGGAACCGAATCATGGGGGTAATAGAAATACCTTTTCTTTTGAATTAAGTTGGTTCAAGAGAGAAGGATTCATGGATCTCGTAGCCACCGAATGGGCTAGGGAATCTGGTGGATCTTCCAACATGGAGAGATGGCAAAACAAAATCCGACACTTGCGTCAGTTCTTGAGAGGATGGGCCAAGAATCAAAGCGGTATATACAAAGTGGAGAGAGATAGAATTATTAGGCTGATCACCGAGTTAGATGTGAAAGCCGAGTCTAATCTTCTCAGCATGTCAGAGCGGCATAATAAGATTGAGGCCGAGAAGAAATTGCAAACTCTTTTGAGAGAGGAAGAGATGAAATGGGCACTTCGAGCTAAGGTGACGAAGGTGGTTTAGGGAGATGATGACACACAATTCTTCCATATGATTGCAAATGGTAAACATAGTAAGAAGAAAATAATTCAACTGGAACAAGATGAGGGTACAATTATAGGACATGAGAACCTGAAATTGTACATCTCTGAGTACTATAGGAAATTATTTGGTGAACCCGAAGAGAACTTTGTTTCTTTGGATGGGAGCACAACACATGACATACCTAAACTAAATTCTGATGAGAATGAGATATTATCAGCTCCATTTACTGACAAAGAGGTGTTTGACGCAATAGCACAAATGAAACAAAAAAAGGCACCGGGGCCGGATGGATTCCCGGCAGAATTCTACAAAAAATGTTGGCATATTATTAAGGGTGATCTTTTGCCTATGTTCCATGATTTATTTAATGGCCAAAAACATCTCTTCAACCTCAATTTTGGAACTATAACATTGTTGCCAAAGAAGTTGGAGGATGTTCGTATTGAGCAGTTCAGGCCTATTTGTTTGCCAAATGTCAGTTTCAAGATTTTCACAAAGGTGGGCACGAATAGATTGACACAGATAGCGCATTTGGTAGTCCAACCAACAAAGACAACGTTCATGCCTGGGAGACACATCTTAGAGGGGGTTGTTGTCTTACATGAAATGTTGCACGAAATCCATACAAAGAAACTTGATGGGGTTATCTTAAGGTGGATTTCGAGAAAGCGTATGATAAAATCAAATGGCCATTTCTTCAACAGGCCCTACACATGAAGGGTTTCAACGAATCCTGGAGGAATCAGGTGTTGGAAATATGCCCTAGAGGCAATAATAAATTAGTTATTATCATATTTCCTTTTTCATGATAATCGTTTATTATCCATGCTATAATTGTATTGATCGGAAACTCAGATACATGTGTGGATACATAGACAACACCATGTCCCTAGTATGCCTCTAGTGAACTAGCTCGTTGATCAAAGATGGTTAAGATTTCCTAGCCATGGAAATGAGATGTCATTTGATAACGGGATCACATCATTAGTAGAATGATGTGATGGACAAGACCCAAACTACAAACGTAGCATATGATCGTGTCAGTTTATTGCTACTGTTTTCTGCATGTCAAGTATATGTTCCTATGACCATGAGATCATGCAACTCACTGACACCGGAGGAATGCTTTGTGTGTATCAAACGTCACAACGTAACTGGGTGACTATAAAGGTGCTCTATAGGTATCTCCGAGGGTGTCTGTTGGGTTGGCATGGATCAAGACTGGGATTTGTTACTCCGTATGACGGAGAGGTATCTCAGGGCCCACTCGGTAATGCAATATCACAAACAAGCCTTGCAAGCAATGTGACTAAGTGTTAGCCACGGGATCTTGCATTACGGAACGAGTAAACAGACTTGCCGGTAACGAGGTTGAACTAGGTATGGAGATACCGACGATCGAATCTCGGGCAAGTAACATACTGAAGAACAAAGAGAACGATATACGGGATTAACTGAATCCTTGACATAGAGGTTCAACCGATAAAGATCTTTGTAGAATATGTAGGAACCAATATGGTCATCCAGGGCCCGCTATTGGTTATTGGCCGTAGAGGTGTCTCGGTCATGTCTACATAGTTCTCGAACCCGCAGGGTCTGCACACTTAAGGTTTGGTGACGTTTAGGTAGGACAAAGTTATGTATGATGGTGACCGAAGGTTGTTCGGAGTCCCGGATGAGATCCCGGACGTCACGAGGAGCTCCGGAATGGTCCGGAGGTAAAGATTCATATATAGGAAGTCCCAGTTTGGTCGCCGGAAAAGTTTCGGGCTCATCGGTAGTGTATCGGGAGTGCCGGGAGTGTATCGGGAGACCTTCGGGAGGGGTATTTCGACCCAAGAGGCTTCATGGGCTGTGGGAGAGTATTAACTAAGGGCCGGTGGAATAGCCACAACAGGCCCATACGGCTGGGAGAAGAAATCCTAAAGGAAAAAGGTGGAAAAAGGCAAAAAGGAGGAATCCTAGTCCTACTAGGATTGGAGGAGGAGAGTCCTCCTCCACCTCCTCTCTATTTTGGCTGACTCCAAGGGCCTTGCCCTGCGCCAAGGCTGCCTCTCCTCTACTCCTATATATATTGGTGGAATAGAAGGTTTTTGCACTAGTTTTTACGGCCACGTGCTACCCGTTCCACCGGTGCTCCTCTAGATCGGTTTTCCGCAGTGCTTAGGCGAAGCCCTACTGTAATTGCTCCACCACCATCGCCGGAGCGCCGTCACGCTGCCGGTGAAATCTTCCTACTCTCCACTTCCTCTTGCTGGACCAAGACGGTGGAGATCGTCATCAAGCTGCACGTGGGCTGAACGCGGAGGTGTCGTCCGTTTGGTACTACATCGGAAGGACCGTGATCAAGGCCATGAGACGGATCGTGATTAGTTCGCGGGATGGATCGTGATGAGTTCACTGGACGGATCGTGATGAGATTGCGGGACGGATCGTGATGAGATCACGGGACGATCGGCGATTTGGATCGCGAAGATGTTCGACTACACCAACCGCGTTTCTTAACGCTTCCCGCTTAGCGATCTACAAGGGTATGTAGATCAACTCCCCCTCTCGTAGATGCTCATCACCATGGATAGGTTTGCGTGTGCGTAGGAAATTTTTTGTTTCCCATGCAATGTTCCCCAACAATGGCATCATGAGCTAGGTTGATGGTTCGATGAGATCTCGAGTAGAACACAAAAGGTTTGTGGGCGTTGATGCTTAGATTGCTTCCTCCCTTGGTCGTATTTTGGTTCAGCGGTATTGTGAGATGAAGCGGCCCAGACCAACATTACTCGTACGCTTACGAGAGACCGGTTCCCTCGATGCAACTTGTTGCTTAGATGGCTTGCGGGTGACAATTTCTCTCACTTTAGTTGGATCGGATCCGACAAAGGCGGTCCTTGAGAAGGTTGAAAAGCAAACTATGTATCACCGTTATGGTTTGTGCGTAGGTGAGAATCGTTCTTGCTAGATACCCGTAGCAGCCACGTAAAACATGCAACAACAATTAGAGGACGTCTAACTTGTTTTTGCAGGGTATGTTGTGATGTGATATGGCCAATTACATGATGTGATATATGTGATGTATGAGATGATCATGTGATGTATAGAATTTCACGACTCTCATGTCGATGAGTACGGCAACCGACAGGAGCCATAGGGTTGTCTTTAATTACTGTATGACCTGCGTGTCAATCATTAAGCACTATGTAATGCTTTACTTTATCGCTAACCGGTAGCAATAGAAGTAGAAGCAGGGCTGGCGCCACAACCTCTATGGCAGCACATTGATGGAGATCAAGATGTTGGAGATCATGGTGTCGTGCCAGTGACAATGGAGATCATGCCGGTGCTTTGAAGATGGAGATCTTAAGCACAAGTTCATGGCCATATCATGTCACTTATGAATTGCATGTGATGTTGATCCTTTTATGCACCTTGTTTTGCTTAGGACGACAGTAGCATTATAAGGTGATCCATCACTTAATTTCAAGATAAATTGTGTTCTCCCCGAGTGTGCACCATTGCGAAAGTTCGTCGTGTTAAGACACCACGTGATGATCGGGTGTGATAGACTCTACGTTCACATACAACGGGTGCAAGCCAGTGTTGCACGCGCGGAACACTCGGGTTAAACTTGACGTGCCTAGCATGTACAGACATGGCCTCGGAACACAAGAGACCGAAAGGTCGAGCATGAGTCATATAGTAGATATGATCGACATAATGATGTTCACCATTGGAGCCACCTTAACTCACGTGATGATCGGACTTGAGTTGGTGAATTTAGATCATGTATCACTCGAATGACCTGAGGGATGTCAATTTGAGTAGGAGTTCTTAAGTAATATGATTAATTGAACTCATTATCATGAACATAGTCAATAGTGTCTTCGCAAATTATGTCATAGATTACTACCTCACGCTATAGCTCCCTCGTAATTTTATGTTCCTAGAGAAATAGAGTTGAAAGATGATGGTAGCAATATTGCGGACTGGGTCCGTGATCTGAGGATTGTCCTCGTTGCTGCAGAGAAAGGCTTATGTCCTTGATGCACCGCTCGGTGCGCCACCCCCTCTAGCGTCGTCTGTAGATGTTGTGAACATCTGACAGGCACGTTCCGATGACTACTTGATAGTTTAGTGCGTCATGCATTACGGCTTAGAATTGAGGCTCCAAAACGTTTTGAACGGCACGGAACATATGAGATGTTCTAAGAGATGAGATTGTGATCTCAGGCTCATGCCCGTATTGCGAGATATGAGATCTCCAACAATATTCTTTGCTTGCAAGATGAAAGAGAATAGCTCAATCGTTGAGCATGTACTCAGATCGTCTGAGTACTACAAACGCTTGAATCAAGTGGGAGTTAATCTTCCAGATAAGATAGTGTTTGATATAGTTCTCCAAGTCACTGTCACTAAGCTACTAGAACTTGGTGATGAACTATAAATTGCCAGGGATAGAAATAATGATTCATAAGCTGTTCGCAATGTTTGACACCGCAAAGGTAGAAATCAAGAAGGAGCATCAAGTGTTGATGGTTAGTAAAACCACTAGTTTCGAGAAGGGCAAGGGCACGGAAGGAAACTTCATGGATGGCAAGCCAGTTGCTGCTCCAGTGAAGCAACCCAAAGTTGAACCCAAACCCGAGACTAAAGTGCTTCGATTATGAGGAGAACGATCGCTGAAGCGGAACACCCCTAGATACTTGGTAGATAAGAAGGCTGGCAATGTCGATAGAAGTATATTTGATATACGTGTTATTGATGTGTACCTTGCTAGTACTCCTAGTAGCACCTGGGTATTGGATACCGGTATGGTTGCTAAATGTTAGTAACACGAAATAAAAGCTACGGAATAAATGGAGAACTAGCTAAGTGTGAGGTGACGGTGTGTGTTGGAAATGTTTTCAAGGTTGATGTGAGCAACATCGCACACTCTCTCTACCTTCGGGATTAGTGACGAACCTAAATGTTATTTGGTGTTTTGCGTTGAGCATGAACGTGATTGGATCGTGTTTATTGCAACACGGTTATTCATTTGATTTAGAGAATAATGGTTATTCTGTTTAAATGAATAATACCTTCGATGGTCATGCACTCAGTAAGAATGGTTTGTTGAATCTTGAGTGTAGTAATACACATGTTCGTAACATAGATGCCAAAAGATACAAAGTTAATAATGATAGAATCACATACTTGTGTCACTGCGGCTAAATGTCATATTGGTGTAAAGCGCATGAAGAAACTTCATGCTGATGGATCTTTGGACTCATTCGATTTTGTATCGGTTGAGACATGCAGACCATGCCTTTTTGTGTAAGATGACTAAACCCCGTTTTTCGGCTTGATGGAACGGGTAAGTGACTTATTGGAAACAATACATGTTGATGTATACTGTCCAATGAGTGTTTGTAGCTTGCGGTGGATATCGTTATTTTCTTACCTTCACTGATGATTTGAGTAGATATAGTATATATTTACTTAATGAAACACAAGTCTGAATCGTTTGAAAGGTTCAAGCAAATTCAGAGTGAAGTTTAAGATCATCGTAACAAGAATATAAAAAATTTCTGCGACATGATCGTGGAAGTGAATATCTGGGTTACGAGTTTGGCATACAAGTTTAGACAATGTGAAAGTTGTTTCACAACTCACGCCACCTGGAACACCATAGTGTGATGGTGTGTCCGAACGCCGTAGTCGTGCCTTATTTGATATAGCACATACTATGATGTCTCTTATCGTTTTGGGGTTATGCATTAGAGACAACCACATTCACTTTAAATAGGGCACCATCTAAATCCGTTGAGATGACACCGTGTGAATTATGGTTTGATAGAAACCTAAGCTGTCATTTCTTGATGTTTGGGGCTACGAATCTTGTGTGGAAAATGTTTTCACCTAATGAGCTCGAACCCAAAGCGGACAAATGCATCTTCATAGAAAACCCCAAGAACAGTTGGGTATACCTTCTATCCCAGATACGAGTGCAAAGTGTTTGTTGCTAAAATGGGTCCTTTCCCGAGAAAAGGTTTCTCTCGAAAGAATTGAGTGGGAGGAAGATAGAACTTGATAAGGTTATTGAACCTTTGTTTCAATGAGAGAGTAGCGCGGCGCAGGAAGTTGTTTCTGTGAAGCCTACGTTAGTTGAAGAGGAAGTTAATGATGATGATCATGAAGCTTCGGATCAAGTTACTATCGAACCTCGTAGGTCGATAAAGGACATGTACTGCTCCTGAGTGGTACGACAACCCTGTCTTCGAGGTCATGTTGTTAGACAACGATGAACCTACGAGCTATGAAGAAGCGATGATGGGCCCGAATTCCGACAAATGGTTAGAGGCCATGAAATCCGAGAAAGGATCCACGTATGAAAACCAAGTATGAACTTTGGTAGACTTGCTCGTTGGACAAGAGGTCGTCGAGTACGAACGGATTTTTTGATGAAAACAGACGCTGATTGTGAATGTCACCATTTATAAAGCTCGACTTGTCGCAAAGAAGTTTTCGACAAGTTCAAGGAGTTGACTGCGATGAGACTTTCTCACTCGCAGCGATGCTAAAGTCTGTTGGAATTATGTTAGCAGTTGCTGCATTTTTGAATTATGAAATCTGGCAGATGGACGACAAAACAGCGTTTCCTTAACAGTTTACTTGAGGAAAGGTTGTATGTGATACAACCAGAAGGTGATGTCAGTCCTAAGGATGCTAAAAGGTGTGCGAGCTCCAGCAATCCTTCTATGGTCTGGAGCAAGTATCTCGGAAGTTGGAATATATGCTTTGATGAAGTGATCAAAGTTTTGTAGTTTATACAAAGTTTAAGAGAAACTTGTATTTACAATAAAGTGAGTAGGAGCACTATAGAGTTTCTGATAAGCATATGTGGTTGACATATTTTTGATCGGAAATGATGTAGAATTTCTGGAAAGCATAAAAGGTTATTTGAAAAGAGTTTTTCAAAGTAAGACCTGGATAAAACTACCTAATCATTGAGCATCAAGATCTATAGAGATAGAACAAAGATGCTTGATGAGACTTTCAGTGAGTACACACCTTGACAAGATTTTGAAAGAGTTCAAAATGGATCAGTCAGAGAGAAGTGTCCTCGCCTGATTTGTAAGGTGTGAAGTTGAGTGAGACTCAAAGCTCGACAATGGCAGAAGAAAGAGAAAGGACGAACGTCGTCCCCTATGCCTTAGCCATAGGCTCTGTATAGTATGCCATGCTGTGTACCGCACCTGTGTGTGCCTTGCCATGAGTCCGTCAAGGGGTACAAGAGCGATCCAGGAGTGGATCACTGGACAGCGGTCAAGATTATCCTTAGTGACTAAAATACTAAGGAGATGTTTCTCGATTCTGGAGGTGGTAAAGAGTTCATCGTAAAGAGTTACGTCGATGCAAGCTTTAACACCGATCCGGATGACTCGTAGTAGCAATCTGGATACGTATAGTGGAGCAGCCATTTGGAATAGTACCAAGTGGAGTGTGGTAGCAGTATTTACAGTTTGACATAGAGATTTGCAAAGTACACACGGATCTGAAATGCCGCAGACCCGTTGACTATAAAGACCTCTCTCACATGCCAAGCATGATCGAGCCCCAGAATTCATTGGGTGTTAGATTCGTAACAATGCGAATCACATGGTGATGTGAACTAGATGATTGACTCTAGTGCAAGTGGGAGACTGTTGGAAATATGCCCTAGAGGCAATAATAAATTAGTTATTATCATATTTCCTTGGTCATGATAATCGTTTATTATCCATGCTATAATTGTATTGATCGGAAACTCAGATACATGTGTGGATACATAGACAACACCATGTCCCTAGTATGCCTCTAGTGAACTAGCTTGTTGATCAAAGATGGTTAAGATTTCCTAGCCATGGAAATGAGATGTCATTTGATAACAAGATCACATCATTAGTAGAATGATGTGATGGACAAGACCCAAACTACAAACGTAGCATATGATCGTGTCAGTTTATTGCTACTATTTTCTGCATGTCAAGTATATGTTCCTATGACCATGAGATCATGCAACTCACTGACACCAGAGGAATGCTTTGTGTGTATCAAACGTCACAACGTAACTGGGTGACTATAAAAGTGCTCTACAGGTATCTCCGAGGGTGTCTGTTGGGTTGGCATGGATCAAGACTGGGATTTGTTACTCCGTATGACGGAGAGGTATCTTAGGGCCCACTCGGTAATGCAATATCACAAACAAGCCTTGCAAGCAATGTGACTAAGTGTTAGCCACGGAATCTTGCATTACGGAATGAGTAAAGAGACTTGCCGGTAACGAGGTTGAACTAGGTATGGAGATACCGACGATCGAATCTCGGGCAAGTAACATACTGAAGAACAAAGGGAACGTTATACGGGATTAACTGAATCCTTGACATAGAGGTTCAACCGATAAAGATCTTCGTAGAATATGTAGGAACCAATATGGTCATCCAGGACCCGCTATTGGTTATTGGCCATAGAGGTGTCTCGGTCATGTCTACATAGTTCTCGAACCCGCAGGGTCTGCACACTTAAGGTTTGGTGACGTTTAGGTAGGATAGAGTTATGTATGGTGGTGACCTAAGGTTGTTCGGAGTCCCAGATGAGATCCCGGACGTCACCAGGAGCTCCAAAATGGTCTGGAGGTAAAGATTCATATATAGGAAGTCCTAGTTTGGTCGCCGGAAAAGTTTCGGGCTCATCGGTAGTGTACCGGGAGTGCCGGGAGTGTACCGGGAGACCTCCGGGAGGGGTATTTCGACCCAAGAGTCTTCATGGGCTGTGGGAGAGTATTAGCCAGCCCTTAGTGGGCTGGTGGAATAGCCACAACAGGCCCATGCGGCTGGGAGAAGAAATCCTAAAGGAAAAAGGTGGAAAAAGGCAAAAAGGAGGAATCCTAGTCCTACTAGGATTGGAGGAGGAGAGTCCTCCTCCACCTCCTCTCTATTTCGGCTGACTCCAAGGGCCTTGCCCTGCGCCAAGGCTTCCTCTCCTCTACTCCTATATATATATTGGTGGGATAGAGGGTTTTTGCACTAGTTTTTACGGCCACGTGCTACCCGTTCCACCGGTGCTCCTCTAGATCGGTTTTCCGCAGTGCTTAGGCGAAGCCCTTCCGGAATTGCTCCACCACCATCGTCGGAGCACCGTCACGCTGCCGGTGAACTCTTCCTCCTCTCCACTTCCTCTTGCTGGACCAAGATGGTGGAGATTGTCATCAAGTTGCACGTGTGCTGAACGCGGAGGTGTCATCCGTTTGGTACTAGATCGGAAGGACCGTGATCAAGGCCATGAGACGGATCGTGACATGATCGCGAGACGGATCGTGATGAGTTCGCGGGACGGATCGTGATGAGTTCACGGGACGGGTCGTGATGAGATTGCGGGACGGATCATGATGAGATCGTAGGACGATCGGCGATTTGGATCGTGAAGATGTTCGACTACACCAACCGCGTTTCTTAACGCTTCCCGTTTAGCGATCTACAAGGGTATGTAGATCAACTCCCCCTCTCGTAGATGCTCATCACCATGGATAGGTTTGCGTGTGCGTAGGAAATTTTTTGTTTCCCATGCAACGTTCCCCAACATCAGGTGGATGCTTTCATTCAGAAAGGAAGTGTGGTTGTTAAAGTCAACGATGACATAGGTCATTTCTTTCAAACACATAAGGGATTAAGACAGGGAGACTCCATGTCTCCAGTGTTATCAATATAGTAGCAGATATGTTGGCAATACTTATTGGTAGGGCTAAAGAAAAAGGCCAAGTAGGTGGACTTGTCCCTCACCTGGTAGAGGGGGGAGTCTCCATACTACAATACGCTGATGATACGATCGTCTTCATTGAACACGATATGGCAAAAGCAAGGAATATGAAGCTTGTTCTTTGTTTATTCGAACAACTATCTGGGTTAAAAATTAACTTCAACAAAAGTGAATTGTTCTGCTTTGGGAAGGCAAAGGAGGAACAAGATGCTTACAGGCAGCTATTTGGATGTGAAATGGGATCACTACCGTTTAGCTACCTTGGGATTCCTATTAATCATAGACGATTGACAAATAAGGAATGGAAATGTATCGAAGATCGATTTAAAAAAAGATTAAGTTGCTGGAAGGACAAGCTTATGTCTTATGGAGGGAGGCTAGTGTTAATAAATTCGGTTTTAACAAGTCTGCCGATGTTCCTTTTGTCTTTCTTTGAAATACCGATAGGGGTACGGAAAAGATTAGATTTTTACCGATCTCGTTTCTTCTGGCAAAGTGATGAGACTAAGAAGAAATACAGATTGGCACGGTGGGATATATTTGCAGACCAAAAGACCAAGGGGGTCTTGGCATTGAAAATCTAGAAGTGAAGAACAGATGCTTGCTTAGCAAATGGCTATACAGGCTATCTATGGAGACCGAAGGGATGTGGGTTCAAATACTAAAGAATAAATACCTACAATCCAAAACTTTGGCCCAGGCTACCGTTAGAACAAATGATTCACCTTTTTGGAAGGGCTTAATGAAGATGAAGGCAACTTTCTTTCAAAGGGTGAAATTTGTAGTTGGGGATGGTGCCACTACAAGATTTTGGGAAGACACATGGCTTGGGATACTCCATTAGCACTTCAATATCCCTCCCTCTATAATATTGCACAACGGAAGGAAGAATACGTGGCCACTGTTCTACAATCGGTACCTCTCAATATGCAATTCCGGCGAGCTTTAGTGGGAGCACGTTGGGACTCGTGGTTACACCTGGTCAGGAGACTGATGCATGTTCAGTTGTCTGACTAGACGGATAGTGTGAGTTGGACTTTAGCTACGAATGGTAAATTCTCGATAAAGTCGATGTACACGGATATGATAAACATTGGTCCACTTTCGAGATCATTACATATTTGGAGAATCAAGGTACCGCTTAGAATTAAAATCTTCATGTGGTTCATACACAAGGGTGCGGTATTAACCAAAGATAATCTGACTAAACGAAGATGGGTAGGCAGGCCTAATTGTTGCTATTGTGATCAAAATGAAACAATAAGACACCTCTTTCTAGATTGTTCTCTTGCAAAACTATTATGGTGAACTGTTCATATATCATTTAATGTTAATCCATCAACATGCATTAGTTCGTTATTTGGAACGTGGCTCGATGGAGTAGACGTTGCTATAGCGAATCTTATCCGAATTGGGACATGTGCTTTATTTTGGGATATATGGAATACCAGAAATGATATGATTTTTAATGACAAGAATTTCAATAACTTTTTGCAGGTCATCTTCAGAACAACGTCTTGGATTCGTACGTGATCGTTACTCAGCCATGCGGACTCCAAGAAGCTTATGACTATTGGGTGCAACCGGTGAGAGATGGTCGCACGAGTTATCTTCAACCGGTTTGGATGGCATGCTAACAATAAGCTAGGTGTATATGCATCGTAGTCTATGTTGAGTTATGCCAAATGTGGCAATGTATTATCCTTTGCTTCGTAGTTTGAGCGCTGTTGTGGATCAGAGACTTTATTTGGACCTTTTCTAATGAGAAGGCTGCATGAATCAATTGATGCAGAGGCCTTCCTCCCTTTCAATTTTTTTTAACGCATTTAACGTATGCCAGACAAAAGTAAAGGTGGGCACTTGCGAAAGTGAAGTGGAGCGCACTATCAAAGTCTTGTCATGTGTGAGGCAGAGGAAGCCTAGAAAAAAAAGTGTGAGGCAGCGGCGACACCTTCATCTCGCCGCCGTTGACCTAGTCGCGGCCGCCGTGGCGGCACCGGCCTTCCTCTACCTTCCTATTTTCGATTCTCCGGTGGGAGAGGGGGGTGGGGCTCCATTTCCCATCTTCCTCGTTTGCTTCGCCTCCCAATCCCTGATTCGCTGCCCGCCGGCGAGGCTGCTCTAGTCTCGACCGCCACCCGCCGGCGAGGCTGCTCCTCCCCAGCTGTAGTTCCTACATCCACTCCTGAATGTCTTCTTCGGTACTGTAGCATCCCCCTCCACTGCTTTTATCCCGCATCTGTCCTGTACAGTGGTTGCGAAATTTTGCATCTGATTTGATCGATCCGTTTCTTTCTTGGTGACAGAGAGCGGCAGGAATGGAGGTGAGTCTGGTCAGTGCCTCGCTGGGCGCCATGGGTTCCCTTCCACGGAAGCTCGATGAGCTCTTGGCGACCAGAGATTGGGCTCTGCGGGGGCCTGTCATGGATGAGATCCAGCACCTCAAGGCCGACCTTTGCATCCTGTACAAATTAATGCTGAAGCTCTCAGATGCGCCGCAGGAACCTCCTGTGGCTGCGAGGTACTGGATGAAGGAAGTGCGCGAGCTGTCCTACGATATGGACGACTTTGCCGACCAATTCCTCCATGCTCATGGCCGAGCAAAGATCCGCAGTGCTGCCCGCCGCAAGAATAGGAACATTTCTCAGTTGAAGATTGACCGTCTTCCACGGAGGCGGAAGTGGCGCCCATGGATCACTGATAACATCTCAGAATTCAGGGGTCGAGGGCGGGAGGCGATTCAGCGATACCGGCGGTACAAGTTTGATGACTGTTCCAACTCCAATCCTTTATGCTCACGCATTGGCCGTGAGCTTCCAACTGTTTTGCCAGATGCTGAGGATCTTGTTGGCATAGAAGGACCATCGAATGAGCTTGAGCGGTGGTTGATCAACGGAGAGGAGCAGCTTAAGGTGGTATCGATTGTCGGTGTTTCAGGAATCGGTAAGACCACTCTTGCCTTACAGTTGTGGAGCAAGCTCCGTGGACAATTCGAGTGCGGGGCATTTGTGCGGACAGCCCAAAAACCCGATATGAGAGGTATTCTCAGGAACTTACTCATGCAACTTCGACCACACCAACCTTGTAACCATGGCGAGATGCGCCACCTCATCAACGACCTTAGGGAGCATCTAAAAGACAAGAGGTAGTAGTCCTCTGTAACCATTTCATTTACTGCTATCTTATCTTAATTAGTAGCTTCATCTATTCACAAATTCAAAAAAATTCGCTTCGTGGAGCAGACATGTATTCATCGTTGTCCAGTTATATCCGCATTTTGTTTCACAACATTGGTCCATTATCTTTGGAATTACCGTGTCATCATCTAAGTCCATTTAGAAAATCAACTTACAACAGTATTTCATTGATCTACTTCCACTTTCAATAATGTAGAAAAGTACTCCAGGTGGACCCAACAGTGCATCCGACGCCGCAAGCCACATGAGAGGAGATGTCAGATGTGTCAAGGGCTTACAGATGCGCCAAATTACTTCGTTTCCAAGTTAAACCCTCTTTATTTTGGCTTCAACTTCCGGCCCTTAGAAATTACCCGCATCAGCCATGTTGCTTCTCAGGACTGCTTTCCAGCACAATTCTGAAAACAAAAACTCCACTCTCCCTTAGAAGATATACTGAAAATACATAACTTTGTTGGTTTGTTAAGTCGAAATTTATTATATCGCTTTGCTGGTAGAGATCCTGTAAAGAGATTAGGCACTCTCCCTACTGTTCTTACAAAAAGAAACAGAAAAAAAAAGATTCAACACCTAGGAATTCTGCTGCTGCCGTTTGCTATGGGTTTCTTGGTTGATGTTTCTATGTACACCTAATTGTGCCAATGTAATTTTTTTGTCAGGCTAATTATTCTATCTGAGGAGTACCATAAAGATTATCTATTCATAAAAAGAATTGACATGCAATGAAACAGGTGTCTTGACATCACATTTAAAATCACAGAAATCAATGTACTGTACTGTACACTAGAATTCTCCGAATCATCCTAAAAAACTGATGCTCTTGCAAAAACTTAAATGTTAATTTTTAACATTTTTTCTATTTTGTATTGTCCTTTCGGTGTTTGACTAACAGGCATGCTATGTACAAAATATTTGTCAGGTACTTTGTTATAATTGATGACTTATGGGCCACATCAGTATGGGATGTGGTTAGTCGGGCTTTTCCACAGAGTGATTGTTGGAGCAGAATAATAACTACGACAGAAATTATGGACGTAGCTCTCGCATGTTGCAGTTTTTGCCCTGAGAATATTTTTAAAATGGAACCTCTTAGTGATAGTGACTCAGAGAAGTTACTTCTCCAAAGAATTCTTATCTCACGAAATCAAAGTCCTCAACAGTTTGATGATGTTATACCTCAGATTATGAGAAGTTGTGGTGGCTTGCCACTGGCTATCATCATTGTAGCCAGAATTTTAGCAAGCCAACCTGAGAAACTAGAGCAATGGGGCAGTGCACAGAATTCTTTTGATTCCATTTTCAGGGCAAAGCCAACCATGGAAGGGTTTATGCGACAAATATTGAACATTTGCTTCATTAGTCTTCCACATTATTTGAAGACATGTCTGCTCCATCTTAGTGCATATCCAGAGGCCTACCTATTCTTGAAAGATGACTTAGTGAAGCAATGGGTAACTGAGGGTTTTATACGTGGAAACGAAGGTGAAGACATGGAGGAAGTTGCCGGGAGCTATTTTGATAAACTTGTCAGTATGGGCCTGATCCAAGTTATGGATATCAACTGCGATTATGAGTTGTCTTATTCAGTACACCATCTGGTACTTGATCTCATTACATACAAGTCCATTGAAGAGAACTTCATCACTGTAGTGGATTATTCGCAAACAACAATACCACTTGCTGATAAAGTGCGTCGATTGTCGCTCCACTTCGGCAGTGCAACACATGCAACTACACCAGAAAGCACCGGATTATCACAAGTTCGATCACTTTTTGTTTCTGGCCTGTTTAACTGCATGCCTTCATTTGTGGTGTTTAAGCTTCTTCGAGTTCTAATACTTAATCTTTGGGATGATACGGGAACCAAGACATTGAACCTCACAGGAATTTGTGAACTTTTTCGGTTGAGATATTTGCAGGTCACATCTAATGTCACTGTAAAGCTACCAGATAAGATTGAAGGGATGAAACACCTGGAAACACTGGAAATAAACGCACAAGTACTTGATATTCCACTGGACATTGTTAGTCTTCGGAGCTTGTTGCATCTCTGTCTTCGAGGTGCAAATCTACCTAGTGGGATTGGGTGCATCAGATCTCTACGTACGCTCATGTATGACCTTGGCAATAGCTCTGAAGACAACCTATGGGGCCTTGGTGAGCTGACAAATCTGCGGGATCTTCATCTCACATATTCTTCATCACTCTCTAGTGAACATTTGAAGAGAAATCTGATAGCTCTGGCCTCTTTACTCGGGAAACTTTGTAACCTCAGATCTCTCACTCTGGCTGCTGGTACTCCTGGTACTGCTGGAACGGTTCTTCTTTTTGATGGTTCGAGCAGCATTTCTGCCCCCATCTTTCTCGAGAAACTTGAGTTGTTGCCGACCATTTGCATCTTTTCCAGACTTCCCAAGTGCATTGGACAACTCCGCAAAATCTGCATTATGAAAGTTACTATCAGAGAACTGCCGATGAGTGATATTGCTATCCTTACAGGATTACCTTCTCTCACAGTTCTCTGGCTGTCTGTTCAGACAGCTCCTGAGGGAAGGATCGTCTTCAACGACAGGGCATTCCCCGTTCTCAAGTATTTCAAGTTTAGATGTGGTGTACTTTGCATGTCTTTCATGGCAGGAGCCATGCCCAATCTTCATAGGCTCAAGCTAGGTTTCAACGCCCATATCGGGGAGAAGTATGACAATACGCTAGCTGGAATTGAGCACCTTCTAACTCTCCAGTGCATTGCTGCACAAATTGGAGCTACCACCGAATCTGACTGGAGGGCTGCAGAGTCAGCGATCAATGATGCCATTGACAAGCACCCAAGGTTTCCTAGAAGTAGCTTACAGTGGGTGGATCCGATTGAGGAAGAATGTCGTCCTTCAGAGAAACATCATTGGAGCCAAGAAAAAGCCTCATTAGGTGAAACCCCTTCGCCATTGTTGAGGGCATTTAACGCTGGATTGTTTATTTCACCTGGAAATTGTTTTTTTGGGCCCTTCGATTATTATTTTGGCGATTGATCAAATTTTTAATTCTCCGCGGCCTTTTTTTGTGTGTTTTCCATTTAAATTACTATAAGGACAATGGTGGCAACTGCCACTGTTTAATCAAAGAGTTTAATTGTTGCTCCAGATGGTTTGATCAGTCTTAAATATTTTAATTTTAATTTCTGATCGAGTGTAGAATATAACTTTCTCGACGCATAACTGTTATTTTCTTTAAGATTTGTTGGGGGCATAGCGCTTGTGTTAGGATTTCACTAATCCTGGTGCTCGCCTTATTATTGTGCAAACACTGGGTCATGCTTAAGCTCCCAACTTTATATGGTATCATTGTTTCGAGGAGAGGATGATTGATAGTTTGAACTCATGTATAGCTAAAGGTTACCTTAAATTTGGGCTTGGTACAAAACCGACTACTACTTAATCTTATCTTTTAGTTTTTCCTCTCATAGGTTTTGACATCAACGTGCTTCTCAGAGAAGCAAGGAGCCGATGGTTAAAGCCTCCTGAAGTTTACTATATCTTGTTGAATCATGAGCAGCTCCAGATCACCCATGAGCCGCCAAATAAGCCACCCAGTAAGCACATCTCCTAAATTTTGAGAAATTTACTTTTACTTATATGTTTACATGATACTGTTATAAAGGAATATTTCTATAATTTGTTCTCTAGGTGGTTCACTATTCCTTTATAATCGCCGTGTGAATCGGTTTTTCCGGAAAGATGGTCATGCATGGCGAAGGAAGAAAGACGGAAGAACTGTCGGGGAGGCTCACGAGCGACTAAAGGTTTCACTAAAGGTTTGCTTCAGAAATCTCAGTATAGTGTCACTGTATTCCAATTATTTTTGTCTTATCAATACAGTCTTGTAACAAGAGAGGATGCCGTCTGTCAGGACATCTCGGGTGACTAGGTGTGCATGTTCCTTCTATTAATGCATCATCCTTACAAGAAGTAGCAACACAATTGTACAGTCTGTTTGATGTTGCTTGGCAAATAAAGTATCACAAATTAATCAGATCATTCACATCCATTTAGCTGAATTGTGTTCAACATTGTACATATTCATGTATAGTTCTTAACTGGATATCTTTGCCAAGGTTGCCTTACCATATAATGTTTATTGCTCTGTTAAACGATACAGCGGAATTGGGACTAAGGCAACAAGAAAATAACTACATCAATTTGTTTAGTCATTCTTTTACTTGAATATTATATAACTGAAATATCTTTATTTAGTGTCCTCTGCAGATAATTAACTTATTTAGTGCTAAGATGTTGTATGGTTAGCCTGATCATTTCGTATTGATGGATTTTGCACAATATTTATTAGTTAGAATTTCAAATTAGTTGTTAATCAACACACTTAGCACTTAATCTTATATATGACATTTTCATACCATAACAGGTTGGAAATGTCGATGCTTTGAGTTGCTACTATGCTCATGGAGAGCAAAATCCATATTTTCAGAGACGAATTTTCTGGATGCTGGAACCGTAAGATCAGCTTTGCCATTAAGCTATCTCAGTTCTTCTAAGACTTTTGCGAGATTGTGAACTATGCCATTTATAATTTTATGTTACCGTTAGGTTGCAATTGTGCCAAGATGCCTGAGTGCTACTTGCTATTCATTTACTATCTAGGAAACATTGCAACCATTTTTCTATGCAAAGAAGAGTGATCATTATACTCTTTATTATAATACGTATTCTCCTTTTCTGCAGTGCATACGACCATATTGTGCTGGTACATTATAGAGAAGTAGCCGAGGTATGTGAGTAACTGAGTATTATCTTTGGGAGCAAGTATAGATTGGCATGATATCCTTTCCTGTAAATATTTCTGATGTTATTTGGTCAAATCATCTGTCGGAAATAAATAGTGGCAAAGCTTGACTGACTGAGCTAAAACATCCACATGCAAAGTGAAAGGCTAATCAACAGTATCAGCTCATGCTAATATAAGCAGTGATCTCTAAAACTAATACAGGCCATTATAATCTGGTATTCTCTTTTCCTCTAAAACTATTCTACATATCCAAATCTGAAGCCAGCAATAAAAGCAGTGATCTCTACTTTTTATGTCAATTGACACGAGAATTTATATCCCTGAAAACAAACGTGGTACCTTGATCACACACATTGATTATGAACAATCGAATATTAACTTGAAAGTAATATTCAGATTAATTAGATTTGATCGCACACTCTTGTGTAGTGATAAATTATTTTTATTCAATCTTTTTAATTCCAATACAATTGGGAGCACATCAAATGAGTAGTTTTCTGCATGGAACTTTCTTACAAGGACGATATTATTCAACATTGTCAAATTCGACGTTGAGTTATCCAAATGACATACATGGAAATCATGGCTCAACATTGGACTTTAGTAAGGGTAATGAATCCCGCCAGAGGTCTATAGCTGAAGCAAGTTCTTATTCTGCAAACAAAGAGTACAATGATGATAGTGGCGTTCTACTAAGCAGACTGGAATTTCAGCAATCAACTGTAATGGGGATACCAGAGCTTGCCCAGACTAGTCTGGAACGAAGTTCCGAATTTTGCATGGTCGATAATAATGACTCTGCAAGTAAATCTGCGCTCAAGCAAGCTTTGAAGAGCATTGCTGAGCAGTTAAGTTTGGGTGATGATGATATATTTACATAAATCAAGCACACTCTATGGACTTTGCTACAAATACTGAGGCTGCAGATGTACAGGGAAATCAGACAAGCAACAGTCCAGGTAATGTTTCAGGTAACCCTGCATATCTTTAAAGCTAGATCCATGGCAAAAAAACACACACACTCTAGAATATGAAAATTGATAAATAAAAATGGCATATTGACAAGCGTGCTTTCTGCTTGATTTGCCAATGTCTCTCACACACCTTTGTGGTTAGATCTTTTTTTACTGGCATCTTGATACCAGTTAATTTCGTGCCAACTGCTCACATACCTTCGTCTAGAAACGTCAATACACACTATAAGGTGTCATACACTGGACTAACTTATTGATTGTTTGATATTGTAAACTAAATCAAATTATTTGGCGTGCTATGTAGGCAATGATGAAGGAAATCAAATTCTACCAGAAGGAATGCATGCTGTTGGCAGGGGGATATCATCATCATGGGAAAATGTTCTGCAGTCCGATTTAGGTTTGCCAGCTTCTTTTACATACCAGGTAAGAAAATGGTGGCTGTGATTTTTATTATGCTCGTGTGATTTCTTCAACTAAGGAATGTTATTCTGATTGCTTTTCAAGAGGGATA
Source organism: Hordeum marinum (assembly GCA_022496015.1). Taxonomy (NCBI): domain Eukaryota; kingdom Viridiplantae; phylum Streptophyta; class Magnoliopsida; order Poales; family Poaceae; genus Hordeum; species Hordeum marinum. The sequence goes on along the minus strand of CM039677.1, from coordinate 4,384,690 downwards.
CCTGCAAAGTCTTCCTGGTTGAATGCGTTGGAAAACAGACACTTTCTTGAACTAATCCTTTAAGGGCATTTAAGTTACTGTGCATTTTCGGTTTCGGCCATGACATTACTACTGAAGTAATAGAATGTATAAAATGAAATGTGCTAACCATCTTGTTGGTTCCATGTCAAAATTGTCCTCAGAACGTACTTTACCATGCGCAGAACTGTAACAGTTGTTCTACTATGTAAAGGGTGGTGATTTTTTGTTCGCTATCACCCTCAATGAGCTGTGTTGACACCTTAAATTTTACCATGAGCAGTTTGGTGCCCACTATCAGCAAAGTTCTGAATATCAGCCACCAGGAAGCCCAGACAACAGTAATTTGCAGGTGCAAATCTCTGCTTCTAAAAGATTTCTTTTGGGATCAGAAGACTGTATCGACTCACCATCTTATAACTTTATACCAATAGATGAAGGAGTCAATGGCATTAATACTCTTTCAGCTCATGACAGTAGTCTTCAAAGTTGTCTGAAACTGGATTGGCAAAGAGCAACACCTGTAACACTTCAAATCAATTCGTGTTGCTATGCGATATCAGAGTTGTTCGACAGTGGTCAGTTTGAACCGTCCTCCAAAGAAGATACAAGACTAACTAACCATGGGTATTATTTCAGAAGGATCAGCTGCAGTGAACCAGAGAGAGCAATAGAGACCATGGTCAGTTTGAGGCACAGAAGAAGTCTCACGGAAGGATTCTTTGAGCAGCAGCTTGAATTCAGAATGCTTTCCGTGCCTTTTCTTTGAGGAGGAGACAACACAAGGACGCTCGACTTATGTTGACTCCAAGAGGATTTTCTTCCGGTCCATATTTTTTTTCATAGTGTATGAGAAAATGGTCATCATGTATTTAAGTTCTTCCTTAGGTTAACATTTGGTCACCCATTATACTATTATTTTCCTCCACTTCTATTGAAGGCGACAACATACTTTCACCATGTTACTCACATTTCTGGCCTTCCTAGTAAGAAGGGCACTGAAAGAGCTGCTCGATTTGGCGGAAATTGCACCAAATAGTACTCAGTACGTCCGTAGCGTGCACCATCTTTAGTTTCTGGTTGGTTTTCTCTATTTGTCTTCAGTTATTTTGGTTGTTTTATTAATTCTTTTCTGGTTTTTTCTTTGCTTTTTTTTTTCATTTGTTGTAAACATGATAGTTTTAATTCATGAGTTCAAATTTGTGAACTTTTTCTTAAATCTGTGAACATTAGGGCTTTGAGAAATCTTTATTGGTAATGCTTGTGCGGATGAAAGAGCGACAATATCGTTAATTCAATCTAATTGTGGCCTTTTTACTGAAGGCTTGGGAGTATTTCGTCTGGCGAGATTGGCACCACACAGAAGGTGTTTTGAAGATATTCCATTTTAATTCTTATCCGTAGGAGTTACTTGGTATTTTCTTGGATATTAGATCCAAATCAGTATACTTGTAATAGTTATTATGAACAAATTACATGTGTTTCTAAAACAATTACATCTTTATTATGTTTTTTTCTTATCTTGCTTCATTATTACTTTACCTTTATTTCCTTATGTGCTTATTTTTCCTTTTCTTTTTTATTCTACTTATTATTTTTCTTCGTCTTCTAATTTTACCTTGACCTTTGTCCTTTTAATTATTTCTTTTCTTTTATGGTCATGTTTTCAAATATTTTCTCCATTTTCCTTTTTCTTTCCATTATGTTTTTATTTTTGTCTGTTTCTTGTTTTTGCCATGTATTCAAAATGTTTAATCATTTATAAAAATGTTTATACATGTATTTGAATAAATTCATTGTGTATTTGAAAAATGTTTCTTCGTGTGTTCAAAAATGTTCACGTTGATTAAAAGTGTTCAACTTCAAAGGAAAAAGGTAGGGTTCCGCTGTCTCCCGCCGTCTTCTTCATCGGTCCACCTCGTCTCCGGTGGCCTTAAGGTCATGGGGGTGCGGTCGATCGTGGCATTTGCCAGCGGTAGGGCTTCTTTTTAGATGTTTTTTTGAGTTTTGTTAGGGTTTGTATCCTGCTCACGAAGGTGAGATGGCGACGGTTCCCTGAAGATGGAATAAGGTTCTCCCGCCTAACTCCCATCCCGACGATGTGTCTAACATCATCGAAGGGCATGTGAAGGTGTGTCCCGGCGGATCTGTCAATGGTGAATCTACTCAAATCTAGTCATCATTCGTCTACGTTCGTGTGTCTTCAGGTCCTCATCAGCAACGGTTGCACTTATCGTGTGCTAGAAATATTAACTAAGCCACACGAGCCATCATAGAGATTGTGTGTGATGTCTGCATCATCGCACATGAGTTTTTTTTTCTGACAAGCGATCTGCCATGCATGGTAGCATCACACACGTTTCTTGACTAATTTACGCGTGGGATTGCACTTTCCATCGGGCATGGTTTTCTATTGACTCACGTGTGTGACAATTTGCTATCACAAACTATTGAGGAGCTCCTACGCACATGTAGAAGTGCTGCAAATCGTCTATGATTTTTTATGTATCACCAACGTTTTACTTTATATCTTATATTCTTTTTTTGTATATCACAGACGGTTGCGCTATGAGTTATGTGTGTTTTCTGTTCTGGATCGCGCACACTCAGTTGTTTGAACCGTATGCGTTTAAATGACTATTTTATGGTAAAATATCGCATTTGAAGCAGTCTGCGAAAAGCAAATTCACCACAATAGGCAATTGAATAAATAGTGCCCATATGAAGAACATTCATCAAAATTCATCACAATATGCAATTAAATAAATGCTAGCTAAATTCCACATATGTATGGACATATGTAGTAATAATCATAGTGTACGAAATACGAAGACCTAATCAAATGGAAAAGGATGCATCCATGCGTATATGTTTAGCTTATAACACTAACTGAATGCATACCTATTGTTCAACGAAAAGAAATACTGAAATCTTCATGTTCTTGAGTGGGCTTAATATAGTGTTGCAGTAAGAAGTTACTGATAAATCTCCTAACAACCAACAATTTAGCTGCGAGGAGCGATTCAGGGGTCATCGGTCCAAAGATCAGATGCAAGATTTTTTAATCAGAAAGTGTCATAAGTGTGGACTAGAAGATGATAATGAAGATATACCCTTAGTGGTACTATTTTGACAACATCGACACAACATTCAGAAGATCCGAATATGAAGTTCATGTGTCTGCAAACATAGTATCTACAATGATTGGTCTCTTCTTGTTGTTGAGGATACTATTTTTTTGTACAAAATTAGTCATGCATTTGCCCTGTTAAGACCAACCTAACTGGTGTAAGATGTTTCTTTTTTTTGTTGAGAAAAAAATAAAAAGAGGTTTCCTTAGAAACTTGAACATCTAACTAATATTTTCTGAAAATAACGGATTTCGGTGTCTTACCGGAGAAACAATCTCTTGCTGCAGAGATAGTTAGCGTTCGAACCGTGTCCCTCCTAAAGTTATGTACTTTGAAAATTGTGACGCCCTCAATTTCGTCCGTACGCTAAACATACACGCAATGCGTACGGCCAAGATTAGGGACTCACTGATCAATATCACAACACAACTCTAGACAGAAATTAAAGTCATACAACTTCACATTACAATCCAGGGGCCTCGAGGGCTCGAATACAAAGCTCGACAAGCACGAGTCAGCGGAAGCAAATAATATTGAAGTACAGACATAAGTTAGACAAGTTTTGCCTTAAGAAGGCTAGCACAAACATAACAACGGATCGAAAGAGGCGAGGCCTCCTGCCTGGGAACCTCCTGTCCTACTGCTGGTCGGGGGCCACCTCCACGTAGTAGTAGGCTCCTGCGGTGGTGTAGTAGTCGTCTCCGACGTACTCCAACTCATGGGCTCCATCGTCTGAACGCATAATCGCATCGAGGGGGAAAGAGAAAGCAAAGCAGCGGTGAATACTCATCCAAAGTACTCACAAGACTGACATCAGAACTATGCTAAGTATGTATCGTTATCAAGGTGAGGGGTTATATCTGGACTGACTGCAGAAAGCGAGAATAGGGGGGGAAGGCCTAGTCCTATCGAAGACTAGCATCTTCAACATCTTGCAGCATGAGGAGAGAGTACACTGGTGACACATATATAATCATATTATTATAGCAATTTAATTAAGTAACCACGCCCAGAGATTCTTCCTCGACTCCCTGCGAGGAAGCAATCCTGGAGCCACAATTCATTTCAAAATAAAACACATTTCAAAATACAACTCCAAGTCGTCCTGTTATTGTGGACATGGCTATTCGAATAGTTTGTTCTTCCCTGCAGGGGTGCACCGCATTTCCAACACGCTTGATCACCTCCGGCCGGACACACTTTCCAGGGTAATGCCCGGCCTTGGGATCCAAAACGCCGTCGCCCCACCTAGACTCAACGAAGAGGCCAGCCCGCCGGTCTACTCCTAAACGCGCAGGTTCGTGGGCCCACTTGCCCTTGCACTCCTGCACGATGCGTACGCGGCCGGAAGCAGACCTAGTACACTCAGTCCGGAAGCTGTACGTTCCATCCTAATCCGGCGCGCGCCGCTCCATTGCTGACGTCCGAAGAGTTTCGGCTGATACAACGATGCTGAGTATCCATAACTTCTCCCACGTGAAGGTTTAGTGCGTAAAAGGTCAACGACCAACTCGGATCAAATACCCAACCCATCAGCATTTTATTAGTGCGGGGCAAGCTCGAATCATATTGCAGGCCGTCGCCCCGCCAATAACTCTCGGGTGCCTTACCGGCGCACCCCACCAAGTCTTCGGATGCCTTGCGACGCATCCCACCAAATCTTTCTCACACGTGTACCCTCGGGGCCGACCTGTCTCAGAACTGTCGGGAACTCAGGTCCACCTCAACAGGGTGGTACCGCCTGTCCCTTCAGTCCCGTCATGTTAGTACGGTGCCAAGTCAATAGTAACCGTGTGGTTATAACATCAAGACGGGAACTGAGGAATCACCCACGATGGTCCCCGCTCGATGTAACCATCAAGGTGGACTTTAGAGGAATCACCCTCGAGGGTCCCACACTTGAGGGGTTGCACGACAGAGACATCGTTGGAAATGGTGAAGGAGAAATCACCCTCGATAACCATGACCTACTAGCTATGCTACAGGTCTAGCATCATGATTACTTAACGAGGTGTCACCCTTAGTACTCGATAGTAGCACTGCAGAGTCATACAATTAGGGGAAGTGCGGTGATGTGAGGGGACTGGCTTGTCGATCAGTTGACCGAGTCTTCGGGTCTTCGAGTCGTCGAGTCGTCGATGAAGAAGCAGGGGCAACTGGGACTAAGGGGTCACTGGGGATTCATTAACCAACCTATACTAAGCAGTTGGTATTATTGCAGGTATAGTAACAGTTCAACAAAAACAGGCTATGCATCAGAATAGGAGCTAACTAAAACAGTAGCAAAATTCTAATGCAAGAATAAGAGGGAGAGATGTGGGTGATATCGGAATTCTCAAGGGGGTGTGCTTAACTTGCTGCTCTGCTGCAAAAGGCTGGTCGTCAGGGGCGTAGTCGTACTCGGCAGCAACGTCAGTCTCGGGGTCTACCGGAGAGAAGAGGGGGAAGAAACAATAAATATAAAGTAGACAAATGCATCACGATGCATGACATGGCAGTATGCAGAGCTAGGTATGCACTAACGCAGTATTATACATCGCAGATGGGTCGGAAGAATATCTGACGATATTTCTCGGGTCTCTGGCTTTTACCGAACAGGAGGAAACGATGGAAAAGTTCCATGTTTGCTATGCTAGGAGCACGTGACAGACTAACGGACTGCGTATTCGGATTCGTAGGATTTTTCTGAACAACTTTCATGTTCAAAACTTTTTCATCCGGATTACGGTTTATTTTATATTAATTTGTGAAGTTTTAACCCAATTTTGGAATTAACAGAATTAATTTAATTCAAAAATGCAATTACTGCATCAGCATGACATCACCATGATGTCAGTAGTCAACAGACCAGATGATTGGTCAACCTGACATGTGGGTCCCACTATCATTGACTGGTTAGTTTAACTAACAGAGTAATTAAGTTAATTAGTTCATTAAGTTATTTAAACTTAATTAGTTAATTTAAACAGACCTAATTAAGTTAACAATTTATTGAATTTATTGAATTAATTAATTATTTATTATTATTTATTTTCCTTTTTAAATTCCTCTTTTTTTAATGTCATGGGGGAGGGGCCCCATGTCAGCCCCACTGGGAGAGGGGTTAACTTAAGTGGGGGGTTAACCCCACTAACCAAATGGGGCCAGCCCCACTGGTAGTGAGCCAGCCGGCCTGGCACGGCACGCACGGGCACCGGAGGCGCCGATGGCCAGCCCAGCACCAGCAACGGCGGGGACGGTGGGTGAGCGGCGGCAACGACATGGCGGTGCGAGGTCGGGCGCATGGGGGGGGACAGGGGGCGGTGGCCGGTGGGCGTGCGATCGCGGGGAGGTACAGCGGGGCGAGCGGTGCCGCGGCGGCAACGAGCATCTAGCGACGGCGGGGTGGTTCCGGCCGGAGGGGGAGAGGAGGAGGGATGGGAGGAGCCCCAGGAGGGTCACCGCAAGTGGGCGACGGGAGGCAGCGGGCTTGGGGGGGGGGTTGGCCGGCGAGGACGACGTGGGGGAGGGTGACGAGGAGGCGAGAAGGAGGCGTAGGGGACCGCGACGTCGGGCGACGACGGTCAAGGGGGGGGGGGGCGGCGTCAGCCGAGGTGGGGGGCGGGGGGAATGGGGCGGCGGCTGTCGGTGGAGGGGGGGCTCGGGGGGGTTATCCCCAGGGGCGCTAGGGTGGGCCGGCCTGGGTGGCTGGGCCGTTTGGCCCAGTTGGGCCGGGGGTGGCTTTTCCTTTCTTTTTTTCTTATTTATAATTTTGTTGTTTTAGTTTTATTTTTAGTGCTAAATGACTTTTGTAAAATAGGGGACATGGTCCAATAATTGTAATGCAATATTAGGTCCTGCCATAAAAAGTTTACGACCCTTTTGAAAAGTTAGGAAATTTACATAATTCAAAAGGCATTTATTTAAATGTTTTGCCCTCTGTTATAATTGTTTTGAGGCACCAAGATACTTTATAAAATGTTAGCTATAATTTTAATATTACTAGGGGATTATTTGAAACCCATTCATGATTTTTAGTTTCAGGTTTGCAAAACTTTTAACTTCACTTTTCAAACGATTTTTGAATTGTCTAAGGATTTGAATTTGCATTTGATTCCAAGGTGATCACATTGAAATTAGCATAATGGATTGGCCTAAACCTCATTGTTACAGTAGCTTGATTACGTTGATCATTGTAGCATGGATCCAGGGTGTCACAACTCTCCTCGTCTAACAAGAATTCTCGTCCCGAGAATTAAGGCGTAGGGCAAGGGAAAAAAGTTCTGGCTACGAAGTTCTAACGGATCTTCTAGTCTTTGTTGTTCTTCTTAAAGAAGTCGATCCCTTTCGTCGATATAATCATGTTCCTGCATCAGGTCATCATGATGAAGTCGTCATCCTTTCTTCGGGATCTTCATCGTCGTATGAATGCGATCAGGGGGAAAACTCTAGAAGAGCGTATCTCCACAAGGTTGGGCATCTGACGGTGAACTCAAGGAAGAAGACATGAATTATTCCTCGAGTTGTAACTCAGGAAATTTATTGAGAGCAATACGCGATGGTTCAAAAGTTCCAAACGGGTAGGCAATCATTCTATGCCTGACCAGAAGGTGGAAAAGGGGTTCGGAGCAACGAAATAAATCTTGCGTCTGACACAAGAATAGATCATCCCTTAGGCGATGGCTCGGGAATTACATATGAAGCCAAGTGCAAAAGATACCTTGGAATCTAAGTGGTGCAGGAGAGTCAGGTTTCGATCCTGTGGAACTATGGGTTATGGGCCCGCCATGCAGGTTTAAGAGTAGGAAGAGCGGTGACATCTTGCACGATCATGGTAGCAAGATATGTTGGAGGAAAACCTGTCAATTATGCCAGTAACAAGTTCGGTACCAAGGGCGGGGACGAAGAGAACCATCTCCCTGCTCGTTGAAACGAGGCGGACCAATAGGCAAAGTTCGCATCCACTGGCGGTTACCGAAATGTTAACAACAATAGTAACAGGATCTTACCAATAGAGTTGTACACTGAGGTGTTTACCTAAGCAGGGAATTACCACTGCTTAGATCATATAATCTCAAGAAAGATTAAACAGACCAATGGAAAGGAAAACGTGATTATTAGCTTAATCAGACCAATGGAAAGGAAAATGTGTTTAAACACAAGTATTATGAGTATATCCTTCCCACGGGTAAGCATAGCTCGAAAAACATGACATGGCGGCAAATGGATAACCCCTTGGATAAAAAGGGGCAAGGAGAAACATGACGTTTACCCATTCAATGAGGTTTGGAAAACGATCAAGAAACATTTAGCATTGAGTTTCCAATGTTCTTGTTGATGATTGGAGTATCACAACCATGCTTTGGGGAAGCATCGACATGGTCATCAGATAAAGGACGGACTTCAAGAACTCAAGGTATCCATCAGGAACAACTTATAAAATAGGCCTTACAATTTCCTGCGAATCTTGCACAAAAAGGAAACTATAATAATAGGTCCTCCAGCCAGGTGTGTTAAGCATGGCGTCACCTTACTAGGTCATCAAAGGACCAATATTATAACTCCTGGAAATATGTTCCAACCATCATGTCTGACCGAGATTTAGATCTGATTGGTGTCAGGATACCTTAGACTCAGGATGCCCGAGAAGAGAAGGTGCAACTCAAATCGTCGAGAGGACATAGCAAGATTCTCAGAAAATGAACTATGGAAGTGGGTCTCCGAAACACTAGTTCATCGTTAAACCAAGGAGAGGATGAGGAGGTGGCTGATGGACTCAGCGACAATTCATCGAGAATTCCAAACAGATGGATTTCCACAATTTTGTGAACAAGGAGATGACATTTGTCAGCTCAAATGATATAATGTTGTATGATTAAGGAAGACATACATCATTAATCATTGGTTGATAAGTGCGTCTGAAATATGACCTTAGGGAGCAAGATCAATATTAGAGTGACGATTCAATAACCAACAGCCTAAGAACAAACTGTCGATCACTAACTTCAAAGCAATAGGGTTGCTAGAAGTTAGAATCAAAGCAGTATCGTTTGATGGTGAGAAGTATCACTATGCCAAGAATTTTTAAGAGGTGGAGCAATCCTCACAACATTCTCGACACAAAAGGCAGTAATACTTTAGGGTAGAACATAACACAAGCTAGATAGCAAGTTGCACCCATATCATGGACAAATTCGTGATGAAAGGAAGTCAAGGAGGTTGTTGATGATAACAAAAATCATCGAGGGCAAGGAAGGTATTTCTCATCAAGAGCTCAGTTGACGTCTCAGAAGAAGTCAAATTGTGGACGATGATCACGACACCTTTTGTTGAGAGTTTTCAAGAGAATGCAACCGAATAGCGGTGGTGTCAAGTAGGGGGAGGACAACGTGGAAGGTCATAGGAACAACAGATAAGATGCAAGCTCAATATCGGGGTTGCTCTTCAAGACAAACAACATGATGTTGAAAGCTCAACGTAAGCAATGCTCACACTCTGAAGAATTTGCGCACCATAGAAGGACGAGGTAGCACAGTCGAAGATAGCAAGACAAGGATGTAGCTGATAGTCTAGGAATGACCATACTAACTTTGATATTCCTAGTAACAATTACAGGGGTATTGAATTGCAGTGTGGAAAATTTTTCTAATCGGCGTTCTCGGCTGACAACAATCCCACAACCTATGGAGTGATTAAGACAAGAAAAATTATTACCTCATCAAAGTTAATAAGATGTAGTGCAAAGGCGTGATATCCTCGAGATACCAGAGGGTAAAACTCGAAGGTAGAATATGGTAGAAGTAGAGCTGGGTCATTGACCTGCAACAGCAGATACTTTAACCTTGTCAAAAATTTGACGAGGTACCGGAATGAATTACTTTCGGATAAATTAACAAGGGTAGCATGGTCGGAACCATAACTGCAATCGATCAAATTAAGGATACCGAAAGAATCATACAGATGAATAATTATTTTGCAAGGAGCTTCCGAGACGGTGTACATCATTTCCATGGGCATGATCACAAGTTCAATGTCGACTCACACTTCATAAATGTATAACATGTCTTTCATTTCTTGCTTTGGACGATGTCGTAGCATTGAAAATTTATCTGGGGAGACTCCATAAGAGTATGACCCATGAAAACTTTTGGGTTCTCACGGACTAGGGAGGGCATAGGTTCAACCCATCGGGGTATCTTAGGAACATATACCACAAGCTTCAAGATAATTAACACAAGTTCGAAGGTAGAGCATGGTTGGCAAAACAGAGGATACAATTTACCAAAGGCATTATATATCAGGGGAAGAACTCACAAGGTGATTGAATATGAATGACATTGTCGGATAATAATCCAACAATGGATCGGGTGATCCACAACGAAGTTGATGTGAGTATCGGTACTCAATCAGAGGAGAAAAGAATGCAAAGGTATTGGATTCAAGAAACACCTGAATAGTCCGATGCTTAAAATAAAAAGGAATTATGATTACCAATACCAAGGATCAGAAGCAGACGCTCTGATCAAGGATGAATAAGTTGAAAAGACTTAGTCGGACGATCAATAAAGGATTGAATTGCCGAGAATCAACTCATGTCCGGAAGGACGTCTGAGCCAGAAAGATAAAATAAACGGATCACCTGATGACTGCGTGCATACGCACACATTGAATCAATAGGCTCAAAATGGCAAGGACAAGGGATGTCAACGAAGACTACTAGACATATGGAATTAACCATAATGCGAGCAGGCAAAAATTTCAAGAGCACAAGCTGCAGAGGTTTTTCGGAAGATCGAAAGGTATTTCAAAGAATTTTGTGAAACACATGAACAACTAGGATGAACGGATCCTTGACAATCGTGAGGAATTAGCCGTAAGGCTTCCATGCAGAAAAGAACTATAAGGCAGCAAACTCAAAGGGTTATCGGGGCAATGGAGAGTATTTCAGGGCATCTTGTAATAACAAGAGCAACAAGAAAAGATAGTATGAATGACAAGTGCAAATAGTCATCCATAGGGACATATCGGTGGTAGGGAATTGCAAAGCCGATGAGCACAAAGTCTCGAAAAACATCAAAAGGGTATCTTCAGAATCTTCTGACGGAGCAGGTGATCTTCTGGTATGAGGGATCTCCGGGGGAAGTAGTTACGAGAACCTAGAATTAGAGTTAATAACTCTTTAAACCGAAAGAGAAGAGAGGTCAGAACCCAGAGTATAGATGAGGAATACAAGATCCTAATACCACCCAATTGAGATGTGGGCCCGTAAGCCACAACATCAGTGTTAGTAAAAGTTTTTCAATGACTAGACTCAACTTCGGCCAAGGAGTTGGAAAGGGGGCTACCTACAGGTAGTTGGCTCTGATACCAACTTGTGACGCCCCCAATTTCGTCTGTACGCTAAACATACATGCAATGCGTACGGCCAAGATTAGGGACTCACTGATCAATATCACAACACAACTCTAGACACAAATTAAAGTCATACAGCTTCACATTACAAGCCAGGGGCCTCGAGGGCTCAAATACAAAGCTCGACAAGCACGAGTCAGCGGAAGCAAATAATATCTGAGTACAAACATAAGTTAGACAAGTTTTGCCTTAAGAAGGCTAGCACAAACATAACAACTAATCGAAAGAGGCGAGGCCTCCTGCCTGGGAACCTCCTATCCTACTGCTGGTCGGGGCCCGCCTCCACGTAGTAGTAGGCTCCTGCGGTGGTGTAGTAGTCATCTCCGGCGTACTCCAACTCCCGGGCTCCATCGTTTGAACGCAGAATCGCATCGAGGGGGAAAGAGAAAGCAAAGCAGCGGTGAGTACTCATCCAAAGTACTCACAAGACTGACATCAGAACTATGCTAAGTATGCATCGTTATCAAGGTGAGGGGTTATATCTGGACTGACTGCAGAAAGAGAGAATAGGGGGGAAGGCCTAGTCCTATCGAAGACTAGCATCTTCAACATCTTGCAGCATGAGGAGAGGGTAGACTGGTAACACATATATAGTCATATTATTGTAGCAATTTAATTAAGTAACCACGCCCAGAGATTCTTCCTCGACTCCCTGCGAGGAAGCAATGCTGGAGCCACAATTCATTTCAAAATAAAACACATTTATAGTTGTGTAAGGTCAAGGTACAACTGCAAGTCTTCCTGTTATTGTGGACAAGGCTATTCGAATAGTTTGTTCTTCCCTGCAGGGGTGCACCGCATTTCCAAGACGCTTGATCACCTCCAGTCAGACACACTTTCCGGGGTAATGCCCGGCCTCGGGATCCAAAACGTCGTCGCCCCACCTAGACTCAACGAAGAGGCCAGCCCGCCGGTCTACTCCTGAGCGCGTAGGTTCATGGGCCCACTTTCCCTTGCACTCCTGCACGATGCGTACGCGGCCGGAAGCAGACCTAGTACACTCAGTCCGGGAGTTGTACGTTCCAGCCCAATCCGGCGTGCGTTGCTCCATTGCTGACGTCCGAAGAGCTTCGGCTGATACAACGACGCGGAGTACCCATAACTTCTCCCACGTGAAGGTTTAGTGCGTAAAAGGTCAACGATCAACTCGGATCAAATACCCAACCCATTAGAATTTTATTAGTGCGGGGCAAGCTCAAACCATATTGCAGGCCGTCGCCCCGCCAATAACTCTCAGGTGCCTTATCGGCGCACCCCACCAAGTCTTCGGATGCCTTGCGGCGCATCCCACCAAATCTTTCTCACACGGGTACCCTTGGGGCCGACCCATCTCAGAACTGTCGGGAACTCAGGTCCACCTCAACAGGGTGATACCGCCTGTCCCTTCAGTCCCGTCATGTTAGTACGGTGCCAAGTCAACAGTAACTGTGTGGTTATAATATCAAGACGGGAAGTGAGGAATCACCGACAATGGTCCCCGCTCGATGTAACCGTCAAGGTGGACTTTAGAGGAATCACCCTTGAGGGTCCCACACTTGAGGGGTTGCACGACAGAGACATCGTCAGAAATGGTGAAGGAGGAATCACCCTTGATAACCATGACCGACTAGCTGCGCTACAGGGCTAGCATCATGATTACTTAACGAGGTTTCACCCTTGGTACTCGATAGTAGCACTGCAGAGTCATACAATTAGGGGAAGTACGGTGATGTGAGGGGACTGGCTTGTCGGTCAGTTGACCGAGTCTTCGGGTCTTCGAGTCTTCGAGTCGTCGATGAAGAAGCAGGGGCAACTGGGACTAAGGGGTCACTGGGGATTCATTAACCAACCTATACTAAGCAGTTGGTGCATGCAATCGATAAGGAAAAACTAAATCATAGTACATAATATGCATCTCGAATAATTCATATAATATGCATCATAGAATATAATCTCGAATAAATCGTCTCAAATATTATCGAATATAATCTCGAATACATCTCGAGTATTATCACTAGCTAATATAGATCGAATATTATCGAAGAATCTAGTTCACTCGCGGTTCCTGAGGCGCGGGCGATGGACACCCAAAGAGAAGGAACCATCATAGGATCATAGCTCGGGTGAGATCCCTGAAGAACCTGCCAGGTATTGGAAAACTTGACGTCCAACGCATCCATGTAGCGACGGACGTGCTTGTCCTCCTTCCTGACACAGCGACGTACCACCTCCGACGGGGCCGGCTACCTCTGCATCGAAAGTGGCCCATGCAAGCGCCACCAAAGAAGCTCCGGGTCAACGATGGGACCTGGGGTCGGGTTCCTCACCAAGCTGCGCGTCCCTGAAGGTAGCACCTCCCAGTGCCAGCCCGACGTAATCCAGTCCTCAACATTGATGTTGACACCTGATTTTGGCACGATGCAAAATGCAGTAAAAATGGACTCAAATGAAAAGGTTTTTTTCTACGAGAAAGTTCATATTGACGAGTGAAACAACCTTGATGTTTAGGCCATCACCATTCGACATCATTTCAAGGGCCAAATTACACTTGGATTGTCATGTAGATGTCCTGAGTGCTTTTTTGGTCTATTATGCCTCCAAGACAACCTCGAATGAAGGAATGTTCTACATGGATTGTCTTCATCTCATCGAGCTGATTGGTTTTGATATATAAATCATCTCAATCTGAGATCGTATGCAAAAATTAGAGCAACCAGAGTGCAGCCCTACCACAAAGCAAAATGTGGCGCAGGAGATCAGACAAATGTCTGATGGGTCGCGCGAGTCATTCGGTCCTCAAGGCATCTTCGGATGAAAAAACTTACAACATGAAAAAGTTTCGTGTCATCGAGACGATTGATCTTGATGTATAATTCTTCTCAATCTGAGGTTGGATGCAACCTGAAGAGACAAAACAAAATCAGCCTGGAGTTCCACTCGGGATTTTAGAGTGAAAGTTTGCCGGCCGAGGGAAACGTTTGCTGTCCGGTCGAGTGAAAAGTTTTCCATCCGGCCGAGTGAAAATTTCGTCCGAGTGAAAATCGCTGTCCGAGTGAAAAATACCGGTCGAGTGAAAGTACTGGCCGAGTGCAATTGCCGCCCGAGTGAAAAGTACCAGTCGAGTGAAAGTTCCGGTCGAGTGAAAGTTCAAAATTGCCTTAGATGGAAAAGTGTTCAACAAGAAAGTTGTTCGTAACGTCAAAACGGTCAATTTTTCTTTGAAGGTCATTATCATCTGAGATAGTATGCGGCCTGCAGAGACGCTACAACACTAGGACAATCCAGTCTGCTACGTGACCGAGTCCAATTCGAAGTTAAAGATGATCTCGTGGAGTATTCAATATGGCTTTATTTGGGAAAGTGATCAACATACGGATGGCCTCGTGGAGTATTGAATATGTTTGGACCGTCTCCATCGGAGGTCATATGCAGATTTCATGGCCCACGCAAGAAGCAAGACAAAAGATTGGGCCAGATTTGGGCTGAATCCGAGTGGTACTAGAACTAGGACTCTAGGACGTGAATTGATGTAATTGACTCGAGGGTACACGGTGACATGTTCGTGTGTCAACAAACTTTTTGGCGACTCCGCTGGGGAACAAAGATCAATCATCCTCATCAACCATCATGTCTGATCTTCCCAAGCCATCTGAGATAGATGCCGATAATATCATTAAGCCCAAGCTTGATGAACTATCGGCTGATCATCGCCAAGCTTATGAGGAGTACAAGAAGGCACGTGAATAGAAGGAGTTGCAGGAATTCCTTGGAAACTTCAAGAAAGATCGCCAAGGCAATATCACTCCGATTGGAGAAATCAAGTTGCCTTCTCTTCAAGCCGAGCAGGTTAAACCTCACGTAAGTACTACCGTTTCTCTCGAGCAGTGGGCTGAGATTGAGAGTCGTATTTCTTATGGTAATAATTTAGTCTATCAAACTTTCATAGAAAACACCGATGCGCAGAAAAATATGCCTCAATCGTCTAGTGGTAATATTGCTGTGGCTAGTAGTGTAGAAAACCCAAATCTGTCTTTACCTCTTTCATCGGCACCTCCCATGCCGATGAATTACTATCCTACCCACACCAATCAGATTGTGGCTGCACCTACTAATTCCATCATGAGCATGCCAAGTTTGGTACCTATACTGAACCAAGCTATACCTATAGGTGGCAAGCACTCGGCCACAACTGAACTATGGTTTGGCATATGTGCCACAGTTCCTGCCTACTACTAGTAATTCTACTCCTCCCATCCCACAACAGCAAGCTTCACCGTCTACTGCGGACGATACTTTAGCTAGTTTTAGAGAGGAGATGGCTAAGATGCTTCGAGAGAATTTTGGAGTTGAGTTACCTCAGAATCGGATTTACCAAAAACCGTACCCCGAGTACTTTGACGCTATCCAGTGCCCTCCGGGATATAAAACTCCAGATTTTGTTAAGTTCAATGGAGAAGGCACAAAAACCACATGGGAACATATTAGTCAATACTTAGCACAACTGGGTGAAGCAGGCTCGCTGAATGAATTGAAAGTGCGCTTGTTTCCTTTATCATTGACTGGTACTGCATTTTCATGGTTTTCTTCTCTACCAGATGGTTCTATCCGTGTGTGGTCCCAGCCGGAACAAAAATTTCATGATCACATTTATAGCAGCGTCAACGAAATTAAATTATCACATCTTACATCGGTTAAGCAGAAAAATGATGAATCGGTCTCCGATTGCGTCAAGAGATTTAGATATACAAAGAACTGGTGCTATAGTTTGGTGATAACAGAGAGAGACTTGGCTGACCTTGTGCTCAGTGGTTTGAAAATTCACATTAGGGAAAAGCTATAAGGCTATGAGTTCTTAAGTGTCAACCAGGTCTTGCAAAAACCTTTAGCTCAGGAGAGCCGGAGCAAAGATCTCAAGGAGGTGCATAGATATAAAAATTATCGTCCTAACATGAATATGGTTGAGTATGATAGTGATCACTCGGATGATGAAGGTGATATGTATGCTGCTGAATTTGTTTGGCTGCCTAAGGCCAAATCGTTTACTTGCAATGAACTGAAACCGATTCATAAGAATCGTGATGAAGAGATGAAGTTTACTTTTAACATTGCTAAGTGTGACAAAATGTTTGATGCTTTGCTGCAAGCTAAGATCATTAGGATATCTTACACTTTACCGTCAATTGAAGAGTTGAAACGGCGTGCTTATTGCAAATATCATAATTCTTTTTCTCATGCTACTAATGATTGCAACGTTTTCCAACGACAGATACAATCGGCCATTAGTGACGGACGATTGAACTTTTCTGAGTTGCAAGTTGATAAGCAGCCCTTCCCAATGAACACTCTGGATTCGGAGGGAAAAGAGTTGCTCATTCGGCCAGAGGTAGCCGAATCTGCTAATAAAACTAATGTCATTATTGGTGAGCCTAGGAAAAGCAAGGAGGACAACAAGGTCTTGGGGAGGCAGGTTGTGATTGACAAGCAACCCAATGGTAGAGAAGTAATCAATATCACCATCAAGAATCCTGCACTCGGGGGGCAACCACAAGTGCAACAAGACACTCGTGTTAAATTTGTTAAACCCAAGAGTCCAGAAGTTGGCAAGTGGAAGAGGAATGAAGCCAAGGTACATCGTAAGCGAATCAAGCCAACTTTTGATATGCTGCAGTCCAAATATGCAAATCAGTCGGCCGGTTCTAGCTCTAATCGGTGATCGTACCTGAAGCGACCAAGGTCACCATCGACTAATATGTTCAATTAAGATGCAAAACCGACCGGATCAAGGGTGTCGTTTCCACAAGAACAACAACAACATGTTTGGGATCGACTTGGATGCTCGTATGAAAGCCAACTGAACATGGGTGTCCATTACTCAGTTGGTCAAAATATGCCTCCGAGTAAAAACTATCCGAGTGTTAGAATGCACCCGGGTGGAAGTTATCCGAATGAATGAATACGGTCGAGTGGATTCGACTCAGTCGAACATTCGAATGGATCTCATCCGAGTAAAAAGGTGCGCCCGAGTGAAAACATCGTAGGCCAGAAAAGTTGACAAGAGTGGCGCGTCAAGTTGCCAAGTGTTGCAGTGGAGTCAGGGAAAGGCAAGGAAAATATCAATGCTGACTCACTCGTCTTGGGCAGTGAAACGTTCACCACGCAACAGCCGACTGTGCGTAGCAACCCAACTGAGCCGATACTTGTTATCGCGCCAAAAGACTCAACGAATGATCATGAAGCAAGTACCAGCCAAGTGAAGCCAATTGATCCTAAATACACTCGGCCAAGGTGGTGTCCTCCAGGATTAACAAAGATACAAAAGAGGAAATTACAGAGGTTGAGGAATCAAGAGATGGTAGCACAAGAGGCTGAGACGCAAAGGGACGAGTTGTTCAATGTCACTCGGCCCATGATACCAGCGAAGCAAGTGTGGAAGCCTAAACCAATGCAAGACATAATGGCTTCTACATCTATCACAACATCAATTACACCACCAAAATAGGACGATGTAGCTATGACATCGTCTCTGTCGCCTATTACTTCTCCTTCACTCGGATAGAATTCAGATTTAGTGGATGCACATGAAGAGGAAGACGATCTGTTGGACTATGAGTCTACACCGGTTCATGAAGGTATGGATATCAATATGGTGTATTACCTACCCCCTGAATTCCGTGCTGTAGATGAAGAAGGGGAAGTGGCCCAGCTGGATTTTGGCCCCGGAAATGCAATATTCGAGAAGCCAAAGGAACCACTGACGCACTTGAAACCGTTATACCTCAGAGGTCATATCAATGGATCACCACTCACTCGGATGCTTGTTGATGGTGGTGCTGTGGTGAATCTCATGCCCTATTCGGTCTTCAAGAAATTGGGTTTGCCGGATGATGAATTAATCAAGACCAATATGGTGCTTAATGGGTTTGAAGGCAAAGAGAAACTGAAGCCAAAGCTGTGATGTATGTGGAGCTTACAGTCGGGAGGAAAACTTTGGCTACTGCATCCTTTGTCGCTGAGGTGCAAGGTGACTATAACGTCATACTAGGTCATGATTGGGTTCATGCAAATCAGTGCATGCCATCTACCATGCACCTATTTTTGATCCAGTGGGTTGATGATGAGGTGGAAGTCATTCATGCGGATAACTCGGTTGGTGTTGCTTTGGCCGATGCATCGGTGGATTGGTAACATCCCAATGCTACTTGTCAGAATTTGATTTCCTTAGCACAACGAATAATGGCTTTGTGCCCGTCTCTATAAAGCCAATTAGTGGTAATCGGCTCCAAGGTATGATATGTTTAAATGGACTCTAATTCCGAGTGGTTGCATAAACGTCTTGCAAAATATCGGTCTAGTGAGAACGATATGTATGAATCTGTAGAGGAGTTGGATGACATGGATAAATTAGGACAGGGTTTGCAATCGGCAGATCCATTAGAGGAAATAGATATAGGGGATGGTTCAGTTCCCAGGACGAATTTTGTAAATGAAAACTTAAGAGCCGATCATAAAGCTAGGTTGATCGAGTTGTTGAAAGAGTATGTTTGTTGCTTTGCATGGGAATATCATGAGATGCCCGGTTTAAGCTGAGAGTTAGTGGAGCATTGGTTACCTATAAAGGCTAGTTTCAGACCTTATAAGCAATCGTCCAGGAAGTTTAATCCAAAAACATATGACCGGATCAAAGAAGAGATCGATTGTTTACTTAAAGCCAATTTTATTAGACCTTGCAGGTATGACGAGTGGATTTCCAACATTGTGCCGGTAGAGAAGAAGTGCTCTGGAAAGCTAAGGGTGTGCATTGATTTCAGAGATTTGAATAGAGCTGCGCCCAAAGATGAGTATCCCATGCCCATAGCTGATATGCTTATTAATGATGCTTCTGGACATAAGGCCATTAGCTTTCTTGATGGCAATGCGGGGTATAACCAGATTTTCATGGCCGAGGAGGACGTGTCCAAAACAGCTTTTCGGTGCCCCGGTTTCCTTGGTTTATTTGAGTGGACAGTGATGACCTTTGGGTTAAAGAATGCTGGTGCCACATATCAGAGGGCTATGAATTTAACCTTTCATGATTTACTCGGTGTCATACTTGAGGTTTATATTGATGATATTGTTGTCAAATCAGATGCTTTTGAATCTCATCTAGCCGATCTGCGTTTGGCCTTTGAAAGGATGAAAAAATACGGACTAAGGATGAATCCTTTGAAGTGTGCATTCGACGTATCGACTGGAAAGTTTTTGGGTCTCATTATTCATGAGAATGGTGTAGAAATTGATCCCCAAAAGATAGAAGCTATACAAAGAGTGGAGGCTCCATCATGCAAGAGAGATATGCAAAAATTCCTTAGCAAGGTCAATTATTTGAGAAGGTTCATAGCTAATTTGTCAGGGAAGGATGATGCATTCACTCCTATCCTTCGGTTAAAGGATGATGCTGATTTTACTTGTGGGGGGGGGGGGCAAAACAGCAAGAGGCATTCGACATGATCAAGAATTATTTGAGCACTCCTCCAGTGATGAAAGCACCTATTTTAGAGCCCTTTAGGCTTTACGTTACGGCGGAAGACGGTGTTATTGGTGCTGTATTGACTCAAGAAACCGGAGGAAGAGAACATACTATTACATATTTGAGTCGACGCTTATTGGATGCCGAGACAAGGTATACATTTATTGAAAAGTTATGCCTCTTTTTATATTATGCTTGCACAAAACTGAGACATTACTTGGTGCCGAGTACCTGCATAGTAGGTTGTCAAACCGATGTCATTAAATACATGTTGCATAGTCCAATTCTTAGTGGTAGGATTGGCAAGTGGGCTTATGCTTTAATTGAGTATGATTTGGCCTATGAATCTCTAAAATCTTTGAAAGGCCAAATTGTTGCTAATTTTTTTGTTGAGCATCGGATTAATGACAAGCATGTTGTTGATATAAGTCTTGTATCGTTAGTGCCATGGAGGTTATATTTTGATGGTTCAGTTTGTAGCAATGGCTAAGGTGTTGGTATTGTTTATATATCTCCCCATGGTGCTGTTTTTGAAGCCTCATGCCTACTAGAATATTTTTGCACAAATAATCAAGCCGAATATGAAGCATCGTTATTCGGTTTAGACATGTTGCTCGCTATAGGTGCTACACGTGTTGAGGCTTTTGGTGATTCATTATTAGTAGTGCAGCAAGTGTCCAAAGTCTTTCAATGTTTAGATGAATCACTTAATGTTTCTCTTGATAAGTGTCTAGATGCAATTTCTACATTGGATTATTTTAGCATTGCTCATATATCTAGACATGACACTTGGAGAGCAAATGAGTTAGCACAACAAGCATCCGGCTATTATATTGATCATGGCATGCTTCATATTTCTCAGAAGCCCATGTCTTGTCTTGCTAATATGGGAGAGGCCGAACTAGAGCCCACTGATTCGGCCACTAACAATAAATCTAGTATAGGTGAAAATCATGGCTGGAGGAAGCCCATTATTGATTACTTGTGCAATTTGATTGAAAGGGTGGACATGTCTGTTCGGCGTATGGCTTTCATATATACAATGAGAGATGATGGTCTTTATCGCCGAACGTTTGAAGATGTTCTTTTGAAGTGTTTGGGCGAGGACCAAGCAAGAGTTGCTATGGAAGAGGTAGATGAAGGCATTTGTGGTACTCATCAGTCGACACCCAAGATGAAATGGCTCTTACGACATGCTGGATTTTATTGGCCTACTATGATCAACGATTGCTTCAGGTATTATAAAGGGTGTGAAGCTTGTCAAAAATTTGGTGATATTCATTTGGCTCCTGCTGCTATGTTACACCCTATCATCAAGCCGTGGCCTTTTAGGGGATGGGGTTTATACTTCATTGGACAAATTCATCCATCTTCTTCAAAGGGGCATCGGTTCGTGTTGGTGGCAACCGATTATTTCACTAAATGGTCTGAAGCAGTACCTCTCAAGAACATGACACATACGGAGGTAATTCAATTCATATCCAAACACATTATTCATAGATTCAGCATCCATCAGACGTTAACTACAGATCAAGGTTCATCTTTCATGTCACATCAAGTTAGAGAATTTGCCGAATCATATAACATAAAGTTGCTCAATTCATCTCCGTATTATGCCCAAGCTAATGGACAAGCTGAGTCCAGCAACAAAATATTGATTAAGCTCATCAAGAAGAAAATTGAGGATAATCCAAGAAAATGGCATGAGTTGTTGTGTGAGGCTTTATGGGCACATAGAATCTCAAGGCATGGTGCTACAAAGGTAACTCAATATGAGCTAGTATACGGTCAAGAGGCTGTTTTACCTATGGAGGTAAATTTGAGTGCTTTGAGGATAGCCAAACAAAATGATTTTTCGGCAGTGGACTTTTATGATTTGATGATGGAAAATATTGATGAGGTTGTTGATAAGCGTTTGACTGCATTAAAAGCCATAGAGAAGGACAAAATTGAGGGCGGCAAGAGCTTACAATAAAAAGGTCAAGTTGAAGAATTTTCAAGTTGGCGATCTTGTGTGGAAAGTAATTCTGCCGATTGGTTCTAGAGATAGAAAATTCGGGAAGTGGTCTCCAAACTGGGAAGGTCCTTTCAGGACTGCAAGAATAGTTCCTGGAAATTCATGTTTAGTGGAATCCATACAAGGAGTATTATTACCTCGAGCTCTCAGATATCTGAAAAAGTACCACCCGAGTGTGTGGCAAGAAGCCTGATTAGGTAATGGCCGATGTATCATTATCGCCCTTAGCATAACATGGCCGATGCATAATTATCGCACTAAGAAGTATAGATGGACGATGGAGTGTTGACATCGTCCTTAGAACAAACATAAGTGTAAATTATTTTTCGGCATGCTAGCTTTGCCGAAAAATAGGGGGGCATGTGTTGACACCTGCTTTTGGCACGATGCAAAATGCAGTAAAAATGGACTCAAATGAAAAGGTTTTTTCTACGAGAAAGTTCATATTGCTGAGTGAAACAACCTTGATGTTTAGGCCATCACCATTCAGCATCATTTCAAGGGCCAAATTACACTTGGATTGTCATGTAGATGTCCTGAGTGCTTTTTTGGTCTATTACGCCTCCAAGCCACCTCGAATGAAGGAATGTTTTACATGGATTGTCTTTGTCTCTTCGAGCAAATTGGTTTTGATATATAAATCATCTCAAAATCTGAGGTCGTATGCAAAAGTTAGAGCAACCAGAGTGGAACCCTACCACAAAGCAAAATGTGGCGCAGGAGATCAGACACATGTCTGATGGGTCGGAAGAGTCATTTGGCACTCAAGACGTCCTCGGATGGAAAAACTTACAACATGAAAAAGTTTCGCGTCATCAAGACGATTGATTTTGATATATAATTATTCTCAATTTGAGGACGTATGCGACCTGGAGAGGCAAAACAAAATCAGCCTGGAGTTTCACTCGGGATTTCCGAGTGAAAGTTTGCTGGCCGAGGGAAACGTTTGCCGTCCGGTCGAGTAAAAAGTTTTCCGTCCGGCCGAGTGAAAATACCGTCTGAGTGAAAATCACTGTCCGAGTGAAAAGTACCGGTCGAGTGAAAGTACTGGCCGAGTGCAATTGTCGTCCGAGTGAAAATCACCGTCCGAGTGAAAAGTATCGGCCGAGTGAAAATTCCGGTCGAGTGAAAGTACCATTCAAGTGAAAGCTCAAAATGGCCTCGGATGGAAAAGTGTTCAACATGAAAGTTGTTCATAACGTCGAAAAGGTCAATTTTTCTTTTAAGGTCATTATCATGTGAGATAGTATGCGGCCCGCATAGACGCTACAACATTAGGACAATCGAGTCTGCTACGTGACCGAGTCCGATTCGAAGTTAAAGATGACCACGTGGAGTATTCAAGATGGCTTTATTTGGGAAAGTGATCAACATACAGATTGTTTGCCTCATCGAGTCACACAAAACTGATATTTGGACCATCTCCATTGAAGGTCATATGCAGATTTCACGATCCACGCAAGAAGCAAGACAGAAGATTGGGCCAGATTTGGGCTGAATCCGGGTGGAACTAGAACTAGGACTCTAGGACGTGTATTGATGTAATTTTGTTGTAAGGAAAGCCTAGATGAATCCTTTGCTTGTACGGGAAGTCCAGCCGCCTCTTATATATCCTAGGGGTGACGGCCGATTGAACAACACACAATCGAACAAATCAATCTATACTACTTTTTCATCTACATTCTTCGTTAATTTTTCTCTCGTTCTTTGTTGTTCTTCGTTTGAGAGCTACGAATCCCGAGGCTCTAGGGGCAAGAGAATCGACCTAGGGAAGCCCATAGCCGCCGCACTCCCTGACGGGGTCCCTCCCAGGCGTGCGGGGTTTCGGGTCTGCAAAAGCGTCCGCTGACTGTCTTGCGTATCGTGCTGCCGGACGGACCTCCTTCGACGTGAGCTCCGGTGCATCACCCCCGGCGTCGAGGGTACACGGTGACGTGTTCGTGTGTCAACAGTTGCCCCTCTAAAGAAGGATGTCATCGCAAGAGTCGACGACGAGGATGCGGACCGGGCATCGTTGGCTTCGAGAAGAAATTTTATGCAAATTTAACATTTTTTCAATGCTTGATTGTGGATATGCAGAAAATGGTCCATATTTTTCCTGATATCATCTGACCTTCTATTTGTCACGTTGTCTAGCTAGTGTCAAAGGAAGAAAACCAAGGCTTCATCATTAGCCGGAAGTAACAGGCGCATGATGGTACGAAGCTGTCCAAAGTTGTTTTGGAACGGAGTCCCGGATAGGAGAATTATCTTTTTGGTACGAAGTTCAGCAAGAGCCTTCCGAATATCGCTATTTGGAAGGTCATTTTGCTAACTTCATACCAAGAAAGCTAATTATTATATCAAGAACTCCTTTCCAAAACAACTTTGAAAAGCTTAGTTCCATCATGTGCCTGTTACTTCCGGCTAAGGATGAAGCCATGGTTTTCTTGAATCCTTTGACACTAGCTAGACAAAACGTGATATATACAAGGGTAGATGCATGAGATCAGAAAAAAATTGGATCAACTTGTACACATCCATAATGGGGGCATTCCTGATAAATCCCTCAAAGGACTAAGAGAATCTATTGTATACATACATATACTAATTGCAAATCTAACATTCATCTAACATTTCTATATCTTTTTTATATCTAAAATTTATCTAGCTATAACTAAAAGTATAAAAAACTAAAAAACATTTCTATATCTTTTTTATATCTAACATTTATCTAGCTATAACTAAAAGTATAAAAAACTAAAAAGCATTCATCTAACATTTATATATCTAACATTTCATCTAACATTTAACTAGTAGAAAACAGACTTTCTGTCCCGTGCATTAGTCCCGGTATGGTTACGAGCCGGTACTAAAGACGGTATTAGTACCGGTTCGTGCCGGCCCCCTTTAGTACCGGCTCGTGAGCGATCTTTAGTACCGGCTCATGTCACGAGCCGGTACTAAAGGTGCATGGCTGGCTTTTGGTCAGACCTAGGCCCCGCGTGCCTCCTTAGTACGGGCTGGTGGCACGAGCCGGTACTAAAGGGCAACCTTTAGTACCGGTTGGTGTCACCAGCCGGTACTAAAGACACGTTCGAACGGTTCACATTCCACGACGCTTCGCGCTCCGAGAAAGAGAGGCAACTGTTCGGCGAGGGCTACAGAACTTCGCCCATTTCTCTTCTTCTCCTCTCTTTATTCTCCTCCATTCCACTCTCTTCTTCCCCATATCTTCTACCATGAATCCAATCACTCGCTATGGAGAGGTGCTCGCACATGGCACCACCAATCTCGATGTCGTCTACACGAGCGACAGCGCCATGGTACCGTGTTTTCTTTCCCTTTTGCAAAGATGGCTTCAAGTGGCGGATTAAAATGACAAGTTCATCGGGCTTGATCTCGAGTACACGGCAAGGCAAGAAGATGTTGCCGTCATCCAGCTATGTTTCAAAAAACTTGTCTTGATCTTCCAATGGGCAAGGTGAGTTTTGAGGATTTCCTTTGATCAATTAATAATGTATAGATTATTATGAAAATTGCATCGTATAGAAATATGTTCCATTTTGAATCCTATGGGAAAGATCAATATTTCTTTTAAGTTTGTAGTGAAACAATTTTCCTTGTTGCAAAACGTGAGAGAACATATATGTCATATAGTTAATTTAGGGTTTCTTCATCAATTCATAGGATATGAAAATTGCATGTATATAGAATATACCAATATATATGTTCAATTTTGAATCCTATGGCAAAGATCAATTTCTTTGATCAATTAATAATGTATAGATTATTATGAAAATTGGATCGGATAGAAATATGTTCCATTTTGAATCCTATGGGAAAGACCAATATTTCTTTTAAGTTTGTAGTGAAACAATTTTCCTTATTGCAAACTCTGCGTACGTCTTCCTCTTTTGTTGTAGCGAAATAATTTTCCTTTATATAGTTGCATATTATAATTCTGCCGAAATATACTTGTTTCGACAGTATTTAACATTTGTTCTATTTTAATTTGTTAATGTTGCAGTAGTGACAAACACTGTCCAGCACTCATGGACTTCCTATGCAGCGGCATACATTTTACTAGCGTTGATGTACGTAACGACAAGCTGAAGATGAGGCGCAGCTTCGGTATTGAGATACCAGCTGGCTGCCTTATTGATATCCAAGACATATTCAGACTTCAGTATGCGAGGACTTCCATGGCTTCTATGGCAGTCGCCTTAGATCGACGACTCTTACGCAGATATGTAGACCAAATTCCCTCGGGCGCAGCACAAAGAGTGGGAGAGGACCCCACTTCAGCCGATTAACATTGAGTATGCAGCAAAAGATGCATATGCTACATATGAGTTGTATCGCAAGATTCAAACCGTGAATTATGGGCAGCGTCACCTCGCACCACCACGTCCAGCATAGGAATATTCTTTTGATTCAGACTAGCTGTAGTAGTGTTCGCTTGGACGAGTACTTTCTGTAATGGATATCTGAACTATTATATATATTACATATCTCCCTAGCTATTATATATTTATAGTGCTTTTCAATTCAAGGTTTTGCCGTATCCCTCTCAACTCTTTAGAAGTTGCTATGTGGGTGAAATTATGATGTCATGCCAAGTTACAACCTTTTTAGAGTTCATTTGTAATGCTTTTCAAACTCAGGGTCATGGAGCTCAAAATAAATCATTAAATGCATGAAAAATATCAAATGAAGTCAGAAAGGGTTGAAAATTGATGATGTGCCTATGAATGGTGCATATTGAACATACA
Organism: Hordeum marinum; assembly: GCA_022496015.1. Classification (NCBI taxonomy): domain Eukaryota; kingdom Viridiplantae; phylum Streptophyta; class Magnoliopsida; order Poales; family Poaceae; genus Hordeum; species Hordeum marinum. The sequence continues at coordinate 4,357,894 of CM039677.1, read as the reverse complement.
AAAAGCATGGAGTTCAAATAAGTTATTAAAAATGAAATCACTTTGTAATAGATGAGTTTTGGTCCGAAACCCTCATACTTCTTATGAGATTGTCCAATTTGTATATGAAGTGCATCCAGTTTTTGTCGTAACCCTCTCAACTCTTTAGAAGTTGCTATGTGGGTGAAATTATGATGTCATGCCAAGTTACAACCTTTTCAGAGTTCATTTGTAATCACTTTGTAACAAGATGAGTTTTCATCTGAAACCCTCATACTTCTTATGAAATCAAATTGTCTTATACAACAGTTGAAGTTGTTCAAACATGCATGGAAATGCCAGAAACATATTCTTCATATTTTTTCGATATTTTTTCATATATTACTTATTTCCATTGGAGTCATACATTTTTTTCTATGATTTTCTAAAGTTTAGGAGTTTTTTTTCTAAAAATAATAAATAATAAAAAAATAAAAAACCTTTAGTGTGCTACTTAATAATCATTGGTTTTAAGAATAATAGTTTCAAACTCAAATGGTGTAACGTGTGACTTCATGCTCAAGTTCAACTCCTAAAGGTTAATAGGATTGACAACTTACTATTGTGAGGAAAACAACTAGTGCAGACTTGGAAACACGGGGGAATAGAACTTGAAAGTTAAGCGTGATCAAGCTAGAGTAGTGAGAGGATGGGTGACCGGTCGGGAAGTTAGACTATTTGGAATGATGAGGGGTGATTAGAGATTAGAAATCAAATTGAGTTAGAAATCAAATTGATTAAAGATTAAATTGAAAGAATTCAGAAATTTGAAAATCAAACAATTTTTTTTCAAAAAAAATGAAAAAAATTCTTTCGTACCGGTTGGTGTAAAGGTCCTCCACCACCAGCCCATGCATGCAGCCACGTGGTGGGCCTTTAGTACCGGTCCGTAGGCCAACCGGTACTAAAGGTCTGGACCCTTTAGTCCCGACCCTTTAGTACCGGTTGTGGAACCGGTACTAAAGGCCATTCCCGACCCGGACTACAGACCGATATTCTACTAGTGTTTATATATATATCTAACATTTCATCTAACATTTATATAACTAAAAGGATAAAAAAAACTAGAAAACAGAAAATAAAAATGTGTGTGTGTGTTCATGCATGTGTGTGTGTGCAGGTTCGATGGGAGGGGCGGCCATGGCGGCAGGGGCTCGCAGCGGGGCGATGGCCAGCGGGGAGAGGCGTGTCATCGGCGACGGTGACTACGACGGCGACGCCGACGGCACACGAGGTCGCGAGGAGAGGGACGGCTTCGGGGAGGAGGCACGGGCGGCTGTTGTCAGGGAGGAGGTGTCGGCGACCGGTGTCGGGGGCGGCAGCGACGATCTCCGGCGTCGGGGGAGGCGACAGCGTTGCGTAGCAGCCTGGCGACATCCTTGCGCGTTCGGCGTCGTCGAGAGAGAATGGAGAATCAATCTGAACTTTGGCGCTTATATAGAACGACCTTTAGTCACGGTTGGTGGCTCCAACCGCGACTAAAGGTATTTTGCGCTTATATTGAACGACCTTTAGTCGCGGTTGGTGCCTTTAGTCGCGGTTGGAGCCACCAACCGCGACTAAAGGTTATTTTTTGCCAGGCGAAGCGGTGAAAGCACAGACCTTTAGTCGCGGTTGGTGGCTGCAACCACGACTAAAGGCTACCTTTAGTCGCGGTTGCAGCCACCAACCACGACTAAAGGTCTCGTGCTGTCACAGCCGCGGTGCAGAAAGTTTAGTCCCACCTCGCCCAGCGAAGGGCAGTCGCACTGGTTTATAAGCCCCGATGCGACTGCTCCCTCGAGCTCCTCTCTAAGCAGGCCTATGTGGGCCTATTGAACTTGTGCTGCCCTTGTGGGTCTGCCGTGTGGGCCAAGTCGTTTTTTTTACTTTTTACTTTTTTAAATTTCTATTTAATTTATTTTCTTTTGTTTCTGAGTTTTTTTACTTTATTTAGAGTTAATGAGTGAATCTTTTTGCATTAGGTCAAAAAAATTATAAACTTTATGTTAGTGGCAGTAGTTTTCATATTTGAATAGTTTAAATTCGAATTATTTGAAATTTGTGTGAATCACTAGTTTGTGAATAACTTTACTTTAAAAATAGATTTTGCAGCTATTTTTTGCTGTTTAATATTAGTGTGTTTTATCATTATATTCAATTTGGTAATTCTTAGGTTATTTAAAAAATGAAATGTCTTTGTAACAGACGAGTTTTCATCTGAAACCCTGGTACTTCGAAAGAGATTGTCCATTTTGTACACAAAGTGCATCTAGTTTTAGCTGTAACCCTCTCAACTTTTTAGCACATGCTATGTGGGTGAAATGATGATACCATGCCAACTTTCAACCTTTTGAGAGTTCTTTTGTTGTGTTTTTCAATTTCAGGGTCATTTAGCTCAAAAAAAATCAGTAAATGCATGAAAAATAGCAAATGAAGTCAGAAAGGGTTGAAAATTGATGACGTGGCTTTGGACATAATATTTCTTCGCGTTTCAAATGCCAAAACACATAAGTACACTACTATTACAAAGATTCCCTCCGGTTTGTCCGAAGTGGGACTTTCTAGATATATAAGTCCGGAAACTAACTAGAGAAGCCGGTCACATCCTAGAGTGGGATCTTTGGGTATAAAACTTTTTCTTGCTGTGTGTCCCTTTGCGTCGTAACCATGGACAATCTTCATCATTTAACTTGATGCTCAGGTCAATGTTCACTGTGAAGGGAGCAATTTCATGAAACTTTTCATAATCTTCTAACATGTCTGTCTTGTCCTCCATTCCCACGATGTTTCTTTTCCCTGAGAGAACTATGTGGCACTTTGGCTCATCGTGTGATCTATTCGCTTCCTTATCTTTTCTTTTTCCTGGCTTGGTAGACATGTCCTTCACATAGAAAATCTACGCCACATCATTGGCTAGGACGAGTGGTTCGTCTGCATACCCAAGATTGTTAAGATCCACTATTGTCATTCCATACTGCGGGTCTTCCTTTACCCCACCTCATTTGCACCGAAACGAAGGGACTTTCAAACCAAGTCCATAGTCAAGTTCCCATATCTTCTCTATGTAACCATAATATGTATCCTTTGGCCTATTGGTGTTTGCTGCATCAAAGCGGACACCACTGTTTTGGTTTGTTCTCTTTTTATCTTGGGCGATCGTGTAAAATGTATTCCCATTTATCTCGTACCCTTTGTAAGTCAATATAGTCAAAGATGGTAACTTGGACATCAAGTACATGTCATGTGCAACAGTGTCGTCATGCATGAGACGTGTCTGCAACCAACCGGCGAAAGTCATTGTTTGTTCATGTGTAATCCAGTCGTCAGACTGCTCCGGGTGTTTGGAGCATAGAATATTCTTGTGTTGCTCGATGTACGGATCCATCAAGGCGGAACTTTGTAGAACTGTGTAGTGTGCTTGCGCAAAAGAATGCCCGTCCTGGCATATTACTGAATTCTTTCCTAGCATGCCTTTTCCACCCAGTCTGCCCTCATGCCGCGATTCAGGAACACCAATCATCTTAATGTCAGGAATAAAGTCAACACAAAACTCAATGACCTCCTCTCTTTCATGTCCGTTGGAGATGCTTCCTTCTGGCCTAGCACGATTATGAACATATTTCTTTAAGACTCCCACGAACCTCTCAAAGGGGAACATTTTGTGTAGAAATAGAGGACCCAGAATGGCAATCTCCTCGACTAGGTGAACTAGGACGTGCGTCATGATATTGAAGAAGGATGGTGGGAACACTAACTCAAAACTGACAAGACATTGCACCAAATCATTCTCTAACCTTGGTAGGATTTCTGGATCGATTACCTTCTGAGAGATTGCATTGAGGAATGCACATAGCTTCACAATTGCTAATCGAACGTTTTCCGGTAGAAGCCCCCTCAATGCAACCGGAAGTAGTTGCGTCATAATCACGTGGCGGTCATGAGACATTAGGTTCTGGAACTTTTTTCTTTCATATTTATTATTCCCTTTATATTCGACGAGAAGCCAGACGGGACCTTCATACTGAGCAGGCATTCGAAGAAGCTTTCTTGTGTAGCTGACAGTTAGTCCTATCTTTGATATCATCCACATGGTAGCTAGCAGTGCATCATCGATATCGGGAGGGCGGAACCCACGCTGCTTCTCGGCACAGATGGGGCGGTGCTATCCAATGCTGGATCGATCTGCTCGTGCTGCCGCTGAGACGCCCTTTACTGGCTGAGTGAGTCGATCTGCTCCTACTGCTGCCTGAAAGCGCATTCCAACTCCACGTGCTTTGATTTTAGGCCTTCAAGGCGGAGTGCTTCCTCCTTCTTCTTCTGCTACTCCTGCTTCTTCTTTCTCGCATGGCTTCTGTAGTCGTCGTTCAAATCCGCAAACCCCTCAAACCACGGAACAACACCTTTGTCTGTGTTCTTCCCGGGTGTTCAGGATTCTTCAAGGCGCATGTAAGTTCGCCGTTCTATCTGTTGAGCGTGAACACCCCCGTTCGAGCTTCTTCTATTGCAATAAGTATTTCGTCTGCCGCTTCTTTAAGACTTGCCTTCACCTTAATCACCTGTCTCTGGGTCCAACTTTCCCCCATGCGCATAAAACAATGTCCTGCACCTGGGGGCCATGTCAATGTAACTGGAGTGACCCTTGCACTAATGATCTCTTGCTCAGATTGATCCCACTTAGGCAGGGCCACCTGGTAGCCACCTGGCCCCAGAGTATGGTGCCACTTCTTTTTTGCAGCATTAATCTTGTTTTTTCTCGACCGTTCCTTAGCGTGTTCCGATTCCTTGAACTTCACGAAAGCGTCCCAGTGATCTTTTGCATCACCAGTGCTCCCTTGAATTATGGAATCTTCTTTTTTCCCTTTTACGTACGCAGTCCATGTATTTTTCTTGAAGGTGTTGAATGCGACCGCCATCTTTTTAAGATCATAGTTTCTGACTTTCTTCAGATCTGCATCTGTCTTATTATCTGGTAGGGTGAAATGTGACATGAGCGATGTCCAAAGCACACCTTTTGCTCTTTCATCGACAAAAGTAACTCCTACTCGATCTCCGTTTGCTAGGTTTTTCCATTCTTGAATGGAGATCGGGATTTGGTCCCTGACAATAACTCCGCATTGATTCTTGAACTTGGTCGCATTTTTCCTAGGTTCAAGCGGTTCGCCATTTGATGTTTTGATGGAATCGATGTTGAACTTTACCGGCTTAGCTTCTTTCCCCATTGTTGTACCATCGTATTCATGGAAGCCATGGCCAGAGTAGCTGTCGTCATCCTCTTCTTCTTCATTCTCTTCCATTAGGACCCCTCTTTCTCCATGCTTGGTCCAACAGTTATAGCCGGACATGAAACCGGACTCAAACAGGTGGACGTAAATGGTTCTTGAGTTACAGTAATTTTGATCATTCTTACAGCCAGCACATGGACAATACATAAAACATCCGCCCGCTTGTTTGCCTTAGCCGCAACCAGAAAAGTATGCACACCATTAATGAACTGGGGAGAGCATCGATCGTCGTACATCCATTGCCGACTCATCTTCATTATACAACACCGAAAAGACCAAACTAATACAAGTTCATACACACTTGTTCTCATAAAACAACATACAAACTCCCTAGCTAAATCATTTAAATGCAACAACAAATGCGATCAAGATCGCAACTAAGGTAACAATTGATCCAACAACATAGTGATACCAAGCCTCACTACCAATGGCATATTTTTTAAATTTTCTAATCTTCAAGCGCATTGCATCCATCTTGATCTTGTGATCATCAACGACATCGACAACATACAACTCCAGTTTCATCTTCTCTTCTTCAACTCTTTTCAATTTTTCTTTCAAATACGTGTTTTATTTTTTAACTAAATTTAACTTCTTGACAAGAATATCTATGTCGGTTGCAATTTCCGTTCACATACCTCCTAGATAAAAATATCTATGTCAACTTGATGGGCATAATTGTCATAAGCACGAAATGCAACAAATAGTTATAAAAGAGATTGTATACCACATCCGAATCATAAACCGGACGAGGGCCTACGGGGACGGATATCGAAACCATGCCACTATGTATAACAAACAACCATATAGATAAGAAAACTATAAAAGTAAGTATCTAAATCTTACAAACATGATTTTTTATTATAAAAAGGATAAGAACAAGAGGGTCACCAAGGTGGTGCCGGCGACGGGACGGCGCGGGCGATCGACGATGGTTAGGATGGGGACGGGAAGGCACTAAGTAAACCACACCTACACATGCAAAGTAAGAAGTTAATTTGAGCTCAAATTGCATATAAATCAAATAATCTACCACATATAAATACTCCCAAACTAAACCCACAAATCACTATACTTATAGAGCATTGCAAGAGCTAATCTAACAATGAGAGATGAAAGGGCAAAGTTTCTAACCTTTGTGAACACACTTGGATGGATGGGGTGCCTCCAAATCTTGACAAATTTTTGCAAAAATGGAGGTGAGCTCGAGCAAGGGGAAGAACAAAGGAGAGCAAGAAGGGGAAAAATAGGGAGGAGTGTGCTCGGGATGGCCGAACGGTTCATATAGGGGATCTTTAGTCCCGGTTCGTGACACAAACCGGGACTAAAGGTGAGCCTATAGTCCCGGTTCATGCCACGAACCGGGACTAAAGGTGATCGTGGGGCCCCAGGCTGACACTAGCCTGCCACCACTCCTTTAGTCCCGGTTCGTTTTACGAACTAGGACTAGAGGTCCGGAATGAACCCGGACTCATGGTGCCCGTCCAGAACCGGGACTAATGGTCACATTAGTGCCGGTTCAAAACCAGACCGGGACTAATGCTTTGGACAAAAGGTTTGTTTTCTACTAGTGAGCTACACCATAGAGTACACTTGGAATATTGGCGGAAGAAAATTTCAGGGTCGAACAATTATTATTGAAATCACGAGGCCAAATGGCCAACAATTTAGTGCAGCCCTGGATGGCGTGGCTCGTCTGGCGGAGATGGGCGTCGGGGTGGCAGCCCTGGATTTCTTTGGTGACCTCGACTGCCGTTGTGGCCGTGAGGGTGGCACGGCGACTTGATCAGGCGACTCGGTGCGACTCAGCTACTCATCTCACTACAGGAATCATCGAATATGCCTACGGCCCAAATTATGCCTACGGTGCCTATAGGCATAGTGTTAGCTAAGCCGACGGGTTAGTCGAAACCGTCGGCAAATTTCGGCCGTCGGCAACGTCCAACATATGCCTACGGGACCCGTAGGCATACAAAAACCATCGGCAAATCGCGCACCTATGCCTACAGGCCCCGTAGGCATATACCGGGCCATCGTCATACAACCTAGAGGCTGACAGGAGGCTGCTTCCGTTAAAGCTACGCCGACGGGCCCCGTAGACGTGTCACTGGAGGCTCCAGATACCGCCACGTGTTCTAGATATGCCTACGGGACCCGTATGCATAAAGTGTCCAGTAGGCATAGGTGGTTCCTAAGCCTACGGTTGGACCGTAGGCATATTCTGCCACGTGTCCTACATATGCCTACACTTAAACCATAGACATAGATCATATGTAGGCCTATAGGCATATATAGGACAATTGCACACACCATATGTCGTCACATGTCAAATTACACCGGAGTGTGACCCCCTTCACGGATGACGATAACACCGGAGTGTGACCCCCTTCACGGATGGCGATAACACCGGAGTGTGACCCCCTTCACGGATGGCGATAACACCGGAGCTACACCCCCCCCCCCCCGCAAATTTCCCTGTCAACCGGCCTAGGTTAGGTCACTCGGGGGCTGGCAATCCCACCAAAACTTGCATTGGATCCTCATACATGTCTAAAAATGTGGTGATAGGTTCAAACACCCAACACGCAGCTCCGGAGTGTGACCCCCTTCACGGACGACACTACCGTTAACACTTAGAGGGGGAAACTACGACGGAGGTTCGTCCGGAGGGAATTTTGTGGTTGGTTGGGCCCAAACTTGATTTCAAAATATTACCAGGGGCTGACCTATCACAACTAGGTAGAAAAGTCCATTGGTCAAAGGCCATCCAATGAAAGTCAAAGGGGGCAGCTTTCCGGGTCAATCAGGCTAGGGTTAGGCCGGTCCGAGGCCAGAGAGGGGTAGCTATGCCATCAAAACTTGCGTTGTGCCCTCATAAATGTCTGAGAGTGTGGTGGGATGTTTAAAGAGGCAATACGCAGCTTCGGAGTGTGACCCCTTCATGTACAGCGATAATACCAAAGTAACGTTCGACATTTTTGTCGTTATAGTTGCATTGCTTGCTCATGTATGTTTGTTTAATGTTTATATCACTGGATAGAAATTAAAAATCAAGTTTTCAGTTTGGAATTTTAATTATTAGTTTGGTGTTTTGCTCCAATAGAGAAAGCTACCCCCCCCCCAAATTTCCCTGTCAACCGGCCTAGGGTTAGGTCACTCGGGGGCCTCGGGGGCTGGCAATCCCACCAAAACTTGCATGGGGTCCTCATACATGTCTAAAAATGTGGTGATAGGTTCAAACACCCAACACGTAGCTCCGGAGTGTGACCCCCTTCACAGACGACACTACCGTCAACACTTAGAGGGGGAAACTACGACGGAGGTTCGACTCAGACGGAATCTTGTGGTTGGTTGGGCCCAAACTTGATTTTAAAATGTTCCCAGGGGCAACTAGGTAGAAAAGTCCATTGGTCAAAGGTTGTCCAGTGGAAGTCAAAGGGGGTAGCTTTTCGGGTCAATCAGGCTAGGGTTAGGCCAGTCCGGGGCCAGAGAGGGGTAGCTATGCCATGAAAACTTGCGTTGTGCCCTCATAAATGCCTGAGAGTGTGCCGGGATGTTTAAAGAGGCAATACACAGCTTTGGAGTGTGACCCCTTTCACAGACGGCGATAATACCGAAGTAACGTTCGGCATTTTTGCCGTTATAGTTGCATTGGTTGCTCATGTATGTTTGTTTAATGTTTATATCATTGGATAGCAATTAAAAATCAAGTGTTCAGTTTGGAATGTTTAATTATTAGTTTGGTGTTTTGTTCCAATAGAGAAAGCTACCCCCCCCGGAAATTTCCCTGTCAACCGGCCTAGGTTAGGTCACTCGGGGTCCTCGGGGGTTGGCAATCCCACAAAAACTTGCATTGGGTCCTCATACATGTCTAAAAATGTGGTGATAGGTTCAAACACCCAACACGCAGCTTCGGAGTGTGACCCCCTTCACGGATGACACTACCGTCAACACTTAGAGGGGGAAACTACGACAGAGGTTCGACCCAGAGGGAATCTTTTTGTTGGTTGGGCCCAAACTTGATTTTAAAATGTTCCCAAGGGCTGACCTATCACAACTAGGTAGAAAAGTCCATTGGTCAAAGCAGTCCAGTGAAAGTCAAAGGGGGTAGCTTTCCGGGTCAATCAGGCTAGGGTTAGGCCGGTCCGGGGCCAGAGAGGGGTAGCTATGCCATCAAAACTTGCGTTGTGCCCTCATAAATGTCTAAGAGTGTGGTGGGATGTTTAAAGAGGCAATACGTAGCTTCGGAGTGTGACCCACTTCACGGACAACGATAATACCAAAGTAACGTTCGACATTTTTGTCGTTATAGTTGCATTGGTTGCTCATGTATGTTTGTTTAATGTTTATATCACTTGATAGAAATTAAAAATCAAGTGCTCAGTTTGAAATGTTTAATTCTTAGTTTGGTGTTTTGCTCCAATAGAGAAAGCTACCCCCCCTCCCAAATTTCCTTGTGAACCGACCTAGGGTTAGGTAACTCGGGGGCTGGCAATCCCACCAAAACATGCATTGGGTCCTCATACATGTCTAAAAGTGTGGTGATAGGTTCAAACACCCAACACGCAGCTCCGAAGTGTGACCCCCTTCACGGACGACACTACCGTCAACACTTAGAGGGGGGAACTGCGATGGAGGTTCGACCCGGAGGGAATCTTGTGGTTGGTTGGGTCAAACTTAGTTTTAAAATGTTCCCAGGGGCTGACCTATCACAACTAGATAGAAAAGCCAATTGGTCAAGGGCCGTCCAGTGAAAGTCAAAAGGGTAGCTTTCCGGGTCAATCAGGCTAGGGTTAGGCCGGTCCGGGGCCAGAGAGGGGTAGCTATGCCGTCAAAACTTGCGTTGTGCCCTCATAAATGTCTCAGAGTGTGCTGGGATGTTTAAAGAGGCAATACACAACTCCGGAGTGTGACCCCCTTCACGGACGACGATAACACCGAAGTAATGTTTGGCATTTTTGTTGTTATAGTTTCATTGGGGGGCCTTCGGGGGATAGCAATGCCACAAATACACCATAATGGGTTCTCCTACATGTCTTAAAGTGTAGCGGTAGGTTCAGACACCCAACAGGAAGCTTCACAGTGTGACCCCCTTCACGGACGACGATAACATCGAAGTAATGTAAGTACTTTGCCGGCTTCAACGCCGCCGCCGGGACTTCCCCTTCGCATGTCTAAAAGTGTGGTGGGGGGCTTCGGAGGTTAGAAATCACCTTATCCTTTTGCTTCCCCTTGCTCCACTTCTTCTTCTGCTTGCCTACGCCGGCTTCTGTGACGTCATCGGCGCTTTCTCCTTCTTCGGTTCCTCCGTCGGACTTCTTCTTCTTATTTTTTTAAAAAATCACAATTTTAGAGAAGATGTTCAAATAATTTTAAAAAATGTTCAGGAATGTAGACCTATATATGCTTGCCCATTAAAAAAAAGAGAAGTGCCTACATATGCCTACGGTTAAACTGTAGGTACATAAACCGTAGGCATAGTTTCTTATCCACTTTTTTTCTGGTACCTTATCCAGTCATAGTCCACCTCCACCTCTCATTCCTCACCCCCTGCACGCAGCCGCCGCCCGCCCGAGCTCCTCCCTCGCCGCCTCGCCCCCGGCCGCCACCCACCCCAGCTCCTCCCACCGCCGCCCGCCCCAGCTCCTCCCTTGCCGTCGCCCGCCCCAGCTCCCCTCGCCGCTGCCCGCCCCAGCTCCTCCCGCCGCCGCCCTGCCCCCGGCCGCCGCCCGCTCCACCTCGCCCCCGGCCGCCGTCCCGCCCCAGCTCCTCTCCCGGCTGGTCTGCCCCGCTCCGGCCCTGCCTGCTCTGCCCTGGCCGTCGTCCTGCCCCGCCCCCGCCCTGCTCCTCCCTGACCCCCGCCTGTGAGGCCCCTCCCTCTCCCCTGATTTTGTGCTTGTGAAGAAAACACCATTAAATTTGTACGAGCTTGTTCCAAAAAATGAAGGGAAAATCTAAATAACAGCGTGTGCACATAATCCTCTCTGTGCGGCGGCAGCGCTGCGATTCGCGCAAGCTTTATCTCGCGGCTGAGATGCGCGTGCCCACTCGTCAAGCACCGGAGCAGTTCCTTTTGCATGCACTGATGCACGGCAGGTTGTACGGGTAGCAGCGAGAAGTATGCTCTGCACGGATGAGGATTTGTGGCTCTCGGGTGCCACACACCCTATATGACAATAGCATTAAAAAAGGTATTAAAAAAGTTCAAAAAAATCTGAAATTTTGGAATATGAAACTTGTGGGCCCGTTGCACACACATGTTCAATTTCGTGGGGAATGGGTGCCCGTGGTAATGCCAGTAAAAAAACAAAAAAATCGTATGTGCAAAAAGAAAAAAACTGGATGTAACATATGTCGAACCGTAATTTGTACACCGCGGATACCACGGGCACCCGTTCCCCACAAAAATGAACACGTGTGTGTACCGGGCACTCAGGTTTCATATCCGAAAATTTCAAAAAAATTTAAATTTTCTGATATTTTTTATAATGCTATTTTCATATAGGGGTGTGTGGCACCCGAGAGCTGCAATGCATTTTTCTACTCTGCACCTGCTACATTGCGATATACTACGTGCTACCAGTTTGTCTCATACATTTACCGAAATTGCTTCACACATTTGATTCAATTTTTTTTTCTTCACACACGGCATTCTACTCCTACTAGTAGTATATCGTAGTGCTATTAGTGCTACAGTGTGATCAACATTAGAGGCACAGTGTGCTGGGCGTTGGGGTGGTGCGCTATTGTGACATCTTTTTGAGATACACGATGGGGATCACATCATAAAACATTGTGTCGTGTTGTTGAGATGTGGAAACCGGTTCTAAAGGTGTTAGAAAATTTACACAATGATGCAGATAATGTTTCCCAAAGAACCACAGCCGCTGGGTTGATAAAACACATGGAGTCTTTTGAATTTGTTCTCATATTGCATCTTATGATTAGATTATTGGGCCAGACTAACAATCTGTCACAATGCTTGCAAATGAAAAATCAGCATATTGTAAGTGCTGTTGGATTGATTAAAACCACCTTGGAGGATATTCAAAAGATAAGGCAAGATGGTTGGGATGATCTCTTTAAAGAGCTAACATGCTTTTGTGTCAAATACAACATTGTAGTGTCAAATATGGAACATACAAGAACTGCTAATGGCTGTTCAAGGACTTGCGGTGGGGATTTGGTAACTTACATCCATCACTTCAAATTTAGAATATTCAATGTGTTGCATGATCAACTTATTGTGGAGTTAAACAACCGCTTTGCTGAAAGGTCTACTCAATTGCTGAGATGCATTGCTTGTCTTGATTCCAAGAATTCATTTGCCAATTATAGTGAAGACAAGTTAGTAGATCTTGCTAATATGTATGCTGTTGACTTCTCTACATATGAAGTTACTTTTGTCCTAAGAAACCAAGTAGACTCATTCATTCGGGAAGCAAGAGCTGATCCACATTTGATGAATTGCAATGATCTTGGTCATCTTGCCATTAATATGGTGAAAACTGATATGCACACGACTTTTCCCTTGGTTTACCGTCTTGTTGAGTTAGCATTGATTTTACCTGTTGCAACCGCAACAGTGGAAAGAGCATTCTCAGCAATGAGCATTATCAAGACTGGATTAAGGAACAAAATGGGTGATGATTGGATGAATCATAGAATGGTATGTTACATTGAGCGAGATGTATTTGTTACTATTGAAGAATCAAAGATAATCGAGCGATTTCAAGGTTATCGCATACGTAAAGGCCTTTTGCCTCGTCCTATCGGTAAGTTTTCACATTATACATCTATTATTAACTAGTTTTACCTGCTATATTATGCACTGATTTGCATTTCATAATTGATGATTGAAGGTTTGGCTTCTTCTGCTATTGAAGATGTAGTCATGGAAGGCTCAGATCAACCAATCCTTTGATTTCGTATTAATCATTTGTATCATCTATCTATGCTACATATTGTCTTCTGATTTGTATTGCTTTATTTAGTTGTGCAACATAGCTTAACTTTTATATGCCTTGAAACTAGAGTTTTCTCTTGATAGTTTTTAGCCATTAGTTTCTTGCCTGGGGCATCAGCAAATCCTGGGTCCGCCACTGTGCTGGGTGGTGCGCTATTGTGATACCTTTTTCTCTGTACACACGAACTGTTAAACTGCTCTCAATTAACACACTAGAAAGGGTTAAACCTGCAACAAGTTCTTGGAATTGATAACTAGAGCATTTTTTAAATTTGGCAACAAGTACCTCTAATCTGACAACTAAAAGCCCTGGGAAAATAATCTGGCGACTAAAGCATTTTTAATTTAGAATTAAGTACATTTAATTCGGCAACAATTTTTTCTAAATCTGACAACTGCACATGTTAAACTTTTTTTGGCAACTCAGTACTTTGTATACCTAACAAATAAGTACATTCAAAACTGATAACTAAATAATTATAATGAGACAATTAAGCCTGTTTAAATCTGACAACTAAGTGCTTGTAATCCGATAAGTAGGCACTTCTAATGTGGCAGCTAATTGCTTTGTAATTTGACCGCTAAACAGATTTTAAACATGGTAACCAAAATACTTACTTGATTGATGCATGCAGAGTATCACGGCTCTAATCTGTCATCTGTCAGTAAAATTGAGGAAAAGTGAAAGTGAGGAAAAGTGAGAGGTGAAAGCGACGGAGGGGAAGTGGGAGGTGAAAGCGACAGATCCAGATTTTTTTTTAGTCTAATCCAAAGCTTTAATTGAGATCGCACGGGTCTACTTGATTGATGTGATGGTATAATTTTTTCTCTATATGAAATTTTCAGGCATTGTGGTGTTGCATCTCTTTGAAGTCGTCGTCGTCGTCGTCGGAAGCGTTGGTCGCTGATCTTCCCACCGTTGTTCGACTACTTCCTCTATAGCCGTGGGTAAGCTATGAATACACCTCCTCCTACGCTCTTTTAATCATGTCACTAGATTTTTTTTTTCGCGTCAAGTCGTGTGACCTAGGCGTCTCCCGTCCAGAAGAGTTAGTCGCTGATCTTCCCACCGTAACTCTTTTGGATTGTCCAGCGTTTTTCACGGACAGCCCGAGGATATGTAGATTGGATACGTTTTCCATGCTCTACCTCGTTTCGAGACAGGATTTCGGCAGCGCCTCCCTGTTATTCTCTGGATGCACATTCTCTCGGCTTTTTGCCGAGACGTGTATCTGGAGAACAGCGGGAAGGTGCTGCCGAAATTTTGTCTCGGAGCGGGGTAGAGCATGGAGAACGTACTCAATCTACACATCCTCAGATGGGATTAGGACCCGCTTTACCTATTAGAGAAGTAGGCGGATTCGTTGCCGTATCTCGTAAACCCGCTAGAAAATAAAGAAGTGATGCTATTAATTTGATAAGATTAATTTGAATAAAATTTTAATTTTGTTGTGTGGCTCCCAACAAAGCAGAGGATGGATGGTAATGAGTGGATGTACAGTGGTCATATCGATTCGAATAGAACAACCGAAGAGTGGGCTGCGAAAACCGATGTGTTCTTGAAGGAGGTTCACCGTGGTCCAAAGAGAGCTCCCCCACATTGCCCTTCTGCCCGGTGCGAGAACCAACATCGCCTACAAAAGTCCAAGATGACAAAACACCTTTGCAAGTTTGGATATATGAAAAACTTTACCATGCCGGTAAACTTTGTCGAGGAGGGGCGTGTTAGAGAGGAGGTGATGCAACAACCACTACTGGAATTCAGTTATTTGCTATCTGCCAGCTCTTTGCCGTCTGCTGGCAGACGGCAAAAGAGGTTGTTTGCCGTCCGCTTTGGGAAAGCAGACGGCAAAGAGCTGGCTGATGGCAAAGACACTATTTGCCATCAGCCAGCTCTTTGCCGTCTGCTAGCAGACAGCAAAGTTTCTTTGCCGTCAGCTAGCAGACGGCAAAGAGGTGGGGTGGGGCCCAGTGGAGGCCAATGATATTCGTGATGCAAAGATGCCACATTCCACACCTTCAGAGAATGAGCCGGAGGAACCGGAGGAAACCGCAAAGGAGTTCATGCGGATGTTGGCCTCGTCAAAGAAACCTATTTACAAGGGAGCGAAACTTTATTAGTTGGATGCCATCTCGCCATTGGTGGCAATCAAGGCCGAGGACGGCTGTAAATGAGATTACTTTGCAGCATTTCTGGGAGTATGGGGTAATAGCCGCCCTGAGGATCATGAACTTCCTAAAAGCATGTATGAGATGAAGAAAATCATGAAGGCATTGTCTATGGATTATGAGAAGATAAATGTTTCTCCAAAGAATTGCCTTTTGTTTAGAAACGAGTATGCAAATGACAAGTACTGTAGGGAGTGCGGTTCCTCTAGGTATATTGAGGTGGACAGGGATGATGGTCAGAAGATGCAGCTAGCCATCCCCGTAAAGGTTCTTCGGTATCTCCATTTCATAGAAAGATTGCAACGTCTTTTCATCACCGAGGAGTCTGCCAAAATGATGAAGTGGCACAAGGATGGAAAAAGGTACCATCCAAATAAAATAGTACATCCGTCGGAGCGTGAGGCATGGAAGGCATTCGATAGAGAATACCCCAATGAAGCTCCTGAGGCTGGGAATCCAAGAATTGCGCTATCAGGCGATGGGTTCAATCCATATGGTATGTCATCTAATTCATACAGTTGTTGGCCTGTGTTTGTTATTCCGCTTAATCTCCCTCCTAGCATCCTAATGCAACGCAAGACCATGTTCCTGTCGCTGATCATTCCCGGGCCTGAATACCCGGGGAATAATTTGAATGTGTTCTTGCAGCCGTTGGTGGACGATTTGCACCATTCTTGGTACTTCCTGAGGTTGACATACGACCGACATTTGCAAAGAAACTTTTTGCTGAAAGTTTGGTTGATGTATTGCATGCATGACCTTCCTAGCTATGCCCTATTCTGTGGATGGTGTACAAGTGGGAAGATGCCATGTCCAGTGTGCATGTAGGCTCTACGTTTCTTTTGGTTGAAAAAGGGTCGCAAGTATTCTGCCTTTGACATGCATCGACAGTTTCTCCGTGCCGACCATTAATACAGGGAAGCCAAAAAGAACTTCTCGAAAGGTCGGGTTGTCCATGAAGTAAAAAAGATTCCAACGTTGTTGGGTGAAGATGTTCTTGCTCAGCTAAATGCTCTCGAACCTAAAAGCAAAGGCAAAGGAAAAGGCAAAGGGGGTAAAGGTTTTCAGGGCTATGGCGAGACGCATAACTGGACACACATTGCTGGCTTCACGAAGCTTCCCTATTTCAAGGACCTCAAACTTCCATATAACATCGATGTGATGCACACTGAAAAGAATGTCACAGAGTCCCTTTTTCGCACGATCTTCAACTTTCCTGATAAGACAAAGGATAATGTTAAGGCTAGAGCCTATCAAGAGAAGATTTGTGATAGAAAAAAGCTAAACATGCAGCCTCCCACTATCAGTCGAAAAACTTGGTTCAAGCTAGATGCTGATTTCGTCCTTACAAAGCCACAAAAGATGGAGGCATTGAAGTGGCTGAAACACATCGTCAAGTTCATTGATGGTTATGCATCGAATATGAGTAAGGGAGTCAATCTCTCAAATGGGAAAGTCACTGGACTCAAGAGTCATGACTATCACGTATGGATTGAGCGGTTAATGCCAGTGATGGTTCGAGACTATCTCCCCGAGCGTGTCTGGAGAGTGCTTGCAGAGGTTAGCCATTTCTTCCGCACGCTCTGTGCTAAAGAAATATATCTGAAGATGATGGAACAATTCCATAAGAAGGCACCAGAGTTAATATGCAAGCTAGAGATGATCTTTCCCCTGGGCTTCTTTACTCCAATGGCACATCTCATGTTGCACCTCGCAAGCGAGCCATTGTTGGGGGGGGGGCTGTGCAGAATTGTTGGCAGTACGGGCCTGAGAGGCAAAACAAGCATCTTCGATATAAATGTAGAAAGAAAGCTAAGGTTGAAGCATCCATAGCTGAGGCAGTTTTCCGTTGAAGAGGTGGCAAACATCAGGACAACATACTATCCGAACGATGTTCCCACTCTGCATAATAAGTTGGAGCGATACAATGTAGAAGAACCCAAGTATAAACCCAAACTCCTCCTTTTCAATGGGCAAGGTGGAAAGGCTGGGGGCTCCAAACCCTATAAAATGTCAAACTCTGAGTGGAGGATGTCATGTTCTATGTCTTGGACAACATTAAAGAAGTTTAGGATTTGTGGATGAGGTAAAGGATGAACACATTTCTTTGCAACTAGTCACTTTGTTTCCTTCTAATACCCCTTCTCTTATTTTAGTGAATTCGTGCTTCAAGAGTGGTCAGGAATGATACCTCCTAATGGCAAGGAGGTGGATACTCTTCTCCGAAGGGTGCCCCCGGAAGAAAAAAATTTGTTGCTTGGTTCATGGAGAAAGTAATTTCTAACTTGCTCCTATTACCTAGTTTAATATTTATCGTGTCTATTACATGGAACTAATAAACCCAACTATTCCAATTAAACTTGTAGGGAAAAGATCCCAACACACCCATGGATGACGAATTGAGATGGGTTTCAATGGGTTTTGGTCGTCGGGTAATGAAATGTGAAAAAATATGATGTGAATGGGTATCGCTTTCATACAAAGGAGCACCAGAATAGTCGGCCTGATCCAAAAACTATAAACACAGGAGTGTTTACCGAAGGAGATAATAAAGTTGACTACTACAGAAGGGTCAAAAAATATACGAGCTTACATTCGGTCTTGGGCGTGAAGATCTCAATCTCGTTGTGTTCAAATGCCGATGGTTCGACCCAGATAAGGGGCTGAAACATACGCCCTCCATTGGTTTAGTCGAACTTAAACCATCAACTGTATATGCCGGAGGTGATCTCTTTATTGTGGCTCACCAGGCCATACAAGTTTATTATTTGCCCTATCCATGCCAGAAAAAATACCTAAAGGGCTGGGAAGCTGTGTTCAAAGTATCACCACATTGTAAGCTACCCGACCCAAACGATGACGACTACGACAACTTAAACCCTATCACATACAAGGGAGTGTTCTATCAAGAGCAACATGATGAAGTGAACCCAAACGTTCAAGAAGACGTATGCTTGGGCAATGATGATGTGCACCAAGATGATGACGATGCACGTCGTGATGGTGAGGTAGTTGTCAATATAAAGGACATAGATATGCTTGAGAAGTTACATGACGACGATGACGACATAGATAAAACTCCACCCCTCTCAAACAATGATGATGATATGCGTGATAGTGATGATGAGACCGGTCGAGGAATGGATTACAACAGTGATGATTCGTATGGGTTCTAGCGAATGTACGTTTTATGTCTTTTTTGTATGGTTTATCAATATGCTTCTTTTTGCATGTAGAATTATTAATATGCTTCCTTTATTTTCATATACTTACCAATTGATTATTCTTTGACAATGCCGGTAATTGAACCATGGGCAAGGCTAGTTTCGGTGGCTTGGTTGACACACTTCGCGATAAGCTGACTCGAAGAGGAAGAGCTAGCACCGTTCCCTCTCGACTACGTGACTCTGACAGGGAAAGACCCCCTAGAGGAGCAGGGGGCAAGCGACAAGGGGGAGGACGAGGAGGGGGATGCTCCTCTATAGACGGAACGCATGTCCAGAAACTGCACTCCATCTCGGACATAGGGGGTCGGCCTTGGACGTCCTCTAGTGAGGTGCCCTCTGCCAGTGGCACCATGGGCAAGGGCGAGGAGTATGAGCAGGAAGGGGAGGACTCAGAGAGTGAGGAAGTTCAGGGTGAGGAGGGGCGACCAAGGATAGGGAGGAGGTTGAGGGTGAGGAGAGGGCGGAGGGGGAGGGTGACACTAGTAGAAAACGGGCATTTTGTCCCGGTTCGTAAGGGCCTTTAGTCCCGGTTCTAGAACCGGGACTAAAGGGTCAGGACTAAAGGCCTCCACTTTTAGTCCCGGTTGGATTATGAACCGGGACTAAAAGGGCTCCGCATAGCAGCTTTCTAGAGCGGGACCTTTAGTCCCGGTTGGTGTTACCAACCGGTAGCAAAGGTATTTTTTTAAATAACTTTTTCTTTTTCTTTTTAATTTTAATTTTAATTTGAAGTTGACAATTTAATCTCTAATCACCCCTCATTCCAAATCATCTAACTTTCTGGCCGGTCACCCATCCTCTCACTGCTCCAACCCGAGCACGCTTAACTTTCGAGTTCTATCGCCTCTAGTTTCCAAGTCTTCACTTGATGTTTTCTTGACAATAATAAGCTATATATCCTATTAACCCTTGGGTCTTGATGTAACATGATTTTTTTTAATTCCAAACATTTATTAAAATAAACAACAATAAATGATTAGTAATAATATTGAATTGCAATAAAAATAAAACAAGTAATAATATTATTTTATTCATTTTTTGCAATTTATTCATTTAATAAGGCATAATTAATATCTTTAAATCTGTAAATTGAAATTCAACAAATAATATATCCATTATTATCAGAAAAACGTGAGGAATCCAGATATGACATCATTTATTTTAGAAAAATATTTTTCATAACACTTTTTTTCGACATCGTATGCAAAAGTTATAGCCGTTTTACTTTTTCATAACACTTTTTTTAATTTTGTTTCAACTCCAGACTTTTGTGCGTTCAACCTGCACCATCCAAAGCCACATTATCAATTTTTAACTCTTTCCCACTTCATTCGCTATTTTTCATACATTTATTTATTTTTGAGCTAAATGACCCTGAAATTGAAAAGCACGACAAATGAACTCTGAAAAGGTTGAACCTTGGCATGGTATCATCATTTCACCCACATAGCATGTGCTAAAAAGTTGAGAGGGTTATGGTAAAAACTAGATGCACTTCATGTACAAATTGGACAATCCCTATCGAAGTATCAGGGTTTTGGACGAGAACTCATCTGTTACAAAGGCATTTCGTTTTTTAAAACTTATTAAAACTCTAGAGTTTTTGTGTGTTCAACATGCACCATTCAAAGCAACATCATCAATTTTAACCATTTCCCACTTCATTCACTATTTTTCGTGCATTTATTAATTTTTTTGAGCTAAATGACCCTGAAAATGAAAAGCACTACAAATGAACTCTAAAAATGCTGAAACTTACCATGGTATCATTATTTCACCCACATAGCATGTGCTAAAAATTTGAGAGGGTTACGGTAAGAACTAGATGCACTTCATGTAAAACTGGACAATCCCTTTCGAAGTATCAGGGTTTTGGACAAAAAATCATCTGTTACAAAGGCATTCATTTTTTTAAACTTATTTCAACTCCATACTTTTTGTGCGTTCAACATGCACCATCTAACATGTGCCTAGGAGCAAAAATAATTAAATCAAAAACTATTTTTAAACTCTAGTTATTCACAATCTAGGGTTTGAAGAAAATTATAACAAATTCAAATTTAAACCATTCAAATTTGAAAACTAATTGCACAAACACAAACTAGACAAAATTTGGAATCTAATGGAAAAATAATCACTCAAAAATATCAAATATCCTAAAAGATATAAGCAATTTAAAACAGAAACTAAAAAAATAAAACAAATAGAAAAAACAAAAAAAATTTCAAAACCCTTTAGTTCCGGTTGGTATCTCCAACCGGGACTAAAGGTCTAGCCTTTAGTACAGGTTGGAGACACCAACCGGGACTAAAGCCCCAACCCCTTTAGTCCCGGTTCGTGTCTCCAACCGGGACTAAATGCTTCACCTTTAGTCCCGGTTGGAGATACGAACCGGGACTAAAGGGTATCTGTTGGAAATATGCCCTCGAGGCAATTATAAATTAATTATTATCATATTTCGTTGTTCATGATAATCGTTTATTATCCATGCTATAATTGTATTGATCGGAAACTCAGATACATGTGTGGATAAATAGACAACACCATGTCCCTAGTATGCCGCTAGTGAACTAGCTCATTGATCAAAGATGGTTAAGGTTTCCTAGCCATGGACATGAGATGTCATTTGATAACGGGATCACATCATTAGGAGAATGATGTGATGGACAAGACCCAAACTACAAACGTAGCGTATGATCGTGTCAGTTTATTGCTACTGTTTTCTGCATGTCAAGTATATGTTCCTATGACCATGAGATCATGCAACTCACTGACACCGGAGGAATACCTTGTGTGTATCACATATCACAACATAACTGGGTGACTATAAAGGTGATCTAAAGGTATCTCCGAGGATGTCTATTGGGTTGGCATGGATCAAGACTGGGATTTGCTACTCCGTGTGACGGAGAGGTATATCAGGGCCCACTCGGTAATACAACATCACAACAAGCCTTGCAAGCAATGTGACTAAGTGTTAGTCACGGGATCTTGTATTATGGAACGAGTAAAGAGACTTGCAGGTAACGAGGTTGAACTAGGTATAGAGATACCGACGATCGAATCTTGGGCAAGTAACATAAAGAAGAACAAAGGGAACATCATACGGGATTAACTGAATCCTTGACATAGAGGTTCGACCGATAAAGATCTTCGTAGAATATGTAGGAACCAATATGGTCATCCAGGTCCCGCTATTGGTTATTGACCGTAGAGGTGTCTTGGTCATGTCTACATAGTTCTCGAACCCGCAGGGTCTGCACACTTAAGGTTCGGTGACGTTTCGGTAGTATAGAGTTATGCACGGTGGTGACCGAAGGTTGTTCAGAGTCCCAGATGAGATCCAGGACGTCATGAGGAGCTTCGGAATGGTCCATAGGTAAAGATTGATATATAGGAAGTCCTGTTTTGGTTGCCGGAAAAGTTTCGGGCTCATCGGTAGTGTACCGGTAGTGCCGATAGTGTACCGGGAGACCATCGGGAGGGGTATTTCGACCCAAGAGGCTACATGGGCTGTGGGAGAGTAAATACAAGCCCTTTGTGGGCTGGTGGAAGTCCCACACAAGGCCCATGCGGCTGGGAGAGAAAATCCAAAGCGAAAAGGTGGAAAAAAAGGCAAAATAGGGAGGAATCCTAGTCCAACTAGGATTGGAGGAGGAGTCCTCATCTCCTCCTTGGTTCGGCCAAACCAAGGGCTGGCTCCTTGAGAGCCAAGCCTCCTCCTCTCTTCCTCTTATATATACTAGAGCTTTTAGGGTTTCTTGGCACCTGATTTTCAGCCACGTGCTACCCGTTCCTCTAGTGCATAGCTTCTCCTCTAGATCGGTTTTCTGCAGTGCTTAGGCGAAGCCCTACCAGAATAACTCCACCACCATCGCCGAAGCGCCATCACGCTGCCAGAGAACTCTTCTACCTCTTCGCTCCCTCTTGCTGGATCAAGACGGCGGTGATCGTCATCAAGCTGTACGTGTGCTGAACGCGGAGGTGTCGTCCGTTCGGCGCTAGATCGGAAGGACCGTGATAAGATCGTGAGACGGATCGTGATGAGATCGCGGGACGGATCATGATGAGTTTACAGGATGGATCGTGATTGGATCGCGGGACAGATCGTGATGTGTTCGCGGGATGGATCGTGATTGGATCTCGGGAGGGAACGTGATGAGATCGCAGGACGCTTGGCGATTTGGATCGCAAAGACGTTCAACCTCACCAACCGCGTTTCTTAACGCTTCCCTCTTAGCGATCTACAAGGGTAAGTAGATCCACTCTCCCTCTCATAGATGCTCATCACCATGGATAGATCTGCGTGTGCGGAGGAATTTGTTTGTTTCCCATGCAACATTCCCGAACAGTGGCATCATAAGCTTGGTCTATGTGTAGATGAGATCTCGAGTTGAACACAAAGAGTTTGTGGGCATTGATGCTTAGATTCCTTCCTCCCTTGGTCGTGTTTTGGTGGGATGAAGCGGCCCGGGCCAACCTTACTCGTACGCTTACGAGAGACCGGTTCCCTCAACTGCACTTGTTGCAAGAGATGGCTAGCGGGTGTCAGTTTCTCCTACTTTAGTTGGATCAGATTCGACAAAGGCGGTCCTTGAGAAGTTTGAGAAGCAGCTTATGTATCATCGTTGTGGTTTTTGCGTAGGTGAGAATTGTTCTTGCTAGATACCCGTAGCAGCCACGTAAAACATGCAACAACAATTAGAGGACGTCTAACTTGTTTTTGCAGGGTATGTTGTGATGTGATATGGCCAATTACATGATGAGATGTATGTGATGTATGAGATGATCATGTGACGTATAGAATTTCATGACTTGCATGTCGATGAGTACGACAACCGACAGGAGCCATAGGGTTCTCTTTAATTATTGTATGACCTGCGTGTCAATCATTAAGCGCTATGTAATGCTTTACTTTATCGCTAAACGGTAGAAATAGTAGTAGAAGCATGGTGGGCGCGACAACCCCGATTGCGACATGTTGATGGAGATCAAGATAATGGAGATCATGGTGTCGTGCCAGTGATGATGGAGATCATGCTGGTGCTTGCACGATGGAGATCAAAAGCGCAAGTTCATGGCCATATCATGTCACTTATGATTTGCATGTGATGTTAATCATTTTATGCACCTTGTTTTGATTAGGACGACGGTAGCATTATAAGGTGATCCCTCACTTAATTTCAATATACATTGTGTTCTCCCTGAGTGTGCATCGTTGCGAAAGTTTGTCGTGTCGAGGCACCACGTGATGATCGGGTGTGATAGACTACGTTCACATACAACGGGCGCAAGCCAGTGTTGCACATGCAGAACACTCGGGTTAAACTTGACGAGCCTAGCATGTACAGACATGGCCTCGGAACAAAAGAGACCGAAAGGTCGAACATGAGTCATATAGTAGATATGATCAACATGATGATGTTCACCATTGAAACCACCTCAACTCACATGATGATCGGACTTGAGTTGGTGAATTTGGATCATGTATCACTCGAATGACCAGAGGGATGTCAATTTGAGTGGGAGTTCCTAATTAATATGATTAACTGAACTCATTATCATGAACATAGTCAGTAGTATCTTTGCAAATTATATTGTAGATTACTAGCTCATGTTGTAGCTCCCTTATATTTTTATATGTTCCTAGAGAAATATAGTTGAAAGATGATGGTAGCAATATTGCGGACTGGGTCCATGATCTGAGGATTGTCCTCATTGCTGCACAGAAGGCTTATGTCCTTAATGCACCACTCGGTGCGCCACCCCCTCTACCATCGTCTGTAGATGTTGTGAACATATGACACGCACGTTCCGATGTCTACTTGATAGTTTAGTGCGTCATGCATTACATCTTAGAATTGAGGCTCCGAAATGTTTTGAACGTCACAGAACATATGAGATGTTCTAAGAGCTGAAATTGGGATTTCAGGCTCGTGCCTGTGTTGTGAGATATGAGATCTCCAACAAGATTCTTTGCCTTGAGGATGAAGGAGAATAGCTCAATCGTTGAGCATGTGCTCAGATTGTCTGGGTGCTACAATCGCTTGAATCGAGTGGGAGTTGATCTTCCAAATAAGATAGTGATTGATATAGTTCTCCAAATCACTATCACTAAGCTACTAGAACTTGGTGATGAACTATAAAATGCAAAGGATAGAAATAATGATCCTGAGCTGTTTGTGATGTTTGACACCGCGAAGGTAGAAACCAAGAAGGAGCATCAAGTGTTGATGGTTAGTAAAACCACTAGTTTCGAGAAGGGCAACGGCAAGGAGGGAAACTTCATGGATGGCAAGTCAGTTGCTGCTCTAGTGAAGCAACCCAAAGTTGAACCCAAACCCAAGACTAAGTGCTTCGATTATGAGGAGAGCGGTCGCTGAAGCGGAACAACCATAGATACTTGTTAGATAGGAAGACTGGCAACGTCGACAGAAGTATATTTGATATACGTGTTGTTGATGTGTACCTTGCGAGTACTCCTAGTAGCACTTGGGTATTGGATACTGGTTCGGTTGCTAAATGTTAGTAACTCGAAATAAAAGGTACGGAATAAAAGGAGAACTAGCTAAGGGTGAGGTGACGATGTGATCAACATCGCACGCTCTCTCTACCTTCGGGATTAGTGACGAACCTAAATAAATGTTATTTGGTGTTTTGCATTGAGCATGAACGTGATTAGATTGTGTTTATTGCAACAAAGTTATTTATTTAAGTTAGAGAATAATGATTATTCTGTTTACATGAATAATACCTTCAATGGTCATGCACCCAGTGAGAATGGTTTGTTGAATCTTGATCGTAGTAACACACATGTTTATGACATTGATGCCAAAAAATACTAAGTTAATAATGATAGTACCACATACTTGTGGCACTGTCGCTAAATGTCATATTGGTATAAAGTGCATGAAGAAACTCCATGCTGATGGATCTTTGGACTCATTCGATTTCAAATCGGTTGAGACATGCGAACCATGCCTCTTGGGCAAGATGACTGAAACCCCGTCTTCCTGCTTGATGGAACGGGCAAGTGACTTATTGGAAACAATACATGTTGATGTATACAATCCAATGGGTGTTGTAGCTTGCGGTGGATATCGTTATTTTCTTACCTTCACTGATGATTTGAGTAGATAGAGTGTATATTTACTTAATGAAACACAAGTCTGAATCATTTGAAAGGTTCAAGCAAATTCAGAGTGAAGTTTAAGATCATTGTGACAAGAAGATAAAAATGTCTGCGATATGATCGTGGAGGTGAATATTTGAGTTACGAGTTTGGCATACAAACTTTAGACAATGTGAAAGTTGTTTCACAACTCACGCCACCTGGAACACCATAGTGTGATGGTGTGTCCGAACATCATAGTCGTGCTCTATTGGATATGGTGCTTGCTATGATGTCTCTTATCGTTTTGCTACTATAATTTTGGGGTTATGCATTAGAGACAACTACATTCACTTTAAATGGGGCACCATCTAAATCCGTTCAGATGACACCGTGTGAATTATGGTTTGATAGAAACCTAAGCTGTCATTTCTTAATGTTTGGGGATGCAACGCTTGTGTGAAAAATGTTTTCACCGAATGAGCTCGAACCCAAAGCGGACAAATGCATCTTCATAGAATACCGTAAGAACAATTGGGTGAACCTACTATCTCAGATCCAAGCATAAAATGTTTGTTGCTAAAACTGGGTCCTTTCTCGAGAAAAAGTTTCTCTCGAAAGAATTGAGTGGGAGGAAGATAGAACTTGATGAGGTTATTGAACCTTTGTTTCAAAGAGAGAGTAGCGCAGCACAGGAAGTTGTTTCTATGAAGCCTACGTTAGTTGAAGAGGAAGTTGATGATGATGATCATGAAGCTTCATATGAAGTTACTATCGAACCTCGTAGGTCGACAAGGACGTGTACTGCTCCTGAGTGGTACGACAAGCCCTGTCTTAGAGGTCATGTTGTTGGACAACGATGAACCTACGAGCTATGGAGAAGCGATGATGGGACCGGATTCCGACAAATGGTTAGAGGCTATGAAATCCGAGAAATGATCCATGTATGAAAACCAAGTATAGACTTTGGTAGACTTGCTCGTTGGACGGCAGGTCGTCGAGTACAAATGGACCTTTGAGATGAAGACAGACGCTAATGGTAAATGTCACCATTTATAAAAGCTTGGCTTGTCCCAAAGAAGTTTTCGACAAGTTCAAGGAGTTGACTACGATGAGACTTTCTCACCCGTAGCAATGCTAAAGTCTGTTGGAATTATGTTAGCAGTTGCTGCATTTTTCAATTATGAAATCTGGTAGATGGATGACAAATACATCATTTCCTTAACAGTTTACTTGGGGAAAAGTTGTATGTGATACAACCAGAAGGTTTTTGTCAGTCCTAAGGATGCTAAAAGGTGTGCAAGCTCCGGCAACCCTTCTATGGTCTAGAGCAAGCATCTCGGAGTTGGAATATATGCTTTGATGAGGTGATCAAAGTTTTGTAGTTTATACAAAGTTTACGAGAAACTTGTATTTACAATAAAGTGAGTGGGAGCACAATAGAATTTCTGATTAGTATATGTGGATGACATATTGACGATCAGGAATAATGTAGAATTTCTGGAAAGCATGAACGGTTGTTTGAGAAGTGATTTTCAAAGTAAGACCTGGATAGAACTACCTAATTGTTGAGCATCAAGATCTATAGAGATAGATCAAGATGCTTGATGAGACTTTCATTGAGTACATACCTTGACAAGATTTTGAAAGAGTTTAAAATGGATCAGTCAGAGAAAGAGTTCTTGCATGCTTTGTAAGGTGTGAAGTTGAGTGAGACTCAAAGCTCGACAACGGCAGAAGAAAGAGAAAGGATGAACGTCGTCCCCTATGCCTTAGCCATAGGCTCTGTATAGTATGCCATGCTATGTACCGCACATGTGTGTGCCTTGCCATGAGTCCGACAAGGGGTACAAGAGTGATCCAAGAGTGGATCACTGGACAGCGGTCAAGATTATCCTTAGTAAGTAAAAGACTGAGGAGATGTTTCTCGATTATGGTGGTGATAAAGAGTTCGTCGTAAAGAGTTACGTCGACGCAAGTTTTAACACCAATCCGGATGACTCGTAATAGCAATCTGGATACGTATAGTGGAGCAGCCATTTGGAAATAGTACCAAGTGGAGTGTGGTAGTAGTGTTTACAGTTTGACATAGAGATTTGCAAAGTACACACGGATCTGAATGTCGCAGACCCGTTGACTATAAGACCTCTCTCACATGCATAGCATGATTGAGCCCCAAAGCTCATTGGGTGTTAGATTCATAACAATGCGAACCACATGGTGATGTGAACTATATTATTGACTCTAGTGCAAGTGGGAGACTGTTGGAAATATGCCCTAGAGGCAATAATAAATTAGTTATTATCATATTTCCTAGTTCATGATAATCGTTTATTATCCATGCTATAATTGTATTGATCGGAAACTCAGATACATGTGTGGATACATAGACAACACCACGTCCCTAGTATGCCTCTAGTGAACTAGCTCGTTGATCAAAGATGGTTAAGGTTTCCTAGCCATGCACATGAGATGTCATTTGATAACGGGATCACATCATTAGGAGAATGATGTGATGGACAAGACACAAACTACAAACGTAGCGTATGATCGTGTCAGTTTATTGCTACTGTTTTCTACATGTCAAGTATATGTTCCTATGACCATGAGATCATGAAACTCACTGACACCGGAGGAATACCTTGTGTGTGTCAAACGTCACAGTGTAACTAGGTGACTATAAAGGTGCTCTACAGGTATCTCCGAGGGTGGCTGTTGGGTTGGCATGGATCAAGACTGGGATTTGTTACTCCGTGTGACGGAGAGGTATCTCAGGGCCCACTCGGTAATACATCATCACAACAAGCCTTGCAAGCAATGTGACTAAGTGTTAGTCATGGTATCTTGTATTATGAAACAAGTAAAGAGACTTGCCGGTAATGAGGTTGAACTAGGTATTGAGATACCGATGATCGAATCTCGGGCAAGTAACATACCGAAGAACAAAGGGAACATCATACGGGATTAACTGAATCCTTGACATAGGGGTTCGACCGATAAAGATCTTCGTAGAATATGTAGGAACCAATATGGTCATCCAGGTCCTGCTATTGGTTATTGACCGTAGAGGTGTCTTGGTCATGTCTACATAGTTCTGGAACCCGCAGGGTCTGCACACTTAAGGTTCGGTGACGTTTCGGTAGTATAGAGTTATGCATGGTGGTGACCGAAGGTTGTTCGGAGTCCCGGATGAGGTCCAGGACGTCACGAGGAGCTCCGGAATGGTCCAGAGGTAAAGGTTGAAATATAGGAAGTCCTGTTTTGGTCGCCGGAAAAGTTTTGTGCTCATCGGTAGTGTACCGGGAGTGCCGGTAGTGTACCGGGAGACCATCGGGAGGGGTGTTTCGACCCAAGAGGCTACGTGGGCTGTGGGAGAGTAAATACAATCCCTTTGTGGGTGTTGGAAGTCCCACACAAGTCCCATGCGGCTGGGAGAGAAAACCCAAAGAGAAAAGGTGGAAAAAAGGCAAAATAGGGAGGAATCCTAGTCCTACTAGGATTGGAGGAGGAGTCCTCCTCTCCTCCTTGGTTCGGCCGACCCAAGGGCTGGATCCTTGAGATACAAGCCTCCTCCTCTCTTCCTATTATATATACTAGAGGTTTTGGGGTTTTTTGGCACCTGATTTTCAACCACATGCTACCCGTTCCTGTAGTGCATAGTTTCTCCTCTAGATCGGTTTTCTACAGTGCTTAGGCGAAGCCCTGCCAGAATAACTCCACCACCATCGCCGGAGCGCCGTCACGCTGCCGGAGAAATATTCTACCTCTCCGCTCCCTCTTGCTGGATCAGGACGTCGGAGATCGTCATCAAGTTGTACGTGTGCTAACGCGGAGGTGCCGTCCGTTCGGCGCTAGATCGGAAGGACCATGATCAAGATCGTGAGACGGATCGTGATGAGATCGCGGGACGGATTGTGATGAGTTTGCGGGACGGATCGTGATTGGATCGCGGGACAGATCATGATGAGTTCACAGGACGGATCGTGATTGGATCGCGGGACGGAACGTGATGAGATTGCGGGACGCTCGGCGATTTGGATCGCGAAGACGTTCGACTACACCAATTGCGTTTCTTAGCGCTTCCCTCTTAGCGATCTACAAGGATACGTAGATCCACTCTCCCTCTCTTAGATGCTCATCACCATGGATAGATCTGCGTGTGCGTAGGATTTTTTTTGTTTCACATGCAACGTTCCCCAACAGTATCAGCCCCTTTAGTCCCGGTTGGTGTCTCCAACCGGGACTAAATGTCCCATTTGAACCGGGACTACTGCCCGACCGGCGCCCTAGCCGCTCGAACCTGGACTAATGCTCACATTAGGCAAAACTATGGCAAAGCTATGCCTACGGTTTAACCGTAGGCATAAACCCAAGGGCGAACCACCAGATCGTGACACATGTCCTCTATGCATACGGGGGAACCGTAGGCATATGGCAGATGTATGCCTACGGCGAAACTGTAGGCATAGACATCTGACTGGAGACATGCTAGACGCCGGCACGTGTCCAATATATGCCTACGGGACAACCATAGGCATGAATACGATATATGCCTATGGTTATACCATAGGTATACTATCAACGTGTGTCAGGATCTGATGTATGCACGTGTGCGTACGGCACTTGACGGACGTGCCGTCAAATATTTTTTGCCGATGGTATATATGCCTATGGTTACCGTAGGAATAGATAAGGTATGGCGATGGTTTTTCTACGCCTACTAGTGGTGCAGGTTTGCTGGCGCTATTGATGCCTACGGGTATATGCCTATGGGGACCGTAGGCATATCCTATGCCTACGGTTTAGAGCTCTTTGCCTACGGTTTAAACCGTAGGTGTAGACCGTGATTCCTGTAGTGTCTCCACATAGTGTGGGTGGTGGCGGCGGTGCCCGCTTAGATCTCTGGCCTACTGTAGGCAACCGGTGGGTGAAGCGGTCCTTGGTTCTTTTTGCGCTAAGATGGTGTTCCGCCGGTTGTCGGTGTTGGGGAACGTTGCATGGGAAACAAAAAATTTCCTACGCACACGCAGACCTATCCATGGTCATGAGAATCTAAGAGAGGGGGAGTTGATCTACGTAGCCTTGTAGATCGCTAAGCAGGAAGCGTTAATAAATGCGGTTGGTGTAGTCAAACGTCTTCGCGATCCAAATCGCCGAGCGTCCCGCGATCCAATCACGAACCATCCCGCGATCCAATCATGATCCGTCCCGTGATCTCGTCATGATCCGTCCCGTGATCCAATCATGATCGTCTCATGTCCTTGATCACGGTCCTTCCGATCGGCAGCGTGACGGTGCTCCGACGATGGTGGTGGAGCAATTCCGGCAGGGCTTCGCCTAAGCACTGCAGAAATCCGATCTAGAGGAGCACCGGTGGAACGGGTAGCACGTGGCTGTAAAATCAAGTGCAAAACCCTCAAGGCCTCCGGTATATATAATAGGGAGGGAGGAGGAGGGCTGGCGCACTAGCAGCCCTTGCGCAAGGAGGATTGGAGGAATCCTCCTCCAATCCTAGTAGGACTAGGATTGCGCCTTTCCTACTTGGAATCTCTTTCCACCTTTGCGTTTTTTCTTTTTCTCTCAACTCCAGCCGCATGGGCCTCTTAGAGAACTACCACTAGACCACTAAGGGCTGGTTTCCACCCTCCCACAGCCCATGTAGCCTCTTGGGTCGAAATAACTCTCCCGATGGTCCCCCGGTACACTACCGGCACTCCCGGTACACTACCGATGAGCCCGAAACTTTTCCGGCGACCAAAATAGGACTTCATATATATGAATATTTACCTCTGAACCATTCCGGAGCTCCTGGTGACATCCGGGATCTCATACGGGACTCCGAACAACCTTCGGTCACCACCATACATAAGTCTACACTACCGAAACGTCACCAAACCTTAAGTGTGCAGACCCTGCGGGTTCGAGAACTATGTAGACATGACCGAGACACCTCTACAGTTAATAACCAATAGCGGGACCTAGATGACCATATTGGTTCCTACATATTCTATGAAGATCTTTATCGGTCGAACCTCTATGTCAAGGATTCAGTTAATCCCGTATAACGTTCCCTTTGTTCTTCGGTATGTTACTTGCCCGAGATTCGATCGTTGGTATCTCCATACCTAGTTCAACCTCGTTACCGGCAAGTCTCTTTACTCGTTCTGTAATGCAAGATCCCGTGGATAACACTTAGTCACATTGCTTGCAAGGCTTGTTGTGATATTGCATT
The DNA here is from genome assembly GCA_022496015.1 of Hordeum marinum. Classification (NCBI taxonomy): domain Eukaryota; kingdom Viridiplantae; phylum Streptophyta; class Magnoliopsida; order Poales; family Poaceae; genus Hordeum; species Hordeum marinum. Next base: position 4,325,907 of record CM039677.1, on the reverse strand, counting down.
ACCGAGTGGGCCCTAAGATACCTCTCCGTCACACGGAGTAACAAATCCCAGTCTTGATCCATGCCAACTCAACAGACACCCTTGGAGATACCTATAAAGTACCTTTATGGTCACCCAGTTACGTTGCGACGACAAAGCATTCCTTCGGTGTCAGTGAGTTGCATGATCTCATGGTCATAGGTACATATACTTGACATGCGGAAAACAGTAGCAATAAACTGACACGAGCATATGCTACGTTTGTAGTTTGGGTGTTGTCCATCACATCATTCTCCTAATGATGTGATCCCGTTATCAAATGACATCTCATGTCCATGGCTAGGAAACCTTAACCATCTTTTGATCAACGAGCTAGTTCACTAGAGGCATACTAGGGACATAGTGTTTGTCTATGTATCCACACATGTATCCATGTTTCCAATTAATACAATTCTAACATGGATAATAAAAATTATCATGAACAATGAAATATAATAATAAACACTTTATTTATTACCTCTAGGGCATATTTCCAACAGTCTCCCACTTGCACTGGTGTCAATAATCTAGCTCACATCACTGTGTGATTTACATTGTAATGAATCGAACACCCATGCAGTTCTGGTGTTGATCATGTTTAGCTCTTGGAAGAGGTTTAGTCAACGGGTCTACAACATTCAGATCCGTGTGCACTTTGCAAATATTTATGTCCTTCTCCTCGATGTAATATCGGATGGAGTTGAAGCGTCGCTTTATATGTCTGGTCCTCTTGTGAAACCTTGGTTCCTTAGCGAGAGCAATGGCACCAGTGTTGTCACAGAACAGGCTCATTGGATTCAGTGCACTAGGCACTACTCCAAGATCTGTCATGAACTACTTCATCCAGACACTTTCCTTCGCTGCCTCTGAGGCTGCGATGTATTCTGCTTCGCACGTAGAATCAGCTACCACACTTTGCTTGGAACTGCACCAGCTTACCGCTCCCCCGTTAAGAATAAATACGTATCCGGGTTGCGACTTAGAGTCATCCGGATCAGTGTCAAAGCTTGCATCGACATAACCCTTTACGACACGCTCTTCATCACCTCCATAAATGAGAAACATTTCCTTAGTCCTTTTTAGGTACTTAAGGATATTCTTGACCGCTTGCTAGTGCTCCATTCCAGGATCACTTTGAAACCTTCCGGCCATACTTATGGCAAGGCTGACATCGGGTCTTGTGCACAGCATTGCATACATGATAGAGCCTATGGCTGAAGCATAGGGGATGGCACTCATCTTTTCTTTATCTTCTACAGTCACTGGGCATTGAGTCTTACTCAACTTCACACCTTGTAACACAGGCAAGAACCCCTTCTTGGACTGATCCATTTTGAACTTCTTTGAAACATTATCAAGGTATGTGCTCTGTGAAAGTGCTATTAAGAGTTTCAATCTATCTCTATAGATCTTAATGCCTAATATGAAAGCAGCTTCTCCTAGGTCCTTCATTGAAAAACTCTTGTTCAAATATTCCTTCATGCCTTCCAACATTTCTATACGGTTTCCAATTAGTAATATATCATCCACATATAATATTAGAAATGCTATAGAGCTCCCAATCACTTTCTTGTAAATACAAGCTTCTCCATAAACTTGTATAAACCCAAACGCTTTGATCACCTCATCGAAGCTCTTATTCCAACTCCGAGATGCTTGCACTAGTCCATAAATGGATCGCTGGAGTTTGCAAACTTTGTCTGCATTCTCTAGATCGACAAAACCTTTTGGTTGCATCATATACAACTCTTCGTCAAGGAAACCATTGAGGAACGCTGTTTTGACATCCATCTCCCAAATTTCATAGTCGAAATAAGCAGCTATTGCCAACATGATTCTGATAGACTTAAGCATCGCTACGGGTGAGAAGGTCTCATCGTAGTCAACTCCTTGACCTTGTGAAAAACCCTTTGCCACAAGTCGAGCTTTATAGATGGTGACATTAACGTCCGTGTCTGTCTTCTTCTTAAAGATCCATTTGTTCTGAATGGCCTTTCGCCCTTCAGGTAATACTTCCAAAGTCCATACTTTGTTTTTTTACATGGATCCCATCTCGGATTTCATGGCCTCTAACCATTTCTCGGAATCCGGGCCCATCACCGCTCCTTCATAGCTCGTAGGTTCATTGTTGTCCAACAACATGACCTCCAAGACAGGATTGCCGTACCACTCAGGAGTAGTATGCGTCCTTGTCGACTTACGAGGTTCATTAGTAACTTGATCCGAAGCTTCATGATCATCATCATTAACTTCTTCTTCAACCATCGTAGGCTCCACAGAAACATCTTTCTGCGCTGCGCTACTCTCTTGTAGAAGCAAAGGTTCAACAACCTTATCAAGCTCTATTTTCCTCCCACTCAATTCTTTTGAGAGAAACTCTTTCTCAAGAAATGTTTTGTTCTTAGCGACAAACACTTTGCCTTTGGATCTGAGATAGAAGGTATACCCGACTGTCTCTTTCAGGTATCCTATGAAGACGCATTTCTCTGCTTTGGGTTCCAGCTTTTTGTTGGGGAACGTAGTAGTAAATCAAAAAATTTCCTACGATCACCAAGATCTATCCATGGAGAAACCAGCAACGAGTGGGGAGAGATTGCATCTTCATACCTTTGAAGATCTCTAAGCGGAAGCGTTACAAGAACGCGGTTGGTGGAGTCGTACTCGTAGCGATTCAGATTGCGGTAGATCCGATCAAGTGCCGAACGGACGACACCTCCGCGTTTAACACACGTGCAGCCCGGTGACGTCTCCTACGCCTTGATCCAGCAAGGAGGAAGGAGAGGTTGGGAAGAGCTCCAACAGCAGCACGACGACGTGGTGGTGGTGGAGTAGCAAGGTATTCCGGCAGGGCTTCGCCTAAGCGCTGCGGAGGAGGAAGAAGAGAGGTAGGGCTTCGCCGTGAGAGAGAAAGTTCAGATCTATCCTCAAAAGGCCAAAACCTCAAATATATATAGGAGATGGGAGAGGGAGGTCTGCCTTGGCCACTCCTCCAAGGAGGAGGGCTTCGGCCGAATTAAAGGGAGAGTCCACCTCCCACAAGGGAGGTGGATCTCCTCCTTTTAAATCCTTTTTGGCCCTATTTCTTATCCCTAGCCGCATGGGCCTTTAGAAAAAGTATTGCCCAGACCAATAAGGGATGGAACACTTTATATAACAGCCCATGAGGTCCTTTGGTCGTCAGACCCCTCCCGGGGGTTCTCCGGCACCCTCCCGGCACTCCCGGTACACTACCGATGAGCCCGAAAACTTTCCGGTGACCAAAACTGGACTTCCTATATATCAATCTTTACCTCCGGACCATTCTGGAGCTTCTCGTGACGTTCGTGATCTCATCCGGGACTCTGAAAAACCTTCGGTAATCAGGTATACTATTTCCCTATAACCCTAGCGTCATCGAACCTTAAGTGTGTAGACCCTACGGGTTCGGGAGACACATAGACATGACCGAGACAACTCTCCGGCCAATAACCAACAGCGGGATCTGGATACCCATGTTGGCTCCCACGTGCTCCACGATGATCTCATCGGATGAACCACGATGTCGGGGATTCAATCAATCCCGTATACAATTCCCTTTGTCTACCGGTATGATACTTGCCCGAGATTCGATCGTCGGTATCCCTATACCTTGTTCAATCTCGTTAACGGCAAGTCTCTTTATGAAAGTGCGTTATATTGACTAGAGGGGGGGTGAATAGGCGATTTTTACAAATTCATCACTTGAGGTATTTCAACTTTGAGGAATTTGAAATGTGATGAATAACTAGCAGCGGAATCAGTACTTAGAGAATGCAATACAAAGCGGTAGCATGTTCATCATGATGAATTGAAACATGTACTGATTATGAGTAGCATGATACAGGATAGCAGTGATGAACAAGATGACTTGAAGAATTTAAGGTGAGGAAATTGTAAATGTCTTCAGTCAAATTCTCCAGACAGTAAGAATCAATTTCATCAACATGTAAATGAGGAATAAGAGTGTTGAGGAAATAGAAGCAGTAGGCACAGTGAAGACAGTGGTTTGATGACCCAGTTCCGACTGCTGTGACAGTCGTACGTCTGGTTTGGAGCGGCCTGGTATTGAAACCAGAGGACACACAGTCCCAGGACACCCAGTCCTTAACGTATTCTCCTTGAACTAAGGTCACACAGTCCTCGCTCAACACTCGTGGTATGTCTTCAGGGTAGACTTCTAAAACCCTCACAAACTGGTCACCCGATGATCCACAATTTACTGCTGGATGCTCTAGACCAAGGTCACTTCATGATCCCCAATTGACTGCAGGATACACTAGACCATGACGCCTAACCGTCTGGAGGATGCACAGTCCTCAAAGGTAACAAGCATCGGTTCCACATAGGAATTTCTTCAGTGATGCTCAATCACTTTGGGTTTTGATGGTTTGGTTGTGGGTTTTTCCTCACTGATGATTTTCTCTCAAAGACCTCAGAGGATGGGTTGCGCTCTTTATGACAAGTGTTAGTTATCTCTCGGAGCAGCCAACCAGCTAGTGGTTGTGGGGGGCGGCTATTTATAGCCAGGGGGCAACCCGACATGATATGACATTAATGCCCCCAATCGTATGACCGTTATGTGGATAGTTGTGAATGGGGACAGCTGGCACTAAGCTCAGCAACGGTCGGATTTTCGCACTGTGAAAGTCCTCACACATATCACGTTCCTCACTTGTAGGCAATCGCACTAGCGAAATCCTAACTCCTCAGTCATATCAATTTCCTCAGAGACAGAAGAACTTCGTCTCTGTCACTGATGAACTTGACTAAACTGTAGGAGATTTCCAAAGGCTTCACTCGAAGTATGGATAGGTTGAGGATTTTGGAGTTGAGCATCAGTTGGAAATTTTCCTTAGTATTACCTCTGCCCCCTTTAACAGTACAGTGTTTCCTATGACTCAAAAAAAAAGAAATGAAACTGAGAAAACAAAGTCTTCACGCTTCATAGTCCTCATTCATGTCTTCAAGGTCACACCGACTACTTCAATGTTCAATGTCTTCACAAAGTCTTCACCAAAGTCTTTAGTTGAAGACATGCAATTTTTAGGGGTCGGTAATCTCTGGTTGCATCAAACTCCTAATCGACTTATAGAGCCTGTGTACACTTACAAACGCATTAGTCCCTTAACCTATAAGTCTTCAATACACCAAAATCACTAAGGGGCACTAGATGCACTAACAATCTCCCCCTTTTTTGTGTTTGATGACAAATAGGTTAAGTTTTCAACGGGGATTGAAGATATTGAATGTAGGTACAGAATTTGAGGAATTTGATTGCAAGATATAGAAGAACTCCCCCTGAAGATGTGCATGTTTGAGGAATTTGCTTTGAACGGCAAATGCACATGGCAGGTTAGAATATGGAGAACTCCCCCTATATCTTGTAATTCATACACGCATTTGAATATATGACATGAAGAATTTGAAATGCATGAAGAAAATGGTGTCTGACGAAATTCAGCGTGTATGCATTAAGATGCTTGAGGAAATAAACATGCGAGGAAATAGTTCAAAGATGTCAGACAACCATCAGACTTAAGTTTACAACTCAATCAACAAAAGTTTCAAAAGAACGAGAGTTGTAACTTATATAAAAACAGCCTATATCCATTGAGACCCGTTTGAAGACTAACTCAAAATTTCTCCCCCTTTTGTCATCGAAGAGAAAAAGGGACGAAAACTGAGGACTAACGCCCCTTGAAGAAATTCATCTTGTCGGTGAAGAAGGAGCGCCGGCGGTGTCGGGGTCGTTCATTGAGGCAGGGCCAGTAGCAGAGTCTTCAAGGTCCTCAGCATCATCGGATGAAGAAAAGGAGCTAGAGACCAGCTGAGGAACTTGAGCCTTCTTGAACTTCTTGGGAGGTTGACGAGCCCAGTCAAAGGTTTCTTGCAGATTCAGCTCATCAAGTTCATCAGGGGGCAGAACAGCAGACAGAGCAGCCCAGGTGCGCTTGAAGGTTTCATGGGCATAGTAGTGGTTCTTCTTCACTGAATTCTGAGTCACAGTCATGTTATGAATAATAGCAACCAACTGGTGCTTGACCCACTTGTGATTGCGATCCACCTTTTGATGAAGACTGATGAGAAGTTCACGATCAGTCATCACACGAGGAGCTGTTGCTTGAGGCATTTGGGCAGTGGCTTTGGCAGTAGAGTCATGTGTCGCAAAATCATCATTGGTTGAAAGAAGCAGGTTGACGAAACTGACCGTCCAGAGGACGAGTTCCTTCATCAATGATGTCTTTGCCTTTTCCCTCAGCCAATGTGCTTTTGAGGACTTCAATAGGAGGCAGAAAAGCAAAGTGATTCTAAAAGTCTGCCTGGAATGGAATAGAAGTCTTGGTTCTGATGAAGTTCATGATCCAGGGTGCATATGGCTTCAGCTCAAATGGAGACATAGCTGCATTTACCAATGTCCTCATGAAGAAATCGTGAAGATTTATGGGTATCCCATGTATGATGTTGAACAGCACATTCTTCATGATTCCTTCAACTTCTTCATTCTCAGAATCATGTCCCTTCTGAGGACATAAGGTGTGCGTGAGGATTCTGTAGACAGTCCTTGGCACATATAGCAGTTCTTTCACTCGGAAGGTAGTCCTTTGAGGCTTTCCAAGAGCCAGTCTTTTCATCAGCACATTCATAAGTTGATTGGGCACAGGTGGATCATTGAACAGGCAACGTGCTTCATCTGATGGAATTGGGAGTGGAACGGTTTGAAGCAATTCAAAAGAGGTTGTTGTGTAATGCTTCAGTCCAGCCATCCAATCCAGAACCCAAGTGTTTATATCTGATGAATTCCCACTGATGTGCAGAGTGGCGTAGAATTGAAGAACGAGCTCCTTGTTCCAGTCACACACATCTACACACAGTGGAAGGAGTCCAGCATCATAAAGAACTTGAAGAACTGGTGTGTATGAAGGAATTGATTCCATGTCTACGTGAGGAATATTGTGATGTTCAAATATTTTCTTATTCTCATAGAGGACTGAAGCATAGTAGTTCATTTGAGCAGCTGTCCAGAATCGTGAGCGACCAACTCGAGCAGACTCATAAGGATTTGGTCCCGTGAAGAACATATGCTCATTGAAGAAGTTGTTTTTGATGAACTTGGGGCGAACAGAGCCTTTGAATGGCATTTTCCGCACAGGCTGAAGATTTGGCATGGCTTGCCCTTTGCTTTCCTTTTTAGTGTGAGGAACAATCTGGAGGACTGGTTCCTCAACAGCTGGAGGGACTTCATCAGTGACTTGAACATCTATGTCTTCATCAGCTGTTGTAGCTGGAGCATCATCAGTGATTTGAACATCAATATCTTCAATAGATGGAAAATCTTCAGGATCTAGAAGATATAGAGGTTCAGAATCTGTGTGTACATCCTCGGTTGGCACAGACACCTGAGGAATGATTGATAGTGGAGTAGTCATTGGAGATGTGGGATGAGCAGTTTCCCAGAAATCATCATGGATGACAGGTGTGGTGCAACCAATGTCAATGTCTTCATCCATGGCATCACCCTCAGCTTCTTTGGCAGTAAGTTGAAGCTGAAGTAGGGGTTGTTGAGGAGGTGAAGAAATGTCTTCAACCTCTATTTCCTCATCCACCTGCTCTGACGAAGCAGCAGAGTGAACGTCTTCATCTGGTATCACATACTCAACCCCAAACGGAACAATGTCCAGAGAGGGTGCTGAGGAAATTGGTACCGCGTCGATTGGCTCTGTTGAAGAACTTGGCAGAGTCTTCAATCTTTTCGTAGCTAGAGCCTCTGATTCAGACGCTTTTCTCTTGAGGTGAGTTTCCTCAGCAGTTTTCAGTTCCTGAGGCTCAACATTAACTTGGGTTGGCCTATCACTTTCCTCAGGCACAACAGTGGTAGTTGTCCTGGCAGTTTCCTCAGGTGCAGATTCCTCAGCATGTTGAGGAATTCCAGACGCAGATTCCTCAGCAGATCATGGAATTTCGGTTGACAGTGGCTGTGCAGTAGTACAAGCTGTAGTACGTGTGTTATGATCCTTCACCACAGCTTGAGCAGCTTTAATGAATCTCACCTTTGTACCTTTCCACTCTACATCATACTTTTCTTGTTTTTCCGAGAGATTGTGAATCTCGGACTGAACAGTCACCAGTTGATCAGGAGTCAGATTCATCACATTGTTGCACAGAAACTTTTCTTTGCGAGCAATGTTTGCCTTGGCCCTCTTGGCTTGCTCTCTCTTCCATTTTTCCTTAGAAATGAAGTGCGTGAGGACATGATCCACGTTGGGAGGCAACTTCAATGATGAAAGAGGAGTGTTGGGATCCTCAAGCCAGATTTTGATGAAATCAAGGATTGTTTTTGGGTCCAACAACAGAGGAATTGAGCTATCCTTGGCCACGGCAGCCTTCTGCTGACTCTTTCTGATGATTTCCTCAAGAGCTTCATCATTATCAGTTTCATCATCATCCTCAGAACCTGAGGGAACAGCCACAATGGCCTTGCTAGTATGAGGACATTGCTTCTAAGGACGTCCAACTGTTTTCTTCAATTTCACAGCAGATAGACTAGATGTAGCTTTGCTGATAGAGAGGTCTGCAGAGACCTTGGGCTTTCGTGAGAAACCCTCAGTCCTTTTGCATGTTGCTAGGTGAACTGGGGTTGAGGACTTCTTGGCAGCCACTGAAGACTTAGCAGCAACTGTTTCAGCAGTTGAAGCCTTTGAATATTGAGGCTTCTTGACTTGAGGCTTTGGCTGTGAGGACTTTGAGGATGAAGAAATTGGCTTCACAGCTGACTTCTTCAGCATAGACTTCTTTGGGCCACTTGAGGATGCACCAGCAGTGGCAGCAGCTACAGAGTCCTCATTGAATTTCTTCACTAGCTTGGTTTGTTGTTTTTCCCATAAGTCAGGGAAGTCCTCACCAGTCTTGAGACTAGTTGGATCAGCCAGTTCATTTTGAGCCAGTGGAGGCCTGCTGCACGGAGGCTTCATAGCGAATTTCATCATATACTTGGGTGTGACATAACGATATTCCTTCCACTCTTTGGCCCATCGTCTCTCAATCTTCCGAAGACGGATTTTTCTCTGTTTTGTTGTTTCTTTGCCATGTGTCTCTTCATTAGGTGTGCAATAATCATCACATATGTCTTCAGGGATCTCAAAAGTTGTCTGTACCTCAAGCTTCTTTCCTCCTTTCTGAGTTCTTTTGTCAAACATTTTCTTCAAATGAGGATTCTGAATTCTTAAGGATTCTGAAGAGTTACACAGTTTTTCTTCAAGTTGCGCTACAAATGAGGCAAGTTGATGAGAACCTAGTGATTCATCAGCAGACATGTCTGTACTTGTGAATAGAGTATAGGTGCGAGGAATTTGAAGAGGTCATATACGTTCTCAGAGATTTTTATTAAACAAATGGGTATGAGGAAATTAACCAGGAGAGTCTTGAGGAATTTCACTAAGCGCTCTTTGTCTTTAGGTTCCAGAGTTGTGCAAATTTGTGATTCACACAATTGAGGAATCTCAAGAGAAATATTACTTAGGGAAAATCATCAAAGAACCGAAGATGTAAGGTGCTTTGGAATAAGATTCATAAGGGAAAAAAACCTTTTTGAGGAATTTGAGATTGTCTTGAAGATCAAATAAGGGCAGTAAAAATAAATTTTAATTACCCTGAGGAAGAACACGATGAACTGAGAAGTGGAGAAGAGGAAGTCCGTCAGTTCAGATCTCCCACGCCCTAGCTTGGCAGGGGGAGACAGCTACAGCGGCGGCGGGATGAGGAACTCCGCGGCCGATGTGAGTACGGCGACGGCGAGGTTGAGGCAGCGAAGCTCTTCCACACCGGCATCGATAGATGCAGCGGCGGCACTAGGTTGAGGCTCGGGAGAGTGAGAGGAAGCAGTAACCGAGCACAGGAGTAAGGGAGGGGTTATTTATAGACGCAGTGAAAACTGATCGGTCTGAAGACTTTGAACCAGATTGCCCCTGACCCTTGCTCTTCTTGCGACAGGTGTCACCCACGTTCTGAGTAGTGGATATTGTGGGGGATCGTGGGTTATCCAGTCGTGGGAATCGGAACGATTTGAGCGGGAAAACTTAAATATTGTTCGTGAAGATTTTGAAGTTTCAGTTCGCAAATTCTTCAGCTGTCAAGGACACAGTGAAGACTTCGACGAGTTTCAAAGTAGAACGCATATGAAGAATTTGAGAACAGATTGGATTGAGTTTAGCATAGAAGGAAAGAGGGTCCGATCACATCCACTTAGATGAAAATCAACTTGAAAAATGAGCAATAAGTGAATGTTGTTGAGGACATTGAAAAACTCAAATCTAGAAGAATATGGTCAATGAAGAAATCGAATTTCAAATTTTGAAGAATTTGAAGAATTTGAAAGTTGAAGAAATTGAAAAGTTGAGGAATTTGCAAAAGTTGAAGAATTTGAACACTTGAGGACTTTGCAAAATGATGAAAAATTCAACTTTGAGGAATTTCAACTTTGTTTGGGGGCGAGACCCACCGTATAAGAATGATGATTTCAGACACCGCGTACAATTATCGTAGGGTTCTGAGAATCAAATTCTTCATTAATTTCTTCACACTCAGAGAGTTATTGTTCATTAATTGAGGAAAAATGTTTCTTCGTGTGTTGTACATCAAGGTTATCAATTTTGCATTAGTGTTAGGATGTTTGTCCTTTTTCAAAGAACATTTGAAGATCTAAGATATTTAGCTCACACCGCAACTTGCAAAATCTCTTTTCATCCATGGGCTTTGTGAAGATATCGGCCAGCTGTTCATCAGTCGGAATGTGGCTGATGACAATGTCTCCCTTGAGAACATGATCACGAAGAAACTGATGACGAATCTCGATGTGCTTGGTCTTGGAATGCTAAACTGGGTTATAAGCAATCTTGATGGCACTCTCATTGTCGCAGTACAGAGGCACATTCTTCAACTTGATGCCGTAGTCCTTGAGGGTTTGCTTCATCCATAGTAGCTGAGCACAACACGAGTCAGCAGCAATGTACTTAGCTTTAGAAGTGGAGAGTGATACACAGTTCTGCTTCTTTGAAGACCAACAGACTAAGGATCGTCCGAGGAAATGACATGTGCTAGAAGTTGACTTGCGATCCACACGATCACCAGCATAATCAGCATCTGAGTATCCGTTGAGGTGAAGATTTGAGCCCTTGGGATACCATAATCCAAGAGTTGGTGTGTGAGCTAAGTATCGAAGAATATGCTTCACAGCTTTATGGTGTGATTCCTTCGGTGTTTGCTTGGAATCGGGCACACATGCAAACACTTAGCATAATATCAGGCCTAGATGCACATAAGTACAATAGATAACCAATCATGGAACGGTATACCTTTCGATCAAAATCTTTACCATTTTCATCAATGCAGAGGTGTCCTTTTGAGGGCATGGGAGTCTTGACGACTTTGCAATCTTGCATATCAAATTTCCTTAGAACATCCTTGAGGTACTTCTCTTCGGAGATGAAGATGCCATTGTCTTATTGACGAATTTGAAGACCCAAGAAGAATTTTAACTCTCCCATAATAGGCATTTGATATTCTTCACTCATCATATAGGCAATTCATCACTATAACGTTTGTCAGTACAGCCAAAGATAATATCATCCACATATATTTGACATATGAAGAGTTCATTGTCATAGGATTTAGTGAAAAGAGTTGGATCGAGTGAACCGGGTTTGAAGCCTTTCTTCATGAGGAATTCCTTCAGTGTGTCATACCACGCCCTTGGGGCTTGCTTGAGGCCATAGAGGGCTTTGTTGAGTCTGAAGACTTTGTCACGATGCTTAGGATCTTCAAAACCTGGTGGTTGAGCAACATATACTTCTTCCTCAAGCTTACCATTGAGGAATGCACTTTTCACATCCATTTGATATAAGATGATCTTATGATGGTTAGCATAAGCAAGCAATATACGAATAGCTTCAAGTCTAGCAACAGGTGCAAACGTTTCATCAAAGTCAATTCCTTCAACCTGTGTGTAGCCTTGAGCTACAAGTCGAGCCTTATTCCTCACCACAAGGCCATTTTCATCTTGCTTGTTGCGGTAGATCCACTTGGTACCTATGATGTTATGCTTGCGAGGATCTGGCCGCTTAACTAGTTCCCATACATTGTTAAGCTTGAATTAATACAATTCCTCTTGCATAGCTCGAAGCCACTCAGGCTCCTTGAATGCTTCATTAACTTTGGTGGGCTCTATGATAGAGACAAAATCAAAGTGCCCATAGAAGTTAGTTAAATGTGAAGCTTTTGTGCGAGTGAGGGGAACTGGTGCATTTATGTCATCGATGATTTTGTCAATCTGTACTTCATTTGCAACTCTTGGATGGGCAGGTTGACATGGTTGAGGATTTTCATCAGCATCATTTTCTTTAGGTGTATCGTCGTGACTGTCTTCTTTTGCTGGAATGATTTCCTCAGTGGGTACGATGTCTTCAGTAGCTTTCAGCTTAATAGATTCCTCAAGAGACTGTTCATCTAACACAGAAGGCAATTGCTCTCTTTGCGAGCCATTAGTTTCATTGAACCGCACATCCACAGTTTCAACAACCTTGTGATGGAAGGTGTTGAAGACTCTGTAGGTGTGCGAGTCCTTTCCGTAACCAAGCATAAAACCTTCATGTAATTTTGGTGCAAATTTTGAACTATGGTGAGGATCTCTAATCCAACATTTTGCACCGAAGACTTTGAGATAATTTACATTGAGTTTCTTGTCAGTCATGAGTTCATATGAAGTCTTCTTGAAGAATTTGTGAAGATATACCCTGTTTATGATGTGGCATGCAGTATCAATTGCCTCAGGCCAGAAGCGACGAGGAGTCTTGTATTCATCAAGCATGGTGCGAGCCATCTCAACAAGAGTCCTATTCTTGTGTTCCACGATGCCGTTCTATTGAGGAGTGTAAGGGGAAGATAACTCATGAGTAATACCTAGTTCATCAAGATATTCATCAAGATTGGTGTTTTTGAACTGAGTCCCATTGTCACTCCTTATGTGTTTGATCTTGACACCAAAGTTGGTGGAGGCCCTTGAAGCAAATCGTTTGAAGACATCCTGCACTTCAGCTTTGTACATAATGATATGCACCCAAGTGTATCGAGAATAATCATCAACAATAACAAAGCCATACAAACTTGATGCATTTGTTAGTACAGAGTAGTGAGTAGGACCAAAGAGATCCATGTGAAGCAATTCGAAGGGTCGAGTAGTGGTCATGATTGTCTCCGAGGGATGCTTGGATCTGGTCATCTTCCCAGATTCACATGCACCACAGAGGTGGTCCTTGAGGAATTTGACGCCCTCGATGCCTAGGACGCACTTTTTCTTCACGAGAGTGTGCAAGTCCCTCATGCCAGCATGTCCAAGTCGTCGATGCCACAACCAGTCTTCTGAGGACTTTGCTAGTAGGCATGTGGCCGGCTGAGGACCTGTAGAGAAATCAACAATATACAAGTCTCCTCTCCTAAAGCCTTCGAAGACTTTGGATTTGTCAGTTTCCATGATGACAATACATCGATATTTTCCAAAGATGACAATCATATCAAGATCACAAAGCATTGAGACAGACATCGGGTTGAATCCAAGGGATTCGACAAGCATCACCTTTTCCATAGTTCGGTCCTTTGAGATAGCAACCTTACCAAGTCCCAATACCTTGCTTTTTCCTTTGTCAGCGTAGGTGATGTGCTTCAGAGGAGATGGAGCCAATGGCAAATTCATCAGTAAATTTTTGTCACCAGTCATGTGGTTTGTGAATCCACTATCGAGGACCCACTCAGTAGCTTTTGGAGAATCATCCTGAAGATAAATTAGTTCCAGTTACGAACTCATATGCTTCAGTGTGAAGAATATGACATCAATTTCATCAGACAGAATTTCATCACACTAGATAACATGCAAGTAGTGTAAGGACGTGAGAAATGAGCAATTCATTTCTTTATGGTTAGCTTGCGTCCTTTCAAGCATTTCTTCAGGTCTCCTTCAAATTCATCAGGAGACCTGACCCTGCATAAGAGATTAGTTCACTTTCTTCACCACCCACATCTGGAGGGGTGGCAAAGAGTTCATCATTCTTTGAGCGCCATATGATAAGGGAGGCATTGAAGCAAGTGTGCTTAGTTTCACATGATGAGGGTTAGAGTACTCATATGAATAAGCAGAGAAATTCTTCGAGGACTTATGAACATAATGATTTGAGGAATGATGCACATATTCTTGACTCTTAGATTTTCCCTGCAAAACAGATGCATTAGCGCGAGAGTGATATTTTTGACCATTTGAAGGTTTTGGTCCAAGTGAAGACTTTGCTCCATCTGAGGAATTTGATCTGGGGTTCCTGTTCTTCATTGGTGATGTCATGATGACATTCACTTGAAGATTTTGTAGGTAGTCTTTGGGAACCCAGATTTTCTTCATAGGAGAGTCATTCCTGCAGTTAGTTCCAACAAATCTAGAAAATACTTCATCATTCTGATTTTTGAAGAATTTTTAGTTTGAGTCAAGTGATTCATCAGAGGAATAAGCAGTTTCACAGGTAAAGCCAGATATAGTGGATGGGTCTACACGAGATCCTTTTGCAGCAACATGAGGTTTTGGGATACTGCTCAGGTGTCCAGTAGGATCCATCAGCATTGAGTTTCCTCACAAAGGCAACACCCTCCTTCCTAGGGTTTCTGTTCAGAATATGCTTTTTGAGGACATCAGAAAGGATTTGATGCCCTTTGAGACTTTTGTACATACCTGTCACATACAGTTTCTTCAACCCTGCATTGTCATCAGTGATACTTGTGGTATCCTCAGATGAGGAATTTGAGACCACTGGAATAGTTGAAGAATTTGCAGTAATAGAAGCATTTGAACATTCAGGTGGAGAAATGACTGTTTCACGTTCGATGCATTTCAAACATGGTGGAACAAATTCTTCCTGAGCGGTACTGATCTGTTGAGCCACAAAGGAATCGTTTTCCCTTTGGAGATCCTCATATGACACCCTCAGTTTCTCAAGATCTTGCTTTCTTTGAAGAAATTCATAGGAAAGCTTCTCATGATCGACTAAGAGGTCATTATGACGACCCTGAAGGTTATCATACTTTGTCTGAAGACTTTTGAGATCATCAGACAGAGTTTGAGTTCGATCCACTTCATCGTTCAACAGATCATCGCTTTTTTCTAGCATTTTCTGAAGCTTTTCAAGTGCACTTTGTTGCTTAGTGGCAATTTTAACAAGTTTAGCATAGCTAGGTTTCACATATTCATTAGAATCACCATCACTTGATTAAGATGAGGAATGATGTTTGTGTACCTTTGATCCTTTTGCCATGAAGCAATAGGTAGGAGCATAATCATCATTGCTGACGTCAGAGTCGTTGGAGTAGTAATTTTCTTCACTGTTGAAGATGGACTTGCTGACAAAAGCAGTGGCGAGAGCAAGGCTTGCTACACCAGATTCTGAGTCCTCAGATTCTTCTTCATAGTCTTCAGATTCTTCCTCAGAATCCATTTCCTTGCCAATGAATGCTCGAGCCTTTCTGGAATCATTCTTCTTGTGCTTTGAGGACTTTGAGAATGAGGACTTTGAAGAGTTCTTCTTTTTCTTCGAGTCATCAGAACTATCATCCTTGTATTTCTTCTTTTTCTTTGAATCTTTTTCCCAGAGGGGACAGTCCGAGATAAAATGACCAGGCTTCTTGCAACGATAACAGGTTCTCTTCTTGTAGTCTTCAGATGAATCTCATTTCCTCAGATGACTTTTTGAAGACTTTGCAAATCCGCCTCTCATTGAGAACTTCTGGAATTTCCTCACAAGCATTGCTAGCTCCTGACTTAATTCTTCAGGATCACCAAGGCTGTTGTCAGAATCTTCTTCTTCAGATGAGGAAATTGCTTTTGCCTTCAGAGCACGAGATCTTCCATAGCTTGGCCCGTAGAGGTCTCTCTTTTTAGCTTGTTGAAATTCATGAGTATTGAGTCTCTCAAGAATATAAGTAGGATCAAGTGCTTTGTAGTCTCCACGTTCTTGAATCATCAAAGCCAGAGTATCGAATGAGGAATCGAGGGATCTCAGCAGTTTCTTCACTACTTCATGGTCAGTGATATCAGTGGCACCTATCGCTTGCAGTTCATTTGAGATGTCAGTGAGACGATCGAAGGTTTGCTGAAAGTTTTCATTGTCAAGTCTCTTGAAGCGGTTGAAGAGATTGCGAAGAACGTCCACACGAGAATCACGTTGAGTGGAGACGCCTTAGTTTACTTTGGACAGCCTGTCCCATATAAGCGTTGCACTCTCCAAGGCACTCACTCTGCCATACTGACCTTTGCTCAGATGGCTGCAAATGATATTCTTCGCTTGAGAGTCAAGTTGCTTGAATCTCTTCACATCAGCAGCAGTGATTCCGAGGGAAATGAGAGGAACACCATTTTCCACAACGTACCAGAGATCGTTGTCAATAGCTTCAAGATGCATTCTCATCTTGTTCTTCCAGTAGGGGTAGTCTGTCCCATCGAAGGTGGGACACCCTGCTGAAACCTTGATCATACCTGCAGTCGACATAACTAAAACTCCAGGTGGTTAAACCAAAATCACACAGAGCTAGGGAGTACCTGCTCTGATACCAATTGAAAGTGCGTTATACGACTAGAGGGGGGTGAATAGGCGATTTTTACAAATTCATCACTTGAGGTATTTCAACTTTGAGGAATTTGAAATGTGATGAATAACTAGCAGTGGAATCAGTACTTAGAGCATGCAATACAAAGCGGTAGCATGTTCATCATGATGAATTGAAACATGTACTAATTATGAGTAGCGTGATACAGGATAGCAGTGATGAACAAGATGACTTGAAGAATTTAAGGTGAGGAAATTGTAAATGTCTTCAGTCAAATTCTTCACACAGTAAGAATCAATTTCATCAACATGTAAATGAGTAATAAGAGAGTTGAGGAAATAGAACCAGTAGGAAAAGTGAAGACAGTGGTTTGATGACCCAGTTCCGACTGCTGTGACAGTCGTACGTCTGGTTTGGAGCGGCCTGGTATTGAAACCAGAGGACACACAGTCCCAGGACACCCAGTCCTTACTGTATTCTCCTTGAGCTAAGGTCACACAGTCCTCGCTCAAAACTCGTGGTAAGTCTTCAGGGTAGACATCCAAAACCCTCACAAACTGGTCACCCGGCGATCCACAATTTACTGCTGGATGCTCTAGACCAAGGTCACTTCATGATCCCCAATTGACTGCAGGATACACTAGACCATGACGCCTAACTGTCTGGAGGATGCAAAGTCCTCAAAGGTAACAAGCGTCGGTTCCACACAGGAATTTCTTCAGTGATGCTCAATCACTTTGGGTTTTGATGGTTTGGTTGTGGGTTTTTCCTCACCGATGATTTTCTCTCAAAGAGCTCGGAGGATGGGTTGCTCTCTTTATGACAAGTGTCAGTTATCTCTCGGAGCAGCCAACCAGCTAGTGGTTGTGGGGGGCGGCTATTTATAGCCAGGGGGCAACCCGACATGATATGACATTAATGCCCCCAATCATATGACCGGTATGTGGATAGTTGTGAATGGGGACAGCTGGCGCTAAGCTTAGCAACGGTCGGATTTTCGCACTTTGAAAGTCCTTAGACATATCACATTCCTGACTTGTAGGCAATTCGCACTGGCGAAATCCTAACTCCTCGGTCATATCAACTTCCTCATAGACCGGAAGAACTTCGTCTCTGTCACTAACGAACTTGACTGAACCGTAGGATATTTCCAAAGGCTTCACTCGAAGTATGGATAGGTTGAGGATTTTGGAGTTGAGCATCAGTTGGAAATTTTCCTTAGTATTACCTCGGCCCCCTTAAAAGTACGGTGTTCCTGTGACTCAAAAAAAAAAGAAATGAAACTGAGAAAACAAAGTCTTCACGCTTCATAGTCCTCATTCATGTCTTCAAGGTCACACCGACTTCTTCAATGTTCAATGTCTTCACAAAGACTTCACCAAAGTCTTTAGTTGAAGACATACAATTTTTAGGGGTCGGTAATCTCTGGTTGTATCAAACTCCTCATCGACTTATAGAGCCTGTGTACACTTACAAATGCATTAGTCCCTTAACCTATAAGTCTTCAATACACAAAAATCTCTAAGGGGCACTAGATGCACTAACACTTTACTCGTTCCGTAACACATCATACCGTGGCGAACTCCTTAGTCACTTTGAGTTCATTATGATGATGTCTTACCGAGTGGTCCCAGAGATACGTCTCCATCACACGGAGTGACAAATCCCAGTCATGATTCATGCCAACCCAACAGACACTATCGGAGGTACCCGTAGTGTACCTTTATAGCCACCCAGTTACGTTGTGACGTTTGGCACACCCAAAGCATTCCTACGGTATCCGGGAGTTGCACAATCTCATGGTCTAAGGAATTGATACTTGACATTAGAAAAGCTTTAGCAGACGAACTACACGATCTTGTGCTATGCTTAGGATTGGGTCTTGTCCATCACATCATTCTCCTAATGATGTGATCCCGTTATCAACGAGATCCAATGTCCATGGTCATGAAACCGTGACCATCTATTGATCAACGAGCTAATCAACTAGAGGCTCACTAGGGACATGTTGTGGTCTATATATTCACACATGTATTACGGTTTCCGGTTAACACAATTATAGCATGAACAATAGACAATTATCATGAACAAGGAAATACAATAACAACCATTTTATTATTTCCTCTAGGGCATATTTCCAATAGTCTCCCACTTGCACTAGAGTCAATAATCTAGTTCGCATCGCCATGTGATTAACACTTACATCACCATGTGATCATATCATCATGTGATTAACACCCAATTAGTTCTGGGGTTTGATCATGTTTTGCTCGTGAAAGAGGTTTTAGTCAACGGGTCTGCGACACTCAGATCCATGTGTACCTTGCAAACTTTTATGTCATATTGTAGATATTGCTCCTACGCTCCACTTGGAGCTATTCCAAGTAGCTAGTCCACTATACGTATTCGGATTTCTGCTAAGAGTCATCTGGATTGGTGTTAAAATTTGCATTGTCGTAACCCTTTACGACGAACTCTTTATGACCTCCATAATTGAGAAATATTTCCTTAGTCCTCTAGTTGCTAAGGATGATTTCGACCACTGTCCAGTGATCCACTCCTGGATCTCTCTTGTACCCCTTGAAAGACTCATGGCAAGGCACACATAAGTGCGTTACACTACATGGCATACTATGCAGAGCCTATGGCTAATGCATAGGGGACGATGTTCATCCTTTCTCTTTATTCAGCCGTTGTCGAGCTTTGAGTCTCACTCAACTTCACACCTTACAAATCAGGCGAGAACTCTTTCTCTGACTGATCCATTTTGAACTCTTTCAAAATGTTGTCAAGGTATGTACTCGTTGAAAATCTCATCAAGCATCTTGACCTATCTCTATAGATCTTGATGCTCAACAATTAGGTAGTTTTATCCAGGTCTTACTTTGAAAAACCTTTTCTCAAACAACCATTTATGCTTTCTAGAAATTCTACATCATTTCCAACCAATAATATGTCAACTACATATTCTTATCAGAAATTCCATAGTGCTCCCACTCACTTTCTTGTAAATACAAGTTTCTCATAAACTTTATATAAACTCAAAAACTTTGATCACTTCAGCAAAGCTCATATTCCAACTCCGAGATGCTTGCTCCAGTCCATAGAAGGATCGCTGGAGTTTGCATACCTTTTAGCATCCTTAGGATCGACAAAACCTTCTGGTTGTATCACATACAACTCTTCCTCACGGTAACCATTAAGGAAGCCTTGTTTTGACATCCATCTGCCAGATTTCATAATCGAAAAATGCAGCAACTGCTAACATAATTTCAACAGACTTTTAACATCGCTACGAATGAGAGAATCTCATCGCAGTCAACTCCTTGAACTCGGCGGAAACTTCTTTGCGACAAGTAGAGCTTTATAAATGGTGACATTTCACCATTAGCATCTGTGTTCATCTCAAAGGTCCATTTGTACTCAACGACCTGCCATTCAACGGGCAAGTCTACCGAAGTCCATACTAGGTTTTCATACATGGATCCTTTCTCGGATTTCATGGCTCCTAGCCATTCATTGGAATCCGGGCCCACCATCGCTTCTTCATAGTTCGTAGGTTCATCGTTGTCCAACAACATGACTTCCAAGACAGGGTTGTCATACTACTCTCGAGCAGTACTCATCCTTGTCTATCTACGAGGTTTGATAGTAACTTGATCCGAAGCTTCATGATCATCATCATTAACTTCCTTTTCAACTGATGTAGGCTCTACAGAAACATTTTTCTATGTTGCGCTACTCTCATGTTGAAACAAAAGTTCAACAACCTTAATAAGTTCTATCTTCCTCCCACTCAATTCTTTCGAGAGAAACTCTTTCTCGGGAAAAGATCCGTTCTTAGCCACAAACTCTTTTGCGCTTGAATCTGAGATAGAAGGTATACCCAATTTATCCTTAGGGTATTCTATGAAGATGAATTCGTCTGCTATGGGTTCGATCTCACTAGGTGAAAACCGTTTTCACATAAGCGTCACAACCCCAAACACTTAGAAATGACAGCTTAGGCTTCTGTCAAACCATAATTCACACGATCTTAACAAACTTAGATGGTGCCCTATTAAAGTGAATGGATTTGTCTTTAATGCATAACCCCATAACAATAGTGGCAAAACAATAAGAGACATCATAGTACTCACGATATCCAATAGAGCACGACTATGACGTTCAGACACACCATCACACTATGGTGTTCCAGGAGGCGTGAGCTGTGAAACAATTTCCACATTGTCGAAAATTGCATACCAAACTCGTAACTTAGATATTCACCTCCACGATCATATCGTAGACATTTTATCTTCTTGTCATGATGATCTTTAACTTCACTCTGAAACTCTTTGAACCTTTCAAGCGTTTCAGACTCGTGTTTAATTGAGTAAATATCCCCATATTCACACAAATCATTAGTGAAGGTAAAGAAAAATAACGATATCCACTGTGTGTTTCAACACTCATTGGACCACGTACATCAATATGTATTAATTCCAATAAGCCACTAGCCCGTTCCATCATACCGGAAGACGGGGTCTTAGTCATCTTGCCCAAAAGGCATGGCTCGTATGTCTCAACCGATTCGAAATCGAGTGAGTCAAAAAATCCATCAGCATGGAGTTTCTTTCATGCGATTTATACCAATATGACATTTAGCGGTAGTGCCACAAGTATGTGGTACTATCATTATTAACTTTGTATCTTTTGGTACCAATGTTATGAACATGTGTACTACTACGATCAAGATTCAATAAACCATTCCTAGTGGGTGCATGACCATTGAAGGTATTATCCATGTAAACAGAATAACAATTATTCTCTAACTTATATGAATAACCGTATTGCACTAATCATGATCTAATCACGTTCATGCTCAACGCAAACACCAAATAACATTTATTTAGGTTTATCACAAATCCCGAAGGTAGAGAGAGCGTGCGATGGTAATCACATCAACCTTGGAACCAATTCCAACACCCATTGTCACCTTTCACCTAGCTAGTCTCCGTTTATTCCGTAGCTTTTATTTCGAGTTGCTAACACTTAGCAACTGAACCGGTATCCAATACCTAGGTGCTACTAGGAGTTCTAGCAAGGTACACATCACTAACACGTATATCAAATATAATTCTATCGACATTGCCAGCCTTCTTATCTACCAAGTATCTAGGGTTGTTCCGCTTCAGTGAACATTCTCCTCATAACATAAGCACATAGTCTCGGGTTCGGGCTCAACCTTGGGTTTCTTCACTAGAGCGACAACTGGCTTGCCATTACTGAAGTTTTTCCCTTCTTGCCCTTGCCCTTCTTGAAACTAGTGGTTTTCACTTAACCATCAAAACTTGATGATCCTTCTTGATTTCTACCTTTGTGGTGTCCAACATCACGAACAACTCAGGGATCATCATATCCATCCCTAGCATGTTATAGTTCATCACGAAGCTCTAGTAGCTTGGTAGCAGTGACTTGGAGAATTGTATTAGTCACTATCTTATCTGGAAGATGAACTCCCACTCGATTCAAGTGATTGTAGTACCCAGACAATCTGAGCACATGCTCACGAATTGAGCTATTCTCCTTTATCTTGTAGGCAAAGAATCTTGTTGGAGGTCTCATACCTCTCAACATAGGCACGAGCCTGAGATCACAATCTCGGCTCTTAGAACATCTCATATGTTCCGTGACGTTCAAAACGTTTTGGAGCCTCAATTCTAAGCCGTAATGCATGACGCACTGAACTATCACGTAGTCATCAAAAAGTGTCTGTCATATGTTCACAACATCTACAGACAACGCTTGAGGGAGTGGTGCACTTAGTGGTGCATCAAAGACATAAGCTTTCTGTGCAGCAATGAGGACAATTCTCAGATCACGGACCTAGTCCGCATTATTGCTACCATCAACTTTCAATCTTACTTTTCTCTAGGACAGTATCAATAAAACAGGGGAGCTACAACGCGAGCTATCTACGACATAATTTGCAAGGAATTTTATACTAAGTTCATGACAATTAAGTTGACATAATCAAATTATTGATGAACTCCCACTTATATAGACATCTCTCTAGTCATCCAAGTGACACATGATCCATGTCAACTAACCCGTGTCTGATCATCACGTGAGACGGAATAGTCATCCATGGTGAACATCTCCATGTTGATCGTATCTTCTATACGACTCATGTTCGACCTTTCGGTCTTCCGTATTCCGAGGCCATGTCTGTACATGCTAGGCTCATCAAGTCAACCTAAGTGTTTCACGTGTGTAAATCTGGCTTACACCCGTTGTATGCGAACGTTAGAGCCTATCACACCCGATCATCACGTGGTGCTTTGGAACAACGATCCTTAGCAATGGTGCACAGTTAGGGTGAACACTTCTATTGAAATTTTATTGAGAGATCATCTTATTTACTACCGTCGTTCTAAACAAATAAGATATAAACATGATAAACATCACATGCAATCAATATAGTGACATGATATGGCTAATATCATCTTGCTCCTTTGATCTCCATCTATGGGGCACCATGATCATCACTGTCACCGGCACGACACCATGATCTCCATCATCGTGTCTTCATGAAGCTGTCTCGCCAACTATTACTTCTACTACTATGGCTAACGTTTAGCAATAAAGTAAAGTAATTACATGGCATTTATGATTAACACGCAGGTCATACAATAAAATAAGACAACTCCTATGGCTCCTGCCGGTTGTCATACTCGTCGACATGCCAGTCGTGAATCCTATTACAAGAACATGATCAATCTCATACATCACAATGCATCGCATCACATCCTTTGGCCATATCACATCACAAGGCACATGCTGCAAAAACAAGTTAGACGTCCTCTAATTTGTAGTTGCAAGTTTTACATGGCTGCTATAGGTTTCTAGCAAGAACGTTTCTTACCTACGCCACAACCACAACGTGATATGACAATTGCTATTTACCCTTCATAAGGACCCTTTTCATCGAATCCAATCCGACTAACGTAGGAGAGAAAGTCACCCGCTAGCCACCTTATACAACAAGTGCATGTTAGGCGGTGGAACCGGTCTCACGTAAGCGTACGTGTAAGATTGGTCCGAGCCGCTTCATCCCACAATACAGCTGAATCAAGATAAGAACAGTAACAGCAAGCAAATTAACAAGATCGACGCCCACAACTACTTTGTCTTCTACTGGTGCATAGATTCTACGCATAGACCTAGCTCATGATGCCACTGTTGGGGAACGTAGTAGTAAATCAAAAAAATTCCTACGTTCACCATCATTAACTTCTTCTTCAACCATCGTAGGCTCCACAGAAACATCTTTCTGCGCTGCACTACTCTCTTGTAGAAGCAAAGGTTCAACAACCTCATCAAGCTCTATTTTCCTCCCACTCAATTCTTTCGAGAGAAACTCTTTGTCAAGAAATGTTTCGTTCTTAGCGACAAACACTTTGCCTTTGGATCTGAGATAGAAGGTATACCCGACTGTCTCTTTCAGGTATCCTATGAAGACGCATTTCTCCGCTTTGGGTTCCAGCTTTTTGTTGGGGAACGTAGTAGTAAATCAAAAAATTTCCTACGATCACCAAGATCTATCCATGAAGAAACCAGAAACGAGTGGGGAGATATTGCATCTTCATACCTTTGAATATTGCTAAGCAGAAGCGTTACAAGAACGCGGTTGGTGGAGTCGTACTCATAGCGATTCAGATCGCGGTGGATCCGATCAAGTGCCGAACAGACGATACCTCCGCGTTCAACACACGTGCAGCCCGGTGACGTCTCCTATGTCTTGATCCAGAAAGGAGGAAGGAGAGGTTGGGAAGAGCTCCAACAGCAGCACGACGGCGTGGTGGTGGTGGTGTAGCAAGGTATTCCGGCAGGGCTTCGCCTAAGCGCTGCGGAGGAGGAAGAAGAGAGGTAGGGCTTCGCCGTGAGAGAGAAAGTTCAAATCTATCCTCAAAAGGCCAAAACCTCAAATATATATAGGAGATGGGAGAAGGAGGGCTGCCTTGGCCCCTCCTCCAAGGAGGAGGGCTTCGGCCGAATTAAAGGGAGAGTCCACCTCCCACAAGGGAGGTGGATCTCCTCCTTTTAAATCCTTTTTGGCCCTATCTCTTATCCCTAGCCGCATGGGCCTTTAGCAAAAGTATTGCCCAGCCCAATAAGGGATTGAACACTTTATCTAACAGCCCATGAGGTCCTTTGGTCGTCAGACCCCTCCCGGGGGTCCTCCGGCACCCTCCCGACACTCCCGGTACACTACCGATGAGCCCAGAAACTTTTGGGTGACCAAAACTGGACTTCCTATATATCAATCTTTACCTTCGGACCATTCCGGAGCTCCTCGTGATGTCCGGGATCTCATCCAGGACTCTGAACAACCTTCGGTAATCACGTATACCATTTCCCTATAATCCTAGCGTCATCGAACCTTAAGTGTGTAGCCCCTACGGGTTCGGGATTCACGTAGACATGACCGAGACAACTCTCTGGCCAATAACCAACAGCGGGATCTGTATACCCATGTTTGCTCCCACATGCTCCACGATGATCTCATCGGATGAACCACGATGTCAGGGATTCAATCAATCCCGTATACAATTCCCTTTGTCTACCGGTATGATACTTGCCCGAGATTCGATCGTCGGTATCCCTATACCTTGTTCAATCTTGTTACCGGCAAGTCTCTTTACTCATTCCGTAACACATCATCCCGTGGCTAACTCCTTAGTCACTTTGAGCTCATTATGATGGTGTCTTACCGAGTGGGCCCAGAGATACCTCTCCTTCACATGGAGTGACAAATCCCAGTCTTGATTTATGCCAACCCAACAGACACTTTCGGAGATACCCGTAGTGTACCTTTATAGCCACCCAGTTACGTTGTGACATTTGGCACACCCAAAGCATTCCTATGGTATCTGGGAGTTGCACAATCTCATGGTCTAAGGAATCGATACTTGACATTAGAAAAGCTTTAGCAGACGAACTACACGATCTTGTGCTATGCTTAGGATTGGGTCTTGTCCATCACATCATTCTCCTAATTAATGATGTGATCCCGTTATCAAGGACATCCAATGTCCATGGTCATGAAACTGTGACCATCTATTGATCAACGAGCTAATCAACTAGAGGCTCACTAGGGACATGTTGTGGTCTATTTATTCACACATGTATTACGGTTTCCGGTTAACACAATTATAGCATGAACAATAGACAATTATCATGAACAAGGAAATACAATAACAACCATTTCATTATTGCCTCTAGGGCATATTTCCAATACTTTTCAGGCTGAAGCTTTTTGTCATAAGCATCACATCCCCAAACTTTAAGAAACAACAACTTTGGCCTCTTGCCAAACCATAGTTCATACGGCGTCATCTCAACGAATTTTGATGGTGCCCTATTTAAAGTGAATACAGTTGTCTCCAATGCAAAAAAAAAACAAAACGATAGTGGAAAATCAGCAAGAGACATCATAGAACGCACCATATCTAATAAGGTTCGATTACGACATTCGGACACACCATTACGCTGTGGTGTTCCAGGCAGTGTCAACTGTGAAACAATTCCACACTGTCTTACGTGACTGCCAAACTCATAACTCAGATATTCACCTCCTCGATCAGATCGCAGGAATTTAATCTTCTTATTACGATGATTCTCAACTTCACTCTGAAATTGGTTGAACTTTTCAAACGTTTCAGACTTGTGTTTCATCAAGTAAATATATCCATATCTACTTAAGTCATCAGTGAAGGTGAGAAAATGACGATATCCACCACGCGTTGCAACATTCATTGGACCGCACACATCAGTATGTATGATTTCTAATAAGTCACTCGCCCATTCCATTGTTCCAGAGAACGGAGTTTTAGTCATCTTGGCCATGAGGCATGGTTCACGTGTGTCAAGTGATTCAAAATCAAGTGACTCTAAAAGTCCATCAGCATGGAGCTTCCTCATGCGTTTTACACCAATATGACCTAAACGGCAGTGCCACAAGAAAGTGGTACTATCATTATTAATTTTACATCTTTTGGCATCAATGTTATGAACATGTGTATCATCACTATCAAGATTTAGGATGAATAAACTTGGGTGCATGACCATAAAAGATATTACTCATATAAATAGAACAACCTTTATTCTTAGATTTAAATGAGTAACCGTCTCGCAATAAACAAGATCCAGATATAATGTTCATGCTTAACGCAGACACTAAATAACAATTATTCAGGTTCATCACTAATCCCGATGGTAATCGAAGAGAGAGCGTGCCGATGGCGATCACATCAACCTTGGAACCATTTCCTGTTGGAAATATGCCCTAGAGGCAATAATAAATTAGTTATTATCATATTTCCTTGTTCATGATAATTGTTTATTATCCATGCTATAATTGTATTGAATAGAGACTTAAATGCATGTGTGGATACATAGACATAACCATGTCCCTAGTATGCCTCTAATGGACTAGCTCGTTGATCAAAGGATGGTTAAGGTTTCCTAGCCATGGACATGAGATGTCATTTGATAACGGGATCACATCATTAGGAGAATGATGTGATGGATAAGACCCAAACTACAAACATAGCATGTGATCGTGTCAGTTTATTGCTACTGTTTTCTGCATGTCAAGTATATGTTCCTATGACCATGAGATCATGCAACTCACGGATATCGGAGGAGTGCCTTGTGTGTATCAAACGTCGCAACGTAACTGGGTGACTATAAAGGTGCTCTACAGGTATCTCCGATGGTGTTTGTTGAGTTGGCATGGATCGAGACTGGGATTTGTCACTACCTGTGACGAAGAGGTATCTCGGGGCCCACTCGGTAATGCAACATCACAATAAGCCTTGCAAGCAATGTGACTAATTGTTAGTTGCGGGATCTTGTATTACGGAACGAGTAAAGAGACTTGCCGGTAACTAGGTTGAACTAGGTATGGAGATACCGACGATCGAATCTCGGGCAAGTAACATACCGAAGAACAAAGGGAACGTTATACGGGATTAACTGAATCCTTGACATAGAGGTTCAACCGATAAAGATCTTCGTAGAATATGTAGGAACCAATGTGGACGTCCAGGTCCCGCCATTGGTTATTGACCGTAGAGGTGTCTCGGTCATGTCTACATAGTTCTCGAACCCGCAGGGTCTGCACACTTAAGGTTCGGTGACGTTTCGGTAGTGTAGAGTTATGTATGGTGGTGACCGAAGTTTGTTCGGAGTCCCGGATGAGATCCCGGATGTCACGAGGAGCTCTGGAATGTCCAGAGGTAAAGATTCATATATAGGAAGTCCCAGTTTGGTTTCCGGAAAAGTTTCGGGCTCATCGGTAGTGTACCGGGAGTATCGGTAGTGTACCGGGAGTGCCGGTAGTGTACCGAGGGACCTCCGGGAGGGGTATTTCGACCCCAAGAGGTCCATGGGCTGTGGTATAATAATAACCAGCCCTTAGTGGGCTGGGAAAACAGCCACAAAGGCCCATGGCGCAGGAGAGAAAGTCCTAAAGCAAAAAGTGGAAAATCAGCCAATAGGAGGCAATCCTACTCCAACTAGGATTGGAGGTGAAGTAGGATTGCTCCCACCTCCTATTTCGGCCGACCCAAAGGCCTTGGCTGCCTCTCCTATCCTCTCCTCCTATATATACTAGTGGATTGGGTGGTTTTTGGACAGAATTTCTGGCCACGTGCTACCCGTTACACCGGTGCATAGTTTCTCCTCTAGATCGGTTTTCTGCAGCGCTTAGGCGAAGCCCTGCCGGAATTGCTCTACCACCATCACCGGAGCGCCGTCATGCTGCCGGTGAACTCTCTCTCCTCTCCACCTCCTCTCGCTGGATCGAGATGGTGGAGATCGTCATCAAGCTGCACGTGTGCTGAACGCGGAGGTGCCGTCCGTTCGGCGCTAGATCGGAAGGACCGTGATCGAGATCACGAGACGGTTCGTGATGTGATCACGGAATGGATCGTGATGAGTTCACGGGACAGATCGTGATCAAGATCATGAGATGGATCGTGATGAGTTCGCGGGACGGATCATGATGTGTTCGCGGGACGGTTCGTGATTGGATCGCGGGACGCTCGGCGATTTGGATCGCGAAGAAGTTCGACTACACCAACCGCGTTTCTTAACGCTTCCCGCTTAGTGATCTACAAGGGTACGTAGATCCACTCTCCCTCTCATAGATGCTCATCACCATGGATAGGTTTGCGTGTGCGTAGGAAAATTTTTGTTTCCCATGCGACGTTCCCCAACAGTGGCATCATGAGCTAGGTTGATGGTTCGATGTGATCTCGAGTAGAACACAAAAGGTTTGT
This sequence comes from Hordeum marinum, assembly GCA_022496015.1. Classification (NCBI taxonomy): domain Eukaryota; kingdom Viridiplantae; phylum Streptophyta; class Magnoliopsida; order Poales; family Poaceae; genus Hordeum; species Hordeum marinum. The sequence continues at coordinate 4,296,913 of CM039677.1, read as the reverse complement.
GGGCGTTGATGCTTAGATTGCTTCCTCCCTTGGTCGGATTTTGGTTCAGCGGGATTGTGAGATCAAGCGGCCCGGACCAACATTACTCGTACGCTTACGAGAGACCGGTTCCCTCGATGCAACTTGTTGCTTAGATGGCTTGCGGGTGACAGTTTCTCTCACTTTAGTTGGATCGGATCCGACAAAGGCGGTCCTTGAGAAGGTTGAAAAGCAATCTATGTATCACCATTGTGGTTTATGCGTAGGTGAGAATCGTTCTTGCTAGATACCCATAGCAGCCACGTAAAACATGCAACAACAATTAGAGGACGTCTAACTTGTTTTTGCAGGGTATGTTGTGATGTGATATGGCCAATTACATGATGAGATATATGTGATGTATGAGATGATCATGTGATGTATAGAATTTCACGACTTGCATGTCGTTGAGTACGGCAACCGGCAGGAGCCATAGGGTTGTCTTTAATTGTTGTATGACCTGCGTGTCAATCATTAAGCGCTATGTAATGCTTTACTTTATTGCTAAGCGGTAGCAATAGAAGTAGAAGCAGGGCTGGCGCCACAACCCCAATGGCAGCACATTGATGGAGATCAAGATGATGGAGATCATGGTGTTGTGCCGGAGACGATGGAGATCGTGCCGGTGTTTTGAAGATGGAGATCTTAAACACAAGTTCATGGCCATATCATGTCACTTATGAATTTCATGAGATGTTAATCCTTTTATGCACCTTGTTTTGCTTAGTACGGCGGTAGCATTATAAGGTGATCCCTCACTTGAATTTCAAGATGAACTGTGTTCTCCCCGAGTGTGCACCGTTGAGAAAGTTCGTCGTGTTGAGACACTACGTGATGATCGGGTGTGATAGACTCTACGTTCACATACAATGGGTGCAAGCTAGATTTGCACGCGCAGAACACTCGGGTTAAACTTGACGAGCCTAGCATGTACAGACATGGCCTCGGAACACGAGAGACCGAAAGGTCGAACATGAGTCATATAGTAGATATGATCAACATAATGATGTTCTCCATTGCAGCCACCTCAACTCACGTGATGATCGGACTTGAGTTGGTGAATTTGGATCATGTATCACTCGAATGATCGGAGGGATGTCAATTTGAGTGGGAGTTCTTAAGTAATATGATTAATTGAACTCATTATCATGAACATAGTCAAAGTGTATTTGCAAATTATGTTGTAGATTACTAGCTCGCGCTGTAGCTCCCTTAAATTTGTATATGTTACTAGAGAAATAGAGTTGAAAGATGTTGGTAGCAATATTGCGGACTGGGTCTGTGATCTGAGGATTGTCCTCATTGCTGCACAGAAGGCTTATGTCCTTAATGCACCGCTCGGTGCGCCACCCCCTCTAGCATCGTCTATAGATGTTGTGAACATCTGACAGGCACGTTTCGATGACTACTTGATAGTTTAGTGCGTCATGCATTACGGCTTAGAATTGAGGCTCCGAAACATTTTGAACGTCACGGAACATATGACATATTCTAGGAGCAGAGATTGTGATCTCAGGCTCGTGCCTAAGTTGCGAGATATGAGATCTCCAACAAGATTCTTCGCCTGTAAGATGAAGAAGAATAGCTCAATCGTTGAGCATGTACTCAGATTGTCTGGGTACTACAATCGCTTGAATCAAGTGAGAGTTGATCTTCCAGATAAGATAGTGATTGATATAGTTCTCCAAGTCACTGTCACTAAAGCTACTAGAACTTAGTGATGAACTATAATACACCAGGGATAGAAGTATTGATCCCTGAGCTGTTCGCGATGTTTGACACCGTGAAGGTAGAAATCAAGAAGGAGCGTCAAGTGTTTATGGTTAATCAAACCACTAGTTTCCAAAAGGGCAAGAGCAAGGAGGGAAACTTCATGGATAGCAAGTCAGTTGCGGCTCCAGTGAAGCAACCCAAAGTTGAACTCAAACCCGAGACTAAGTGCTTCTATTATGAGGTGAGAGGTCACTGAAGCGGAACAACCCTAGATACTTGGTATATAAGAAGGCTGGCAACATCGACAGAAGTATATTTGATATACGAGTTATTGATGTGTACCTTGCTAGTACTCCTAGTAGCACCTGGGTATTGGATACCGGTTCGGTTGCTAAATGTTAATAACTCGAAATAAAAGCTACGGAATAAATGGAGAACTAGCTAAGGGTGAGGTGACGATATGTGTTGGAAGTGTTTCCAAGGTTGATGTGATCAACATCGCACACTCTCTCTGCCTTCAGGATTAGTGATGAACCTAAATAAATGTTATTTGGTGTTTTGCGTTGAGCATGAACATGATTAGATCATGTTTATTGCAATACGGTTATTCATTTAAGTTAGAGAATAATGGTTATTCTGTTTACATGAATAATACCTTCAATGGTCATGCACCCAGTGAGAATGGTTTGTTGAAATCTTGATCGTAGTAGTACACATGTTCATAACATTGATGTCAAAAGATACAAAGTTAATAATGATAGTACCACATACTTGTGGCACTGCCGCTAAATGTCATATTGGTATAAAGCGCATGTAGAAACTCCATGCTGATGGATATTTGGACTCATTCGATTTCGAATCGCTTGAGACATGCGAACCATGCCTCTTGGGCAAGATGACTAAAGGACCCCGTTGGATGGAGCGGGCAAGTGATTCATTGGAAATGATACATGTTGATGTATGCAATCTAGTGAGTCTTGTAGCGTGGAGTGGATATCATTATTTTCTTACCTTCACTGATGATTTGAGTAGATATAGTGTATATTTACTTAATGAAACACAAGTCTTAATCGTTTGAAAGGTTCAAGCAAATTCAGAGTGAAGTTTAAAGATCATCGTGACAAGAAGATAAAAATGACTGGATATGATCGTGGAGGTAAATATCTGAGTCACGAGTTTGGCATACAACTTAAGACAATGTGAAAGTTGTTTCACAACTAAACGCCACCTGGAACACCATAGTGTGATGGCATGTCCGAACATCATAGTTATGCTCTATTGGACATGGTGCGTGCTATGATGTCTCTTCTCGTTTTACTACTATAATTTTGGGGTTATGCATTAGAGACAACTACATTCACTTTAAATAGGGCACCATCTAAATCCATTGAGATGACACCATATGAATTATGGTTTGATAGAAACCTAAGCTGTCATTTCTTAATACTTGGGGCTGCGGCACTTGTGTGAAAAATGTTTTCACCTAATGAGGTCGAACCCAAGGCGGACAAATGCATCTTCATAGAATACCCTAAGATCAGTTGGGTGAACTTTCTATCTCAGATCCAAGTGCAAAGTGTTTGTTACTAAAATGGATCCTTTCTCGAGGAAAGGTTTCTCTCGAAAGAATTGAGTGGGAGGAAGATAGAACTTGATTAGGTTGTTAAACCTTTGTTCAACCAGAGAGTAGCGCAGCGCAGAAAGATGTTTCTGTGAAGCCTACGTTAGTTGAACAGGAAGTTAATGATGATGGTCATGAAGCTTCAGGATCAAGTTACTACCGAACTTCATAGGTCGACAAGGATGTGTACTGCTCCTAAGTGGTACGACAACTCTGTCTTGGAGATCATGTTGTTGGACAACGATGAACCTACGAGCTATGGAGAAGCGATGATGGGCCCGGATTCCGACAAATGGTTAGAGGCCATGAAATCCGAGATAGGATCCATGTATGAAAACCAAGTATAGACTTTGGTAGACTTTCTCGTTAGACGGGCAGGTCGTTGAGTACAAATGGACCTTTAGAATGAAGACAGACACTGATGGTGAATGTCACCATTTGTAAAGCTCGACTTGTTGCAAAGTTGTTTGTGACAAGTTCAAAGAGTTGACTGCGATGAGACTTTCTCACTCGTAGCGATGCTAAAGTCTGTTGGAATTATGTTAGCAGTTGTTGCGTTTTCAATTATGAAATCTGACAGATGGATGTCAAAACATCATTTCCTTAACGGTTTACTTGAGGAAAGGTTGTATGTGATACAACCAGAAGGTTTTGTGAGTCCTAAGGATGCTAAAAGGTGTGCAAGCTTCGGTGATCCTTCCATGGACTGAAGCAAGCATCTCAGAGTTGAAATATACGCTTTGATGAGGTGATCAAAGTTTTGATGTTTATACAAGATTTACGAGAAACTTGTATTTGCAATAAAGTGAGTGGGAGCACTATAGAAAATTTCTGATAAGTATATGTGGATGACATATTGTTGATCAGAAATAATGTAGAGTTTCTGGAAAGCATAAAACGGTCATTTGGAAAGTGATTTTCAAAGGAAGACCTGGATGAAGCTACCTAATTGTTGAGCATCAAAATCTATGGAGATAGATCAAGATGCTCGATGAGACTTTCAATGAGTGCATACCTTGACAAGATTTTGAAAGAGTTCAAAATGGATCAGTCAGAGAAAGAGTTCTCGCCTGATTTGTAAGGTGTGAAAGTTGAGTGAGACTCAAAGCTCGACAACGGCAGAAGAAAGAGAAAGGGCGAACGTCGTCCCCTATGCCTTAGCCATAGGCTCTATATTATGCCATGCTGTGTACCGCACCTGTGTGTGCCTTGCCATGAGTCCGTCAGGGGGTACAAGAGTGAACCAGGAGTGGATCACTGGACAGCGATCAAAATTATCCTCAGTAACTAAGAGACAGAGGAGATGTTTCTCGATTATGGAGGTGATAAAGAGTTCCTCGTAAGGAGTTACGTCGATACAAGCTTTAACACTAATCCGGATGACTCGTAGTAGCAATCTGGATACGTATAGTGGAGCAGCCATTTGGAAATAGTACCAAGTGGAGTGTGGTAGCAGTGTTTACGATTTGACATAGAGATTTGCAAAGTACACACGGACCTGAATATCGCAGACCCGTTGACTATAAGACCTCTCTCACATGCAAAGCATGATCGAGCCCCAGAACTCATTGCGTGTTAGATTCATAACAATGCGAATCACATGGTGATGTGAACTAGATTATTGACTCTAGTGCAAGTGGGAGACTGTTGGAAATATGCCCTAGAGGCAATAATAAATTAGTTATTATCATATTTCCTTGTTCATGATAATCGTTTATTATCCATGCTATAATTGTATTAATCAGAGACTTAGATGCATGTGTGGATACATAGACATAACCATGTCCCTAGTATGCCTCTAATGGACTAGCTCGTTGATCAAAGGATGGTTAAGGTTTCCTAGCCATGGACATGAGATGTCATTTGATAACGGGATCACATCATTAGGAGAATGATGTGATGGATAAGACCCAAACTACAAACATAGCATATGATCTTGTCAGTTTATTGCTAGTGTTTTCTGCATGTCAAGTATATGTTCCTATGACCATGAGATCATGCAACTCACGGATATCGGAGGAGTGCCTTGTGTGTATCAAACGTCGCAACGTAACATGGTGACTATAAAGGTGCACTACAGGTATGTCCGATGGTGTCTGTTGAGTTGGCATGGATCGAGACTGGGATTTGTTACTACGTGTGACGGAGAGGTATCTCGGGGCCCACTCGGTAATGCAACATCACAATAAGCCTTGCAAGCAATGTGACTAATTGTTAGTTGCGGGATCTTGTATTACGGAACGAGTAAAGAGACTTGCCGGTAACGAGGTTGAACTAGGTATGGAGATACCGACGATCGAATCTCGGGCAAGTAACATACCGAAGAACAAAGGGAACGTTATACGGGATTAACTAAATCCTTGACATAGAGGTTCAACCGATAAAGATCTTCGTAGAATATGTAGGAACCAATGTGGACGTCCAGGTCCCGCCATTGGTTATTGACCGTAGAGGTGTCTCGGTCATGTCTACATAGTTCTCGAACCCGCAGGGTCTGCACACTTAAGGTTCGGTGACGTTTCGGTAGTGTAGAGTTATGTATGGTGGTGACCGAAGTTTGTTCGGAGTCCCGAATGAGATCCCGGATGTCACGAGGAGCTCTGGAATGGTCCGGAGGTAAAGAATCATATATAGGAAGTCCCAGTTTGGTTTCCGGAAAAGTTTCGGGCTCATCGGTAGTGTACCGGGAGTATCGGTAGTGTACCGGGAGTGTCGGTAGTGTACCGAGGGACCTCCGGGAGGGGTATTTCGACCCCAAGAGGTCCATGGGCTGTGGGAGTATAATAACCAGCCCTTAGTGGGCTGGGAAAACAGCCACAAAGGCCCATGGCGTAGGAGAGAAAGTCCTAAAGCAAAAAGTGGAAAATCAGCCAATAGGAGGCAATCCTACTCCAACTAGGATTGGAGGTGAAGTAGGATTGCTCCCACCTCCTATTTCGGCCGACCCAAAGGCCTTGGCTGCCTCTCCTATCCTATCCTCCTATATATACTAGTGGATTGGGTGGTTTTTGGACAGAATTTTTGGCCACATGCTACCCGTTACACCGGTGCATAGTTTCTCCTCTAGATCGGTTTTCTGCAGCGCTTAGGCGAAGCCTGCCGGAATTGCTCTACCACCATCACCGGAGCGCCGTCACACTGCTGGTGAACTCTCTCTCCTCTTCACCTCCTCTCGCTGGATCGATACGGTGGAGATCGTCATCAAGCTGCACGTGTGCTGAACGCGGAGGTGTCGTCCGTTCGGCGCTAGATCGGAAGGACCGTGATCGAGATCGCGAGACGGTTCGTGATGTGATCACGGAACGGATCGTGATGAGTTCGCGGGACAGATTGTGATCAAGATCGTGAGACGGATCGTGATGAGTTCGCGGGACAGATCATGATGTGTTCGCGGGACGGTTCGTGATTGGATCGCGGGACGCTCGGCGATTTGGAAAGCGAAGAAGTTCGGCTACACCAACCGCGTTTCTTAATGCTTCCCGCTTAGCGATCTACAAGGGTACGTAGATCCACTCTCCCTCTCTTAGATGCTCATCACCATGTATAGGTTTGCGTGTGCATAGGAAATTTTTTGTTTCCCATGCGACGTTCCCCAACATTTCCCACGCGCATCTGTTGGGAGACGTAGTAGTAAATCAAAAATTTCCTACGCGTTCACCAAGATCCATCTATGGAGAAACCAGCAACGAGCAAGGGAGAGATTGGATCTTCATACCTTTGAAGATCGCTAAGCGGAAGCGTTACAAGAACGCGGTTGATGGAGTCGTACTCGCAGCGATTCAGATCGCGGTAGATCCGATCAAGTGCCGAACGGACAGCACCTCCGCGTTCAACACACGTGCAGCCCGGTGACGTCTCCAACACCTTGATCCAGCAAGGAGGAAGGAGAGGTTGGGGAAGGGCTCCAACAGCAGCACGACGGCGTGGTGGTGGTGGAGTAGCAAGGTATTCCGACAGGGCTTCGCCTAAGCGCTGCGGAGGAGGAAGAAGAGAGGTAGGGCTTTGCCGTGAGAGAGAGAGATCAAATCTTATCTCAAAACATCCAAAACCTCAAGTATATATAGGAGGAGGGACGTGGAGGGCTGGCTTGGCCTCTACTCCAAAGAGGAGATGGCCGGCCGAATTAAAGGGAGAGTCCACCTCCCACAAGGGAGGTGGATCTCCTCCTTTTAAATCCTTTTTGCCTTATCTCCTTATCTCCAGCCACATGGGCCTTTAGCAAAAGTATTTCCCAGCCCAATAAGGGCTGACACACTTTATCTAACAGCCCATGAAGTCCTCTGGTCGTCACACCCCTCTCGAGGGTCCTCCGGCACCCTCCCGGCACTCCCGGTACACTACCGATGAGCCCGAAAACTTTCCGGTGACCAAAACTGGACTTCCTATATATCAATCTTTACCTCCGGACCATTCCAGAGCTCCTCGTGACGTCCGGGATCTCATCCGGGACTCCGAACAACCTTCGGTAATCACGTATACCTTTTCCCTATAACCCTAGCGTCATCGAACCTTAAGTGTGTAGACCCTACGGGTTCGGGAGACACGTAGACATGACCGAGACACCTCTCCGGCCAATAACCAACAGCGGGATCTGGATACCCATGTTGGCTCCCACGTACTCCACGATGATCTCATCGGATGAACCACGATGTCAGGGATTCAATCAATCCCGTATACAATTCCCTTTGTCTATCGGTATGGTACTTGCCCGAGATTCGATCGTCGGTATCCCTATACCTTGTTCAATCTCGTTACTGGCAAGTCTCTTTACTCGTTCCGTAATACATCATCCCGTGGCTAACTCCTTAGTCACATTGAGCTCATTATGATGATGTCTTACCGAGTGGGCCCAGAGATACCTCTCCGTCACACGGAGTGACAAATCCCAGTCTCGATTCGTGCCAACCCAACAGATACTTTCGGAGATACCCGTAGTGCACCTTTATAGCCACCCAGTTACGTTGTGACGTTTGGCATACCCAAAGCATTCCTACGGTATCCGGGATTTGCACAATCTCATGGTCTAAGGAAACGATACTTGACATTGAAAAGCTTTAGCAAATGAACTACACGATCTAGTGCTATGCTTAGGATTGGGTCTTGTCCATCACATCATTCTCCTAATGATGTGATCCCGTTATCAACGACATCCAATGTCCATGGCCATGAAACCGTGACCATCTATTGCTCAACGAGCTAGTCAACTAGAGGCTCACTAGGGACATGTTGTGGTCTATGTATTCACACATGTATTATGGTTTCCGGTTAACACAATTATAGCATGAACAATAGACAATTATCATGAACAAGGAAATACAATAATAACCATTTTATTATTGCCTCTAGGGCATATTTCCAACAGTCTCCCACTTGCACTAGAGTCAATAATCTAGTTCACATCACCATGTGATTAACACTTACATCACCATATGATCATATCATCATGTGATTAACACCCAATAAGTTCTGGGGTTTGTTCATGTTCTGCTCGTGAAAGAGGTTTTTAGTCAACGGGTCTGCGACATTTAGATCCGTGTGTACCTTGCAAACTTTCCATGTCATATTTGTAGATACTACTCCCATGATCCACTTGGAGCTATTCCAAATGGCTGCTCCACTATACGTAGCTGGATTTCTACTAAGAGTCATCCGGATTGGTTTTAAAGCTTGCATCATCGTAACACTTTACGATGAACTCTTTATCACCTCCATAATCGAGAAATATTTCCTTAGTTCTCAAGTTACTAAGGCTAACTTTGACCGCTATCCAGTGATCCACTCTTGGATTACTCTTGTACCCCTTGACAGACTCATGGCAAGGCACACACAGGTGCGGTACACAGCATGGCATACTATATAGAGCCTATGGCTAAAGCATAGGAGATGACACTCATCTCTTCTTTATCTTCTGCCGTGGTCGGGTATTGAGTCTTACTCAATTTCACACCTTACAATACAGTCAAGAACTCCTTCTTTGACCCATCTATTTTGAACTCCTTCAAAAACTTGTCAAGGTATGTCTTCGTCGAAAAAACTTATCAAGCGAATAGATCTATCCCTATAGATCTTGATGCTCAATAAAATAGTAGCTTTATCTGGGTCTTCCTTTGAAAAAAAAACTTTTCAAACAACCCTTCATGCTCTTCCAGAAATTCTACATCATTTCCGATCAATAATATGTCAACTACATATTCTTATAAGAAATTCCATAGTGCTCCCACTCACTTTCTTGCAAATACAAGTTTCTCATAAACTTTGTATAAACTTAAACACTTTGATCACCTCATCAAAGCATATATTCCAACTCCGAGATTCTTGCTCCAGTCCATAGAAGGATCGCTGGAGTTTGCATATTATTAGCATCCTTAGGATTGACAAAACCTTCTGGTTGTATCACATACAACTCTTCCTCACAGAAACCATTACGGAAACCTTGTTTTGTCATCCATCTGCCAGATTTCTTAATCGAAAAATGCAGCAACTGCTAACAAAATTTTAATAGACTTTTAGCATCGCTACAGATGAGACAATCTCATTGCAGTCAACTCCTTGAACTTGGTGGAAATTTCTCTGCGACAAGTCGAGCTTTATAAACGGTGACAATTCACCATTAGCGTCTATGTTTATCTCAAAGGTCCATTTGTACTCAATGACCCGCCATTCAACAGGCAAGGCTACCAAAGTCCATACTTGGTTTTCATACATGGATCCTTTCTCGGATTTCATGGCTCCTAGCCATTTGTTGGAATCTAGGCCCACCATCGCTTCTCCATAGTTCGTAGGTTCATCGTTGTCCAACAACATGATTTCCAAGACAGGGTTGTCGTACTACTCAGGAGCAGTACGCGTCCTTGTCGACCTACGAGGTTCGATAGTGACTTGATCCGAAGCTTCATGATCATCATCATTAACTTCCTTTTTCAACTGAGTAGGCTCTACAGAAACATCTTTCTGTGTTGCGCTATTCTCTGGTTGAAACAAAGGTTCAACAACCTTATCAAGTTCTATCTTCCTCCCACTCAATTCTTTCGAGAGAAACTCTTTCTCAAGAAAGGACCCGTTCTCAGCAACAAACACCTTTTGCGCTTGGATCTGAGATAGAAGGTATACCCAATGTCTCATTAGGGTATTCTATGAAGATGCATTTGTCTGCTTTGAGTTCGAGCTCGCTAGGTGAAAAACCCATTTTCACATAAGCGTCGCAGCCCCAAACATGAAGAAATGACAGCTTAGGCTTCTGTCAAACCATAATTCTCACGGTGTCATCTCAACAGACTTAGATGGTGCCCTATTAAAGTGAATGGATTTGTCTTTTATGCATAACCCCATAACGATAGTGGCAAAATGATAAGAGACATCATAGTACTCACTATATCCAATAGAGCACGACTACGACGTTCGAACACACCATCACACTATGGTGTTCCAGGAGGCGTGAGCTGTGAAACAATTTCCACATTGTCTAAAATTGCATACCAAACTCGTAACTTAGATATTCACCTCCACGATCATATCATAGACATTTATCTTCTTGTCACGATGATCTTTAACTTCACTCTGAAACTCCTTGAACCTTTCAAACATTTCAGATTCGTTTTTCATTAAGTAAATATCCCCATATTTACTCAAATCATCAGTGAAGGTAAAGAAAAACAACGATATCCACTGTGTGTTTCAACACTCATTGGACCACATACATCAACATGTATTAATTCCAATAAGCCACTTGCCCGCTCCATCATATTGGATGACGGGGTCTCAGTCATCTTGCCCAAGAGGCATGGCTCGCATGTCTCAACCGATTCGAAATTGAGTGAGTCAAAAAAAATCCATCATCATGGAGTTTCTTCATGTGATTTATACCAATATGACATTACGTGGCAGTGCCACAAGCATGTGGTACTATCATTATTAACTTTGTATCTTTTGGTACCAATGTTATGAATATGTGTACTATTACGATCATGATTCGATAAACCATTTCGAGTGGGTGCATGACCATTGAAGGCATTATCCATGTAAACAGAATAACCATTATTCTCTAACTTATATGAATAACCGTATCGCACTAATCATGATCTAATCACGTTCATGCTCAACGCAAACACCAAATAACATTTATTTAGGTTTATCACAAATCCTGAAGGTAGAGAGAGCGTGCGATGGTGATCACATCAATCTTGGAAATACTTCCAACACACATCGTCACCTTTCACCTAGCTAGTCTCCATTTACTCCGTAGCTTTTATTTCGAGTTGCTAACACTTAGCAACCGAACCGGTATCCAATACCCAGGTGCTACTAGGAGTACCAGCAAGGTACACATCACTAACACGTATATCAAATATACTTCCATCGACATTACCAGCCTTCTTATCTACCAAGCATCTAGGGTTTTTCCGCTTCAGCGAACATTCTCCTCATAACAGAAGCACTTAGTCTCAGGTTCGGGCTCAACCTTGGATTTCTTCACTAGAGCAACAACTGGCTTGCCATTCCTGAAGTTTTCCCTTCTTGCCCTTGCCCCTTTTGAAACTAGTGGTTTCACTTAACCATCAACACTTGATGCTCCTTCTTGATTTCTACCTTCGTGGTGTCAAACATCACGAACAACTCAAGGATCATCTTATCCATCCCTGGCATGTTATAGTTCATCACGAAGCTCTAGTAGCTTGGTGGCAGTGACTTGGAGAACTGCATTAATCACTATCTCATCTGGAAGATTAACTCCCACTTGATTCAAGTGATTGTAGCACCCAGACAATCTGAGCACACGCTCAGCGATTGAGCTATTCTCCTTTATCTTGCAGACAAAGAATCTTGTTGGAGGTCTCATACCTCTCAACATAGGCACGAGCCTGAGATCACAATCTCAGCTCCTAGAACATCTCATATGTTCCGTGACGTTCAAAACGTTTTGGAGCCTCAATTCTAAGCCGTAATGCATGACGCATTGAACTATCACGTAGTCACCAAAAAGTGCCTGTCATATGTTCACAACATCTACAGACAACGCTTGAGGGAGTGATGCAGTTAGCGGTACATAAAAACATAAGCTTTCTATGCAACAATGAGGACAATCCTCAGATCACGGACCCAGTCCGCATTATTGCTACCATCAACTTTCAACTTACTTTTCTCTAGGATTGTATCAACAAAACTGGGGAGCTACAGCGTGAGCTATCTACGACATAATTTGCAAGGACATTTTTAGACTAAGGTCATGATAATTAAGTTCATTTAATCAAATTATTAATGAACTCCCACTTAGATAGACATCTCTCTAGTCTTCCAAGTGATACATGATCCATGTCAACTAGCCCGTGTCCGATCATCACGTGAGACGGACTAGTCATCCATGGTGAACATCTCTATGTTGATCGTATCTTCTATACGACTCATGTTCGACCTTTCGGTCTTCCGTGTTCCGAGGCCATGTCTGTACATGCTAGGCTCGTCAAGTCAACTTAAGTGTTTCACATGTGTAAATCTGGCTTACATCCGTTGTATGCGAACGTTAGAACCTATCACACCCGATCATCACGTGGTGCTTCGGAACGACGATCCTTAGCAACGGTGCACAGTTAGGGTGAACACCTTTCTTGAAATTTTATTGAGAGATCATCTTATTTACTACCGTCGTTCTATGCAAATAAGATGTAAACATGATAAACATCACATGCAATCAATATAGTGACATGATATGGCCAATATCATCTTGCTCCTTCGATCTCCATCTTCGGGGCACCATGATCATCACTGTCACCGGCACGACACCATGATCTCCACCATCATGATCTCCATCATTGTGTCTTCATGAAGTTGTCTCGCCAAATATTACTTCTACTACTACAGCTAACGTTTAGCAATAAAGTAAAGTAATTACATGGCGTTTATGATTGACACGCAGGTCATACAATAATATAAGACAACTCCTATGGCTCCTGCCGGTTGTCATAGTCATCGACGTGCAAGTCGTGAACCCTATTACAAGAACATGATCAATCTCATACATCACAATGCATCACATCACATCCTTTTGGCCATATCACATCACACGGCATATGCTGCAAAAACAAGTTAGACGTCCTCTAATTTGTAGTTGCAAGTTTTTACGTGGTTGCTATAGGTTTCTAGCAAGAACGTTTCTTACCTACGTCAAAACCACAACGTGATATGCCAATTGCTATTTACCCTTCATAAGGACCCTTTTCATCGAATCCAATCCGACTAAGGTGGGAGAGACAGACACCCGCTAGCCACCTTATGCAACTAGTGCATGTCAGGCGGTGGAACCGGTCTCACGTAAGCGTACGTGTAAGGTTGGTCCGGGCCGCTTCATCCCACAATACCGTCGAATCAAGATAAGACTAGTAACGGCAAGCATATTAACAAAATCGACGCCCACAACTACTTTGTGTTCTACTCGTGCATAGATTCTACGCATAGACCTAGCTCATGATGCCACTGTTGGGAGACGTAGTAGTAAATCAAAAATTTCCTACGCGTTCACCAAGATCCATCTATGGAGAAACCAGCAACGAGCAAGGGAGATATTGGATCTTCATACCTTTGAAGATCGCTAAGCGGAAGCGTTACAAGAACGCGGTTGATGGAGTCGTACTCGCAGCGATTCAGATCGCGGTAGATCCGATCAAGTGCCGAACGGACATCACCTCCGCGTTCAACACACGTGCAGCCCGGTGACGTCTCCAACACCTTGATCCAGCAAGGAGGAAGGAGAGGTTGGGGAAGGGCTCCAACAGCAGCACGACGGCGTGGTGGTGGTGGAGTAGCAAGGTATTCCGACAGGGCTTCGCCTAAGCGCTGCGGAGGAGGAAGAAGAGAGGTAGGGCTTTGCCGTGAGAGAGAGAGATCAAATCTTATCTCAAAACATCCAAAACCTCAAGTATATATAGGAGGAGGGACGTGGAGGGCTGGCTTGGCCTCTACTCCAAAGAGGAGATGGCCGGCCGAATTAAAGGGAGAGTCCACCTCCCACAAGGGAGGTGGATCTCCTCCTTTTAAATCCTTTTTGCCTTATCTCCTTATCTCCAGCCACATGGGCCTTTAGCAAAAGTATTTCCCAGCCCAATAAGGGCTGACACACTTTATCTAACAGCCCATGAAGTCCTCTGGTCGTCACACCCCTCTCGGGGGTCCTCCGGCACCCTCCCGGCACTCCCGGTACACTATCGATGAGCCCGAAAACTTTCCGGTGACCAAAACTGGACTTCCTATATATCAATCTTTACCTCCGGACCATTCCGGAGCTCCTCGTGACGTCCGGGATCTCATCCGGGACTCCGAACAACCTTCGGTAATCACGTATACCTTTTCCCTATAACCCTAGCGTCATCGAACCTTAAGTGTGTAGACCCTACGGGTTCGGGAGACACGTAGACATGACCGAGACACCTCTCCGGCCAATAACCAACAGCGGGATTTGGATACCCATGTTGGCTCCCACGTACTCCACGATGATCTCATCGGATGAACCACGATGTCAGGGATTCAATCAATCCCGTATACAATTCCCTTTGTCTATCGGTATGGTACTTGCCCGAGATTCGATCGTCGGTATCCCTATACCTTGTTCAATCTCGTTACTGGCAAGTCTCTTTACTCGTTCCGTAATACATCATCCCGTGGCTAACTCCTTAGTCACATTGAGCTCATTATGATGATGTCTTACCGAGTGGGCCCAGAGATACCTCTCCGTCACACGGAGTGACAAATCCCAGTCTCGATTCGTGCCAACCCAACAGATACTTTCGGAGATACCCGTAGTGCACCTTTATAGCCACCCAGTTACGTTGTGACGTTTGGCACACCCAAAGCATTCCTACGGTATCCGGGAGTTGCACAATCTCATGGTCTAAGGAAACGATACTTGACATTGAAAAGCTTTAGCAAATGAACTACACGATCTAGTGCTATGCTTAGGATTGGGTCTTGTCCATCACATCATTCTCCTAATGATGTGATCCCGTTATCAACGACATCCAATGTCCATGGCCATGAAACCGTGACCATCTATTGATCAACGAGCTAGTCAACTAGAGGCTCACTAGGGACATGTTGTGGTCTATGTATTCACACATGTATTATGGTTTCCGGTTAACACAATTATAGCATGAACAATAGACAATTATCATGAACAAGGAAATACAATAATAACCATTTTATTAGTGCCTCTAGGGCATATTTCCAACAGCATCGTCACTTCATCCTTCTCCAGCCTCCGTCTATTCCGTAGTTCCTGTTTTGAGTTGCAAATGTGAGCAACCGAACCGGTATCAAATACCCAGGTACTACAACGAGAGCTAGTAAGGTACACATCAATAACATGTATATCATATATACCTTGTTTGTTGTTGGCCGCCTTCTTGTCAGCCAGGTACTTGGGGCAGTTCCGCTTCCAGTGACCAGTTCCCTTGCAATGAAAGCACTCAGTCTCCGGCTTAGCTCCATGCTTAGGCTTCTTTACAGGAGTAGCAACTGCTTTGCCATCCTTCTTGGTTTTACCCTTCTTGCCTTTGCCTTTGCCGTTTTTCTTGAAACTAGTGGTTTTATTGACCATCAACACTTGATGTTCTTTTTGGATTTCACAATCAGCGACTTTCAGCATCGCAAACAGCTCGGCGAGAGACTTGTTCATCGCGTGCATGTTATAGTTCATCACCAAGCTTTTGTAACTAGGTGGCGGTGATTGAAGAACTCTGTCAGTGATCGCCTCTATTGGAAGGGCAATTCCCAACTCAGCCAGACGAGTTGAGTACCCAGACATTCTGAGTACATGTTCACTGATAGACCCGTTCTTCTCCATTTTGCAATCATAGAACTTATCGGAGGTCTCATACCTCTCGATCTGGGCATTCTTCTCAAAGATAAACTTCAACTCCTGGAAAATCTCATATGCTCCATGACGTTCAAAACGTCTTTGAAGTCCTGGTTCTAAGCCATACAATATTGCACACTGAACTATTGAGTAATCTTCAGAATGTGTCTCCCAAGCGTTCTTAACGTCTTCGGATAACAAGTCTGCGGGTTAGTTACCGAGCGGTACATCAAGGACATATAATTTCTGGGAAGCCGTAAGGATAATCCTCAGATTACGGGCTCAGTCAACAAAGTTACTTCCATCATCTTTCAACTTAGCTTTCTCTAGGAACGCATTAAAATTCAGGGGTGCTACTGCACGAGCCATTGATCTACAACATAAACATGCAAAGGTTACTTAGACTATTGTTCAAGATAATGAGTTTAGTTAATCAAATTACTAAAGCTCCCACTCAAATTGACATCCCTCTGGTCATCTGAGGGACACATGATCCAAATTCACCAACTCAAGTCCGATCATCACGTGAGTTGAGGTGTCTTCAATGGTGAACATCATTATGTTGATCATATCTACTATATGACTCATGTTCGACCTTTCGGTCTCTTGTGTTCTGAGGCCATGTCTGTACATGCTAGGCTCGTCAAGTTTAACCCGAGTTTTCTGCGCGTGCAACACTGGCTTGCACCCGTTGTATGTGAACGTAGAGTCTATCACACCCGATCATCACGTGGTGTTTCAACACGACGAACTTTCACAACGGTGCACACTCGGGGAGAACACAATTTATCTTGAAATTTAAGTGAGGGCTCACCTTATAATGCTACCGTCGTACTAAGCAAAACAAGGTGCATAAAAGGATTAACATCACATGCAATTCATAAGTGACATGATATGGCCATGAACTTGTGCTTTTAGATCTCCATCTTGAAAGCATCGGCATGATCTCCATCGTCACCGGCACGACACCATGATCTCCATCATCTTGATCTCCATCAACGTGTCGCCATCAGGGTTGTCACGCCCTGCATGCTTCTACTACTATTGCTACCGTTTAGCCATAAAGTAAAGCATTACATAGCGCTTAATGATTGACACGCAGGTCATACAATAATTAAAGACAACCCTATGGCTCCTGCCGGTTGCCGAAATCATCGACATGCAAGTCGTGAAATTCTATACATCACATGATCATCTCATACATGACATATATCGCATCATGTAGTTGACCATATCACATCACAACATACCCTGCAAAAACAAGTTAGACGTCCTCTAATTGTTGTTGCATGTTTTACATGGCTGCTACGGGTATCTAGCAAGAACGATTCTCACCTACGCATAAACAACAACGATGATACATAGTTTGCTTTTCAACCTTCTCAACGACCGCCTTTGTCGAATCCGATCCAACTAAAGTGAGAGAAACTGCACCCGCAAGCCATCTAGGCAACAAGTTGCGTCGAGGGAACCGGTCTCTCATAAGCGTACGAGTAATGTTGTCCGGGCTTCTTCATCTCACAATACCGCTGAACAAAAACACGACCAAGGGAGGAAGAAATCTAAGCATCAACGCCCAAAAACCTTTTGAGTTCTACTCGAGATCTCATCGACACATAGACCTAGCTCATGATGCCACTGTTGGGGAACGTTGCATGGGAAACAAAAAAATTCCTACGCACACGCAGACCTATCCATGGTCATGAGCATCTACGAGAGGGGGAGTTGATCTATGTACCCTTGTAGATCGCTAAGCGGGAAGCGTTAAGAAACGTGGTTGGTGTAGTCGAACGTCTTCGCGATCCAAATCGTTGAGCGTCCCGCGATCCAATCACGAACCGTCCCGCGATCCAATCACGATCCGTCCCGCGATCTCGTCACGATCTGTCCCGCGATCCAATCACGATCGTCTCGTGTCCTTGATCATGGTCCTTCCGATCGGCAGCGTGACGGCGCTCCGGTGATGGTGGTGGAGCCATTCCGGCAGGGCTTCGCCTAAGCACTGCAGAAATCCTATCTAGAGGAGCACCGATGGAACAGGTAGCACGTGGTCGTAAAATCAAGTGCAAAACCCTCAAGTCCTCTGGTATATATAAGAGGGAGGGAGGAGGAGGACTGGCGCACCAGCAGCCCTTGCGCAAGGAGGATTGGAGGAATCCTCCTCCAATCCTAGTAGGACAGGATTGCTCCTTTCCTACTTGGAATCTCTTTCCACCTTTGTGTTTTTTCTTTCTCTCTCAACTCCAGCCGCATGGGCCTCTTAGAGGACTTCCACCAGCCCACTAAGGGCTGGTTTCCACCCTCCCACAGGCCATGTAGCCTCTTGGGTCGAAATACCTCCCCCGATGGTCCCCCAGTACACTACCGGCACTCCCGGTACACTACCGATGAGCCCGAAACTTTTCCGGCGACCAAAATAGGACTTCCTATATATGAATCTTTACCTCCGGACCATTCCGGAGCTCCTTGTGACATCCGAGATCTCATCCGGGACTCCGAACAACCTTCGGTCACCACCATACATAACACTACACTACCGAAACGTCACCAAACCTTAAGTGTGCAGACCCTGCGGGTTCGAGAACTATGTAGACATGAACGAGACACCTCTACGATCAATAACCAATAGCGGGACCTGGATGACCATATTGGTTCCTACATATTATACGAAGATCTTTATCGGTCGAACCTCGGTGTCAAGGATTCAGTTAATCCCGTATAACGGTCCCTTTGTTCTTCGTATGTTACATGCCCGAGATTCGATCGTCGGTATCTCCATACCTAGTTCAAACTCGTTACCAACAAGTCTCTTTACTCGTTCCGTAATACAATATCCCGTGGCTAACACTTAGTCAAATTGCTTGCAAGGCTTGTTGTGATATTGCATTGCCGTGTGGGCCCTGAGATACCTCTCCGTCACACGGAGTAACAAATCCCAGTCTTGATCTATGCCAACTCAATAGACACCCTCGGAGATACCTGTAGAGAACCTTTATAGTCACCCAGTTACGTTGCAACTTTTGATACACACAAAGCATTCCTCCGGTGTCAGTGAGTTGCATGATCTCATGGTCATAGGAACATATACTTGACATGCGGAAAACAATAGCAATAAACAGACATGATCATATGCTACATTTGTAGTTTGGGTGTTGTCCATCACATCATTCTCCTAATTATGTGATCCCATTATCAAATGACATCTCATGTCCATGGCTAGGAAACCTTAACCATCTTTTGATCAATGAGCTAGTTCACTAGAGGCATAATAGGGACATAGTGTTTGTCTATGTATCCACACATGTATCCATGTTTCCAATTAATACAATTCTAGCATGGATAATAAACAATTATCATGAACAAGGAAACATAATAATAAACACTTTATTTATTGCCTCTAGGGCATATTTCCAATAGCCGGCCCTCATGGATCTGGCCGTTGACGAGTTCCGGAATGCTCCGTCGGAGATCATCATTGGGTGCTTGACGCCTGTAGATCGCTAGATAGGATGGGATTCGGTCATGTGCGCCCCTATTTCAGCTCGAGTGGCTTGAACAGGGTGTGACACAAAGCTTCGTATCTATTGACATTATGGGTCATGTCGGTATTTTGATTTTCGTGATGAAGACAATGACGGAAAACGTCATGGCGGCTGAGGTCGGAGGCCTTGTAATGGCGGATCGAGTCTTCGTGGCGATGAGGACATTGCTTGGTGATTCGTGACTCGTAGCAGCGGCATCGGCAAGTGGGGGCGACAACACGGGAGGAGTACACAGTCTTAGCTTTCAGGGTGAAAACCCAAGGCCCGGTCTTAATTGGTTGTGCCTAGCAGTGACCTTGTTGAAGGCATTGTTTTGAGAGCGCATATCTTCTCCAGGGTGAAAACCTAAGATCTAGGATCAGGCGATGACGGTGCTTGGGCACCGTTTCCTTCTTGGAGGCGTCGCTTTGGGAGAGGTTGGACTTCGGGTGTTGTCTAGGTGGCGGTTCGTGCTACAGCTACAAGGAATTGATCATTGTAGCATAATCTTTCTTTTTTTCTTCTTTTTTTTGGTTGTGTGCATCCGTAATGTCTTTACGACGTTGCGTTGTTACAGAGGCTGGGTGTAATTGGTATCTTCGCGATGTTAATATATTCCCCTTGTCAAAAAACAATTTAGTGCAGCCATATTATTTTGGTCCAAAAGTGCTCATATATTTCTAGTGCAGCTATGCAAATGAGCTTATTACATCACTTCCCTTAGCATGAACCCAATATTTGTCTCAGATTCTCACCAGACACTACCGGACTCGCCACCTATGCCGACGGCCGGCCGTCGGCATAGGCCTTATTCCCGTCGGGATAGACCTATGCCGACGGCTGCCGTCGGCAACATAGATGTCGGCGTAGTCCGGGTAGCCGGCGGCATAGAAAGGCCGTCGGCATAGATGATACCCCGACGGTGTCCGTAACACTATGCCGACGGCTCAGGCCGTCGGCATAGTTCGGCGCCAACGGTGCCGCCATCAAAAATAGGATGAAGCTATGCCGACGGCTATGCCGTCGGCATAGCTCAATTTAATTAATTATTATTTTTTCAAAAAAAATCAATTTTTTTGAAGCTATGCCGACGGCAGTTAATTAATTTTTTTTCAAAAAAAATCAATTTTTTTGATTTGTTTTTAAATTTTTTTTCTGATTTTCACAATTATGAATTATTTGACAATTTAATCTCTAATCAACTCTCCTCACTGCTTCAAAATTTAATCTCTATTCTCTAATCAGGACTCATTCCAAATCGTCTAACTTCCATCCTCTCACTACTCCAGCCCCGACACGCTTAACTTTCAGGTTCTATCTCCCCTAGTTTCCAAGTCTGCACTTGTTGTTTTCCTAACAATCTTAAGCTATCTATCCTGTTAACCCTTAGGTGTTGACGTCACATAATTTAATTTTTTAAAATTCTAAAAAATTATTAAAATAAACAAAATAAGTATTAATGATATTGAATTTCAATGAAAATAAAATAAGTAATAATATTATTTTATTATTATTTTTGCCATTTATTCATTTAATATGACATAATTAATATCTTTAAATCTGTAAATCGAAATTCGACAAATAATATATCCATTATTATCATAAAAATGTGAGAAATCCAAATATGACATCATTCATTTATTTTTAAATAAAATTAATTTTTAATTTTTGTAAAATTTTTATTTTTTGATTTGAAATGAGCGGTAGTACCGCTCTAGGCATGGTAGTACCGCTCCAACGGTAGTATGTGCATGCACTTCACCCACAAAGCTTATGCTAAAAAGTTGAGAGGATTACGGCAAAAACTGGATGCACTTCGTGTGCAAACTGGATCATCTGATTTGAAGTATCAAACTTTCGGACGAAAACTCGTCTGTCACAAAGGCATTTTATTTTTTTAACTTATTTCAACTCCAGACTTTTTGTGCATTTAATATGCACCATTCAAATCCACATCCTCAAATTTCAACTCTTTCTAACTTCATTTGTTATGTTTCATGCATTTAATGATTTTTTTGAGCTAAATGACCCTAAAATTGAAAAGCACTACAAATGAACTTTGAAAAGGTTGAAACATGGCATGGTATCATCATTTCACCCACATAGCTTATGGTAGAAACTTGAGAGGGTTACGGCAAAAACTGGATGCACTTCATGTACAAACTGGACCATCTGATTCGAAGTATCAAGCTTTCGGAGGAAAACTCGTCTGTTACAAAGGCCTTTCATTTTTTAACTTATTTCAACTCCAGACTTTTTGTGCATTCAATATGCACATTCAAATCCACATCCTCAAATTTCAACCCTTTCTAACTTCATTTGCTATTTTTCATGCATTTAATGATTTTTTTTGAGCTAAATGACCCTAAAATTAAAATCCTAATTTAAATTATTCTAAAAACAACCAAATAAATCTTACTGTGACAACAATCTAACACGTGACTAGGAGCAAAAAGAGTTAAATTAAAAACTATTTGTAAACTCAAGTTATTCACAATCTAGGGTTTGAAGCAAATTTGAACAAATTCAAATTTAAACCATTAAAATTTAAAAACTAATGGCACAAACAGAAACTAGACTAAATTTTGAATCTAATGCAAAAAAATCACTCAAAAACATCAAATATCTTAAAAGATATAAGCAATTTAAAACAGAAACAAAAAACAAAAAACAAATATAAAATTGACAGGGCTATGCCGACAGCATAGCCGTCGGCATAGCTCTATTTAATTAACTTTTTAAACAAAAATTTATAAAAAAGAGAAAAAAAGAAAGTTCAATTTTTAGCCGTCGGCGTAGCTCTATTTAATTACTTGGGAGGTGTGGTCAAGAGTGGCGGAGGAGGAGCAATCATGCGTGTGTGTGGAGGGGGGGGGGGGGGAAGCAACGACATGATGGGGTGGTCGATTTTCTATGTCTTTTTTCCATGTGTACAACGGCTGCTTGAGTAACTGGGTCTTGAACTGTTTCAGGTAGATAGTCCAGCCAGCGGAACTTGAGCCGAAGCTCGCGGAGCACCGGGCAGGCACGCAACAAGTTCATCAGGGCGGCCGCGGCGGTGTGGCAGCTGGCTGGGCACCCGCACGGGGTCAGCTCTTCAACCTCGAGGCGCTCAAGGTTGGACAATAACATGGGCGAACTCGCCGCCGCCGTCGTCGTCAGCGAGGTCGGCCATGGAGTAGGGGGCGAGAAAGGAACGACGCAAGGATGCCGACCACGCGGAGTGCGTGGCGATGCGGAGCCGTTCTAGGTAAGGCGTGGGCGACTCGAACCAGACGGCGGTGTCGGAGCACATGGACTGGGTGTAGCCTAGGGTGCGGAGGCCCGGCGCGTGGAGCTTGACGCTGCAACCACAGATGCCGCTCATGGCCATGCCGTCGTGCACGTGGAGCTTGGCCATGACGAGAACGGCCACCGCCGGACAGCGGAGGCGTAACGGAAGCTGCAGCTGACCCGTGCAATGCTGCAGTATGCTGAGGGACTCAAGGCAGAGGTTGATGAGCCTGGGAGCGCCGTCGATGAAGGTCTGGAGCGTCTCGAGGTACATGGCGCACCGCCGCAGCCGCAACGCCTCCACGCACGGGAAGGCGATTGTAGAGAGATTGCACACCCAATAGGGTGCCTGTCATGTGTATATATATAGGAACCAGATGGCTTGGAGTACAAGGAAATTACAAAGAACCTTATACACATTCTATACACATACGTATATCTCAACACCCTCTCGCAGTCGAAGGGTCGACAGTGACACATGTGACACATAGACTGGACCGAAACTCAGAAAAAAATCGTGGTCGGTAAGCCCTTCGTCATGATGTCTGCAAACTGCTGAGAGGTCGGCACGTGGAGAACTCGAACGTCACCGAGAGCAACCTGCTCGCGAACGAAGTGGATATCCAGCTCAACATGCTTGGTACGCCGATGATGAACGGGGTTGGCGGAGAGGTAGACAGCAGAGACATTGTCATAGAAGACAACAGTGGCCTTGTCGACGGGACAGGCAAGCTCGGAGAGTAGCTGACGCAGCCAGGTACATTCCGCCACGGCATTGGCCACGGCACGATACTCGGCCTCGACGCTGGATCGTGAGACGATAGGTTGTCGCTTGGACGACCAAGAGATAAGCGACGAGCCGAGGTAGACGTAGTAGACAGACGTAGAGCGTCGAGTGTCGGGGCAGCCTGTCCAATCCGCATCTGAGTAGGCGACGATGTCCGTCGATGGCGAGGCGGTGACGGTGAGCCCGAGCTCCATGGTGTCGTGGATGTATCGGAGGATCCATTTGATAGCGGACCAGTGGGCATCATGCGCGGCATGCATGTGGAGGTACACTTACTGGATCGCATACTGAAGCTCCGGCCGAGTGAGTACTGGAGGGCACCGACGATGGAGCGATAAAAGGACGCATCCGAAAATGGCGCGCCATCAGTGGCGGAGAGCTTGGCCTTGGTGTCGACGGGAGTGGGCGCAGGGTGACAATTAAGCATCCCAGCACGCTCGAGAACATCGTGGGCGTACTTCCGCTAATGGAGGAAGAACCCGTCCGCTCGGCGTACAATCTCGAGACCGAGGAAGTAATGAAGCGGGCCGAGGTCCTTGATGGCAAACTCAGCACGAAGACGAGCGGTGATCTGGCGAAGAAACTCCACGGAGCTTGCTGTCAAAATGATGTCGTCAACGTAGAGTAGGAGGTAGGCCGTGTGCTGTCCTTGGCAAAGGACAAACAGTGAGGCGTCGGAGCGTGTGGCACGGAAGCCAAGCTGATGAAGAAATGCCGCGATGCGCTGGTACGGCACACGTGATCGGGGTGCTGGTCGTCGACGAACCCAGTTGGCTCCTGGCAGTACATCTGCTCCGAGAGATTGCCATGTAGGAAAGCATTGGAGACGTCCATCTGATGTACCGGCCAATCACGAGATGCCACAAGGTGAAGGACCGTCCGGATGGTGCCCGATTTGACCACCGGGGCGAAGGTGTCGATGAAGTCGACGCCGGCGCGTTGCCGGAAGCCACGAACGACCCAGCGAGCCTTGTACCGCTCGAGTGTACCATCAGGGTGTAGCTTTTGCTTGAAGACCCATTTGCCGGTGATGACGTTGGCGCGCGGAGGGCGCGGAACGAGCGTCCACGTCCGGTTCCGCTGCAGTGCGTCGAACTCATCCTTCATGGCCGCATACCACTGCGGATCACGAAGGGCAGCCCGAACCGAGGTGGGCACCGGCGAAGAGGTGGACGCCGTACAGACGTACAGGTCGGCCGGATACCGAGTCGACGACCGATGCACGCCGGCACGAGCGTGGGTGATGATGGCGTCGGATGGCGGCGCGGGTGGCGCCGGTGCCGGGGACGAGGGCGCCGAGGCCAGCTCTGGGGCGGGCGAGGCCGTCGTCGGAGGCGACGGTGGAGCCGTAGACGGGCCCGGCGAGGAGGCCGGCATGGAAGGCTCGGGGCCGCCGGGCGTAGCAGGCGACCGCGGCGCAGTGCACACCATAGGAGGTGGTGTGGCCGCGGACGAGTCGGGGGCGACCGGTGTCAACGTCGCCCTACGTCGAGGAGGACCGGCCGATGGGGAACCAGCCGGAGGTGGTGCGCCACCAGTCACCAAGGGGGCCGCCGGAGTATCCTGTTTAAAGGGAAACAAACTCATCAAAGACAACATGACGGGATGTGATGACGCGATGGGAGACCAGATCATAGTAGCGAAAACCTTTAGTGTTGGCGGGGTACCCGAGAAACACACAAGGAAGAGCACGTGGGGCGAGTTTGTGGGGAGCGGTGGCAGCAATATTTGGATAGCAGCGACAACCGAAGGTGCGGAGATGGTCATAAGAGGGTGGCGTGCCGAAGAGAAGGTGATGAGGTGTATACTGCCACCGTGTACGACATGGGCAAAGATTAAGGAGGAGAGTGGCGGTGGAGAGAGCATCGGGCCAGAAGCGAAGTGGCATGTGGGCATGGAAAAGAAGGGTGCGGACGCAATCGTTGAGGGTACGGAGGATGCATTCAGCACGGCCGTTTTGCTGTGAGGTGTAGGGACAAGTGAGGCGGAAGACGGTGCCATGGGTAGCGAGGAGGTGACGAACGGCGAGGCTGTCGAATTCTTTACCATTGTCAGTTTGCAGGGCATGGATGGGGCGACCGAACTATGTAGCGACATAAGAGTAAAAGGAGGTGAGGGTGGCGGGCACATCGGATTTGCGGTGAAGGGGAAAAGTCCACACAAAGTGCGAATAATCATCCAAAACCACAAGATAATAAGTGTTGCCCGAATTACTGGGAACTGGAGAGGTCCAAACATCACTATGAATTAACTGAAATGGAAAGGATGCGACTGTGGTAGATGAACTAAACGACAGATGAGTAAGTTTGTTGAGACGACATGCATCACAAGAGTGAGCCTCTGATTTATTACATGAGAACGAAAAACCATGCAGTATGTGACGGAGAGCGGTGGAGCTAGGATGGCCAAGGCGCGCGTGCCAAAGGTCGACACCAGCGGAGGAGGCGATGTGGCGGGTATGGGCGGAGGCGGGCATGACAGGGTACATGCCACCGGAGCTGTCACATCGGTGGAGGAGCATGCGGGTACGTCCATCCTTCACAGAAAAACCAGAGGCATCAAATTCCACAGTCATAGAATTATCACGAGTAAGAGAACGAACGGAGACTAAATTCTGAATGAGGTGTGGAGAAACAAGAACATTATGGAGAGAAAGGGGTTTGGAGGTGGAAGGAAAGGAGGTGGAGCCGGTGTGAGTAATAGGAAGAGCATGACCGTTGCCAACGATGATGCGGGAAGAAGTGGTGATGGGAGAGGAAGAGGTAAGGTTGCCGGCGTTGGAAGTCATGTGAGCGGATGCGCCGGTGTCCATGAACCAGTCGTCGCCGCCACCGTAGGCACCGGGGGTGGTGGCGGGGTTGGACTGAAGAGCTTTGAGAAGCGCAGGGTCCGGCGATGGCGGGGTGGAGTAACCGGGCGCGGGGTAGACCGGCGCGCTGTGCTGCGGGGCGGCGAAGAACGCCTGGTGAGCGCCGGGACGAGGACCGAGGATGCCAGGCAACGGGGCGCACGGCACCAGCATCGTGTAGGCGTGGACGACCCCGGTCCACGGATTGTGTCCGAGCGTCCAGGGCGGGGTGGGCGCGGACCCAGGAGGGGGCGCCGAGACGGGTGCCATGGCGCGAGGGCCGCCGTTGCCACCACCGGCGGTCGCAGGAGCTGGCGGGCGGACGGGTGGCGTCGCGGGAGGGGCGGCGGAGTTGCCGTGGGAGAGGCCAGCTACGAAAGCGGTGTGAGCCGCGAGCGCCCGCATGTGCTTCAGGCACCGTTCCTCGAGCCGGAGGTATGCCACGGCCTTCTCGAAGGACGGCGTGGTGAGGAGCGTGAGGTTGGAGGCGGCGTTGCTGAGATCCTTCTCGAGTCCAGCGGTGAGCGTGGAGAGGAGGAGCTCGTCGGAGATGGGGAACTCCAAGTCGCGCAGCTCGTCGAAAAGGGTCTTGAGGCGCAGGCAGAACTCATCGATGGAGAGGTCGTTCTGGTGAAGACCGAAGAATTCCTGCTAGAGAAATGTGATGCGCTGGATCTTGTTGTCGGTGAAGAGGCCGATGATCTTCTGCCACGCGACGTACGCGGAGTCACCGTCGCTGACCACGGTATGGAAGATGCCGGCGGAGATGGTCTGGAAGAACCAGCGGATAATGGTGGCGTCGATGGTGGACCACTCGGGGTCGTGTGGCATGGCGAAGACCTCGTAGGTGCCGTCCACATGATCAAGGAGATCGTACTCGCGGAAGAGAAGCCCGAAGTAGGTCCTCCACGCGAAGAAGTTTGCCGCGGTATGGGAGAGCTTCACCGGCACGCGCTCGAGGATGGGCATATCGCGGATGACGGCGACATCAGGGCCGGCGAAGGGGTTGGTGCTGCTGGAGCGGGACGAAGCGAAGGGGCCGGACATGGTGGGCGGAAGCATGCCCTAGCGGAGCGCCGAGGTGGTGGGAGGGAGAGGGAAGGGCATGGCGGCCGCGGTGGGGAGGAGGAGCGGTGACGGCTAGATGGGAGGAGGGGTGCGGCGGCGCCGGCGGCGAGAGTGGCAGCGGCGGCGGCGGCTAGATGGGAGGAGGGTTACGGCGGTGGCGGCAGCGAGAGTGGTGGCAGCGGCGGCTAGATGGGAGGAGGAGTGCGGCGGCGGCTAGGGTTTGGGATGACGAACTTGAGGATCAGATACCATGTAGAGAGATTGTACACCCAATAGGGTGGCCTGTCATGTATATATATAGGAGCCAGATGGCTTGGAGTACAAGGAAATTACAAAGGACCTTATACACATCCTATACACATACGTATATTTCAACAGCGATGTCTGGTGGTGGCGGCGGCAGAGGGATGGGCTGTGGCTGCCCGGGCTCCTCCTCCGGCCAGGGCATGTATGAGTAGCGCAGGGTCATGTAGGAGGACTTGTTTCACATTTGGTAGAGGGGGTGTGTCCATACTACAATATGCGGATGATACGATTATTTTCATGGAACATGATATGGCAAAAGCAAGGAATATGAAACTAGTTTTGTGCTTGTTTGAACAGGGCTGAAAATTAACTTTAACAAAAGCGGATTATTTTGCTTTGGAAAGGCAAGAGAAGAGCAAGATGATTACATACAGTTGCTTGGATGTGAAATGGGATATCTGGGGATTCCTATTCATTATCGAAGACTGACAAATAAGGAATGGAAATGTATTCAAGATATATTTGAAAAGAAACTAAGTTGCTGGAAGGGCAAGCTTATGTCATATGGAGGGAGGATAGTTTTAATAAACTCAGTTGTCTTTCTTTGAAGTACCGATAGGGGTACGGAAAATATTAGACTTTTACAGATCTCGTCTCTTCTGGCAAAGTGACGAAGCCAAGAAGAAATATAGATTGGCTCGCTGTGATATATCTGTAGACCAAAAGACCAAGGAGGACTTGGCATTGAAAATCTAGAACTAAAGAACAGATGTCTGCTTAGCAAATGGCTGTACAGGCTATCTACAAAAATCGAGGGGATGTGGGTCCAAATTTTGAAGAATAAATATCTACATTCCAAAACATTAGCGTATGTTACAGCGAGACCAAATGACTCACCTTTTTGGAAAGGATTAATGTAGATAAAGGTGACATTTTTCCAGAGGGTGAAATTTATAGTTGGTGATGCGACATCAACAAGATTTTGAGAGGACACGTGGCTTGAAGACATCCCATTAGCACTTCAATATCCTTCACTTTATAATATTGCGCAACGTAAAGAAGACTATGTGTCCACAGTATTACATTCGATACCTCTTAATGTGCAATCCAGGCGAGCTTTGATGGGAGAACGTTGAAATGCATGGTTACATCTAGTCAATAGGCTGATGCAAGTGCACCTGTCTGGTCAGACAGATAGTATACGTTGGACTTTAGCTGTGAATGGTATATTTTCAGTAAAGTCCATGTACACGCATCTGGTAAATACTGGACCACTCACGAGATCACTACATATTTGGAAAATTAAAGTGCCTCTTAGGATTAAATTTTTCATGTGGTTCATACACAAGGGTGTGGTATTAACCAAAGATAATATGACAAAACGAAATTGGGAAGGCAGACCTAACTGTTGTTATTGTGATCGGAATTGAAACGATAAGACACCTATTTCTAGATTGTCCTTTTGTGACACTCTTATGGCGCACTATCCATATAGCTTTTAATGTTAGCCCCAACATGTATTGCTTCCCTATTTGAAACGTGGCTCGATGAAGTAGACGTTCAAATATTGAAACTTATTAGAATTGGGATATGTGCTCTATTCTGGGCTATATGAAATACCAAGAATTACATGATTTTTAATGGCAAGAATTTCAACAATTTTTTTGCAGGTCATATTCAAATCAACATCTTGGATCCATACGTGGTCATTACTCAGTCATGCGAAATCCAGCGATCTTATGGATATTGGGTGCAACCGATGGAAGATGGTCGCACGGCTTATCTTCAACCGGTTTGGATGGCATGCTAATAACAGGTTAGGTCTATAGGCATCGTAGTTTAATGTTAGCTTTGCCGGATGTGGTAACTTTTTATCTTTCATACTTTTTTGGTTTTGCGCTTGAACGGTTGTTGGATCTAAGATTTTATTACGGATTTATTTTAATAAGATGGCTGCATGCATCGATTGATACAGATGTCGGGGACTGGATTCCTCCTTTTCAAAAAAAAGATAGTCCCAGTCTGGCACCTCCTCAGGCGGGAAGAGA
Source organism: Hordeum marinum (assembly GCA_022496015.1). Classification (NCBI taxonomy): domain Eukaryota; kingdom Viridiplantae; phylum Streptophyta; class Magnoliopsida; order Poales; family Poaceae; genus Hordeum; species Hordeum marinum. Next base: position 4,266,929 of record CM039677.1, on the reverse strand, counting down.
GGGAGATTGCAGCCGGTGAGGTCGAGGACGCGGAGAGACTCCCATGGCAGCCAGTCCAGAGATAGGTTGAGGCGGAGCTCCTCGACGCCGGCGTCGCCGACCGGGCTGAGGTCCGCGTGTGTGATGTCCCCGTTGTTAGGAAATAAGCCACGGCAGCCGCGTTGGGTGCGTGTGCGTGCCCGCACCGGGTCACTCACGTCGGGTCCGTGGCGTGTGTGCGTGAGTGCGTGTGTGTGTGGCATGAGATGTGCGTGTGTGAGTGCGCTGCTAGCCATGCCAATAGGCCAGTTAGGTAGTGGATCATGGGAGTGTGGGCGTGATCAACGGGCTCACCGCGAGCGAGCGCGTCCGTGCGCGTAGTGGCCGCGGAAGGAGCGGGCTGATCGAGGCATCCGGCTAGGTGGGAAGCGTGGGATCGTGTCCCAGCTCAGGTCCCACGTACAAAGCACCCCGGACGATCGTTGTAGCTGGGTGTGCTGAGTTCGTGCTCAGGAAAGAAAACAAGCGGCCGTTCCTGCAGCCGGCGGCGTACGTGAGCCGGATAATTGTTGTGTGCGTCTTGTTCTTCCACCTTCTTTCTTCTACATACGTGCGTGAGAGAGAGAGAAAGCTACGGCGAGAGGCACGGCGAGGGCTGCTTCCTGGCACGTGGACCGGGGAATGTCCCTGTACTCCTCGCCTTGTGGAACAGTCACCTGCCGTCGTCGTCGAGGCATATCACCAGAACGACCACCCACTGCCCACCATACCATATCTTGTACGACCAACTTGCCTTGCAAACTGACAGCGGTGCCGAGAGCGCACACCATCAGTCCATTAAGGGACACCAGATCCGCCGCACCACCGGAATGACGAAAGTCGAACTCCCATGAATCCCTCGACCTTGCCACCATGGCGCCGTTGAGATGGAGCTGGAACCGTGGAAAATTTATTTCAATGGCCACCATCCAAACATTGGCGAGGGAAACGGGAAACCACAACCACAACCTAAATATACGCCGGAGCGGAGAACCGGGGCCCCCTCCCCACTCGTCCGTGGCTTGTATTCGTACGAGGACTAATGAAAGAGCAAGAGCATGGTTGCATCAATCTAATTATCGCTTTTTTTTTACCGAAGTATTGGGAGTATTTCGTCTGGCGGAGATTGACACGACAAACTGTTTCGAAATGATCTCATTGTAATTCTTAGTCATATGAGTTACTTGATATTTTCATCTATATTAAATTCAAACCAGTATGTAGCTATTATGAACAAATTACATGTGTTTCTAAAAAAGGTTAGACTTGATAATGTCAAAAGGAATAATTAGTCTTGATATTAGTCATGTACTTATTTATTGTGGCTAGTGGTCTAATGGGATATATAGAGTGTGTTTGCATCATTCTCAACCTAGCATGGTTGTTGCGTTCTTATTGTTGTTTGGTTGTGGTGTATGTGCCGAGACATACTAAGCTGATTGCATCGGCTTAGACTTGTCCATCGGAACTATAGCAAAGAATATTTTTTAAATATATTAGAAAATGCAAACAATTTTTTGTAACCTGATTTGGTTTCTAAACATTTTTTAGTATAATTTTTTTAAATCTGAATAGTTTTTAAAAAATTAAACAAATTTTACAATATTGAAGATTTATTTAGTTTTTTAACAAAAAATTGAAATTCTGAATATTTTGGGGAAATATGATTTTATTGAAATTTTGAATATATTTCGAAAATTGAATAATGATTGAAAATCTGAACATTATTCTGAAAATTAAAAAATGTTGGAAAGTTTGTACGTTTTAAGAAACACGCCGTCGCTCGCTTTGCTCGTGCATGCTGACCAACGAATGAGTGCTAAAGTGGTCGCTTTGCTCGTGCATGCTGACCAACGAATGAGTGCTAAAGTGTTCTTTCTTCGTCTATGCTACGAGGGTAATTGAAATGAACTCGTACAAGCCACCAAACACCCAAAAGTTAGTTGAGAAAAGAACTTTTAAACTGATGTGCCCTCCTTGCACTCTATCAAACACACCCATATAGCTTACACTTTACTAGCCACGTATCCTCTCGGAATCTAGTAGCATTCCCGTTCCCAATGATGAATTTCGTTCCGTGAAAGAAGACTGCTTTTACTTTCGACAGCCCCTTCCAAAAAGATGAATCATTGGGTCTAATGGTAAACTGGGTCAATGTTTTAGAATGTCGGTATTTGTTACGTAATAACTGTACCCATATGCCTTCAGTCTCAACAGAAAACTTAAATAGCCACTTGCTCAGTAGGCATCTGTTCTTTGTCGCTAAATTCTCGATACCTAGCACCCCTTGGTCCTTGGGACAACAAATTATATCCCATTTGGTAATCGTGTGATTCCTTTTATTTTCATCGCTTTGTGAAAAGAATCGTGATCAATAGAAATCTAATCATTTTCATACCCCTATATGTATTTTAAAAAAATAGTAGGAACATTGGCATACTCGTGAGTACTGAGTTTATCAGTACCAGCCATCCTTCATATGACATAAGCTTCCCCTTCCAGCAACTTAGTTTTTTTTTTCAAATCGATCTTCAATACACTTCCATTTTTTGTTTGAAAGTTTGCAATGGTGAATTGGTATACCCAAATAACTAAACGGTAGGTTTCCTAATTCACAACCAAACAGTTGTCGATAACCGTCTTGTTCATCCTGGGCTCTCCCAAAGCAGAACAATTCACTGTAGTTAAAATTAATCTTTAACCCTGATAATTTTCTGTATAAGCATAACACAAGCTTCACATTTCTAGCCTTTGCCATGTCATGTTCCATGAAAATGATTGTATCATCCCATATTGTAGGATAGACACTCCACCATTAGCAACATGTGGAACTAGTCATCCTACTTGTCTGTCCTCCTTAGCTCTACTTATTAGCATTGCCAACTTATCTACCACAACGTTGAACAAAATAGGTGACATAGGATCTCCCTGTCTAAGACCCTTTTGTGTCTAAAAGTAGTGACCAGTATCATCGTTCACTTTAATTCCGACGCTTTCCTTTTGTACAAACGAATCGACCTCCTTCCTTCATGGGTCATCGAATCCCTTCATACGTAAGGCTTGCTGGAGAAACGGTCATTTAACTTTATCATACATTTTTTCGGAACCCACCATAAAAACGACTTCATCTAGTTTCTTAGAGTTAACCTTGTGTAGTGTTTCATGGAGGACCACGACACCCTCGAGTATGTGTCGTAAGTTGTCTGAGTTGGTTGCACTAATCTATGTGCAATTCATGTTTGTCGGTTTATGAAAACCTTTGTAGAAACCTTAAAACTCACATTGAGCAGACATCTGGGTCTGAACTGCTCAATGCGTACCGCCTCCACCATTTTTGGCAACAATCTTATTGTTCCAAAGTTTAGGTGGAATAGCTGAAGTTGCCCATTACACAAATCATGGAACATGGGTAATAGGCCACCCTTAATAATATGCCAGCACTTCTTATAAAACTTTGTTGGGAAACCAATATTCTCAAAAGTGATGCATGTAAAGTCCATCAATATAAATCCAGCCAAATGAAAACTTACAAAAGCTGCAACCACATAAATCCAACAGAATGAAAACGTACAAAATGTAAAGCACCACTCCTCTCTTTAGTTTGTGGACCTGGTGGAAACAATTAGCCAGCATTATTCGTTGATGGTGAATGCAGCTTTGTGGCCACCAAAGCTGTGGCCACCAAAGCACCGACCTTTGTCAAAGCAGAAAGCAATCCATTCGACTTACGCAATGAATCTATGCTTTGTTCCTACTCAGTTTTTTCTTGCACATGCTTTCGTCCCCACATGGATGCGTTCGTCGTGACAGTAACTGAAGCGAACGTGATGTTCTGCATTATGGTGGGTCCCACATGCAAGCCTCTAATATGATGTGGTAGTGATGCTGATGTGGATGGGCTGCATGTCAAGATAAATAAGATAATGGGGGATGAACTATTTAGGTATTATAGATAAGATATAAACACAATAGCATTGAACTTGTTAGTCTAGAGAACCAACATATGGTTGGATGGACTGTAAAAAAACATATGGTTGGATGGTTTGATGGTTTAGGAGGTTTGTAGTACCTACCCACAGCCCACCCTCGATTAAACTACAGATTTGACGCTAGCTTCGGTGTCCCATAAAGACGGAATACTCTATGTAGGAGAAGATACTCACTGATAGGGCATCTATGATGACTTCGTCAATCTCAAGATCCATTGGCTCAGTCTTTCGGAGGTGCCCATAGGGTAAAGTGTACATGCATGGGTTCATGGGTGAGTGTATGCAGAATATTGCATTTTGTGTGAAGAAATGAATTTCACCGAAATTCTTCCATTTCATTTGGGCCCGGTATTAATGTAGGCCGGTCAAAAAAATTGGCCATATTTGAACTTTGAGCTCTGCCCAAGGTATAAAACAGCCCATACACACCTCCATCAATATAAAAACCGTCACCGAGCCCCCTAACCCTAAATTACATTTTTTTCCATGTCTTCACTCCTCTTTCTCCCCGCGACAGCTGTTGAAAGCAACGTCTCCGTCCAGTCTCCTCCACCAGTGTTGCACCTGTGCCAGGCTCCCCCTTTCTTGTCTTCGCTATGGATGGTGAACGTCATGGCAGGGGTTGCGCCGATGCTCGGGGCGGCCCTGTAGACGGCGGCAACAACGTGCAACGTGGCCCCGTAGGCAGAGGTTGTGGGTCATGGTTTCCTTGGTGCATTTTTGTTCTGGTTTATTTCAATGAAACTGTGAAATATTAGTAAAATTCTGTATCAAATTTCAAATTTTGGTTTGCCATTTTCATCTGAAATTTTCCGATAAAAATCGGAAAACCCAAATTTCGCCCATTTCGCTTAGGCCCGACAAATTTTGCAAAATGGAATCCAAAACCTTGAGTGTATGTACATGTTTGTGAGCGTCTACGTTTCAAAAGAAAAAAGGAAAATTTTCCTTCCATGTTTGAGCGTCTACGAGTGCATGTACATGTTTGTGAGCTAATCCGATAAGAAATTAATTTGTTAGTCAAACACAAATTAAATGAAGGAAGAAAAATATATACCAATATTTTCGAAATTGATGCATGTAAAATCCATCAATCAATATAAATCCAGCCAAATGAAAACGTACAAAAGCTGCATCCATGCAATTATGTAAAAGCACTTTAGTTGGTGGACCTGACGATAACAGCTAGAGGCAGCATTATTCGTTGATGGTGAATGCAGCTTTGTGTCCACCAAAGCACCAACCTTTGTCAAAGCTTACGCAATGCATATATGCTTTCTTCCTAGTCTGTTTTTTCTTGCAGTTGCTTTCGTCCTCGTAAACCCATTTCCAGTGCTGAACCACGCAACACACTGTAGAGTGTAGAGAGAGGTTCCGGGAGCACGAACAAACCATGGCGGAGTTCGCGCTTGGGCTGACCAAGACGGCGGTGGAGGGGACCTTGAGCAGGGTCAAGTCGGCGATAGAGGAAGAGGGGAGGCTCAAGGAGACGGTGCAGCACGACCTGGTGTTCATCACCACCGAGTTCCAGATGATGCAGTCCTTCCTCAACGTCGCCAACAAGGAGCGCGCCGGCAACCAGGTGGTGCGGACCTGGGTGAGGCAGCTTCGCGACCTGGCCTTCGACGTCGAGGACTGCGTCGAGTTCGTTGTCCATCTGGACAACAAGCCGGCATGGTGGTGGCGCGTCGTGCCGTCCTGTATGGCGCCGGCGCGGCACCGGCGCCTGGACGAGGCCGCCGCCGAGATAAAGCTGCTCAAGGCCAGGGTCGAGGAAGTTAGCCAGAGGAACACACGCTACAACCTCATCAGCGACTCTGGCTCCCACACCAAGGCCGTCTCGTCGGCGGAGCAGCCGGCCCCGGCCACCGCCAACCCATCAGCGTCTGTCTTCCCCCTCCTGCGGGAAGTGTGGGATGCTGCTGGGAGGATGAGCCAAATTGACGACCTCCAAGAATTGATCACTCGTAAAAGCAGTGAACTTAAGGTGATCTCCTTATGGGGAAGTACAGGCGGTGATCTTGGAGCCACCTTCATCTTCAGGGAGGCGTATTACGACAAACAAATCCGCCAGAAATTCAACAGCCGAGTCTGGATAAAGCTGGTGCATCCCTTTAACCGGGACGAGTTTCTCAAGAGCTTGATGATTCAGTTATGCACAAGCTCTCGCCAAGCAACTGTTGGGATGGAGGATTTGGGAACCAGGATGAAAGCAGCAAGAGTGGTTACTGAAGAGGATCTGATTAAGGCCGAGCAACTCATGAAAGAGAACAGGTATCTTGTCGTCCTGGAAGACGTATCCACCGTGGCAGACTGGGATGCTATCAAAATCTACTTTCCTGACTGTAAGAATGGCAGCCGGATTGTCCTGTCTACGCAGGACTTAGGCGTTGCACTCATGTGCACTGGGGATCCATACCGAGTATCGGAGCTCCGGCACTTCTCTCACGGTCAAGCTATTTGTGCCTTCTTCAAGACGGTAAGCCCGTAAACATACAACTATATCGACTACTTCCACCAACTTGAATTAAGCTAGCACATAAATATACTCGAATTCTTAAACGCGGACGTGTACATCATACTTTAACCATTTTTTCGTAATCATTCCTGCATTTTTATATAGCATTCTATTGCTTGTCCATTGAGATACATATATAGGTGGATTGTACCAAATATCGGAATATCTTTTTGTTGTTATTGCTTAGTCAAAGGTACATTTACAAGCAGCATCCAAATATCTAAAGATATGATATATCCAGCGATCTGCTGACCTTTTTCTGAAAAGTAGGTGATACCGATCTGCTACCTATCACATTTATTTAGTACCCTCGTCACTGGTCGAGGATTTATGTAATTAGTCTCACCATGGAGATTGGTTTGGTAGAACCAGCATAGCGGCTGACTTGCATCTCTTTCCCAATCGTTATGGTTTTCCTTTTTTTAATTTTCGTTTCTTACTTGTAGGTCTCCTCCAGTCGTCGTCGTGATATGAGTGAACTTAGACGGCTGATAAGACGAGGCGGTGTGATCTCTGTGCATGGTCGCACGCGGAGCAAGTTAGAACTTGTTAAAGAGTTGATCCACCGCATAAGAAATATTGATGAGGAACAGTACTTTAACTGCCAGTTTGGAAAGTATAGATGGGTCAATGTTTCTAATGGACTGAATAGGGTGGACTTTCTTCGACGCTTACATTTGGATTTGGATGATGACGATGATGATGATGATGATGATGATGATGATGTCTCGGCCGATAATGATTCAGATGGTGCACGAGGCAACGAAGTTGGCCAGGATGACTCACGTGGTCTTCAAGCCAACGAAGTTGCAGCGGTTGACCTAGACTTAATTGAAGGTTGTTGTAAGACTTTGCATGAAGAGGATTGCCTTGTTGTCATTGATGGTCTGCAGTCTACAGAAGACTGGAACTGGATCAAAGATACCTTCTTATCGCAGCCTATTAAAGGTTGTGTTGTTGTCATTACAAATGAAGAACACGTGGCCAAGCATTGTGTAGAAGATGAAGAATATCGAGCCATCAATTGTGAATATCTGGAGCCCAAGGTATGTTTACTCGTGATCCTTTCTTTATTCTCTTGTTGAACTTACATGAGTAAAAATTCAACCTGCAATCTCATCTCTCCATGTTTACTCGATTAATTGTTTTGTATTCCCCATGTATACTCTCTTTGTTGCAATCTACAAATTTCTAGGGAAAGAAATGAATTCTCTAATTTAGTATTTTAATTACAATCCCTATACCCTGCAGGGTCGCAGAATGGAAGAGGCACATGAGTGGACCAACAAGTTCCAACTTTTTGGGCATGACGCTGAGGAGGAACTTCCATCAAATAGGGTGACTGCGGTATGGGGGATTGCTGGTATTGGGAAATCAGATTTCGTTAGAAACACTTACTACAACCGCATACTTGGTATCTTCGGATTCTCATATGTCGGAAGCATCTTTAGCTACTATAGCTGGGTCGAGGTGCCCCATCCCTTCAATTTGATAGAATTCTCTCGGCGCCTGCTTCTAGACTTCCATTCTGATGATATTCAAGCCAAGGAAGCGGCATCGATTAGTATAATAGAAGGCCAGGACCCAATTCAAGGGTGTCGTGATATCATGAGTAGATATTCCTACTTAGTTGTTTTTGATGGCCTGCGGTCCAAGGATGAATGGGACTTGATAAAATCCACCTTCTTATCTGAGTTACCTTGGCATTCTGCACTAAGCAATATTGTTGTCATTACAAATAAAGCAATTGTGGCCAGATATTGTGTAGATAATAAGGATGAATGCGTGGTCAATGTCAAAGGTCTAGAGGCTGGTGAGGCCCTTCGTCTGTTCAAAAAGGTATGTTTACTCTCAACCTTTGGCATGGTATTCTTTGATTGAAGCCATAACAATATTCCATCTACTCCATATCAACGTCATCACAACAGTGCTAGACATTTTAATTACATATGTGAAACTAGAAATGTGAGTACACGCATAACAACGAACTAGCACACCTAGGAAATTTGCATGAAAAATAAACATATGACTACAACATTAGTGTTGTTGCCAGCCATGGAGTTGAAGAACGGTGCTGTCAAAGTAGTCAAAGCTATCCTGGAGTCATCTTCCACCGCATGCGCACGTTCTAGGATCCGCCGTCCCATCTTTCATCGTCACATCTTTACGAGGAATCATTGCATAATCTTGTCAGGCCCATCTGCTGTCGACATGACACTACGCCCGACAATGCCACCAGCCTGCGCGCGTCCATCAAACAGTGTCCAACGCTAAGACTTCAGTGCTCCATGCTGCCAAGACCCATCGTCCTCAATGCAGTAGATGTAACACCGCTCCACATGCTGACCCCTCCAGTGAATCTCTGCTCCAAAACAATGCCCCTAGAAGAAGAACGGCACCACAATCTCCGTTATCATGCCTCCAGCAGTACCCTGGCCTTATCAGTTCTAGGCTTGATTGATACGGAGTAAACGAAGTGCCAGAATCGATCCATACTCAAAGGCAAATGACGAGCCTTGTTCTTTCTTTATTTCTCAATATAGGTGTTCAATTACAGGGGGTGCTTATATTGGGCTAGAGCACCTAACCTGACAGACTAGAATATGTTTACGTATACTACATGAACATGTACACCTAAGACGTGTTTAACTCCAACAAAGTACACCATCGCAAATCTTCTTGATGGCCCATTCCACAAACAAATGTCATCCGTGACTCCAGGGCCTTTGTGAGTTCAGATTTTTTAGAGGAAAACACCCCCTCGCGTCGCTCCCGCCCTGGGCGACTCGGTGGCTCTCCAACCCTAGGCGCCGCCGCCGCCCTCTCCTCCTCCCCTCCTCGCGCCGCCGCCAGGTGACGTCACCGGGTGAAACCCGCATGGCAGATGGCGGCGGCAGGGGGACTCCCTCTCCCGGCTCCCCTTCCATTGCGGGCGGCAGATCTAGGCGGATGGCGGCGGTGTCCTGCGGCGCTCACAGTCGGGCGCGAGGCAACAGGCTTCAGCGAGTGGTGGCGGGGAGCGGGGCGCGCGGCAGTGTCCCTCGACAGGCGGTGGCGGGCGTTGTGCTCGCGGCAGCGCTCCGGCGTGTGCAGGTGGGTGGCCCCTGTGCGCGGTCGGCAGCTCCCTCTCTGACCCGAACGACGCGGGGGTGGCGGCGGCCTGGCGTGGCCGACGATCTGGACGCGGTGGTGCCGGCGGCTCGCTGGTCTGTCGGAGCTCCAGGGGCATCATCGTCTCCGACTCGATCTGCTCCGGTTCGTGCTAACTCCGGTATAGGGAGACTGCCGTCATCTCCCGGTGCTGGCTGCATGGATCTAGCGGCGACGGCTGGATCCTTTTGGTCTAGTCTTCGACAGAGAAGGTGGCGGTCCGTGCATAAGAAGCGGATGGAGTTCTTCGAACAGATCTGTGTGAAAACCTGCTCTTCGCTAGATGCCAAAGCCGGCGGTGGTGACGCTCTACGGTGTCGTTCCCTTCTTGAAGGCATCACCATAGAGAAGTTCTAGACTATTATCTACTACCTCCGGGGGAACCCTAGATCGATAGATCAGAAGACGACGGCGCAATTGCGTCGTTTTTCCCTTGGGGGCGTCTTTCTTGGAGGTGTACGCAGGCTCGAGGGACAAGTGGACGACGTCTTTGGTGGAGCGGGGCTTCATCATACACATTGATGGTGACAGATCTCGATGGCATGGCACCCTGGAGATTGGGCGTCTGATGTGTGATGATGGACTCGCGAAGGAGGGTGACGCTGTCTGGCGTCGTGGTGGCGTCGACGGCAGCTAGACTGGGCAAGGTTGATGCAGCAATACAGCTCTGAAGATGGATTGGTGGCAAGTGGCGGCGGTGGCCTCAGAGTGTGCGCCGGACCGGTGGGTGCCCCATACCCGGCAGGCGTCCCTGGTTGGGGCCTCAGGTCTTAGATGTTAGGTTTGGCTGCGAGGTTTGTTTGGTATTAGGCACGGACTATCAGCATCCCTTCATCAACTGGATAGGGGTTGCGATATATGTTGTCTAGACGGTGGCTTTAGGCTTACAGTTGTATTACTTTGTAAGGTCTTGTGTGAATAATTTATAAAGTGACTGCATGCATCGTACAGATGCAGAGGCTGGGGGTCTTCCTCCTTTTCTAAAAAAAATCCGTGACTCCAGCTACGGTCTCCTTGTCCCATCTCATGCAAATTTTCTATGTTCTAGTTTTGTTGATATATAGACCCTATGGGCGGAAAACCCAAGTATTCTACACCATGATCCCTCCCAAGCCCGCAAGGTTTTTCTTTTTCAGAAAGGGTGTTTCTTATTAATTCATAATGAAGCATCAAGAAATACAAAATACCATCAGCATACACCCGGCCTCTGTTCGTGAGGTTTTTCTTTGTTCGAAGAACGAAGGAATCCATGTACTCACCTAGCATGGACGTAATGTCTGATGGTTCTTGCTATGTCTAGTCAATTTTCATCTTAGCTATGAGTACTTCTTGTTAATTACAAGGCAAGTTTTAACATGCTCCTTCTTACCCCCTCTTTTTACATGTGGAGTAAGAAGGTAAGAGTTAATCAAACCACTAATTTATGAGATCAACGGGTCAGATCTATTGTATACTCTTACCTCTCCTGTGAAAACAAGAGGTAATAGGGAGCATGTTAAAATATGTTTACATGCCTGCTTTGACAATTTAGGGCCTCTATGATTCATGGATTCCAATAAAACATGAATAGGAAAAACACATGATTGCAATATCATGCTTATTTTGGTCCTACAGAATTTTGTTTGCACCGAAGTTTGTTTGATTGCACCACATAAAACAAATGATATTTCTTCAAACTTAATTGGTTATCTATTGCCTATTTGACAATTAAACCTCAAATTTTAATTTGGTGATGAATATAGCTTAAATTGGAAAAGTTAAATTTATACGTACCATCAATTCCAAAGTGAATTTGTATATATTTCAGAGTCTGATTTTATATTTTAATTTTAGGTACTTGGTCCCGACAAGATATTGACTCCCAAGGAGATGGAACTTTCAAAACATATCTTGGCCAAGTGTGGCGGACTTCCCAAAGTGGTAGTTGCAATAGGCAAGTATTGCCGTCGTCGCAATAGCGCAGAGGATATAAAGGAAAACTTTATGAACATGTTGGAAAACGATGCCGAATTTGACTGCTTAAGGGCTCTATTTTCTTGGATGCACTCCTATTTTGAAGACTGCAACGATTCACTCAAGCCATGTATCTTCTATTTGCCAATATTCCCTACAAACCACAACATTAGGCGGAGGCGTTTATTGAGGCGGTGGACCGCAGAGGGTTATTCCAGGGACACATCTAGTGGTACTGCAGAGGAGAATGGAGAAAGGTTGTTCTCTGAACTTGTCGACTTGAGCATAATCCAACAACCATCAAGTAAGTCCATGTGTCGAGTCAATGGTTTCTTCCATGAATACGTTATCTCACGGCCAATGGAGGATAATCTTGTCTTTGCACTGGAGGGGCATTGTAGTCTGAACTCGCAACTTGTAGGAAAGCACCTCACCATAAGAAAAAGCTGGGATAGGGACATCAATGTGTTTGAGAACATTGATTTCTCATCACTAAGGTCTTTGACGGTGTTTGGGGAATGGAAGCCATTCTTCGTATCTACCAATAATAATATGAGACTTCTTCGGGTACTGGATCTAGAGGACACGACAAATGTAACGGATGATGACCTTGAGCAGATCGGGAAGCTATTGCCTCGCCTCAAGTTCCTCTCCTTACGTGGACGCAAAGGGATTACCCGTTTGCCAAATTCATTAGATGACCTGAGGCAACTTCAAACTTTGGATGCCCGACACACCTCCATAGCCATACTCCCACAAGGTATCATCAAGTTGCAAAAGTTGCAATACATACGTGCCGGCACAAGTAAGCAACCATGGAATGAAGGTGGTAGAGTCATAAGCCTAACAGCACCAGATTATGACGGAACATTGACACCAGCACAAGATGATGATGGCACTCCCCCAAGCCAACACCCAACAGCAACAGCGGCACCACCACCACCACCACCACCACCACCAACAGAAATAGAAGAAGGTGTTGGCAGCAACACAAGCCAGCCAGCATCACCATGTGTGGTCAGGACATCAATAGCGTCAAGGCACATGCCACATACTTTGTTATCTAGCTGGTTTTCCAAGCTGTGCTACACAGCACCACGACTTAATAGTCTCGGCGTTGAGGTTCCTGCAGGAATCGGGACATTGACGGCCTTACATACTCTTGGTGTTGTTAACTTCAGTGGTGTAGGTGAGAAGGCCATCGTGATGGAGCTTAAGAATCTTTCCTGACTGCGCAGGCTTGGTGTGTGCGGTATCAACCAGGGAAACTTGAAGGAGTTGTGTTCACCCATCTCTGGCCACGCCCATCTGGAGTCATTGTCTGTCCAAGTTGACAAGGATGAGGAGCAGGGTTTGTTCTGCTGTTTTGATGACACCATCTCCCAGCCACCCAAGAACCTAAAGACCCTTAAGTTGTATGGGTATGCACACATATTGCCAGGCAGCTGGATGAAGCATCTTCATAACCTCAAAAGGTTTGTTCTTGAGATGACCATATTCAGGCAAGAGGACCTACACGTCCTTGATGAACTGCCAAATAGTGAATCCCTAGGTCGTCTTTGTGTGAAGCTGGTTCAAGATGTTGAGCTTCATTTTACAACCCCAAAAAATCTTCCGTACAACGGCCTACATCCACATGTGCTCAAGATCGACTGTACCTCCAAAGTGCAGGTATCTTTTTTGCCGCCAGCTCGGATGATGGGATATGTTGAGGTGCTTAAGGTTCACTGCTCTAGTGGGTCGTCTCTGCGGTTCTCTGGGCTAGAGCATCTAAAGAGTCTCAAGGAAGTGTGGCTCAAGGGTTCCTACGGAGACGAACTCAAGGAAGACTTGCAGCAGCAACTTTCCAATCTTAGGAAGAAACCTATATTGAAGCTGATGCAGTCTTGACTCCTGAACCGATCAGTGAAGAATATTAACGTATATATGTGTGTTTTGTAGTGTTTTAAATAGCGTGCTATGGCAAATAGCTGCAGACCTCCAAATAAGTTATAGCCGGCTATAGCGTGCTATTTGTAAATGAGACTATTTAGCGGCACCCTGATCAAAAGGCTATAGCGGGGCTATAGCCGACTATTTAAAACTATATTGTTTTGTGTACTGTATATAGTCTCTGTTGCTGAATGAGAACTTTTTTTTTTGCGAGAGGAATGAGAACTTATCTGGTTAGAAGAATGAGAAATTATCTGCGCTAAACAATCTTCTTACATTGCCGCTTGCATCTTATGTGAGGACAAAAAGATTCAACAAAGGCATGCTGACTGATTCTGGAGGAAGCCAAAGCGAGCCCTCTTCCCATCAGTAAGCAGCATCCACATTCAACCGAAGATTGTTTTGTAACCATGTTGACACCCATATATGTGCAAGTTTTGTAACTAACTTGTGCTGAATGCGGGATGTGTACATCCATGTTGCCATGGTCACTTGCCTATCAACTTATTATCAGTAATAGGAAGGTGGAATGCTAACCCTCCGTTGGTATTGCAACAATTGTTGGCCAAAACATGAAATCATGAACAAGCAACTCCCTGAGAAGTAATCTGGGTATTTTGCTAGTTGAGTTTTCTTACGGTGTGGATACTGGATACTCGTCGGAAAAAAACTCTGTCGAAGGCAGCTTAGGTTAACAAACTAAGTGTCATCACACAAGAGAACATTCGCCGGCCGGCTCTCTGAACAATTTCAGTTTTCATCAACAGTTGTCATAAAGCAGTTGCGGAAACCAATTCACATGTATCCTGTGTGTGGTGTTGGCTTTGGTCGCTTGAGCGGCAACGTCATGGACCAGTCTGGTTTGCTGCCTCGGGACCAGCATGGAAGTCAGAGCGGCGGCTTTGGATATCTCTTGTGTGAGGGTGTTAAGCTATCGACAAGGCTGGTGTGTGACATCCGGGTCGGTGTGGACGTCGAAGCGGTGGCTTCGGGATCCGTTGTAGGGTGGTAGGTTGTCGTCCCTTATTACTTAGAGCATCTACAGCCTAGTGTCTCAAACCCGCTTCAAACGCCCGGACGGACAACACTGTTAGTAACTGATCAGAAAACTCCGATTCATACGGGCACCTCAAACGCACGGACTAACCGATTGACTGTGTCCTAGATTAGGGGGTCCGAGCTGAGCTGGCCTAGTCCGTGGGCCGAACTAACGGCCCATCAAGAAGGAAGCAATCTAGGGCCCTCAACCCATGGTGTAAGCATGTCGCACTTCACCAAAGACCTAACGTGTATTTCAAGCATGGTTATAGATTCGACATGTAATTCTTAGATGTCAGCCGATCATACGTAACTCTAGATACCCCCGGTGTCTATATAAGCCGACGGGTTTAGCCCCTAGAGGGGAGATAGACATTAATCATTATCATACCTAGGGTTTAGACCACAATTTACAATATCGAGATAGATCGACTATGTACTTTAATACACCTATAATATAAGTAAGAGCAGGACGTAGGGTTTTACCTCCTTAAAGAGAGCCCAGACCTATGTAAAAGCAATATGTCTCATGTCTCTCGTTACCCGTCGATCTGGTCTAACATCTCGGGCCCCCCTACCCGAGGTCCACCAGTTTTGACACTGACACCGACACACCTCATATACAACCCAAATATAGGGCGGATATCGGCCTGTCCGTCACGTCAGACCGACGGCCCGGTCCCACACGAAATCGCTTCGAAACCCAACAGTATGATGGGTGTCTGGGTGTCTGCTTCATCACCGTGTGGTGGCGTTCCGATGGGCCACGTAGTGCCCTAGCCCTGCTATTTAAGCCGACCGTCGGCACCCAAACCATGTCCATTTGCATCCGTCTCCTCCCGTCAATCGCCGTCGCCACTTTCGCTCGCCGTCCTCCACGTTTCGTTAGTAAACATGCGCCCACACCGTCGGGCAATGTATCTTACGTCGGAGTGTCGGCTGCAGCTCCTTGAGCAGATCCTGGCAAGGCATGAAGCTCGGATCGCCGTGGAGCTACCAGCGGATCCACCACATCCGGAGAAGGACTAGGAGGAGGAGGAGGAGCTGGAGGAGGAGGAGGAGGAGGAGGAGGAGAAGGTGAAGGATGCTGGGGTTGCGGATCTACAGGTTGCCGATCCCGCCGGTCGCAATCGAGGATGGAGGCCAAGTGTCGTCCTTTGCAGAAGGCGGAGGTGAAGGACGCCGCAGACATCTACGAGATGCTCGTGCATGTGGATAAGGAGGAAGCGGAGCCCTCCGACGGACCCAACTACCGGGCACCCGATACGGATGTCGTGGACATCTTAGACGATGACGAAGCGTAGTTTAGACTAATATGTAGGTTTTCTTTTACATGATTTGTATGAATTTAGGGGATGACATACGAGGTACTTGGATGCAAAACCAAATATGAGACATGACCGGGCAATGCCCGCGGATGCGCTCATCCACCGCGGACATTTGAAGGACCGGATTTGATGTCCACGACCGTCGATGCTCTTAGGTGACGGTGTCGTCGGCTCATTTTGTGTGCAATCTTGATGCTGGCGGGTGCGCTTGTCGCAAATGTATCGGCTTTTGGCCAATTTCCTTCTAAATTGCTCAATTCTTTTTTCCTTAAAAAGACAGAGCCACCCTCTGTTGCTTGAAGGAGGGGATAAAACAATGCAAAGACTTGTCTCGTGGTTAAGAATATTCCCTACTTAATACACCCTCTGTTTTTAAATATGAGTTTCAAAGATTTTATTACAGACTACGTACGGATCAAAATGAATGAATTTATACTGATCAAATTTTTAGAAAGTCTATATGAATCTGTATGTACTCCGTAGTGATTTTTTATATTTAGGAACTACGATTCGTAGTAGTTGCTGCAGCTCTAATTTTCTAATTAGGAAAGGCACGGATCAACCAAATTATGAAAGATAAGGCAAGGGCTAACCCACGAGAGGATGAGGAAACGAGACTAGCCTAACCTGTTCTTCGTTGCTCGCTGCCGCTCAAGCTGATGCGATGACGCAACGATCTCGCTCGCCCCGGGGAGGAGGGTGTGGAGCTTGTGCTTCAGGTGCTTGCGGGCGAGCACCATGGCTGCTGCTTATTGTGCGTCGCGGAGGAGGAGGAGGCGGCGGCTGTGAGGTTTTAGTTGCGCTCGAGTGAAAGCGGCGATTGCTGCCCCATGTTGAGCGCGTGGACGCAGCTGGGCTCGGCGGCCAACAGCACGAGCGCCACGGCGTTCCTTCCGTAATGCACCGCCTCGTGCAGCGGCGTGTCGCCGGCCTTGTTGGCCATCAACAGAGGCCCAACTCCCTGCACGCTCATAGGGGAGTGCTCCGTAGGCCATGCGCTGGCGCGGCTGATAAGTAGCTCCGCCACGTCCACCTTCCCCGTCCTGGCCGCCAGGTGCAGCGGCGTGTCGCGGTCGGCGTTCCTTGTGACGAGCAGCTTGTAGTCCACACCGAGGGCCTCCTCCGCCAAGCCGGCATGGCCAAGCTCGGTGCAACCAACCATGGAAAATATCCCCACCTAAATATGGGTTGATTTGCGGATAACACGAAATCACACTGTGAAAAACCCACCAAATAACCGCATTATAAAGAAACATTAAACACACTCCACCGGTTTCGAAATATAAGGCTTATTAGTTTTTTTAGAAAGTAAAATTTCTGTAATTTTGACCAAGTTCGGAATCAAAAATATTGACACCCACAATATTGAACAAAAAATATGAAAATTCATTTCATGATGAATGTAATAACACTCATTGGATATGTTTATCAGTAAATCTGATCAAACTTAAAGAGGTTTGACTTTTCAAAAAAGTAACACACCATGTATTTTGAAATGGAGTGAGTAAAGAAAATTTAAGAATCCCAACAAATTCAACGGCGTAGCAAAGCGCGCAAAACCCTTCTTGTGTAATGTAAGTTGCCTAAAATTTTAATTTGGGTCCGTCGATTCTGTGTGCCGTTGTTCTTCTTTGCGATACGTGTTGCTATTTTTTTTTCTGGTTTGTTCTGTGCTGAATTGACTGACCACATATTTGGGTCAGTTCATTTTGTATGTCGTTCATCTTGCTTTGCAATTCGTGCTGCTATATTTTTTTCCTGGTTTGTTGTGTTAGTTGTTTGGGTGGTGGTAAATTGACTGGCCACACATTTCGACCAGTCGATTCCTTAAAGGGCCGAAGCCCATTACTAGGAGCGATCAAACCTTCCGACTTCTCCCATCCTTTTTCCTGTTTTTATCTACTTTCACTTTTATTTTTATTAGTTAGTTTTTAGTTTTCTTTTGTAGGTATTTTTGAAATATTATGTGGGTGTAAATATATACACACAAATACTATACAATATGTGCAAAATATGGCACTATTGTATGATTAATATTTGCATATTAAAAAAAGTGCAATTTGATTGTAAAGTGGTGGGCAAGTTTTCTTTCATTTTCTTTCTTTTCGGAGGGTAATACCAAATAGATACAATGTGAGGTAATATTTGCATACACCTCAGCCGCCGGGTGGTGGATTTGTTTCGCGGCCACCATCTGTTCCGTCGGGCCATATAAGATATACTTTATATAGTATACAATATGTGGTCTTGTTGGGTGGAATACCCACAAATAAGTCTTTTATAACCGACTACTAGACCCAAAAAAAGCCGAAGTAGAACGCATAAAAATAGAAAAATAGATAGACGAAAAAAAAAGATAGATCACCGACGTCGCCGCCCCATATTGGGACGGCCGTGAGAGGCGGTGGACCGACGATGGCAGGAGGCGGCCGACCTTGGAAGGCGCTGGCGCCCAAGTGAGACCACGTCGACACTGCCGATGTCAGTGAGGCGGACCCTTCGCAACCGACGATGAGCCGGCATGCCCACCGGCGGGAACTCGGACAACGACCACAGCGACGGAGGAACGCTGCGAGCCGCTAGTGCCCGCGCATACGAGGCAGCAGCCGAGGTGCGGTGGAGCCAACAGCAGATGCTCATCTCTTCCGGAATTGGCCGAGGTGATCTCCATCCGGCCACCTTGCAGTCGATGCGGCTCGAGTCGTATCCACGGCCGCCGTCGACGAACTACTTGATGAGCCGGGCCTGGAAGCAGGTGAGCTTCTGCCCGTGAAACTGCACGACCACCCTCCTCAGCGAACGCCGGAGGCATTCCAGAGCCTTGGTGTCACGTACCACGGGCACGGCGTCGGAGAAAATCTTCCAAACGTTTGGGGATTGGTTCCGCCGAGGTATTCCCGGGAGCTCAACTTGAGCCGGAGCTCGCGGACCGCCGGGCAGCCGCGCAGCAGGTTAAACAGCGCGGTGGCCGCGGCCGCGCGGTCATCCAGACACCATCCGCACAGCTCTTCGATCTCGAGGCGCTCGAGGTTGGGGAAGACGGGCAAGTCGGCGGTGGCGAGGTCGGCCATGGAGTATGCCGTGAGCTTGAGAACCCTGGCGTGGCGCGTGGCGGCGAGCATGGAGCGACGCAGCGGCTTGGCCGCGGTGGAGTGAAACTCCAGATGGACCTGCTCCAGGTGCGCCGTGTGGGTCTTGAAGCAGAAGGTGGTGCCATCGACGGTATTTATTTCATCAAAGGTCCGTATTAGCCAAGATGGCGACCAACAGAGAGGCTAAGTGCATGTCCAGCAAAGTTATGTGCCTCAATATTTGAGGCCCTTTCTTCAAACAGGAATTAAAGAGTAATTCTGAAACTCTGAAGACATGATCTGAATTTCTCATATGATGTGTTCATGGTTGCCTCCGTTTCCTTCCTTGATGTTTGCAATGATTTCTTTGCAGTCCGAGCCGACACCAATTTGTGTCTCCATTAATCGTTTGCCAGGGCTAAAACTTTCCTCCAAGCTAGAGCTTGGAGAGTAGCTCGGTCAGTTATGCCTCCAAATACACCGGCGGATGACCCCATGTGTCAACCCTCGCTATTTCTATAGATCACACCGATCGCGACAATATAAGAAGCTTTTGAAACCGCGGTACGGCACCATCAACCTTCAACTTTGCCAAACCCACTGGTAAACACCGATGGCGGGCGGAGGGTTGTGTCGTGGTGGTTTGTTGAGCCCCCGCAGGTTTACAGGAGCTGATTTCATGTATGTATTGATCAAAAACCATGGATGCTGGCCGGACTTCAGAAAATTTGCTCATGTATGGCCTTCTGTCGTGCATGCCATATGGCCCATAAGGTAACCAGGACCCAAACAAAATTTGAAAATGGGAGAATCTCCATTACAGTGAAATCCATCGCTTTGCCTCTGATTTTGTCACTTCCGAGATAACATTCACGAGGTTTCCATCTTCTAGCGCCACAACACATAGTGAAGTTGCACATTCTAACAAAGTATGCTAGTTGTTGCACCTGGCGCTCATGCGCCGCACTGCCAGGACGGATCAACAACCAGCTTTCAAACACAACAAACACTAAGATTTTGTTTACATAAGTTGTTCTTGAGAGAAGCGGGATTCCAACCCTGCACGGGAGCGTTGATGGTTGTAGCTAATAACCACTAGGTCAAGCTCATTAGATTGACAACAATCAGGAAACAATGTTATGTGACCCTTCATCCTAATAAATCATTTTCTAGAAAGAAAAAATTCTAAAGAATCCTTAAAATATTGAGAAAACCACAAACTTGAAAAAATGTTCACAGAAAATGGAAAAAGTACATGGAAATGGAAAAGTTCGTGAATTTGTCAATGTTTTGTGGATTTAAAAAAGGTTCACAGAAAATCATGAATTGAAGAAAATATTAATGGATTTAAAAAATGTTCACAGTTTAGATTTTTTTGGGTATATTTAAGGAAATAAAAAAGAAAAGGACAATATAAAAAAATATTAACTGATGAAAAACAGCCAAAAATGAAAAAAAAACAACAAGAAGGACAAAGAATGAAACTAGGCACCGAGTGTGAGCTTCCCTATTGGTTACAGTGTCTGGAAGTACACCAAGAGGTTGATATGTCGAATCCCACTAACACAACTACTTTTTCAGGGTTTACAGAAAAAGAAAACGTAATCTGGGGTGTCGTGTGATGTGGCTTATGATGTGTTCATGGTTTCCTTCGTTTCCTTCCTTGATGTGTGCAATGGTTTCTTTGCAGTCCGAGCCGACACCAATCTGTGTTTCCATTAAATCATTTTTCAAGGCTAAAACTCCCCTACAAGCAAGAGCTTCGAGAGTAGCCGGGCCAGTTATGCCTGCAAATACCCCTCATATGTGAACCCTTGCTATTTCTACAAATCAAAACAATCGCACCAATATTCGCAGCTTTTGAAACCGCCCCATCAACCTTTATCTTTTCAAACCCCGTTGGAGGAGGGATCCAGCGCGCACAGGGCTGTGTCATGGTTATTTGTGCAGCCGCCGCAGGTTTACACGAGCTGATCTCATGTACGTATAGATCAACCAAACCATGGGTGCTGGCCGGTTTTAAGAAAATTTGCTCGTGTATCACCTCCTGTCGTGCACGCCATGTCGCCTCCTGTCGTGTAAGAATTCTTGAAAATAGAGAAAACAACCACGAACATGAAAAAAGGCTAAAGGAAATAGGAAAAAGTACACAGAAATGAAAAAGTTCATGAATTTGAAAAAATGTTCGCGGATTATATAAAAAGTTCATCAATCACGGACCTTGAATTTGAAATAAATTCATCGCTTTTCAAAACAATTCATCGATTTCAAAAACAATTTTGTTGAATTTCAAAAAAGATCATCGATTTTGGAAAAGAATTATGGATTTTTGAAAAAGGTATACGAATTTGCAAAAAGGTCATCGATTTAAACAAAAAGTTTGATGATGTGTAATCAATTTGAAAAAATTATTCATTGATTTGTTTAATAACTTCACAAATCTGAATTATGTAGAGATATTCACGAATTAAAAAAATATTATCGATTTTTAAAACAACTTCAGGAATTTAAATAAGTTCACCATTTTTTTGAAAAAAGATAATCGATGTTGACAATAAATTTCACAAAATTAAAAAAGCTCATTGATTTCAAAAAATGATAGAAAAGTTCACATGTTTTAGAAAAATTCCCAAATCAAACAAAAATATTCATTGATTTAAAAAAATGTTCACGTGTTTAGAAAAAAAACTGTGAATTTAAGAAAATATAGAGAAAAAGACAGAATGAAAAACATGAACTGAAGAAAAGGGCCAAAAATAGAGAAAATAACAAGAAGGAAAAATAATGAAACTAGGCACATAATGTGAGCTTCCCCTGGTGGATACAGCGTGCAGAAGTAGAGAACCAAGAGGTTGATATTTTGAATCCAATCACACATGAAGGTTAAAATGAAAAAAGGAAAGTAGAATATTTATTTTCTTTCTTTTAACCTCCAAACGGGCTGACATGACATGCACTTCGACCTTTCCTCCCTTGAGGTCTACGATACGGATAGCGGCTACAGCGAACGGTTCCGGCCAAGGGGACATCAGAGCGTATAATGAATCAGAGGTGCACACACTTCCTGTTCTGCCAACGTGCAGGGCGGTCGTCGGCTATCTGTGCAGTCAAGGCGGACGACGATTGTGTGAAACCATAGCAGATGGCGCCAGCGGTCCGAGACAGCAGTGGTGCCGGCGGCGTCCTTGGACGGAGCAAACGAAAGTATGTGGTTATAGAGTTGGTCCGACAGCGCAACGACAATGCATGCATCAGACCCTTGTGATTATTTTAGGGCACCTTTTTAGAGAAGAGTATATCAATAATCCTACATCTACGTAGAGACTACAGATACAGACATATAGACTATTTATTGCATTAAGTGATTTCATTCACAAGGATCTGTGCTGGGATTGAATCTTGGTCTTTAGGCTTCTTAGCCGCTCAGCTAACCACTCCACCCACGTTAGTACTAGGATCTAGATCTACTAGCGCGCATTTGGTTGCCCGCATACGGGCCAACCAGGCCTGCACGTGATGGATTCAGACTGTTTTGTTTGCCTACATTCACTGTTGTGCCTGCAGAGCACGGACTTTGAAGCACCCCAGGCCAGGCCCGCAAGCCATGCTGAGATCATCAGTTTCTCCAGCGCCTGGCTCGTGCGAGGAAGAGGAGTAGAACACGGAGCTGAGCTCGTGCGTCTAGGGAGATGGTGCGAGCTCGCACGCGTCTTCGAAAAATCAGTCGCCCTATTTAGCCACCCTCCTCTCACTGCCCAAAGCCCTGCTGCCCTTCTCCCATCGCCATTCGATCTTTCCCACTGACCCGCATCGGCATCGATGACGAGTTAAGCAGAGCTCCTTCACCGGCTGGCAGTCCACGGCGGCAACGACTCCACTCCTCAGCTTCGTCGACCCCCCCCCCCCCCCGCATCACAGAGCTGCAGCCATGACCTCTGTGAGTTGAATCGGCTCTTTTCGCAATTCTCACTGTTCATTGTAATAAGATCTTAGAGGTTAGATGTGTAAGCATGTGCTAGGATGTGATCTGGTAGCATGTGGTAGGATGTGCAAGCATGTGGTAGGATGTGGTCATAGGGTTGGATGTGCAAGCATGTTGTAGGATGTGATCTGTTAGCAGATGCTAGATTTTCATATTGTGGTCGGCATTTGTGCTGGATCTGTGTAACCAGAGTAGTATGCTGGTGATGAACACCATGGATGAATAGTATGGATACTGGTAGCTAGAGTAGTTTGATAGTGCTACATCTGATAGCTAGTTCTCATGTTGAGATAGCTAGATGTTGTGGTATTGTTTGTGCTATGCTTCCTGTGTATGCGTGATACGATTGTAGGACATGACCACGCAGACGTGAGATATTAGTCAGGCCCTTGTCCTCTAGGAGAGCCAATTCGCGACTTCCTATGTCGAGGACTTGCAACCCCTTCCTCGATCAGAACATGCCTCTTGATTCAGACATGTTCGGGGTGTCACCTGGTGCGTCCATCTTTGTGACAGTTGTGCTTGTTGAGCCAACTGTCACTTCTGCTTCCACTACAACGAAGGACAAGAACGATGGTAGGGTGAAAAATATGAAGTGGTAGCCGTTCATGTCCACGTTCGTCTTGAACAAGATGTGCGAGCTCATCTGTACTGGGGTTAGGACTGACGAGGGATTCAAGGAGGTGCACTTGAACATCATCGCCAAGCAGGTGTTCCTGTTCTGTGGCTAGGAGATTAGCGCCACCCAGGTGTACAACCACCCGAGGAAGTGAAGAGCTAGATGGATCCAAGTGTCCAAAATCTGAGACCTTAGCGGCGCCTCGTGGGATCATAGCACTTTCTCTATCGTTCTGGAGGTAGAGCACTATACCGGCATGTCGTGGTTAGTTCATTGTCCCCTTGATTTGCACATTGTCAGCCATTGCCCTCTAGAACCTAACAACACATGTGATTCTATCTTAGGACCACTCCAAGGACGCCGAGTCCCTCAACACACCCATCTAGAACTACAACCAGATGCAGCACATCTTCTCCTTTAACTTGACAACCAACAAGCATGTGTTGGGCTCCGGTGAGCCTCTTGGTCTCTGGTGGCCTGGCAACCCACGAACATCCTAGGCACCCGGACATACAGGGAGTGCTTGATGGCCCTAAGAAGCCATTTGATCCTGTCCCCGTGCTCGATCGGAAAAGGAAGAGGGTCGTCCTGCTAGAGGAGGAGATCAGTGTCTTTAGCAGCATGACTGAGTCCGTGAAGGAGGTGGCAACCGACATTAGGGAGAGCAAGTCCCTTGACATCCACCTTGACATGTATAGCGCCATCATGGAGAAATGTGGCATCAGCGATGAGGCTTTCATGACAGCACTGAGCCACCTGTTGGACAATAAGGCCCAGGATGTTGGATTTATTGCCATGACAGATGCACACAGGGTGCTCTGACTCAGGAGCTGGCTGGGCAAGTACTAGTACTAGAGCTTTCTGCTGGTTACCACGTTCATGATCCTCGATGGCTATGGTGACGGCCATGACGATGACGACATATATTTTGTGTAGCTAGGGCTTGAAAACTGTTTGATGGTCTGTATATTTTGGTGAGGTGGTATATACTAATCCCTCATGATGATCGTGAGCTTGCGGTGGTAGGATGACACCCTCTTCTGGATGTGGTGGTAGGATGACACCAAGGTAGTGCTAGGTTTGAACTTGCTATGCCATATGATCATGCATGCTTACTACTTCTGCTACATTGCTTACTCCTTGATTTTTCTTTTGCTTCCTGCTTCAACTCCTGCTCTTGTGCACTGCTAGGACAAATGGTATGCGGTGTTTGTCGGGAAGGTACCTGGGGTTTACAATTCATGGGAAGATTGCAATGAACAAGTTGCCTCTGTCAGCAACAACAATCATAGAGGGCTTAAGACTAGGCGGGCGACAGAAGAAGCTTACGCCAACTATGTGTTTAAGCAGACAGTTCGCGTCGTTGAAGTTGGAAATATTGCAGTTGGCAAGCTGGCGCCACGCCTTGTTGTAAAGAACTTCATCATCAACGTGCAGTTCGTCGCTATTGTGCTGTTGTGGCTCTCGTGATCTAGGTGTGATCATGTGTGAGGTAACCTCACCACATAGGGTGCAAGGTTAGCACACCTCGCACCATATATGCAACCAAACAACATGCTTTTGTGCGAGTTCGGACGATGCAGACAACCAAACACCATGCGCTAAATTGGCCCCTAATACCTGAGAACAAAATACGGGCAACCAAACAAGTTGCAGATACTGGTTTAGAGGATGTATTTAGTGAACCAGCCTCATGTGACGCAGGCTTGAGCTAGCCAGGGCCAGCTGCTACGGCTCCCAAACATGCCCCCAGAGGCGACTAAGTCGGTCTTCTCCATTTTTTCTTTTACTTTTTTTTCATTTGTTTTTTATTCTCCGTTTTTGCATTTTTTTTCCGTTCTTCTCATATTTTTTTAATTCTTTTTCATTTTCTTTTTTCTTAACTTTTTGTTTTTCTTGTTTGTTTTCTGAGGTTTTTTTTGTTTTCACTCTACATTCTCGTACATGTCAAAAATATTTTTTGTAACAAGTGATCAATCTTTTTTCTATACACGTTCAACATTTTCCGAACGCTATTTCAATATCTTTCAAATACTTGTTCAACATTCTAATAGTTATTCAAAATTTAATCAAATACTTGTTCAACTGTTTTATTACTTATTCAACATTTTTATATACTCATTCAACTATTTTCAATACCTATTCCACATTTTTCATATACTTGATCAACATTTTTAATAATTATTCAACATTTTTAAATACTTTTTCAACATTTTGTAAATAGTTGTTCAACATTCTCATATACTCATTAAACATTTGTTAATACCTCTAACATTTTTCAAATACTTGTTCAATATTTTTCAAATTTATTAATCATTTTCAAATACTTTTTTAATATTTTTGATTTTTTTGTTCAATTTTTGTAATACTTATTAAACATTTTATAAAATGTGTTTTCAAAAATTCGTTTTGTAAGACACACACACACATACAGACACACACACACACACACATATATATATATATATATATATATATATATATATATATATATATATGTAGGGTCGCGCTATTCGTCACCCTGGGTGTGAAATAGTTATTCTTCAACCCCTCTGTTTTAACATCAATGCACCGTAATTTTACATTTCGTAAATTTTGTCTTATTTTATACATAAAATGAGATCGTAAGAAATATATAATCACCATAAAAAATATTTTATGTCACATAAAAATATAAATATAAAAATAGTGTTAAACTAAAATAAATTCAAAAAAATTGGTCTTGTGACCTATATTATTTGTTTTCTGATGTCAAATTTTATGTATAGAATCAATGTAAATGTTACTATTTGTATTACAAATGTAATTTATATCTAAATTGATCGTAAGATTACCTCGGGTGAAGAATAACTTATTCTACACCCTGTGTGATGAATAGAGTTTCTATATATACATATACATATACATACATACATATATATA
This sequence comes from Hordeum marinum, assembly GCA_022496015.1. Taxonomy (NCBI): domain Eukaryota; kingdom Viridiplantae; phylum Streptophyta; class Magnoliopsida; order Poales; family Poaceae; genus Hordeum; species Hordeum marinum. The sequence continues at coordinate 4,240,409 of CM039677.1, read as the reverse complement.
TATATATATATATATAGATATATATAGAATATATATAAAAAACAAAAAAAACAAAGCAGGTTGTTGCTCCCACGCGGCTGGGCCTCCAGTCCTCTGCTCATTAAGGTGATTCCTTCAGCGAGGGAACGAACACTCTTTGCTCGTGGTCGCGTCGCGTAAGGCCTTCGGAAAGGCTCATTGGGCGTTTAGTCAACAGTTAGTTTGGATGGGTAACGTTACTTTAGGCCTTCGGAAAGGCAAAACTCAAAGAACAAACTTTTGTCCACTTTTGACATTCTAAATAAGAATTCTGGTTTAAAAAATTACAGCCTCGGTCCAGAATTAATTGTCGCTAAATGAGTGTATCTAGACGAAAGGAGGGAGTGTATCCCAATATTTCTTGTTATATGTCTATTTTTTTTCCGGGAACTTCAATTTTCTTGTTGGCCTGAAAAGGAACTCTGAATAATTAAAGTGCTATCCATGCAAAGGCAAAGCGTGCACACTAACTTCTACAATTGCAGATATGTGGGAATATTAGTCAGATTTAGTCAATCATGTCTCATGGGTACACTACATATATAACTATAATCCACATATGTGCACAAGACATGACAAGAGAACATGCCTAAAACTACTTTTAATGTATGTGATAGTATAATCATGCATGGGAATAAAGAGTTAAAAGTACTACACTAACACGTGTAGGAGTTTGCTTATATGTAGAGAGAATATGTTCAGGGTCTGGTCCAAGGTGTTTAGCTTTTTGAGGCTTTAAGTACTCTTTATATCTTCATGTATCCCATTAGAGCATAAATGAGGATAAATATTATTTGAATGACATTATAAAAAGTAGTGACTATATATAGGCATGCTAATATACGCAGACCATGACAAGAAAAGGAATATAATGATTGCACATGGTAATATTCTAATGGTCATACTGCATGCCTTGCTTTGTGCACAAATCAGTGTGAATTCTGGGGGGAGATCATCCTTTTTTGAAAAGGAGTGTTGCCCCATGCCTCTGCGTCTGTGCATGCACCCATATTATTAAGCAAACAGTCTAAAAGGTCTGCAATTCGGTATAGCTCACAAGGGGACCGAAAATAAATTGAAGGAAAAATGTGCCACAACCGGCAAAAAACAGTTCGAGATGACTAAACATCTAGCATATAATTGGACCGCCATCACAATGGGGAGATCGTCTTTTATATGAAAAATAATTGATGCTCGTGAAACATTGGCATGATACAACAAGACATAACACATCAGTAATGATTGGTGAAACTTTTTTTTAACGGAGGCGAAAGTTTTACCTCATCCATTAATTAAAATAAAGAGTTTCTCAGTCAATTAATGGATAACAGCGTGAAAACCATGATGCTAATATACCCAAGATATATCACACAAATCATTACGAAGAAAACCTCACCGAGGTTGCACATATGCTTCATTGTTGTCAGTTATCCCCAAGCAAGTGACTCCAACTACGCTGCAAAATAACTGCCTACCAAACCCACCACGCAAAGGTCGTGACAAGGTACACACAGATCCATGCCAACTAGTCATTTGCACTTGTCAGTGATAGCATAACTCTGATTCTGACGATGAGCTAGAATGGACACTATGCAAGGTTGACACCATGGAAGACCATTGAATAGACGAATTGTTGCCTTGTCATCATCTCACCTAGCCTCCACCGACATAGAATCGGCATCGTAGCAACAAACAATCAAAGAAAAACTTGTGGACATATGTTGAAGAAGCAACTCTGTGTTGGTGTAAGGTAGGTGTTGGTCCTATTCACCTATGCCAGTTCGAACCAGATGGGTCATTCATTCGTGTGGAGAATCTCTCTCCTTACTCATGATTTCTTTATCTTTGAGGTGAGGCATATTCATATGTCGAAAAAGGGGGAATTGTCTCCATTTACGCTCATAGAACCCTTGAAAAAGAATATGCTGGCATTTAAGGACCAAAGATGCAATGTGAAAAGTGTAGGTCAGGGTAGTAGGAGTATGCCTCAAGCAGTTGCATGTTTGATGTGGGAGATCTTCTATACTGAGATGAATTAGAACACTTGGAATCCTCACGGATATAGCTTCCACGATATATTCCAACTTAATACATGCATTCCTTTGTTATGGTAGATGAGGGTACATGTCGTCTAGAGATGCTATTAGAGTAGGAAAGTTACCCAAGTTATCTTGCCTAGTTTAGATAAAGTGCCCTGATCATACCAGATGCAACCTAATCATTGTATACAAAACATAGTGGAATTTGAGTCAATTCTCTCTGTCAAACATTGTCCCTTTCCAATCAAAAACTACTAGGTCTAGAAGGCTTATTTCCCGGTAGAAGGTTCTCGGTAATCAGCAGTAGGAATAAGCCCTTCCAGTATTTTCGCCAAAGAATGTTTTGGAGGAGGAACTTACGGGAATAATAGTGCTGCCTCGAGATAATTATTTATTTACCGTTGCACACTTTACCAATATCAACATGTGGGATTAGCCATCCCTTCCTTAACGAAGAAAGGAAAAAGGAATGATGTGGTATGATTTACAAGTAAGAAAGAAATATGATTAACAAGGACAAATGTGACATTTCAGCTCTTCATTCCGCTCTTGTCTTAGTTAACCGGGCCGGCAGCCATATGGAACGGGGAGTTTGTGGGTGGGTTTCCCTATTACGCCAGCACTTGATCAATATTGGAGACCCAACCCAAGTAGAGAACAAAAAGTTAAGACTGGTCACCAACCATGTGCAAATGAGTAACAGAGCAATGCAGAGAAGAGAAGGGTGAAGAAAAAGGTTCATAACTCATTTGGTAGCTTAATCTATTGGTCGGAGATACCATCTTTACTTTATGTAGGTGCCTAGATTTTTCATTTTTAGGGTAGATTTCGGTTGGAAATATTCCCTAGAGGCAATAGTAAAGTGGTTATTATCATATTTTCTTGTTCATGATAATCGTTTATTATCCAGGCTATAATTGTATTGATCGGAAACCTAAATACATGCGTGGATATACAAACAACACTGTGTCCCTAGTGAGCCTCTATTAGACTAGCTCGTTGATCAAAGATGGTTAAGGTTTCCTAACCATAGACATAAGTTGTCATTTGATAACGGGATCACATCATTAGGAGAATTATGTGATCGACAAGACCCAACAGTAAGCATAGCATTTGATCATATCACTTAATTAGTTTGTTGCTACTGTTTTCTTCATGTCAAGTATCTCTTCCTAAGACCATGAGATCGTGCAACTCCCTGACATCGTATGAATGCCTTGTGTGTATCAACTGTCACTTCATAACTGGGTGATCATAAAGGTACTCCACAATTATTTCCGAGGGTGTCTGTTGGGTTGGCATGGATCGAGACTGGGATTTGTCACTCCGTATGACAGAGAGGTAATTTTGGGCCCTCTCGGTAATACAACATCATAAGAAGCTTGCAAGCAATGTGACTAAGGAGTTAGTCACGACATCTTGTATTATGAAACAAGTAAAGAGACGTCCCGGTAACGAGATTGAACTAGGTACAAGATACCGACGATCGAATCTCGGGAAAGTCACATATCGATGGACAAAGGGAACTGCATAAGAGATTTACTGAATCGTTGACATCGTGGTTCGGCCGATAAATATGTTCGTCGAATATGTAAGAACTGATACGTCTCCAACATATCGATAATGTATGAAGTATTCATGCCAATGTTATACAACTTTTATATACTTTTGGCAACATTTTATATTATTTTTGGGACTAACTTACTTACCCAGTGCCCAGTGCCAGTTCCTGTTTTTTGTGTGTTTTTTGTTTCGCAGAAATTCCATATCAAAAGAAGTCCAAACTTGATAAAAATTTACTGATATTCTTTTGGAATATATGTGAATTTTGGGAAGAAGAATCAACGCAACACGGTGCCCGAGGGAGGCACAAGCAAAAAGGGCACGACCAGGGGGGTGGCTGCGCCCTGATGGCTTGTGCTTCCCCCTTAAGTAGGTTAGGGCCCTTCTTTTGCCGCAAGAAATATATTTTTCCAATCAAAAGTCCCTCAAATTTTCAGCCCGATTGGGGTTACGGATCTCCGGATATTTAAGAAACGGTGAAGGGCAAGAAAACAACAACGAAAACAGGAGAGGAACGGAGAGAGAGATCCAATCTCGGGGGGGGGGGCTCTCTCCCCTCCGGAAGCCATGGCGGCCAAGGACCAGAGGGAGAACCTCTCCCTAGATGGGGAGAGGCCATGGATGAGGATGCCTAAGGGAGGAGACTCTCCCCCCTCTCTCTCTCCCGGTGGCGCCGGAGTGCCGCCGGGGAGTCATCGCCGTAGTGATCGTCTTTATCAACATCACCGTGTTCATCACCTTCCTCATCTCTTTTAAGTGGTCCACTCTCCCGAACCCCGCTATAATCCCCTACTTGAACATTGTGTTTCATTCCACACATTGCGAATCAACTATATGCTTCCATCCTATGATGTTTGAGTAGATCTATGTTGTCCTTTTGGTTGATTGATGATCTTGATTGGTTTGAGTGTATGTTTTATTTTGGTGCTGTCCTAAGGTGCCTTCCGTGAGGCACACACGTGAAGGATTCACACTGGAGGGTGTTTCAATATGTTCATGATTCTCTTATAGTGCGTGCCTAGAGTGACAGAAGCTTACATCCGAGTAAGGGGGTTGTTTACGTATGGGAGTAAAGGGGACTTGATGTTTAATGCTATGGTTGGGTTTACCTTAATGATTTCTAGTAGTTGTGGATTCTTGCTAGAGATCCAATCATAAGTTCATATGATCCAAGTACGGAAAGTGTGTTAGCTCATGCCTCTCCCTCATATAAAATTACAAGAATGATTACCGATCTTGTTATCAATTGCCTAGGATCATTCCGCACACCATACCATAATTATTCCACACTCGCTATTTTTAATATATTCTGATATATTCTAACTCTATTTACTACAACGACTATTTTCATATTTTAGTTCTGCAATATCATTTAAAGTTATCCTCTTTATACCCACAACATAGTTTTATTTCTCGTTACTAGATAGAAGCAAACGTTCGGTGTATGTAGAGTTGTATCCGTGGCAGATAGGACTTGAGATAATACTGGTCTTACCTTTAGCTCCTTGTGGGTTCGACACTCCATACTTATCACTTACATCTTTGGAAAGTGCTACGATGATTCCTTCCACTTGGTGATTATCAAGAACCAATATCGGCATCCAGGTCCCGCTATTGATTATTGATCGGAGAGGTGTCTCGGTCATGTCTACATGATTCTCAAACACGTAGGGTCTGCACGCTTAACATTCGGTGATGATATTGGGTTATGATTGTTCGTGACCGAATGTTGTTCAGAGTCTCAGAGGATATCCCGTACATGACGAGGAGCTCCGGAATGGTCCGGAGGTAAAGATTTATATATGGAAAGTTGGTATTTGGGTTCCAGAAAGGTTCTGGGTTTTTTAGGTTTTTGTCGAGGATGCCAAAAAGGGTTCTGGGGGTCAACCGGGGAGGTCCACCTGCCCCGGCGGGCTTTATGGGCTGAGAGAGGGAGCGCACCAGCCCCTAGTGTGCTGGGTGCCAGCCCCTCCCAAATGCCCATGGGGCCAAGGGTTTGGAAACCCTAAGGTGGTCGCCGCCCCATTGCCTTGCGGGGCCATGCAGCACCCTAGGGTGTCGCCCCCAACCCTTGGTAAACCCTAAGGGGTCCGACCTTCCTCCCTTCCTCCTATATATAGAGGAGAGGGGGCTTACGTAGAGGACACATCAGCCCTTGGTGCCGCTCTCTCTCTCTTTCCTCCCCCATCCTCGTTCTAGTAGTGCTTGGCGAAGCCTTGATGGACTAGCTTCAGCACCACCTCCACCATGTCGTCGTGCTGTCGGAGAACTCATCTACTAATCCTCTCTTGCTTGATGGTTCAAGGAGGCTGAGATGTTATTGAGCTGCACATCTGCTGAAAATGCAGGTGTCGTCCGTTGGGCGCTTGATCAGGACAGATCGCGATTGGATCGTGAAGATGTACGACTAGATCAACCACGTTCTTAATGCTTTTGCTTAACGGTCTACAAGGTTACGTTGAAAGAATCTCATTCTCATATCTATGCATCTCCATGAATATATCTTGCGTGTGCATAGGAATTTTCTGTTTCCCATTCAATGTTCTCCAACAGTGGCATCATGAGCTAGGTCTATGCATAGATGATATGCACGAATACAACACAAACAAGTTGTGGGCTTTGATGTTCAAATTTATTACCTCCCATGCCTTATTTTAATTCAGCGGTATTGTGGGATGAAGCGTCTCGGACCAACCTTACTTGTCCTCGCACAAGAGACCAGTTCCCGTGTTTGACATGCAACTTGTTTTGCATAAAGGTGGTTGGCGAGTGTCTATCACTCCCACTTTAGTTGAATCAGATTCGACAAAAGGGGTCCCTGTAGAATATTAAAAGGTATCTTGATTATCACTGTTGTGGCTTTGCGTAGGTAAGAACAGTTCTTGCTAGTTGCCCATAGCAGCCATGTAAACCTTGCAACAACAAATTAGAGGGCGTCTAACTTGTTTTTGCAGGGTATGTTGTGATGTGATATGGCCAAGACATGATATGATATATGTGATTTATGAGATGATCATGTTTTGTAATAGTTATCATTACTTGCATGTCTTTAATTTATTTTATGCCATTTGCTTTACTTTATCGCTATGAGTTAGCAATAGTTATATAAGAAATAATTGGCGTGACAAACACATTATTACACGATGATGAAGGTCATGATGATGGAGATCATGGTGTAATGTCAGTGACGATGGAGATCATGCCGGTGCTTTGGAGATGGAGACCAAAGCACAAGATGATGATGGCCATATCATGTCACTTATTTCATTTGCATGTGATGTTTATCTTGTATGCATCTTATTTTTCTTAGGACGACGATAGCATTATAAGATGATTCCTTATTTAATTTCAAGATAAAATTGTGTTCTCCCGAAGTATGCACCGTTATGGATGTTCGTTGTTTCGAAGCACCTCGTGATGATCAGGTGTGATAAACTCTTCATTCGCATATAACGAGTGTAAGCCAGTTTTGCACATGCAAAATACTTGGGTTAAACTTGACAAGCCTAGCATGTACAGACATGGCCTCGAAACACAATAGACCGAAATTTCGAAGATGAGGCATATAGTACATACGATCAACATGGAGATGTTCACCATTGGAACCACCTCATCTCACGCGATGATCGGGGTTTGGTTGGTGGATTTGGATCATGTCACACTTAGACAACCTGAGGGATGTTGATTTGAGTGGGAGTTCACTAGTAATATGATTAATTAAACTTATTATCATGAAGTTAATCTAAATTATCTTTGCAATCTATGTTGTAGATCAATAGCTCGCATTGTAGCTCCCCTGTATTTTTCATACGTTCCTAGAGAAAATCAAGTTGAAAGATGATGGTAGCAATAATGCAGACTGGGTCCGTAATTTGACAATTGTCCTCATTGCTGTATAGAAGGCTTATGTCCTTGATGCACCGCTCGGTGCGCCACCCCCTCTAGCATCGTATGTGGATGTTGTGAACATATGGTAGGCACGTCCTGATGACTGCTCGATAGTTCTTTAATGCCTTTTAGCTAGGCATTATGACTTCAATGATGCTCACATAGGAATAGTAATTGGGACATGCAGAAGAGCATCATGAATCTCATGACAAGCACATTTTAGTCTAACCCACTTACTATGCATAGGGATATTGTGAGCAAACAATTTATGGGAGCAAGAATCATCTAGCATAGGAAGGGAAAACAAGCATATCTTCAAGAATTTGAACACATAGAGAGGAAACTTGATATTATTGCAATTCTTATAAGCATATGTTCCTCCATCATAATAATTTTCAGTAGCATCATGAAGGAATTCCACAATATAACCAGCACATAAAGCATTCTTTTCATGATCTACAAGCATAGAAATTTTACTACTCTCCTCATAAGCAAATTTCTTCTCGTGACTAATAGTGGGAGTATCATAAAAGACTTGAATACGACAAATTGGTTCCACACTAAAAGAGTAATATTTAGTAAAAGGATAATCATAATTATGACAAGTATCATAATAGTAATCATCACTCTTTTACATTGCATAAGTATCATCACAATAATCATCATAAGTAGGAGGCATGCAATCATTATAACAAATTTGATCACTCAAAGTAGGGGGATTAAAAAGATCATATTCATTAAGCATAGCATCCCCAAGCTTGGGACAAAAATTTATTGCAGCAAATAAATTCTCAAACATTTCATTTTCATCAAACATAGCATCCCCAAGCTTGTGGCTTTTGTATATCATAAACATAATCACTCTCATCATTAATGGTATGAATATCACCAATAGTATAGCAATTATTATCATCATCCTCCAAGTTGGTGCCATACATATTTTCAAGATATAAGAAGTATCATTATCCTCCCAATCATAATTATCACAACAAGCAATAGGCATAAAAAATCATCCTCAAGTGTATCATATTCCACAACTTTTTTTGATTCATTCTCATGAGGCCTATCAATAATGGAAGCAACATTATTTGGGAGAGATATCTCTTTACCTTTACTTTTCCTTCTTTTCTTCTTCTTAACCGCATTATGTGTGGCTTTATTTAATTCCTACAAACTTCTTTTTGAAGAGGTTGGTTGAATAAAAAGCTTCTCCTCGTTACCTGATTTATCATAAGAAAAAATAGGAGGACATTGGGAAACCTATTCCCCTTCATTAGTATTATGTTCCTCTTCTAATTGTTTTCTCGTCTTTAAGTAATTGGCAATATATGGATTCTCAATGAAATTTACCACGCAATACATATAGATTTCATTTAGATGAAAATCAATCATTTTCATCAGAACCCAAGCTAGAACATCCTTAGTTTCATGTTTCATTTCTTCATACCCCAAGAATAGACTAAGTTCATTATGATGCTCAAGGGTAATGAGGTTATCACAATTTTTGGACACAATTCGATCATGAAATAATTCACATTGGAAATTCAAATGATCACTTTCATTGCAAAGTTCACAAGGACGGCGAGAAATATTAAGTCTTTCAACACAAACATATAGCCTTTGTTGCAACCATTTAGTGTCTAAATACTTATGCCTCTTAAAAAATCTATCTTCCCTTTTAGGCATGTCTTGACAAACTCTATGCACTCCACAAAAATTGACATGCTTATAAGAAATATTTTTATCATGACTAGTGCAATCATCATTAGTAATATTGATATTCAAAGAATTCGTACTAACAACATTGCAATCATGCTCATCACTCAAGGATTTAGTGCCAAACATTTTAATAACTTCTTGTTCTAACACTTCAGCACAATTTTCCTTTTCATCATTTTCACGAAAGACATTAAAAGGATGAAGCATATGAGGCAACCTCAATTCCATTTTTTGTAGTTTTATTTTATAAAAACAAACTAGTGAAAAACAAGAAACTAAAATATTTTATTGCAAGATCTAAAGATATACCTTCAAGCATTCACCTCCCCGACAACGGCGCCAGAAAAGAGCTTGATGTCTACTACACAACCTTCTTCTTGTAGACTCGTGTTGGGCCTCCAAGCGTAGAGTTTTGTAGGACAATGGCAATTTTCCCTCAAGAAGGTCTCTCTTGAACAACCCTGCAATCAAATAGCAAAGAGTCTCTTGTGTCCCCAACACACCCAATACAATGGTAAATTGTATAGGTGCACTAGTTCGGCAAAGAGATGGTAATACAAGTGCAATATGGATGGTAGATATAGTTTTTTGTAATCTGAAAATATAAAAGCAGCAAGGTAACAAATACTAAACGGTGAGCAAAACTTTGTATAAATGCTTGGAAATAAGGCCTAGGGTCCATACTTTCACCAGTGCAATTTCTCTCAACAATATTGGCATAGTCGAATCATATGTAAATACCTCTCGTGGGACAAAGAGCTCACTCCAAAGTCACAAATAGCGGATAACTAATGAAGAAATTATTGTAGTGTACGATATCACCTCAAAGTTATCTTTTCTGATCAATCTTATGGGCTGTCCCTATAAGTGTCACAAACAACCCTAGAGTTCGTACTAAAATAACACCTTAAGACACACATCAACCAAAACCCTAATGTCACCTAGATACTCCAATGTCACCACAAGTACCCATGGGCTTGATTATACGATATGCATCACAGATATCCCATCGCAAGACATACATCAAGTGTTCTTGAATCCTTAAAGACTCAATCCGATAGGTAAACTTCAAAGGGAAAACTCAATTCATCACAACAACATAGAGAGAGGAAAACTCCAAATGATTCAATCTATATCAACAAAGCTCGCGGTACATCAAGATGGTGCCATCTCAAGAACATGAGAGAGAGAGAGATCAAACTCATAGCTACTAGCACATCCCCTCAGCCCCGAGGGTGAACACCTCCCCCCTCGTCATGGAGGACGCCGGGATGATGAAGATGGCCTCCGGTGATGGTTTCCCCCCGTAGGGTGCTGGAACGGGCTCCCGATTGGTTTTTCGTGGCTCTGGAGGTTTGCGGCAGCAAAACTCCCGATCTAGGTTCTGCGTTGGGGTTTCTCGAATATTTGACGATTTATAGAGCTGAGAGTGAGGTCGGTGGACTCCTGAGGGGCCCACAAGCCTGGTGGCCGCGGCCAAGGGGGTGGCCATGCCCCTGAGGCATGTGGCCTCCTCGGGAACCTTCTGGCCCAACTCTGATGCTCCGTAGGTCTCTTCTGGTCGAAAACTAATCACCGTAAAGTTTTATTCTGTTTGGACTCTGTTTGATATTCCTGTTCTGTAAAACTCAAAAACAAGGAAAAAACAGGAACTGATACTAGGCTCTAGGTTAATAGGTTAGTCCCCAAAATAATATTAATTTGTGGTAAAATTATTGTAAAACATCCAAGAATGATAATATAGCAGCATGAAACAAGCAAAAATTGTAGATACGTTGGAGATGTATCAAAGACGTTTGAGGATTGTTATTCCTATTGGTTCGGTATCCTTGGTTTCTTAACTGAGGGAAATACTTACCCACTTTGTGTTGTGGTAACCCATTCCTCTTCACAGAAAACCCAACGCAGATCATGAGTATCAGGAAGGATTTCTTGTGCTATTGCCGGGGAATGCCATCACCAACTATCAAGTAACTTCTCACAAAATTTCATTCACTTGTTCTTCTTTTTATTTTCTGTTATACTTAGTTTGTCTAATAAAAATCTAAAATCTAAAATATTTATCTTTGCTAGTTACTAGTTTGCTTCGTAGTTTGATTTACTTGCTAGTTTACTTGTCTTGCTTGTTGCTTTGCTTGCACGATCACCATGACACAAGATAGATTCTATAATACTTCTTTCTATCAAATAATGACGGAGATAGAGGGGTCTATGAAAACCTTCATGACTTCACAATTTGAGCATAATAAATTCTTTGCTTCTGAAATGAAGGAACATTAAATTTTGCTCGATTCTATTAGTATGCAATTTGATGAAATCAATAAAGATGTGTCCAACCTTCAATCACAATTTTCTCACACTAAAGAATTTTTAGGAAATATCTTCGATAAGCAAACCACTCTAGTAAATAGGATGGCCGGCAAACCGGAATCTTTCCTGGTTTGGAAGCATGCTAAAGATCTTAAAATGATTGGTGTTTCTCCTATTGAATCTTTGTTTACTTCTCTGGATATGAATGATAAAGGGACTGGAGATGATGATCCAACTTTAGTTGAGGAGCTTCCCGTTTACTTGGAGGGTGATGATTTTAATGCTAAAACTGAAAAGGTGGGTTTGGAGAGGTCAAAACTTTAACTACTGATGTGTTCACTATCTTGGATTACAAGGACTTTAATTATGATAAATTCTCTTTAGTATAATGTATTTCCTTGGTGAAATCCATGATTATCTCACCCAATGCTTATGAACAAAACAAAGCTTTTACCGAACACATAGTAGAAGCTATGATAAAAGCGTATGATGAGAAACTTGAGCTTGAAATTTCTATTCCTAGAAAATTGCATGATGAGTGGGAACCTAATATAAAAATAAATATAAACAAATTTGATTGCAATGGTTTGTGATACCTTTGTGCTAGTCTTTCAATCATACCTAAAACTTTATGTGATGTGCTTGGTCTCACTAATATTGAAGAGTGTTCCCTAAACTTGCATCTTGTGGATTCTACCATCAAGAAACCTTTAGGTAGAATTAACGATGTGCTTATTATTGCAAAAAAGTATATTCCTATAGATTTAATTGTGCTTGATATTGGTTGCAATCCTTGTTGTCCCGTAATACTTGGAAGGCCATTTTTACGAACTATAGGTGCAATTTTGATATGAAAGAGGGAAATATAAGATTCCAATTACCATAGAGAAAGGGATGGAACACTTACCTAGGAATATAATTAATCAACCCTATGAATCAATCATGAGAGGTACCTATGAGCTTCTTGTCAAAGATGAAAATACTTGAAACTATGCATTATGCCTAGCTAGGGGCATAAAACAATAGCGCTTGTTGGGAGGGAACCCAATATGTATCTTTATTTTTGTTTTTTATTTCTGTTATTTTTTGATAACATAATTTTTTCCTATGTAACTTTTTTTATATTTTAATTATTTTTTGTGCCAAGGAAAGCCTTTGCGATGACTCATAAGATGAGTAGAAAAGATGCTGAAACATAACAAAAAATTTGACTCCAGTGCAGGAATTTTAATTTTTTAATGGAGAATGATAATGATCTGAAATTATAAAATAGTATTTATATACAAATTTTTTAAGTTTTAGTAAATTTTCAGAATTTTTAGAGTTACAAAAGTATGGTCTCTTTACAGATTTCTACAGAATGTTCGGTTTTATACATATTCTGTTTTTCTTGCATAGTTTGTTTGTTTTGATAATGCTATGGACTATATAGGGGGGAGTAAGCCATGGAGAAGTTATAATACAGTACCTATTATGCAAAAATGAATTAATAATAAATTTGTTGCAGTACATAAAGTATACAATTTGTTTCTTATACTAACGGATCTCACGAAGTTTTATTGAGTTTTGTGTGATTGAAGTTTTCAAGTTTTGGGTGTGATCATGATGGACTAAGGAATAAGTAGTAGATAGAGCCTAATCTTGGGGATTCCCAAGTCACCCCAAGTATAATTCTAAGGAAACTCAAGTGTCTAATCTTGGGTTTGCCTCGGAAGGCATCCCCTCTTTCGTATCAATCCATCGGTATGTCACATGGAGCTATATTTTTATTCAGCACATGATATGTGTTTTTCTTGGAGAGTCGTTTGCTTTTGTGTGCTTTTAATTACAGTTTCTCACAATCATAATTTTAGAGCCACACCTATTTTAGAGAGACACACCTTCGTGATAATTTTCTAGAATACTCTATGTGCTTCACGTATATCTTTCGAGCTTAGCAGTTGCTCTAGTACTTCACTTATATCTATTGAGAATGTTGCAGTGTAGATTTTATAGAAATAATATGCTCTCGTTCTTTGGTTATATTTGTTTGAGAGATGAATAAATAGTGATGGTAATTTGCATGGGTCATAAGACTAGTCCAAAAATATTAGGTATTCAATGAATGATAATCAGCACCATCTTGTAGCACATATAGAGAAGTTCTGGGTTAACGACATTGATGTGGTAATATGAAAAAAAGGTGTGAGTCCACAATTGTTGATTCATAGGAGTGTAGATATTAATAGGTGTTAACTTGTTACTCATCTAAAAATTAAAGAGGCATGGTGATGATGTGTGGTCATTTATATTCCTCGAAATCGTGGTGTTGTTTCAAGTCCGGTGTGTGTGATGGTTATCTCCTACCAACCTCCTCGCTCGGGGCATGTGAGGAGTACTTTGATTTGTGATAAAACTAATAAAGCTTTTCAATAAGTATGTGAGTTCTTTATGACTAATATGACAGCATGTACATATGCATTCTCACCATCTCATATTTGCTAGCCTCTTTGGTACCGTGCGTAGCCCATTCTCACCTCAAGGATCGGTGCAACTTTTGCCGGTGCATCCAAACCATGTGACATGATACACTTTGTTGCATATAAGCCTCATTATATCTTACTCAAAACAGACACCATACCTACCTATTGTGGCATTTCCATAGCCATTCCGACATATATTACCATGCAAATTCCATCGTCACTTCATATGACTAGTTCATTCATCATTATAATGCTTTGAATGATCATATAGAGCTGACATAGTATTTGTGGCAAAGCCACCGTTCATCATGCTTTTGGTACGTGTCACGCTAGATCATTGCACCTCCTGGTACACCGCCAGAGTCATTCATATAGAGTCATATCTTCCTATCAAGTCTTCATATTGAGTTGTAAGTAAATAAAAGTGGGATGATCATCATTATTAGAGCATTGTCCCAGTGAGGAAAGAACGATAGAGACTATGATCCCCCCACAAGTCGGGATGAGACTCCGGAAAAATTAAAAAATAAAAATGGGGGAGGACAAATGAGATCACCATATAAAAAAACTGAATGGGAGAGGCAAAAAAAGAAGAGAAAAGCCCACCATACAAAATAATAAAAAGAGAGATAAAAAGAGAGAAGGGACTTTGCTACCATCCGTTACCGTACTTGTGCTTCAAAGTGGCACAATGTTCTTCATATAGAGAGTCTCCTATGTTGACACTTCCATATGCTAGTGGAAATTAAATTTTCATATAATAAAATTTGCTTGTAAATTCCGATGACGATCTTTCTCAAATGTCTGAGGTCTTCATGAGCAAGCAAGTTGGATACATGCCCCACTTAGCTTCAGTTGAGCTTTCATGAACTTATAGCTCTAGTGCATCATTTTCATGGCAATTACTACTCCTTGCATTGACATCTGTCATGAGCATCTCCATAGCTCGTTGGTATGCCTAGTTGATGTGAGACTATATTCTCCACTTTTTACCCCTTTGGTATCTACCATCATATTCTATACTACCTATATGCTATGTCCAATAGTTCACGCTCATGTATTGCGTGAAGAATAAAAATTTGATGCATATTGAAAAAGTATGATCCAATTGCCTGACTTGGAAACTGTGGTGCTTAACATTTGTATTTATATGGTGAATACGGAGTCATGGCTTGCTAATATAATAAGATGAGTAGGGGTAAATGTTCTTTTAGGATCGTATACTTTGAAAATTCAATGATTTTATTTCTTATACTTATAAATATTACTGTGTTGTTGTTTGTTACTTCATTATTTCTCAGTGAGCATACGTACCAAATATTACATAATGGGTAGCATGTCAAATCAAAAATTATGTTTTTATCATTTACCTACTCAAGGACGAACATGAATTAAGCTTGGGGATGCTGATACCAATCCAACGTATCCATAATTTTTAATTTTTACATGCTAATATATTATCATTCTAGGATATTATTGTTGTATTTATTTACCAATTTATAATATTTTTGAGCACTAACCTTTTGACCCAGGCCCAGTGCCAGTTGTTGTTTTCGGCATGTTTTTGGCTTTTTAGGTTTAACGTACCAAACGAAGTCCAATTATCACGAAACTTTTTTATGAATGTTTCTAGACCAAAAAAGGACCTGGAAGCTTTGGAGGGAGGCCGAAGGGCCATGAGGGACCCACAAGCGAACAGGGCGCACCACTAATGGGCCTAATAACTTGTGGCCCCCTCGGGCACCTCCTGATGCCCCTTTCTAGCCAATAAATTAACAAATACACTTAAAACACCGAAAGCACTCTCGAAACACTTTTGCACCGCCGCAAGTCTCTGTTCTGACGAGAGGCCATCCAGACCTCCGTTCTGGCACCCTGCCGGAGGGGAGATCGATCACGGAGGGCCTCTTAATCAACTTTGCTTCTCTCACCATGATGTGTGAGTAGTTCACCACAGACCTACGGGTCCGTAGGTAGTACCTATATGGCAATCTCTCTCTCGATCTTCAACACAATGTTCGTCACATCTTTGTCTTGATCTATCTGATGTAATCCCTTTGTATAGTGTGTTTGTTAGGATCAGGTGAATTGTGAGTTGTTTAGATTATTCATGAAAATTATTTGAATCAAATCTGAATACTATGATTCTTATTTGCATGATCATCATAGCTTCATAATGCTCTCCAATCTATTGAGATAGTTTGGCCAACTAGATTGATATTTCTTTGGTGGGGGTGGTGCGTTGTAGTAGGTTCAACCTGGTGAGTTTCTAAATCACAGTTACAAAAGAGGACAAGTTGCGTCTTTGTGTTGCTTCTACTAAGGATAAAACGATGGGGGTTTATTCGTATTGATTTAGTTTACTTTGTCTACATCATGTCAATGTTCTCCAAGCATTCCTCTATTTTACTTAATACTCTAGATGCATGCTAGATAGCGACCGATGGGCAGAGTAATAGTAATAGGTGTAGGTAAGAGTCGGCCTATTTGCTTATGGACGTGATTCCTATATGCACAAGATCATTTCCGTGAAAATCGCATAATTATTCGCTTTTCTATCAATTTCCCAACAATAATTTGTTTACCTACCATATGCTATTTCTATGAGAGATGCTACTAGAGAACTCTACGGCCCCAGGGTCTATTCACTTATATATTCACAAACGCTATCATTACCTTGTTGTTATTTTTTTGCTTTTATTTTATTTTGCACTTTACAATTATCTACAATTATCTGGAAAGCTCACTTGCTTGCAGATAACGAGATCAAGGGGATTGACAGCCCTCTTGCCGGTGTTGGGTGCAAGTTGTTTGTTCTTTTGTGTGCAACCGCTGAAGACGGTTTAGGATTGGTATTCCTATTGGTTCAGTAAACTTTGGTTTCATAACTGAGGGAAATACTTACCCACTTTTTGATGCGATTACACGTTCCTCTTCACTGAAAACCCAACGCATATCACGAGTATCAATTAGTAATTTCATAAGCTTTGTGTCAAACCTCTTCACCAACAGACCAAAGAGGGGTAAATAGAGGTGTATTTTTTTACTCGGGAACACAATAGGTTACTTTTAGATCGGTCTGTGATAACCATTGGGCTGAGCCCCAAGATATTTATCACTGACACACCAAAGGTGGTTAGACAGTGCTAATGCTCATCACTAACGTGCGGCCAGTTGCTAGTCAGTGATGAGGGGTAGTGCTATACAATTCTGTAGTAGTGGACTAGTGGTCCTTCTTCTCTATTCTCCAAGTGTAGCGAGGTGGCCTCCCTCCCAATCCAATTATGCCACTAATGCTACTGAGAGCTCCACCATGGCCTCTAGCTCTGGAGGGCCATGGACAACGTTGGGTGGTGCATATGGTGAATGATCCTGAATATGGGGGTTGAGGGTGGCCAAATCCTGCAACGGTGAATCCAGGAGGGGTGGACTCGACAACAACAAGGTAAACTATATGATGGCACCATGGTTATCCCAACTTTCCGATAAGAAACAAGCGTTGATTTGGATGGAGACAATTGTGATGTTTTCAATACAATGTGTGGTAGCATTGCACATGCGCAATCGCTAAACCAACTCTCGAGATGTTATTGAACAACCATGACACAATGATCCTGAATACCTCCATGCATGTCTATTATGAGGAAAATCGTGTTTTCACACCTCAAGTGTTGTTGGAGAGTAGAAATTATCCTATCAAACATGGAAACCCAATAAATCAAACCACAATTAAAAATCATGAAAACACCCCTCTCAAATGATTCTAAAATAGCAGTGTGTCCATTTGAAAATCGGTCTTGGATGAGTTCTATTCCTATTTCACTAGTAGAAAACAGGGATTCAGTCCAGGCCTGAAAAGCCATTAATCCCGGTTCACTCACGAACCGGGACCCATGGCGGCATCGGTCCCAGTTCGTGAGGCCAGGGCATCGACGGGGCCTTGTGGGCCATTGGTCCCGGTTTGTCTGACCCCTGTGGTTCCGGTTCCAACCATGAACCGGGACCAATGGTCCTCGCTCCTGGCCCACAATCATTGGCCTTGGTTTGTGGCAGGAAGCGGGACCAAATGAGGCCTTTTAGTCCCGGTTCTAGACACAAACCGGGACCAAAGGTTGGCCTATATATACCCCCCCCCCCCCGCGCGACCAGACCAGTGCACTGCTCTGTTTTTTTGGCCGACCGTGTGAGAGCTTTGTGGTGCTCTAGCTCTCCTCCTATGCACATGAGGTGTTCTATGAAATGCCCAAGCCACACTTAAGCTTTCTCCTCTGAAAGATACTTGTCCAAGCTCCATCTTCCTCAAGATTTGTCTAGGTTTGGTGGTCCGTCCTGTCCCGTCCCCGTCCTCACCGCCGTCGATCGCCCGCGCCCATCTTGGTGCCGACAGCACCGTGGTTAGCCTCTTCTTCTTATCTTCTTTCTAAAAGAAAAAGCTCTTACTTGTATTATTTAGATAGATACTTGTGTAATTTTCTTACTTTTATTATTGTTTCTTATTACATAGTGCGATGGTTTTGGAATCCGCCTTTGTCGGCCCTCGTCCTGTCTATTAATACACTTTATTATATAACACACGCAAATGCACCGGCAATGGATGTATGATGACTGACGCACCTCCGAGTATATTGAGGGCTTGCATAATTTTCTCGAAGCGGATGAGGCAAACAAGTAGAATGGTTTTATGCATTGTCCATGTACTGTCTGTGAATACGAAGGCTTTCTCCAACTCTAAAACCCTACACTTCGACCTTCTTGAGAAGGGTTTTATGCCACACTATAATGTTTGGACCAAGCACGGAGAAAGAGGGGTTATGATGGAAGAGAACGAATAAGAAGTGGATGATGACAACTATGTGCCTCCTGGATACGGTGATGCTGCAACGGGGGAAGATGAAGATCAAGAGGAACCAGACGATGTGCCCAATGATGATCTTTACCGGGTCATTGTTGATGCAAAGAGACAATGCGAAAGTGAAAAGGAAAAGTTGAAGTTCGATCGCATGTTAGAGGATCACAAAAAAGGGTTGTACCCCAATTGCAAAGATGGCAACACAAAGCTCGGTACCACACTGGAATTGCTGCAGTGGAAGGCAGAGAATGGTATACCTGACAAAGGATTTGAGAAGCTACTGAAAATATTGAAGAAGAAGAAGCTTTCAAAGGATAACGAATTCCCTAACAGTACGTACGCAACAAACAAAGGTTGTATTCCCTCTAGGATTGGAGACGACAGGTTCTTCACCATGAAGCTTTACAAGGACTTTGATATTTCTACGGTACGCAACGATGACAACTATTTTTTCATAATTAAGCATGACTATTGTTTCTTTCCTTCAACGCATAATTTCTGTTTTATACAATTCGACTAGTTCGTCCCCTGTCATGCAAGAAGGTATTTCTTGGAGAGGCTCGGTTTCGAAGAGCACGAGAGTTTCAAGACAAGGACAGACAACCTGAGGACTAAACACGGTCACACATTTCTTGTGAAAGTAATGAATGCACCTAATAACACAGAATTAGGGTGCTCAAATTGGGAAGCTCTTTGCAAGGCATATGGATTTTGGGAGGATATGGAAATAACATTCGATCTTCGTCCTGAAGATCATATTGAAGGAACCATCGACATTTGGGTGGATGTCGATATGCTTACTGTTTTACCTCCATGTGTGTTTTTCAACCATGCATATTTTCCAAGTAATTGGCATATATAAAAATATTACATGTTTATCCGTACTAAATTAGTTAATTTTTAATTTATAGCTTATTTAGTTTCATCGAGTGAAATACAGAACATAATCGACACGACACACTACACTTATGGACCACATCTAACTTGGGAGGAGAAGGATGATCTTAATTAGCTGGTAGGGACATCTTCCTGTATAATTTGGGAACTGGAGCAAATTATACATTGTACAGGACACTAGTGCATAGGTTGAGGGCGGATGACATTTTCGCCGAAATATCTTGGTAAGAGTTGCTAATTAAGTACACTAGTACTATTGCGTAAATGGTATTGATTACATTGATAACTAGGCTACTTGTAACGCCCCGGACACACCCGCCAGTAGTCATTACTCTTGGCGGGATCTAGGCTGGCCTCAAAGATCAATACTAGTCTTTTCTGCGTACTTTGTCCTCACTCATGCGCACCCGGAACCAACTTCCCGGTCGGTCATGTTGGAAATATGACCTAGAGGCAATAATAAATTGGTTATTATCATATTTCCTTGTTCATGACAATCGTTTATTATCCATGCTATAATTGTATTGATCGGAAACTCGGATACATGTGTGGATACATAGACAACACCATGTCCCTAGTATGGCTCTAATAGACTAACTCGTTGAGCAAAGATTGTCAAGGTTTCTTAGCCATGGATGTGAGATGTCATTTGATAATGGGATCACATCATTAGGAGAATGGTGTGATGGACATGACCCAAACTACAAATGTAGCATATGATCGTGTCAGTTTAGTGCTACTGTTTTCTGCATGTCAAGTATCTGTTCCTATGACCATGAGATCATGCAACTCACTGACACCGGAGTAGTACCTTGTGTCTATCAAACGTCACAACGTAACTGGGTGACTATAAAGGTGCTCTCCAGGTATCTCCGAGGGTGTCTATTGGGTTGGCATGGATCAAGACTGAGATTTCTTACTCCGTGTGACGGAGAGGTATCTCAGGGCCCACTCGGTAATACAACATCACAATAAGCCTTGCAAGCAATGTGACTAAAAATTAGCCACGGGATCTTTTATTACGGAACGAGTAAAGAGACTTGCCGGTAACGAGGTTGAACTAGGTATGAAGATACCGATGATCAAATCTCGGGCAAGTAACATACCGAAGAACAATGGGAACATCATACGGGATTAACTAAATCCTTGACACAGAGGTTCGACCGATAAAGATCTTCGTCGAATATGTAGGAACCAATATGGGCATCCAGGTCCAGCTATTGGTTATTGACCGTAGAGTTGTCTCGGTCATGTCTACATAGTTCTCGAACCCGCAGGGTCTGCACACTTAAGGTTCGGTGATGTTTCGGTATTTTTGAGTTATGCATGTTGGTGACCTAAGGTTGTTCGGAGTCCTGGATGAGATCCCGTACCTCACAAGGAGCTCCGGAATGGTCCGGAGGTAAAGATTGATATATAGGAAAGTGGTGTCTGAACTCCGGAAAAGTTTCGGGCATTTCCGGTAGTGTACCGGGAGTGACGAATGGGTTCCGGGGGACCACCAAGTGGGGCCTAGACACCCCACGGGGCCACATGGGCCTTATTGGTGGCGCACCAGCCCTTGGTGGGCTGGACAGCCAGCCCAAAAGGCCCTATGCGCAAGGGAAGAGGAGGAAGAGTAGGGGCTAAGTAGGGAAAGAGTCCTACTAGGAGTCCACCTCCCTTGTTGGAGGAGAGGCTCAGGCTGCCTCCTCTCCCTCCCTCCTATATATTCTAGAGGATTTTTGAGGGCAAACCTAACCCTAATTTGCCACGTGCTGCCCTCTTCTTCCTCTAGATTATTTCTCCTCTAGATCGGTTTTCAGCGATGCTTAGGCGAAGCCCTGCTGGAATTATTCCACCACCATCGCCGCAACGCCGTCGCGCTGCCGGAGAACTCGTCTACCTCTCCGCTCCCTCTTGGTGGATCAAGAAAGCGGAGATCGTCATCGAGCTGTTCGTGTGCGAAACGCGGAGGTTCTGTCTGTTCGGCGCTAGATCGGAAGGATCATGATAAAGATCGCAAGACAATTCATAATTGGATCGCAAGACAGATTGTGATGAGATCTCAGGATGGATCGTGATTGGATCGCGGGACGGATCCTAATGAAGACGTTCGACTACATCAACCGCGTTTCTTAATGCTTCCCGCTTAGCGATCTACAAGGGTATGTAGATCCACTCTCCCTCTTGTAGATGCTCATCACCATGGATAGATCTTGCATGTGCGT
This sequence comes from Hordeum marinum, assembly GCA_022496015.1. Taxonomy (NCBI): domain Eukaryota; kingdom Viridiplantae; phylum Streptophyta; class Magnoliopsida; order Poales; family Poaceae; genus Hordeum; species Hordeum marinum. The sequence continues at coordinate 4,218,454 of CM039677.1, read as the reverse complement.
AGGAAATTTTTTGTTTCCCATGCAACGTTTCCCAATAGTGGCATCATGGGCTAGGTCTATGTGTAGATGAGATCTCGATTAGAACACAAAGAGTTTGTGGGCGTTGATGCTTAGATTGCTTCCTCCCTTGATCGTGATTTGGTTCAACGGTATTGTGGGATGAAGCAGCCCGGACCAACCTTACTCGTACGCTTACGAGAGACCGGTTCCATCGACTGACGTGTAACTTCGTTGCACAAAGATGGCTGGCGGGTGTCTGTTTCTCCTACTTTAGTTGGATCGGATTCAACAAAGGCGGTCCTTGAGAAGGTTGAAAAGCAACTTATGTATCACCATTTTGGTTTTTGCGTAGGTGAGAATTGTTCTTGCTAGATACCCATAGCAGCCACGTAAAACATGCAACAACAATTATAGGATGTCTAACTTGTTTTTGCAGGGTATGTCGTGATGTGATATGGCCAATTACATGATGAGATATATGTGATGTATGAGATGATCATGTGTTGTATAGAATATACAACTTGCATGTCGATGAGTATAGCAACTGGCAGGAGCCATAGGATTGTCTTTAATTATTGCATGACCTGCGTGTCAATCATTAAGCGTTGTGTAATGCTTTACTTTATCGCTAAATGGTAGCAATTGTAGTAGAAGCATTGTGGGCGCGACAACCCCGATGGAGACACGTTGATGGAGATCAAGATGATGGAAATCATGGTGTCATGCCGGTGACGATGAAGATCATACCGGTGCTTTCAAGATGGAGATAAAAAGCACAAGTTCATGGCCATATCATGTCACTTATGATTTGCATGCGATGTTAATCCTTTTATGCACCTTGTTTTTCTTAGGACGATGGTAGCATTATAAGGTGATCCCTCACTTAAATTTCAAGATGAATTGTGTTCTCCCCGAGTGTGCTCCATTGCGAAAGTTCATCGTGTTGAGACACCATGTGATGATCGGGTGTGATAGACTCTACGTTCACATACAACGGGTGCATGCCAGTGTTGCACATGCAGAACACTCGGGTTAAACTTGACGAGCCTAGCATGTACAGGCATGGCCTCAGAACACAAGAGACCGAAAGGTCTAACATGAGTCATATAGTAGATATGATCAACATGATGATGTTCACCATTGAAACCACCTCAACTCACGTGATGATCGGAATTTAGTTGGTGAATTTGGATCATGTATCACTCGAATGACCAGAGGGATGTCAAATTTGAGTGGGAGTTCTTCAGTAATATGATTAATTGAACTCATTATCATGAACATAGTCAGTAGTGTCTTTGCAAATTATGTTGTAGATTATTAGCTCACGCTGTAGCTCCCTAGAATTTTTATATGTTCCTAGAGAAATAGAGTTGAAAGATGATGGTAGCAATATTGCAGACTGGGTCCGTGATCTGAGGATTGTCCTCATTTTTGCACAGAAGGCTTATGTCCTTAATGCACCACTCGGTGCGCCACCCCCTCTAGCGTCGTCTGTAGATGTTGTGAACATCTGACAGGCACGTTCCGATGACTAATTTATAGTTCAGTGTGTCATGCATTACGGTTTAGAATTGAGGCTCAAAAACGTTTTGAACGTCATGGAACATATGAGATGTTTTTAGAGCTGAAATTGGGATCTCAGGCTCGTGCCCGTGTTGTGAGATGTGAGATCTCCAACAAGATTCTTTTCCTGCAAGATGAAGGAGAATAGCTCAATAGTTGAGCATGTGCTCAGATTGTCTGGGTACTACAATCGCTTGAATCGAGTGGGAGTTGATCTTCCAGATAAGATAGTGATAATTCTCCAAGTCACTGTCACTAAGCTACTAGAGCTTTGTGATGAACTATAAATGCCAAGGATGGAAATGATGATCGCTGAGCTGTTGGCGATGTTTGACACCGCGAAGGTAGAAATCAAGAAGGAGCATCAAGTGTTGATGGTTTGTAAAACCACTAGTTTCGAAAAGGGAAAGGGCAAGGAGGGAAACTTCATGGATGGCAAGTCAGTTGCTGCTCCAGTGAAGCAACCCAAAGGTGAACCCAAACCCGAGACAAATTGCTTCTATTATGAGGTCAGCGGTCGCTGAAGTGGAACAACCCTAGATACTTGGTAGATAAGGAGGCTGGCAACGTCGACAAAAGTATATTTGATATACGTGTTATTGATGTGTACCATGCTAGTACTCCTAGTAGCACCTAGGTACTGGATACAGGTTCGATTGCTAAATGTTAGTAACTCGAAGTAAAAGCTACAGAATAAACGGAGACTGCCTAAGTGTGAGGTGACGATGTGTGCTGGAAATGTTTCCAAGGTTGATGTGATCAACATCGCATGCTCTCTCTACATTCGGGATTAGTGACAAACCTAAATGTTATTTAGTGTTTGCCTTAAGCATGAACATGATTAGATTGTGTTTTTGCAACATGATTATTCATTTGAGTTATAGAATAATGGTTATTCTGTTTACATGAATAATACTTTCAATGGCCATGCACCCAGTGAGAATGGTTTGTTGAATCTTGATTGTAGTAATACACATGTTCATAATATTGATGCCACAAAGACACGAAGTTACTAATGATAGTACCACATACTTGTGGCACTGCCGCTAAATGTCATATTGGTATAAATCGCATGAAGAAACTCCATGATGATGGATCTTTGGACTCATTCGATTTCGAATCGGTTGAGACATGCGAACCATGCCTCTTGGGCAAGACGACTAAGGACAGCGTTTTTCGGTTTGATGGAGCGGGCAAGTGGTTTATTGGAAATAATACATGTTGATGTATGCAATCCAATGAGTCTTGTATCGTGTGGTGGATATCGTTATTTTCTTACTTCACTGATGATTTGAGTAGATATAGTGTATATTTACTTAATGAAACACAAGTCTGAATTGTTTGAAAAGTTCAAGCAAATTCAGAGTGAAGTTTAAGATCATCATGACAATGTCTGAGATATGATCGTGGAGGTGAATATCTGAGTTACGAGTTAGGCATACAACTTCGGACAATGTGAAAGTCGTTTCAGAACTCGCGCCACCTGGAACACCATAGTCTGATGGTGTGTCCGAACGTTATAGTCGTGCTCTATTGGATATGGTGCGTGCTATGATGTCTCTTATAGTTTTGCTACTATAGTTTTGGGGTTATGCATTAGAGACAACTACATTCACTTTAAATAGGGCACCATCTAAATCTGTTGAGATGACACCATGTGAATTATGGTTTGATAGAAACCTAAGCTGTCATTTCTTAATGCTTGGGGCTGCGACGCTTGTGTGAAAAAATGTTTTCACCTAATGAGCTCGAACCCAAAGCGGACAAATGCATCTTCATAGAATAACCTAAGAACAGTTGGGTGAACCTTCTATCTCAGATCCAAGCATAAAGTGTTTTTTGCTAAAACTGGGTCCTTTCTCGAGAAAAAGTTTCTCTCGAAAGAATTGAGTGGGAGGAAGATGGAACTTGATGAGGTTGTTGAACCTTTGTTTCAACTAGAGAGTAGCGCAGCACAGAAAGATGTTTCTGTGGAAACTACTCAGTTGAAGAGGAAGTAAATGATGATGATCATGAAGTTTCAGATCATGTTACTATCAAACGTCGTAGGTCGACAAGGACGTGTACTACTCCTGAGTCGTACGACAACCATATCTTGGAGGTCATGTTGTTGGACAACGATGAACCTACGAGCTATGGCGAAGCGATGACGGGCCCAGATTCTGACAAATGGTTAGAGGCCATGAAATCCGAGAAAGGATCCATGTATGAAAACCAAGTATAGACTTTGGTAGACTTGCTCGTTTGACGGCAGGTCATCAAGTACAAATGGACCATTGAGCTGAAGACAGACGCTGATGGTCAATGTCACCATTTACAAAGCTCGACTTGTCGCAAAGAAGTTTCCGACAAGTTCAAGGAGTTGACTACGATGAGACTTTCCCGCTCATAGCGATGCTAAAGTCTGTTGGAATTATGTTAGCAGTTGCTGCATTTTTCAGTTATGAAATCTGGCAGATGGATGTCAAAACATCATTTCCTTAATAGTTTACTTGAGGAAAGATTGTATGTGAACAATGTTCACGAAATCGGTAACTGGTACCTGCTCGGTGAGCTTGGGAGTACCGATTAATCGGTGATTCGGCCTATTTGTTGGGGCACGTTGCATGGGAAACAAAAAAATTCCTATCACACGCAAGATCTATCCATGGTGATGAGCATCTATGATAGGGAGAGTGGATCTACATACCCATGTAGATCGCTAAGTGGGAAGCATTAAGAAACGCGGTTGGTGTAGTGGAACGTCTTCGTGATCCAAATCGCCGAGCGTCCCGTGATCTCATCACAATCCGTCCTGCGATCCAATCACGATCAGTCCCGTGAACTCATCACTATCCGTCCTACGATCTCATCACGATCCGTCTCGCGATCTTGATCACGGTCCTTCCGATCTAGCACCAAACGGACGACACCTCCGCGTTCAGCACACATACAACTTGATGACGATCTCCGCCTTCTTGATCCAGCAATAGGGAGCAAAGAGGTAGAAGAGTTCTCCGGCAGCGTGATGGCTCTCCGGCGATGGTGGTGGAGCTATTCCGGCAGGGCTTCGCCTAAGCACTGCAGAAATCCGATCTAGAGGAGAAACTATGCACTGGAGGAACGGGTAGCACGTGGCTAAATTTGGTGCCAAAAAACCCTAAAACCTCTAGTATATATAAGAGGAAGAGAGCTGGAGGCTTGGCCCTCAAAGGACCAGCAATTGGGTCAGCCAAATCAAGTGGGAGTGGTGGAATCCACCTCCAATCCTAGTAGGACTAGGATTCACCCTATTTTTGCCTTTTTCCACCTTTTTCTCTTTGGGCTTTTCTTCCCAGCCTCATGGGCCTTGTGTGGGATTTCCACCAGCCCACTAAAGGCTGGTATTTACTCTCCCACATCCCATGTAGCCTCTTGGGTTGACATACCCCTCCCGATGGTCTCCCGGTACACTACCGGCACTCCCGGTACACTACCGATGAGCCCGAAACTTTTCCGACGACCAAAATAGGACTTCCTATATATTAATATTTACCTCTGGACCATTCCGGGGCTCCTCGTGATGTCCGGGATCTCATCTGGGACTCCGAACAACCTTCGGTCACCACCATACATAACTCTATACTACCGAAACGTCACCAAACATTAAGTGTGCATACCCTGTGGGTTCGAGAACTATGTAGACATGACCGAGACACCTCTACTGTCAATAACCAATAGCGGGACCTGGACGCCCATATTGGATCCTACATTTTCTACGAAGATCTTTATCGGTCGAACCTCTATGTCAAGGATTCAGTTAATCCCGTATGGTGTTCCCTTTGTTCTTCGGTATGTTACTTGCCCGAGATTCGATCGTCGGTATCTCCATACCTAGTTCAACCTCGTTACCAGAAAGTCTCTTTAATCGTTCCGTAATACAAGATCCCGCAACTATCACTTAGTCACATTGATTGCAAGGCTTATTGTGATGTTGTATTACCGAGTGGGCCCTGAGATACCTCTCCGTCACATGGAGTAATAAATCCCAGTCTTGATCCATGCCAACCCAACAGACACCCTCGAAGATACCTGTAGAGCACCTTTATAGTCACCCAGTTACGTTGCGCGTTTGATACACATAAGGCACTCCTCCAGTGTCAGTGAGTTGCACGATATCATGGTCATAGGAACATATACTTGACATGTATAAAACAGTAGCAATAAACTGACACGATCATATGCTATGTTTGTAGTTTGGGTCTTGTCCATCACATCATTCTCCTAATGATGTGATCCCGTTACCAAATCACATCTCATGTCCATGACTAGGAAACCATAGCCATCTTTGATCAACGAGCTAGTCTATTAGAGGCATACTAGGGACATGGTGTTGTCTATGTATCCACACATGTATCTAAGTTTTCGATCAACACAATTATAGCATGGATAATAAACGATTATTATGAACAAGGAAATATGATAATAACTAATTTATTATTGCCTCTAGGGCATATTTCAAACAGTCTCCCACTTGCACTAGAGTCAATAATCTAGTTCACATCACCATGTGATTCGCATTGTTATGAATCTAACACCCAATGAGTTCTGGGGTTCGATCATGCTTTCAATGTGAGAGAGGTCTTAGAGTCAACGGGTCTGCAACATTCAGATCCTTGTGTACTTTGCAAATCCCTATGTCAAACTGTAAACACTGCCACCACACTCCACTTGGTGCTATTCCAAACGGCTGCTCCACTATACGTATCTAGATTGCTACTACGAGTCATTCGGATTGGTGTTAAAGCTTGCATCGACGTAACTCTTTACGACAAACTCTTTATCACCTCCATAATCGAGAAACATATCCTTAGTCCTTCTAGTTACTAAGGATAATCTTGACCGCTATCCAGTGATCCACTCTTGGATCACTCTTGTACCCCTTGACAGACTCATGGCAAGGCACACACAAGGTGCGGTACACAGCATGGCATACTATACAGAGCCTATGGCTAAGGCATAGGGGACGACGTCTGTCCTTTCTCTTTCTTCTGCCGTGGTCGAGGTTTGAGTCTCACTCAACTTCATACCTTACAAAGCAGGCGAGAACACTTCTCTCTGACTGATCCATTTTGAACTCTTTCAAAATCTTGTCAAGGTATGTACTCATCGAAAGTCTCATCAAGCATTTTGATCTATCTCTATAGATCTTGATGCTCAACAATTAGGTAGCCTTATCTAGGTCTTCCTTTGAAAATTACTTTTCAAACAACCGTTTAAACTTTCCAGAAATTCTATATTATTTCCGATCAACAATATGTCAACCACATATACTTATCAGAAATTCTATAGTGCTCCCACTCACTTTATTGTAAATACAAGTTTCTCGTAAACTTTGTATAAACTACAAAACTTTGATCACCTCATCAAAGTGTATATTCCAACACCGAGATGCTTGCTTTAGTCTATAGAAGGATCACTGACGTTTGCACACCCTTTAGCATCCTTAGGACTGACAAAACCTTCTGGTTGTATCACATACAACCTTTCCTCAAGTATACCGTTAAGGAAACGATGTTTTGACACCCATCTGCCAGATTTCATAATTGAAAAATGCAGCAACTGCTAACATAATTCCAACAGCCTTTAGCATCGCTACGAGTGAGAAAGTCTCATCGCAGTTAACTCCTTGAACTTGTCACAAACATCTTTGCAACAATTCGAGCTTTACAAAAGGTGTCATTTACCATCAGCGTCTGTCTTAATTTTAAAGATCCATTTGTACTCAACGACCTGCCGTCCAACGAGCAAGTCTACCAAAGTCTATACTTTGTTTTCATACATGGATCCTATCTCGGATTTCATGGCCTCTAACCATTTGTTGGAATCCGGGCCCATCATCGCTTCTCCATAGCTCGTAGGTTCATCGTTGTCAAACAATATGACCTCTAAGACAGGGTTGTCGTACCACTTAGGAGTAGTACGCGTCCTTGTCGACTTACGAGGTTCGATAGTAACTTGATCCAAAGCTTCATGATCATCATCATTAACTTCCACTTCAACTAATGTAGGCTCCACAGAAACATCTTTCTGCGCTGCGCTACTCTCTGGTTGAAACAAAGGTTCAACAATCTCATCAAGTTCTATCTTCCTCCCACTTAATTCTTTCGAGAGAAACACTTTCTCGAGAAAGGACCCATTTTTAGAAACAAACACTTTGTACTTGGATCTGAGATAGAAGGTATACCCAAATGTTCTTAGTGTATTCAATGAAGATGCATTTGTCCGCTTTAGGTTCGAGCTTATTAGGTGAAAATATTTTCCACATAAGCGTTGCAGCCCCATACATTAAGAAATGACAGCTTAGCTTTCTATGAAACCATAATTCACATGGTGTCATTGTTAGAAATATGCCCTAGAAGCAATAATAAATTAGTCATATTTCCTTGTTCATGATAATCGTTTATTATCCATGCGATAATTGTATTCATCGGAAACTTAAATGCATGTGTGGATACATAGACAAAACCATGTCCCTAGTATGCCTCTAACAGACTAGCTCGTTGATCAAAAGTTGGTTAAGGTTTCCTAGCCATGGACATGAGATGTCATTTGATAACGGGATCACATCATTAGGAGAATGATGTGATGGACAAGACCCAAACTACAAACGTAGCATATGATCGTGTCAGTTTATTGCTGTTGTTTTCCGCATGTCAAGTATATGTTCCTATGACCATGAGATCATGCAACTCACAGATATCGGAGGAGTGCCTTGTGTGTATCAAACGTCGCAACATAACTGGGTGACTATAAAGGTGCTCTACAGGTATCTCCGATGGTGTTTGTTAAGTTGGCATGGATCGAGACTGGGATTTGTTACTCCGTGTGACAGAGAGGTATCTCAGGGCCCACTCGGTAAAACAACATCACAATGAGCCTTGCAAGCAATGTAACTAATTGTTAGTTGCGGGATCTTGTATTATGGAATGAGAAAAGAGAGTTGCAAGTAACAAGGTTGAACTAGGTATGGAGATACCGACGATCGAATCTCGGGCAAGTAACATACCGAAGACAAAGGGAACGTTATACGGGATTAACTGAATCCTTGACATAAAGGTTCGACCGATAAAGATCTTCGTAGAATATGTAGGAACCAATGTGTACATCCAGGTCCCGCCATTGGTTATTGACCGTAGAGGTGTCTCGGTCATGTCTTCATAGTTCTCGAACCCGCAGGGTCTGCACACTTAAGGTTTGGTGACGTTTCGGTAGTGTAGAGTTATGTATGGTGGTGATCGAAGGTTGTTCGGAGTCCCAGATGAGATCCCGGACGTCACAGGAGCTCCGGAATGGTCTGGAGGTAAAGATTCAGATATAGGAAGTCCCAGTTTGGTCGCCGGAAAAGTTTTGGGCTCATCGGTAGTGTACCGGGAGTGCCGGTAGTATACCAGGAGACCTCCGGGAGGGGTATTTCGACCCCAGAGGGTCCATGGGCTGTGGAGAGTGATAACCAGCCCTTAGTGGGCTAGAGAAACAGCCACAACAAGGCCCATTGCGCAGGAGGCAAAAATCCTAAAGGAAAAAGGTGAAAAAAGGCAAAAAGGAAGAGTCCTACTCCTACTAGGAGTGGAGGAAGGACTAGGACTCCTCCTCTTGTGGCTCGGCCGAACCAAACAGCCTTGGAGGCCAAGGCTGCATACTCCTCTCCCTCCCTCCCATATATATTGGTGGAATAGAGGATTTTTGCATAGATTTTATGGCCACGTGCTACCCGTTCCACCGGTGCTCCTCCAGATCGGTTTTCTGCAGTGCTTAGGCGAAGCCCTGCCGGAATCACCCCACCACCATCATCGGAGCGTCGTCACGCTGCCGGTGAACTCTCTCTCCTCTCCACCTCCTCTTGCTGGCTCAAGATGGTGGAGATCGTCATCAAGCTACACGTGTGCTGAAAGCGGAGGTGTCGTCCGTTCGGCGCTAGATCGGAAGGACCGTGATCGAGATCGCGAGACGGTTCGTGATTTGATCGCGGAACGGATCGTGATGAGTTCGCGGGCCAGATCGTGATCAATATTGTGAGACGGATCGTGATGTGTTCACGGGACGGATCGTGATTGGATCGCGGGATGGATTGTGATGAGATCGCGGGACGCTCGATGATTTGGATCGCGAAGATGTTCGACTACACCAACCGCGTTTCTTAACGCTTCCCGCTTAGCGATCTACAAGGGTATATAGATCCACTCTCCCTCTCGTAGATGCACATCACCATGGATAGGTTTGCGTGTGCGTAGGAAATTTTTTGTTTCCCATGCGACGTTCCCCAACAGTGGCATCATGAGCTAGGTTGATGGTTCGATGAGATCTCGAGTAGAACACAAAAGGTTTGTGGGCGATGATGCTTAGATTGCTTCCTCCCATGGTTGTATTTTGGTTCAGCGGGATTGTGAGATGAAGCAGCCCGGACCAACATTACTCGTACGCTTACGAGAGACCGATTCCCTCGTTCAGCGGGTGACACTTTCTCTCACTTTAGTTGGATCGGATCCGACAAAGGCGGTCCTTGAGAAGGTTGAAAAGCAACTAGTGTATCAACGTTGTGGTTTTTGCGTAGGTGAGAATTGTTCTTTCTAGATGCCCGTAGCAGCCACGTAAAACATGCAACAACAATTAGAGGACGTCTAACTTGTTTTTGCAGGGTATGTTGTGATATGATATGGCCAATTACATGATGTGATATATGTGATGTATGAGATGATCATGTGATGTATAGATTATCACGACTTGCATGTCGATGAGTACGGCAACCGGCAGGAGCCATAGGGTTTTCTTTAATTATTGTATGACCCGCGTGTCAATCATTAAGCGCTATGTAATGGTTTACTTTATCGCTAAATGGTAGCAATAGTAGTAGAAGCATGCAGGGCATGACAACCCCGATGGCGACACGTTGATGGAGATCAAGATGATGGAGATCATGGTGTCATGCCGGTGACGATGGAGATCATGCCGGTGCATTCTAGATGGAGATAAAAAGCACAAGTTCATGGCCATATCATGTCACTTATGATTTGCATGTGATGTTAATTCTTTTATGCACCTTGTTTTGCTTAGGATGACGGTAGCATTATAAGGTGATCCCTCACTTAATTTCAAGATAAATTGTGTTCTCCCCGAGTGTGCACCATTGCGAAAGTTCGTCGTGTTGAGACACCACGTGATGATCGGGTGTGATAGACTCTACGTTCACATACAACGGGTGCAAGCCAGTGTTGCACGCGCGGAACACTCGGGTTAAACTTGACGTGCCTAGCATGTACATACATGGCCTCGGAACACAAGAGACCGAAAGGTCGAACATGAGTCATATAGTAGATATGATCAACATAATGATGTTCACCATTGCAGCCACCACAACTCACGTGATGATCGGACTTGAGTTGGTGAAATTTGGATCATGTATCACTCGAATGATCAGGGGGATGTCAATTTGAGTGGGAGTTCTTCAGTAATATGATTAATTGAACTCATTATCATGAACATAGTCAGTAGTGTCTTTGCAAATTATGTTGTAGATTATTAGCTCACGCTGTAGCTCCCTAGAATTTTTATATGTTCCTAGAGAAATAGAGTTGAAAGATGATGGTAGCAATATTGCAGACTGGGTCCGTGATCTGAGGATTGTCCTCATTTTTGCACAGAAGGCTTATGTCCTTAATGCACCACTCGGTGCGCCACCCCCTCTAGCGTCGTCTGTAGATGTTGTGAACATCTGACAGGCACGTTCCGATGACTAATTTATAGTTCAGTGTGTCATGCATTACGGCTTAGAATTGAGGCTCCAAAAAGTTTTGAACGTCATGGAACACAAGAGATGTTTCTAAGAGCTGAAATTAGGATCTCAGGATCGTGCCCGCGTTGCGAGATATTTGATCTCCGACAAGATTCTTTGCCCGCAAGATGAAAGAGGATAGCTCAATCGTTGAGCATGTGCTCAGATTGTCTGGGTGCTACAATTGCTTGAATCAAGTGGGAGTTGATCTTCCAGATAAGATAGTGATTGATATAGTTCTACAAGTCACTGTCACTAAAGCTACTAGAACTTAGTGATGAACTATAAAATGCCAGGGACAGAAATATTGATCCCTGAGCTGTTCGCGATGTTTGACACCGCGAAGGTAGAAATCAAGAAGGAGCGTCAAGTGTTGATGGTTAACCAAACCACAAGTTTCGAGAAGGGCAAGAGCGAGGAGGGAAACTTCATGGATAGCAAGTCAGTTGCTGCTCCAGTGAAGCAACCCAAAGTTGAACTCAAACCCGAGACTGAGTGCTTCTGTTATGAGGTGAGCGGTCACTGAAGCGGACCAACCCTAGATACTTGGTAGATAAGAAGGCTGGCAACATCGACAGAAGTATATTTGATATACGAGTTATTGATGTGTACCTTGATAGTACTCCTAGAAGCACCTTGGTATTGGATACCGGTTCGGTTGCTAAATGTTAGTAACTCGAAATAAAAGCTACGGAATAAAACGGAGAACTAGCTAAGGGTGAGGTGACGATATGTGTTGGAAATGTTTCCAAAGTTGATGTGATCAACATCGCATGCTCTCTCTACCTTCAGGATTAGTGACGAACAAGAATAAATGTTATTTGGTGTTTTGCGTTGAGCATGAACATGATTAGATCATGTTTATTGCAATACGGTTATTCATTTAAGTTAGAGAATAATGGTTATTCTGTTTACATGAATAATACCTTCAATGGTCATGCATCCAGTGAGAATGGTTTGTTGAAATCTTGATCGTAGTAATACACATGTTCATAAAATTGATGTCAAAAGATACAAAGTTAATAATGATAGTACCACATACTTGTGACACTACCGCTAAATGTCATATTGGTATAAAGCGCATGAAGAGACTCCATGCAGATGGATCTTTGGACTCATTCGATTTCGAATCAGTTGAGACATGCGAACCATGCCTCTTGGGCAAGATGACTAAAGGACCCCGTTGGATGGAGCGGGCAAGTGATTCATTGGAAATGATACATGTTCATGTATGCAATCTAGTGAGTCTTGTAGCGTGCAGTGGATATCATTATTTTCTTACCTTCACTGATGATTTGAGTAGATATAGTGTATATTTACTTAATGAGACACAAGTCTGAGTTGTTTGAAAAGTTCACGCAAATTCAGAGTGAAGTTTAAAGATCATTTTGACAAGAAGATAAAAATGACTGCGATATGATCGTGGAGGTGAATATCTGAGTTACGAGTTTGGCATACAACTTAAGACAATGTGAAATTTGTTTCACAACTAACGCCACCTGGAACACCATAGTGTGATGGTGTGTCCGAACATCGTAGTCATGCTCTATTGGATATGGTGCGTTCTATGATGTCTCTTATCGTTTTCTACTGTAATTTTGGGGTTATGCATTAGAGACAACTACATTCACTTTAAATAGGGCACCATCTAAATCCGTTGAGATGACACCGTGTGAATTATGGTTTGATAGAAACCTAAGCTATCATTTCTTAATGTTTGGGGCTGCAATGCTTGTGTGGAAAATGTTTTCACCTAATAAGCTAGAACCCAAAGCGGACAAATGTATCTTCATAGAATACCCTAAGAACAGTTGGGTATGCCTTCTATCTCAGATCCGAGTGCAAAGTGTTTGTTGCTAAAACTGAGTCCTTTCTCAAGAAAAAGTTTCTCTCGAAAGAATTGAGTGGGAGGAGGATAGAACTTGATGAGGTTGTTAAACCTTTGTTCAACCAGAGAGTAGAGCAGCGCAGAAAGATGTTTCTGTGAAGCCTACGTTAGTTGAAGAGGAAGTTAATGATGATGATCATGAAGCTTCAGGATCAAGTTACTATCGAACTTCGTAGGTCGACAAGGATGTGTACTGCTCGTGAGCGATACGTCAACCCTGTCTTGGAGGTCATGTTGTTGGACAAACGATGAACCTACGAGCTATGGAGAAGCGATGATGGGCCCGGATTCCGACAAATGGTTGGAGGCCATGAAATCCGAGATAGGATCCATGTATGAAAACCAAGTATAGACTTTGGTGGACTTGCTCATTGGACGGTAGGTCGTTGAATACAAATGGATCTTTAAAATGAAGACAGACACTGATGGTAAATGTCACCATTTGTAAAGCTTGACTTGTTGCAAAGATGTTTTGTGACAAGTTCAAGGAGTCGACTACGATGGGACTTTCTCACTCGTAGCGGTGCTAAAGTCTGTTGGAGTTATGTTAGCAGTTGCTGCATTTTCAATTATGAAATCTGGTAGATGCATGTCAAAACATCGTTTCCTTAACGATTTACTTGAGGAAAGGTTGTATGTGATACAACCAGAAGGTTTTGTCAGTCCTAAGGATGCTAAAAGGTGAGCAAGGTTCAGTGATCCTTCTATGGACCGAAGCAAGCATCTCGGAGTTGGAATATACGCTTTGATAAGTTGATCAAAGTTTTTAAGTTTATACAAATTTTACGAGAAACTTGTATTTACAATAAAGTGAGTGGGAGCACTATAGAATTTATGATAACTATATGTGGATGACATATTGTTGATCGGAAATAATGTAGAATTTCTGGAAAGCATAAACAATTATTTGGAAAGTGATTTTCAAAGTAAAACCTGGATAAAACTACATAATTGTTGAGCATCAAGATCTATAGAGATAGATCAAAGATGACTTGATGAGACTTTCAATGAGTACATACCTTGACAAGGATTTTGAAAGGAGTTCAAAATGGATCAGTCCGAGAAAGAGTTCTCACTTTATTTGTAAGGTGTGAAGTTGAGTGAGACTCAAAGCTCGACCACGGCAGAAGGAAGAGAAAGGACGAACGTTGTCCCCTATGCCTTAGCCATAGGCTCTGTACAGTATGCCATGCTATGTACCGCACCTGTGTGTGCCTTGCCATGAGTCTGTCAAGGGGTACAAAAGAGATCCAGGAGTGGATCACTGGACAGCGGTCAAGATTATCCTTAGTAACTGAAAGACTAAGGAGATGTTTCTCGATTATGGAAGTGATAAAGAGTTCGTCGTAAGGAGTTACGTCGATGCAAGCTTTAACACTAATCCGGATGACTCGTAGTAGCAATCTGGATATGTATAGTGGAGCAACCATTTGGAATAGTACCAAGTGGAGTGTGGTAGCATTGTTTACAGTTTGACATAGGGATTTGCAAAGTACACATGGATCTGAATGTTACAGACCCGTTGACTATAAGACCTCTCTCACATGCGAAGCATGATCGAACCCCAGAACTCATTGGGTGTTAGATTCATAACAATGCGAATCACATGGTGATGTGAACTAGATTATTGACTCTAGCGCAAGTGGGAGACTGTTGGAAATATGCCCTAGAGCCAATAATAAATTAGTTGTTATCATATTTCCTTGTTCATGATAATCGTTTATTATCCATGCTATAAATGTATTCATCGGAAACTTAAATGCATGTGTGGATACATAGACAAAACCATGTCCCTAGTATGCCTCTTATAGACTAGCTCGTTGATCAAAAGTTGGTTAAGGTTTCCTAGCCATGGACATGAGATGTCATTTGATAACGGGATCACATCATTAGGAGAATGATGTGATGGACAAGACCCAAACTACAAACTTAGCATATGATCGTGTCAGTTTATTGCTGTTGTTTTCCGCATGTCAAGTATATGTTCCTATGACCATCAGATCATGCAACACACAGATATTGGAGGAGTGCATTGTGTGTACCAAACATCGCAACATAACTGGGTGACTATAAAGGTGCTCTACAGGTATCTCCGATGGTGTCTGTTGAGTTGGCATGGATCGAGACTGGTATTTGTTACTCCGTGTAACGGAGAGGTATCTCAGGGCCCACTCGGTAATACAACATCACAATGAGCCTTGCAAGCAATGTGACTAATTTTTAGTTGCGGGATCTTGTATTACGGAATGAGTAAAGAGACTTGCCAGTAACGAGGTTGAACTAGGTATGGAGGTACCGACGATCGAATCTCGGGCAAGTAACATACCGAAGAACAAAGGAAAAGTTATACGGGATTAACTGAATCCTTGACATAAAGGTTCGACCGATAAAGATCTTCGTAAAATATGTAGAACCAATGTGGACATCTAGGTCCCGCCATTGGTTTTTGACTGTAGATGTGTCTCGGTCATGTCTACATAATTCTCGAACCCGCAGGGTCTGCACACTTAAGGTATGGTGATGTTTCGTTAGTGTATAGTTATGTATGGTGGTGATCGAAGGTTGTTCGGAGTCCCTGATCAGATCCCGTACGTCACGAGGAGCTCCGGAATGGTCCGGAGGTAAATATTCATATATAGGAAGTCCCAGTTTGGTCGCCGGAAAAGTTTCGGGCTCATCGGTAGTGTACCGGGAGTTCCGGTAGTGTACCGGGAGACCTCCGAGAGGGGTATTTCGACCCCAGAGGGTCCATGGCCTGTGGAGGGTGATAACCAGCCCTTAGTGGGCTGGAGAAACAGCCACAACAAGGCCCATTGTGCAGGAGGCAAAAATCCTAAAGGAAAAAGGTGAAAAAAGGCAAAAAGGAAGAGTCCTACTCCTACTAGGAGTGGAGGAAGGAGTAGGACTCCTCCTCTCGTGGCTAAGCCGAACCAAACAGCCTTTGAGGCCAAGGTTGCGTCCTCCTCTCCCTCCCTCCTATATATACTGGTGGAATAGAGGGTTTTTGCATAGATTTTACGGGCATGTGCTACCCGTTCCACCGGTGCTCCTCTAGATCGGTTTTCTCAGTGCTTAGGCGAAGCCCTGCCGGAATAACTCCACCACCATCATCGGAGCGTCGTCACGCTGCCGGTGAACTCTCTCTCCTCTCCACCTCCTCTTGTTGGATCAAGACGGTGGAGATCGTCATCAAGCTGCACGTGTGCTGAACGCGGAGTTGCCGCCCGTTCGGCGCTAGATCGGAAGGACCGTGATCGAGATCGCGAGACGGTTCATGATGAGATCGCAGAACGGATCGTGACGAGTTCGCGGGACAGATCGTGATCAAGATTGTGAGACGGATCGTTATGAGATCGTGGGACGGCTCATGATGAGTTCACGGGACGGATCGTGATTGGATCGCGGGACGGATCGTGATGAGATCGCGGGACGCTCGGCGATTTGGATCGCGAAGATGTTCGACTACACTAACCGCGTTTCTTAACGCTTCCCGCTTAGCGATCTACAAGGGTATGTAGATCCACTCTCCCTCTCGTAGATGCTCATCACCATGGATAGGTTTGCGTGTGCGTAGGAAAAATTTTGTTTCCCACGCGACGTTCCCCAACAATCATCTCAACGGATTTAGATGGTGTCCTATTTAAAGGTAATGTAGTTGTTTCTAATGCATAATCCCAAAATTATAGTAGTAAAACGATAAGATACATTATAGCACGCACCATATCCAATACAACATGACTATGACATTCAGACACACCATTACACTATGGTGTTCCAGGTGGCACGAGTTGTGAAACAACTTTCACATCGTCTAAAGTTGTATGCCAACTCGTAACTCAGATATTCACCTCCACGATCACATCACAGACATTTTTATCTTCTTTTCACGATGATCTTTAAACTTCACTCTGAATTTGCTTGAACCTTTCAAACGATTCAGACTTGTGTTTCATTATGTAAATATCCATTATATCTACTCAAATCATCAGTGAAGGTAAGAAAATAACGATATCCACCGCACACTACAAGACTCATTGGATTGCATACATCAACATGTATCATTTCCAATAAACCACTTGCCCGCTCCATCAATCCGGAAAACGTGGTCCATAGTCATCTTGCCCAAGAGGCATGGTTCGCATGTCTTAACCGATTCGAAATCGAATGAGTCCAAAGATCCATGTGCATGGGGTTTCTTCACGCGCTTTTGTAGGGGAACGCGACAGAAAACAAAAAAATTCGGTATAGCGAGCACGCCCAGGACCACTATGGAGAATGCATACAAGGTTTGATCTGATCCGTACCGACTCGTAGCGCAGCGGAAGAAGAGTCGGTGGAGATCGTTGGTGCAGATCCCCGCAGCTAGGACTTACAACCTCCCAACCGCGAGGATGTACTCCCTCGTCGGACAGCCCTTCGGGAGGCGGTCGGACAGTCCCCGGGACGATGTCGCGGACAGCCCTTCGGGAGGACCCTCGAAACTCGAACGGAGACTCGGACGGCCCTTCGGGAGGACTCTCGAAACTCGACCCGAGACTCGGACAGCCCTTCGGGAGGACACTCGAACAGCCCCTCGGGCAAAAGATCGAAACTACGAACTCTCTACAGGGTTGCACACATACGGTGTCATCTATCCGGCAGGGCTTCGCCGTCCAGAACTAGTTCCTGCCGGAACCCAGACAGCCTTTCGGCTCTACAAAAAACTCTTTTCGTGGGAGGGAGAGAGAGAGCTTGCAAAGCAAAGCATGTGTATGAGAGCAAAGGATGAGTGTGGAGAGTGCATCTCCACCTCTATTTATAGGAAAACCCAAGGGGTAGGGTGGCACTTGAAATACCCAAAATGCCCATGAGGTGAGCACACCACAAGGGCATAAAGGGAAAGCCTCCAAATAGTGTTGCCTGCATCACCATGCCTGCATCACCATGCCTGCATCATCCCCTAATAGTATTTCCACTATTCACAATAGTGTTTCCACTATTTACAATAGTGTTTCCACTATACATATATAGTGTTTCCACTATTTACAATAGTGTTTCCACTATACATATATAGTGTTTCCACTATTTACAATAGTGTTTCCACTATACATATATAGTGTTTCCACTATACATATATAGTGTTTCCACTATTTATATATATAGTGTTTCCACTATACTCGAGGTGAGAAACATCGGCATCCTCGTGGATCAACACTTGTCCACAATGCCAGTTACCTCGTTGCCGGTATTGTTCTCTTTTCTCGTTCCCATGTTTTGGCATCCCCGTGATCAAATCACAAAGTGTCTGGCCAGACGATGATGGATACCGTAACACCGAGAGGGCCCAGAGATATCTCTCCATCACCGAAGGAGCAAATCCCAATCTTGAGCTATCAAGTTACTTGACATACTTTTCCATGAACCCGTAAGCCGCCGTAATAGCCACCCATTTACGGATGACGTTTAACAAACCCCAAAGTTCATGAAGCAAGCATGAAGAAACTCGATACTCGCATGGTCTAAGGAATTATGCAAACATTAACTTCTCTGTGTTATTAACCATAAACTTATGACGAATGTATCTCATAGCATAACATCAATTCGGATCGATTCAACACAAGTGTTCTACCAACATAGTGCCCTCAAAATTGCCGGCATGGCCATGCCCATGATCAGGAAAACAGGATCATCATGCAATACTTGAGCCAGTCTTAGAGGCAAGACTAGGAATACAATTTACCATTTATTATACCACACGTGCACATGAGTTTCCCTCCAAGCCTCGTTTTATTTGCAGACTCGAGAATCATTGCAGTTATAGCATGGATCATAAACATTCATTACAAACTTGGAGATACAAAAGTAACTGATATTACTGCCTCTAGGGCATATCTCCTATAGCTTTATACCAATATGACATTTAGCGGCAGTGCCACAAGTATGTGGTACTATCATTATTAACTTGTATCTTTTGGCATCAGTGTTACGAAGATGTGCATTACTACGATCAAGATTCAACAAACCATTCTCACTGGGTGCATGTCCATTGAAGGTATTATTCATGTAAACAGAATAACCATTATTCTCTAACTTAAATGAATAACCGTCTTGCAATAAACACGATCTAATCATGTTCATGCTTAACGCAAATACCAACAACATTTAGGTTTGTCACTAATCCCGAAGGTAGAGAGAGCGTGCGATGTTGATCACATCAACCTTGGAAACATTTCCAACACACATCGTCACCTCACACTTAGCTAGTCTCCGTTTATTCCGTAGCTTTTACTTCGTGTTACTAACATTTAGCAACCGAACCGGTATCCAATACCCAGGTGCTACTAGGAGTACTAGCAAGGTACACATCAATAACACGTATATCAAATATACTTCTATCGATGTTGCGAGCCTTCTTATCTACCAAGTATGTAGGGTTGTTCCGCATCAGCGATTGCTCTCCTCATAATCGAAACACTTAGTCTCGCATTTGGGTTAAACTTTGGGTTGCTTCACTGGAGCAGCAACTGACTTGCCGTCCATGAAGTTTTCCTCCTTGCCCTTGCCCTTCTCAAAACTAGTGGTTTTACTAACCATCAAAACTTGATGCTCCTTCTTGATTTCTACCTTTGCGGTGTCAAACATCACGAACAGCTCACGGATCATTAATCTATCCCTGGCATTTTATAGTTCATCACCAAGTTCTAGTAGCTTAGTGATAGTGACTTGGAGAACTATATCAATCACTATCTTATCTGGAAGATCAACTCCCACTCGATTCAAGCGATTGTAGCACCCAGACAATCTGAGCACATGCTCAACGATTGAGCTGTTCTCTTTCATCTTGCAGGCAAAGTGTCTTGTTGGAGATCTCATATCTCGCAACATGGGCATGAGCCTGAGATCCTAATCTCAGCTCTTAGAACATCTCATATGTTCCGTGACGTTCAAAATGTTTCAGAGCCTCAATTCTAAGTCGTAATGCATGACGCACTAAACTATCAAGTAGTTATCAGAAAGTGCGTGTCAGATGTTCACAACATCTACAGACGGCGCTAGAGGGGTTGGCGCACTGAGCGGTGCATTAAGGACATAAGCCTTCTGTGCAGCAATGAGGACAATCCTCAGATCATGGACCCAGTCCGCAATATTGCTACCATCATATTTCAATTCTATTTCTCTAGGAACATATAAAAAATTCAAGGGAGCTACAGTGCAAGCTAGTAATCTACAACATAATTTGCAAAGGCACTACTAACTAAGTTCATGATAATGAGTTCAATTAATCGTATTACCGAATAACTCCCACTCAAATTGACATCCCTCCGGTCATTCGAGTGATACATGATCCAAATTCTCCAACTCAAGTCCGATCATCACGTGAGTTGAGGTGGTTTCAATGGTGAGCATCATCATATTGATCATATCTACTATATGACACATGTTTGACCTTTTGGTCTCTTGTGTTCCGAGGCCATGTCTGTACATGCTAGGCTCGTCAAGTTTAACCCGAGTGTTCTGCATGTGCAACACTGGCTTGCACCCGTTGTATGTGAACATAGAGTCTATCACACCTGATCATCACGTGGTGTCTCGACACGACGAACTTTCGCAACGGTGCACACTCGGGGAGAGCACAATTTATCTTGAAATTAAGTGAGGGATCACCTTATAATGCTACCGTCGTCCTAAGAAAAACAAGGTGCATAAAAGGATTAACATCACATGCGAATCATAAGTGACATGATATGGTCATGAACTTTTACTTTTGATCTCCATCTAGAAAGCACCGACATTATCTCCATCGTCACCGGCATCACACCATGATCTCCATCAACGTGTCGCCATCGGGGTTGTCGCGCCCAACATGCTTCTACTACTATTGCTACCGTTTAGCGATAAAGTAAAGCATTACATAGTGCTTAATGATTGACATGCAGGTCATATAATAATTAAAGACAACCCTATGGCTCCTGCCGGTTGCCGTACTCATCGACATGCAAGTCATAATAATCTATACATCACATGATCATCTCATACATCAGAAATATCACATCATGTAATTTGGCCATATCACTTCACAACATACCCTGCAAAAACAAGTTAGACGTCCTCTAATTGTTGTTGCGTGTTTTACGTGGCTGCTACGAGTATCTAGCAAGAGCAATTTTCACCTACGCATAAACCACAACGGAGATACATAAGTTGCTTTTCAACCTTCTCAAGGACCGCCTTTGTCGAATCCGATCCAACTAAAGTGAGAGAAACTGGCACCCGCAAGCCATCCAAGAAACAAGTTGCGGTCGAGGAAACCGGTCTCTCGTAAGCGTACGAGTAATGTTGGTCCGGGCCGCTTCATCTCACAATACCGCTGAACCAAAACACGACCAAGGGAGGAAGCAATCTAAGCATCAACGCCCACAAACTCTTTGTGTTCTACTCGAGATCTCATCTACACATAGACCTAGATCCGATACCACTGTTGAGGAACGTTGCATGGGAAACAAAAAAATTCCTATGCACACGCAAGATCTATCCATGGTGATGAGCATCTACGTGAGGGAGAGTGGATCTACATACCCTTGTAGATCGCTAAGCGGGAAGCGTTAAGAAACGTGGTTGGTGTAGTCGAACGTCTTCGCGATCCAAATCACCGAGCGTCCCGTGATCTCATCACTATCCGTCCCGCGATCTCATCACGATCCTTCTCGTGATCTTGATCACAGTCCTTCCGATCTAGCGCCGAACGGACGACACCTCCGCGTTCAACACACATACAGCTTGATGACGATCTCCGCCTTCTTGATCCAGAAATAGGGAGCGGAGAGGTAGAAGAGTTCTCCGGCAGCATGAAGGCGCTCCGGCGATGGTGGTGGAGCTATTCCGACAGAGCTTTGCCTAAGCACTACAGAAATCCGATCTAGAGGAGAAACTATGCACTGGAGGAACGGGTAGCACGTGGCTAAATTTGGTGCCAAAAAACCCTAAAACCTCTAGTATATATAAGAGGAAGAGAGGAGGAGGCTTGGCCCTCAAAGGACCAGCAATTGGGTCGGCCAAATCAAGTGGGAGAGGTGGAATCCACCTCCAATCCTAGTAGGACTAGGATTCACCCTATTTTTGCCTTTTTCCACCTTTTTCTCTTTGGGCTTTTCTTCCCAGCCTCATGGGCCTTGTGTGGGATTTCCACTAGCCCACTAAGGACTGGTATTTACTCTCCCACAGCCCATGTAGCCTCTTGGGTCTAAATACCACTCCCGATGGTCTCCCGGTACACTACCGGTGAGCCGGAAACTTTTCCGGCGACCAAAATAGGACTTCCTATATATCAATCTTTTCCTCCGGACCATTCCGGAGCTCCTCGTGATGTTCGGGATCTCATCCGGGACTCCAAACAACCTTAGATCACCACCATACATAACTCTATAATACCGAAACGTCACCAAACCTTAAGTGTGCAGACCCTGCGGGTTCGAGAACTATGTAGACATGACCGAGACACCTCTACGGTCAATAACCAATAGCGGGACCTGGATGCCCATATTGGATCCTACATATTCTATGAAGAACTTTATCGGTCGAACCTCTATGTCAAGGATTCAGTTAATCCCGTATGATGTTCCCTTTGTTCTTCGGTATGTTACTTGCCCGAGATTCGATCGTCGGTATCTCCATACCTAGTTCAACCTCGTTACCGTCAAGTCTCTTTACTTGTTCTGTAATACAAGGTCCCGCAACTAACACTTAGTCACATTGCTTGCAACGCTTATTGTGATGTTGTATTACTGAGTGGGCCCTGAGATACCTCTCCGTCACACGGAGTAACAAATCCTAGTCTTGATCCATGCCAACCCAAGAGACACCCTCAGAGATACCTGTAGAGCACCTTTATAGTCACCCAGTTACATTGCGACGTTTAATACACACAAGGCACTCCTCCGGTGTCAGTGAGTTGCATGATCTCATGGTCATAGGAACATATACTTGACATGCATAAAATAGTAGCAATAAACTCACACGATCATATGCTACATTTGTAGTTTGGGTCTTGTCCATCACATAATTCCCCTAATGATGTGATCCCATTACCAAATGACATCTCATGTCCATGACTAGGAAACCGTAGCCATCTTTGATCAACGAGCTAGTCTATTAGAGGCATACTAGGGACATGGTATTGTCTATGTATTCACACATGTATCTAAGTTTCCGATCAACACAATTATAGCATGGATAATAAATGATTATCATGAACAAGGAAAATTGATAATAACTAATTTATTATTGCCTCTAGGGCATATTTCCAGTACTATTAATTGGAGTAATCGGTCGACCATTAATTGGTAGATTAAATAGAAACTTTCCAACTTATATCTAGATTTTTTATGTATTAAATCATACTTCCATGCACTTAGCTATGTAATATAGCAAAATATTCTATTGTAGGCATGTAAGAAATAGACAAGAGGTAAAATTCATAATATAAATGTCAAAATACAAAATTATGAATTAAACATTTAAACTTTTGCATATACTAGCTAACATACATCACACAATATACTACAAATAACAACCAAAACCAATAGTTACATCCAATAATCCACAAAATTGTAATTTATAATCTACTAGTATATGAATGTTGGATTCTCCACTAAGATAGGGGAAAATATGGTAGTACCTTGTGTATTGGTGATGACATGGAGCAAGAGATTGGGGAGCATCCCATGGAAGAGGATGGGGAGTAGGTAGGGGTGGGGTTTAGTCGGGCGACCAGAGTGGCAGAGCAGCTGGACCTTGGAGGTGTAATGTTGCGGCTCGAACCACTGAGGATCTGGATAGCCACCAACCAGGTTAGGAGGGGATGAAAGGAGCATGTGGGAGCGGGAGGAGGGCCAAACCCTGGTTATTTAGTAGCAAGAGGCGGTGGGAGGGGTTATGTGTCAAGATTTTGGGATTCGTTTGCCCACCAATTAACGGGGTAGTAGTGATTAATAGGTCTGGCAACTGATTAATGAGTATGACAATTTATTAACTGGTATGGCAACTGATTAATCGGTCTAACTGTCAAGTTAATCGGGCTGACAAGTTAACGCGATGAATAGGTGCTATTCGATTTGGTTACCCTACAAGTAGCGATTAACTCGCAAGTTAACTGGTTAATCGGACGAATTCTAGATCAGTGTATGTGATACAACCAGAAGGTTTTGTCAGTCGTAAAGATGCTAATGTTGGAAATATGCCCTAGAGGCAATAATAAAATGGTTATTATTGTATTTCCTAGTTCATGATAATTGTCTATTGTTCGTGCTACAATTGTATTAACCAGAAACCGTAATACATGTGTGAATACATAGACCACAACATGTCCCTAGGAAGCCTCTAGTTGGCTAGCTCATTGGTCAATAGATGGTCATGGTTTCATGACCATGGACATTAGATGTTGTTGATAACGGGATCACATCATTAGGAGAAATATGTGATGGACAAGACCCAATCCTAAGCATAGCATAAGATCGTGTAGTTCGTCTGCTGAAGCTTTTCAATGTCAAGTATCGTTTCCTTAGACCATGAGATTGTGCAACTCTCGGATACCGTAGGAATGCTTTGGGTGTGCCAAACGTCACAATGTAACTGAGTGGCTATAAAGGTGCACTACGGGTATCTCCAAAAGTGTCTGTTGGGTTGGCACGAATCGAGATTGGGATTTGTCACTCCGTGTGACGGAGAGGTATCTCTGGGCCCACTCGGTAAGACATCATCATAATGAGCTCAATGTGACTAAGGAGTTAGCCATGGGATGATGTATTATGGAACGAGTAAAATTACTTGCTCGTAACGAGATTGAACAAGGTATACAGATACCGACGATCGAATCTCGCGCAAGTATCATACCGATAAGCAAAGGGAATTGTATACGGGATTGATTAAATCCCCGATATCGTGGTTCATCCGATGAGATCAGTGTGGAGCATGTGGGAACCAACATGGGTATCTAGATCCCGCTGTTGGTTATTGGCCGGAGAAGTGTCTCGGTCATGCCCACGTGTCTCCCGAACCCGTAGGGTCTACACACTTAAGGTTCGATAACGCTAGGGTTATAGGGAAATGGTATACGTGATTACCGAAGGTTTTTTGGAGTCCCGTATGAGATCCTAGATGTCATGAGGAGATCCGGAATGGTCCGGAGGTAAATATTGATATATAGGAAGTCCAGTTTTGGTCACCGGAAAGTTTTCGGGCTCATCGATATTGTACCGGGAGTGCCGGGAGGGTGCCGGAGGACCCCCGGGAGGGGTGTGACGACCATAGGACTTTGTGGGCACTTAGAGGAGGTGTGCCAGCCCTTATTGGGCTGGACAATACCTTCTAGAAAGTCCCATGCGGCTAGAGATCTAGGGATAAGGCAAAAGGAGTTTGAAAGGAAGGAGATCCACCTCCCTTATGGGAGGTGGACTCTTCCCCACCTTCAGCCGAACCTCTCCTCCTTGGAGGAGGGGCCAAGGCAGCCCTCCCTCTCCCTCCTCCTATATATACCCAAGGGTTTGGCCTTTTGAGAACAGATCTGAACTCTCTCTCTCACGGCGAAGCCCTACCTCTCTTCTTCCTCCTCCGCAGCGCTTAGGCGAAGCCCTGCCGGAATACCTTGCTACTCCACCACCACCACGCCGTCGTGCTGCTGTTGGAGCTCTTCCCCAACCTCTCCTTCCTCCTTGCTGGATAAAGGCGTAGGAAACGTCACCGGGCTGCACGTGTGTTGAATGCGGAGGCGCCGTTGTTCGGCGCTTAGATAGGAATCCACCGCGATCTAAATCGCTGCGAGTACGACTCCACCAACCGCGTTCTTGTAACGCTTCCGCTTAGAGATCTTCAAAGGTATGAAGATGCAGTCTCTCCCCTCTCGTTGCTGGTTTCTCCATAGATAGATCTCGGTGACACGTTGGAATTTTTTTGATTTACTACTACGTTTCCCAACAGTGGCATCATGAGCTAGGTCTATGCGTAGAATCTATGCACGAGTAGAACACAAAGCAGTTGTGGGTGTTGATTTTGTTAATTTGCCTGCCACTACTAGTCTTATCTTGATTCGGCGGTATTGAGGGATGAAGCGGCCCAGACCAACTTTACACGTACGCTTACGTGAGACCGGTTCCACCGCCTGACATGCACTAGTTGCATAAGGTGGCTAGCTTGTGTCTGTCTCTCCCACCTTAGTCGGATTGGATTCGATGAAAAGGGTCCTTATGAAGGGTAAATAGCAATTGGCATATCACGTTGTGGTCTTGGCGTAGGTAAGAAACGTTCTTGCTAGAAACCTATAGCAGCCACATAAAAACTTGCAACTACAAATTAGAGGACGTCTAACTTGTTTTTGCAGCATATGCCTTGTGATATGATATGGCCAAAAGGATGTGATGTGATGCATTGTGATGTATGAAATTGATCATGATCTTGTAATAGGATTCACGACTTGCATGTCGATGAGTATGACAACCGGCAGGAGCCATAGGAGTTGTCTTATTTTATTGTATGACCTGCATGTCGATCATAAACGCCATGTAATTACTTTACTTTATTGGTAAATGTTAGCCATAGTAGTAGAAGTAATAGTTGGCGAGACAACTTCATGAAGACACGATGATGGAGATCATGGTGTCGTGCCGGTGACAGTGATGATCATGGTGCCCCGAAGATGGAGATCAAAGGAGCAAGATGATATTGTCCATATCATGTCACTATGTTGATTGCATGTGATTTTTATCATGTTTACATCTTATTTGCTTAGAACGATGGTAGTAAATAAGATGATCTCTCAATAAAATTTCAAGATATGTGTTCACCCTAACTGTGCACCGTTGCTAAGGATCGTTGTTCCGAAGCACCACGTGATGATCGGGTGTGATAGGTTTCTAACATTCGCATACAACGGGTGTAAGCCAGATTTACACACGCGAAACACTTAGGTTGACTTGATGACCCTAGCATGTACAGACATGGCCTCGGAACACGGAAGACCGAAAGGTCGAACATGAGTCGTATAAAAGATGCGATCAACATGGAGATGTTCACCATGGATGACTAGTCCGTCTCACGTGATGATCAGACACGGGCTAGTTGACATGGATCATGTAACACTTGGATGACTAGAGAGATGTCTATCTGAGTGGGAGTTCATTAAATAATTTGATTATGTGAACTTAATTATCATGAACTTAGTCTAAAATTTGTCTTTACTATCTATATTGTAGATCCAATGGCCAATGTGAATGTCACCCTTAACTTCAACGCGTTACTAGAGAAAACCAAGCTGAAAGATGATGGAAGTAACTATGCGGATTGGGTCCATGGCTTGAGGATCATCCTCATAGCTTCCAAGAGATTGTATGTCCTTGATGCACCGCTAGGTGACGCACCCATTTTCCCAGCGGACCAAGACGTTATGAACGCTTGGCAGTCACGCTACGATGATTACTCCCTTGTTCAGTGCGGCATGCTTTACAGTTTAGAATCGGGGCTCCAAAAGCGTTTTGAGCAACACGGAGCATATGAGATGTTCCAAGAGCTGAAACTGGTTTTCCAAGCTCATGCCCGGGTCGAGAGATATGAAGTCTCCGACAAGTTCTTCAGCTGTAAGATGGAGGAGAATAGTTCTGTCAGTGAGCACATCCTCAATATGTCTAGGCTACACAACCGCTTGACTCAGCTGGGAGTTAATCTCCTGGATGACTCGATCATTGACAGAATCCTCCAGTCGCTTCCACCTAGCTTCAAGAGCTTTGTGATGAACTACAACATTCAAGGGATGGAGAAGTCCATTCCTGAGTTGTACTTGATGCTGAAATCAGCGGAGGTCGAGATCAAAAACGAGCATGAAGTGTTGATGGTGAATAAGACTACTAGTTTCAAGAAAGGCAAGGGTAAGAAGAACTTCAAGAAGGACGACAAAGCTGTTGCCGCGCCTGGTAAGCAAGTTGTCGGGAACAAGAAGAACAAGAATGGACCCAAGCCTGAGACTGAGTGCTTTTATTGCAAGGGTATCGGTCACTGGAAGCGGAACTGCCCCAAGTACTTAGCGGATAAGAAGGACGACAACGTTAAAGGTATATGTGATATACTTGTTATTGATGTGTACTTAACCAGCGCTCGTAGTAGCTCCTGGGTATTTGATATCGGTGTAGTTGCTCACATTTGTAACTCCAAGCAAGAGCTGCGGAATAAGCGGAGGCTGGCAAAGGACGAGGTGACAATGCACGTCGGGAATGGTTCCAAGGTCGATGTGATCGCCATCGGCATGCTACCTCTACATATACCTTCGGATTAGTTTTAAACCTTAATAATTGTTATTTACTACCAGCTTTGAGGATGAACATTGTATCTGGATCTCGCTTGATGTGAGATGGCTACTCATTTAAATCTGAGAATAATGGTTGTTCTATTTATACGAGGGAAATGCTTTATGGTAATGCCCCGCTGGTCAATGGTTTATTTTTGATGAATCTCGAACGTGATGATACACATGTCCATAGTGTGAGTACAAAAAAGTGTAAGGTTGATAACGATAGTCCCACTTACATGTGGCACTGCCGCCTTGGTCATATTTGTGTCAAACGCATGAAGAAGCTCCATGTTGATGGACTTTTGGAGTCACTTGATTTCGAATCATTTGACACGTGCGAACCATGCCTCATGGGCAAGATGACCAAGACTCTGTTCTCCGGAACAATGGAGCGAGCAACTGACTTGTTGGAGATAATACATACCGATGTATGCGGTCCAATGAGCGTCGAGGCTAGCGGTGGCTACCGTTATGTTCTCACCCTCACTGGTGACTTGAGCAGATATGGGTATGTCTACTTAATGAAACACAAGTCTGAAACCTTTGAAAGGTTCAAGGAATTTCAAAGTGAGGTAGAGAATCAACGTGATAGGAAAATAAAATGCCTACGATCTGATCGTGGCGGAGAATATTTAAGTCACGATTTTGGCACACACCTTAGGAAATGTGGAATTGTTTGACAACTCACGCCGCCCGGCACACCTCAGCGAAATGGTGTGTCTGAACGTCGTAATCGCACTCTATTGGATATGGTGCGATCTATGATGTCTCTCACCGACTTACCGCTATCATTTTGGGGATATGCATTAGACACTGCCGCATTCACTTTAAATAGGGCACCGTCAAAGTCCTTTGAGACAACACCGTATTAATTATGGTTTGGAAAGAAACCTAAGCTGTCGTTTCTAAAAGTTTGGAGATGCGATGCTTATGTGAAGAAACTATTGGAAATATGCCCTAGAGGCAATAATAAATTAGTTATTATCATATTTCCTTATTCATGATAATCGTTTATTATCCATGCTATAATTGTATTGATCGGAGACTTAAATGCATGTGTGGATACATAGACAAAACTATGTCCCTACTATGCCTCTAATAGACTAGCTTGTTGATGAAAATATGGTTAAGGTTTCCTAGCCATGGACATGAGATGTCATTTGATAATGGGATCACATCATTAGGAGAATGATGTGATGGACAAGACCCAAACTACAAACATAGCATATGATCGTGTCAGTTTATTGATACTGTTTTCTGCATGTCAAGTATATGTTCCTATGACTATGAGATCATGCAACTCACGGGTATCGGAAGAGTGCCTTGTGTGTATCAAACGTCGCAACGTAACTGGGTGACTATAAAGCTGCTCTAACGGTATCTCCGAGGGTGTCTGTTGAGTTGGCATGGATCAAGACTGGGATTTGTTACTCCGTGTGACGGAGAGGTATCTCGGGGCCCAATCGGTAATGCAACATCACAACAAGCCTTGAAAGCAATGTGACTAAAGTGTTAGCCATGGGATCTTGCATTAATAGAACGAGTAAAGAGACTTGCCGGTAACGAGGTTGAACTAGGTATGAAGATACTGACGATCAAATCTCGGGCAAGAGGCTTCATGAGCAGTGGGAAAGTAATAACCAGCCCTTAGTGGGCTGGTGGAACAACCACAATAGGCCCATGTGGCTGGAAAAAAGAAACCCAAAGGAAAAAGATGGAAAAAAGGCAAAAAGGAAGAGTCCTAGTCCTACTAGGAGTGGAGGAGGAGAGTCCTCCTCCACCTCCCAGTTCGGCCGACTCCTATAGGAGTTTTGGCCCTTGCACCAACCTCTCCTCCTCTCCTCTTATATATACCGGTGGATTTTAGGGTTTTGCACTAGATTTTACGGCCACGTGCTACCCGTTCCATCGGTGCTCCTCTAGATCGGATTTCTGCAGTGCTTAGGCGAAGCCCTGCCGGAATAGCTCCACCACCATCGCCGTAGCCCCGTCATGCTGCCAGTGAACTCTTCCTCCTCTCCACTTCCTCTTGCTGGACCAAGACGGTGGAGATCGTCATCAAGTTGCACGTGTGCTGAACGCGGAGGTGCCGTCCGTTCGGCGCTAGATTGGAAGGACCGTGATCGAGATCGCTAGACGGTTCGTGATGAGATCGCGGAACGGATCGTGATGAGTTCATGGGACAGATCGTGATCAAGATCGTGAGACGGATCGTGATGAGATCGCGGGACGTATCATGATGTGTTCATGGGACGAATCGTGATTGGATCGCGGGACGGATCGTGATGAGATCGCGGGATGGACGGCGATTTGGATAGCGAAGATGTTCGACTACACCAACTGCGTTTCTTAACGCTTCCCGCTTAGCGATCTACAAGGGTATGTAGATCCACTCTCCCTCTTGTAGATGCTCATCACCATGGATAGATCTGCGTGTGCGTCGGAAAATTTTTGTTTCCCATGCGACGTTCCCCAACAGTGGCATCATAAGCTAGGTCTATGTGTCGATGAGATCTCGAGTAGAACACAAAAGGTTTGTGGGTGTTGATGCTTAGATTGCTTCCTCCCTTGGTCGGATTTTGATTTAGCGGTATTGTGAGATGAAGCGGCCCGGACCAACATTACTCGTACGCTTACGAGAGACCGGTTCCCTCAACCGCAACTTGTTGCATAGATGGCTTGCGGGTGCTAGTTTCTCTTACTTTAGTTGGATCAGATTCGACAAAGGCGGTCCTTGAGAAGGTTGAAAAGCAACTAGTGTATCACCGTTGTGGTTTTTGCATAGATGAGAATCGTTCTTGCTAGATACCAATAGCAGCCACGTAAAACATGCAACAACAATTAGAGGACGTCTAACTTGTTTTTGCAGGGTATGTTGTGATATGATATGGCCAATTACATGATGTGATATATGTGATGTATGATATGATCATGTGATGTATAGATTATCAGGCATGTCGTTGAGTACGGCAACCGGCAGGAGCCATAGGGTTGCCTTTAATTATTGTATGACATGTGTGTCAATCATTATGCGCTATGTAATGCTTTACTTTATCGCTACGGTAGCAATAATAGTAGAAGCATGTTGGGTGCGACAAACCCCGATGGTGACACGTTGACGGAGATCAAGATGATGGAGATC
Organism: Hordeum marinum; assembly: GCA_022496015.1. Lineage (NCBI taxonomy): Eukaryota > Viridiplantae > Streptophyta > Magnoliopsida > Poales > Poaceae > Hordeum > Hordeum marinum. Next base: position 4,186,761 of record CM039677.1, on the reverse strand, counting down.
ATGGTGTCATGCCGGTGACGATGGAGATCATGCTGGTGCTTTCATGATGGACATCAAAAGCACAAGTTAATGGCCATATCATGTCACTTATGATTTGCATGTGATGTTAATCCTTTTATGCACCTTGTTTTGCTTAGGACGATGGTAGCATTATAAGGTGATCCCTCACTTAATTTCAAGATAAATTGTGTTCTCTCTGAGTGTGCACCGTTGCGAAAGTTCGTCGTGTTGAGACACCACGTGATGATCGGGTGTGATAGACTCTATGTTCACATACAACGGGTGCAAGCCAGTGTTGCACATGCAGAACACTCAGATTAAACTTGACGACCCTAGCATGTACAGACATGGCCTCGGAACACAAGGGACCGAAAGGTCGAACATGAGTCATATAGTAGATATGATCAACATGATGATGTTCACCATTGCAGCCACCTCAACTCACGTGATGAGCGGACTTGAGCTGGTGAATTTGGATCATGTATCACTCCAATGACCGGAGGGATGTCAATTTGAGTGGGAGTTCTTAAGTAATATGATTAATTGAACTCATTATCATGCACATAGTCAATAGTGTCTTTGCAAATTATGTTGTAGATAACTAGCTCGCACTGTAGCTCCCTTAATTTTTATATGTTCCTAGAGAAATAGAGTTGAAAGATGATTGTAGCAATATTGCGGACTGGTTCCGTGATCTGAGGATTGTTCTCTTTTGCTGCACAGAAGGCTCATGTTCTTAATGCACCGCTCGGTGCGCCAACCCCTCAAGCGTCGTCTGTAGATGTTGTGAACATCTGACAGGCACGTTCTGATGACTACTTGATAGTTTAGTGCGTCATGCATTATGGCTTAGAATTGAGGCTCCAAAACGTTTTGAACGTCACGGAACATATGAGATGTTTCTAAGAGCTGAAATTAGGATCTCAGGCTCGTGCCCGTGTTGCGAGATATGAGATCTCCAACAAGATTCTTTGCCTGCAAGATGAAAGAGAATAGCTCAATCGTTGAGCATGTGCTCAGATTGTCTGGGTGCTACAATCACTTGAATCAAGTGGGAGTTAATCTTCCAGATAAGATAGTGATTGATATAGTTCTCCAAGTCACTGTCACTAAAGCTACTAGAACTTGGTGATGAACTATAAAACGCCACTGATAGAAATATTTGTCCCTGAGCTGTTCGTGATGTTTGACACCGCGAAGGTAGAAATCAAGAAGGAGCGTCAAGTGTTGATGGTTAATCAAACCACTAGTTTCGAGAAGGGCAAGAGCAAGGAGGGAAACTTCATGGATAGCAAGTCAGTTTCTGCTCCAGTGAAGCAACCCAAAGTTGAACTCAAACCCGAGACTAAGTGCTTCTATTATGAGGTGAGCGGTTGCTAAAGCGGAACAACCCTAAGTAGTTGGTAGATAAGAAGGCTGGCAACATCGATAGAAGTATATTTGATATACGTGTTATTGATGTGTACCTTGCTAGTACTCCTAGTAGCACCTGGGTATTGGATACCGGTTTGGTTGCTAAATGTTAGTAACTCGAAATAAAAGCTATGAAATAAACGGAGAACTAGCTAAGGGTGAGGTGATGATGTGTGTTGGAAATGTTTCCAAGGTTGATGTGATCAACATCGCATGCTCTCTCTACCTTCGGGATTAGTGACGAACCTAAATGTTATTTGCTGTTTTGCGTTGAGCGTGAATATGATTAGATCATGTTTTTTGCAATACGGTTATTCATTTAAGTTAGAGAATAATGGTTATTCTGTTTAGATGAATAATACCTTCAATGTTCATGCACCCAGTGAGAATGGTTTGTTGAAATCTTGATCGTAGTAATACACATGTTCATAACATTGATGTCAAAAGATACAAAGTTAATAATGATAGTACCACATACTTGTGGCACTGCCGCTAAATGTCATATTGGTATAAAGCGCATGAAGAAACTCCATGCTGATGGATCTTTGGACTCATTCGATTTCGAATCGGTTGAGACATGCGAACCATGCCTCTTGGGCAAGATGACTAAAGGACCCCGTTGGATGGAGCGGTCAAGTAATTCATTGGAGATGATACATGTTGATGTATGCAATCCAATGAGTCTTGTAGCGTGCAGTGGATATCGTTATTTTCTTACCTTCACTGATGATTTGAGTAGATATAGTGTATATTTACTTCATGAAACACAAGTCTGAATCGTTTGAAAGGTTCAAGCAAATTCAGAGTGAAGTTTAAAGATCATCGTGACAAGAAGATAAAAATGGCTGTGATATGATCGTGGAGGTGAATATCTGAGTTACGTGTTTGGCATACAACTTAAGACAATGTGAAAGTTGTTTCACAACTAACGCCACCTGGAACACCATAGGATAATGGTGTGTCCGAACGTCATAGTCATGCTCTATTGGATATGGTGCGTGCTATGATGTCTCTTATCATTATACTACTATAATTTTGGGGTTATGCATTAGAGAAAACTACATTAACTTTAAATAGGGCACCATCTAAATCTGTTGAGATGACACCGTGTGAATTATGGTTTGATAGAAGCCTAAGCTGTCATTTCTTAATATTTGGGGCTGTGACGCTTGTGTGGAAAATGTTTTCACCTAATGAGCTCGAACCCAAAGCAGACAAATGCATCTTCATTGAATACCCCAAGAACGGTTGAGTATACCTTCTATCTCAGATCCGAGTGCAAAGTATTTGTTGCTAAAACTGGGTCCTTTCTCGAGGAAAAGTTTCTCTCGAAAGAATTGAGTGGGAGGAAGATAGAACTTGATGAGGTTGTTAAATCTTTGTTCAGCCAGAGAGTAGTGCAGCCGAGAAAGATGTTTCTGTAAAGCCTACGTTAGTTGATGAGGAAGTTAATGATGATGTTCAGGAAGCTTCAGGATCAAGTTACTATCGAACTTCGTAGGTCGACAAGGATGTGTACTGCTCTTGAGCGGTACGGCAACCCTATCTTGGAGGTCATGTTGTTGGACAACGATGAACCTACGAGCTATGGAGAAGCGATGATGGGCCTGGATTCCGAAAAATGGTTGGAGGCCATGAAATCCGAGAAAGGATCCAGGTATGAAAACCAAGTATAGACTGTGGTAGACTTGCTCGTTGGACGACAGGTTGTTGAGTACAAATGGATCTTTAAAATGAAGACAGACGCTGAAGGTAAATGTAATCATTTATAAAGCTTGACTTGTTGCAAAAAAGTTTACGACAAGTTCAAGGAGTTGACTACGATGAGACTTCCTCACTCGTAGCGATGCTAAAGTCTGTTGAAATTATGTTAGTAGTTGCTGCATTTTTCAATTATGAAATCTGGCAGATGGATGTCAAAACCTCGTTTCCTTAACGGTTTAATTGAGGAAAGGTTGTATGTGATACAACCAGAAGGTTTTGTCAGTCCTAAGGATGCTGAAAGGTGAGCAAGCTTCAGTGATCCTTCTATGGACTGAAGAAAGCATCTCGGAGTTGGAATATATGCTTTGACGAGTTGATCAAAGTTTTGAGTTTATACAAAGTTTACGAGAAACTTGTATTTACAATAAAGTGAGTGGGAGCACTATAGAATTTCTGATAAGTATATGTGGATGACATATTGTTGATCGGAAATAATGTAGAATTTCTGGAAAGCATAAACGATTATTTGGAAAGTGATTTTCAAAGTAAAACCTGGATAAAACTACCTAATTATTGAGCATCAAGATCTATAGAGATAGATCAAAGATGACTTGATGAGACTTTCAATGAGTACATACCTTGACAAAGTTTTTGAAAGAGTTCAAAATGGATGAGTCAGAGAAAGAGTTCTCACCTGATTTGTAAGGTGTGAAGTTGAGTGAGACTCAAAGCACGACCACGGCAGAAGAAAGAGAAAGGACGAACGTCGTCCCCTATGACTTAGCCATAGGCTCTATACAGTATGCCATGTTGTGTGCCGCACCTGTGTGTGCTTTGAAATTAGTCCGTCAGGGGGTACAAGAGTGACCCAGGAGTGGATCACTGGACAGCGGTCAAGATTATCCTTAGTAACTAAAAGACTAAGGAGATGTTTCTCGATTATGGAGGTGATAAAGAGTTCTTCATAAAGAGGTACGTCGATGCAAGCTTTAACACCAATCTGGATGACTAGTAGTAGCAATCTGGATACGTATAGTGGAGCAGCCATTTGGAAATAGTACCAAGTGGAGTGTGGTAGTAGTGTTTACGGTTTGACATAGAGATTTGCAAAGTACACACGGATCTGAATATTGCAGACCCGTTGACTATAAGATCTCTCTCACATGCAAAGCATGATCGAGCCCCAGAACTCGTTGGGTGTTAGATTCATAACAATGCGAATCACATGGTGATGTGAACTAGATTATTGACTCTGGTGCAAGTGGGAGACTGTTGGAAATATGCCCTAGAGGAATTAATAAGTTAGTTATTATCATATTTTCTTATTCATGATAATCATTTATTATCCATGCTATAATTGTATGGATCAGAGACTTAAATGCATGTGTGGATACATAGACAAAACCATGTCCCTAGTATGCCTCTAATAGACTAGCTCGTTGATCAAAAGATGGTTAAGGTTTCCTAGCCATGGACATGAGATGTCATTTGATAACGGGATCACATCATTAGGAGAATGATGTGATGGACCAGACCCAAACTACAAATGTAGCATATGATTATGTCAGTTTATTGATACTGTTTTCTGCATGTCAAGTATATGTTCCTATGACCATGAGATCATGCAACTCACGGATATCGGAGGAGTGTCTTGTGTGTATCAAACGTTGCAACGTAACTGGGTGACTATAAAGGTGCTCTACAGGTATCTTCGAGGGTGTCTGTTGAGTTGGCATGGATCGAGACTGGGATTTGTTACTCCGTGTGACGGAGAGGTATCTCGGGGCCCACTCGGTAATGCAACATCACAACAAGCCTTCCAAGCAATGTGACTAAAGTGTTAGCCACGGGATCTTGCATTAACAGAACGAGTAAAGAGACTTGCCGGTAACGAGGTTGAACTAGGTATGGAGATACCGACGATCAAATCTCGGGCAAGTAACATACCGAAGAACAAAGGGAACGTTATACGGGATTAACTGAATCCTTGACATAGAGGTTCGACCGATAAAGATCTTCGTAGAATATGTAGGAACCAATATGGACATCCAGGTCCCCCCATTGGTTATTGGCCATAGAGGTGTCTCGGTCATGTCTACATAGTTCTCGAACCCGCATGGTCTGCACACTTAAGGTTTGGTGACGTTTCGGTAGTATAGAGTTATGTATGTAGGTGACTAAAATTTGTCTGGAGTCCCGGATGAGATCCTGGACATCACGAGGAGCTCTGGAATGGTCCGGAGGTAAAGATGCATATATAGGAAGTCCTGTTTTGGTCGCCGGAAAAGTTCCGGGCTTATCGGTAGTGTACCGGGAGTGCCGGTAGTGTACCGGGAGACCTCCGGGAGGGGTATTTCCACCCAAGAGGCTTCATGGGCTGTGGGAAAGTAATAACCAGCCCTTAGTGGGATGGTGTAACAACCACAATAGGCCCATGTGGCTGGAAGAAAGAAACCCAAAGGAAAAAGGTGGAAAAAAGACAAAAAGGAAGAGTCCTGGTCCTACTAGGAGTGGAGGAGGAGAGTCCTCCTCCACCTCCCAGTTCGGCCGACTCCTATAGGAGTTTTGGCCCTTGAGCCAGCCTCTCCTCCTCTCCTCTTATATATACCGGTGGATTTTAGGGTTTTGCACTAGATTTTACGGCCACGTGCTACCCGTTCCACCGGTGCTCCTCTAGATCGGATTTCTGCAGTGCTTAGGCGAAGCCCTGCCGGAATAGATCCACCACCATCGCCGGAGCACCGTCATGCTGCCGGCGAACTCTTCCTCCTCTCCACTTCCTCTTGCTGGGCCAAGACGGTGGAGATCGTCATCAAGCTGCACGTGTGCTGAACGCGGAGGTGCCGTCCGTTCGGCGCTAGATCGGAAGGACCGTGATCGAGATCGCGAGACGGTTCGTGATGAGATCGCGGAACGGATCGTGATGAGTTCCTGGGACAGATTGTGATCAATATCGTGAGACGGATCATGATGAGATCGCAGGATGGATCGTGATGTGTTCACGGGACGGATCGTGATTGGATCGCGGGACGGATCGTGATGAGATCACGGGACGCTCGGCCATTTGGATCGCGAAGATGTTCGACTACACCAACCGCGTTTCTTAACGCTTCCCGCTTAGCAATCTACAAGAGTATGTATATCCACTCTCCCTCTCGTAGATGCTCATCACCATGGATAGATCTGCGTGTGCGTAGGAAATTTTTTGTTTCCCATGCGATGTTCCCCAACAGAAACTTCAACCTGAGAAGCTCGAACCCAAAGCGGAAAAGTGTGTCTTCATAGGATATCCCAAAGAAACTATTGGGTATACCTTCTACCTACGATACAAAGGCAAAGTCTTTGTTGCCAATAATGGATCCTTTCTCGAGAAAGAGTTTCTCTCGAAAGAAGTAAGTGGGAGGAAAATAGAACTTGATGAGGTAATCGTACCTCCACTCGAACTAGAGAGTAGCGCAGCACAGGAAGTTGTTTCTGTGGAGCCTACACCGGCTGGAGAGGAAGTTAATGATGATGATCATGAAACTTCAGATCAAATTACTATTGAACGTCGAAGGTCCACTAAGACACGTTCCGCACCAGAGTGGTACGGCAACCCTGTCCTAGAGATCATGTTGTTTTACAACGGTGAACCTTCGAACTATGAAGAAGCGATGGCAGGCCCGGATTCCAACAAATGGCTTGAGGCCATGAAATTCGAGATAGGATCCATGTATGAGAACAAAGTATGGACTTTGGTGGACTTTCCTGATGATAAGCAAGCCATTGAAAATAAATGGATCTTTAAGAAGAAGAGTGATGCGGACGGTAATGTGACCGCCTATATGGCTCAGCTTGTCGCTAAGGGTTATCGAAAAGTTCAAGGAGTTGACTACTATGAGACTTTCTCACCCGTAGCGATGCTGAAGTCTGTCTGAATCATGTTAGCAGTTGCCGCATTTTATGATTATGAGATCTGGCAAATGGACGTCAAAACGGCATTCCTTAATGGCTTCCTCAAGGAAGAACTGTATATGATGCAGCCGGAAGGTTTTGTCGATCCTAAAGATGCTAACAAAGTATGCAAGCTCCAGCACTCCATCTATGGGCTGGTGCAAGCATCTCGGAGTTGGAACATTCGCTTTAATGAGGTGATTAAAGCATTTGGGTTTGTACAGGTTTATGGAGAACCCTGTATTTACAAGAAAGTGAGTGGGAGTTGTAGCATTTCTTATATTATATGTGGATGACATGCTGATAATGGGAAATGATATAGAACTCTTGGAAAGTATAAAGGCCTACTTGAATAAGTGTTTTTCAGTGAAGGACCTTGGAGAAGTTGCTTACATATTAGGTATTAAGATCTATAAAGATAGATCGAGATGCCTCATAGGTCTTTCACAAAGCACATACCTTGAAAAAATATTGAAGAAGTTCAATATGGATCAGTCCAAGAAGGGGTTCTTGCCTGTGTTACAGGGTGTGAGATTGAGTGCGACTCAATGCCCGACCATGGCAAAGGATAGAGAAGAGATGAGTGTCATCCCCTATGCTTCAGCCATAAGCTCTGTTATGTATGCCATGCTGTGTACCAGACCTGATGTGAACCTTGCCATAAGTTTGGTAGGGAGGTACCAAAGTTATCCCGGAGCAGAACACTGGACAGCGGTCAAGAATATCCTGAAGTACCTCAAAAGGACAAAGGACATGTTTCTCGTATATGAAGGTGCCGAAGAGCTCGTCGTAAAGGGTTATGTCGACGCTAGCTTCGACACAGATCCGGACGACTCCAAGTCGCAAACCGGATACGTGTAGCGGAGTACATAGCTGCTGGTGCAGCCAGCTGGTGCAGCACCCAGTGGATGTGATATGTCATTTGATAAAAGATGGTCAAGGTTTCCTAGCTCATTGATCGTGATGAGATCGCGGGACGGATCGTGATTGGATCGCGGGACGGATCGTGATGGGATCGCGGGACGCTCGGCGATTTGGATCACGAAGACGTTCGACTACATCAACCGCGTTTCTTAACACTTCCCGCTTAGCGGTCTACAAGGGTATGTAGATCCACTCTCCCTCTCGTAGATGCTCATCACCATGGATAGATCTTGCATGTGCGTAGGAAATTTTTTGTTTCCCATGCAACGTTTCCCAACAGGTCACCAATCCTAGAACTACTCCAAGCCAAGCACGCTTAACCTAGGAGTTCTGTTCGAATGGGCTCCTGGAAAAGAAGAAATTTCTTATTGATATGAGTAGTCTATCATCCTAATAAGCCAGGCTATTACACTACTATTATGTTCTTCAACAGAAATTGCCATATGAAGGTGTGCCACCTTTGATGCAACCCGAAGGTAATATGACAATAAAAAGCCCCTTCCATCTCGAGTTATCTTTTGTTGACTCGACTGAGCGCAAACCACCAAGAAGGCTCCAAATTGAAGCATGGGGACAAATAAAGAAGGAACGCAAGCCACAAGTTGGAGACCGTTCGATCTCTTTGCTTCATCATGGAGACATAGGTGTTATTCTTTTTTATGTCATTTTACCTAGGAGGGAGGAGTAGGTCCAATGAGGGAGGACTATGCCATTTTATCTTTTTTTGTTTTATGAGACTTTAACTTTGTATGATTAAGATGATGATTATGAGTTGTTAGATCCTGTGTAATTAATGGTTTCCTTCATTTGCTTGTTAGCTAGCGTCGAGTTCTCTCTATATGTATAGTAGCTAGCAGCGTCGACCAAGTACGGAGAAAGAGTGGTCACTTCTCTCTATTAGCTACCTAACACAATATGAAACCCCTAAATTAACCATCCAAAAACCCCTACCCCCTCCCCCCTTCAAAAAAAACCCAACTCCTGTCAGATGCTGACGAGTGGGATCTTTTTGGTCCCGGTTGGTGTTATCAACCGGGACTAAAGGTCCTCCTGTCTGGGCTCTCCGTAGATGCCACGTGGAGCCCCTTCTGTTCCGGTTCGTAAGCGAACCGGGACTAAAGGTTTGGGGCTTTAGTCCCGACCTTTTAGTTTCGGTTTCAGAACCGGGGCTAATGGGCCTCTGAAACAGAGACAAATGGGTCGTTTTCTGTTGGAAATATGCCCTAGAGGCAATAATAAAATGGTTATTATTGTATTTCCTTGTTCATGATAATTGTCTATTGTTCATGCTATAATTGTGTTAACCGGAAACCATAATACATGTGTGAATACATAGACCACAACATGTCCCTAGTGAGCCTCTAGTTGACTAGCTCGTTGATCAATAGATGGTCACGGTTTCATGGCCATGGACATTGGATGTCATTGATAACGGGATCACATCATTAGGAGAATGATGTGATGGACAAGACCCAATTCTAAGCATAGCACAAGATCGTGTAGTTCGTTTGCTAAAGCTTTTCAATGTCAAGTATCGTTTCCTTAGACCATGAGATTGTGCAACTCCCGGATACCGTAGGAATGCTTTGGGTGTGCCAAACGTCACAACGTAACTGGGTGGCTATAAAGGTGCACTACGGGTATCTCCGAAAGTATCTGTTGGGTTGGCATGAATCGAGACTGGGATTTGTCACTCCGTGTGACGGAGAGGTATCTCTGGGCCCACTCGGTAAGACATCATCATTATGAGCTCAATGTGACTAAGGAGTTAGTCACGGGATGATGTATTACGGAACGAGTAAAGAGACTTGCCGGTAACGAGATTGAACAAGGTATGGGGATACCGACGATCGAATCTCGGGCAAGTATCATACCGATAGACAAAGGGAATTGTATACGGGATTGATTGAATCCTTGACATCGTGGTTCATCCGATGAGATCATCGTGGAGTACGTGGGAGCCAACATGGGTATCCAGATCCCGCTGTTGGTTATTGACCGGAGAGGTGTCTCGGTCATGTCTACGTGTCTCCCGAACCCGTAGGGTCTACACACTTAAGGTTCGATGACGCTAGGGTTATAGGGAAAAGGTATACGTGATTACCGAAGGTTGTTCGGAGTCCCGGATGAGATCCCGGACGTCACGAGGAGCTCCGGAATGGTCCGGAGGTAAAGATTGATATATAGGAAGTCCAGTTTTGGTCACCGGAAAGTTTTCGGGCTCATCGGTAGTGTACCGGGAGTGCCGGGAGGGTGCCGGATAACCCCCGGGAGGGGTGTGACGACCAAAGGACCACATGGGCTGTTAGATAAAGTGTGCCAGCCCTTATTGGGCTGGGCAAGACTTTTGCTAAAGGCCCATGCGGCTGGAGATAAGGAGATAAGGCAAAAAGGATTTAAAAAGGAGGAGATCCACCTCCCTTGTGGGAGGTGGACTCTCCCTTTAATTCGGCCGGCCATCTCCTCTTTGGAGTAGAGGCCAAGCCAGCCCTCCACGTCCCTCCTCCTATATATACTTGAGGTTTTGGATGTTTTGAGACAAGATTTGATCTCTCTCTCTCACGGCGAAGCCCTACCTCTCTTCTTCCTCCTCCGCAGCGCTTAGGCGAAGCCCTGTCGGAATACCTTGCTACTCCACCACCACCACGCCGTCGTGCTGCTGTTGGAGCCCTTCCCCAACCTCTCCTTCCTCCTTGCTGGATCAAGGTGTTGGAGACGTCACCGGGCTGCACGTGTGTTGAACGCGGAGGTGCCGTCCGTTCGGCACTTGATCGGATCTACCGCGATCTGAATCGCTGCGAGTACGACTCCATCAACCGCGTTCTTGTAACGCTTCCGCTTAGCGATCTTCAAAGGTATGAAGATGAAATCTCTCCCCTCTCGTTGCTGGTTTCTCCATAGATAGATCTTGGTGAACGTAGGAAAATTTTGATTTACTACTACGTCTCCCAACAGTGGCATCATGAGCTAGGTCTATGCGTAGAATCTATGCACGAGTAGAACACAAAGCAGTTGTGGGCGTCGAGTTTGTTAATTTGCTTGCCGCTACTAGTCTTATCTTGATTCGGCGGTATTGTGGGATGAAGCGGCCCAGACCAACTTTACACGTACGCTTACGTGAGACCGGTTCCACCGCCTGACATGCACTAGATGTATAAGGTGGCTAGCGGGTGTCTGTCTCTCCTACCTTAGTCGGATCGGATTCGATGAAAAGGGTCCTTATGAAGGGTAAATAGCAATTGGCAAATCACGTTGTGGTGTTGACGTAGGTAAGAAACGTTCTTGCTAGTAACCTATAGCAGCCACGTAAAAACTTGCAACTACAAATTAGAGGACGTCTAACTTGTTTTTGCAGCATGTGCCTTGTGATGTGATATGGCCAAAGGATGTGATGTGATGCATTGTGATGTATGAATTGATCATGTTCTTGTAATAGGATTCACGACTTGCATGTCGATGATTATGACAACCGGCAGGAGCCATAGGAGTTGTCTTATTTATTGTATGACCTGCGTGTCAATCATAAACGCCATGTAATTACTTTACTTTATTGCTAAGCGTTAGCCATAGTAGTAGAAGTAATAGTTGGCGAGACAACTTCATGAAGACACAATGATGGAGATCATGATGATGGAGATCATGGTGTCGTGTCGGTGACAGTGATGATCATGGTGCCCCGAAGATGGAGATCATAGGAGCAAAATGATATTGGCCATATCATGTCACTGTATTGATTGCATGTGATGTTTATCATGTTTACATCTTATTTGCATAGAACGACGGTAGTAAATAAGATGATCTCTCAATAAAATTTCAAGAAAGGTGTTCACCCTAACTGTGCATCGTTGCTAAGGATCGTCGTTCCGAAGCACCATGTGATGATCGGGTGTGATAGGTTCTAACGTTCGCATACAACGGGTGTAAGCCATATTTACACATGCGAAACACTTAGGTTGACTTGACGAGCCTAGCATGTACAGACATGGCCTCGGAACACGGAAGACCGAAAGGTCGAACATGAGTCGTATAGAAGATACGATCAACATAGAGATGTTCACCATGGATGACTAGTCCGTCTCACGTGATGATCGGACACGGGCTAGTTGACATGGATCATGTATCACTTGGAAGACTAGAGAGATGTCTATCTAAGTGGGAGTTCATTAATAATTTGATTAAATGAACTTAATTATCATGAACTTAGTCTAAAAATGTCCTTGCAAATTATGTCGTAGATAGCTCGCGCTGTAGCTCCCAGTTTTATTGATACAATCCTAGAGAAAAGTAAGTTGAAAGTTGATGGTAGCAATAATGCGGACTGGGTCCGTGATCTGAGGATTGTCCTCATTGCTGCACAGAAAGCTTATGTTTTTGATGTACCGCTAACTGCATCACTCCCTCAAGCGTTGTCTGTAGATGTTGTGAACATATGACAGGCACTTTTTGATGACTACGTGATAGTTCAGTGCGTCATGCATTACGGCTTAGAATTGAGGCTTCAAAATGTTTTGAACGTCACAGAACATATGAGATGTTCTAGGAGCTGAGATTGTGATCTCAAGCTCGTGCCTATGTTGAGAGGTATGAGACCTCCAACAAGATTCTTTGCCTGCAAGATAAAGGAGAATAGCTTAATCGGTGAGCGTGTTCTCAGATTGTCTGGGTGCTACAATCACTTGAATCAAGTGGGAGTTAATCTTCCAGATGAGATAGTGATTAATGCAGTTCTCCAAGTCACTGCCACCAAGCTACTAGAGCTTCGTGATGAACTATAACATGCCAGGGATGGATAAGATGATCCCTGAGTTGTTCGTGATGTTTGACACCACGAAGGTAGAAATCAATAAGGAGCATCAAGTGTTGATGGTTAAGTGAAAACCACTAGTTTCAAAAGGGGCAAGGGCAAGAAGGGAAAAACTTCAGGAATGGCAAGCCAGTTGTTGCTCTAGTGAAGAAACCCAAGGTTGAGCCCGAACCCGAGACTAAGTGCTTCTGTTATGAGGAGAATGTTCGCTGAAGCGAAAAAACCCTAGATGATTGGTAGATAAGAAGGCTGGTAATGTCAATGGAAGTATATTTGATATACGTGTTAGTGATGTGTACCTTGCTGGTACTCCTAGTAGCACCTGGGTATTAGATACCGGTTCGGTTGCTAAGTGTTAGCAACTCGAAATAAAAGCTACGGAGTAAATGGAGACTAGCTAGGTGAAAGGTGACGATGTGTGTTGGAAGTATTTCCAAGATTGATGTGATCACCATCGCACGCTCTCTCTACCTTCAGGATTTGTGATAAACCTAAATAAATGTTATTTGGTGTTTGCGTTGAGCATAAACGTGATTAGATCATGATTAGTGCGATACGGTTATTCATATAAGTTAGAGAATAATGGTTATTCTGTTTACATGGATAATGCCTTCAATGGTCATGCACCCACTCGAAATGGTTTATCGAATCATGATCGTAGTAGTACACATATTCATAACATTGGTACCAAAAGATACAAAGTTAATAATGATAGTACCACATGCTTGTGGCACTGCCACGTAATGTCATATTGGTATAAATCGCATGAAGAAACTCCATGATGATGGATGTTTTTTGACTCACTCGATTTCGAATCGGTTGAGACATGCGAGCCATGCCTCTTGGGCAAGATGACTGAGACCCCGTCATCCAATATGATGGAGCGGGCAAGTGGCTTATTGGAATTAATACATGTTGATGTATGTGGTCCAATGAGTGTTGAAACACACAGTGGATATCGTTGTTTTTCTTTACCTTCACTGATGATTTGAGTAAATATGGGGATATTTACTTAATGAAACACGAATCTGAAATGTTTGAAAGGTTCAAGGAGTTTCAGAGTGAAGTTAAAGATCATCGTGACAAGAAGATAAATGTCTATGATATGATCATGGAGGTGAATATCTAAGTTACGAGTTTGGTATGCAATTTTAGACAATGTGGAAATTGTTTCACAGCTCACGCCTCCTGGAACACCATAGTGTGATGGTGTGTTCGAACGTCGTAGTCGTGCTCTATTGGATATAGTGAGTACTATGATGTCTCTTATCGTTTTACCACTATCGTTATGGGGTTATGCATTAAAGACAAATCCATTCACTTTAACAGGGCACCATCTAAGTCTGTTGAGATGACACCGTGAGAATTATGGTTTGACAGAAGCCTAAGCTGTCATTTCTTAATGTTTGGGGCTACGACGCTTATGTGAAAATGGGTTTTTCACCTAGCGAGCTCGAACTCAAAGCAGACAAATGCATCTTCATAGAATACCCTAATGAGACATTGGGTATACCTTCTATCTCAGATCCAAGCGCAAAAGGTGTTTGTTGCTAAGAACGGGTCCTTTTTGAGAAAGAGTTTCTCTCGAAAGAATTGAGTGGGAGGAAGATAGAACTTGATAAGGTTGTTGAACCTTTGTTTCAACCAGAGAATAGCGCAACACAGAAAGATGTTTCTGTAGAGCCTACTTAGTTGAAAAGGAAGTTAATGATGATGATTATGAAGCTTCGGATCAAGTCACTATCGAACCTCGTAGGTCGACAAGGACGCGTACTGCTCCTGAGTAGTACGACAACCCTGTCTTGGAAATCATGTTGTTGGACAACGATGAACCTACGAACTATGGAGAAGCGATGGTGGGCCCGGATTCCAACAAATGGCTAGGAGCCATGAAATCCGAGAAAGGATCCATGTATGAAAACCAAGTATGGACTTTGGTAGACTTGCCTGTTGAATGGCGGGTCATTGAGTACAAATGGACCTTTGAGATAAACATAGACGCTAATGGTGAAATGTCACCGTTTATAAAGCTCGACTTGTCGCAAAGAAGTTTCCGCCAAGTTCAAGGAGTTGACTGCAATGAGATTGTCTCATCTGTAGCGATGCTAAAAGTCTATTAAAATTTTGTTAGCAGTTGCTGCATTTTTCGATTATGAAATCTGGCAGATGGATGACAAAACAAGGTTTCCGTAATGGTTTCTGTGAGGAAGAGTTGTATGTGATACAACCAGAAGGTTTTGTCAATCCTAAGGATGCTAATAATATGCAAACTCCAGCGATCCTTCTATGGACTGGAGCAAGCATCTCGGAGTTGGAATATATGCTTTGATGAGGTGATCAAAGTGTTTAAGTTTATACAAAGTTTATGAGAAACTTGTATTTGCAAGAAAGTGAGTGGGAGCACTATGGAATTTCTTATAAGAATATGTAGTTGACATATTATTGATCGGAAATGATGTAGAATTTCTGGAAGAGCATGAAGGGTTGTTTGAAAAGTTTTGTTTTTCAAAGGAAGACCCAGATAAAGCTACTATTTTATTGAGCATCAAGATCTATAGGGATAGATCTATTCGCTTGATAAGTTTTTTCGACGAAGACATACCTTGACAAGTTTTTGAAGGAGTTCAAAATAGATGGGTCAAAGAAGGAGTTCTTGACTGTATTGTAAGGTGTGAAATTGAGTAAGACTCAATACCCGACCACGGCAGAAGATAAAGAAGAGATGAGTGTCATCTCCTATGCTTTAGCCATAGGCTCTATATAGTATGCCATGCTGTGTACCGCACCTGTGTGTGCCTTGCCATGAGTCTGTCAAGGGGTACAAGAGTAATCCAAGAGTGGATCACTAGACAGCGGTCAAAGTTAGCCTTAGTAACTTGAGAACTAAGGAAATATTTCTCGATTATGGAGGTGATAAAGAGTTCATCGTAAAGTGTTACGATGATGCAAGCTTTAAAACCAATCCGGATGACTCTTAGTAGAAATCCAGCTACGTATAGTGGAGCAGCCATTTGGAATAGCTCCAAGTGGAGCATGGGAGTAGTATCTACAAATATGACATGGAAAGTTTGTAAGGTACACACGGATCTGAATGTCGCAGACCCGTTGACTAAAACCTCTTTCACGAGCAGGACATGAACAAACCCCAGAACTTATTGGGTGTTAATCACATGATGATATGATCACATGGTGATGTAAGTGTTAATCACATGGTGATGTGAACTAGATTATTGACTCTAGTGCAAGTGGGAGACTGTTGGAAATATGCCCTAGAGGCAATAATAAAATGGTTATTATTGTATTTCCTTGTTCATGATAATTGTCTATTGTTCATGCTATAATTGTGTTAACCGGAAACCATAATACATGTGTGAATACATAGACCACAACATGTCCCTAGTGAGCCTCTAGTTGACTAGCTCGTTGATCAATAGATGGTCACGGTTTCATGGCCATGGACATTGGATGTCATTGATAACGGGATCACATCATTAGGAGAATGATGTGATGGACAAGACCCAATTCTAAGCATAGCACAAGATCGTGTAGTTCGTTTGCTAAAGCTTTTCAATGTCAAGTATCGTTTCCTTAGACCATGAGATTGTGCAACTCCCGGATACCGTAGGAATGCTTTGGGTGTGCCAAACGTCACAACGTAACTGGGTGGCTATAAAGGTGCACTACGGGTATCTCCGAAAGTATCTGTTGGGTTGGCATGAATCGAGACTGGGATTTGTCACTCCGTGTGACGGAGAGGTATCTCTGGGCCCACTCGGTAAGACATCATCATTATGAGCTCAATGTGACTAAGGAGTTAGTCACGGGATGATGTATTACGGAACGAGTAAAGAGACTTGCCGGTAACGAGATTGAACAAGGTATGGGGATACCGACGATCGAATCTCGGGCAAGTATCATACCGATAGACAAAGGGAATTGTATACGGGATTGATTGAATCCTTGACATCGTGGTTCATCCGATGAGATCATCGTGGAGTACGTGGGAGCCAACATGGGTATCCAGATCCCGCTGTTGGTTATTGACCGGAGAGGTGTCTCGGTCATGTCTACGTGTCTCCCGAACCCGTAGGGTCTACACACTTAAGGTTCGATGACGCTAGGGTTATAGGGAAAAGGTATACGTGATTACCGAAGGTTGTTCGGAGTCCCGGATGAGATCCCGGACGTCACGAGGAGCTCCGGAATGGTCCGGAGGTAAAGATTGATATATAGGAAGTCCAGTTTTGGTCACCGGAAAGTTTTCGGGCTCATCGGTAGTGTACCGGGAGTGCCGGGAGGGTGCCGGATAACCCCCGGGAGGGGTGTGACGACCAAAGGACCACATGGGCTGTTAGATAAAGTGTGCCAGCCCTTATTGGGCTGGGCAAGACTTTTGCTAAAGGCCCATGCGGCTGGAGATAAGGAGATAAGGCAAAAAGGATTTAAAAGGAGGAGATCCACCTCCCTTGTGGGAGGTGGACTCTCCCTTTAATTCGGCCGGCCATCTCCTCTTTGGAGTAGAGGCCAAGCCAGCCCTCCACGTCCCTCCTCCTATATATACTTGAGGTTTTGGATGTTTTGAGACAAGATTTGATCTCTCTCTCTCACGGCGAAGCCCTACCTCTCTTCTTCCTCCTCCGCAGCGCTTAGGCGAAGCCCTGTCGGAATACCTTGCTACTCCACCACCACCACGCCGTCGTGCTGCTGTTGGAGCTCTTCCCCAACCTCTCCTTCCTCCTTGCTGGATCAAGGTGTTGGAGACGTCACCGGGCTGCACGTGTGTTGAACGCGGAGGTGCCGTCCGTTCGGCACTTGATCGGATCTACCGCGATCTGAATCGCTGCGAGTACGACTCCATCAACCGCGTTCTTGTAACGCTTCCGCTTAGCGATCTTCAAAGGTATGAAGATGAAATCTCTCCCCTCTCGTTGCTGGTTTCTCCATAGATAGATCTTGGTGAACGTAGGAAAATTTTGATTTACTACTACGTCTCCCAACATTTTCTACTAGTGTTTGTCTGCCACGTCACCTACACAACATTGATCGTTTTCAAAATCAAACAAATACAAGGTTAAAAAGTTCTGAAATACAATCTTTTCCCTGACAAATAAAGGACAAGCGCCCCACTATATGACTGAAAGCATATATCTGGTGAAATATTTAATATAGTGGCTGGCTTTTGTTTCCCGTGAGAAGCATATGCATATGTCATACTTGGTTGTTAAATAATAAAAACACCACTTGGCATTGTCTTCTGGTTGAGCAATCCTGTTCAAGAATGTAATTCTTCTTGTACAGTATCTCTTATTTAGTAGTACATGCTTATTCTCTGATTACTTCACTTGGGAATAAATGGAAGGTAGCCAGAAGTGCTAACCAGGAGGCATATCTCTGACACTGATACTCCAATTATTGGTGGATATTAACATCTAAACAGCCAGCATATGTTCTTCTTCCAAGAGCATATATAAATCAATTTTCTTTGCCACTTTCAAAGTCCTGACTTGGGAACAGAAACGAACACATCACCGAGCTTCCTAAGTTTCTTTAATCAATTAGCCAGTGCAGGGACCAAGCTAAGATTGGAGAGAGAAGACCTAGCTGAACTAAACCAATTGTAAATTAACCAATGCTCAAGATCGAGATGGTCTCATGGTCACGTGATGAGCAGAGATCACATCCCGACAGTCAAAACACATGGCACAGAACCCTAGCTTTCTCCTTCTCTTCTCTAGTCAAATCTTGCCCGTTTCACTAGATCGAGATTCCCTTTTCCTCCGAGACAAATGGTCTAGGGAAACATAATTAATCACAGACATTCAATGCCCACTAGCTACTACAGTAGCATCCAATTAATTAGTAGTATATCCCAGTCAAATGATGCTTTGCACGCCCAATATTATACTAGCATTAGTTTAATCCTTATCACAAACCATGGATGCATATGCCTTCCACGTACAATATGCTTAAGATCATGCTAGTATCATTCAATTCTAGTACTCTATGCTTAAGATCATGCCACTATATACACTAACTCACCACGATCATGAAATTGATTGTGTGGTACTACATGTATAACAACGGGATTTTGATCGACCGTGAATTGTCTTAACATGGGTCCTATGAACACAACAGTAAAAGCTTCATAAAAATATGGTTATGACTTATAAAACTTATAACAAAAATACTTGCATGTAGAGGACAAGTAAACAAATATAGTACATGAGAAGTTTTCCGAAAATTATATGACCGTTTGCAAGATGGAGATAAAACCACAAATCAAGTTATACTGTAATGAGCTATCGTGCAAGTTAAATAACTGGGCATAAAAACACAAGTACAGTCCATAAGTTTATGGTAGACATATATAGTAAATAAAATTTTATTTTAAAACCAAATTCGACTCTTCCTCTATATACATGATTCTTTTTACAGTTTTTAAAACTCGGGGCACGATTTTTGTACTCTTCCTCCATATACATGATTATTTTTACAGTTTTGGAAGCTTGGGGAATGACTGGTGTTAATTAACTTACTTACCTGGTTCAAACGGATCCAATGCTCTTGCATATCTAGGTTTGATCTAGGTAGAGCCAGCCAGCGTTTCTACCCCTTGTGATTACTCTACTACAAACACACACACTTACCAAGGCAAGAGGGTTGACATGCATGCTGTGTGGTCAGTCCTGGTTGGAGTAGTTATATACAATTGCCCGTGCATCCTCCCACAGTGGCAGTAGCAATTAAGCTTGGGATGCACGATTAATAAAATGAAAGAGAGGACAAAGCATAGGAAGAAGGCACATTACTCACCTACCTCGATGTGCCCTGGCCTGGAGATCGAGTAATGATTAAATCAAACCATTTGTTGGCGGCATTGCGCGTGCAGATCGGCTGGACACGTAGTGTAGGAGTAGTACAGATCTAGGCTCATTATAGATAATTATCAGGGGCACTGTTAGGGCATTAAATTCCTTGGAAGGCTAAGCTGGATGTGTGCACCGACGCTGAGGTAAATTTGGAATCTTATTACACAGATCTTGGAGTATGTAGCAGTCCCATACGAAAACTATTAGCTAGTCGTGTAGTGTAGTACAGCAGTAGTGCCCAGTTAGCAAAGCAACCAAATTGATACTACGTAAGAGATGTGTGTGTGTGTGTGTGTGTGTGTGTGTGTGTGTGTGTGTGTAGAGGGACATGTCGTGTCCTTTTGCTGCTAGGTTAAATTTGTGCCAATTTTTATGAGAGAGAGGGGCAACATCATGTGTGCCATATCATGAAAGAAGCTGGTCCGGAAACTAAGCAACAGATGGATGGATGGATACTAGTCTTGGTGTTTCCCTTTCTAAAAATTATGTTTGACACCGACAGAAAGCTACCCAAAGATATATATTCTCTCCCCTCTCTCTCTCTCTCTCAAGTTTTCTTCCTATGTGTCTTTCTATGGTCCAAGAATAACTATGCTTCCCAAATTTCGATCCCACACATCATATGAAATTGCTGTGAGAAGTTGGGAAAAGGGAACAATATTACTGCAATTGGCTAATTGTTTCATAAAATTAACCATGCCGGCAAGATCATTTTGGTAAACCTATCCTTTTCATATCCATTCTTAAAAATAATTAAACAATGCAATATAATATTGGATAGGTAAAACTAGAACAAGAGGCAGGTAAAGAGGACAGTTGAGTAGTATAAATGAGTACTGAGATGTACACATCATTATGATGAACACATAAAAGAACATTAATTGTGTGGCTTAGTTGGTGATAGTAAATGATGGATAGATATACTAGGTGATTTAGACCCAATATATAGATATGAAGTGTCAGTATTGGTACTTTGGTGCGATCGAAATAATTAGCGGGTAATTTTTGTATGGAGAATGTATGTAAACACCACAATGATAATTATATGCGTGTGAAATATTTCACTTGTTGTGTTGCACACATTTTAGTTGTTTGTCTCCTTATTTTAGGAATGTTTTTACAAGATGCCGATATTAGAGTGTTTTTTATGCCCAAGTGCAGTGTATCCCTTATCCTTAACCTCCAACATTGCTTTGAGATCGGTGCTAGCCAATTGACTTACTACATGAACGTTTATTTGTTTCCCTCAAATGAAACAACATATGGACTTCAAACTTTGCAGGTCCACTGAACTCTAGAACTACAACGCGTAAATTATTTCCAGATTTTTCCGGTCTAGAATAATTACGCAAAACAAGATGTTTTTGAGTAAAAAATATTATTTAATATATTTATAGTGCTTGTGAAATTTTTTCTAAAGTTTTTCCTCGAATTGCAGTTATAATGCTTTCTTGTCATGCAAAGTTTGAAGTTCAGATGTAGCTTTATTTGGGAGAAACAAGAAAGAGAGAAGTCTGTGCACGGATCATGAAGCAAAAAATGAGTGGCTAGATAAGGGGGTGTAGTGTGCCTGGGTTGAGCCACAACTTTCCCTTAGAAAATAGAGCTTTTGAAAAAGAAAAAAGAAAGGTGTTCCTCTTTTGCTTTTTTGAAACTATGAGACCGAATTGTATAAGACAAATTTGCATGTTTGTATTTTGTGCATCTCAGATTCTTATGATAACCCACATTTAGTTACTGCTATTTCTGAAGTTTTTGCGTGTTTAGAAAGGAACCTCAAGGTGAGCAGATGCACCTAACATTATGAAATTTCGTATCGCCGAGTAAACCATATTGCCTTCGTAAAGCCTAACCTAAACACCGAAATCGCAATCAGGACAATCGAACCAGAACCACGTTGAAAGTTCTGGCAAACCTTTATGTAACCTTCACGACACATCAACTAATGTTCCGTTAAACCCGCAATGAAGTGGAGCTACAAAATGTAGAATTGAAGGAAAATTGTACATGAAAGCCTGGACAGCGTAAAGCGAAACACCCAAGTTTATGTCCTCAACGACTTGAATCTAGGTGGTTTCTTCCCTTAGAAAACGAGTGAAGTGCATCCTAGGTACTCAAACTATTTCGAAGGTGTCATGTAGGTCCTCAAACTATGAAAAGTGGCGTCTAGGTCCTCGAAACTCCTTGAAGTGCAATAAGTGTGTATATATGTGACACCTCTAAAATAGTTCAAGGACCTACATGACACCTTTGAAATAGTTTGAGGACCTGGATGACACACATATTGCACTTTGTGGACATAGATGACAATTTTCATAGTTGGAAGACCTACATAACACCTCTACAATGGTTTGAGGACCTATGATGCACTCCACTCTTCAAAAACAGAAGTGAGCTACTTCTTGTTTCCCTTTCCCTCATTCGAATCTCGTGCATATATTTTACCATTTTTCAAAACACAAGAGGCCAACATATAAACCCTAGAAACTTGTTTGGAACAAAGGCCTCTCGCCCTAGGCCTGTCATATATGCTTGAAACATATTAATGCCCGTGTCTCGAGCTGGAGGGCCGTGAATGCGAGATGTGCAGACGAGGCAGCCACATTATTGTCTCCGGGCAGTGCAAAGCTTTACTGAAACTTATCATTGCGTGTGCAAGGACAGAAATCCAGTACGTGCGTGCATGCGCGTCCTGCTAGCGGGAATCGGTACAACGCGCGCAATGCATGAATGCCATTGCATGTACATGTGCCTGGCCAATGTGTGTCGCCAGGCGTCGTCAGGGGTTGGGTTGTACATGCGTGCACTGCTCCGTATCATCATGCGTGGTGGTGATGTGCACCCCACCCCCCCCCCCTCCCTCCCTCTCTCTATTATCTGCTACAAAGGGACAAACATTTTTTACCCCATGGTGCAAATTAATGGCCGTGCCCTTTTTCTATTGTTATTCAGCTTTAAGAAGGACAGCACCGCGCCCCTGCATTTGCTCGCGAATTGATTCTCCGGTGTACACATGTCCAGGTACAAACAGTAGGCTCCCTTAGTACAGTACTCACCGCAGCACCTAGCTAGGTAGCCATCCCCGGCACATGAGACATGTGCATTGATAGTTAGTACATGTGTGTGTGAGAGAGAGAGAGAGAGGAGCAAGCAAATGGCAGTAGTACTAATAGCCTGCATTGTTACACATGTAGTAGGTGTTTCTCTCTCTAACAGAGAAGCGCACACACTTTGTCAATCGGCAGAGTCATTTCCCAGGCAGCTACTAGTATTCACCCCATTCAATTCGGTAGCACACAGCCACACACACACACACACACTATATACAGTAGTCTCACTCGTCACACATCTCACCCACCCCACCCCTCACCCTCACCCTCACCCTCACCAAATCCTCCTCTAGCTAGCAAAGCTCACCACCACCACCACCACCAAGCCACAACAACACTCATCCATCCATCCGTCGGGCACCAGATCGAGCCAAGAAAGATCCAAAAAAATTCCCAATCCAGGATCAAAGGAGAAGAATTTGCTGTCGGTCGGTCTCTTCTTCCATCGATCCACCTAGCTAGCTTCTTGATCTCCTGGCCAGCTTCGGTTAGTTGGAGCAAGCGATCCCATGGAGCTGTTCCCCCGGCAGCCGGACCTGGCTCTGCAGATCAGCACCACCAGCTCCTCCTCCTCGCCGCCGGCCGCGCCGCCGGGCAGCTGGGGGCGTCCACCGGACGCTGCCACCGGCGTCGGCAGTATGGATCACTTCGGCCACCACCTAGGGTTTCTGAGAGGCAGCGCCACCGACAACGGCACGCCGCCATCGGCGTGGACGCCGCCGCCTTCGGCCGCCGCGGCCGGGAGCTACTCCAACCACATCAGCAACCACTACCACCACCGGATGAACGCCTTGCTCAAGCCGATAAGAGGGATCCCCATCTACCACCACCACCCCTCCTTCCAGCAGCTCCAGCACCAGCACATGGCCATGGCCTACCGGAGCAGCGGCGTTAGCGGCGGCGGCGGCGGCTTCTTGTCGTCGAGGTCGAGGTTCCCGCCGGGGCGGCGGAGCGTGAGGGCGCCGAGGATGCGGTGGACCACTACGCTGCACGCGCGCTTCGTGCACGCCGTCGAGCTCCTTGGAGGCCATGAGAGTATGTATATATGTGCAGATTTTTGTGCCGTTCTTATTAACTATGTTTGCAACTTTGGATGCTTAATTTACTAGATCATTCCATGAAGTTAGTTTTTTGTCACCCCCAAATTAATTCAGTGTTGAAGCTGAATTTGTAGGTGATTTTTGGTTCTTTTTGTTGATTTTGTATTTGATTGGATTTGATTAGGAGCCACTCCCAAGTCAGTGCTGGAGCTGATGGATGTGAAGGATCTCACCTTGGCACATGTCAAGTCTCACTTGCAGGTGCCCATTTTTTTTCTTTCAAAGCACAAATCTTGTTTCAGCTGTCTATCTTGTTCTATGCTGCATTTTCACAAGAGTGTTTGTCAGAAGGAAAAACAAAGTTCATGGAAGAGTAGCTAGCTTCTCATGTATCTATCTTTTCATCTAGCTAGCCATCAAGCTAACTGTTGCATGCATGCTTGGATGCTCAATATTTTTAAAAGAAATTAGTATAATCATATGAGAAGATAATTAGAAAAGAAAAGGAAACACCAGTACTAATACTAGCTACAGCTATCTAGCTGGTGCTGATCTAGCTTCTGCATGAATGTCTCTGAATTTTGTGTGGAGAGGACTAGACATGCAAGCAGTAATGGAGCAGCTTTTGCAAACCAGGGGGGAGCACAAGGCTTTTGCAACCGAAAGAAAAAAAGCTGCTGGGCATGCATGCATGTGTGCACACTGTTTGTGATGTAGTAACTGATTTTTGTGACTACTGATACGTGCATACGCTGTTCCTGGCTACTCCGCAAGAAATCGATGCAAGTTTTCACATTTGTAAACGGGTGTAGCAAGACAGCAAGTACATTGTGGAACAGTCGTTGGATTCGTACGTACCTCCTGGTACTCTCTGAATGCACTATGGAATGCCTGTTATACATCTACAGCTGAGAAATAACAGTAGTTGCTGATGCATGGTAAATGCATGGTGGTGTGGTACTAATTATGTACTCGTATCGCCAATCATTGCTACTATAATATAGTTAGTAATTTAATTATGACTCATAGGAGTACCTTTGGAGTACTTCACAAAACCATTAATCACATAATGGAGATGATATATGCACATGCTTTTGGTGCAGTTACTCATTTAATTGCATATCATCATGTCTTTGCAGATGTATCGCACGATAAAAAGTACCGACAAACCCATGACTTCACCAGGTATAATATATATACATGGTTCCTAGAACTTGAGCACCTACATATATACGTACGCATAATACCATAATCAGAATTATTTGAGTATTTGATGCATCGATTATGACCATTGAAACTCAAACATATTTATAGGACAAAATGAAGGATTCGATAATGGATCAGCAGGTGAGATCTCCGACGAGAGCTTGCCGGAGGCCCTCAACACCCACAGAGGCACAGATCAAAACGGAACCAGTGCAAATTCTAACAGCAGCAACAGCTACAATGGTGGTCTGTGGAGCAACTCCTCAAGGTACATTAATTTTCCTTCATTTAATCTGCCCCAACATTTTAGCAATAGCTTATGTGTATGTACCATCCTTATTTGACCAAATGATATTTTGTGTGGGTATTTGACCAAGTAATATTTTTTGAAAGATATTAAGGGGTTCCCCCCTGCCCCATTTTGTTGCAAAACGAGGCGATGTTTAACCAAATAATGTTAGTGTTAGACCACATATAAAATGAGAATATAAATAGTTACCTATGTGGTGAACATAACTTCTCTTAACACTTGATCTATATACACAACACAACTGGTGGAAAATATACATTGCAAAATAACAGGAAAGCTGTGAGCACAAGGAACAAAAGACCGTTGTAGGAGTAGACAGTACTGTAGTAGTAGTCATACTGATTGCTGCATGCATGCATATATACAACATGCAGCTATAGATGACATACACAGCAGCACTGCAAACATTTGGATGTTTGCCTGATTCATGTTAATGGCAAGAAAGGCTCCCATTTCTGTTTGTTTTAGCCACACAGGCACAGTGCACTGGCAGCATCTCTCTCTCTCTCTCCCTCTCTCTTCTTCTTCTTCTCTCTCTACACATGCAGATGCAGGAAAAAAAGTGGGGAGAGGAAATCTTGGCATTGTTCGGTTTGTCCAGTATAGGGTGGACATTTGAAACCTCATGATGGTGCAATGATCCCCTGGACTAGTTTAATGGCTGCAATGAAAAGTTGGTCCTCTCCACTGTGCATTTTGCATGGACACACACACATGCAGTACACATGTACCAAGGGGAGAGCAGGCCCACTTGTCCGGAAAAGATCAAGATGACAAAGTGTACTGGGTACCTACTGAAAATTTACTAGTGCCGCCTTTAGTTCTGCATGAAAAGCCACCCCCCGAAAAATAGTGTAAATATATGCTTATTTTGACGAAAGTAAAGAGGGTCCAAACAAAGGACAAAGCTTGGGGCTTCTTTGGAGTTGCTCAAGAATCATACTAGCCAGTACTACTACTTGGATAGATAATTTTTTCTAAACACCACCTCGACGTGTACGCCCCAATGTTCACTGGTCAACAAATTAATTAATCATTATATATATATATATATATTATATATATATATGGTGAGTTAGCATATACTTCCTCCGTCCCAAAAATAAGTGTCTCAAGCTTAGTACAAAGTTGAGACACTTATTTGACACGAAAAAAGTAGTACTTAAACATATACTACAATAATACCATGATGTATATTTATTTAACGAGCAATGCATTGTACATTATGTACAGTAGTAACTGTACCCTATGGCATAATTGTGACTAAATACCATTCTTATGTTTTTCTTAATTTTTCTTTGTTGTGCCATTGCAGCAGGGTAGGATGGCCTGGTTTCGGCACAAATAGCACCGAAAATAGAGGACAGTGTCACAAGGTAACACATATCAAGCAACACACATAATATTCTATTTCCCCACCTATATATAACGATCAGCTATAAATATATTGACATTTTGCATTTGCAGGAAGCTGATGCATCAAAGAGCCTTGAGATGTCAGCGGAGATGAACGTTTCATGCATCTCCGATCAAACGTCGAGTCCTCCAGTGCCGAACCTTGAGTTCACCCTAGGGAGGACACACCATTAAGTAACTAGTTAAACAACAGGTTTGTAGCTAGGTTAATTAATTGATCCAGTCTACTCCGCGACAATAGCTAGGTCGAGGTAAAGAGAAAGATGGATGCAACATTCTGATCAAGGCCAAAGGTGATGAGATAGAAAGTGATAATCAATCTCCCCTCCATTATGTGTGTCTGTGTGTGTTGGAGAGAGAGAAAAAGAAAGAAAGAGAGAGATCTAGCTTGCTAGAGAGAGTGAGAGTGAAGTATCTGATCTTGTTCTCCATGAATGGTATGCTTTATGTATAAAGTGGTCTTATGTTGTTTATTTAAAGTTTGTGCATGGAGAGAGATCTAGAGGGGGAGAGGGGGTGTTCATCCATCTTTTTTTTACTGCCACATAAAGCTGGAAAAGGAAAAAAGAAGAAGAGATTCATCCACGTGCAAGTCACTAATTAACTAAAGCCGAAAAGCAAAAAAGAGAGAAAAGTTTGGATGAGATCTGGACGTACATACAGTGCCTGGTTTTCATGGAATTAATCGGTAAGCGTGTCCTGCAAAGAAAGTTCACATCGAGGAAAGGAAAGCCAAAAAAGAAGAGGTCGATGGCTCAATTTGCCTTTGCATCTCTTGTGCAGTGTGTAGCTGTTGTGCTACTAGCATTGGTTGAATCTGTACGTGCAAACGTGTATTTGTTTTCCAAGAAAATAGGGCAGGATTAATTACTTTACTTTCCTGATTTATTTTGCACCAGATTTCTATGGAGGAAATTGTCTTGCGATGAAAATTCATAAGTTTTCTACTTGAGTAAACAATGTCATATTTATACCTTAATATAATACTAAGTCAATGGCATTGTGACGACATAATAAGTTCCTCTAGGCTCCTTCTAGTTCTGACGCGTTCGCTCTAAGGCCAACGGCTAGCTTGTGAGGGCATGGTCCGGTGGATCTAGGCAGACATATCTATTGTGTGATGTGTCGGGAGTTTGGTTATGTCCAATTCTTATCATGTACGGACGGTTTTTGCGACGCTATCTCGAATCATTTTCTTCTTGTGAATTACTGGTTTCAGAGGTTTTCTGTTTGTCAGCAGAGGCATATATATGATGTCATTTTGGCAACACTGACAGACTGATTGAGGATGATCTTCATGCTTGGTGTGCAAAATGATTGGCACAGGGCAACAAGTTTCTTTTGGTCGGCTGAGGTATGCTATAAGTTTTAGCAAACCGGTGATCTCATTGAGCATGGACCTTCATGTTGCTTTGTGTTGAAGATGGTTCGGTAGGCGTGATTCATCGGACTCTTCGTGAGTTGTGATGCCAATTCAGACACCGACAAGCTTCGGACGCTTCATCGTCAATGTTTAGTAGATGTTGTCTTCGTCCTTCCTCTAGGAGCGGGACTCAATCGTGATATTCAAAAGCCATTAGGTCGTTCAAGTTTTTTAGGTTCTTGTGGTGTTTGTTGGTTGGTTTCATTTGTTTTTTGAGCGTTCGCTACTCTCATCCTAGTAAGTTTTTTCCTTCACATGAATTAGAACTAAGATGTCTTGGTATGTTTCCTCTACAAAAAAAAAACAAAGTTATATACCTCTAGTTCAAAATAAGAATGGAGACTCTTTTAATGTTCATTAGCCACCTTAATTTGTCTCCCTCTCACCTTCATTTTTGTCATCCTAATCCTCATCCTTTTTTCTTAACGTTGCACCCAATCATCAACATATAAGATCTTAACAATGAGAAAACTTGCATGGATGTCGAGCTAGTTCGAGTAGGGTTTCCATTAGGTCACTGACCATTTTATACCCTACATAACAAACATCATCATACACTAGCCATTTGTACGGGCATGGAGAAAAGGGAAACACATAAACATGCATGCCCACACCCTTGATAGGTAAGTTATATAGGAAAGGCAGAAAAGATACACGGTTTGTGCCATGATGCATAGGTCATGCAGAAAGACAGCAATGAGTAGTGGGAAGGGTCAAACCTAGCTAGCTAAGAAAAGCAGAGAAAGCAAAGCAAATGTGCATGGGGTTTTCAGTATGGTAGTAGTAGTGGTAGTAGTAGTGTGAAGGTGAAAAAGATGGAAAGCTCCTGTCATTAGCCATTAGCGGCTAGCTAGACCCAGGTGACAGCAGCTGAGTGATAAAAGGAAGAGGCCCCCTTTGCTTTTCCTGGCTGATCATGGGAGCTTTCGATTGAATCACTGCTGTGCATAGCCCGTTTCAGCTTTAAAGCTTGGGAGTGTATGTGTGCATGTGTGTGTGTATGTGTGTTCATGTGTGCATGTGTGTGTGTGCAGTGTATACAGATGGAGTTGGGACCTCTACCATCTGTCTGCGTCTGACATTGACCCAACCAGTGACACAGGCAAGAGAGAGTGTGTGGGATGTCTGTAAGACTGTGCACCTGCCGCTGCACTCACTCACTCGCTCACTCACTCAATTATATGAGAATGATTACCATATGATGGACTGACTCATCATGTCATGGTGGCCTGCCTCTGCCTGCCTGCATGCATGCATGCATGGTGTGGATGGGCAGATGGGCTCTGGATGGATGGACTGGAGAGAGCTGACCTATCTCTAGGTAATACTAGTTGTTCTCTTTTCCCTCTTCACCCCCCTCATTCTCAGCTGGTTTGTTGGTTGTTTGCATGGGGACCTAACCTATGCATGCATGCATGGGAGGAGGACGCTTGACTGTAGCCCCTACAGAATGTGTGTGTGTGTGTGTGTGTGTGTGTGTGTGTGTGTGTGTGTGCTGCTCAGCTCACTCATCTCATCAGTCAGTCGTCACTCAAATGAGGGAAAGAAAAGCATGAACAGTAGAGGTCCAGTGTGTGTGCATGTGTTGGAAAAGTGAGGTAGGACGCCTCTTTTCTCTGATCCTTGATTTCGCCATCCTGAATTCCTCCTAATAGCAATGTGTGCATCATCTTTTGCCTGTGGACGGTGAATAGGAACAAAACTTGGGCTGATACCACATTGTGTATCATGTAAGTTCACATCCATATATACTGCTAGTGGTCAATTCGGTAGAGAAATTAACATCCAACATTTACTCATAGTAGCCACCACTAGATTAATTAGGGCTGATTACGAAGTAAAGGATTATATTCCAATGATCCATGTGTTAGATAAGATTGCGGTTTAAACTATGCAAACTAGGCGAGACAGACCGCTGATACTACACTGTGTATCATACATAACCTAGCTATCTCTCAGTAACCTAGTTGATATGCTTCTGCAAAAATAAACCCTATTTGATATTGCAAGAGTGTAATCAGCAAAAATACGGAAACTTACAGTTGTTCCTTCGGGCACGTTTCGGCACACGATAGGTCTTTGCCTATTCAGTATAGGGGGTGCAATTTTTATGATATATATGGCATTTTCATTCAACTGTAATATCGAATGGGTAATACTACAATGAGTCAATATCTAATCTCTGCATAACAAAATACACACAACCAATAAGTCCAAAATGTATAAGAGACATCGTTTCACATGAATAATAAAGGAGTTACATAGGTCGTAGGAGGACATATATTAAGACCACACCAACATGCATGATGGGCATAAACTTTCTTTGTTGTACTCCAACCGGTAAAACGCCATCGTAAGATGGTCCCTGCCGTCTGGCCTTTACATGATAGGCCAAGTACGAAGCAATGTGTACATGCATGAATAACATGTACATGAGATCCCATACATTTTTCTTCAAACACATCGTTTGTGGAAAGCCATAAAGCCCAACAAAAGGTTGCCACCCCTACCAGGATATGTAAAGAAAATTTCATATCAACCCCCACAACCAGCTACCAAAAATATTATGCACATTATGTGAAGGTAGAAGTTAGAAGCTACACGAATAGTAGACCACACTACACGAGCAAACTTGCACTCAAAAAATAGATGTTGTACTTCACCCTTTATGGTGGCATTAAACGGAATTCATACTATCTTGCCAATTTTGACTCGTGTAAGGTTGTCTCTAGTCAAGACCGCTACGGGGTGGAGTCGCAGACAACTACATGAAGATTCATTTAGGGAAGTCCGCCATGGGTGGCTTTATTGAAATTAGTCGGCAATTACATCATCCACTAGTATATTTAATTATGGTAGCATTTTAGAACAGATCTAACTATGGTCTTGATTTATCATTACATCAAAAAAAATAGCAGCTCACTTGCATATCCTTTCCATGGGTATCACAATGTGATGAAATCCGTGCGTGTGAGCATGAAACTATGGGAATGGCTAGGAGTTAGTCGACTGAAGTTTCCTTTTGGGTCTGTCGATTTTGACAGGATCAATCTCAAGCGTCAGATCAAAAAGGAAGGGTTCCGATTATGTCTTCTTCCTCCTTCCTAAAAACAGATCACCCGTGTTCTTCATCCTCCGCCGCCTGCTACCCCCTCCCCTCCCCCACCCCCTAGCACGGCCGACGATGCTCCCGCGACCGCCTCGCCGCACCACCCTCCTCTGAACCACCTCCCACCGTTGGTTTTGCTGACGCCCCCATCCACCCCTCTAGCTCCGCTCGCGTCCATTTGTTTTCTCCGGCAAAACTCCACCACCACCCCCACCACTGCCGTCCACCATCACCCCCACCACTGATCTGAATTCAAAAATCAGTTGATTGGCATGTAGCTAAAGTGCGAAACTGATACAAAGATGCAGACAAAAGAATATCGACGGGAGCGATCTCACCCACACATCATCTAGAAATCTCGCCGCGGAGGCTAACATGGGCAACGGGATGAGACACGGTGAGAACTCC
The DNA here is from genome assembly GCA_022496015.1 of Hordeum marinum. Classification (NCBI taxonomy): domain Eukaryota; kingdom Viridiplantae; phylum Streptophyta; class Magnoliopsida; order Poales; family Poaceae; genus Hordeum; species Hordeum marinum. The sequence goes on along the minus strand of CM039677.1, from coordinate 4,155,092 downwards.
ATGGCCGTTGCACACCGTAAACCCATCGTTGTTGCATGTCTTCACATTGTAGTCGTCGTTGTCGTTTGGTGCTTCCATCGCTAACCAGCCCCAGGTCATGTTGCCAGATTTGGGCGTAGAAGACCCATCACCGCGGACGTCCAATCTTGCCGCCCGCACAACACAACAGTACGATGACCACCTAGAGCACGCAGAGTCGTCACCCCGTCATCCAAGCTCCATCAGCTATGTGGCGCCACCTAGGATGATAATGGGTAGGGTATGTGGCGGGTAGAGCAATACCATACCCATACCTATATAGTCAATGGGTATAAAATTTTACCCATATCCATACCCACGGGTGTGATTCTTTACACATATCCATACTCATTGGGTACCCAACGGGTAGGTCAAACAGCACACCAATTTTTGACATTTTACATTTATCGATAGCACATTTAACAAACCAAAATATCTCAACTCAATAACAAATAGGTGAGTGCATGATAAATATCTCAAGTCAAATTGACAATTGGTAATAACTTCAACATATCTATGAGGCTTAATTACGGTAGTAGTTGGGTCGTGCAACTCCTGTCATGCTACCGACCCTTGGACATATGTTGGAGCTCCAGGGGTTCACATGTCAGTATAAACGGGTAGGGTATGAGTATATTCATGGATACAAAGCTATACCACTGCCCTACCCATGACTTAACGAATAGAATACGAATATTATCCATGGATATAAAATTCTGCGCTACCATGTCCATACGAGTATGGTATTGGCGAATACCTGTACCTGTGGATATAATTGCCATCCTTAGCCACCAAACCACGTGATGGGGCTTTGCCCACCGGCATCCTCAGAGGACAGCTGGGAAAGGTAGGAGAGGCGCGGCTGTTAAGATTTTCTCAGGAGCCGCCAACCCCCACCCCCTTAGGGATATGTGTGTTGTGTTGCAATATATCCTAGTTAGCTAGCCTACTTTGATATAGCAATGTGTGTGTTTACTTGATCTCTTCATTATTATAAGGCGTTCTAATATTTCCTGATATGAATGTATATAGATGCATTTTATTGCTTTTGTTCATTCATTTCAGCCTTGTAGTCCATATTAAAATATTTAAAGCATTTTATGTTTGTGAACAGAGGAGTGTGAACGAATATAGGGAAACCTACTGTTGTTTGCTCGAGCACTTGCTAGCTCGCCCATCAGGGGATGCAGAGTAAATATATCCAAATGTGATCTTGATTAAATTACATTTTTTTAATTTGATTAAATTACGTTACAAAAGGGGCAAAAGAAACAATTAAGAGGCAAGAAAGATCCATCCATGTATGTGGACGGCCAGAAAGCGACCCTGCACAGGTCAAATTAAGTGGCCCACAAACCGGCATGTGGGCTCCACCGCACAGTTGCATGTATGTATGGACGAGCAACTGCTGGACCCAAAAGGCAGTGTCGGTCTCAAAGCTGAGATGTGTGATTAGGAAGGTGCATGAATGATTTGGCACTCCATTACCCATGATTTGGCACTCCACTGATCGAGTCTTGGATTAACGGTAAGGCGTTCACACTCACTTCACTTAGGTTCACACTCATGCAGACCAGTGTTAAGTTCATTTCTGTTCGAATCATCACTAGGGTAAAAAACGTAAACAAGTCTAGTTCGAGCGAGTTGGATCAAGTTTTCAGTTTGACTTATACTAAAATTCGAGAGAGTTTAAATTGAATGAAGTTCAAGGACAAGCTGTAGAAAGTGACTCGTGCTCAGCTTGTAGCAATTTCGAGTTGATCTCCGACTCGTTTTGAGCTAAATAACATTAGTATTTTTAGTAATCCAAGACAAGTTTCCAAACAAGATAGGCCACGACACAACATAAGAATCTACTATAAAATATTTTTCCAATTAAAACGATGATAATATTATTACTTTCAAGGTAGTTTTGAGCTAAATAACATTATAATTATTCTCTCTCATGGGCTTTTGTTGCTTATGTTTATAAGCATTGCTATGTTTATTTTTGTTAGTTCATCGTCATGAGCATACATTCAAAAGATTACATATTGATAGCATGTCACATCAAAAATTCTTTGTTTATCATTTACTTACTCGAGGACGAGCAGGAACTAAGCTTGGGGGTGCTTGATACGTCTTCAACGCATCTATAATTTTTATTGTTCCATGCTATTATATTATCATCCTAGGATACTTTTTGCGTAATTATTTAGCAATTTACCCAATGCGAGTTGATGTTTTCTGCGTGTATTTACTTTTCAGGTTTACAGTACCAAACGAAGTCCGATTGCCCCAAAACTTATTTATGATTTTTTAGACCAAAAGAAGACTTGGAAGCTTTGGGAAAAGACCGGAGGCCGCACGAGGGAGCCACGAGCCAACAGGGTGCGGTTCGGGGGGGGGGGGGTGACCGTGCCCTGATATCTTGTGCCTCCCTAGCAGGTCTCCCGACCCCGTTCTCTGGCCTATAAATTCACATATATTCTAAAACACTAGAGGGCATCCCGAAACACTTTTTCAGCCGCCGCAAGTCTCTGTTTTGCCGTGATCTCATCTGGAGCTCCGTTCCGAGACCCTGACGGAGGGGATGGATCACGGAGGGCCTCTTCATCAACCTTGCTGCCATCATGATGTTCTGTGAGTAGTTCACCAAAGACCTATGGGTCCGTACACTACTAGTAAAAAGCCGAGCAGTAGCGTGGGTTAAGGGCCTAGCAGTAGGGCGGGCAGCCACGCTACAACTAACTTCTAGCGGTAGCGCGGGTGGGCCGCGCTACTGCTATGTATAGGCAGCAGTAGCGCTTTTTAGTAAAGCACGCTGCAACTACTGATACTCGCTACTGATAAGAAGGCATTGCTGCTAAAACATACCCCACGCTACTGCTATAATAGCTGCAATTTCTGTTTTTTTCTACTGCACATTTACTTTGTATTTGTACAAGTTTTATACAATAGTCTAGCATATCATACACATACAAATCTAATCATATCATGCACATATAAATGATATTGCAAGAAATAATATTTAGATTAAAGTGGATGGGTGCAAATAACATTATGATCCACCCAGCCACTTTAATATAATATATGTCATCTATAATAACTCATCATCTTTAGTCACATAACACTTATCATCATCTTAATCATCTAACAACACATGACCAGTTGACCATTACTACACAATATCATAAACTAGAAAAGGTCCTCGTTCTTATCTAGTACATACTATTCTCTCCTAACTAGGTAGAACCTACTACTCTCTCCTAGGTAAAATAGCATAAAACAGGTAAGCTCCAACCCCTCCATTGTGAAGAATATAGATCCACCTATAGTAGGTCTGATCTACTATCTTTTGAATATTTGGTGAAGAAGAGAAATAAGCTGACAATCAAATATAAACAAGTTAAGTAGGAATGAACACCAACTGTTTTAAAATAAAGAATATAAATTACTTAACAAATATGGTTGACAAACTCACATGGAGGTAAAACTAGAAGCATATCGACATCCACCCAAATGTCGATATTACCTTCAATATGATCATTGGGACGAAGATTGGAGGTTAATTTTATATCGTCCTAAAATCCATATGCCTTGGCTAGAGCTTCCCAATTTGAGCAACCAAATTCTGAGTTATTAACTACATTCATTACTTTAACCAGAAATATGCACTAGTAGAAAACAGGCCATTAGTCCCGGTTAGTAAGGGCCTTTAGTCCCGGTTCCCCAACCGAGACTAAAGGGTCCAAGCCTTTAGTCCCAGTTGGCTACGAACTGGGACTAAACCCTCGCCACGTGGCCGGCAGCGCGCGCCAAGGCATGGGGCCCTCTGGTCCCGCTTGGTAACACCAACCGGGACTAAGGTTTAGCGGTTAAGGCTTCATTGTTTATTTTTCCTTTTCATTTTGTGTTTTCCATTTAATTTTTTCCTCTGATTCAACATAATCACTTGCATCCATCCACTTTAATCAAATATATGTCATATAACTCATCATAATATTACTCATCTAACAACTCATCATCATCTTATTCATACCAAGTTAAAATCTCATAAAACAAAAAACATCATAATACTAATCATCCTAATCGATCATGCAAGTTAACATAAACCAGAAAAACTTCTCTCTCATAGGACCTAGTCCTCGCTCCTAGGTAAAATGACATAAAACAGAATAACACCTATGTCTCCATGATGAAGCAAAGAGATCCAACGGTCTCCAACTTGTGTCTTGTGATCCTTCTTTATTTGTCCTCATGCTTCAATTTGGAGTCTTCTTGGTGGTTTGCACTCAGTCAAGTATGCAAAAGAGAACTCGGGCTGGAAGGGGCTTTTAATTGTCATATTATCCTCGGCTTGCATCAACGGAGGCAGAACTTCATTTGGCAGTTTCTGTTGAAGAACATAATAGAAGCCTAGTTAGCATTGTAATCAATACCATTTACGCAACAGTAGGGTACTTAATTAGCAACTCTTACCAAGATATTCCGGGAATGTCATCCGCCCTCAATCTATGCACTAGTGTCATGTACAATGTATAATTTGGGCCAGTTCCCAAATTATACGGGAAGATCTCCCTACCATCTAGGACACCAATAACAAAGTTGATAAGATTATCCTTCTCCTTCCAATTTAGATGTGATCCATAAGTGTAATGTGTCATGTTGATTATGTTCTGCGTTTCACTCGAGGAAACGAAATAAGTTGTAAATTATAAATTAACAAATTTAGTATGGATTATAAATTAACAAATTTAGTATGGATGAACACCAACTATTATTAAATATAAAATGCAAATTACTTGACAAATATGCATGGTTGACAAACTCACATGGAGGTAAAACAGGAAGCATATCAACATCCACCCGAATGTCGATGTTACCTTTAATATGATCTTCGGGACGAAGATCGAAGGTTATTTCCATATCCTCCTGAAATTCATATGCCTTGCAAAGAGCTTCCCAATTTGAGCACCTTAATTTTGTGTTATTAACTGCATTCATTACTTTCACCAGAAATATGTGACCATGTTTAGTCCTTAGGTTGGCTGTCCTAGTCTAGAAACTCTCGAGCTCTTCGAAATCGAGCCTCTCCAAGAAATACTGTCTTGCATGACAGGGGATGAACTAGTCTAATTGTATAAAACACAAATTATGTGTTGAAGGAAAGAAACAGAAGTCATGCTTAATTACGAAAAAACTGTTGTCAACGTTGCGTACCGTAGAAATATCGATGTCCTCGTAAATCTTCATGGTTAAGAACCTGCCGTCTCTCAGCCTAGGCTGGTCGCAAAGACCCTTATCTTTGCCGCAGATTTCACATGTTGGATCCTCATCGTCATGAAATGACGACATTTCCTGTGTTCATGATTCAAAAATTACGGCATGATCATTGCTAATGTAAGACATATTGAGCACCTAAAATTTGCCGAAATGGAAATAAATCAACATTGCAGCAAAACATAGGCACAAGGAGGTGTTCCCTGCAAATAACATACGCACATGACCAAATAGACCTAATTGCAATAACATACGCACATGACATATAAATTGATTATTACTTTTGGTCTGTCGAGGCTTTCCTTAAATAACTTTCATATCTCATGGTGTGTTGGTGCGCACTCTCTCACCGGCGATCATCGGGGACTCCTCACCAATGATTGTCCGGGACTCTCCCTCACAAACGATCGTCGGGGACTCCACGATATTGCGTCACCGACGACCAATGATACTACATTATTTCCAACTAAAACAACTAAAACATAAAAAAAACTAAACAACTAAAACATAAAAAACTAAAACAACTAAATTAACTAAACATAAAAAAACTAAACAACTAAGACATATAACAACTAAATTAACTAAAACAAAATGATCATATAATATCACTAATACATCATCGAATAGTATCACTAATACATCACCGAATAATTGTTGGAAATATGCCCTAGAGGCAATAATAATTAGTTATTATCATATTTCCTTGTTCATGATAATCGTTTATTATCCATGCTATAATTGTGTTGATCGGAAACTCAGATACATGTGTGGATACATAGACAACACCATGTCCCTAGTATGCCTCTAATAGACTAGCTCATTGATCAAAGATGGCTATGGTTTCCTAGTCATGGACATGAGATGTCATTTGGTAACGGGATCACATCATTAGTAGAATGATGTGATGGACAAGACCCAAACTACAAATGTAGCATATGATCGTGTCAGTTTATTGCTACTATTTTCTGCATGTCAAGTATATGTTCCTATGACCATGAGATCATGCAACTCACTAACACCGGAGGAGTACCTTGTGTATCAAACATCGCAACATAACTGGGTGACTATAAAGGTTCTCTACAGGTATCTCCAAGGGTGTCTGTTGGGTTGGCATGGATCAAGACTAGGATTTGTTACTACATGTGACAGAAAGGTATCTCAGGGCCCACTCGGTAATACAACATCACAACAAGCCTTGCAAGCAATGTGACTAAGTTTTAGTCACAGGATCTTGTATTACGAAACGAGTAAGGAGACTTGCCGGTAATGAGGTTGAACTAGGTATGGAGATACCGACGATCGAATCTCGGGCAAGTAACATACCGAAGAACAAAGGGAACATCATACAGGATTAACTGAATCCTTGACATAGAGTTTTGACCGATAAAGATCTTTATAGAATATGTAGGAACCAATATGGGAATCCAGGTCCCGCTATTGGTTATTGACCATAGAGGTGTCTCAGTCATGTCTACATAATTCTCGAACCCATAGGGTCTGCAAACTTAAGGTTCGGTGACGTTTTGGTAGTATAGAGTTATGTATGGTGGTGACCGAAGGTTGTTCGGAGTCCCGGATGAGATCCTAGAAGTCACGAGGATCTCCGGAATGGTCCGGAGGTACAGATTGATATATAGGAAGTCCTGTTTTGGTCATCGGAAAAGTTTCGGGCTCATCGGTAGTGTATCGGGAGTGCCGGTAGTGTACCAGGAGACCATCGGGAGGGGTATTTCGACACAAAAGGTTACATGGGCTGTGGGAGAGTAAATACCAGCCCTTAGTGGGCGGGTGGAAGTTCCACACAAGGTCCATGCATCTGGGAATAAAAGCCCAAAGAGAAAAAGGTGGAAAAAGGCAAAAAGGCAAAAATAAGGAGTCCTAGTCCTACTAGGATTGGAGGAGGAATCCTCCTTGGTTTGGCCGACCCAAGGGATGGCTCCTTGGGAGCCAAGCCTCCTCCTCCTCTCCTCCTATATATACTAGAGGGTCTTCGGGTTTTGGCACCAGTTTTTCAGCCACGTGCTACCCGTTCCTCCAGTGCATAGTTTCTCCTCTAGATCTGATTTCTGCAGTGCTTAGGCGAAGCCCTGTCAGAATTGGTCCACCACCATCGCCGCGGTGCCTTCACACTGTCGGAGAACTCGTCTACCTCTCTACTCCCTCTTGCTGGATCAAGAAGGCGGAGATCATCATCGAGCTGTACGTGTGCTGAACGCGGAGGTGCCGTCCGTTTGGCGCTAGATCGGAAGGACCGTGATCAACATCACGAGACGGATCGTGATGAGTTCACGGGACAGATCATGATGAGTTCAAAGGACAGATCATGATGAGTTCATGGGATGGATCGTGATTGGATCGCGGGATGAATCGTGATGAGATCGCCGGACGCTCGGCGATTTGGATCGCGAAGACGTTCGACTACACCAACCTCGTTTCTTGATGCTTCCCGCTTAGCGATCTACAAGGGTATGTAGATCCACTCTCCCTCTCCTAGATGCTCATCACCATGGATAGGTCTTGCGTGAACGTAGGAATTTTTTTGTTTCCCATACGACGTTCTCCAACAGTGGCATCATGAGCTAGGTCTATGTGTAGATGAGATCTCGAGTAGAACACAAAGAGTTTGTGGGCGTTGATGCTTAGATTGCTTCCTCCCTTGGTAGTGTTTTGGTTCAGCATTATTGTGAGATGAAGCGGCCCGGACCAACATTACTCATACGCTTACGAGGGACTGGTTCCCTCAACCGCAACTTGTTGCATAGATGGCTTGCGGGTGCCAGCTTCTCTCACTTTAGTTGGATCGGATTCGACAAAGGTGGTCCTTGAGAAGGTTGAAAAGCAACTAGTGTATCACCGTTGTGGTTTTTGCGTAGATGAGAATTGTTCTTGCTAGATACCCGTAGCAGCCACGTAAAACATGCAACAACAATTAGAGGACGTCTAACTTGTTTTTGCAGGGTATGTTGTGATGTGATATGGCCAATTACATGATGTGATATATGAGATGTATGAGATGATCATGTGATGTATAGATTATCATGACTTGCATGTCGATGAGTACGGCAACTGGCAGGAGCCATAGGATTGTCATTAATTATTGTATGACCTGCGTGTCAATCATTAAGCGCTATGTAATGCTTTACTTTATCGCTAAACAGTAGCAATAATAGTAGAAGCATGTTGGGCGCGACAACCCCGATGGTGACACGTTGATGGAGATCAAGATGATAGATTTCATGGTGTCGTGCCGGTGACAATGGAGATCATGTCGGTGCTTTCTAGATGGAGATCAAAATCACAAGTTCATGTCCATATCATGTCACTTATGATTTGCATGTGATGTTAATCCTTTTATGCACCTTGTTTTGCTTAGGACGACGGTAGCATTATAAGGTGATCCCTCACTTAATTTCAATATAAATTGTGTTCTCCCCGAGTGTGCACCGTTGCGAAAGTTCGTCGTGTCGAGACACCACGTGATGATCGGGTGTGATAGACTCTACGTTCACATACAACGGGTGCAAGCCAGTGTCGCACATGCAGAACACTCGGGTTAAACTTGACGAGCCTAGCATGTACAGACATGGCCTCGGAACACAAGAGACCGAAAGGTCGAACACGAGTCATATAGTAGATACGATTAACATGGTGATGTTAACCATTGAAACCACCTCAACTCACGTGATGATCGGACTTGAGTTGGTGAATTTGGATCATGTATCACTCGAATGACCGGAAGGGATGTCAATTTGAGTGGGAGTTCTTAAGTAATATGATTAATTGAACTCATTATCATGAACATAGTTTGTTGGGGATATAACCCCGCGATATGACCCGCCCTGGAGGCTCCGGGTCATGTTGCTGGCTCGTGAGCCGGCCCAAGGGTGAGCTGTAAGACTGGTGGCCCAGGAAGATAGGTGGCTCAACGTGTGGGCCGTACGATGGCCCAGACGGAGAAGACCCAGGCGTGTAAGCCATCTCAAAGACAGCTTGGACAAGAAGATAGAGAGACACTCGGACATACAATAAGACTCAGTTAACAATTGTAACGATCCGATGGTCCTGACCTCCTATATAAAGGAAGACCCGGGGCGACTTAGAGAACAGGTTATCGAGAACTAGGTCAAGCTTCTAGCTCCTTGTAATCGATACGCAAGTAATACAAACACAAGCAGGACCTAGGCTATTACCTTGACTTGAGGGGCCAAACCTGGGTAAATCCATGTCTTTCGTGCCGATCAACCCCTTTGAGTCCACCCCATTAGCGATGGCCTCGAATCCAAGTCCGTTCACCCGGACATCTGCCATGATAATTCCATGGTAGTTGGCGCCCACCGTGGGGCTAGCGTTGGTGGTGTTGAGTTCTCAAAGGGCTCTCTCCCAGGGCTCGAGGGATACGTGGTTGGAAGGATGAGCAAGAGTCGCCGCGGCTGGATCTACATCGACGACGCCGGCTGGGGGCTTGATGCTGATTCTGTGGAGTATGGATTCCGGGTTTCGTTTGGCGGGATCCAGGTTTTCATTGGAAAGATTGATGGATCTACACCCGGGCCGGACATCTGCACCAACATCATCGAGCCGGCTCGGTGTCTCCAATCTGCGTGTGGTGTGCGGCCTGCCCGTGCCCATCTAGGTCAAAGGCATGTTCTCGTGGGCTTGACTCAAGGTATGGACCTGGAAGCGTCCGGGTCACTGGGAACTCTTGTTTGCTCGGAAGATGAGTCCTCCAGTGGGGAGACAGAGTTAGTGTATCGGCTTAGTAACGGCGACCTTGGGGGCTACTACGACACCTATTCTGAGGCAGAGGGCTTTGAGTCGGATGCTCCGAGACCCCCGGTTCATGCGGCGGTGTTCATGGCGGGATCGGCTCCAGCCGCCGGTGGCACAACTGCAGGAGCCGCCGCAGCGGGTGATAGCCTGCCGCCGTCGGCTCAGGTTCTAGTTGAATTGATGGACGAGCTTACAGCTCTCATGACCACGGAAGTAACACCGGATAATCAAGCAGCCCGGAATCTAGAGGTGGCACAGATCAAGGGCCGGATGGCAGAGGAACGACAAAGGATGGCTGAACTGAAGATCCGGATGGAGGAAGAAGCGGAGCGTATCAAGGCAGATGCTTTCCATCTGGAGCTAGAACAAAGGTCAGCAGCCGTGGTGCACCGGAGGAGGCATCAATCCCGTCTACCAGAACGTTACGAAGCAAGGAACCTATTTAATACCCTTGGTGCGGGGCGGGTTGCGGGCGCGCCGGAAAGCCGCCCGATGGAACGCCCGGCAACGCATCCACCCCAGCATAACCAAACTTCACCTAGAGCTTTTCCGACACCGGCGGGTCATTACTCTAACCCGGCCGAGAACATGGTGGCGGCGGCCACCCGGCTTGGGACGATTCCCATCCCGGATGAAGCACCCTTTACGGAGGACGTGCGAAACGCCATTGGATATTTACAGACGGCCATGGCCCAGCAAGAGAGATATGCTCACAGCCGGAGCCGGGTTCACTCTACCCCCCTCCCCAGTCAAAGTTTCAGCCGGCGCTATGAGTCGCCGGCATGTTCCAGCAGCCATCCACGTCAGGGACCACCGGAGGATGAGCAGGCGGCTTTAGATGCACAAGCCCTCATGGAACGGGCGAGGAACAGGCGAGAGGCGGAGATAGCGGCAACCCGTCCAGAGCCGGCGCTTTTCGTCTCAATAGGAGTAGTTAGTACCAGAGCCGTAGGGGTGCCATGTTTAACTCCGGCTCTAAGAAGTGAGCGACTACCGAAAGATTTTAAGGGGCCTCGAAAAGTTCCGAATTACATAGCTGATCTACCCCCTGAGGCTTGGGTTGAGAGTTATGAGCTGGCCATGGAGATGCTGGACGTCAGTGAAGCGGTATGTGCAAAATATTTCATCATGATGCTCGAGGGTCCGGCTCGCACATGGTTGAAAGGTCTGCCGCCCTACACGATAAGTTCATGGGCGGAGCTGAGAGCGAAGTTTATTAAGAATTTTCAGGGGACCTGTAAGCAGTCTCTGACCATTGTAGACTTGGACCGTTGTGTTCAACAGGAGAATGAGTCGGCCCATCATTGGGTCCGGCGGGTGTCGACCATTATTCACTCTTCAGAGTAGATCACGGCGGCTCAAGCGATGCTTATTATGGAAAAGAACTGTCATTTTGTTCCATTGAAACAGAAGCTCGGCCGGCTCAAGCGCACGTGTCAGGATATGGGAGAGCTCGTGACGGCCCTGACAAAGTATGCCGACTCAGATAACACCAAGGATCCAGGCTCGGATGATGAGAAAGCCAATCAAGGGAAGAAGAACAATCAAGGCAAAGGCTTTGTGAACAATGGGAATCAGAATAAACGGAAGAACGCCGCAGGTCAGAGCTAGTGGCAAACACCAACACAGAATAGAACCATCCCAAGGGGAACGGAAAATTCAGGTTGTTTCGCCAAAGGAACAGAGGTCCTCTCAATTTAGAAGAAGTGCTTAAGAAGCCTTGTCCGGAGCACGGCACGCCTGATAGGCTGGCGTTACTTGCGTGGGGTGATTGCTTTATCATGCAGAGATTCAAAAACCAGTATTCCCAACCACGCAATAACCAGGGCGGTGGCCCGCCTGGCGGCTCAGGGCACGGCGAATCAGGGGCTGAATTCGGTGTCGGCGGTTCAGGAGCCGGGCATCCGGGTCAGAATTACCAAGGGGGGCACCAGCAGCATCCTGGCAACAACATCAATAACAACAATCAGCAGCAGCACAATCAATCCGGGTTTCAAAGTAACCCAAAGCAGCTCAATTCTGGACAGTATCACGTGTTCACGACCGGTCACAGTAAATGCGACGAGAAGTTGCGGAGGCGAGCGGTTAATGCAGTTGCTCCGGCTCTCCCGCGGTACTTACCATGGTCTGAGTATGACATAATGTGGAGCTAGGAGGATCACCCGCCGCAGGTAGATGACCCGGGACGGCTGGCGTTAGTTGTGGCCCTCAGGTAAATGGCTATATGGTGAACAAGGTGCTCATGGACGGAGGCAGCAGTATCAACATCCTTTATTATGACACTTTCCGATGGATGAAGTTGCTTGACAAAGACCTTAAGCCTTCCTCCACAGTCTTTCATGGTGTGGTCCCGGGTAAGTCGGCATACCCGGTGGGCCGGATTTCTTTGGAAGTGGCTTTTGGCGATGAGTATAATTACAGGGTGGAGTCCTTGTGGTTTGAGGTGGTTAAAATCAAAAGTCCCTATAATGCAGTGTTTGGGAGGCCAGCTTATGCCAAATTTATGGCTAGGCCTTGCTATGTTTATTTACAACTCAAAATGCCCGGCTTAAATGGTACAATTACCATTCACGGTGATCAGAAAATGGCTCTCGAGTGTGAGGAAGGAGATTCGGCGTATGCAGAGTCTAGTTGTGCCCAGGAGGAGCTGAAGTTCTACAAGGAGAACGTTGACCCGGAGGATATGACCCCGCTAAAGAAGCCTACTACGGAAGTTGATCCGCCACTTAAGTTTTCAGCGGATGATACCAAGGCATTAGATTTCAATCCGGGCGACTCATCCAAGCAGTTCGTCATTGGGGCTCACATGGATCCCAAATAGGAAAGCGCGCTCATCGAATTCATCCATGAGAATCGGGACATCTTTGCATGGAAGCCTTCTGACATGCCGGGTGTACCGAGAGAGTTCGCTGAGCACAACCTTAATGTGGATCCGAAGTTTAAGCCGATTAAACAGTTTCTACGACGGTTCAACGAAGAGAGACGTAAAGCTATTAGGGAGGAAGTTGCCCGGCTCTTGGTTGCAGGATTTATAGTGGAAGTTTTTCACCCGGAGTGGTTGGCTAACCCGGTGCTAGTGCTCAAAAAGAACGGCACCTGGCATATGTGTATAGATTACACGGACCTTAACAAGGCTTGCCCGGCTGACCCTTTTGCACTCCCTCATATCGATCAGATTATTGATGCTACAGTTGGGTGTGAAAGTTTATGTTTCCTGGATGCATATTCAGGTTATCATCAGATCAAGATGGCAATGAAAGATCAGGAGAAGACAGCGTTTATTACACCCTTTGGGGCGTTCTGCTACATCTCCATGCCTTTCGGGCTCAAGAGTGCCCAGGTGACTTACCAACGATGTGTGCAGAACTGCCTTCACAGTCAGATTGGCCAAAATGTTCATGCTTACGTAGACGACATCGTGGTTAAATCCAGAAAGAAGGAAACTCTCCTAGAGGATCTGAAGGAAACTTTTGACAATCACCGGGTCTACAAGATGATTCTTAACCCGACGAAGTGTGTTTTTGGTGTTCCAGTAGGAAAGCTTTTGGGTTTCTTGGTCTCTGAGCGGGGTGTCGAGGCTAACCCAGATAAAATTAAGGCTATCACTTCTTTAGGAGAGCCGACGTGCATTAATGACGTTCAGCGCCTTGCAGGACGGATTGCTGTGTTGAGCCGGTTCATAAGCCGGCTTGGGGAGAAGGCCATTCCCTTATACCAGATGATGAAGAAGATAGACAAGTTTAAGTGGAGCAAGGCAGCGTCTGAAGCACTTGAAGCTCTTAAAAACAGTTGACTGAGCCGCCAGTGTTAGCCGCTCCGGCTGAGAAAGAGTCGTTACTCCTTTATGTGGCGGCTAACAACAGAGCGGTCAGTGTAGCAATTGTGGTTGAGCGGAAGGAGGCAGGGAAGGAATATCCTGTGCAAAGGTTGGTTTATTACATCAGTGAAGTTTTGGCAGAGTCTAAGCAGAGGTATCCGCATTGGCAGAAGCTGGTATATGGAGTTTTCATGGCTAACCGCAAGTTAAAACACTACTTTTTGGGGCACCAGATAACCGTGGTCAGTTCTGCCCCATTGGGAGATATCATTCAAAATAGAGAAGCCACAGGGAGGATTGCCAAGTGGGCCTTAGAGCTGGGTCCTCTTAACATCAAATATGTTCCTCGTACAGCAATAAAGTCTCAAGCTTTGGTGGATTTCATAAATGATTGGACAGAATGTCAAGCTCCCGAAGAGAAGCCGGATAACACATATTGGACTATACACTTTGATGGGTCCCAGCAGCTAGAGGGGTCCGGTGCAGGAGTTGTTCTCACCTCCCCCAAGGGTGACAAGTTTTGTTATGTGCTTCGGTTAATGTTTCCTTGTACTAATAATGCAGCTGAGTATGAGGCACTGCTCCATGGTCTCAAAGTCGCTAAAGAGATGAACTTAAGCCGAGTCAGATGTTTAGGCAACTCAGATCTTGTGGCTCAGCAAGTTTCAGGTACTTGGGACTCCAAGGATCCGCGGATGGCGGCTTATCGACAAGCGGTTGATATCATTGCCGGTCACTTCAAGGGGTACCAGGTGGATCATATTGATCGTCGCAGGAATGAGGCAGTTGATGCCTTATCACGGTTAGGTTCACAACGAAAGCCGGTACCACCTAATGTTTTTCTGGACGTATTGCATCATCTGACTGTCAAGATACCCTCTGAGGAGGATCTGGCTATTCCTGGCCCGGAGGTGGAATTGGTGGCGGCTCTGCATGCTATCCCAGACTGGACTATTCCTTATTTGGCGTATTTGACACGCGGCGAGTTGCCTCAGGAGGAGGATCTGGCCATGAAGATCACCCGACATTCTAAGTCTATGACGATTATCAATGGTGAGTTACATAAGTGTAGTGTGACGGGTGTCTTTCAGCGTTGCGTCTCACTGGAGGAGGGCTGGCAGATCTTGAGTGAAATTCATGCTGGCGACTGTGGACATCATGCCGGCTCAAAATCTTTAGTGGCCAAGGCTTTTCGACATGGGCTTTTCTGGTTGACGGCTCACAAGGATGCAGAAGACTTAGTCCGTAAGTGTGACGGCTGTCAGAAGTTTGGCCGGCGTGCTCACGTTCCGGCTCAAGAGTTGAGGATGATACCAATCACTTGGCCGTTTGTGGTCTGGGGGCTTGATATGGTAGGACCTTTCAAGAGATCCAAGGATAAGAAAACACACCTTCTGGTGGCGGTTGATAAATTTACTAAGTGGGTAGAGGCAGGGCCAGTCAGTAAATGTGACGCGGCTACAGCGGTTCAATTTATTAAGAAGCTGATCTATCGCCTTGGTTACCCGCACAGTGTCATTACGGACAATGGAACAAATCTATCCAAAGGAGCTATGAAAGCGTTCTGTGAGAAGGAGCATATCCGGCTTGATGTTTCAGCCGTGGCACATCCATAGTCTAATGGTCAGGCGGAGCGAGCCAATCGGGAAATTTTAAGAGGAGTCAAACCACGGCTCATGGTTCCTTTGAAGCGGACACTCGGATGTTGGGTTGAGGAGTTGCCTTCCGTCTTATGGAGCATCAGAACTACCCCTAACAGATCTATAGGTTTCCCGCCTTTCTTCATGGTGTATGGTGCTGAGGCGGTTCTACCCAGTGATATCCGGCACGACTCACCAAGGGTGGCGGCTTATGTTGAGACGGACAATGAGGTAGCTCGCCAAGATGCATTGATCACCTTGGATGAAGCACGAGAGTTAGCAGCAACCAGGTCGGCAATTTATCAACAAGACCTGCGACGCTATCATAGCCGCAGGGTGAAGACCCGGACGTTCCAGGAAGGTGACCTGGTGCTCCGGCTGATTCAAGACCAATCTGGAATGCATAAGTTATCTCCACCATGGGAGGGGCCTTTTGTGATCAGCAGAAACCTTAGCAATGGGTCATATTACCTCATTGATATCCGAGATGAGTCGGAAACCGCGGGTCAAGAGACGTTGCGGCTAGGGAATATCGCACATCTGCGACCATACTTTACTTAGCAGGCGTCGAAAGCCGCTATCATTGTATATGTCATGTTTACATGAGTAAAGCTAGCATCCCCGCAAAGACTGGGGCCTCTGCTCTTATGTATGTCTTCGTGCAATCAAGATAAAAAAATCCGGCTCAGAAATTTGAGTTGAAGAGGTTTGTTCGCCATCAAAACGGCTGATCTATCATCCGGCTTTATGCCCTATCAAGCGTTGTTGCAGGGAGGCTTCTTGCCTTCGGGTATAGCTTACATCTCCCCTGCACAGTCTGCTTTTATGCTATTGCAAGGAGGCTTCTTGCCTTCGGGTACAGCTTACATCTCCCTTGCACAGCCGGCGTTATGCCCAATTAAGCACGGTTGCAAAGAGGCTTCTTGCCTTCGGGTATAGCTTACATCTCCTTTGCACAGTCAGCTATTAATAAACTGTTACAAGGAGGCTTCTTGCCTTCGGGTATAGCTTACATCTCCCTTGCATAGCCGGCGTTATGCCCAATTAAGCATGGTTGCAAATAGGCTTCTTGCCTTCGGGTATAGCTTACATCTCCTTTGCACAGCCAGCTATTGTTAAACTGTTACAAGGAGGCTTCTTGCCTTCGGGTATAGCTTACATCTCCCTTGCACAGTTGGCTTTATGCCTAGTTTGGTTACATTAAGCGATGTTGTTGATGGAGGCTTCTTACCTTTGGTATAGCTTACATTACCCTAAGACAACAGCGTGTACACCAAATTCCAGTTGCTTATCAACTGCGGCCATCGAAGGGGGCTTCTTACCGACGGGTTCGCTTATCTCACCCTAATGGCCGGCTTTATGCCACTTCCGGTTACTTATTAACCACGGTTGTCGAAGGGGGCTTCTTACCGACGGGTTCGCTTATCTCACCCTAACAACCGGCGTTTACGCCAAAACTCAGTTGCTTATCAACTGTAGCTGTTGAAAGAGGCTTCTTGCCTTCGGGTATAGCTTACATCTCCTTTCAAACAGCTGGCTTTATGCCGTCTCAGGCTAATTATTAGCCGCGGCTGTCGATGGAGGCTTCTTGCCTTGGGGTATAGCTTACATCTCCCATCGACAGTCGGCGTTCGCGCATACAACATTTGCTGTTAAAAGGAGGCTTCTTACCGTTAGGTATAGCTTACATTACCCTTCATACAGCCGGCTTTAGGCTGCTTCCAATTCATCCGTAGCCGCAGTTGTCGATAGAGGCTTCTTACCATCAGGTATAGCTTACATTATCCTAAGACAACCAGCTCCTTAATGGATTCAACTGACAAGAGCCGGAGCCATGTTGCTCTAGTTGACAAAGATATTATCCGGCTCTAATCTTCTGGAGAAGGAATGACGTCTTCAAAGACAAACACCCCTCATCAGAAAATCTCAAGACATATGTATGCAAAAGAGCGACCAATCAATAGAGAGCCGGCAATACATAAAGTTGAAACCAAGAGATGAAAATATATACAGCCGGCAACGGCAGGGTCATCCTTACTCTATTACAAAAACTACTCTCAGAAGGAGCAAAAGGCATTGCCAAGTTTCAACTGCTCACGGCGGGTCATTACATGAGTCTGTGCTCAGAAAGATTAAAAGAACAAATTTCAGTTATTGGCCGTCTCATCCCGCTCCGGTTCTTCCGCTGGCTTTATCTGGAGATTTCCCAATTCCCAATTACAGTCAGCCAGAGCAGCGAAAGACCCTTCAAGGAAAGGGGACGCGTCAAGCTCACAAGGGAAGAGGTCCTTAATGCGGGGGGGTGTCAGATCCTTCCACTCGTAGAGAGGCCCGCAGATCCTCTTCTCCTCTGCCTCGTAAGCCGCCTGATAGGTGTTTAAGTCAACTTCATCCGCCAGCACAGAGGCCAGATAACACGACTCTTTGACACACCGTATGTAATCTTCTTCGGTGAACTCTGAGCCATCATCTTTTTTGGACGGGTAACCATCCATCATTTCGGCCGGTGTTAGCTCGGGGGCGAAGGCCAGAGCCCGGCTCAATCCAGCGACGGCTCCTTGGCGGAAGGCGGACTTATTTAGCTCCTCTATTTGCTTGGGCATTGTGGAGAAGAGTTCCAAGACACCTTTCAGAGCGGTGGGGATCTTCTCCTTGTATTGAACCATCTTAATCGTGAAAATAGCGTCGCAATAAAGCTGTTCTACAAAGGTGTAAATAGCCTTCAGGGGTAAAAGGCTATCTGAAACCAATTGCCGGCTTCTGGGGCCTGTTTAGGTCAAACAAAAGCAAGATGAGTCGCCATCACAACAGATAAATGAGACATGCTGGAAACATGAAGCGAGTAAGAACTTACCAAAGAGAGCGGCTGCCATCTTGGTTATATGACGCTTTAGGCCTTGAAGCTCATCTGCCACGGCTGTCATCCGCTGGTCGGCGTCATCCGCTCGCTTGGTCAACGCAGCTTTCTCCAACTCAGTAGATTCCTTTAGAGAAGCAAGCTCCGCCTTAATATGGACCAGCTCTTCAGACAGCAGTCGGCTCTTTTCGTCAGAGATGCTGCGGGCCTCTTGTTGAGCCGCTAGGTTTGCCTTCATATCGGACAATTGAGAGTCGGCTTCGTTTAAAGCTTCCTATAATACATCAAAATACAGGATAAGTTGCCGAAATACAGGACGAGTGTTAAAAGCAAATTTATGCAAGTCTCAAACAGATTGCAAGCAATATATTTGACACTTGGGGGCTAATATATATTTGATCTTTCAGCATGGAGCGTAGTTCCGTCTCATCTTCTTCGAAGTTAAACCGGAACTTGGGGGCTACACTATGGGTCTTCAATTTACTTTTAATGGAAGCCCCGACTCAAACTTTGTTATGTCTTGAGTCGGCCCTTGGGGGCTACACTATGGCTCTTCAATTTACTTCTAATAGAAGATCCGACTCAACTTCATCAAGCTTGAGCCGGCCCTTGGGGGCTATGACTGGCGGTTTAAGTTATCTAAAGGAAGATCCGACTCAATTTTGGCAAATTAAGCCAACTCTAGGGGACAATGGCTATGAATTTTTTCTAACAGAAAGTTAAACAAAGACCCGGTTCAACGATTGAGTACATTGAACCGGCCCTTGGGGGCTAAGCAAGGGTATGGCAAACAAGAAGAGTACCTCGTATTTTGTCTTCATTAAAGAGACCAGCCAAAGTTCCAGATCCCGGCTGGTGGTAACCCGGTTTATATACCCGACGTGGAGCTCCTCGGCTGTAATCTTTTCGTACGAAGAGTCAAAGTTCAGCTTCTTTGAGGCCTCGGTCGGCTCTGTATGCTTGGTCAGCACATGAGTCGGAGGAGTTTGATGACCAGACCCGGTGATAACAACATCTGGAGTTTCAGGGGTCTTGGCAGGAGTCACCGGTTTTGAAGGAGCCCTTGGAGGGCTCTCCATGATGACATCGACAACAGCCGGTTCCGTGGAGGCAGTTGGTGGATTTTCTTCTGCTTCAGCCTCCTCTGGTTGTTCGAGCTCTGGCTCTTGGATAACTGGGTCGGGGGAGGGCTTGTTGGTCTCGCGACACTTGGCTTGAGCACTGCAAAATAGAAGGATCAGCAGTCGAAGATGTTGCTATCATAGTAAGGAATGCTTATAGCGGATTGATCTTGGGCGATGGTAGAACTGATGCCGAAGAGTCGTTTGAGGAAGGGGATTTCTAAAAAGAATAAAACAGAAAGATGAGAAAGTGTCAAGTTTACAAAGGAAAGTCAAAGGAAAAGTAGATACATAAACCTCTGCGGGGCGTTTCTTTGGAGCCGAAGAGTTTGGTAACCCGGACACGAGCTCAGTAGAGCCGGTGCTTCGAGTATGTCGATGCTCGGCCTGCTGTTGCTTTTTCAAGAGAAAATCGGGAGTCGGGTAAGCAAGAGGGTGAGAAAGAGGAACTTTTCTGATAACCCGCCGCGGCTTTCGGGGAACGAAACATTCCGAGCCGGAATAAACATAATTTACCTCAGGAGCATTGGCGCGGCTGGTTTCCACTTCATCCTGCGAGTGAAACAAGCATTAATAAAGCAGGAAGGCAAAAGATCAAGCAAAGCAATTAAAGTATTACCTCTGAGCTGGATGATGGTGGCAGGTCAAACAAATTCTCTTGCGGGGCATCTTTTTTAGCCCTCTTGGTCGCTCCCTTCTTCCTGGATTTCTTTGGAGGGGCAACATATTCCTTCTTCCAAAAGTCTGAGTCGGCCTACAGGAATGACCCGGAGAATGAATAGCAAATCAACAAAGTACAAGCAACATCTAAGAGACGAATGGGAAGATATTAACTTACATCGGGAGCCGGATTATTGACGCAGAAAGGCGCCAGGCCGATGGCACTGCATGAGCCGGAGGCTTCGTGGACAAGGCTCCGGATGGTAGTGGTAATATCATCCTCTGTCAGTGTTGACTTGCTGAAGCACAACGAGCTGTCATATTTGCCTTCGTACTCGCACATAAGCCGACCTCTGCGGCTTAAACGCATGATCCGCCAGGAAATCCAGCAGCGGATCAAATCCAATCCTATTAAACCGTTGGCCAGGAGCGCTTTGATCTTGGCGTGGAACGACTCGTATCTGGCACGCTCTGAGGCTAAGAGCTGGCCGGGGAGCTCTGTGTCTGTCCTAAGCTGGGAGGGGCGGTAACCCGCCAACGAGTGCTCTTTCTTAGGAGAGGTCTCTTGGCAGTAGAACCACGTCTTTTTCCAATCCTTTGGTTGACTCGGCATTGGTGTGGCAGGAAAGATGATGTCTCGGCGGCGTTGAATAGAAATGCCGCCCAGCTCCGGACTCGGACCACCCTTCATTTCAGTTTGGCGGTTGGCATAGAAGAACTCTCGAAAGAACCCCACGGACGGCTTAGTTTGCAGATAAGCTTCGCAGAGAACTTGGATGTTGCAGATGTTTGAGATGGAGTTGGGTGCCAAATCTTGAGGATACAGCTTGTAAAAATGAAGAACATCCCGGAAAAACTTAGAGCCGAGCGGCACGAACCCTCGCTCGATGTGATCAGTGAAGACTACTATCTCTCCTTTTTGGGGAGAAGGCCGGGTCTCTTTACCCAGAACCCGCCAATTGAGGACCTCTTTGGGAGGGAGAGTACCCGCTTCAACATAACACGCTAAGTACTCCTCCGTAACGCAAGAACCAACCCAGTTGCATGAGTTGGACGCACGCGACATATTGGCGGCTTAAATACTGTGCAAGGTAAAGGGCGTGATGAGTCAAACGCAAGCAAATATTTATGACAGCTTACAGGTTTAAGGGTTCTACGGATAATGTGGAAAGACCCGGTTGATGAGAGCCAGAGAAGCTTAGCGACTCAACAGAGGAAGGGAAGATTGAAAATCAGCTAAGTCCTAAAAACAGATTCTGCAAACTACTCCTATGGCTACGGATCTACAAAAATGGAGAAAAGGATTTTAATCCTGACCTAGTGATGAACAGCGGAAGAAAAGAAAATGGACCGGAGCCATCGCGGTCCGTGCATTACGCGCGGTCGGCCCGCGCGCAGCGGCGAGGCAAGGGCGCACTCTAAAGGCACCAACGGCGTTGAGATGTACTCGCGGTGGCGGTGCCAGAGCCTGAGCGGCGGTGGCGGAGCCCTCGATGAAACCCTACTACGGTGGTGGGCGATCTAAGAAGAAGGAGAAATCACCGGAGATGTCGCGGCGGAGGCGGAAGGTCTCTGGTACGAATCAGGGTGATGCAGCGGCCCGGTCGGTGTAGCTCCCAAGACGGCGCCGGACGACGAGGACGCTGGAGCAGCGACAACAGGAAGAAGAAGAAGAGGCACGAGCGGGAGGATGAAAAGCTTCGACCCGCGCGAGTCATATTTAAAGAAGGAATGAGGAAGGCGCGAAAATCCAGGCGACGACAACGTTTGACCAAGGCGGATGCCTCGATTCTTGGGATGAGAGTTAATGAATGATTCAGTGGTATGTCAGCAGAACTCATGACGTCATGCCAGGTCATTTCCGGGCGACTCACCAAAATCAGAAGAGAAGTATGAAGTGAGCAAACTCAATTCAACCTGGGGCCTAATGTTGGGGATATAACCCCGCGATATGACCCGCCCTGGAGGCTTCGGGTCATGTTGGTGGCTCGTGAGCCGGCCCAAGGGTGAGCCGTAAGACTGGTGGCCCAGGAAGATAGGCGGCTCAAGGTGTGGGCCGTACAACGGCCCGGACGGAGAACACTCGGGCGTGTAAGCCGTCTCAAAGATAGCTTGGACAAGAAGATAGAGAGAGACTCGAACATACAATAAGACTTGGTTAACAATTGTAACGACCCGGTGGTCCTAACCTCCTATATAAAGGCAGACCCGGGGCAACTTAGAGGACAGGTTATCGAGAAGTAGGTCAAGCTTCTAGCTCCTTGTAATCGATACGCAAATAATACAAACACAAGCAGGACATAGGCTATTACCTCGACTTGAGGGGCCGAACTTGGGTAAATCCGTGTCTTTCATCCCGATCAACCCCTTTGAGTCCACCCCGTTAGCGATGGCCTCGAATCCAAGTCCGTTCACCCAGACATCTGCCATGATAATTCCACGACATAGTCTGTAGTGTCTTTGCAAAATCATGTTGTAGATTACTAGCTCATGTTGTAGCTCCCATGAATTTTTATATGTTCCTAGAGAAATAGATTTGAAAGACGATGGTAGCAATATTGCAGACTAGGTCCGTGATCTGAGGATTGTCCTCATTACTGCACAAAAGGCTTATGTCCTTAATGCACCGCTCGGTGCGCCAACCCCTCTAGCGTCATTTGTAGATGTTGTGAACATCTGGCAGGCACGTTCTGATGACTACTTGATAGTTTAGTGTGTCATGCATTGCAACTTAGAATTGAGGCTCCGAAATGTTTTGAACGTCACGGAACATATGAGATGTTCTAAGAGCTGAAATTAGGATCTCAGGCTCATGCCCGTGTTGTGAGATATGAGATCTCCAACAAGATTCTTTGCCTGTAATATGAAAGAGAATAGCTCAATCGTTGAGCATGTGCTCAGATTGTCTGGGTGCTACAATCGCTTGAATCAAGTGGGAGTTGATCTTCCAGATAAGATAGTGATTGATATAGTTCTCCAAGTCACTGTCACTAAGCTACTAGAACTTGGTGATGAACTATAAAATGCCAGGGATAGAAATAATGATCCCTGAGCTATTCGCAATGTTTGACACCGCAAAGGTAGAAATCAAGAAGGAGCGTCAAGTGTTGATGGTTAGTCAAACCACTAGTTTCGAGAAGGCCAAGAGCAAGGAGGGAAACTTGATGGATAGCAAGTGAGTTGCTGCTCTAGTGAAGCAACCCAAAGTTGAACCCAAACCCGAGACTAAGTGCTTCAATTATGAGGAGAGCGGTCGCTGAAGCGGAACAACCCTAGATACTTGGTAGACAAGAAGGCTGGCAACATCGACAAAAGTATATTTGATATACGTGGTAATGATGTGTACCTTGCGAGTATTACTAGTAGCACCTGGGTATTGGATACCGGTTCGGTTGCTAAATTTTAGTAACTCGAAATAAAAGCTACGGAATAAATGGAGAAGTAGCTAAGGGCGAGGTGATGATGTGTGTTGGAAATGTTTCCAAGGTTGATGTGATCAACATCGCACGCTCTCTTCACCTTCGGGATTAGTGACAAACCTAAATAAATGTTATTTGGTGTTTTGCGTTGAGCATGAACGTGATTAGATTGTGTTTATTGCAACACGGATATTCATTTAAGTTAGAGAATAATGGTTATTTTGTTTACATGAATAATACCTATGGTCATGCACCCAGTGAGAATGGTTTGTTGAATCTTGATCGTAGTAATACACATGTTCATAACATTGATGCCAAAAGATACAAAGTTAATAATGATAGTACCACATACTTGTGGTACTGCCGCTAAATGTCATATTGGTATAAAGCGCATGAAGAAACTCCATGCTGATGGATCTTTGGACTCATTCGATTTCGAATCGGTTGAGACATGCGAACCATGCCTCTTGGGCAAGATGACTAAGAATCCCGTTTTTCGGATTGATGGAGCAAGCAAGCGATTTATTGGAAATGATACATGTTGATGTATGCAATCCAATGAGTCTTGTAGCGTTTGGTGGATATTGTTATTTTCTTACCTTCACTAATGATTTGAGTAGATATAGTGTATATTTACTTAATGAAACACAAATCTGAATCGTTTGAAAGGTTCAAGCAAATTCAGAGTGAACTTTAAGATCATCATGACAAGAAGATAAAAATGTCTGCGATATGATCGTGGAGGTGAATACCTGAGTTACGAGTTTGGCAGACAACTTTAGACAATGTGAAAGTTGTTTCACAACTCATGCCACCTGGAACACCATAGAGTGATGGTGTGTCCGAACGTCATAGTCGTACTCTATTGGCTATGGTGCGTGCTATGATGTCTCTTATCATTTTGCTACTATAATTTTGGGGTGATGCATTAGAGACAACTACATTCACTTTAATAGGGCACCATGTAAATCCGTTGAGATGACACCATGTGAATTATGGTTTGATAGAAACCTAAACTATCATTTCTTAATTTTTGGGGCTGCGACGCTTGTGTGGAAAATGTTTTCACCTGATGAGCTCGAACCCAAAGCGGACAAATGCATCTTCATAGAATACCCTAAGAATAGTTGTGTGAACCTTCTATCTCAAATCCATAAAATGTTTGTTGCTAAAACTGGGTCCTTTCTCGAGAAAAAGTTTCTCTCGAAAGAATTGAGTGGGAGGAAGATAGAACTTGATGAGGTTGTTGAACATTTGTTTCAACCAGAGAGTAGCGCAGCGCAGAAAGATGTTTCTGTGGAACCTACGTGAGTTGAAGAGGAAGTAAATGATGATGATCATGAAGCTCCGGATCAAGTTACTATCGAACCTCGTAGGTCGACAAGGATGCATACTGCTCCTAAGTGGTACGACAACCATTTCTTGGAGGTCATGTTGTTGGACAACGATGAACCTACGAGATATGGAGAAGCGATGATGGTCCCGGATTCCGACAAATGGTTAGAGGCCATGAAATCCGAGAAAGCATCCACGTATGAAAACCAAGTATAGACTTTGGTAGACTTTCTCGTTGGACGGCAGGTCATCGAGTACAAATGGACCTTTTGTGATGAAGACAGACGCTGATGGTAAATGTCACCATTTATAATTCTTGACTTGTCACAAAGAAGTTTCCGACAAGTTCAAAGAGTTGACTGCGATGAGACTTTCTCACTCGTAGCGATGCTAAAGTCTGTTGGAATTATGTTAGCAGTTGCTGCATTTTTAATTATGAAATCTGGCAGATGGATATCAAAACATAGTTTCCTTAACGGTTTACTTGAGGAAAGGTTGTATGTGATACAACCAGAAGGTTTTGTCAGTCCTAAGGATGCTAAAAAGTGTGCAAGCTTGAGTGATTCTTCTATGAACTGAAGCAAGCATCTCGGAGTTGGAATATACACTTTGATGAGGTGATCAAAGTTTTTGAGTCTATACAAACTTTACGAGAAACTTGTATTTACAATAAAATGAGTGGGAGCACTATAGAATTTCTGATAAGTATATGTGGATGACATATTGTTGATCGGAAATGATGTAGAATTTCTCGAAAGCATAAATGGTTGTTTGAAAAGAGTTTTTCAAAGGAAGACCTGGATAAAGCTACGTAATTGTTGAGCATCAAGATCTATAGAGATAGATCAAGATGCTTGATGAGACTTTCAATGAGTACATACCTTGACAAGATTTTGAAAGAGTTCAAAATGGATCAGTCAGAGAAAGAGTTCTTGCCTGATTTGTGAGGTGTGAAGTTGAGTGAGACTCAAAGCTCGACAACGGCAGAAGAAAGAGAAAGGACGAATTTCGTACCCTATGCCTTAGCCATAGGCTCTGTATAGTATGCCATGTTGTGTACCGCACATGTGTGTGCCTTGCCATGAGTCCGTCAAGGGGTACAAGAGTGATCCAGAAGTGGAGAAGTGGATCACTGGACAACAGTCAATATTATCCTTAGTGACTAAAAGACTAAGGAAACGTTTCTCGATTATGGAGGTGATAAAGGGTTCGTTGTAAAGAGTTACGTCGATGCAAGCTTTAACACTAATCCGGATGACTCTTAGTAGCAATCCGGATACATATAGTGGAGCAGCCATTTGGGATAGTACCAAGTGGAGTGTGGTAGCAGTGTTTACAGTTTGACATAGAGATTTGCAAAGTACATATGGATCTGAATGTCGCAGACCCGTTGACTATAAGACCTCTCTCACATGCAAAGCATGATCGAGCCCCAGAACTCAGTGGGTGTTAGATTCATAACAATGCGAATCACATGGTGATGTGAACTAGATTATTGACTCTATTGCAAGTGGGAGACTGTTGGAAATATGCCCTAGAGGCAATAACAAATTCGTTATTATCATATTTCCTTGTTCACGATAATCGTTTATTATCCATGCTATAATTGTGTTGATCGAAAACTCAGATACATGTGTGGATACATAGACAACACCATGTCCCTAGTATGCCTCTAATAGACAAGCTCGTTGATCAAAGATGGCTATGGTTTCCTAGTCATGGACATGAGATGTCATTTGGTAACGGGATCACATCAGTAGGAGAATGATGTGATGGACAAGACCCAAACTACAAACGTAGCATATGATCGTGTCAGTTTATTGCTACTGTTTTCTGCATGTCAAGTATATGCTTCTATGACCATGAGATCATGCAACTCACTGACACCGGAGGAGTACCTTGTGTGTATCAAAAATCGCAACGTAGTTGGGTGACTATAAAGGTGCTCTACAGGTATCTCCGAGGGTGTCTGTTTGGGTTGGCATGGATCAAGACTGGGATTTGTTACTCCGTGTGACGGAGAGGTATCTCAGGGCCCACTCGGTAATACAACATCACAACAAGCCTTGCAAGCAATGTGACTAAGTGTTAGTCACGGGATATTGTATTACGGATCGAGTAAAGAGACTTGCCAGTAACGAGGTTGAACTAGGTATGGAGATATCGATGATCGAATCTCCGGCAAGTTACATACCGAAGAACAAAGGGAACATCATACGGGATTAACTAAATCCTTGACATAGAGGTTCGACCGATAAAGATGTTCGTAGAATATGTAGGAACCAATATTGTCATCCAGGTCCCGCTATTGGTTATTGACCGTAGAGGTGTCTCGGTCATGTCTACATAATTCTCGAACCCGCAGGGTCTGCACACTTAAGGTCTGGTGACGTTTCGATAGTATAGAGTTATGTATGGTGGTGAACGAAGGTTGTTCAGAGACCCGGATGAGATCCCGGACGTTACGAGGAGCTCCGGAATGGTGCGGAGGTAAAGATTGATATATAGGAAGTCCTGTTTTGGTCACCGGAAAAGTTTCGGGCTCATCGGTAGTGTACCGGGAGTGCCGGTAGTGGGAGACCATCGGGAGGGTATTTCGACCCAAAAGGCTACATGGGCTGTGCGATAGTAAATACCAGACCTTAGTGGGATGGTGGAAGTCCCACACAAGGCCCATGCGGCTGGGAAGAAAAGCCCAAAGAGAAAAAGGTGTGAAAAGGCAAAAAAAAGGCAAAAAAAAGGCAAAAATAAGGAGTCCTAGTCCTACTAGGATTGGAGGAGGAATCCTCCAATCCTCCTTGGTTCGGCCGACCCAAGGGCTGGCTCCTTGGGAGCCAAGCCTCCTCCTCCTCTCCTCCTATATATACTAGAGGGTTTTAGGGTTTTGGCACCAGTTTTTCAGCCACGTGCTACCCGTTCCTCCAGTGCATAGTTTCTCCTCTAGATCGGATTTCTGTAGTGCTTAGGGGAAGCCCTGCCGGAATTGCTCCACCACCATCGCCGTTGCACCGTCACGCTGCCGGAGAACTCGTCTACCTCTCTGCTCCCTCTTGCTGGATCAAGAAGGCGGAGATCGTCATCGAGCTATACGTGTGCTGAACGCGGAGGTGTCGTCCGTTCGGCGCTAGATCGGAAGGACCGTGATCAAGATCATGAGACGGATCATGATGAGTTCGCGGGACAGATCGTGATGAGTTCGCGGGATGGATCATGATGAGTTCGCGGGACGGATCGTGATTGGATCGCGGGACGGATCATGATGAGATCGCGGGACGCTCGGCGATTTGGATTGCGAAGACGTTCGACTACACCAACCGCATTTCTTAACACTTCCCGCTTAGCGATCCACAAGGGTATGTAGATCCTCTCTCCCTCTCATAGATGCTCATCACCATGGATAGGTCTTGCATGAACGTAGGAAAATTTTTGTTTCCCATGCGACGTTCCCCAACAATAATATCACTAATACATCATCGAATAGTATGCACTAATACAGATATAGTTCGCGTCTCGCGGAGCAGGCGGTGGACACCCAAAGAGAAGGAACTATGATAGGATCATAGCTCGGGTGAGATCCCTGAAGAACCTACCAGATATTGGAGAACCTGGCCTCCAACACAGCCATGTAGCGTCGGACGTGCTCGTCCTCCTCCTTGACACGGAGACGTATCACCTCCACGTGGGCCGGTCGCTTTGCACCGACAGTGGTCCATGCGACCGCCGCCAAATAACCTCCGGGTCGACAACGGGACCCTCATTCCTCACCAAGCTCCGCGCCTCGGAAGGCAGCACCTCCCAGTGCCAGCCCGGCGGAGCCCAGTCCCGGACATGGCGCCTCTCAATAAGGTGGTTGCCGCCGAGTCGACGACGAGGATGCGGGATGGGCATCATCGAGTCGAGAACTTATAAACGTGGGATTTGCCTAAAAATTACTATCATTTTATCATCCTACTCATATTTATAAACAAATTCAGCAACATATAAAAAAATCTAAACATCAAACATCTAAACACACGTGGGATTAGCTGATCAGCAACATTTATACACATCTAAACATCAAACATCTAAATGTGTACCAATTTTTTGGACCTATAAACATCTATCTAGACAACATCTATCTAAACAACATCTATCTAAACATCTAACAGCAAACATCTAAACATCAAACATCTATCTAAACTTAATTAGAACATGGCGCCGCCACGCACGGGCAGGTCGGCTGCCATGGCGCTGTCGCGTGCACTCGAGCATGGCGAGGGGATCGAGGTCAGGGCGATGGAACAGAGAGGGAGAAGGAGGCGGTGGCTCAGGGGGATGGCCATGGCGCCACCATGCTCAGGCAGGCCGGCGGCCATGGCGCCATCGCGCGTGCTCGGGCATGGCGAGGGATCGGTCAGGGCGGTGGAACAGAGAGGGTGGAAGGAGGCGGAGGCTCACCGTGGGAGGAGTGGGCGCAGCAGGGGCTCGTCGGCGGGTAGTAGGGGGCGGGACGACGTCGAGGAGCGGCGGCAGCGGAGACGAGTAGCCTGGCGGCGTGGTGTGGAGAAACTGAGGAGGGAGCACGCGCTTTAAATACCGCGGGACTCTTTAGTCCTGGTTGGTATCTCCAGCCGGGACTAAAGACCCTTTAGTCCCGGTTAGTATCACCAACCCAACCGGGACTAAAGGTCCTCCCTTTAGTCCAAGTTTGTTAGAGCAACCAGGCCTAAAGAGGCCTTTTCGGCGGCCCAAATTCGCACGGTCTATTTTCTCTTTATATATATATAACTGTTTTTTATATTTGAAATAACTGTTAGAATATTTATAGTTTTTAATGAATCTTTTTGATTTAGGTCAAAAAAATTACATACTTTCTGTTAGTGCCAGTAGTTTTCAAATTTAAATATTTAAATTTGAATTCTTTTGAAAAAAAATTCAAACAGTAATTTGTGAATAACTTTAGTTTTAAAATAGATATTTGAGTGATTGTTTTTCATGTTGTTTAATATTAGTATGTTTTATCATTATGTTAAAGTTGGGAATTTTTAGGATAATTTAAATAGGTGTTTTAATCAAAACCAAATTGTGTATAACTCTTTTAGTTTTATACCTTCATTTGTTTTAATCAAAATCACCCAAATGAACTCCAAACTTTTTGTTCATTCAATATGAACCATTAGAAGCCAGATCCTCAAATTTCAACCTTTTCTAACTTCATTTGCTATTTTTCATGCATTTAATGAATTGTTTTGAGCTAAATGACCCTGAAATTAGAAAGCACCACAAATGAACTCTGAATAGGTTTAAACTTGGCATGGTATCATCACTTCACCCACATATCATGTGCTAAAATGTTGAAAGGATTACGGCAAAAACTGGATGCACTTCGTGTACAAAATGGACAATCTCTTTCAATGTATCAGGGTTTCGGACGAAAACTCGTCTGTTACAAAAGGATTTAAATTTTTTTAACTTATTTCAACTCTAGAATTTTTGTGCATTCAATATGAACCATTATAAGTCACATCCTAAAATTTCAACCCTTTCTAACTTTATTTGCTATTTTCAAGCATTTAATGAATTGTTTGAGCTAAATGACCCTGAAATTAAAAGGCACCACAAATGAACTCTGAAAAAGCTGAAATATGGCATGGTATCATAATTTCACCCGCATAGCATGTGATAAAAAGTTGAAAGGATTATGGAAAAAACTGGATGCACTTCATGTACAAAATGGACAATCTCTTTCGAAGTATCAGGGTTTCGGACAAAAACTTGTCTGTTACAAAAGGATTTCAATTTTTTAACTTATTTCAACTCCAGACTTTTTGTGCATTCAATATGAACCACTAGAAGCCACATCCTCAAATTTCAAGCTCATCTAACTTCATTTGCTATTTTCATGCATTTAATTAATTGCTTTGAGCTAAATGACCGTGAAATTAAAAAAGTATCACAAATGAACTCTGAAAAGGTTGAAACTTCGCATGGTATCATCATTTCACCCAGATAGCATGTGCTAAAAAGTTGAGAGGGTTACGGCAAAAACTGGATGGACTTCATGTACAAAATGGACAATCTCTTTCGAAGTGTCATGATTTCGGATGAAAACTCGTCTATTACAAAAGTTTTCAATTTTTTTAACTTATTTCAAATCCAGACTTTTTTTGCATTCAATATGAACCAATAGAAGCCACATACTAAAATTTCAACCCTTTCTAACTTCATTTTCTATTTTTCATGCATTTAATGAATTGTTTTGAGCTAAATGACCCTAAAATGAAAAGGCACCGCAAATGAACTCTGCAAAGGTTGAAACTTGGCATGGTATCATCATTTCACCCACATAGTATGTGCTAAAAAGTTGAGAGATTTACAGCAAAAACTGGATGCACTTCGTGTACAAAATGGACAATCTCTTTCGACGTATGAGGGTTTCGAACAAAAACTCGTCTATTACAAAAGAAATTCAAATTTTTAACTTAGTTCAACTGCAGACATTTTTGCATTCAATATGCACCATTAGAAGCCAAATCCTCAAATTTCAACCCTATCTAACTTCATTTGCTATTTTTCATGCATTTAATGCTTTTTTTGAGCTAAATGACCCTAAAATTAAAAGGCACCACAAATGAAGTCTGAAAAGGTTGAAACTTGGCATGGTATCATCATTTCAGCCACATAGCATGTGCTAAAATGTTGAGAGGGTTTCGGCAAAAACTGGATGAACTTCGTGTACAAAATGGACAATCTCTTTCGAAGTATGAGGGTTTCGGACGAAAACTCGTGTGTTACAAAAGGATTTCAATTTTTTTAACTTATTTCAACTCTAGAATTTTTGTGCATTCAATATGAACCATTAGAAGCCACATCCTAAAGTTTCAACCCTTTTCTAACTTCATTTTCTATTTTTCATGCATTTAATGAATTGTTTTGAGCTAAATGACCCTAAAATTAAAAAGCACCACAAATGAACTCCGAAAAGGTTGACACTTGGCATGGTATCATCATTTCACCCAGATAGCATGTGCTAAAAAGTTGAGAGGGTTACAGCAAAATACTGGATGCACTTCGTGTACAAAATGGACAATCTCTTTCGAGCCATCAGGGTTTCGGACAAAAACTCGTGTGTTACAAAAGGATTTCATTTTTTTAACTTATTTCAACTCTAGACTTTTTTGCATTCGATATGAACAATTAGTAGCCACATCCTCAAATTTCAACCATATATAACGTCATTTGCTATTTTTCATGCATTTAATGAATTGTTTTGAGGTTAATGACCCTGAAATTAAAAAGCACCACAAATGAACTCTGGAAAGGGTGAAACTTGGCATGCTATCATCATTTCACCCACATCAGAATAGTCAATGTTTTATTTCCTACTTTTTAGTTAATGTTTTAATTCATTATTTTTAGTTAATATTTTAGTTGATTATTTTTAGTTAATATTATATTTAACTGCAATGATATTCTAGATCAAAGCCATCATGAGAATAGTTGTGGAGAGAAAGTCTTCACTTTTTCTTCGCATGTGTCCCTTGCTTATTGCATCGTAACCATGGACAATCTTCATCACATACATCACAATGCTTTAGAAATCTTGCTCACATCATACTAAATATTCTTACACACACAAACCGTAATTAAATAGGGACATAATAGAAATAATAGTTCAGATATCCATTACAGAAAGTATTGCATAATTGAAGATAGCAATCCTACTCTTCCGGATTGCAAACCTACTCGTCAGAATTAGGAGACCCCCACGCACTACATAATAGAGATAAAAGTGTTCGCCATTGCAAACACTACTCGTCGTCCAGATCAGAATACCCCCAAGTAGCAGACCCATGGGGCACTAGTGGTGGTACTAGCGGTACGAGGTGATGCTGCCCATAATTGAAGATTCCAATCCTGCAGTACAACTCGTATCCAACGTACCCATCTATTGCTGCATACTCAATGTTGATAGGGTCAAGTGGGGTCTTCTCCCAATATTTGTGCCCTCACTTGGGGAATTTCTTCTTCATACCAGCGTAGTCCTCATCGATCAGGGCGGCTGCCATATCAGCCATTGAAGTCTTGTCATGCTCAAGCCTGAACCTGGCCTGAAGATCAATGTGGCATTTAGCTGGTATCTCAATACCCTAGGTGCGCCTCATCTTGATCTTGTCATTCGTTATATCAACGCTAGCAAAATATATGCCGTTGCGAAGGAACTCCATGAGTTTTGGACAGTGCTTGTCACTACTGCAACAACGAAATGGAACAAATGTGTTAAATGCTGCTACAACAAGTATATTTTAGAACAAGTATAATAAGAATCATAAAAAGTATATTTTAGAACAAGTATAATAAGAATCATAACGAGTATATTTCGGCACAAGTATAATAAGAATCATAACATGTATAATAAGAATCATAACAAGTATAATTTAGAACAAGTATATAATAAGAATCATAACAAGTATAATTCGGAACAAGTATAATAAGAATCATAACAAAGGAAAATTCCTATGCATTTCCTATCCTATGAATCAAAAGAAGCCCCTAAACTATGACATGTTCTCCCACGATGGCCAATATATGCAACTACAAGGAAAATTCTTATGCAATTTTCCTATCCTATTCCTATCCTCCTATTCCTATTCCTATGCAATTTTCCTAATCCTCCTATCCCTATGCAATTTTTTATTCCTATGCAATTTTCCTATGAATCAAAGAAAAGCCTCAATTTTCCTATGAGTCAAAGAGAAGCCCCAATTTTCCTATGAATCAAAGAAAAGCCCCAATTTTCATATGAATTTTTCCTATGAATCAAGGAAACTATGACATGTGCTCAACATTCCCAATCCTCCTATTGCTATGTAATTTTCCTATCCTATGACTCAAAGAAAAGCCCCAATTAAAACTATGACAAGTTCCACATTACCTTGCCTACTTGAAGACCATGACATGTTGCTTCAAACAAAGTTGGACGGCGGCAACATTGCGACCATCGGCCGTGTACTCAAGATCGAGGCCCATGAACTTCTATTTTTCCTCTTGAAGCCATTCCTCGAACATGGAAACAAAACCCTCGACTTTGGGGCTATCGTTCATGTAGACGACATGGAGATTAGTCGTGCCATGTGCAAGCACATTCCAGTAGTGAGTGATTGAATTCATGGTGTGGAGGAGGATGAGGAAGGCGAGTGGGAGACGAACAGAAATGGTGGCTGGTCGTGTTACTGTAGGGTTTCCCATGTATAATCTCGCGCAAAACAACTTCCAAGGCGCAGGATTTGAACGGTTAGGACCTTTAGTCCCGGTTTGAGCCATGAACCGGTACTAAAAGGGCTCACTCCAGGCAAACGGTTGCCACCACCCCTTTAGTCCTGGTTGGTGTCACCAACCGGGACTAAAGGTTCCTCACGAACCGAGACTAATGCTTATCCTCATGAACCGGGACTAGTGGGCGCAGTAGTCCCGGTCCAAAATGTGATCGGGACTAATGCTCCCGTCGAAAGGCCTGATTTCTACTAGTGGTGTGACCATGTTTAGTCCTCAGGTTAGCTCTCCTCGTCTCCATATTGTCATGGTCTTCGAAACCGAGCCTCTCCAAGACATACCGTCTTGCATGGCAGGGGATGAACTAGTCGAATTGTATAAAATAGAAATCACATTGAAGAAAATAAACAGAAGTCATGATCAATTATGAAAAAACACTTGTCATCATTGAATACCTTAGAAACATCGAAGGTCTCATCAAGCTTGATGGTGAAGAACCTGTCATCTCGCATGTGACGCCTGTCGCACAGACCCTATTCTTCGCTGCTGAGTTCACACTAGGGATCCTATCGTCGTCAAACATTTCCTATGTTCATGATTCAAAAATTCGGCATGACCATTGCTAAAATAAGACATATTGAGTGCTTGAAATTTACCGAAACGGAAATGAATCAACATTCCGGTAAAACATAGGCACAAGGAGGTGTTCCTTGTTATAACATACACACATGTCCAAATAGACCCAATTCAATAATGGTTGACTTTTGGTTTGTCGAGGCTTTCCTTAAAAACCATTCATATCTGAGGGTGTGTTGGTGCGCACTCTCTCACAATGATATGGTGACGTATGTTGGTGGACACTCTCTCACACTAATAGTTCAACCGTCGGTTGTGGTCGCACCTCTTCTTCTCTTCTTGCGCATTATATCGAGGTATATATCGCAAGAAGAGAAGAAGAGGAAGCGACCCCCACGACAACAGTCGGGATTCATCCATCAAGAACAGACATGAAAGTCACACAAGGAGCAACAATAGACCGAAAGTACCTAATTTCTTTTATTAAAAATTTCTAGAACTATTTTTTACTAAAAAAATATAATGCATGAGGTATTTATAATGAAACTTCTTATCTTAAAACTTCTGAAATTTCTAACTCAATTTATAATGAAACTTCTGAAATTCAATCTCAATTTTTAATAAAACTTCTTACTAAAAAATTATATCTTAATTTATAATGACACTTATGAAATTCTTATCTTAAAGTACTATTGCATCTTCTTATCTCATGTAGTACTATGTAATATACTAGTTAACATTTTACCTAGTTTAAATTTTTACCTAGTTCAAATTTTAATAATATATTTTTAAACTATCTCATTAATTGAAAACAAAATCACTATATGTTCTAGTGCATCTCCCATCCTCAACTCTTCTACTACATTAACTGAAATCGGCAACCTATCTATCCATCCATCAACTGTTCTACTACATCACTAATGGCCAAATGGTGCAACCGGACCTGCCCTTGCGCTCCTCCTCGTGTGTCACCGAGGAGAGTGGGAGAGGGATGGATAGAGAGGGTGGGAGGGAGAAGGGAGGGGGAGGGTGGGAGGGAGACATACCGCGGGCAGGCGAGGCGACGACGACAGGAGCGGGCGTCGGGAATGCAGGCCGGCAACAGCGGTAGCGAGAGAGGGCAGCAACGGTATAGAGGGGGGGAGTGGGAGAGAGGAGAGTGAGCCCGTGCGAGCGGGCCAGAGAAGATAAGCTAGTATTAGAAGTAGTGGAGTTCACCAGGATGCGCTACTACTAAGCTAGTAGTAGTAGCGCGCTTCCCTCAGCCTTGCTGCTACTCTGATAAGCCTGGTAACTAATGTGTGGTTTGCATAGCAGAAGCGTGTTTGTGGAGAGAAGCGCACTGCTCAGAGTATAGCAGTAGCGTGGGTGGAGAACCGACGGTAGTGTAAAATAGCAATAGCCGTAGATTAAAAACACGCTACCGATAAGCCGCCACGTATAATCTTTTCCCTTGTACTGGTAGTTAGTACCTTGATGGCTATCTCTCTCTTTTGATCTTCAATACAACGGTCATCGCACCTTCGCTTTGATCCATCTGATGTAACTCTTTTGTGTGGTGCGTTTGCTGGGATCCGATGAATTGTGGGTTTGTGTTCAGATTATTCGTGAAATGTATTTGAGCCTTCTCTAAAATTATTATGATTCTTAATTGCATGATCATTATAGCTTCGTAATTCTCTCTAATCTATTGATTTGCTTTGGCCAAGTAGAATGATCTTTCTTCAGTGAGAGTGGTGTGTTGTAGTGGGTTCAACCTGACACGTTTCTATATCCCAGTGACATAAGGGGACAAGTTGCGTATTTCTGTTGTTGCCACTAAGGATAAAACGATGGGGTTTATTCATATTGCTTGAGTTTACGTTGTCTACATCATGTCATCATTCTCCATGCCTTACTCTGTTTGTCATGAACTTAATACGTAGAGAGGCAAGCATAGAAGCGCTCTAGAAGTAGAGTAATAGTAATAGGTGCAGGCAGCAGTCGGCCTATTTGTCTTGGACGTGATGCCTATATACACATGATTATTGCCATGCACATCGCATAACTATCCGCTTTTCTATCAATTGCCCAACAGTAATTTGTTTACCCACCGTATGCTTATGTTCATGAGAGATGCCGCTATGGAAAACTATGGCCCCCGAGTCTATTCACTTATATATTTACAAACTTATCAATACCTTTCTGTTCTTATTTATGTTTTATTTTATTTTTCAATTTACTATTATCTAGTATTATCTACACACTTCACTTTCTTGCAAATAACGAGAGCAAGGGGATTGACAACTCTCTTGCCCATGTTGGGTGCAAGTTGTTTTATCTTTTTTGTGCAGCTGGTGAAGACGGTTGAGGATTGGTAGTCCTATTAGTTCGATAAATCTTGGTTTCATAACTGAGGCAAATACTTACCTGTATTGTGCTGCAATTACATGTTCCTCTTCACGAAAAACCGAACACAAATCACAAGTATCAGTTACATCGGTAACCAGAAAAGAAAAACCTGATCTACCTATCCTAAAGGGGAAAAAGTAGAAAAATCAAGGGTGTAAGAAAGAAACCCACCTTACAAGATCCTCCTTAAACATGGGTTGTATTCTATGAGCCAACAGGGCCATATCTATTACAAAACTTACCTTCCACACATAAAATATAGGCCTAAGATTCCTAAAGACTTTAGTATTCCTGGGGGCCATGGATGATTTGTGATAATTGATGTGCAATATAATTGACTGAGAAAACACCTTCAACATTCTCTTGAGAGCAAGCAATTGCTCCTCCACACCAGGGAAGATGATCAAAGTATCAACAGCATACTGTGTGATGGGAAAATTCTTTTCATGACATGAGATTGGCAACCGAATCTCTCCTTTATTCAACATGTCGTTAACCACTATTTGCAAAAGATTAGATGCCATAACAAACAACAAGGGGGAGATGGAATCCCCTTGTCTTACTCCTGCTTTACATGGAAAATTCTTTCCTGGGACCCCATTGAGGAGGATTAATGAAGTTACAGAAGAAACAAACTGATGTATCCAAACGCTTCACTTGGAGTTAAAACCTTTATATTTCAGAATTTGCAGAATTAACCCATGTTCAATAGAGTCAAAAGCCTTCTCAAAGTCCAATTTGGGAATTAGGATGGATCTCCTGGACTGATGGCATTGATGTAGGTATTCCAAAGTCCAACCAATGCAGTCCTGAATAGTTCTAGATTTGATAAACCCATACTGATTCTCATGAACACAGTTCAAAATAACCTCTTGCAACCTATTAGAAACCATTTTAGTAAGGAACTTGATACCTAATCGAGTCAGGGAGATTGGTCTATAGTCTCCCACAGATTTGGAAGAGTTGTTCTTAGGAACCAAAGTAAACCATTGATGCTCTCCAGCCTTGCCTGCCCCTCAAAAAACTCATTTGCCAAGTTATAAAAAATCCATTCACAGAATGTGCGAACATTTCTTGAGAAATAGACCATTGAGGCCATCAGGTCCAGGGGCTTTATTCATGGGCATATTCTTGACAATGGAGTCCATCTCCTCCTGGGGAAAAGGGTTTGTCAAGTCCTCCAAACCCTGGACTAGAGATATTAGTGCAGCCAGATCAAAACCCATATTAATGCCCTTTGTCGTGCCCATTCGGCCTTTGTAGAAAGACCATAAAACTCCTGCCATCTAACTGTGCTCACAGACCACAGTGCCATCTAACAATTGCAAATTAGCAATGAAGTTCCTTCTGACTCTCTCTGAGGCCATAGCATGGAAAAATTTAGTGTTTCCTCTCCACCTTAATAAATCTAATAGTACATCTCTTTTTATAGTAAAGAAACTACAAATGCAACAAATGCTCCAAATGAAGTTTCATAATCTTCCTGAAATTGAATTCATGTCTAAAAAGAGACCTGATCTTGTCCAAACTATCCAACCAACCAACCACCTTGTTACATTTATCAATGATTATTTTCATCTTGGAAATACCCAATTTCCACTTTTTTAAATCCTGCCTCAAAGTTCTTAAGTTATCAACAAGCACTCTAGAAGCATGTAACTTATATGATGGCTTCTTCCAAGAATTTGAAACACACTCCAGAAAGCCATCTACCTTAGTCCAAAAGTTCTCAAACCTAAATATGTTGGACTTAGGAATAGATGTTTTGATCACCACCACACATGGGACATGATCAGAGGTGGTCCTGGCCAAAGGCAAGACCTCAGTGATAGGATAACAAGTGGTCCAGGTTGTGGATGTAAAACAACAATCAAGATGCTCCAATAGGGGATTATCTTGCATACTGGACCAAGTAAAATTTCTACCCTTAATTGGTAATTCAACTAAACAAAGGTGTCCTATGATCTCATTGAAGACAAACATATCATTGATATCACCACCTCACAAATTCCTGTTCTCGGTGGACCTGATAAAGTTAAAATATCCTGGCAGCAACCAGTTATCCTCAAAAGGTATTTGGAGATTATATAGCCAATCCACAAATATATCTCTTAATTTTCACTGATAGGGGCCACAAACATTAACCAAAGTCCAAGCATCGGCACATTGCTTATATGTGAATTTTACTATAATTCCAAAAGACTAAACCTGCATAAGTTTCCCGTGCAAGAAACAAGAGTTCCAAACCACGAGAAGCCCACCACAGGCGCCCACAGAAGGAGCAAAAGATAAATTATCAAACTTCTTAGGACAGAAGGACCTAATCTCCTTTAGAGTGTATGCATCACATTTAGTTTCTTGAAAGCAAGCCACAACACACTGGCTCTCTTCCATATTTTGCTTAACTGCTCTTTGCCTTGCATCAGAATTTAAGCCACACACATTCCAACATAGGACATTCCAATTTCTAAGAGAGTTGTTACTCATCTAAACAAGCATAAAAGCGAGCATAAAGGCATGTTACATAATAACACAGCATCCAAGATACTACCTCACCACATAGAGTATCATTACAGACCCAAAAGACATAGTCGTATAGAGAAACAATAAAACAAAAGGTCCAGCAAGTCCAACTAAGCAAATAATCAAAGGCTAACTTATGGGTGCACCAAACCCTCTTCTGATAGGAAGCACTAAACACCAGAATCAGTTGGTTTCTCCTTCATTGGTGCAGCCATATGCCGCTCCACCATTAGCTTCTCAGAATCAATGCCAAGCTCCTCACCAATTTTTTGAATCTCCTTGATAGGTGTAGGGGGCACCACCTTATAGGACCAACCATCGGTGTCTTGCTTGGAGCTTCCAGCATTAGTGAATGGGTTGCAGTGTGGCTTCTTCTTTTTTGACTAAGATTTTAACTCCTAGAAGATGGGTTTAAACCCATACCTCTTGATAGAGCCCCTTGTACAATGACAGATGGCTCAGTTCACCACGAGAGCAGGAATCAGGGACTTGTGTTGACCACGAGCACGCTTAGTGGCTGAAGAAGCAAAGAAAGAAAAAAAACATCTTCTGAAGCGTCATTCTTCTTCTAAACCTGCTGGGAAAAAAGCACTGATGAAGAAGACTCAACACCTGTCAAACTTGCAGTTTCTTTGGAGACTGATTCAAGTTGAGGAAACAAAGTTCAGGACACATGCCTCATGGGCCTTCTTGGGCCAGCCAGTTGGTAGGGCCCAAGATCTCTTGGAAAGAACCAAAAACTGTAGGGGTTTTGCTGACAGGGGTTTTGGAATTTCAAACGCAATCTCTCCATTTAGCAAAGTCTGAAAAGACCTCCTCCATGATAATTCATGTGGAAGGGGAGGACCATAAACAAGCTTGACAGCACCAACAAAAATTTGCTCCACCTGCACAACTAGTGGATGGTATGGGATGATCGCCAGAGGATTCTCATTGGGTTGTTCTGGAAAAACCTCCTCTTGAACTGGAACATCCTGTTGCTGTTGAAGAACTTCATTTATAGAGTTTGAACCTCATGGCTGGTCAATCACCATTGACTCCTGATCCTTTATAGGGTTGACATCCTCCTTTGTCTACTATGAGGAATCATCTCCCCAAAGCCCATGTCCCCAGTTATCCTCGTTGACATGATCATGCATAGGCGGTGTAACCAGTGGCAGATCATTCCAACCAAGGGCAAGAAAAGGAGGTAAAACAAAGTTGTGCTCTTCACGCATGAACAATCCAGGCATAGGATGAGGGTTGCCATTGATAGGCATCTGATCCTCATCTTCCGGCATATGTTCTAGAAAATTCGAACCCAGTACATAGCAAGGCATAGTCCATGATACCTTTGACCCTCCCCTATGAGCGTAATCAGAGAATACCACATCCCACGGGACCAATATGTCCTCAGGAAATGGAGCAAAGACAATAGTCTAAACCGAATAAGGATCATCACTGA
The DNA here is from genome assembly GCA_022496015.1 of Hordeum marinum. Lineage (NCBI taxonomy): Eukaryota > Viridiplantae > Streptophyta > Magnoliopsida > Poales > Poaceae > Hordeum > Hordeum marinum. The sequence continues at coordinate 4,114,007 of CM039677.1, read as the reverse complement.
CCCAATGATGGAATTTCCCAAACGTGTTAACTGTCCCACGAATATTATCACTGGTACACAGATCTAAGGGAATACCCAAAAACATCAAACAACCATCTCTAAAACCGTGAGCCCCACGAAATCCAATACCCTCATCATGCTTCAGGAATCTTTCAAACCTGTCATTTACGAGGGGTAGGGGTGGAAGTTGAAGCAGTGTAAATCGAACTCCAGCATCACGAAGACGAAAGAGACCCACTCTAGAAATCCAAGGCTGAGCTGACATCACCTGAACTCCAGGCTGCTTAAGAAGATCAACCAGAGCCTCATGCATTTTCCCAACCTCATCTGGCTCCGGGAGGGGCATCACTTCCGCAAGCATGCATTCTTCATGGCGCCGGATGATAGTAGTATGCGGAGTTACAAAAGTCCGCGGGAGGCGGGGATTTCCTCCATGCACAATATGGTGGCAGGCCGGGATGTATCGGTGTGGGTCAAGATGGAAGTTGGCCATGGTCGTCGGCAACAGCTAGGAAGAAGGTGGCGAGTCTAGAAGACGCGGAGGATTTTCCGACGGAGAACCAAAGGTTTTTTTGATTGGTTAATGGTGGGCCTAGACAGAACAGGAGCAGCAAGGGAGCACGAAGCGTCTGACAGAGTCGTCCTAGTGGGACTAACCGCATAGATGCAAGTATTGGGGCTTGGAAAATCCGGTTGAGATAATTTCTTCCTCCAAAATAAACCTTGTTCCTTAGCAACCGCCGCACAATCCCGCCTATGGTGGCCTTTCCTCGAACAGGCCAATCAATGCATAATAGTTGGGCAATTAGCAGCAAAATGTCCCACCCGAGAGCAATTCTGACACGTTAAAATTTCCTCAACCATAACATTAATCAGGTTATTAAAGGAATTTTCTACCTCTTGAGTAGAAGGAACTACCAAATCAGACCCAGATTGAAAGTTACTAGTGAAAACCGCAGAATGGGCCGGCCCGGAGGCCGTGGGGGACATAAGCCCTCACGAGGAGTTTGAAAATCCTGGAATCCCGCCTAACCTAACCGGCGTCAAAGGCCCCTCCAAATTAGCACAAGGATCCCAATCCAATCGGGGAGGGATCACCGGGGGATCTACTTTCCAAAAATAGTTGTCGGCAGGGAGTAAACCCTGGCCAACGAAGGAGACGCCAGAGCCTAGAACATCGACAAAGGAGTCGCACTGCCAAAAATGATAGGTGGCCTGGCCACCGTCCAATTCATTTCCACCGGTGACGAAGTATGCATGATCACATGCTCATGATCAGAAATTGAATATCATGCATCCTTGGATAGAATGTCAATTTCACCTTGAGTAGTTGGATATCTATATCCAGGACACGCCAGGTAGTTGTGGAAAGTAGCAAATGACAATTTCTTTTTCACAGAATGATCACGTTTGAGAAATGATGTGCTAGGAGGTTTAGGCATTGCTAAAAGGGTCATAGTAGATCATCCCTTATTAGGACTAATCCATTTAGCATCACACTCTTTACTCCATATCTTGAGCTCATGAATCCAATTAGGTCCACCATTACCCTAGAGGTGAAAAGAGCATTTGAATTCAAGGCAAGCAAAAGACCGAAGATTAACAATGGAGAAGCCAACCTGCTTAGATGAAACATTAAAAGTGAAAACCTTATCCTTAACATGGGAGACAAGGAGCTCAATAGCAGATCCACCAATGGTCGATTCCAAAGCCGCCGCCACCGAATTCTCGGTCAACCGGAAACAATGCCTGCTAAATGAAACAATCATAGTGAAGGATCCCAAACCCTCCATGGGGTGTATCGAAAAACTAGTAGATCTATAAACCATATCTGGAAACTCCACACCCTTGGAGAAATCCAAGCCAAGGGTGGAACCACTAGTAGAAAACAGATCTTTCGTCCCAAGCATTAGTCCCGGTCTGGTTATGAGCCGGTACTAAAGATGCTATTAGTCCCGGTTCGTGCCGGCTCCAACGGCTAGGAGCAGGGCGACCTTTAGTACCGGCTCGTAAGGGATCTTTAGTACCGGTTTTGTCATGAACTGGTACTAAAGGGGGCATGGCAGGCTTTTGGTCAGACTTGGGCCCCGTGTGCCTCTTTAGTACCGGTTGGTGGCACGAACCAGTACTAAAGGTTGCCCTCTAGTACCGTTTGGTGTCACCAACTGGTACTAAAGACTTCCTATATATATCCTTCGTCCGCAGCCGATCGAAGGGGCTCTCATTTCTTTGTTTTCTCCCCTGTTCTTCTTCTTGCTCGAAGCTCATCCTCCATTTTGCCAAGGATTTGTCAAGATTTGAAGGCACCCCATCTATCCAAGTGTTCACAAAGGTTAGCAACTTTGCCCCTTCATCTCTCATTGCTAGATTAGCTTGTGGTATGCTCAAAGATATGTGATTTGTGGGTTTTAGCTAGGTTTTGGGGGAGTGATCATTATGTGGGAGTTTATTTGATTTATATGCAATTTGAGCTCAAATTAACTTGTTAGGTTGCATATGTGTAGGTGTGGTTTATTTGGTGCCTTCCCATCCCTGTCCTAACCACCGTCGATCGTCCGCACCGTCTCGTCGTGGCACCGGCCACCTTGGTGAGCCTCTTGTTCTTCTTAAAACCTTTTTGTTAAAAAAATTACTTGTATGATTTAGATAGCTGAGTGTACGATTTACTTGTATTATTGTTAGTTATTCTATAGTGTCAAGGTTATGGTATCCGCCCACGTCGGCCCTCGTCCAGTCTATGATTCAGATGTGGTATGTCGTTATCTTTTATAACTATTTCACACATCATCTAATGTCTATGACAATTAATTATGCCACCAAATTGATGTAGATGTTTTTATCTATAGGAAGTAGTTGAACCAGAAATTCCAACCGACTATGTAATTCTACTCGAGAAATTAACACAAGCTGAAAAAGAAATTGATCATTTGAAAGAAAATTGAAAAAACTAAAGATGAGAAGATGGGATTGGAGTTGCATGTTGCCGATATCGTCGATGATCACAAGAACAAGATGGCTGGAATGCACTTGAAGCTTAGAAAGATTAGAAAATATGCCATTGATAAAGAGGCTTGGTATCATTATGCCGTTGGCTCAATTGTTACCTTAGTTGCGATTATGATCGCATTTTTTGTTGCATTTACATGTTTTAGATAGTTGTATGTTGTTTTATGAGATGTATGTATGAACTATAAGTATCTATTATTTGTAGTAATAACATTTGGTCACTGCTAGCTCTACTTTGTTTGTAATGTGATAATGAAGTTGTATTAATTTGCTCACTTCGATGTTGTGTAGTGAACATGAGCCGGCAATGGATGTATGATGACCGACTAAGTCCAGGGTTCCTTAATGGCCTGCATGATTTTATTCGTGTGGCTAAGGCAAACAAGCAGAATGGCTTCATGTGTTGTCCATGTTGTGCCTGTAAGAATGATAGGAACTACTCTACCTCAAAAACCCTTCACTACCACATGCTGAAGTCTGGTTTCATGTCCGGCTATAGCTGTTGGACCAAGCACGGAGAAAGAGGGGTTATAATGGAAGACAATGAAGAAGAAGAGGATGATGACAACTATCCTTTCTCCAATACAACAATGGGGGAAGCTAAAGAAGAGGCATCAATGGGGCAAGCTGAAGAGGAGGCATCAGATGAGCTCGTTGATGATTTGGGTCGGGTCATTGCTGATGCAAAGAGAAACTGCAAAAGTGACAAGGAGAGGTTGAAGTTGAAGCGCATGTTAGAGGATCACAAGAAATTCTTGTATCCAAATTGTGAAGATGACCAGAAAAAGCCGGGTACCACACTGGAATTGCTGCAATGGAAGGGGCGAAGCATGGTGTAACTGACAAGGGATTTCAAGAATTGCTGATAATGATAAACAAGATGCTTCCAAAGGATAACGAATTGCCTGAAAGTACGTACGAAGCAAAGAAGGTTGTCTGCCCTCTAGGATTAGAGGTGCAAAAGATACATGCATGCCCTAATGACTGCATCTTCTACCGCGGTGAGGAGTATGAGAATTTGGATGCATGCCCGGTATGCGGTGCACTGCATTATAAGATCCCCCACGATGACCCTGGTGATGTGGAGGGCGAACGCCACAGGAAGAGGGTTCCTGCCAAGGTGATGTGGTATGCTCCTATAATACCATGGTTGAAACATTTATTCCAAAACAAAGAGCATGCCAAATTGTTGCGATGGCACAAAGAAGAACGTAAGAAAGATGGGATGTTGAGAGCACCCGCTGATGGGCCGCAGTGGAGAAAAGTCGAGAGGGAGTTCGAGGACTTTGCAGCAGACGCAATGAACTTATGGTTTGGTCTTAGTACAGACATCATGAATCCTTTTGGGGAGCAGAGCTCCAGTCACAGCACCTGGCCCGTGACTATGTATCTACAACCTTCCTCATTGGTTGTGCATGAAGCGGAAGTTCATTATGATGCCAGTGCTCATCAAAGTCCCTAAGCAACCCGGCAACAACATTGATGTATACCTAAGGCCACTAGTTGATGAACTTCTACAGTTGTGGAAAAAACTAGGTGTACATGTGTGGGATGCGCACACACAGAAGGAAATTGACCTACGAGCGTTGCTGTTTGTAACCATCAATGATTGGCCTATTCTTAGTAACCTTTCAGGACATACAAACAAGAGATACAATGCATGCACGCACTATTTAGATGATACTGAAAGTATATATTTGGATAAATGTAAGAAGAATGTGTACCTGGAACATCGTCGATTTCTACCGATCAAGCATATCTTAAGAAAGGCAGGCAACCATTTCAAAGGTGAGCCAGATAACCGGAAGAAGCCTGGCCTCCGTACTGGTGTATATATATTTTATATGGTCAAGGATTTACAAGTAATCTTTGGAAAGAGTCCTGGCAGACAATCTGTTCCGAATGACGCCAACGGACACGCACCCATGTGGAAGAAGAAATCTATATTTTGGGAACTTGAATATTGGAAAGCCCTAGAGGTCTGCAATGCAATCGACGTGATGCACATGACGAAGAATCTTTGTGTGAACCTGCTAGGCTTCTTGGGCATGTATGGAAAGACAAAAGATACACCGGAGGCACGGGAGGACAAGCAAAGAATTAACGAAAAATACGGCATGCCTCCAAAGCAGTATCAAGGTCCTGCCAGCTACGCTCTTACAAAAGAAGAGACGGAAATCTTTTTTGAATGCCTGCTCACTATCAAGGTCCCGTCTGGCTTCTCGTCGAATATAAAGGGAATAATAAATATGGAAGAGAAAAAATTTCAAAATCTAAAGTCTCATGACTGCCACGTGATTATGACGCAATTACTTCCGGTTGCACTTAGGGGGCTTCTACCAGAAAATGTTCGATTAGCCATTGTGAAGCTATGCGCATTCCTCAATGCAATTTCTCAGAAGGTAATCGATCTAGAAATCCTACCAAGGTTACAGAATGACCTGGTCCAATGTCTTGTTAGTTTCGAGTTGGTGTTCCCTCCATCCTTCTTCAATATTATGACGCACATCCTAGTTCACCTAGTCGAAGAGATTAACATTCTGGGTCCTATATTTCTACACAATATGTTCCTCTTCAAGAGTTTCATGGGAGTCTTAAAGAAATATGTTCATAACCATGCTAGGCCAGAAGGAAGCATCGCCAAGGGATATGGAACAGAGGAGGTTATTGAGTTTTGTGTTGACTTTGTTCCTGACATTAAGCCGATTGGTCTTCCTGAATCGCGGCATGAGGGGAGACTGGGTGGAAAAGGCACACTAGGAAAGAAAGAAGCAATAAATATGGACGGACATTCTTTCACTCAAGCACACTACATGGTTCTACAAAATTCCACCTTGATGACTCCATATATCGAGGAACACAAGGATATTGTACGGTCCAAGAACCCGGAGCAGTCTGACCCCTGGATTGAACATAAACACATGGAGACTTTCGCCGGTTGGTTGCAAACAAAGCTCATCAATGACAACGATGTTCCAGATGAACTATACTGGTTGACCAAGACACCAAGTTCGACTGTAATGACTTTCAAAGGGTACGAGATAAATGGGAATACATTTTACATGATCGCCCAAGATAAAAAGAGCACCAACCAAAATAGTGGTGTCCGCTATGATGCAACCAACTTTCAAGATACATATTATGGTTACATAGAGGAGATATGGGAACTTGACTATGGAACTGATCTTAGGTCCCTTTGTTTTGGTGCAAATGGGTCAAATATACTGGAGGCGGGGTACAGGTAGACCCGCAGTACGGAATGACAATAGTGGATCTCAACAATATTGGGTACACACACGACTCATTCGTTCTAGCCAATGATGTGGCTCAGGTTTTCTATGTGAAGGACATGTCTAGCAAACCGAGGAGAAAAAAAGATAAGGAAGAGAATACATCATACGATGAGCCAAAGCAACACATAGTTCTTTTAGGGAAAAGAAACATTGTGGGAGTGGAGGACAAGACAGACATGTTAGAAGATTATGAAAAGTTTCATGAAATCCCTCCCTTCAGAGTGAAGACTGACCCAAGCATCCTGTTAAATGATGAAGATTCTCCATGGTTACGGCGCAATCGTAAGCAAGGGACAAACACGCAGAAAAAGTCTTACACCGCGAGATCCCACTCTGGGATGTGATCGGCTTCACCGTCATCACTTTCTATGTGAAGGACATATGCATGCATTTTCTAGCATGGTATCTTTGTAACAGTTTGTACACGAAGTGCATCCAGTTTTTGTCGTAACCCTCTCAACTCTTTATAAGTTGCTATGTGGGTGGAATTATGATGTCATGCCAAGTTAAAACCTTTTTAGAGTTCATTTGTACTGCTTTTCAAATTCAGGGTCATTTAGCTCAAAATAAATCATTAAATGCATGAAAAATATCAAATGAAGTCAGAAAGGGTTGAAAATTGATGATGTGCCTTTGAATGGTGAATATTGAACACACAAAAAGTATGGAGTTAAAATAAGTTATGAAAAATGAAATCCCTTTGTAATAGATGAGTTTTCGTTCGAAACCCTCATACTTCGAGAGAGATTGTCCAATTTGTACATGAAGTGTATCCAGTTTTTGCCGTAACCCTCTCAACTCTTTAGAAGTTGCTATGTGAGTGAAATTATGATGTCATGCCAAGTTACAAACTTTTCAGAGTTCATTTGTACTGCTTTTCAAATTCATGGTCATTTAGCTCAAAATAAATCATTAAATGCATGAAAAATATCAAATGAAGTCAGAAAGGGTTGAAAATTGATGATGTGACTTTGAATGGTGTATATTGAACACACAATAAGTACGGAGTTAAAACAAGTTATTAAAAATGAAATCTCTTTGTAATAGATGCGTTTTCGTTCGAAACCCTCATACTCCGAAAGAGATTGTCCAATTTGTACACGAAGTGCATCCAGTTTTTGCCGTAACCCTCTCAACTCTATAGAAATTCCTATGTGGGTGAAATTATTATGGCATGCCAAGTTACAACCTTTTTAGAGTTCATTTGTACTGCTTTTCAAATTCAGGGTCGTTTAGCTCAAAATAATTCATTAAATGCATGAAAATATCAAATGAATTCAGAAAGGGTTGAAAATTGATGATGTGCCTTTGAATGGTGCATATTGAACACACAAAAATTATGGAGTTAAAATAAGTTACTAAAAATGAAATCCCTTTGTAATGGATGAGTTTTCGTCCGAAACCCTCATACTTCGAAAGAGATTGTCCAATTTGTACACGAAGTGCATTCAGTTTTTTCCATAACCCTCTCAACTCTTTATAAATTGCTATGTGGGTGAAATTATGATGTCATGCCAAGTTAAAACCTTTTCAGAGTTCATTTGTACTGCTTTTCAAATTCAGGGTCATTTAACTCAAAATAAATCATTAAATGCATGAAAAATATCAAATGAAGTCAGAAAGGGCTGAAAATTGATGATGTGCCTTTGAATGGTTCATATTGAACACACAAAAAGTATGGAGTTAAAATAAGTTATTAAAAATGGAATCCCTTTGTAATAGATGAGTTTTCGTTCGAAACACTCATACTTCGAAAAAGATTCTCCAATTTGTACACGAAGTGCATCCAGTTTTTGTCGTAACCCTCTCAACTCTTTATAAGTTGCCATGTGGGTGAAATTATGATGTCATGCCAAGTTACAACATTTTCAGAGTTCATTTGTACTGCTTTTCAAACTCGAGTTATGACATTTCAAATGTCATTTAATCAAATTGTCTTATACAGCAGTTTAAGTTGTTCAAACACGCATGGAAATGCCATAAAAGATTCTTTATTTTTTTCTAATATTTTTCATATATTATTTATTTCCATTGGAGTCATAGATTTTTTTTCTATGATTTTCTAAAGTTTAGGGGTTTCTATGAAAATAATAATTAATAATGAATTAAAAAACCTTTAGTACCGGTGTGAGCCACGCACCGGTACGAAAGGTCGACCGCCCCGCGCATTTTTTGGGGAGGACCTTTAGTACCGGCGCGTGGCTCGCACCGGTACTAAAGGGTCTTTAGTACCGGTGCGAGCCATAGACCGGTACTAAAGGTCCTCCCCGTATAAATAGTGTCGCCCTTGTCCCGGGCCGAGCCACGCACCGGGAGAAGCTGATTTGTGCCGCTAGGCTACCGAAATCCGCCATCGCTGCCGCCCGCCGCCCCGACGCCGCGTGCCGCCCCGAGCCCGCCGCCCTGACCCCGCCGTCCAGACGCCACGCACCGCCCCGCCTCCCCGACGCCGCCCCGGCAGCCCCAACCCAACTCCGGCTCCGGTGAGTGCCCGGCCACTCCTACATTTTTCCTGTTTTTTCTGTTAATTTAGTTAGTTTCTTAGGTTATTAGAGTAGTATTAGGTTATTAGGTTAGTTAATTAGTTAGTTAGTTTAGTTATTTAGTTTAGTTAGTTAGTTTAGTTTAGTTAGTTTAGTTAGTTAGTTTAGTTTAGTTTAGTTAGTTTAGTTAGTTTAGTTTAGTTTAGTTTAGTTAGTTTAGTTTAGTTAGTTTGGTATAGTTTGTTTAGTTTAGTTAGTTTAGTTTAGTTAGTTTAGTTTAGTTTAGTTAGTTTAGTTTAGTTAGTTTAGTTTAGTTAGTTTAGTTAGTTAGGTTCTTAGGTTATTAAGGTATTAGGGTATTAGGTTATTGGGTTAGTTAATTAGTTAATTAGTTAGGTTAGTTTAGTTAGTTAGTTAGTTAGGTTCTTAGATTATTTCAGTTAGTTAGGTTAGTTTAGTTAGTTAGTTAGTTAGGTTATCAGGTTAGTTTAGTTAGTTTAGTTAGTTAGTTTAGTTTAGTTAGTTAGTTAGTTAGGTTCTTAGGTTATTAGGGTATGTGTTAATTTTGTTAGATGCTAAGTGTTATTTAATTTGTGAAGTGTTATTTAATTTGTTAGATGCTAAGTGTTAATTTTACTAAGTGTTATTTAATTTGTTTTCATAATTAAGTGTTTTTTCTCAACGTCGACGATGCTGATCCCGCATCCTCGTCATCGAGTCGGCGGAGGAGGTCACTTGCTTGAGCCGAGGGGCCTGTCCGGGACTGGGCTCCGTCGGGTTGGTACTGGGAGGTGCTGCCTTCCGGGCGGCGCAACTTGGTGAGGTGCCAGCCCGTCGTCAACCCGAAGGTTTTGTGGTGGCGGCCGCAAGTGTTAATTTTATGATAGAATGCTAATTTCAATCTTTATCGACCTCGCTTTCTTTCATTAATTCCTGATATCAAAAGTAATTATAATAACTCTTTCGTTTTTTTTCTTTGCCGCGTAGTGTTTGGAAAAAGATCATAAAAAACCCATCACCGGTCGTCAATGGAAACCGAAACTGCAGTGGAAAAAGATGCAGGGAATTAAGTAGTACTACTAGGTCCGCGCATCTCTTTAATTCTAGTTTCAATACCATTATCATGCTTGATTATTAATTATCTTACTGAATTCTATTCTTTTGCAAAGTGCGCGAAGCAGCCACAGGGGACAAATTTATGTGGATACTTCCTTTGCGAGAACATTCGCATACAGACCGAATGTCGTATACGTCGCAGAGGAGTACGTGAAAGACAACTCGAGGTTTGGCAGATGATGTCGAAGCTCTCACTCGAGAAACGTTTTGTAGCACTTCAAGAGGAATTTGCAGAATTTCTTCTTCGACATGTCATTGATGTAAATGGAGAGCACTATTCCTTACCGCCGCCTCAATAATGCCAGAAAATCAGTAGTAGAAAACTGAGATTTCATCCAGAACACTAGCTAGCTAGTCCCGGTCGGGTTTTGGGCCTTAATTTATAAGTGCAGAATATATATGGATGCGTAACTCCATTTGTATATATACTGTGTATGAGATATTGTATATTATATTATATATATATATATATATGCATCAACTTGTGTACTGTTTACAGTATGTAGCACCGTAAAATAAATTTTAAATGAATGGAAAACAAAAAAAATAGAGAGGCAAACTAAAACCTAATTAAAAGCTAAAAAACAGAACACTTAGTACCGGTTGGTATCACCAATCGGTAAGGTCCTCCATTACCAGCGCACGCAGGCAGCCATGTGATGGGCCTTTAGTACCGGTTCGTGGGCCAACCGATACTAAAGGTCTGGACCTTTAGTCCCGACCCTTTAGTACCGATCGGGGAACCGGTACTAAAGGCCCATCCTGACCGGAACTACAGACAGACATTCTACTAGTGAACCCTCATGAAACCCCATTAGAGATGAGCATTGCTGAGATCCAAAGAGATGGCCAGAGAGATTGATCAGAGAGAAACCACTAAATAATGGTCAGATTAGGAAACCGTCAGACTGGTGGTGGAGGTGGTGGGAGCGCCATCAACGTGGGTGGCAGGTTTGTCCGGAGTGCCTGTCAACAACAATTTTCTCATATACGTTTAACATTTTTCCAACACAAATTTAACATTTTTCATACAGGGTCAACATTTGTATACATATTTTGAAAATTTTCAAACGATTCATTAAGATTTATCTAAATTCAATATTAACATTTTTATCACATAGTTAACATTTTTTCTATACACATTTAACATTTTCCAAATGCTTGATGAACATCTTACTAATAATTTTTCAACAGTTCTTCCAAATGTTTGATTAACATTTTTATGCATGATCAAAAAATTCATAATTTTTAATAAAATGTAAAAAAATATCTATGCATACTAAAATAAATTCAAATGCTTGATCAACATTTTTCAAATACTTATTCAACATTTTTTCAAATGCTATATTAACATATTTATATACATGGTAAAAAAATCATCATGTTTTATTACATGGTCAGCATTTTTTTTATATACATTCAAACTTTCTCATATGTTTTATCAACATTTTTCAAGTAGTTGTTCAAAGTATTCAAATGCTTGATTTTTTATAAATACATCATCAAATTGATTATACATTTTTCCTATATGTCATAAACATTTTATATATACATATCAAATGCTTGGTAAACATTTTCCAAATGTTTTTATATTTTTTTTGTAAATATACAGTCTATTTGAAATATTTCCTTTACCTAATAATAAAGCATGGATTGTTTATGGTCATCCGTCATCGAAATTATCCTTCAAATTGCAAAATATTACCAATGGTACATATAAGTAATAAAAAACGTTTGACAAAAAGTAATCTCGAACTGCCCCGGCCCAACAGGAACCTCCTATACTGTGCTTTGCATGCTAGGAGACGACACAGCGCTAGTTTGGGTGGGCCATGTACAGATGACCAAATTTGAATTTCGTTTTTAATTTCTGTTTTTCTTTTCCGTCGTCTTATTATATTTTAAATAATTTTTGGAATTAAAAATAAAAAATTAAAAAATGGGAATAAATTTTATAATAATTCGTAAAACATTGTAGATTCAGAAAATGTTTGTGTTTTTAAAACAAAATAGAAAATTTTAAAACAAATGTTTCGAAAATAAAAAACGTCCATGATTTTTAAAAAATTAGTGTATTAAAAACGTTGATGAAATTTAATAAAATTTCGCCAGTTCATAAAATGTTCATCAAACCGAAAATATCCTAAATAATTACAAACTCTTCACAATTATAAAGTAATTTATTGACTCATAAAATATTCGTTAATTCAAAAAGATCATGCTTTTTAAAAAAACATCAATTTCAGAAATTGTTCCACCAATTTCTAAAAAAATGTTCGTCGACTCTAGAAACGTTCACGGAATCAAGATTTTCTTTCAAAAATGTTAACATTTTTTGTAAATAGCATAAAATGTTCTTGAATTAAAAATATATTATGATTTTAGAAAATGTTTGTGAATTGTGTTCATGATTTCAAATATGTTCATGAGTTTAAAAAAATATTCAATTTTTAAAAAAATTCTTCATGATTTCATGAATGTGAGAGTGATGGTGTATCTCAATGATGCAGTAAAATGTAATCATTATCATTGAAGATTATAATTTATTTTCTCTCATTACAACACACGGATCATTTTGCTAGCAAAGTATAAAGATAACTGAAAAAACAAAGCAAAAAAACGAAGCAAACAACGTATAAAAAGGAGGTTGCTGCCACCCGTGCTCCTGGGGCAGCCAATATATGTCTCCCCTTCAGCGAGGGTAGACATAGGGGCGCCCCTGTAGGCTTTTATAGATTTAGAATTTTAAGATCAATAAAGGCTCATGTACACGTGGTCGCGGCACGCGTGCCATGTCTTATTCCTATATGGCCCCCCTTGCGTCAGTTAAAGGCATTATTGCAAGGAAAACGTTTTGCGTCTACCCACTGGCTGAACCTTCGACCGGCCGAGCGCGCGTCATAGGATTAAGGCTAATCCTACCGTGTGGCTGGCTGCGTACGGGTCATGATCTTTTTTATTTTTGGGAAAACACGTGATGATGGCTCCACGCACTACACGTGGATCGTTCTCCTCCATTCACTTCTTTCTTCCTTCCCTGGACGACATCCTTCTTCTTCCCTAACTAGCCCGCATCACACACACGCCATGGACTTAAATAGCTACAAGGCGCCCGTAGCTGCAAACGGTGTATGGTGTCTAGGGGAAGCTACCGTCATGAACTTCGAGCGGCAAGGATGGGTTGGCGCTTTATCCGAGACACCCACGCCCTGATTTTTGCTACATGCTACAACCACGTGGAAAGGTTCTACAACCGGCATCCAACACTGCTACAACTGGCACTTCATTTTGCTTCATCGCGCAAGCAACATCGCAATGTTTTTGGCTACCGCCATGAACTTTGAGCTTGGCGACTACGAGCAGCAAGGATGGGTTGGCGCTTTATCCGAGGCACCCACGCCCAGATTTTTGCTACATGCTACAACCACGTCGAAAAGTGTTGCAACCGGCTTCCAACACTGCTACAACAGGCACTTCATTTTGCTTCATTGCCCAAATGACATCGCAATGTTTTTTGTTACAATCGATGTCACGTCTTGCTACATCCAACGTCGTGTTTTGATACCACCAGCACCCACGGCTACAACCAGCGTCACGTTTTGCTTCATCGTGCAAAACGTCGTCACGGATTTGCTACAATCAGCGTCACATCCTGCTACATCCAGTGTCATGTTTTACTACAAACGGCACGACGAACTGCAAGCGTCAATGCCGCAAATTGCGATGGCCTCAGCGATGATAAGGGGTGGCCCGATCTTCTCAATGAGCACTTGGTGAAATTGTGGATGGATGAATTTGATAACTTATGTCTTGCTGAAAACTCTCCTGGCCGATCCCTGTTGCCAATGCAACAGCTTGCAACCCCTTGGATATTCTCAACTCCACCCACTTGCACAAGTAGCCACCGACTACAAGTGGTCATGTATCTTCTTATTCCCAATGGAACAATAGATAACACGCAGAATTTACAAAGGTAATACTTCAAGATGAATGCTTCTCGCAGTTCAACAAGAGGTTTTAGGGTTTATGTTGTATAGTAGTCTGACCTTCTCAACTCGCTGGTTGGAGGTATTTATGAGGAGGGGGTGCGGCAACAGCAGCCAATGCGCCCCATAACTAAACCAATTCGGTTTGGACTCAAAGTATGGACTCAACTTGATACAAACCGACCCATGTTGGGTTCGGCCTAAAAGGACACGCAGGTCCAGAAAACACTCGTGACTTGTTTCTGTCACCACGCCCTGTACGAGTCGAACCGGTGCTTGGGGCCGGACCCATTGGAAAGCTCTTGGAATTTCCTCTTTAGAAAGTGCTTATTTGCATTATTTGGATTCCATACGAAGAAAGCACGTCTGTTTCAAATTCAGGACTTCTGGCAGTCCGAACCGAATTTCTTGTCCTTGATGGCTCCACTTCCTCCCTCGCCTCCCTCGTGCTTGCCATCCTCATCAACGCACTCCATTGCTCCTCCAATGCTTGTGTTATCAATAAACCTGATCATACATAAGTGCATAGATTTAGGTAGTATAAAATTCTCATTAACACAAACATCAAACTAAACTAAGAGTGAGTTCACCTGTCGCTCATGTAACTTTGCACGAGCTCTTGTCATTGATCCAATCCTCACTTCATTGGGCTTGTCTTGAGGAGTAACATCATCAATAGGAAAATATGGTAAAGGAATAGGGATGTCCTCATCATCCTCCCCCCTTGAAAAGGCATCGTCCTCGATGCAACAAGGTCATCTCCAAAGTATGGTGTCAAATCAACAACATTGAATGAATTACTAACACCAAACTCATCACTAGGAATATCTATCTTGTAGGCATTATTATTTATCCTTGCAAGCACTTTATATGGACCAGCTCCTCGTGGCATCATGTTGGACTTGCGCAATGTGGGAAATCTATCCTTGCGAAAATGCATGTCGTGGGAACGAGTCTGACAGTAGAAGTTAGGGGTATGAAATGAGAGGGCAGAGACCTAGCTACGGCGAGGGTGTACACACGGATGTATGAGTTCAGACCCCTCTCGTGGAGGTAACAGCCATACGTACCAGTGCTCGGGAGCTTTTGTCGTGTGGAGAGTATGAGTTACAGAGGTTGCAAACCCTTGTGTCAGAGGGGAGGGGCGGCTTATATAGAGTACGCTGCCCCTCATAAGTGCGAGGCATCCAAGGGTTCGATCGTGGGTATAAAGACGAGCGTTACTGGTAACGTACATCATAATTGCTACTGATGACGACTGACCTAACGCCTGCCCGTTGCCTCCCAGGAGTGGCTTCTGGTCTTCTGGTGTCGACTGGAAGTGAGGTCTTCCGAGTGACAGGTGACTATCGAGTGGAGGGAGAAGATACCGAGTGGATTAAATGTCGAGTGACTTGAGTACCATGGAGTGTCCAGTCGGAATCTCTCTTATAATCTTTAAGTCCTCCAATATAGTGCCCTTAGATAGGGTACATAGGTCAGGCCTAAGACCCTACCCTAGGTACATATCCTCGTCAATGCACCCACACCACATCTCAGGGATGAAATATCACCTCCTCGCGCTTCTTGTTAACACGATCAACTACATATTTCCCTTTCTTCTAAATTGCTTGCTTGGTCTTCTCATGTATCTTCCTCACAAAATTTGCACGCTTCGAGGCCTCCATGTTCACTCTTTCTTGTTTTGGAAGTGGCAGAAAATCAAATGGTGTGATGGGTTTGAAACCATACACCACCTCAAACGGGCACAATTGAGTAGTAGAATGCACCGCTCTATTGTAAGCAAACTCCACATGCGGTAAACAATCTTCCCACTCTCGTAGATTTTTCTTGATCATAGCTCTCAACAAGGTGGATAATGTGCGATTCACCACCTCCGTTTGTCCATCAGTTTGGGAGTGACAAGTAGTACTAAACAACAGCTTTGTTCCCAGATTCCCCCACAATGTCTTCCAGAAATAGCTCATAAAATTCACATCACGATTAGAAACAATTGTCCTTGGTACTCCATGTAAGCGTATTATGTCCCTGAAAAACAGATTAGCAATATGCGAAGCATCGTCGCTCTTGTGGCATGCAATAAAGTGTAACATTTTAGAGAATCTATCCACTACCACAAATATAGAATCATGTCCTCTTCTTGTTCCTGGTAATCCTAGCACAAAATCCATACTAATATCCTCCCATGGAGTAGTAGGTGCAGGAAGAAGAGTATACAAACCATGAGGCTTTAATTTTGATCTAGCCTTGTTGCAAGTGATGCAACGCCTCACAAACCTGTCCACATCTCTTCTCATGCGTGGCCAATAGAAGTGATCAGCCAACAAGAGTAATGTCTTCTCATGCCCAAAGTGTCCCATCAATCCACCACTATGTGATTCCTGTAATAATTGCAAACGCACGGACGACTCGGGCACACATAATTTGTTAGCTCTAAACAAATATTCATCATGCATATGAAATTTATCCCATGCTTTCACAGCAGTACATTTGGCATATGGCATAGAAAAATCATTATCTTGAGCATACAAATCACGCAAACTCTCCAAACCAGGAACTTGCGCATGTAATTGTGTCAATAACATGTTTTTCCTAGATAGAGCATCGGCAACTACATTATCTTTACCTTTCTTATACTTAATTATGTATGGTAAAGATTCAATAAATTCAACCTACTTAGCATGACGTCTATTAAGATTAGATTGGCTCTTTAAAATTTCCAATGCCTCATGATCAGAATGTATGATAAATTCTTTGGGCCACAAATAATGTTTCCAAACCTCAAGAACTCTAACAAGCGCATACAATTCTTTATCATAAACAGGATAATTCAATTGGACACCACTCAATTTTTCAAAAAATATGCCACGGGTTTATTCTCTTGCAATAGCACTCCTCCAATTCCAATACCACTAGCATCACACTCAATTTCGAATTGCTTATTGAAATCAGGAAGTATTAACAATGGGGCAGAAATCAAATGTTTTTTCAACTCATCAAATGCAATATCTTGTGTTACCCCCCATTCGAATTCAACACCTTTTTTAGTAAGATCATTCAAAGGTGCAGCAAGAGTACTAAAATCTTTCATAAAACGTCTATAGAAACCAGCCAATCCATTAAAACTTCTTACATGACTAACATTCATGGGAATTGGCCAATTTTTAATAGCTTCAATTTTAGTTTCATCTACTTCAATTCCATGCTTAGAAACAACATATCCCATAAATATGACCTTATCTTTGCAAAATGTGCACTTAGCAAGATTACCATAAAGTTTATTTTCACGTAGCACATGCAAAACTTGTCTAATATGATCAATATGTTCAGATTCATTGCGGCTATAAATTAATATATCATCAAAGTACACAACCACAAACTTGCCAATAAAATCTCTCAAAACATGGTTTATTAATCTCATGAAAGTACTAGGTGCATTAGTTAAGCCAAAGGGCATTACTGACCACTCATATAAACCAAATTTGGTTTCAAAGGATGTTTTCTACTCATCCCCCTCTTTCATCCTAATTTGATGATAACCACTACGCAAATCAATTTTAGAGAAAACAGCAGCACCACTTAATTCGTCTAACATGTCTTCCAAACGTGGTATAGGATGACGATAATGAATAGTGATGTTGTTAATTTCTCTACAATCTACACACATGCGCCAAGTACCATCTTTCTAAGGAACTAAAATAACAGGAACAACACAAGGGCTTAAGCTGATTCGAATATACCCTTTATCAAGAAGCTCTTGTACTTGTTTCTGAATTTCTTCTGTCTCTTGGGATTTGTCCTATAGGGGGCTCGGTTTGGCAATGTGGCTCCCGGAATCAAGTCAATTTAATGCTCTATCCCACGCAATGGTGGCAAACCTGCGGGTACCTCCTCCAGAAACACATCATCAAAATCTTGCAACACATTAGAAACACCAATAGAGAGAGGGGTCATGTCATTAGAAACCAAAATTTCTCCCTTGTGCATAAGCACAATAGGAACTAAGTCCTCTTTGGTGGCTAACATGCATAGTAAGTTCACTCCCTCACTTTTATTTTTACCACTCGGTTTGTCTTGGCTACTCTCACTCACAGAAATATTGTTCTCTCGTCTATCTACTCTCTCACTCTCCTTCTCAAGATTTACTTCAGTTTTTTGACGAGACTCATTTACAATTTGTTGTGGTGTCATAGTCCTCAAAATTATGCCCTTCCCATGCCAATTCAATTGGTATGTATTTGCTCTTCCATTATGTATAGCACTCCTGTCAAATTGCCATGGTCTTCCCAACAACATGTGGCAAACATTCATAGGAACCACATCACACTCAATGGTATCCTTGTATGGTCCAATCTGAAATTCAACTCTCACCATGTGGCTCACCTTCATCTCTCCATTATCACTCAACCACTATATGTAATAAGGATGAGGGTGTGGTATATATTTCAGTTTCATCTTTGCACATAAATCTTTGCTTGCTAAATTTCTGCAACTCCCTCCATCAATAATAACCTTGTAAGCCATTTGAGGACCAACAATAGCCTTGGCTTGAAATAAATTGCATCTCTGATTTTCAGGACTTGGAGTAACACTCAAAGACTTTTGTGTGCAAACAATAGATGGATAGTGTGTAGCATATGCATCAAGTGGACCATCATCATCATCACACGTGTCATCATCATTAGGATCAGCATCATCACCTATCTCATACTCATTGTCCTCATTAATAAGCATAACTTTCTTGTTAGGACAATCTCTCTTTATTAAGTGGCCTTTTCCTCCACATGTATGGCAGCTCATGTCTTTATTTCTTGTTGTAGACATAGTAGAACTATTGGTACTTGCTGCTGGTTGGGGTGACTTCTTTGTATTGGAAATACTTGATTCTGGTTTACTAGAAGATGTACCACGAATTGAGGAATTTGGGGTTGGTGGAGGTGTAGTAGGAGATGTTCTCGAAGGGAAACGACTCCTAGCTGAATTTCTGGCTGCCATCCTTGCCTCTTCGGCTAACTGTGCTTCAGCCTCACGTGCATGATGTAATAACTCATTCATATTAGCATATTGGAGATGCCTCACAATGCTCTTAATTTTAAATTGCAAACCTGAAAGGAAACGCTGCATAGTTTGCTCAGGTTCCTCTCTCACACGAGCACGTTGTAGAATCAACTCCATCTCCTTGTAATAAGCATCAACAGACATAATACCTTGCTTCAATTGCTGCAATTGATCATAGAGAGTACGAATATAATTTTTTGGCACAAATCTGTCCCGCACGACTTGCTTCATAGTTCTCCATGTAACAATTTCTGGAGCACCATCTTGTTCTCTCTTGTGTGTAATATTATCCCACCAAAGAAGAGCACATCCATCAAAGCCAGAAGAAGCAAGTTTAATTTTCCTATCCTTCGTATATTCATGTAATCTCCATAGCTTCTCAATTTTCAGCTCCCACATAAGATATTCTTCCACATCTTCATCATCATGGGTGAAAACAGGAATAGAGAATTTTGGTTTGCCTAAACCATCATCCTCGCGATTATTTTCAGAGTCCAACTCACACTAGGACTAGAAAAACAACTCGGGTAACCAATATTTTTGGGATTTTTGATATAGACTCGGAATAGAAAATAACAAGAACTCGAACTAGACTTAAAACCCTAAACCTAACCTAAACCACATGACTCAAAAACAGAAAAGGGAACGCAAAGATCAACACAAAACAACAACTAGGTATGCAAAATTGGGCTGATCTAGGCCATGGCAACAATCTAACCTAATATTTTTGTGGGGCTTTTTCTGTATAGGATGAAAAACAACTAATCTATGGGATGGAAATTGCTCACCGAGTAAACCCGGCAATCTGATACCAAGATGATAAGGGGTGGCCCGATCTTCTCAATGAGCACTTGGTGAAATTGTGGATGGATGAATTTGATAACTTGTGTCTTGCTGAAAACTCTCCTGGTCGATCCTTGTTGCCAATGCAACAGCTTGCAACCCCTTGGATATTCTCAACTCCACACACTTGCACAAGTAGCCACCGACTACAAGTGGTCTTGTATCTTCTTATTCCCAATGGAACAGCAGATAACACGCATAATTTGCAAAGGTAATACTTCAAGATGAATGCTTCTCGCAGTTCAACAAGAGGTTCTTGGGTTTGTCTTTTATCGTAGTCTGACCTTCTCAACTCGCAGGTTGGAGGTATTTATGAGGAGGGGGGGTGCGGCCACAACATTCAATGCGCCCCACAACTAAAACAATTTGGTTTGGACTCAAAGTATGGACTCAACTTGATACAAACCGACCCATGTTGGGTTCGGCCTAAGAGGACACGCAGGTCCAGAAAACGACTCGTGACTTGTTTCTGTCACCACGCCATGTACGAATCGAACCAGTGCTTGGGGCCGGACCCATTGGAAAGCTCTTGGAATTTCCTCTTCAGAAGGTACTTATTTGCATTATTTGGATTCCGTATGAGGAAACCACGTCCGTTTCAAATTCAGGACTTCTGGCAGTCCGAACCGAATTTATTGTCCTTGATGGCTCCACTTCCTCCCTCGCCTCCCTCGTGCTTGCCATCCTCATCAACGCGCTCCATTGCTACTCCAATGCTTGTGTTATCAATAAACATGATCATACATAAGTGCATAGATTTAGGTAGTATAAAATTCTCATTAACACAAACATCAAACTCAACTAAGAGTGAGTTCACCTGTTGCTCAAGTAACTTTGCATGAGCTCTTGTTATTGGTCCAATCCTCACTTCATTGGGCTTGTCTTGAGGAGTAACATCATCAATAGGAAAAGATGGTAAAGGACTAGGGATGTCCTTATCAAGCGATGAAGGAGTTCTTCTACTAGAACCGGAGCTCAAATTTGCTTGAACCGGCGAGCTGAATTGTTGCGATGGTGAGCGGCCAAAAACGACGATGACTTTTTTTTTGCTGCAACTGTTCTTAGCGTTTGCTACAACCAACGGGTGTTTTTGTTGCAACCAGCAACTGAGGAAATTACACTGCGAGCTTGCCCATGGGGATGGGGGAAGGGGTGGAGCGAGGATGGAGCTGCGTCTGACCGGGAATGGATCTACGCATCCAGCGACGGAGCTGCCTATGACGAGCACGGGACGTGCACGAGGCGGCCGGCTAGCGCTGCGGTCGTCCTTTTATTTTCTCTCCAAACGTGTGTGAGGAGGGAGAATACACGCGCCTAACCTGTTTGCTAATATGTAGCCTTAATACGCGCTCATCAAATGCCAGGCAGCTGACCAGCCGAAATTTCGATCGACACACCGGCGCCCAGCGGTGCCCTTATTGCAAACAGGCGCACACATATTCTCTTCATTGGCCTCGGCCCGTTTCTCTTTTTTTAGTCAACCGCAGGCAATAGACGGTATTGTCCTTTTTTTTGGGAAGCAACCCCAGCCGATTTAGAGAACCTTTTAGAAAGTTCCCTCTTGTTTTGGGCGATTTTTATTATACCCTATATTTATTTGAGTTCTTTTCTCTCCTTTTTCGTTTGGATTTCCTTTTTTCCTTTTTCCTTTTTTTTGCTTTCCCTTTCCTTTTTATTTTGTACAAAAAAATCCGTGAACCTTTCAGACTTAAAATCTTTTTCTTTGCTTATTTGTTAAGCAATACCACATGATGTTTGCAACCTCCAAGAAAGTTTCGCCCGGTTTATGAGCTGTATTTTTTATTTTGCTCGATTTTCGTTTGAGTTTTTGTTTCTATATTTTAGTATGTAGTTATTTTTCTTTTTATTTTTCATTTTAACTTCCCTTTTTCTTTCTTAAAATGCATGAAAAAATTTCAAATCAAAATATTCTCCTTTAAATTCTTGAATTTTTGTATTTTATAAGCATGTGAACTTTTTTCGAATCATGATATTTTTTAAATCGTTGGATTTTTTTTTACAAATTCGTGAACTTATTAAAAAAACAATTGTACTGTTTTTTTAAAAAATTGATGAACTTTTTTACAAATCCATGAACCTTTATAAAATTCGTGAATCATTTTTCCTATATAGACGAACTTTCTTTCAAAACCCAAGACCCTTTTTTCAAATTGATGTTTGTTTTTATAAAATCGATGGCCTTTTTCCAAACTTGATTGTTTTGGCAAAATCCCTGTATTTTTTAAAATTCGTGATTTTTTCCAAAATCAAGGAACTTTTTGCAAATCCATGAAAATGTTTTCAAGTTTGTGATTTTCTTTCAATGATGAATTTTTTAAATCACTGAACTTCCATTTTCAAAATCAATGAACTTTTTCCATATCGGTAAACCTTTTCAAAATCCACGAACCTTTGTCAAATCCATGATCTTTCCTTGAATTTGGTGAACTTTTTCTGACTTCCTTTCTTTTTAAAACTATTTTTTTTCTCTAAGAGTCAACGCTCAACCGGTCAAACGGGACCAACAAACCGGGAAACGGACGCGTCCCCAAGCAAGTGTTCGCGTCCATTTTGGGCCCGCCCACGAAGGGACGGGTGTGGCATCAGTTTTCATTACTCACGTAAGGGCTCCGAAGAGGAGCACTCTATACCACACGAGGTGTGCGGTGATCAATCAGATGGATCTGGCGAGCATGAGGCAACACGCGTACGTGTTGATCTTTTTAGGCAAACATGCTTTATTAATTCTTTGTCATAATGTTTACATAGATGGTGACTGGATGATACGGTAGATCAAACCAAATGTGATGACCAGCACCTTAAGATGTAGCATGATTTGCAAAGCTATGTGCCTCAAAGTTACAATTACTACTTCCATACATGAAATAACAACTACTCCCTCAGTAAACTTTAGTGATCTAAACGCTCTTATATTAGTTTACAAAGGAAGTAGAAAATAAAGATTGTCAAGCCTGAACTTCCTAAATGATTGCACCATCAGGGGCATTCAAGCCGAGTTGAATCACTTTGACAAGCCTGTGGTAATCTGAGGCCAGATAAACACTTGCTAGATTCAGATCTTTAGCCAGAGAAAGACCTTCCCCACATGCCAGTGCCTCCATACATGTCGGGTCTGAGACATTGTGCACCACGATAGCTGAAGCTACCAAGTATTCTCTGTCGGGGAACATTCTCCATGTTCATTTCTACAGAAAACAACACCCGCACCAACCGTACCAACCCGGGAGAAGGCACCATTGACATTAATTTAGCATGAGCCAATCCGGTTGGCAACCATCTCTCGTTAGTATCCCTTGCTTAAGTTGGACACCCTACGTTAGGGTTAGGGTTACGTTTTTATACCGGGAACGTTTAGTCGGGCTTTAGGGGGCTTACGGGGTTGTACCAGCCCATCCATGATAGTTTCTGGAAATGTCATCAGAAATCCGTCATGGATTAACAAGTTTCTTATAGTGCTTCCTCAGACAAAGCCACACATGAAAGTTTAGCATGTACTGTCCCGAGCTCAAGAAAGTAGGAATCAACAAAATGGTAAATTTTCTTAGGACTCAAGAAGATGTTGCCGTGTGTCCGTGTGAAAACCGACAGACCTTGGGCTAGGGGGTCCCGAGTTGTGGATCTTGGAAAAATAGTAACATGAATAGGGGGACGATGTTTACCCGGGTTTGGGCCCTCTTGATGGAGGCAATAACCTACGTCCTGCTCTTGTTTATATCAATGGATAAGTATCAAGTATAGAGTTGATCTACCTCGAGATCGTCAGATGTGTTCTAACTCTAGGGCTAGGTGAATGATATTGTATTGATGTCCCCTCTACGGGCTAAACCCTACGGCTTATATACAAGCCAGGTACGGTATCTAGAGTTACAAGGTCGGCATCTAGGAGTGGAGGCAGCTGGAGATGTCTTGGAGTATACATCAAACCTTCAGCAGATGCAGTCTTGATAACGCCACGTCATATAGCTTCCGGAGTCCATCTTGAGAAAAATGAGGGTCCATCGGTCCAATCCGAGGAGCATGGGCCAACTAGGATAGTACCCCTAGTCTAGGACACCGTAAGTATCCCCCGAACTGGTCTTCTACGTCGAGGAAAATTCCCTTAGTGAAGATAACCTCAAACCCGACATCCTGGGCTTTACAGACGAGTTCCCCTGCACAACTTCCAAACTCCCAATCCGTTCTAAAGAAGCGGCGTCTGATGACCCACAAGTATATGGGATCAATCGTAGGCCTTTCGATAAGTAAGAGTGTCTAACCCAACGAGGAGCAGAAGGAAATGATAAGCTGTTTTTAGTAAGGTATTCTCTGCAAGTGCTGCAAATAACAGTGATAGATAGTTTTGTAGGAAGTGACAAGTAGCAATAGTAACAAATATGCAGCAAGGTAGCCCAATCCTTTTTATAGCAAAGGACAGGCCTGAAAGTACTCTTATATTAAGCAAGCGCTCCCAAGGACACATGGGAATTTCTGTCTAGCCATGTTCATCATGTTGAGTTGATTCGCGTTCGTTACATTGATCATTTGATATGTGGGTGGACCGGTGTTAAGGTGTTATTCTTACTTGAACAAACAACCTACTTATGATTACCCCCTCTTGCAAGAATCCGCAACTACAAAAGAAAAATTAAGATAAAACTAACCATAGCATGAAACATGTGGATCCAAATCAGTCCCTTATGAAGTAACGCATAAAATGGGGTTTAATCTTATGTCACTCTCACAACCCATCATCTACTTGTTACTCCACAATTACTTCCCTTAGGTCCATAATATGATGAAGTGTCGTGTAGTCGACGTTCACATACATCACTAAGAGAAGCAACAATATACACATCATTAAAATTTTAAACTACCAACTTTACATGATTACTTATAACAAGACTTCTCCCATGCCCCGAGGAACAAAAGTAACTACTCACACATCATCAACATGTTCAAGATCAAAGGTGTAATAATGAAGATCAAGGATCTAGACATAATATCTTTCATCAAAATTAACTAAGCAGCAACTGCATCCAAACCTAAGCAGCAACTAAGCAACAACTACTCAAGAAACCTAGGTTTCACACATTTTGATATACAAGTCCATCTAAAATAAATCCAACACATCTAATGAACCCTAGATAATCTATATCCTAGCTAATTTGTCCTATGAATTAACAGGAATAGGGTGGGTTTCAGAATTCAAATCCTACAGCTCAATTCATCCATTCATTCAAATATACATTCAACCAAAATTGAATTGGAGGAGAGGGAGGTGACCAAAGTGGGCGGGCGAGGCCAAGACGGAGAGGGGAGGGCCGACGCAGGGGAGGGCCGACGTGGGGGAGGGCGGTCGGAGTAGCGCAGTGTGGGGGCGAGCCGACGAGCGTGGGTAAGGGTCGGTGCGGGGGAGAGAGTGAAGAGGGAGACTGAGGAGAGTGAGGGCGACCACGTGAAGAGTATAAGATGGGTTTAGCATCAGCGCGGGGCGTGGGCCCACACTACTGCTAAGTGGGACAAGGAAGAGTGGGCCTGGGCGGTTTTCCCTAATAGTGCAGGGAGCTCGTGCCTGAACTCGAACTGCGTCGTTGCCGCCTCTTGTGCCTTGTTTGTATGGAGTTGCCTTCCTTATCTGCTTGTTCCACCGATTTATTCGTCACGAATTCTCGCATTTCTTCCTTATCATCCCGATTTATTTGGAGGCTTCCTTATATTTCTCAAATTCATTCCTTACCATTCGCTAATTGATTTCGGACACAACTTTAGGACGGCAAGGCTTGGTGGCGGTCAAGCTTGACATGAGCAAGGCGTACAACCGGGTAGAGTGGAATTTCCTGGAACGCATGATGCACACTATGGTTTTTGCTCCTGCTTGGGTGAGTCTGATTATGGAGTGTGTTCGATCGGTCTCTTACCGTGTGAAGGTCAATGGAAAGTTAACTGATTCTTTTCATCCACGGAGGGGCCTGCGTCAAGGAGATCCATTATCTCCATACCTATTGTGCGGAGGCCTTCTCCAGGCTATTGCAGCAAGCTGAGTCTGTGAGGACAATTGAGGGTGTTCAGGTCTGCCGGCGTGCACCAAGCATAAACCATCTATTTTTCGCGGACGACTCCCTGATTGTGATGAAAGCAAATGAGGCGAGTGTTGTTCGGTTGCAAGAGATCCTTTCTCTGTATGAGGCTTAATCAGGCCAGAGAATCAATAGGGACAAGTCATCGGCGTTCTTTAGCAAGAAAACAAGTAATCAAAACAAGTAGGAGGTCCTCCAAGTCCTTGGGATCGCAGTTGAATATCGGAATGAGAGGTATTTGGGCTTGCTTGTGCATCTCGGGGCGGCAAAGAGCAAAGAGTTTGAGTACATAAAGGAGATGATTTGGCGCAAGATACAGGGTTGCCTGGAGAAGCTCTTGTCAAAAGTTGGAAAAGAGATTTTAATCAAAGCCGTTGCCCAGGCAATTCCT
Organism: Hordeum marinum; assembly: GCA_022496015.1. Lineage (NCBI taxonomy): Eukaryota > Viridiplantae > Streptophyta > Magnoliopsida > Poales > Poaceae > Hordeum > Hordeum marinum. The sequence continues at coordinate 4,087,754 of CM039677.1, read as the reverse complement.
ACCTATGCAATGTCATGTTTCGACTTGACCAAGAGCCTTTGTGAGGAGATCAGCGCAATGGTGTGCCGCTATTGGTGGAACCAACAGGATGGGAATCATAAATGTCACTGGAATGGCTGGGACAAGCTCATGAAGACGAAGAGGAAAGGGGGGCTCAGTTTTTGGGACCTCCATACTTTCAATATGGCAATGCTTGCACGACAGAGTTGGAGGTTGATCCAAAACCCCGAGTCGCTTTGTGCCATGGTAATAAAGGCAAAATACTTCCCGAATTGCTCCATTTTGGAGGCGACAGAACAACGGGGTATGTCATACACATGGAGAAGCATTTTAAGAGGCCACGATCTGCTCAAAGAGGGGATTGTGTGGCGCATCGGAGATGGGACGCAAGTGAAGGTTTGGTCTGACCCATGGCTGCCGAGAGGGCGACGAGGCGACCTGTAGCCCAACAGGGGCAGTCGATCCTCACGAAGGTGAATGAACTCATAAACCCTGTTACCGAGAGTTGGGACGCGGATCTTGTGAGGGAGCTTTTCACACAAGAGGATGCCAAGATCATTTTAGCGATCCCTCTCAGAGCGGGCATGACAAAAAGGGGCTTTTCTCGGTAAAATCGGCATACCAGCTAGGGATGAGCCTAAAAGAAACACATAAACACCAGGACGCGGAGGGGCAGGCTAGGGAGCATTGACAACACATATGGAAGCTGGATTTGCCCGGGAAAGTTCGCATGTTCCTGTGGCCCCTAGCAGCAGAGCCTCACTCCGATAGTGACAGACCAACGATGGGCTCCCCCTGGACCGGGAATGGTGAAATTTAACATGGACGCTGCCTTCCACCTGCAGGAGGGTGAGGCTGGAGCATGGGGATTCATTGCTAGGGACGAGTTGGGCAACTTTATCGCAGCGGCGGCTGGCAAGTTGGAGCATATCGATCAGGAGTCCCCTCCAGGCCGAGCTAAGTGCGTGCATGATGGCAATTGAAGGGGCTGCGGACTTGGGGGCTTAGCGTCTAGTGTTTGAGTCAGATTGTCTAACAATGATCAACGCTCTTAGAGTATGATGCTGCGGAGTTTGTGCCAGCTCTCTTTTTGAGTCTTATGAAGGTTGTAATTTAATTGCGCACACTCTCGCGCAGTTTGGACTAGGGGCTGTCATTTCCCTTTCTGTGTGGGATGCATAAGCTCCAGACTTTGTTTCGGCTCTCGTGGGCACCGAGAGGGTGCACCAGTCTTAAGTGGAATGCAATTTGTTCCTTCTCAAATCATTTTTTTTATCCGGCTAACTTTGCTGTTTCGGATGTAGTAATAAATTCATTACTTGGAGCGTGGATAAATTCCTTTTTTTTCATGCATGCATGCATTGCAATTAATGCATTGAGTAAAACGAGCAGTATTTTTACAAACTACAAAAACTATTCCACAACCCATCATCTACTTTGGTTGGTGAGATTTTTGATTTGATGTTGCCGGTCGTTTTCATTTCGGGTGATGGATGCATGGGGTCTCTCTTGCGCAATCTAGCCCACCACTACGGTCACCGTCAACGTCTTTTACCATATTTGTGCTCATCTAATGTTGATTGCCATCCTTTTTCTAGTGTGGTCATATGTACCCGGCAAAGAGGTGCCTCAACTAGATCCCATCCCATGTTAATAATTTTATAAGAAGGACAGTTGTATTTTGCATCACGTAGGAATCAAATATCAATTAGAGGAGACCCATAAATGCAAGCTTACTATCATGTGCCCGCAATATTTTCTGCGAAAAACCCTCAGCCTTTATATTGAAGAGATTCCCTTCTTAAACAGAAGCCTTGCATAGATTAAAAAACGAGACCCGAAACACCTCCTTAAACAGAACATCTGGCGGGCGAAGAAAACACCGACGCGATGGAGAGGGACCATGAACCCCTAGAGAGTGAATTGTCGCATCAGGGATACACCCGCAGGCGTAAAGGAGGCCACAACCTCAACATTGCCACAAAATGGTCGTTGCAACATCACCATGATCCCCAAGGGACGACCTTCCATCGATATCATTAGTTGTCCATAACACCACCATCGCAAAAAAAGCATGAATAAGAGGTTGATTATCTCCACACGAACACGAAGCACCCGCCCAACATTGTAGTACCTAAGACGGCGCAAACACTCCCTCCCAAATCCAACATAAAAAACCGAAAGAATCATCACTCCAGTTTGGTTAAATGGGACATGGTTTGCAACTCCAAGGACAAGGGAGGCCCCAGGCTCACACGTCTTGAGGCCATGAGTTCAGAAGATGCAGAGAGCATGGACCACTAGCACCACCCCGGGACTTTCCCTAGTGCCACCTTGGCGTTTTACTGAATGTCGACCATATGATCATATTCAATTCAATGTATGCTGCGCGGATACTTCAAAAAGTGTGTGTATCCAGCCGGATACTGCCTCGATACTTGGATACATCCCCGATACGAATCCCATACATATGATGTGATTTATAGATTTGAAAAAAAGAAAATAATGTTTGATACATCTAAGATACGTTTTGGATACGACAATCCCTTCGTTCATCGTGAAAAAACTCATGTATCCGATACATATCCAAGTATCCATGCAACATAGAATTCAACTACTAAGATTGTTTGTCAACAAACGGTGACAACATCATATTTTGGTGGCTTGGTTTATTCAAAAAATGAATAGAAGAGTGTTCAATAATAAACAACAAATGATTGATAATCTGGTTGTCCAAATTAAGTGCGATCTTTACCATTTGTTCAAAGATGGAGCTAAGCATTTAAAGAAGTTAGCCACTTCGAACACAATAGTAGTTGTTGTTCCGTCTTTAGGTCCATTTATGATCATCGTTGTAAGATTTTTGTATGCGTTTGTTGTTTGGTCTTTCTCTCGAGTCCTTGTATGATTCTTTAATACCTTTCATGACCTATTTCTACTTCTACAATAATCACATGTAGTGGTTTTGTATGATTCAAAACTTGGCATGAAACAACCAAAGACATAACCTAAACATTCAGATAGTAGACTACTACACGTACCGAAGTAGATACTCTCCCTTAGCCATCATTACAACAAGGCGAAGGAACCGATGATACACTGCTCCTTCATGTCTCCTGATTTTCTATGGCGGACCATGCTTTAAAATAGCATATGGTATTTCAAATATAGCTACTTAGCCTGTGCGCATATTATCTTGAAAAAAACACGTAGAGAATCTTGAAAAAGTGGTTCAAAATTAAAAATAAATTGCACACAGAAAAACTTATCATTTGAAGTAAAAATAGAAACTGAAAAATAGTTCTCCCTCTGTAAGCAAATATAAAAATATTTAGATTATTAAAATAGTAATTTAAATGCTATTATATTAAACATTAGTTTACAGAGGGAGTATATACTCCTACACTACTACCTGATGAAACTGAAATTAAACCTCATTTTCCGATTCATTTTCCAGTTGTTGGGTTATTCACATGACTCAGCAGAAGTATCAGGTTGCAAAAAGAAAAAAAAAATCGATTCCTCCACTCCACAGCGCAGCAGCCAGCAGCAACTCCTCCCCCACCTTTCCTCTTCCTCTCGCCACCACCTACCCGACCCCAATCCCTCCCCGCTCCGCCGCGCCGTGGCCTAGCCCAGCCCAGCCTCACGGCGCCCGCCGGCGCTCCCATCTCAAGCATTGGGTTTTTGACGGGTAAAGGCGCGAGCTTTTAGCGCTCCGGCGCCGTCCAGATCTGCCGCGCCATGGCGGAGGCGGAGGCGGCGGACGCCGGCAGCTGGCAGGAGATGATGCGGCGGATCTTGCCCCCCGGCGCCCCCGTCCCGGAGGAGGCGCCCAACCTCGACTACTCCGTCGCGCTCGTCTACGACGGCCCGCCCGTGCCCTACGACCTCCCCAGGGTCGACCCGGTGGAGATCCCCGCGGAGATCCCCACGGCGGAGCCGGCCTCGGGGACCCAGACCCGAGGGCTTCCCGTGGCGCCGGTGGTCGAGCCGATCCGCCTCCCCGTGTCCCGGATCGCCCGGTGCGCGGAGCCTGCGGCCGCCGCCAGGCAGGGCGGCAGCTCGGGGTCCGTCAACTCGGTGCTGCAGAACGAGGAGTTCGACGACGAGGATGACGAGGACTCCCGGTCGCGGTCGCACGGCTCGGCGCAGAGCTCGCCGGGGCCGGGGAGCCGGGACGGGCGGAGGGCCCCCGTGGTGACCTTCGGGTTCACGCCGGACAGCAAGTACGGCGGGAGCGGCGACGACATGTCGGAGCAGTACGTGGCGGTCACCAAGCAGGAGAAGAGGCGGCGCCGGAGGAGGATGGCGTGCAACCGCTGTGGGAAGAGGAAATGGGAGAGCAAGGAGGCCTGCATCGTCTGCGACGCGAGGTACTGTGGCTACTGCGTGCTGAGGATGATGGGGTCGATGCCCGAAGGGCGCAAGTGCGTCAGTTGCATCGGGGAGCCGATCGACGAGTCCAAGAGGTCCAAGCTTGGGAAGAGCTCGAGGACACTGGCACGTTTGCTCAGCCCGTTGGAAGTAAGGCAGATTTTGAAAGCCGAGAAGGAGTGCCAAGCGAACCAGCTTCGGCCCGAGCAACTTATCGTGAACGGCTGCCCGTTGAGGCCGGAGGAGCTGACCGACTTGCTTAGTTGCTCACGGCCACCTCAGAAGCTGAAGCCTGGAAGATATTGGTACGACAAGGAGTCGGGCTTATGGGGAAAGGTATATACTGAAGCCAGTAACCACTAGGAGCTCAGCTTATGTATATATTGAACTGAATTTTGTGCTAATAAAATCCTCGCATTTTCATATCACAGGAAGGACAAAAGCCAGACAGGATTGTTAGCTCTAACCTCAATTTTACCGGGAAGCTCCATGCCAAGGCTAGCAATGGCAACACCCAGGTTTATATAAACGGAAGGGAAATTACAAAGAGTGAGCTGAAAATTCTCAAGGTAATAATACTTCCATTTCTGGTACCCCAGCTAGCAACTTCTCTCACCATTCGGCAAGTATTTATTTATTCGTCTAGGTTGCTTATAGATACAGTGCTTTTATGGGAAATCACGAGGATTTAGTGTCTAAACTCTTATCTATGCTTTGAATAGCATTTATTTTCTGTTACAGCTGCGTTTACTTAAGCATCCTTTTTCTTCAAGGCTGATAATGAGATCCACATAATCATTACGGATATATCAGATTCCGACAAGAACAAGGAACAACCAGTTTGTTCGTTAGATTTTTAATTTGTCATGTGACACGATAAATGCCATATCCATTTTAGGACTTCCCAGTTCACGACAAATTAGGATTTCCACATAAATGTAATGGTTTTGTCCTTCTGTAGAGTGCTCTGTTAAATATTTATTCATGAATGGAAGTTCCCTGCTGTAGCTAGGGCTAGTAACCGGCACTTGCACATACGCGGCCATGATTTGAAGAGTCCCTTACTCACATCATTTGTTATTACTGGGATATACCAAATCCCAACAAGAAAAAAAGGAACAACCAGTTTGTTCGCTTAATTCTCAATTTGTAATGTGACATGATAACTGCCCTATCCCTTTTAAGACTTCCCAGTTCACGACAAATTAGAGTTTTCCCATAATGTAATGATTTTTTCGTTCTGTAGAGTGCTCTATTAAATATTAGTTCATCAATGGAAGTTCCCTCTGTAACTAGGACTAGTAACCGGAACTAGTATAGATTTAAAGAGTCCTTGGATTGCAAATGTTCAGTGCCTACATGATAACCCCTCATTACTTCCATTTCTGTTAGCCCAGCTAGCATCTTCTATTGCTATTTGGCAAGTAGTAGTATTTATTCTTGTAGGGCTATTTGTAAATTGTCCTCTGGTGTAAATCACGAGGATTTAGGTGTACCCCAACTGTTAAGCACCTTTTGGCCCAGCTATGAGGATATAAGAACCCACTGCTCTCAGAAGGGATAACTTAGTGTCTAAACTCTTATCTATGCTTTGAATAGCATTTATTTTTCGTTACAGCTGCGATTACTGAAGCATCATTTTCCTGCAAGGCTAATAATGAGATCCACACAATCATTACGGATGTATCAGATTCCGACAAGAAAACGAAACAACCAGTTTGTTCGTTAAATTTTCAATTTTTCATGTGACATGATAAATGCCATATCCATTTTAAGACTTCCCAGTTCACGACAAATTAGGATTTCCCCATAAATGTAACGGTTTTGTCGTTCTGTAGAGGGCTCTATTAAATATTTATTCGTGAATGGAAGTCCCCTGCTGTAGCTAGGACTAGTAACCGGCACTAGCACCTTCTGCTCTGTTTTAGTTCAGCGCCCTTGGACACGCGGCCATGATTTAAAGAGTCCCTGCTCCTGCAGAGGCAAGCAGTGTGCCTTCGAAGGGATTTTTCCTCACATCATTTGGATCTTAGAACCCACTGCATTCAGAAGGGATAAATTCGTGGTGTCTGAACTCTTATCTATGCTTGGCAATAGCATTTATTTTCCGTTACAGCTGTGTTTGCTTAAACATCCTTTTCTTCAAGTCTAATAATGAGATCCATGCAATCATTACTAGGATGTATCAAATTCCGACAAGAAAAAGGATCAACCAGTTTGTTTCGTTAAATTATCATGTGACAGGACAACTCCTATATCCCTTTTTAAGACTTACTAGTTCATGACAAATTAGAGTTTCCCCATAAAGGCAATGGTTTTGTCGTTCTGTAGAGCACTCTGTTAAATATTAATTCATGACGGTAGTTCCCTGCTGTAGCTAGAACCAGTAGCCGGCACTAGCACCGTATGCTCTGTTTTAGCTCAGCACCCTTTTGGCCTTGCTATAATTTAGTCTTTGGACTCTTATCTATGCTTTACAATAGCATTTATTTTCCATTATTGCTGCGTTACTTAAGCATCCTTTTCTTCAAGCTAATAATGAGGCATTAACATAGACAACTAAGGAAGTCACAAGATCAGTCAATGAAGCAAGTGACGACAAATAGTAAATTGTTTTGTATGCACCAGTGTGATTTGATACTCTGAGTCCGTAGCTATTTTTTCACGTAAAGTGCAAACGATTTGATACCCTGAGAGTTGAGACGTGAGCACTCGCTTGAAATACCATATATTTCTGGGTAGCGATTTGCCTTAGAAGAGCTCTTTTCTCACATCATTCGCTTCATGCTTGCAGGTTGCAAATGTTCAGTGTCCACGTGACACACATTTCTGGGTTTATGACGATGGTCGTTATGAGGAAGAAGGACAGAACAACATCAAAGGAAAAATATGGGAGTCAGTAAGTATCTTAGTTATAAAAGGAATTCCAGCCTGTTGTTATTTCCTTGAAAGCTTAAGCTAGGTGTGATTACTTCTAACAATCTTTTTCTTCTATTTTGATGACCAGGCCTTGACACGTTTTGCATGTGCGTTGTTCTCACTTCCGGTGCCTCCTGGGGACTCTAATGGAACCAAGGACGAAATTCCCTTTGTACCAAGAACTGTCCCTGATTATTTGGATCAGAAAAGAATCCAAAAACTGTTGCTTCTTGGCCCACCTAGTGCTGGTACAAGCACTATATTTAAGCAGGTCTGATCTGATTTCACACCACTTATGACTAGAATTACTCGCAACCTGACCCTATAATTATGTGATAGAGCAGCCTCTTGAAAGTCAGTAGTGATTACTTGTAGCACAAATTACCCATCTGTATTATCTGATCCCTTGCACAAACCTGAACTCGGCTATACCTGAGATGGGCTCTGATGTTCGTATAGCGCAATCACAAGGATTATTTTTGTAGGCGTAAAAACTTGTTTTTTTACAGAGTTTTCGTGAGTCATGGTTCATTCGGTAGAGTTGTGTTGTCTCTACCACGCAGTGGTGTACATAGTTACAGGTTATAAATTATAACCTCTGCTAGTTCCTGCATGTTTCATGCTGATATTTGTCTTCTGTGTATCAGGCTAAGTACCTTTATGGAACAAGGTTCACCCAAGATGAACTTGATGCTATCAAATTAATGATCCAAAGCAATATGTTCAAGTATCTTGGAATTTTGCTAGAAGGCCGTGAGCGTTTCGAGGAAGAGGCTTTGTCTAAATTGGATCAAACAATTTCAGAGGAGGAAGCAGCACAAAAAGGTAACGTAGTCAAGCCATTTACTCCTGTTTGTTTCTTCAGGCACATATGCTCTATACTTAACTGTTCTTCTATGCAGATGAAAATAAAGCTAATGGTTCAGATTCATGTATATACTCGATAAATGCAAGGCTGAAGAAATTCTCCGATTGGCTTTTGGATATCATAGCAATGGGCGATCTAGATGCATTCTTCCCTGCCGCAACACGTGAATATGCTCCATTTGTCGATGAGATGTGGAAGGATCCTGCCATACAAGCAACATATAAAAGAAAGGATGAGTTACATTTCCTCCCTGATGTTGCTGAGTACTTCTTGAGCAGGGTATGAATTCAGAGCTTTGAAATTAACTTATTTTCAGCTTATACAATAAGACAAACTTGTAGCATTAACTTTATTTCACTAGATTATCGTTTTCGGTTACAGTAATTTACGACTTCCAGAACATATGCTAATCTTGTACTCCCTCTGTTTTTATGTACTCCGTGTATTAGCTTCATCTTAAGACAAACTTTGTAAAATTTGACTAAGCTTATAGAAGTTAACATCTATCATATCAAATTAATACCATTAAATTCGTCATTGAATATTTTTTCACATCATGTATACTTGACCCTTCCCCGGACCCTGCGCAAGTGGGAGCTACGTGCAAAGGGCTGCCCTTTTTTATGTATACTTGTTATTGTAAATGTTCATATTGTTTTCTAGAAGATTGGTCAAACTTTATAAAGTTTGACTTAGGACAAGGCTAATATGCAGAGTAAATAAAAACAGAGTTCAGTGTTACCGATTTGAAATATTCAGCACATGGTGTCTATTCTTGTGTTAATCCATCTTCTAAGGATTTCTAATCTCTGTCTCAGATTGCTTGATTTTGTATTTATGTTGGACTGCTACGTATAAGATCGTCGTCCTTTTATTGAATGAAGTTTTGTACCATGTACTGTTTTCTGTTTTCAAGTTATTCACCAACTGATCTGTTCATACATGGCATATTCTTGCAGGCTATTGAGGTATCAAGCAATGAGTATGAACCTTCAGAGAAGGATGTGATCTTTGCTGAAGGAGTAACCCAAGGGAATGGGTTGTCTTTCATTGAGTTCACCCTTGATGATCGCAGCCCCATGTCTGAACCTTACATCGACAACCCAGAGGCACATTCTCAGCCTCTCGCCAAGTAACTAATCTCTTACCCTCCTTCATGTATTGTGCAAGAAGCATGTAGACCGACGCGTGTAGACCGTCACACGTACTCAAATCTTATATGTTTTGCTCCTCAGATTTCAGTTGATCAGAGTAAGCGCCAAGGGCATGAATGATAGCTGCAAGTGGGTGGAAATGTTTGAGGATGTCCGCATGGTGATATTCTGCGTCGCACTTAGCGACTATGACCTAGTGGGACCCCCTGTGAATGGCAATCTTCAGAACAAGATGATGCAAAGCAAAGAGTTATTTGAGGCTACGATCCGGTATGCGAAACTTTTTCCGTGACCACTACTCTTAGTCATCATCATTTCGAAAATGATGCGAGTCATCATCATTTCGAAAATGATGCGAGTCATCATCATTTGTCACTTGTGTTGGAGCAGGCAACCATGCTTCTGCGACACGCCTTTTGTTCTGGTCCTCAACAAGTACGACCTGTTCGAGGAGAAGATCAGCCGTGCCCCGCTGACGGCGTGCGAGTGGTTCGGTGACTTCTCCCCGGTGCGGACACAGAGCAACAACCAGTCGCTGGCCCAGCAGGCGTACTACTACGTGGCCATGAAGTTCAAAGAGGCGTACAACGACCACACGGGACGGAAGTTGTTCGTGTGGCAGGCGCGCGGCCGTGACCGGCAGACAGTGGACGAGGCCTTCAAGTACATCCGGGAGGTGCTCAAGTGGGAGGAGGAGAAGGACGACAACTACTACCAGGAGGAGTCCTTCTACAGCACCACCGAGATGAGCTCCTCCCCCTTCATCCGGGCCGAATGAGACCGCCGCCCCCTCCCCTGCACCTGCCGAAGGCCGGTTCCTACCAATGATGCGCCGTCTTTTTCTGCCCGTCTGTTCCGTTTTGCGCCGTACAGAAGTAATTCATTGATTGATGGTCTGTAAAAAATTTAATCTGCATTTGTTTTTCATGTTTGTGTCTTGGGATGTTGGAGATAGAGATGAAGCATGAATGCATGATTGATCTGTTGGTGTGTATTTAGTGGTAGTAGTTCTCTTCTAGTCAGTGCACAGATTGACCGGCACCAATTGATTAATTTCGTTCTGAGACTGCTGCTGTTGGAGTATGTATTCATTTTGGGGAAGTAGAAAGCAAACAAAGACATTGCCCTGATGATAATAAACAATAAAGACTTTGCTCTGCAGCACTGTATTTGTTTCTTTTTGTTCAGCTGAGGAAAGCATTAAGCATTAAACTTTTTTTGTTGGCTTGGTTTTTGCCGCTTGTATATTACTCCCTCCGTCCTATAATATAATAGCGTTTTCTACATTGGAGTATATCTTTATGTGTTTTCGATACACATGGATGGTATTTACGGCGGATATAGAAGGACGGTTTTTATGATGAACTATCTTGCTAAAGGGGGCTGCATATTAACAATGTTGCTTTTGTGAAGAGGAGGTGACCCCTTCCTTTTGGCCACAACGTCAGCGGGTTGGTCACCGATGAACCTTTTTGTCGGCGATGGTCTGCAATCACCGTTGAACCTTTTTTGTTGAAAAGGTTTGGGATCAACAACCCCTTCTCCCATTCTTCCTCATTCCACCGCACATAGCACTAGTTGTTTTCATTAGAATTGTTTCATTTGCCGCCTTGCTAAAAATTCACATCTTCACCTTTAAAAAGACTTTAGCCTAATGACCATGTTGGAATATCAAATTTCCACCATTTAGGAGATTAGTCACCTACATTGGAGTATATCTTTAATATCTAGCGCGGAGCACTCTAGCACACAATGAGTCATAATTATCAATTAGTCTCCAACATTGCTTGGCAAGCATTGCCAAGTTGAAACAATGGATATCTCGGAATCCCATACCCCCTCTCTCTTTCGGGATACACATCTTCCACCATGCGAACCAATGCATTCTTCTATGGGTTTCGTCATCACCCCACCAATACTGCGACATTGCATCATCGATCTCCTTGCAGGGTTTTTTCGGGAATTTGAACACACTCATCGCATAAGTAGGGACAACTTGGGCCACCGCTTTGAGAAGAACTTCCTTGCCACCAAAAGACAACGTCCTCTCCTTCCATCCGTTCACCATCTTCTGAATTCTCTCTATTAGGTGCAAAAAACAGTCTGTGCGATCAACCCCAATCATAGAGGGTAAACCCAAGTACTTGTCAGCCAAGGACTCTGTCATTATATCCAGGATTTGGCAGACCTCTACTTTTACCTCCACCTCTGTATTGGGACAGAAAAAATTGAAGATTTGGCACCATTTGTCCTGAAGCTGCACAATAATCATCCAATATACTCTTCAAGGACATGGCATTGCCAAAATCTGCCCTCATCAAAATCAAAGAGTCATCAACAAACAAAAGGTGAGGAATTTTTTGGTGAATTCCTACACACCTGGACGCCAAGTAGCCCGCCCCGGGTTTCTTCATGTTCAATCAATGCTGACAGGCCTTCCGCACAAATAAGGAATAAATATGGAGATATGGGATCCCCCTGCCTTAGACCTCTCGAGGGCTTGAAAGGGAGTGTTTCACTTGAGTTGAACCTCACCTTATACTCTACTGATGTGACATATGCCATGACAAGTTGGATCTATCTCTAGGCAAACCCAAGTTTCTCCAAAATAGCTTGCAAGAAAATCCACTCCACAAGATCACATGCCTTATACATATCTAGTTTCACTGCACAAGTACCATGTTTCCCTTTCTTCCTCTTCTTCATAGTATGTAGACACTCGTAAGCAACAATGACATTGTCTGTAATAACCCCCCGGCACAAACACGCTTTGTGTTTCACTAATGATCTCAGGAAGGAACACCTTCAAACGTGCTGCCAACAATTTTGAAATCACCTTGTAAACAACATTACACAGACTAATAGGCTGAAATTGTGTGATTTTTTTCTGGTTGATCAACTTTGGGTATGAGTACAACTATGATAGTGTTCCATCCTTCTGGTATAACACTGCTGTTCATAGCTTCCAAAACTTCCTTCACCAACTCATCACCCACAAGCTGCCAGAATTTTTTATCCAGAATGAGACCTGGACGCTTGTTCTCCCTCCGCCTCGCGTCAACATCATCGATTAGAAGTAGGTTTTCAAGGTGAAGAAACATGCATATGGTTCTATTGAGCGCTACAAAGCGCGTCTCGTGGCCAAGGGCTTTAAACAACGCCATGGACTGGATTTTGAGGATACATTCAGCCCCGTTGTCAAGCCTACCACTATCCGGCTTCTTCTGTCTCTGGCAGTTTCTCGTGGATGGTCTCTTCGCCAGCTTGATGTGCAGAATGCCTTTCTGTATGGGTTGCTTGATGAAGAGGTCTACATGCGGCAGCCTCCTGTATTCGTTGATCACACTCAGCCTCATCATCTTTGTCGTCTGACAAAGGCTCTCTGTGGACTGAAGCAGGCGCCTCGTGCCTAGCATGCTCGTCTGGCTTCAGCTCTACGTACTCATGGCTTTGTTCCTTCGATAGCTGACACCGCTGTTCTTGTTTCAGCGTCCGAGTGTGACCATGTACTTGCTTGTGTATGTGGATGACATTATCCTGGTCAGCTCCTCTTCGACGGCTGGCGATGCTCTTGTGACAGCACTTGGCAGAGATTTTGCAGTTAAGGATTTGGGACGGCTTCACTTCTTCCTGGGTATTGAAGTTGCTCATCAGTCTCCTGGCAGCTTGGCTCTCACCCAAAAGAAGTACTCCCTTGATCTCTTGCACAGTACTGGTATGCTCAAGTGCAAGACATCTCCTACGCCCATGTCCTCCACCGACAAGCTTTCAACTACTGATGGTGCTCTTTTGTCTCCCGAGGATGCGACTGAGTATCAGAGTATTGTTGGTGGCCTGCGGTATTTGACGATCATGCGCCCAGATCTCTCCTTTGCGGTTAATAGGGTGTGCCAGTATCTTCATGCGCCTACTGATGTGCACTGGTCTGCTGTGAAGCGCATATTGCGTTATGTGCGCCTCACTGTCTCCTATGGTCTCCATCTGCGCCCAAGTACCTCCGGAGTTCTTTCTGCCTTTTTAGACGTTGACTGGGCTGGGTGTCCAGACGACAGGCGATCTACGAGGGGATATGCTGTGTTCTCAGGTCCTAATTTGATCGCCTGGAGTGCACGCAAGCAAACCACTGTTTTTCGCAGCAGCACAGAAGCCGAGTCCAAGGCGGTTGCCGATGCGACTGCCGAGCTCATATGGATTGAGTCCCTACTTCGAGAGTTGGGAGTTCCGCAACCACATCCTCCGGTCCTTTGGTGTAAGAAGGCCCAGCACCCTTGTCGGGAATGCACTTTGCTGGTTGATTAAGGGAGGTCAAGTCCTTGTGTTTGATTTCGAAATTCAGAGTCTTGATGTGATTGAATCCGGCAGACTATCATGTTGACGAAGGGTGTTTTCAGCTCTTACGGATGGAGGATGGTGGACTTGGCCTCGCTGTTTTGTCGGGACTGATTGTCCAATTATGGGAGAGAAAATTTGACTCTGATGGTGTTGTTGGATGGGTGTTGCTGCAGAAAACTATTCCACTGAAGGGAATGCTTCCAAGGGGAATGCATTATGTGCTTTTCGCGGGGTATGATGAGGACACAAATGTGATTGTTCTCACTATGATGATTGGCAACTTCACGATCCAACTTGACTCAATGGAGATCAAACATATTGTTAAAAGAACTAACATGTGTAGAAACACCTTTTATCCCTACACGAATTTCTATACTGTAGGTAATACCCCCTATCTACATTGCACAAGTAAAAAAAATCTAATTAGTTTGTTTTGCTCGTATTCATTCCAGTTACTTTTGATGCGTGACTGTGGTAACATTGTTCTTGTGATTGCGGATTGAACTAGATGTATAAGAATACATTGTGTTGTTTGTTTCTTTATTGATATGGTGATCTTATTTCTTATTATTATAGGGATCCATTAAAGCTAGAACAGAAATACAAATTTTGCTTTGATGTCTGGCAATTGCTAAAGGCTAAATATGATTATGTGCTTGTAATAATCTTTTCATCAGAGGGTTTCTAAAAATTGGAAAGTGGCAATAGCTGCAGTAAGAGATAGTGAAACCATTTGAAATAATTAAGCAATTGGAACATCTGGAGGCGGCTTAAAGCTTGTTATATGTTATCTTTTTTCACTGTTTTTTCTTGCAAGATTAAATTATCTTGAGTGATCTTGATACAAATCGTCAATTCATAATACCATGTGCTGTAGTTTTATCGAAGAGTAGTACTAGTTCATTGATTTCACATACTACCATGTAATGCTTGTTTTGGAACTCTGGTTTCCCAATCCGTGCAGATTTTATTTGGCCTTTTAGACATAACTGGTACAAAACTCACTCAACAATAATTCTGGATAAATGCATTTTCTCTGAACATGTAAACTCATTCTTTGATGGACTTGGCGATATATGTGGCTTCATTTAATATCCTTGACTCAACTTCTCTTTGATTTTTCATATGGTTTGGGCTTCTTTTGCTTGTAGGCAGGAGAGTTGGAGGAAAAGGGCCGGATCTGTAACTCTGAACACACTAGATGAGCCAACATGCTATCTTGATCAAACAACTTTGGTAATTTTCTCTTTTCATATGTCTTTATTTTTGCTTGGTTACCCAATTTACAAGATGGTGCATAGTCTATCTTACATTTCCAAGAAGCATGCCTTTGGATAGAGATACAAAAGCAAATCTGGAATGAGTTGACAATCTTGGAAGTTCATTTTTTCTTTTGTTTGCCTCAGATGATGGGTTTCTACTGCGACCGTACGTAATACAGGTGGCATTACAAACTAAATATCCCCTTATTGTTGTTCTCCGTTTGTAGTATTAGCTTGTGTTCTGGGATGATTCAGCTCTGGGTATTTTTTTTTTTATAATCTGCACGCACTACGGCAAAGTCAATGCTTATTTTTGGGATCATACAAAACCTGTTGTGCTGTGAGAGAGCATTACAAATTTGTTTGACTGGGATGACATTGATTGTTCTGCAGGTATTACGAGTTAAATTCGGGTTTCTGAGACGCAGCCATGGCTATTGGTGTAGGGAGGTTCTTCTGTCTTGTTGAGACGCTGACATGGGTAGTTAATGTAGTGTTGTATTTTGCTGAGACGGACATGTCTAGTCGAAGTTCGAATTGTCCTGCTTTGTAGTCTTTAGGTTCTTCTATTATATATGTATGGCCTGTGATGTGGTTGATGATGAGATTGCTCCTCTATGTAGAATGTAGGCTGTTCTACTTTTATGGACCTGTCCCGTGGAATGGAACTTGATGGATTTAACCGGGTGAACTCTTGTATATTATCTAATATCAGCAGACATTAGTCGACTTGCATGCCTGATTAATGCTCGGCTCTGATGTGAAGGTATATATGTATTTTACACGGTTTCCTTGTGAAGTCCTAGACTCCTAGTGGCCTAACTACTTCAAAGAAACTAAGATATGTACAGTGCAAACTTCATTGCCGGGCTTGCTGCTGCCACTTTAGCACTCATCCTTGCATGTTCTGCTTGATGCTATACACCTCTTTAGTTGGCTTGAGAGCCCAAGGACACACCATCAGCCTGTAGGTACCAACCAAGAGCGCATGACCTGAAAGAAGGATTTAGCTAGCTAACAAAGAAATTTGTGGACCGTTTACCACTTCTGCATTTTATTATTTATTGTCAGGTATATAGTTTTTGATGATCATTGCGTTAATGACAGACTGTATGTTTTTTGATTTTCTGCTGATCCTAAGATGTCAGTTCATTTTGGTGTAAATTGAATCTATCCCAAAATTGAAGTCATTGAAGTATGTTTTGTCTGCACACAAACATGTTTTGTTTGCTCCCTCTGGCTGTTGGCACTCTGTCATCGAAGTCATTTCTTCAGGTGAGAGTGTTAAACTGACATTTAGTGCACAAAATGGAAAGGAAGTGGTGAGAAAATGTATGCATTAATCAAGTTTGTGACTGATTGATGATTACTACACAAGAAACACTCACTGCCAAATACATTGTGCAGTCTAATCTTCATTGTTGGGTTGCTACATGACCCTTTAATACCATCTGATGTTTTCAGTAACTTGAAAAGCGTCTCCTGCTTGATGAATACAGTTATATGTATTTCAGTAGCTGAAATTTGCCGCCCATAATTTCTTATGCTTATTATTTTCAATCGGTTCGATTCCAGGAATGCACAACCAAGATACACCAAGTAAATGTTTGCCTACTTGGGTAAGATTTTGGTCTTTCTCAAGTGTGATGGTGGCGATAAGCCAAGCTATCGTTATACTTAAAAATGAAATCAAGTGTTTAACTTGTCTGAATGTGTGTGTAGTTATATATGCACCGCGAATAGTATTTATCTTGGGAAAACTGTCTCATTCTTGAATGCTAGTCGAGTCTGGTTCCACAATTTTCTCTTGTTTCGAAGTGCACTGAAATCTGTTTCATGCTTCGGATTTATCACTTGTAACTGTAGCACATGTCCTTCAAGTCATAAAGTTCTTCAGGGAAAACCAAAAATAACCTTTACCCTACCTAGTTCTGTGCATAGTACAGTTCAGTCATTACAACACAATCCTTAACAAGAAACACGGATTTAGTGTTACACGACTCATGAATTTACTGCAGTACAAACTATGTCTGCGTATCTTGCAAGTTACAGGGTGGAGGTAGCGGAAAAAGCATTGTAACAAACGCTAAAAATACTTCAAGAAACATTCCTGCATTTTTGAGTTTTTTTCGTAATCTCAAAATCATAGAGATTGTATGTGGTTTCTGAATCTTGATCTCATAATTTAAAGATATTCAGTCCCTTGCACCCTTGTAAGTTATAGCTACAAACCTGTTTTAGTTTGATCTCCACTGTGGTTACCACTACTAAGGAAGCTCATGTGGCATCTTTGCGACTTCTCCAAAGAAGGCTGTGATATCTATGGAGTCTGGCAGCACACATAGCGGCTCCGAGAAAGGAAGAAAACAGTATTCTGATGCTTGTGTTGTTGTATTTGAGTTGAAGCTTTCCATGCTTTTCTAGATTCATAGTTAAATCGATCATGATATGGTAGAAAATTGCATGAAATCTCCAAAAAGACTTATATTTAGGAATGGAGGAAGTATGATTTAGTCATTTCCGCTGGCGACGATGCTAACATTTGGCTCCACTTGTTGCATGGTTTAATTATTCCCAGGTCCGTTTTTTTGGTCTATAGAAGAATAGTCATGCATTCTGTACGTACACCCTCCAACCCCCCAAAATAGCAAAGATCCATAATAAGTATTTTTGACATTTAGGCTTCGTATAAATAGTAAAAAAGATAATATTTAGGATAAACAGAGTATAAACTGAGTATGTGTTGGCATTTTCCTTCATATAAACAGAGATGTGCTGGCATTTTCAACTTACAAGGAAGCTATATGAAAGATGGGACATACATTGATACATATCCCGAAGACCCCGAGCTTATAAAGTAAAGAAGGAAAGCTAGCTGAGAATCCGCAGATGAGGAAATGTCCAAATTTAAAGAAGAAACGGAAAATGGCTTCAATGCCAGAGTAGAAACCACCATGAAAGCCGAAGTGACGAAATTGTGGCATGGTCTAGTTGAGGCCATGAGATAGAGAATGACCATGGGACAGCCTGTGGCACCACCAACCCAGATCTTGTTGGCACCGGCGCTGTCAACTTGGATAAGGAGCCACCGCCCAATGTATCCCATCCGCCTCTTACTCGTGCAAGATCATCGACGCCCTTAAGGTAATCATCATCGTTTGAACACATGCATGTACCTTCTTCTATGGTATGTTTTTATCGTTCGCATCTCCAACCTCGACAAGGCATACATATATATTTCAGAAGTGGATTCCCCATGCATTCTCAAATCCATGATGGACGTCCAACTAAAAGAGGTTGCGACATGTACTGTTGCCGCGCCAAAGGGAACTTTCTTGCACAACGTTCCAATGTCCCCAACTTGCTAGAGTGTTTGTAATCAAGGTCTTGCACTACAAAAAATGACATATCCGTGATGATACGTCTTTGTCACAGTAGATCCTGTTTTCTTTCACCCCATGTACATTTGTGACGATTTTATGACAGAATCAAGATAGTCATTCCTGTGTTGTCGGGGATGTGTTCCATGAAAACAATCCCTTTTTCATGATGTAAGTGTCCACTTTCCATGATGATAAATGTCACGTCATAGAAGTGTTTTCTTCAAGGGTGTTTCCATCAAGGGTAACCGACATATTGCAACCACCGTAAAGGTTCAGGGCTAAGCTATCAGGTGCGGGTTTTGGATCCGATACCCATTAACAACTTCACCAATGACAGGGATACAGATGTAGTAGATGTCATATTGGCAACTTCAGCAATGACAGGGTCTGGCCTAGTGTGTGTTTATCCCGGGCACTCGTTCACGTGAGGGTTCCCTCGGCCGCAGACAGTTGCCTCATTATAAGTGCGGTATAGTCGCGCCCAACAAATTGGGGAATTTTTCAAGACCGAAGGAGGAAATTCTATATGGGCCTGCCCACTTAACAAATATGTTGCCCCTGTACGAAAACATCTATAATGCGGAATATGATTGGAACCTGTATCTCACTTCGTGTTTGTGTTGCATCCATTTCGCATGAAGCTACTGTGCATGGGTTGCGTTGGAGCTTGCTGTGTTTTTATTTTTATTATTTTTTTATATGTCTGTTTATTATTATTTTTAAATGTTTTCTATTTTTTTCTTCACTGTTGTTTTGTTATTCTTTTTCTTTCATAATGGTTTTATTTTTCTTCCTCCACAGTTTTTCTTTTTTGCACAGTTTTTTTTCTCCTTTTCCCTTTTTTCTCCTCAGTTTTTTTGTTTCTTTATTTGATTTTTTTATTTTCTGATTTCTTTCCTTTGTTCTCATGCGCTTTTTAATTTCTTTCTTAGTTTTCATCAGTTTTCTTCCTTTTTCTTCGCTTGCAGATGGGTTTAGAGTTTTGTTTATATTTTTCATATTCTTCGTCTATGAGGTGTTTCATTTGTTTGTTTCTAACATATTTTAGGTTTTCAGAGCTTTTCTTTGTAGTTTTTATCACAAATGTCTACATTGTAGACACACTTTAACATTTTAAATATATACCAGGGACGTGTTTTAATAATTGTTTAATATTTTCAATATACATCATCAACATTTTATAAAATTTAAGTTTTTACTTTCAATTTTTTAATACATGTTCAACATTTTTTTAAAATTTCTGGAAAAATGTGTACAGGTTTAACATTTTTTCAATAAATTATTAACTTCTATTATAATAAATACAATTGAATAATACTTGATTTTCAATAAATATTTTTTGTGGAGATTATAAAATGTTGGCTCAGTCAAAATAATGTACTTGATTTTAAAACTTTTTTCGCATACGAGAAAAATATCATGATTTCGTATACAATGTTCGGGAAATCAGAAATTGTTTACATATTGAAGAAACATTTGTGTATTTGAATACATGTTCGTATATTAAAAAACAATTCATGAAATTTATAAAAATATTCATAAAAACAAAAACAATATTCGTCATAACAAACAAATTGATCCATTCAAAAAATATTCGTGAATTACAGAAAAGTTCATCGATTCAGAATTTTTTTAATGATTGAACATATATTTCTGAGTTGGAATTTTTTTCATACAATTGAAGAATATTTCCATCACAGAAACTTGTTTTCATGAATTTTTAAAATTTCCACCTCTTTTTTTTATCGATTCATTTTTTAAAGATTTCATAAAATGATTCATGATTATGAGAAAATGTTCAACATTTCAAGAAATGTTTACGAATTCTAATAATGTTTAATATTTAATAATGTTGAGGAATTAAAAAAAACACATCATTTCGTTAGAATGTTCGTGAATTCGAAAAATGATCATGATTTCTATCAATTTTCATGATTTTGTTTTTGAGGAATTTGAAAAATGTTTAAAATGAAAAAGGAATGATAACAGAGTTACAGAATATAATACTATAAATAAGTGTATAATATAAATGAAAAATAAAAATAAAAAAGAACAAGAAAATATTAAAAAAATAAAAAAAGGTAATGAAAAAAGAAAGGAAATGAGCTAGTTGGGCTGGCCCAATGTGTACGTACCGTGAAGCAAGGGGTTATGCCCTAAGTCGCTAAACAGCGACCTACGCGCCAAATTGGATTGGCTGAATAGGATGTGCCTGTCTGTGTAGCCTGATAAACCTATATTTAACAATGAGGCAACTACACCAGTGGTGCATTAACTTGCCATCAACGTTTATTTTGGTGCATAAACTTGAAGAATACACCGAATTGTTGCTAAAACTTGGCTTTCTGGTTCAAATACGATGCAAATCTTGTACATCCGCGCTGCTGACTAGGACGTCAGCGTGTCCGCTAGACCCATTGCCAGCGACTGCAAGGGCGTACAGAGGTGTGTGGCCGCGTTGGTGGCTTAATATTTTCTAAAAAACTCGGTTCGATCGTTCGGAGCCTCCGCCTGGAGGTATTGTTGGAAATACGCCCTAGAGGCAATAAATAAAGTGCTTATTATTATATTTCCTTGTTCATGATAATCGTTTATTATCCATGCTATAATTGTATTGATTGGAAACACATTACATGTGTGGGTAAATAGACAACACTTTGTCCCTAGTATGCCTCTAGTGAACTAGCTCGTTCATCAAAGATGGTCAAGGTTTCCTAGCCATTGACATGTGATGTCATTTGATAACGGGATCACATCATTAGGAGAATGATGCGATGGACAAGACCCAAACTACAAACGTAGCATATGATCGTGTCAGTTTATTGCTACTATTTTCTGTATGTCAAGTATATGTTCCTATGACCATGAGATCATGCAACTCACGGACATCGGAGAAGTGCCTTGTGTGTATCAAATGTCGCAACGTAACTGGGTGACTATAAAGGTGCTCTACAGGTATCTCCGAGGGTGTCTGTTGAGTTGGCATGGATCAAGACTGGGATTTGTTACTCCGTGTGACGGAGAGGTATCTCAGGGCCCACTCGGTAATACAACATCACAATAAGCCTTGCAAGCAATGTGATTAAGTGTTAGTCATGGGATCTGGTATTACGGAACGAGTAAAGAGACTTGCCAATAACAAGATTGAACTAGGTATGAAGATACCGACGATCGAATCTCGGGCAAGTAACATACCTAAGAACAAAGGGAACATCATACGGGATTAACTGAATCCTTGACATAGAGGTTCGAGCGATAAAGATCTTCGTAGAATATGTAGAAACCAATATGGGCATCCAGGTCCCGCAATTGGTTATTGACCGTAGAGGTTTCTCGGTCATGTCTACATAGTTCTCGAACCCGCAGGGTCTGCACACTTAAGGTTTGGTGACGTTTCGGTAGTATAGAGTTATATATGGTGGTGACCGAAGGTTGTTCGGTGTTCCGGATGAGATCCCGGACGTCATGAGGAGCTCCGGAGGTAAATTTTCATATATAGGAAGTCCTGTTTTGGTGGCCGGAAAAGTTTCAGGCTCATCGGTAGTGTACCGGCCGTGCCGGTAGTGTTCCGGGAGACCATCGGGAGGGGTATTTCGACCCAAGAGGCTCCATGGGCTGTGGGAGAGTGCTTACCAGCCCTTAGTGGGCTGGTGGAAGTCCCACACAAGGCCCATGCGGTTTGGGAAAAAAGGCCCAAAGAGAAAAAGTGAAAAAGGCAAAAATAGGGTGAATCCTAGTCCTACTAGGATTGGAGGTGGAGTCCACATCCTCCACCTGGTTCGGCCGACTCCTTGGAGGCTTGTCCCTTGTGCCAAGCCTCCTCCTCTCTTCCTCTTATATATACTGGAGGTTTTAGGGTTTTTGAACAGAATTTTCAGCCACGTGCTGCCCGTTCCTCCAGTGCATAGTTTCTCCTCTAGATGGGTTTTCTGCAGCGCTTAGGCGAAGCCCTGCCGGAATAGCTCCACCACCATCGCCGGAGCGCCGTCACGCTGCCGGAGAACTCTTCTTACTCTCCGCACCTTCTTGCTGGATCAAGACGGTGGAGATCGTCATCAAGCTGTACGTGTGCTGAACGCAGAGGTGTCGTCCGTTCGGCGCTAGATCGGAAGGATCGTGATCAAGTTCATGGGATAGATCGTGATCAAGTTCGTGGGACGGATCATGATTGGATTGCGGGACGGATCGTGATTGGATCGCGGGACGCATGGCGATTTGGATCGTGAAGACGTTCGACTACACCAATCGCGTTTCTCAACCGTTGACATGTGATGTCATTTGATAATGGGATCACATCATTAGGAGAATGATGTGATGGACAAGACCCAAACTACAAACGTAGCATATGATCGTGTCAGTTTATTGCTACTGTTTTCTGCATGTTAAGTATATGTTCCTATGACCATGAGATCATGCAACTCACGGTTACCGGAGGAGTGCCTTGTGTGTATCAAACGTCGCAACGTAACTGGATGACTATAAATGTACTCTACAGGTATCTCCGAGGGTGTCTGTTGAGTTGACATGGATCAAGACTGGGATTTGTTACTCTGTGTGACGGAGAGGTATCTCAGGGCCCACTCGGTAATACAACATCACAATGAGCCTTGCAAGCAATGTGTCTAAGTGTTAGTCACGGGATCTTGTATTACGGAACGAGTAAAGAGACTTGTCAATAACGAGATTGAACTAGGTATAAAGATACCGGCGATCGAATCTCGGGCAAGTAACATACCGAAGAACAAAGGGAACATCATACGGGATTAACTGAATCCTTGACATAGAGGTTCGACCGATAAAGATCTTCGTAGAACATGTAGGAACCAATATGGGCATCCAGGTCCCGCTATTGGTTATTGACCGTAGAGGTGTCTCGGTCATGTGTACATAGTTCTCGAACCCGCAGGGTCTGCACACTTAAGGTTTGGTGACGTTTTGGTAGTATAGAGTTATGTATGGTGGTGACCGAATGTTGTTTGGAGTCCTGGATGAGATCTTGGACATCACGAGGAGCTCCGGAATGGTCCGGAGGTAAAGATTCATATATAGGAAGACCTGTTTTGGTCGCCGGAAAAGTTTCGGGCTCATCGGTAGTGTACCGGGAGTGCCGGTAGTGTACCGGGAGACCATTGGGAGGGGTATGTCGACCCAAGAGGCTCCATGGGCTGTGGGAGAGTCTTTACCAGCCCTTAGTGGGATGGTGGAAGTCCCACACAAGGCCCATGCGGTTTGGGGAAAAAGGCCTAAAGAGAAAAAGTGGAAAAAGGCAAAAATAGGGTGAATCCTAGTCCTACTAGGATTGGAGGTGGAGTCCACCACCTCCACCTGGTTCGGCCGATTCCTTGGAGGCTTGGCCGTTGTGCCAAGCCTCCTCCTCTCTTCCTATTACATATACTGGAGGTTTTAGGGTTTTGCACAGAATTTTCAGCCACGTGCTGCCCGTTCCTCCACTGCATAGTTTCTCCTCTAGATCGGTTTTCTGCAGCGCTTAGGCGAAGCCCTGCCGGAATAGCTCCACCACCATCGCCGGAACGCCGTCACGCTGCCGGAGAACTCTTCCTCCTCTCCACTCCCTCTTGCTGGATCAAGACGGCAGAGATCGTCATCAAGCTGTACATGTGCTGAACGCGGAGGTGCCGTCCGTTCGGCGCTAGATCGGAAGGATCGTGATCAAGTTCGTGGGATGGATCGTGATTGGATCGCGGGATGGATCGTGATTGGATCGCGGGACGCATGGCGATTTGGATCGCGAAGACGTTCGACTACACCAACCGCGTTTCTTAACGCTTCCCGCTTAGCGATCTACAAGGATACGTAGATCCACTCTCCCTCTCGTAGATGCTCATCACCATGGATAGATCTGCGTGTGCGTAGGATTTTTTTTGTTTCCCATGCGACGTTCCCCAACAGTGGCATCATGAGCTAGTTCCATGTGTAGATGAGATCTCGAGTAGAACACAAAAGGTTTGTGGGCGTTGATGCTTAGATTGCTTCCTCCCTTGGTCGGATTTTGGTTCAGCGGTATTGTGAGATGAAGCGGCCCGGACCAACATTACTCGTACGCTTAGGAGAGACCGCTTCCCTCGACCGCAACTTGTTGCATAGATGGCTTGCGGATGTCAGTTTCTCTCATTTTAGTTGGATTGGATTCGACAAAGGCGGTCCTTAAGAAGGTTGAAAAGCAACTAGTGTATCACCGTTGTGGTTTTTGTGTAGATGAGAATTGTTCTTGCTAGATACCCGCAGCAGCCACGTAAAACATGCAACAACAATTAGAGGACGTCTAACTTGTTTTTGCAGGGTATGTTGTCATGTGATATGGCCAATTACATGATGTGATATATGTGATGTATGAGATGATCATGTGATGTATAGATTATCACGACTTGCATGTCGATGAGTACGGCAACCGGCAGGAGCCATAGGGTTGTCTTTAATTATTGTATGACCTGCGTGTCAATCATTAAGCGCTATGTAATGCTTTACTTTATCGCTAAACGGTAGCAATAGTAGTAGAAGGATGTTGGGCACGACAACCTCAATGGCGATATGTTGATGGAGATCAAGATGATGGAGATCATGGTGTCTTGCCGATGACGATGGAGATCATGCCAGTGCTTTCTAGATGGAGATCAAAAGCACAAGTTCATGGCCATATCATGTCACTTATGAATTGCATGTGATGTTAATCCTTTTATGCACCTTGTTTTGCTTAGGACGATGAACATTATAAGGTGATCCCTCATTTAAATTTCAAGATAAATTGTGTTCTCCCCGGGTGTGCACCGTTGCGAAAGTTCGTTGTGTCGAGACACCACGTGATGATCGGGTGTGATAGACTCTACGTTCACATACAACGGGTGCAAGCCAGTGTTGCACACGCAGAACACTCGGGTTAAACTTGACGATCCTAGCATGTACAGACATGGCCTCGGAACACAAGAGATCGAAAGGTCGAACATGAGTCATATAGTAGATATGATCAACATAATGATGTTCACCATTGAAGCCACCTCAACTCACGTGATGATCGGACTTGAGTTGGTGGATTAGGATCATGTGACACTCAGATGGCCTGAGGGATGTCAATTTGAGTGGGAGCTTTAGTAATTTGATTAACTAAACTCATTATCTTGAACAATAGTCTAAGTAAACTTTGCATATTTATGTTGTAGATCAATGGCTCGCGCAGTAGCACCCCTGAATTTTAATGCGTTCCTAGAGAAAGCTAAGTTGAAAGATGATGGAACTAACCTTGTTGACTGGGCCCGTAATCTGAGGATTATCGTCACGGCTTTCCAAAAATCATATATCCTTGATGCACCTCTTGGTGACCAACCAGAAGACATGACCTCCGAAGACGTTAACAACGCTTGGGAAGCACGTACTGGAGATTACTCAATATTTCAGTGTGCAATATTGTATGGCTTAGAACCGGGACTTCAAAGACGTTTTGAACGTCATGGAGCATATGAGATGTTCCAGGAGTCGAAGTTTATCTTTTAGAAGAACGCCCGGATCGAGGGGTATGAAACCTCCGATAAGTTCTATGCTTGCAAGATGGAGGAGAACGGGTCTATTAGTGAACATATACTCAGAATGTCTGGGTATTCAACTCGCCTAGCGGAGTTGGGAATTGCCCTTCCGCCAAAGGCGATCACTAACAGAGTTCTTCAATCACTGCCACCTAGTTACAAGAGCTTTGTGATGAACTATAACATGCACGGGATGAACAAGTCAGTCGCTGAGCTGTTTGCGATGCTAAAAGTTACTGAGTCTGAAATCCAGAAAGAACATCAAGTGTTGATGGTCAATAAAACCACTAGTTTCAAGAAAAATGGCAAGGTCATGGGCAAGGACAAGAAGGGTAAAACAAAGAAGGATGGCAAAGTAGTTGCTACTCGTGTAAAGAAGCCCAAGCATGGACCCAAGCCAGAAACTGAGTGCTTTCATTGCAAGGGAACTGGTCACTGGAAGCGGAACTGCCCCAAGTACCTGGCTGACAAGAAGGCGACCAATGACAAAAAAGGTATATATGATATACATGTTATTGATGTGTACCTTACTAGCTCTCGTAGTAGTGCCTGGGTATTTGATACCGGTTCGGTTGCTCACATTTGCAACTCAAAGCAGGAACTACGGAATAAACGAAGGCTGGCAAAGGACGAAGTGACGATATGCGTGGGAAATGGTTCCAAGGTTGATGTGATCGCCGTCGGCACGCTCTCTCTTCGATTACCATCGGGATTAGTGATGAACCTGAATAATTGTTATTTAGTGTCTGCGTTAAGCATGAACATTATATCTGGATCTTGTTTATTGCGAGACGGTTACTCATTTAAATCAGAGAATAAAGGTTGTTCTATTTATATGAGTAATCTCTTTTATGGTCATGCACCCAATGTTAGGGGTTTATTCATATTGAATCTTGATAGTGATGACACACATGTTCATAACATTGATGCCAAAAGATGTAGAGTTGATAATGATAATACCACTTTCTTGTGGCACTACCGTTTAGGTCATATTGGTGTAAAACGCATGAAGAAGCTCCATGCTGATGGACTTTTGGAGTCACTTGATTTTGAATCACTTGACACATGTGAACCATGCCTCATGGGCAAGATGACTAAAACGCCATTCTCTGGAATAATGGAACGGGCAAGTGACTTATTGGAAATCATACATACTGATGTGTGCGGTCCAATGAATGTTACAACGCGTGGTGGATATCGTTATTTTCTCACCTTCATTGATGACTTAAATAGATATGGGTATATTTACTTAATGAAACACAAGTCTAAAACGTTTGAAAAGTTCAAGCAATTTCAGAGTGAAGTTGAGAATCATCGTAACAAGAAGATTAAATTCCTACGATCTGATCGAGGAGGTGAATATCTGAGTTATGAGTTTGACAGTCACTTAAGACAGTGTGGAATTGTTTCACAGTTGACACCTCCCGGAACACCACAGCGTAATGGTGTGTTCGAATGTCGTAATCGAACCTTATTAGGTATGGTGCGTTCTATGATGTCTCTTGCTGATTTGCCACTATCGTTTTGGGGTTATGCATTAGATACAACTGCATTCACTTTAAATAGGGCACCATCAAAATCCGTTGAGACGACGCCATATGAACTGTGGTTTGGCAAGAGGCCAAAGTTGTCGTTTCTTAAAGTTTGGGGATGTGATTCTTATGTCAAAAAGCTTCAGCCTGAAAAGCTGGAACCCAAAGCGGAAAAATGCGTCTTCATAGGATACCCGAAAGAGACAGTCGGGTATACCTTCTATCTCAGATCCGAAGGCAAAGTGTTTGTCGCTAAGAACGGAACATTTCTTGAGAAAGAGTTTCTCTCGAAAGAATTGAGTGGGAGGAAAATAGAGCTTGATGAGGTTATTGAACCTTTACTTCAACCAGAAAGTAGCGCAACGCAGAAAGATGTTTCTGTGGAAACTACGACGGTAGAAGAGGAAGTTAATGATGATGATCATGAAGCTTCGGATCAAGCTACTATTGAACCTCGTAGGTCGACAAGGCCGCATACTACTCCTGAGTGGTACGACAACCCTATCTTGGAGGTCATGTTGTTGGACAACAATGAACTTACGAGCTATGGAGGAGCAGTGATGGTCCTGGATTCCGAGAAATGGTTAGAGGCCATGAAATCCGAGATGGGATCCATGTATGAAAACAAAGTATGGACTTTGGAAGTATTACCTAAAGGGCGAAAGGCCATTTAGAACAAATGGATCTTTAAGAAGAAGACAGACGTGGACGGTAATGTCACCATCTATAAAGCTCGACTTGTGGCAAAGGGTTTTTCACAAGTTCAAGGAGTTGACTATGATGAGACCTTCTCACCCGTAGCGATGCTTAAGTCTTTCAGAATCATGTTGGCAATAGCTGCTTATTTCGACTATGAAATTTGGCAGATGGATGTCAAAACAGCATTCCTCAACGGTTTCCTTGAGGAAGAGTTGTATATGATGCAACCAGAAGGTTTTGTCGATCCAGAGAATGGTGACAAAGTTTGCAAACTCCAGCGATCCATTTATGGGCTGGTGCAAGCATCTCGGAGTTGGAATAAGCGTTTTGATGAGGTGATCAAAGCATTTGAGTTTATACAAGTTTATGGAGAAGCTTGTATTTACAAGAAAGTGAGTGGGATCTCTATAGTGTTTCCAATATTATATGTGGATGCCATATTGCTGATTGGAAACAATATAGAAATGCTGGAAAGCGTGAAGGAATATTTGAACAAGAGTTTTTCAATGAAGGACCTAGGAGAAGCTGCTTTCATATTAGGCATTAAGATCTATAGAGATAGATCGAGACGCTTAATAGCACTTTCATAGAGCACATACCTTGACAAAGTTTTGAAGAAGTTCAAAATGGATCAGTCCAAGAAGGGGTTCTTGCCTGTGTTACAAGGTGTGAAGTTGAGTAAGACTCAATGCCCAATGACTGCAGAAGATAGAGAAAAGATGAGTGTCATCCCCTATGCTTCAGCCATAGGCTCTATCATGTATGCAATGCTGTGCACAAGACCGGATGTTAGCCTTGTCATAAGTATGGCCGAAAGGTTTCAAAGTGATCCTGGAATGGAACACTGGGCAACGGTCAAGAATATCCTTAAGTACTTGAAAAGGACTAAGGAAATGTTTCTCGTTTATGGAGGTTATGAAGAGCTCGTCGTAAAGGGTTACGTCGATGCAAGCTTTGACACTGATCCGGATGACTCTAAGTCACAAACCGGATACGTATTTATTCTCAACGGGGGAGCGGTAAGCTGGTGCAGTTCCAAGCAAAGCATGGTAGCCGATTCTACATGTGAAGCGGAGTACATCGCAGCCTCGGAGGCGGCGAAGGAAGGTGTCTGGATGAAGCAGTTCATGACAGATCTTGGAGTAGTGCCCAGTGCACTGAATCCAATGAACCTATTCTGTGACAACACTGGTGCCATTGCTCTGGCCAAGGAGCCAAGGTTTCACAAGACGACCAGACACATAAAGCGATGCTCCAACTCCATCCGCGATTACATCGAGAAGAAGGACATAAATATTTGCAAAGTGCACACGGATCTGAATGTTGCAGACCCGTTGACTAAACCTCTTCCAAGGGCTAAACATGATTAACACCAGAACTGCATGGGTGTTCGATTCATTACAATGTAAATCACATAGTGATGTGAGCTAGATTATTGACTGTAGTGCAAGTAGGAGACTGTTGGACATATGCCCTAGAGGCAATAAATAAAGTGTTTATTATTATATTTCCTTGTTCATGATAATCGTTTATTATCCATGCTATAATTGTATTGATTGGAAACACATTACATGTGTGGGTAAATAGACAACACTTTGTCCCTAGTATGCCTCTAGTGAACTAGCTCGTTCATCAAAGATGGTCAAGGTTTCCTAGCCATTGACATGTGATGCCATCTGATAAGTGGATCACATCATTAGGAGAATGATGTGATGGACAAGACCCAAACTACAAACGTAGCATATGATCGTGTCAGTTTATTGCTACTGTTTTCTGCATGTCAAGTATATGTTCCTATGACCATGAGATCATGCAACTCACGGTTACCGGAGGAGTGCCTTGTGTGTATC
This sequence comes from Hordeum marinum, assembly GCA_022496015.1. Lineage (NCBI taxonomy): Eukaryota > Viridiplantae > Streptophyta > Magnoliopsida > Poales > Poaceae > Hordeum > Hordeum marinum. The sequence continues at coordinate 4,057,843 of CM039677.1, read as the reverse complement.
AAACGTCACAACGTAACTGGGTGACTATAAATGTGCTCTACAGGTATCTCCAAGGGTATCTGTTGAGTTGGCATGGATCAAGACTGGGATTTGTTACTCCGTGTGACGGAGAGGTATCTCAGGGCCCACTTGGTAATACAACATCACAATGAGCCTTGCAAGCAATGTGTCTAAGTGTTAGTCACGGGATCTTGTATTACGGAATGAGTAAAGAGACTTGTCAATAACGAGATTGAACTAGGTATGAAGATACCGACGATCGAATCTCGAGCAAGTAACGTACCGAAGAATAAAGGGAACATCATATGGGATTAACTGAATCCTTGACATAGAGGTTCGACCGATAAAGATCTTCGTAGAATATGTAGGAACAAATATGGGCATCCAGGTCCCGCTATTGGTTATTGACCGTAGAGGTGTCTCGGTCATATCTACATAGTTCTCGAACCCGCAGGGTCTGCACACTTAAGGTTTGGTGATGTTTCGGTAGTATAGAGTTATGTATGGTGGTGACCGAATATTTTTCGGAGTCCCGGATGAGATCCCAGACGTCACGAGGAGCTCTGGAATGGTCCGGAGGTAAAGATTCATATATAGGAAGTCCTGTTTTGGTCGTCGGAAAAGTTTTGGGCTCATCGGTAGTGTACCGGGAATGCCAGTAGTGTACCGGGAGACCATCGGGAGGGGTATGTCGACCCAAGAGGCTCCATGGGCTGTGAGAAAGTGTTTACCATCCCTTAGTGGGCTGGTGGAAGTCCCACACAAGGCCCATGCGGTTTGGGAAAAAAGGCCTAAAGAGAAAAAGTGGAAAAAGGCAAAAATAGGGTGAATCCTAGTCCTACTAGGATTGGAGGTGGAGTCCACCTCCTCCACCTGGTTCGGCCGACTCCTTGGAGGCTTGGCCCTTGTGCCAAGCCTCGTCCTCTCTTCCTCTTATATATACTGGAGGTTTTAGGGTTTTTGCACAGAATTTTCAGCGACGTGCTGCCCGTTCCTCCACTGCATAGTTTCTCCTCTAGATCGGTTTTCTGCAGCGCTTAGGTGAAGCCCTGCCGGAATAGCTCCACCACCATCACCGGAGCGCCGTCACACTGCCGGATAACTCTTCCTCCTCTCTGCTCCCTCTTGTTGGATCAAGACACCGGAGATCGTCATCAAGCTGGACGTGTGCTGAACGCGGAGGTGCCGTCCGTTCGGCGCTAGATCGGAAGGATCATGATCAAGTTCGTGGGACGGATCGTGATCAAGTTCGTGGGACGGATCGTGATTGGATCGCGGGTCGGATCATGATTGGATCGCGGGACGGATCGTGATTGGACCGCGGGACGCATGGCGATTTGGATCGCGAAGACATTCGACTACACCGACCGCGTTTCTTAACGCTTCCCGCTTAGCGATCTACAAGGGTACGTAAATGCACTCTCCCTCTCGTAGATGCTCGTCACCATGGATAGATCTGCGTGTGCATAGGAATTTTTTTGTTTCCCATGCAACGTTCCCCAACAGGTATCGTGACCACGCCATTGATCATTGCGGGGGTGGATGGCGGAGCCTCGTTGGCGAGTACCTGGTGATGCAGCCCCTCCATACGGTGAGAATTGTGTGGCCTCCTCTGTACCCTGCTTTCGTTAGGGTTTTAGAAAAATTTGTGGAGGGACAAGCGCTGAAAGGGGTAGAACGGTAGTCAGATAGTGGTAGTGGTTGCGTCCGTGGCATGCAGTGCGTCGCAAGAAGTTGCAACCAGGCGATTGATGGCCTTGTCACAATCGGAGTTTGGAGATGGCCGGGGCAGCGCCATGGAGCAAGCTGCAGGGGCATGTGGTGCTCATAGGGGACCTTGTTTGGCATCGATACTGAGTTCTACCTTGACCTCGCGCGCCGGTGACCATGTCATCACTACACCAATCTTCTCCTTTGCTCCTTCTGCAACGCGATCAATGCATTGGTCGTGGCCGCCGGCGGCGGGTTGGCCGTGTCGGTGGCTTGATCAACAATGCAAGACTGTCGGTGGTAATGCATGGGTTAGAAAGACGCCTCTTTTTTTGGTAATTGTGATGGATAAAAGATGCAGATTAGATGACATACATAAGGAACTATTTGGCACACAAACGCAAATCACATTTGCCGGGTTTGAGGAACAAACTTTTAAACATGAGAAGAGTAGCATTAGTAATTACAAGGCTGATTCAGTAGGGAAGTCTGTACTGTGTCTGTCTTACTGCTGACATGCTTAACTGAGTGTTAAGAGCGAGTTAACTGAATTTTGGACACTTTTTGACAGAAGTTAATCTAGTCACATGTATTTCTCTTTAATATTTGATCAGTACCCATGTATGTGCGAGGGGATGACATGTATATGTTACTGTCAGCTGTCCTTGCATTTGCGCTGCGTGCGCGTCAGCTTAACTATGGCGTACACTCTGTGTGCATAGTGTAAGCTAGTCAGTATTGCAAATGTTTTATGAAGTGAATTTTATGATGTTTAGATAATGTTCAGATCACTTATTTATCTCTATGTACTAATGCTCAAATTAATGGTTAACTAAACTTAAGAGCTTCAGAATTAACTGAATTTTGTTTTGTTTAGTAAATTGTGTGTTGTAAACTAAAGTATGAGTGAACTAATTACTTCTTGTTTGCATTGCAGGTGCTTTTGATGGTCTTTTCTCAGTTGAGATTCACCACAAAGGCTTCTTTTGTGGAACTGACATCATGTTTTGAAGCAGCTGCTACAGAGCCAATTGCAGACGGCATCAAAACATCATAGTTGTCAATTTAGAAGATAAATTAAGTGCGAAAAAATTGTTACTGTCTTGACATATACATTAATTATGAGCAAGTGTTCAGCAAATGATGTTCAGCAAACTGACCAGCGGCAAATGATGCAGTACCTCTAACCAGCGGCAAATGATGCAGTACCTCTAACCATCTGCTCTTGATCCTTTCCAAATTCTAAAACAAATCCAAGACATTATTCCAGTCAATCCATAAATGGTTTCCAGCATAGAAATTGAAAATGACCACAAAAATATAAAATTACCATCAATTAGTTTGCACCAGCCAAATCCATGACATCCATTGCTTTCTTTCTTGTATGACAATGGCAACATCAACAGTAGCAAGACAGAATGTACATGATCCAAGCTTTGTATGGTGTTGTTGTTGACCTGCAAGAGCTATTTGTCACCACGTCCTGCATTCAGCGTGTGTGCCATCACATCACGAACCCATCAGCCGCTCGTCCATGTTGCATCCCTGGGTCGCTCACCGGCCACGACGGATGCCATGTTTCATGTACCCATGCTCAACATCACCAAATCAAAGCATCCCCGAATGACGCTGCCGTTCGTCCAGCCTCTCGCACCCCCCGACCCACCCGCTCCTGACTCCGCACATTGGCTCGACTCCTCATCGGGTGGAGGAAGATGCCATCGGTGGCGAGGGGGTCAAATACGGGTCATAGATCGGATGGGAGAGGTGGAAGGCGTCAGCTAACCTTAGCCCTAGGGAATCGCTGCCGCTGTCCAGCTCTACGGCTCGCCGCCGTCCTATTTCTGCACTGCGTGACGCCGTTGTCGAAAGGGGAATGATGGTTAGGGATTTGGTGGGCCGAAGCGTTCTGTGTTGTTCTTCCCCACCGGCTCAGGTGCTTAGGTGTAACAAAACGAAAAAACGAAGGGGATTTTCAAAAGTCTTGAGCCACCAACGCAGCCACACACCTCTGTGCACCCTCGCAGTCGCTGGCAATGGGTCCCACGGACACGCTGGCATCTTAGTCAGCAACGCGGACGTACAAAAACAAGATTTGCACCGTATTTAAACCAGAAAACCAAGTTTTAGCACCAATTCGTTCTATTCTTCCGGTTTATGCACCAAAGTAAATGTTGATGGCAAGTTAATGCACCACTGGTGTAATTACCTCTTTAACAATAGTAATAGTATATCTTTTGAGGGGTCCAATAGTAATAGTAATAGTAATAGTAATAGTTTGCTAGTAATTATTGGGCCTAACATACTAAAGAACTATTAGTGACTGGTCCACCATATGAGGTGTGCGCTTGTTCTCATGCAGTGATCAAAGTTCTTTTTTTGCCTAAGTTTATTTATATTTATTGCCACGAATCTTAAATCAGTCGAGTTAGAACATCGTAGAACTTCAATAATTTTGAAATGTAGCGAAGAGGTTTCTGAGGACAGTTGTTTGATACGAGCATACTTGCTCCTCGGTTTCTAACTTAGGACCCACTTGTGTAGGCGATGTTCTCTGCATTTATGAAAAAGTTACTTTTTCCTTCTCTTAAGTTGTTCTTTGGATAACAAAAATTAAATGTGAAATTTTAGAAAACGTGTTGTGGATTATTTTTAGGAAAATCACTTTTCGCTATTTTTTTTGTTAAGGCAACTCTATACAATTCCTTATTTGTGGAAAAATAAAATAAGAAAATAGATTATTTAGTTCACAACGAGTTTCTCTCTCCCTCCTCTCGTCCATCTCTCATGGTCACTGTCACCGAAAACACTAGAAAAGCTCAGTGCACGAGGTTCGGTGCGTGTATCACCAGCTCGCCTACTCAGGAGGACACATGGTTCCAATAGTCGTAGATGCATCTCTGCATGAGGGCAAGGCCTCTCTCGTCCCGATGGACACACCTTCCTACGCCAACGATGTCGGAGTCCTGACTACCCATGCTAGCCTCACTAGAGCGCTTGCACCCCACGCCTGGTTTTCGTCGTCGACATCCTCTCAAAAACCACATGATCGCTCGAGGGTGCGACAATCACTAGCTTGTCAGACCTCAGCATCACCTTGGGACATCATTCCCCGATTTCACTATCGCTACCTTGTTGCTTGGAGGTTGCTTCACCTTGGGACATAATCCCCTGATTTCACTATCAATACCTTGTTGCTCGGAGGTCTCACTTGAGAAGGCCAATAGGACCATGCCATACACGAGTTCTCGTGCACCTCGACCATGCCACACCAATCACCTTTGTCAGCTGGTACTAGATGGATCTCTTGTCCCGCGACTATCTGCTACCGCCCAACAAGGTGCTTCCTCGCCTTCTTAGGCTCAATTAGGGGACATTGTGATTCTACGCAAGGTGTCCTTTTCTTCGATGAATTTGACCTGCTGTACATAAACTCATTTTTACAAAAAATGTCCATTAGTCATTTTTTCTTCTAAAATCTTGGTTTCGGGGCTTTTGCAGAACTTGATTATAAAGATCCATGATTCGGTTAGACAATGAAAAAAGGGTTTTGGTTCCCGTCTGCCCCTAACAGAAACCATTTAAAATGATTTATCTTTCAAACTAATAAACCTGGTAGTAAATTGTCTTCCTGAAAAATGCTTTCGCCCTACTTTAAAAATATGGCAATCCGCAGCAAGCAAGACAAAGTTCACATAGAGGAGACAAACACACACCCACACGCACGTGCACACATGCACACACGCACACACAATAGGACCAATAAGGTTCTGCTGAGGGCATCAACTCAAACAAGCCCAGAGAAGGAAAGAAAACAACATCATGGGACCACCATCGAACTAATCAGTTTTCGGGGGAGGGCTGGCAGGGGCGGCGATAGGAGGACCACCAACGTCCATAGTTCAGCGGTCATAGCATTGGTGCTGCCGCGGTCAGGGGAGCCGCTAAGCTTATTGCGAGCCTTCCACAGCAGCAAGAAACCACACCATTTGTATATAGCATCAGTAGGTCATTGGATCCAACGACAAGCTTATTGCGAGCCTTCTTCACGACAAATTTATTTCGGAGAGGGTGTCTATACAAGTTCTCAAGTTGGCATGTTTAAATTTTTTTAAGTTGCCACTAGTTAACAGATTTATAGAAAATGGCTGCCATATTCTTCACATCGAGATACCTAATCATTTCATTCCTAGTTGCCAGAAACTTTCTCTCGCTAATTACCTTGGAGATGACATTCTGGAAGCTGGTAACTACGTTTAATATACTTCCATAACTCAAGTGAATATAATCTTGTATGTAAGTGACATCAATCTGATAACTACTGGCGGAAAAAAGTTTTCAAGATATATTAGTAAGTGATGTAGTTTTAAAGATCTCGTCATACAGAAACCACAAAAGGAAAAGGATTTGCAGACGGATTAGCGGTTCTAGATATAACCTTTTTTAGTGTAGTTGCATGTAAGACACCTTGGAACACGGCCCCGCGTAGTACAATGCCCCGTGTTTGTAAGTTTTCTTTTCAGTTTAGTATTCAAAAGCTAAGCACCAAGCTGAGTTCTGGTACAACCCTTTTTCCAGTGTTGTTGTACCTAAGCGACGGATTTTTGTTTTGGAGGAGCCTAAGCTAAGCACCTGTCAGTCACTCTGATTCTTTAAAGCATTTCAGGATTGGGTGCCTAATCTCGATTACTTCCAATCATCTCCATTGGGTGCCTAAGCGAGCGAGGTATCCATTGAGTTTCTAGTACAAGGATTCAAAACTCAAACGCTTAGAGCATCTACAAACGGACCTCTCAAACCCGTTTCATATGCCCGGGCAGACCGCCCGGTCTCTGTCTGGTCATTTTTTTATCCAGACGGGCCTCTCAAACGGCCCTTAAACGCCCGGTCTGACCAACACCTCCCATATCAAGCCCAAATATGGGGCGGATATGGGGGTGCCCGGTCACGCCCGTCACGTCAGACTGACGAACGGGCCCAGCCGGAAACGCCCGCCAACCCGGCGGTTCGAAGGTCGTCTCCTCCACTGGACCGGTCACGCCGCGTGTCGCAGCTCCGACGGGCCGCGTAGTGCATTGCCCGGCTATTTAACACTAGTAAAAAACAGGGCATTGGTTCGGGCCGGGCTAGCCCATTAGTCCCGGTTCAGTCACGAACCGGGACCAATGGGGGCAACGGTCCCGGTTCGTGAGGCCAGGGGCCGAGTGGGCCACGTGGGGCATTGGTCCCGGTTCATCTGGAACCTTTGGTCCCGGTTCCAGATACGAACCGGGACCAACGTGCCTCACTCCTGGCCCACAACCATTGGTCCCGGTTCGTGGCTGGATCCGGGACCAAAGGGGGTCCTTTAGTCCCGGTTTCAGCCACGAACCGGGACCAATGAGATGCCTATATATACCCCTTCGCTACCGAGCAGAGCACTCCACTTTGCATTGTTTTTCAGGCCGGCGAGGGTAGAGCTTTGTGGTGCTCTAGCTCACCTCCTATGCAGATGAGGTGTTTGATGAAATGCCCAAGCGAAACTTAAGCTTTCTCCGCTCGAAGCTCCTTGTCCAAACTCCATTTTCGTCAAGATTTGTCTAGGTTTGACGGTCCGTCCTGTCCCGTCCCCGTCCTGAAACCGCCGTCGATCGCCCACGCATGGTGAGCCTCTTGATCTTATCTTCTTGCTAAAAGAAAATATACTTACTCGTATGATTTTCTTACTTTTATTATTGTTTGTTATTATATAGTGCCATGGTTATGGTATCCGCCCACGTCGGCCCTCGTCCAGTCTATGATTCAGATGTGGTATATTATCTTTTATATAACTATTTCACATATCTAATGTCTATGACAATTAATTATGCCACCAACTTGACGTAGATGTTTTTATCTATAGGAAGTAGTTGAACCAAAAATTCCAACCGACTATGCAATTCTGCTCGAGAAGTTAACAGAAGCTGAAAAAGAAATCGATTATTTGAAAGAAAAATTGAAAAGAACTGAAGATGACAAGATGAGATTGGAGTTGCATGTTGCCGATATCGTCGACAATCACAAGACCAAAATGGATGCAGTGCACTTGAAGCTTAGAAAGATTAGAAAATATGCCATTCATACTGAGGCTTGGTATCATTATGCCGTTGGATCAATTGGTACCTTAGTAGCGGTTATGATTGCATTTGTTGTTGCATTTAAATTTTTTACGTAGTTTTGCTGTATGTTTTAATTAGATGCTCTAGAGAGCTATATGTTGTTCAATAATGACAACTATGTATGAACTGTACGTATTTATTTTGGTCATTATTGTACTTTGGCTTTAATGTGATGTTGAATTTCTATTAATTTGGTCACTTCTCTATTCATGATATGTTGTAATGGTTTTTAATACACTTTATTATATAACGCACGCAGATGAACCATCAATGGATGTACGGTGACCAACGCACCTCCGAGTATATTAAGGGCCTGCATAATTTTGACCACACAAAAAATCTGGAGTTCAAATAAGTTCATGAAAATGAAATGCCTTTTGTAACTGATGAGTTTCCGTCCGGAACCCTCATACTTCGAAAGAGACTGTCCGTTTTGTACACGAAGTGCATCCATCTTTTGCCGTAACCCTCTTAACTTTTTAGCACATGCTATGTGGGTGAAATGATGATACCATGCCAACTTTCAACCTTTTCAGATTTCATTTGTAGTGCTTTTCAATTTCAGGGTCATTTAGCTCAAAAAAATCAATAACTGCATGAAAAATAACAAATGATGTCAGGAAGGGTTGAAAATTGATGATGTGGCTTTGAATGGTGCATTTTGAACACGCAAAAAGCGTGGAGTTCAAATAAGTTCAAGAAAATGAAATGCCTTTTGTAACCGATGAGTTTCCGTCCGGAACCCTGATACTTCGAAAGAGATTTTCCGTTTTGTACACGAAGTGCATCCAGCTTTTCCCGTAACCCTCTCAACTTTTTGCACATGCTATGTGGGTGAAATGATGATACCATGCCTACTTTCAACCTTTTCAGAGTTCATTTGTAGTGCTTTTCAATTTCAGGGTCATTTAGCACAAAAAATCAATAACTGTATGAAAAATAACAAATGATGTCGGGAAGGGTTGAAAATTGATGATGTGGCTTTGAATGGTGCATTTGAACACACAAAAAGCCTGGAGTTCAAATAAGTTCAAGAAAATGAAATGCCTTTTGTAACCGATGAGTTTCTGCTCGGAACCCTGATACTTCGAAAGAGACTGTCTGTTTTGTACATGAAGTGCATCCAGCTTTTGTCGTACCCTCTCAACTTTTTAGCACATGCTATGTGGGTGAAATGATGATACCATGCCAACTTTCAACCTTTTTAGAGTTCATTTGTAGTGCTTTCCAATTTCAAGGTCATTTAGCTCAAAAAAAATCTAACTACATGAACAATACCAAATGATGTCGGCAAGTGTTGAAAATTGATGATGTGGCTTTGAATGGTGCATTTTGAACACTCAAAAAGCTTGGAGTTCAAATAAGTTCAAGAAAATGAAATGCCTTTTGTAACCGATGAGTTTCCGTCCGGAACCCTGATACTTCGAAAGAGACTGTCCGTTTTGTACATGAAGTGCATCCAGCTTTTGTCGTAACCCTCTCAACTTTTTAGCACATGCTATGTGGGTGAAATGATGGTATCATGCCAAATTCCAACCTTTTCAGAGTTCATTTGTATTGCTTTTCAATTTCAGGGTCATTTAGCTCAAAAAAATCAATAACTAAAATTATAAACCTCTAGTATTTTTGAAACTAAAATGATATAAAACCTAAAAATTATCAAATTGAATATAATGTTAAAACAAAGTAATATTAAATAGCAGGAAAAATAGCAAAGAGATAACATAAAAAATAGCAAAAGTGAAAATAGATGCACTTACACTGAAATTCAACCTAAATTCAAGGTGCTAGTTAGCAACCTAACTAGCATTTTGAATTTTGGTCAAATTTCGTGTATAAGGGCATCTATTTTCACTATGAGAGGAGCTTGACAGGTCAAGCGCATCGGGGCTTATAAACAGGTGTTGTCTCCCCTCGACTAGCGAGGTGGGACTAAACATCTGCTGCTTCCCCGCCGGCCCACGAAAAGGGACCAGTGGTCCCGGTGGTGCCACCAACCGGGACCAATGCCCCCCTTTTGTCCCGGTTGGTGCCACTAACCGGGACCAAAGGTCCCTGTTTCCCGCCCTTTGGGCTACTGAAAAGAGGGCTTTGGTCCCGGTTGGTGGCACCAACCGGGACTAAAGGTCTGCGTTGGTCCCGGTTGGCGCCACCAACCGGGACCAAAGGTCTTTGTTTCCTGCCCTTTGGGCTGCTGAAAACAGGGCTTTGGTCCCGGTTGGTGGCACCAACCGGGACTAAAGGTGGGCATTGGTCCCGGTTTGTTCCACCAACCGGGACCAATGCTTCTGCTATATAAGAAGCACTTAGGAAATTTCGCAGTTTTCATTGCCCTCCTCATCTTCCCGTCGCCGTCCCCGTCGCCCCCGTCGCCTCCCCGTCGCCGCCCCCGCCGTCGTCATCCCCCTCCTCGTCGCCGCCCCGTCCCCATCGCCTCCCCTGTCGCCGCCCCGCCCTCGTTGTCGCCCCTGCCGCCTCCGTCGCCGCCTCTCCCCCGTTGCCACCTCCCCCGTCGTCCACGTCGCCGCCCCGCCCTCGTCGCTGCCCCCGCCGCCCCTCCCCCACCACCCCCGCCGCCCCGTCGCTGCCCCGCTCCCGTCGCCACCCTTCCCTCGTTGACTCCCCCATCGCCCCCGTCGCCGCCCCGCCCCCGTCGCCACCCCATCGCCGCCCCTGCTGTGAGCCGCCGCCGCCCCGGCTCCTTGCAATTTCTTTTTAAAATATATGTTGATTTTTTATATGATGAATGCTTATGTTAGATTAGTATGTGTATGTTAGATTACATAATTTTTTTATGATGAATGTTAATGATGAATGTTTATGTTAGATTAGTATGTTAATGATGAATGTTTATGTTAGATTAGTATGTTTATGATGAATTTTTATGTTAGATTAGTATCTTAATGATGAAATTTTTTGGGTTTTATGAAAAATTAGTGATTAAACGATAAGAAAACGTTCTCATAGGAATTTTCCGACGATGCCCGGTCCGCATCCTCGTCGTCGAGTAGTCCGCGGGAGCCTGCTTGATAGGCGCCATGTCTGGGACTAGGCTCCGCCGGGATGGCACTGGGAGGTGCTACCTTCCCGGGATCGGAGGTTGGTGAGGAATGCAGGTATCGTCGTCGACCCGAGCCTTCTATGGTGGCGGTCACGCGGGCCACTTTCGGTGTGGAGGGAGCGGGCACCCGCGGAGGTGGTACATCGCCGTGTCAGGGAGGAGGACGAGCACGTCCGTCGCTACATGGCGGCGTTTGACGCCCGGTTCGACAATACCTGGCAGATCCTTCAGGGATGTTGTAGGATCGAAAGTAAGTCTAGAGGGGTGGGGTGATTAGACTACTTGACCAATTAAAAGTTTTGCCTGTACCAAAATTTATGGTTGACAGTTTTACCAATATGGGCATCCAGGTCCTGCTATTGGTTATTGACCGTAGAGGTGTCTCGATCATGTCTACATAGTTCTCGAACCTGCAGGGTCTGCACACTTAAGGTTTGGTGACATTTTGGTAGTATAGAGTTATGTATGGTGATGACCGAAGGTTGTTTGGAGTCCCGGATGAGATCCCAGACGTCACTAGGAGCTCCGGAATGGTCCAAAGGTAAAGATTGATATATTGGAAGTCCTGTTTTGGTCGCCGGAAAAGTTTTGGGCTCATCGATAGTGTACCGGGAGTGCCGGTAGTGTACCGGGGGACCATCGGGAGAGGTATTTCGACCCAAGAGGCTACATGGGCTGTTGGAGGAGGTAAACCAGCCCCTGGTGGGCTGGATGAAGCCTCCTCTAAGGGCCCATGCGGCTAGAGTGGTTTGAGAAGGAAAAAATCCAAAGGTGGAGAGGTGGAAAGAGTTTCCAAGTGGAAAGGAGGAATCCTACTCCTAATAGGATTGGAGTAGGACTCCTCCACCTCCAATTTCGACCAAACCTTGACAGTTTGAGGCTGCCTCCTCCCCTCCCTCCCTCCTATATATACTAGAGGATTTAGAGGAAAAAGCAAACCCTAATAGCCACGTGCTACCTCTCCTCTAGATCGTAGCTTCTCCTCTAGACCGGTTTTCAGCGGTGCTTAGGCGAAGCCTTGCTGGAATTCCTCCACCACCATCACCACAACACCGTCGCGCTGCCGAATAACTCGTCTACCTCTCCGCTCCCTCTTGCTGGATCAAGAAGGTGGAGATCGTCATCGAGCTGTACGTGTGCCGAACGCGGAGGTGCCGTCCGTTCGGCGCTAGATCGGAAGGACCGTGATCAAGATCGCGTGATGGACTGTGATGAGATTGCGGGACGAATCGTGATGAGTTCGTGGGACGGATCGTGATTGGATCACGGGACGGATCGTGATGAGATCGCGGGATGCTCGGCGATTTGGATCGGGAAGACGTTCGACTACACCAACCGCGTTTCTTAACGCTTCCCGCTTAGCGATCTACACGGGTATGTAGATCCACTCTCCCTTTCGTAGATTCTCATCACCATGGATAGATCTTGCGTGTGCGTACGAATTTTTTTGTTTCCCATGCGACGTTCCCCAACAATGGTATCATGAGCTAGGTCTATGTGTAGATGAGATCTCGAGTAGAACACAAAGAGTTTGTGGGCGTTGATGCTTAGATTGCTTCCTCCCTTGGTCGTGTTTTGGTTCAGCGGTATTGTGGGATGAAGCGGCCCGGACCAACCTTACTCGTACGCTTACGAGATAACGGTTCAACCGACTGACGTGTAACCTCGTTGCATAAAGATGGCTAGCGGGTGTCTGTTTCTCGTACTTTAGTTGGATCGGATTCGACAAAGACGGTCCTTGAGAAGGTTGAAAAGCAACTTATGTATCACCGTTGTGGTTTTGCGTAGGTGGGAATTGTTCTTGCTAGATACCCGTAGCAGCCACGTAAAACTTGCAACAACAATTAGAGGACGTCTAACTTGTTTTTGCAGGGTATGTTGTGATGTGATATGGCCAATTACATGATGAGATATATGTGATGTATGAGATGATCATGTTTTGTATAGATTATCACGACTTGCATGTCGATGAGTACGGCAACCGGCAGGAGCCATAGGGTTGTCTTTAATTATTGTATGACCTGCGTGTCAATCATTAAGCGCTATGTAATGCTTTACTTTATCGCTAAAAGGTAGCAATAGTAGTAGAATCATGGTGGGTGCGACAACCCCGATGGCGACACGTTGATGGAGATCATGGTGTCATGCCGGTGACGATGGAGATCATGATGGTGCTTTCAAGATGGAGATCAAAAGAACAAGTTCATGGCCAGATCATGTCACTTATGATTTGCATGTGATGTTAATCCTTTTATGCACCTTGTTTTGCTTAGGACGACAGTAGCATTATAAGGTGATCCCTCACTTAATTTCAAGATAAATTGTGTTCTCCTCGAGTGTGCACTGTTGCGAAAGTGCGTCGTGTCGAGACACCACATGATGATCGGGTGTGATAGACTCTATGTTCACATACAACGGGTGCAAGCCAGTGTTGCACATGCAGAACACTTGGGTTAAACTTGACGAGCCTAGCATGTACAGACATGGCCTTGGAACACAAGAGACCGAAAGGTCGAACATGAGTCATATAGTAGATATGATCAACATGATGATGTTCACCATTGAAACCACCTGAACTCACGTGATGGTCGGACTTGAGTTGGTGAATTTGGATCATGTATCACTCGAATGACCGGAGGGATGTCAATTTGAGTGGGAGTTCTTCAGTAATATGATTAATTGAACTCATTATCATCAACATAGTCAGTAGTGTCTTTGCAAATTATGTTGTAGATTACTTGCTCGCGCTGTAGCTCCCTTGAATTTTTATATGTTCCTAGAGAAATAGAGTTGAAAGATGATGGTAGCAATATTGCGGACTGGGTCCGTGATCTGAGGATTGTCCTCATTGCTGCACAGAAGGCTTATGTCCTTAATGCACCACTCGGTGCGCCAACCCCGCTAGCATCGTCTGTAGATGTTGTGAACATCTGACAGGCACGTTCTGATGACTACTTGATAGTTTAGTGCATCATGCATTACAGCTTAGAATTGAGGCTCCAAAACGTTTTGAACGTCACGGAACATATGAGATGTTCTAAGAGCTGAAATTAGGATCTCAGGCTCGTGCCCGTGTTTCGAGATATGAGATCTCCATCAAGATTCTTTGCCTGCAAGATGAAAGAGAATAGCTCAATCGTTGAGCATGTGCTCAGATTGTCTGGGTGCTACAATCGCTTGAATCGAGTGGGAGTTGATCTTCCAGATAATACAGTGATTGATATAGTTCTCCAAGTCACTGTCACTAAGCTACTAGAACTTGGTGATGAACTATAAAATGCCAAGGATATAAATAATGATCCCTGAGCTGTTTGCGATGTTTGACACCGCGAAGGTAAAAATGAAGAAGGAGCGTCAAGTGTTGATGGTTAGTCAAACCACTAGTTTCGAGAAGAAGGCTGGCAACGTCGACAGAAGTATATTTGATATACGTGTTAATGATGTGTACCTTGTGAGTACTCCTAGTAGCACCTGGGTATTGGATACCGGTTCGGTTGCTAAATGTTAGTAACTCGAAATAAAAGCTACGGAATAAACGGAGAACTAGCTAAGGGTGAGGTGACGATGTGTGTTGGAAATGTTTCCAAGGTTGATGTGATCAACATCGCACGCTCTCTCTACCTTAGGGATTAGTGACGAACCTAAATAAATGTTATTTGGTATTTTGCGTTGAGCATGAACGTGATTAGATCGTGTTTATTGCAACACGGTTATTCATTTAAGTTAGAGAATAATGGTTATTCTGTTTACATGAATGATACCTTCAATGGTCATGCACCCAGTGAGAATGGTTTGTTGAATCTTGATCGTAGTAATACACATGTTCATAACATTGATGCCAAAAGATACAAAATTAATAATTATAGTACCACATACTTCTGGCACTGCCGCTAAATGTCATATTGGTACAAAGCGCATGAAGAAACTCCAAGCTTATGGATCTTTGGACTCATTCGATTTCGAATCGGTTGAGATATGCGAACCATGCCTCTTGGGCAAGATGACTAAGGACCCCGTTTTCCAGATGGATGGAGCAGGCAAGTGATTTATTGGAAATGATACATGTTGATGTATGCAATCCAATGAGTCTTGTAGCGTGCGGTGGATATCGTTATTTTCTTACCTTCACTAATGATTTGAGTAGATATAGTGTATATTTACTTAATTAAACACAAGTCTGAATTATTTGAAAGGTTCAAGCAAATTCAGAGTGAAGTTTAAGATCATCGTGACAAGAAGATAAAAATGTCTGCGATATGATCGTGGAGGTGAATATCTGAGTTACGAGTTTGGCATACAACTTTAGACAATGTGAAAGTTGTTTCACAACTCACGCCACCTGGAACACCATAGTGTGATGGTGGGTCTGAATGTCATAGTCGTACTCTATTGGATATGGTGCATGCTATGATGTCTCTTATCGTTTTGCTACTATAATTTTGGGGTTATGCATTAGAGACAACTACATTCACTTTAAATAGGATACCATCTAAATCCGTTGAGATGACACCGTGTGAATTAGGGTTTGATAGAAACCCAAGCTGTCATTTCTTAATGTTTGGGGCTGCGACGCTTGTGTGGAAATGTTTTCACCCAATGAGCTCAAACCCAAAGCGGACAAATGCATCTTCATAGAATACCCTAAGAACAATTGGGTGAACCTTATATCTCAGATCCAAGCATAAAATGTTTGTTGCTAAAACTGGGTCCTTTCTCGAGAAAGAGTTTCACTCGAAAGAATTGAGTGGGAGGAAGATTGAACTTGATGAGGTTGTTGAACCTTTGTTCAACCAGAGAGTAGCGTAGCACAGGAAGATGTTTCTGTGAAGCCTACGTTAGTTTAAGAGGTTAATGATGATGATGATCATGAAGCTTCGGATCAAGTTACTATCGAATCTCGTAGGTTGACAAGGATGTGTATTGCTCCTGAGCGGTACGACAAGCTTGTCTTGGAGGTCATGTTGTTGGACAACGATGAACCTACGAGCTATGGAGAAGCGATGATGGGACCGGATTCCGACAAATGGTTAGAGGCCATGAAATCCAAGAAAGGTTCCATGTATGAAAACCAAGTATAGACTTTGGTAGACTTGCTCATTGGACGACAGGTCATCGAGTACAAATGGACCTTTGAGATGATAACAGACGCTGATGGTAAATGTCAGCATTTATAAAGCTCGACTTGTCGCAAAGAAGTTTCCGACAAGTTCAAGGAGTTGACTGCGATGAGACTTTGTCACTCGTAGCTATGCTAAAGTCTGTTGGAATTATGTTAGCAGTTGCTGCAATTTTCAATTATGAAATCTGGCAGATGGATGTCAAAACATCGTTTCCTTCCTTAAGGAAAGGTTGTATGAGATACAACCAGAAGGTTTTGTTAGTCCTAAGGATGCTAAAAGGTGTGCAAGCTTCAATGATCCTTCTATGAACTGAATCAAGCATCTCGGAGTTGGAATATACACTTTGATGAGGTGATCAAAGTTTTTGAGTCTATACAAAGTTTATGAGAAACTTGTATTTACAATAAAGTGAGTGGGAGCACTATAGAGTTTCTGGTAAGCATATGTGGTTGACATATTATTGATCGGAAATGATGTAGAATTTTTGGAAAGCATAAACGGTTGTTTGAAAAGAGTTTTTCAAAGGAAGACCTGGATAAAGCTACCTAATTGTTGAGCATCAAGATCTGTAGAGAAAGATCAAGATGCTTGATGAGACTTTCAATGAGTACATACCTTGACAAGATTTTGAAAGAGTTCAAAGTGGTTCAGTCAGAGAAAGAGTTCTCGCCTGATTTGTAAGGTGTGAAGTTGAGTGAGACTCAAAGCTTGACAACGATAGAAGAAAGAGAAAGGACGAACATCGTCCCCTATGCCTTAGCCATAGGCTCTATATTATGCCATGTTGTGTACCACACCTGGTGTGTGTGCCTTGCCTTGAGTCTGTCAAGGGGTACAATAGTGATCCAGGAGTGGATCACTGGACAACGGTCATGATTATCCTTAGTAACTAGAGGACTAAGGAAATATTTCTCAATTATGGAGGGATAAAGAGTTCGTCGTAAAGGGTTACATCGATGCAAACTTTAACACCAATCTGGATGACTCTGAGTAGCAATCCGGATACGTATAGTGGAGCAGCCATTTGGAATAGCTCCAAGTGGAGTGTGGTAGCAGTGTCTACAGTATGACATAGAGATTTGCAAAGTACACAAGGATCTAAATGTCGCAGACCCGTTGACTAAAAGACCTCTCTCACATGCAAAGCATGATCGAGCCCCAGAACTAATTTGGTGTTACATTCATAACAATGCGAATCACATGGTGATGTGAACTAGATTATTGACTCTAGTGCAAGTGGGAGACTGTTGGAAATATGCCCTAGAGGCAATAATAAATTGGTTATTATCATATTTCCTTGTTTATGATAATCGTTCATTATCCATGCTATAATTATGTTGATCGGAAACTCAGATACATGTGTGGATACATAGACAACACCATGTCCCTAGTATGCCTCTAATAGACTAGCTCGTTGATCAAAGATGGATATGGTTTCCTAGTCATGGACATGAGATGTCATTTGATAACGGGATCACGTCATTAGGAGAATGATGTGATGGACAAGACCCAAACTACAAACGTAGCATATGATCGTGTCAGTTTATTGCTACTATTTTCTGCATGTCAAGTATATGTTCCTATGACCATGAGATCATGCAACTCACTGACACCGGAGGAGTGCCTTGTGTGTATTAAACGTCGCAACGTAACTGGGTGACTATAAAGGTGCTCTACAGGTATCTCCGATGGTGTCTGTCAGGTTGGCATGGATCAAGACTGGGATTTGTTACTCCGTGTGACGGAGAGGTATCTCAGGGCCCACTCGGTAATACAACATCACAATAAGCCTTGCAAGCAATGTGACTAAGTGTTAGACACATGATCTTGTATTACGGAACGAGTAAAGAGACTTGCTGGTAACGAGGTTGAACTAGGTATGGAGATGCCGATGATCGAATCTCGGGCAAGTAATATACCGAAGGACAAAGGGAACATCATACGGGATTAACTGAATCCTTGACAAAGAGGTTCGACCGATAAAGATCTTCGTAGAATATGTAGGAACCAATATGGGCATCTTGGTCCCGCTATTGGTTATTGTTGGTGAACGTCGCATGGGAAACAAAAATTTTCCTACACACACGCAAGATCTATCCATGGTGTTGAGCATCTATGAGAGGGAGAGTGGATATACATACCCTTGTAGATCGCTAAGCGGGAAGCATTAAGAAATGCGGTTGGTGTAGTCGAACGTCTTCGCGATCCAAATCGCCGAGCGTCCCGCGATCTCATCACGATCCGTCCCGCGATCCAATCACGATCCGTCCCGAGAACTCATCACGATCTGTCCCGCGATCCAATCATGATCCGTCCCATGAACTCATCACGATCCGTCCCGCGAACTCATCATGATCCGTCTCGCGATCTTGATCACGGTCCTTCCGATCTAGCGCCGAATGGACGGCACCTCCGCGTTCAACACACGTACAACTCGATGAAGATCTCCACCTTCTTGATCCAGCAAGAGGGAGCGGAGAGGTAGATGAGTTCTCCGGCAGCATGACGGCACTCCGGAGATGGAGGTGGAGTTATTCCGATAGGGCTTCGCCTAAGCACTGCAGAAATCTGATCTATAGGAGAAACTATGCACTAGAGGAACGGGTAGCATGTGGCTAAAATCAGGTGCCAAAAACCCTAAAACCTCTAGTATATATAAGAGGAAGAGAAGAGGAGGCTTGTCTCCCAAGGAGACATCCCTTGGGTCGGCCGAACCAAGGAGGAGAGGAGGAATCCTCCTCAAATCCTAGTAACTAGGACTCCTCCTTATTTTGGTCTTTTTGCCTTTTTCCACCTTTTTCTCTTTGGGATTTTCTTCCCAGCCGCATGAGCTTTGTGGGGGACTTCCACCAGCCCACTAAGGGATGGTATTTACTCTCTCACAGCCCATGTAGCCTCTTGGGTCGAAATACCCCTCCCGATGGTCTCTCGGTACACTACCGGCACTCCCAGTACACTACCGATGAGCCCGAAACTTTTCCGGCGACCAAAATAGGACTTCCTATATATGAATATTTACCTCTGGACCATTCTGGAGCTCCTCGTGACGTCTGGGATCTCATCCGGGACTCCGAACAACCTTTGGTCACCACCATACACAACTCTATACTACCGAAACATCACCAAACCTTAAGTGTGCAGACCCTGCGGGTTCGAGAACTATGCAGACATGACCGAGACACCTCTACGGTCAATAACCAATAGCGGGACCTGGATGCCCATATTTGTTCCTACACGTTCTACGAAGATCTTTATCGGTCGAACCTCTATGTCAAGGATTCAGTTAATCCCGTATGATGTTCCCTTTGTTCTTCGGTATGTTACTTGTCCGAGATTCGATCATCGGTATCTCCATACCTAGTTCAACCTCGTTACCGGCAAGTCTCTTTACTCATTCCGTAATACAAGATCCCATGACTAACGCTTAGTCACATTGCTTGCAAGGCTTATTGTGATGTTGTATTACCAAGTGGGCCCTGAGATACCTCTCCGTCACACGTAGTAACAAATCCCAGTCTTGATCCATGCCAACTCAACAGACACCATCGGAGATACCTGTAGAGCACCTTTATAGTCACCCATTTACGTTGTGACATTTGATACACACAAGGCACTCCTCCGGTATCCGTGAGTTGCATGATCTCATGGTCATAGGAACATATACTTGACATGCAGAAAGTAGTAGCAATAAACTGACACGATCATATGCTACGTTTGTAGTTTGGATCTTGTCCATGACACCATTCTTCTAATGATGTGATCCCGTTTATCAAATGACATCTCACGTCCATGGCTAGGAAACCTCAACCATCTTTGATCAACGAGCTAGTCTATTAGAGGCATACTAGGGACATGGTTTTGTCTATGTATCCACACATGCATCTAAGTCTCCGATCAATACAATTATAGCATGGATAATAAAAGATTATCATGAACAAGGAAATATGATAATAACTAATTTATTATTGCCTCTAGGGCATATTTCCAAAAGTCTCCCAATTGCACTAGAGTCAATAATCTAGTTCACATCACCATGTGATTCACATTGTTATGAATCTAACACCCAATGAGTTCTGTGGCTCGATCATGCTTTGCATGTGAGAGAGGTCTTATAGTCAACGGGTCTGCGACATTTAGATCCATGTGTACTTTGCAAATCTCTATGTCAAACTGTAAACACTGCTACCACACTCCACTTGGTACTATTCCAAATGGCTGCTCCACTATACGTATCCTGATTGCTACCACAAGTCATCCGGATTGGTGTTAAAGCTTGCATCGACGTAACTCTTTACGACGAACTCTTTATCACCTCCATAATCGAGAGACATCTCCTTAGTTTTTTAGTTACTAAGGATAATCTTGACCGCTGTCTAGTAATCCACTCCTGGATCACTCTTGTACCCCTTGACGGAATCATGGCAAGGCACACACAGGTGCGGTACACAGCATGGCATACTATACAGAGCCTATGGCTAAGGCATAGGGGACGACATTCGTCCTTTCTCTTTCTTCTGCCGTGGTAGAGATTTGAGTCTCACTCAACTTCACACCTTACAAAGCAGGCGAGAACACTTCTCTCTGACTAATCCATTTTGAACTCTTTCGAAATATTGTCAAGGTATGTCCTCATTGAAAGTCTCATCAAGCATCTTGATCTATCTCTATAGATCTTGATGCTCAACAATTAGGTAGATTTTTTTAGGTCTTCCTTTGAAAAACTCTTTTTCAAAGAACCGTTTATGCTTTCCAGAAATTCTACATCATTTCTGATCAACAATATGTCATCCACATATACTTATTAGAAATTCTATAGTGCTCCCACTCACTTTATTGTAAATACAAGTTTCTCGTAAACTTTGTATAGACTCAAAAACTTTGATCACCTCATCAAATTGCATATTCCAACTCCTAGATGCTTGCTTCAGTTCATAGAAGAATCACTGAATCTTGCACACCTTTTAGCATCCTTAGGACTGACAAAACCTTCTGGTTGTATCACATACAGCCTTTCCTCAAGTAAATCGTTAAGGAAACGATGTTTTGATATCCATCTGCGAGATTTCATAATTGAAAAATGCAGCAACTGCTAACATAATTCCAACAGACTTTAGCATCGCTACGAGTGAGAAAGTCTCATCGCAGTAAACTTCTTTTCAACAAGTCGAGCTTTACAAATGGTGACATTTACCATGAGTGTCTGTCTTCATTTTAAACATCCATTTGTACTCAACGACCTGCCATCCAACGAGCAAGTCTACCAAAGTCTACACTTGGTTTTCATACATGGATCCTTTCTCGGATTTCATGGCCTCTAACCATCTGTCGGAATCTGGGCCCATCATCACTCCTCCACAGCTCATAGGTTCATCATTGTCCAACAACATGACCTCCAAGACAGGGTTCTCATACCGCTCAGGAGCAATACACATCCTTGTCGACCTACGAGGTTTGATAGTAACTTGATTCGAAGCTTCATGATTATCATCGTTAACTTCCTCTTCAACTAACGTAGACTTCATAGAAACAAATTCTTGCGCTACGCTACTCTCTAGTTGAAACAGAGGTTCAACTCCCACTCAATTCTTTCAAGAGAGACTTTTTCTCGAGAAAAGACCCTGTTTTAGCAACAAACATTTTATGCTTAGATCTGAGATAGAAGGTTCACCCAACTGTTCTTAGGGTATTCTATGAAGATGCATTTGTCCGCTTTGGGTTCGAGCTCATTAGGTGAAAACATTTTCCACACAAGCGTCGTAGCCCCAAACATTAAGAAATGACAACTTAGGTTTCTATCAAACCATAATTCACACAGTGTCATCTCAACGGATTTAGATGGTGCTCTATTTAAAGTGAATGTAGTTGTCTCTAATGCATAACCCCAATACGATAGTGGTAAAAGGATAAGAGACATCATAATTCGCACCATATCCAATAGAGCACGACTATGACGTTCGGACACACCATCACACTATGGTGTTCCAGGTGACGTAAATTGTGAAACAACTTTCACATCTTAAGTTGTATACCAAACTCGTAACTCAGATATTCACCTCCACGATCATACCGCGGACATTTTATCTTCTTGTCACGATGATCTTAAACTTCACTCTGAATTTGCTTGAACTTTTTCAAACGATTCATACTTGCGTTTCATTAAGTAAATATACACTATTATCTATTCAAATCATGAGTGAAGGTAAGAAAATAACGATATCCACCGCATGCTACAAGACTCATTGGATTGCATACATCAACATGTATCATTTCCAATAAATCACTTGCCCGCTCCATCAAACCAGAAAACGGGGTCCTTAGTCATCTTGCCCAAGAGGCATGGTTCGCATGTCTCAACCGATTCGAAATCGAATGAGTCCAAAGATCCATCAGCATGGAGTTTCTTCATGCGCTTTATACCAATATGACATTTAGCGGCAGAGCCACAAGTATGTGGTACTATCATTATTAACTTTGTATCTTTTGGCATAAATATTATGAACATGTGTATTACTATGATCAAGATTCAACAAACCATTCTCACTGGGTGCATGACCATTGAAGGTATTATTCATGTAAACAGAATAACCATTATTCTTTAACTTAAATGAATAACCGTGTTGCAATAAACACGATCTAATCACGTTCATGCTCAACGCAAAACACCAAATAAAATTTATTTAGGTTCGTCACTAATCCTGAAGGTAGAGAGAGCGTGCGATGTTGATCACATCAACCTTGGAAACATTTCCAACACACATCGTCACCTCACCCTTAGCTAGTGCTCTACTTATTCCATAGCTTTTGTTTTGAGTTACTAACATTTAGCAACCGAACCGGTATCCAATACCCAGGTGCTACTAGGAGTACTAGCAAGGTACACATAACACGTATATCAAATATACTTCTGTCGACGTTGCCAGGCTTCTTATCTACCAAGTATCTAGGGTAGTTCTGCTTCAGCGACCGCTCTCCTCATAATCGAAGCACTTAGTCTCGGGTTTGGGTTCAACTTTGGGTTGCTTCACTAGAGCAACAACTGACTTGCTATCCATGAAGTTTTCCCTCCTTGCTCCTGCCCTTCTCGAAACTAGTGGTTTGACTAACCATCAACACTTGACGCTCCTTCTTGATTTCTACCTTCGCGGTGTCAAACATTGTGAACAGCTCAGGGATCATTATTTCTATCCCTGGCATTTTATAGTTCATCACCAAGTTCTAGTAGCTTAGTGACAGTGACTTGGAGAACTATATCAATCACTATCTTATCTGGAAGATCAACTCCCACTCGATTCAAGCGATTGTAGCACCCAGATAATCTGGGCATATGCTCAATGATTGAGCTATTCTCTTTCATATTATAGGCAAAGAATCTTGTTGGAGATCTCATATCTCGCAACACGGGCATGAGCCTAAGATCCTAATTTCAGCTCTTAGAACATCTCATATGTTTTGTGACGTGCAAAATGTTTCGGAGCCTCAATTTTAAGCTGTAATGCATGACGCACTAAACTATCAAGTAGTTATCAGAACGTGCCTGTCAGATGTTCAGAACATCTACAAACAAGGCTAGAGGGGTTGACGCACCGAGCGGTGCATTAAGGACATAAGCCTTTTGTGCAGCAATGAGGACAATCCTCAGATCATGGAGCCAGTCCGCAATATTGCTACCATCAACTTTCAACTCTATTTCTCTAGGAACATATAAAAATTCAAGGTAGCTACAACGTGAGCTAGTAATCTACAACACAGTTTGCAAAGACACTACTGACTGTGTTCATGATAATGAGTTCAATTAACCATATTACTTAAGAACTCCCACTCAAATTGACATCCCTCTAGTCATTCGAGTGATACATGATCCAAATTCACCAACTCAAGTCTGATCATCACGTGAGTTGAGGTGGTTTCAATGGTGAACATCATCATGTTGATCATATCTACTATATGACTCATGTTCGACCTTTTGGTCTCTTGTGTTCCGAGGCCAAGTCTATACATGCTAGGCTCGTCAAGGTTTACCTGAGTGTTCTGCATGTGCAACACTGGCTTGCACCCATTGTATGTGAACGTAGAGTTTATCACACCCGATCATCACGTGGTGTCTCAACACGACGAACTTTCACAACGGTGCACACTCGGGGAGAACACAATTTATCTTAAAATTAAGTTAGGGATCACCTTATAATGCTACCGTCGTCCTAAGCAAAACAAGGTGCATAAAAGTATTAACATCACATGCAAATCATAAGTGACATGATATGGCCATGAACTTGTGCTTTTGATCTCCATCTTGAAAGCGCTGGCATGATCTCCGTCGTCACCGGCAAGACACCATGATCTCCATCATCTTGATCTCCATCAACGTGTCGCCATCGGGGTTGTCACGCCCAACATGCTTCTATTACTATTGCTACCGTTTAGCGATAAAGTAAAGCATTACATAGCGTTTAATGATTGACACGCAGGTCATACAATAATTAAAGACAACCCTATGGCTCCTGCCGGTTGCCGTACTCATCGACATGCAAGTCGTGATAATCTATACATCACATGATCATCTCATACATCACATATATCACATCATGTAATTGGCCATATCACATCACAACATACCCTGCAAAAACCAGTTAGACGTCGTCTAATTGTTGTTGCATGTTTTACATGGCTGCTATGGGTATCTACCAAGAACAATTCTCATCTACGCAAAAACCATAACGGTGATACACTAATTGCTTTTCAACCTTCTCAAGGACCGCCTTTGTCGAATCCGATCCAACTAAAGTGAGAGAATCTGGCAACCGCAAGCCATCTATGCAACAAGTTGCGGTCGAGGGAACTGGTCTCTCATAAGCGTACGAGTAATGTTGGTCCGGGCTGCTTGATCTCACAATACCGCTGAACCAAAATCCAACCATAGGAGGAAGCAATCTAAGCATCAACGTCCACAAACCTTTTGTGTTCTACTCGAGATCTCATCTACACATAGACCTAGCTCATGATGCCACTGTTGGGGAACGTCGCATGGGAAACAAAATTTTTCCTACGCACATGCAAGATCTATTCATTGTGATGAGCATCTACGAGAGGGAGAGTGGATCTACATACCCTTGTAGATCGGTAAGGGGGAAGCGTTAAGAAACGCGGTTGGTGTAGTCGAACGTCTTCGCGATCCAAATCGCCGAGCGTCCCGCGATCTCATCACGATCCGTCTCGCGATCCAGTCACGATCCGTCCCGCGAACTCATCACGATCCGTCCCACGATCCAATCACGATCCGTCCCGCGAACTCATCACGATCCGTCCCACAAACTCATCATGATCCGTCTCTCGATCTTGAGCATGGTCCTTCCGATCTAGCGCCGAACGGAAGACACCTCCACGTTCAGCACACGTATAGCTCGATGACGATCTCCGCCTTCTTGATCCAGCAAGAGGGAGCGGAGAGGTAGATGAGTTCTCCAGCAGCGTGACGGCACTCCGGAGATGGTGGTGGAGCTATTCCGGCAGGGTTTCGCCTAAGCACTGCAGAAATCCGATCTAGAGGAGAAACTATGTACTAGAGGAACGGGCAACACGTGGCTAAAATCAGGTGCCAAAAACCCTAAAACCTCTAGTATATATAAGAGGAAGAGAATAGGAGGCTTATCTCCTAAGGAGACAGCCCTTGGGTCGGCCAAACCAAGGAGGAGAGGAGGAATCCTCCTCCAATCCTAGTAACTAGGACTCCTCCTTATTTTGGTCTTTTTGCCTTTTCCCACCTTTTTCTCTTTGGGTTTTTCTTCCCAGCCGCATGGGCTTTGTGTGGGAATTCCACCAGCCCACTAAGGGCTGGTATTTAATCTCTCACAGCCCATGTAGCCTCTTGGGTCGAAATACCCCTCCCGATGGTCTCCCGGTACACTACCGGCACTCCCGGTACACTACCGATGAGCCCGAAACTTTTCCGGCGACCAAAATAGGACTTCCTATATATGAATCTTTACCTCTGGACCATTCCGGAGCTCCTCGTGACATCCGGGATCTCATCCAGGACTCCAAACAACCTTCGGTCACCACCATACATAACTCTATACTACCGAAACATCACCAAACGTTAAGTGTGCAGACCCTACGGGTTCGAGAACTATGTAGACATGACCGAGACACCTCTACGGTCAATAACCAATAGCGGGACCTGGATGCCCATATTGGTTCCTACACATTCTACGAAGATCTTTATCGGTCGAACCTCTATGTCAATGATTGAGTTAATCCCGTATGATGTTCCCTTTGTTCTTCGGTATGTTACTTGCCCGAGATTCGATCGTCGGTATCTCCATACCTAGTTCAACCTCGTTACCGGAAAGTCTGTTTACTTGTTCCGTAATACAAGATCCCGTGACTAACACTTAGTCACATTGCTTGCAAGTCTTATTATGATGTTGTATTACCAAGTGGGCCCTGAGATACCTCTCCGTCACACGGAGTAACAAATCCCAGTCTTGATCCATGCCAACTCAGCAGACACCATCGGAGATACCTGTAGAGCACCTTTATAGTCACCTAGTTACATTGCGACATTTGATACACACAAGGCACTCCTCCCGTATCCGTGAGTTGCATAATCTCATGTTCATAGGAACATATACTTGACATGCAGAAAACAGTAACAATAAACTGACACGGTCATATGCTACGTTTGTAGTTTGGGTCTTGTCCATCACACCATTCTCCTAATGATGTGATCCCGTTTATCAAATGACATCTCACGTCCATGGCTAGGAAACCTTAACCATCTTTGATCAACGAGCTAGTCTATTAGAGGCATACTAGGGACATGGTTTTGTCTATGTATCCACACATGCATCTAAGTCTCCGATCAATACAATTATAGCATGGATAATATACGATTATCATGAACAACGAAATATGAGAATAACTAATTTATTATTGCCTCTAGGGCATAGTTTCAACAGTTATTGACCATAGAGGTGTCTCGGTCATGTCTACATAGTTCTCGAACCCGCAGGGTCTGCACACTTAAGGTTCGGTGATGTTTCAGTAGTATAGAGTTATGTATGTTGGTGACCGAAGGTTGTTTGGAGTCCTGGATGATATCCGTACGTCACTAGGAGCTCCAGAATGGTCCAAAGGTAAAGATTGATATATAGGAAGTCCTGTTTTGCTCGCCAGAAAAGTTTTGGGCTCATCGATAGTGTACCGAGAGTGCCGGTATTTAGACCCAAGAGGCTACATGGGCTGAGGGAGGAGGTAAAGCAGCCCATGGTGGGCTGGCCAAAGCCTCCTCTAAGGGCCCATGTGGCTGGAGTGGATTGAGAAGGAAAAAAATCCAAAGGTGGAGAGGTGGAAAGAGTTTCCATGTGGAAAGGAGGAATCCTACTCCTAATAGGATTTGAGTAGGACTCCTCCACCTCCAATTTCGACCAAACCTTGCGGGTTTGAGGCTGCCTCCTCCCCTACCCCCTCCTATATATACTAGAGGATTTAGACGAAAAAGCAAACCCTAATAGCCACGTGCTACCTCTCCTCTAGATCGTAGTTTCTCCTCTAGATCAGTTTTTAGCGGTGCTTAGGTGAAGCCCTGCTGGAATTCCTCCAGAGAACTCGTCTACCTCTTCGCTCCCTCTTGCTGGATCAAGAAGGCAGAGAGCATCATCGAGCTGTACATGTGCTGAACGCGGAGGTGCGGTCCATTCGGCGCTAGATCGGAAGGACCGTGATCAAGATCGCGAGACGGATCGTGATGAGATTGCGGGACAAATCATGATGAGTTTGCTGGATGGATTGTGATTGGATTGTGGGACAGATCGTGATGAGATCGCGGGATGCTCAGCGATTTGGATCGCGAAGACGTTCGACTACACCAACCGCGTTTCTTAATGCTTCCCGCTTAGCGATCTACAAGGGTATGTAGATCCACTCTCCCTACCATAGATGCTCATCACCATGGATAGATCTTGCATGTGCGTAGGAATTTTTTTGTTTCCCATGCAATGTTCCCCAACAGTTCCGATAGGTGGCGCTATTGTACATCCACGTTTATGGAGTCTTCAACCCATGGAGGGTAACGGTCGCGAGAGTCCACGGAGGGCTCCACCCAAAAGGGTCCACGAAGTAGCAACCTTGACTATTCCATACGGCTTCCATCCACGAAGGACTAGCCTCACTATGGGGTAGATCTTCATGAAGTAGGCGATCTCCTTGCCCTTACAAACTTCTTGGTTCACTCCACAACACGAAGTAGGAGGCTCCCAAGCAACACCTAACCAATCTAGGAGGCACCACCCTCCAAAAGGTAATAGGCTCGGTAATGATGATGAACTTCTTGCTCTTGTGCTTCAAGAAGATAGACTCCTCAACACACAATCTCTCTCTCATAGGTTTGGC
Source organism: Hordeum marinum (assembly GCA_022496015.1). NCBI lineage: Eukaryota > Viridiplantae > Streptophyta > Magnoliopsida > Poales > Poaceae > Hordeum > Hordeum marinum. The sequence continues at coordinate 4,029,428 of CM039677.1, read as the reverse complement.
TTGGTAGAATAGATTGGATTGGTGGAAAGCAACTTGGGGAGGCTAGAAATAAAGATCCATATGATTGGAGTGGAAAATCTTGACCTCAACACAAGGGTAGGTGGTTCTCTCTCAAAAAATCTGATATGATAGGTATGGAGTAGTTCTGAGTGCTTATCTTTCGAGTGAGTGGTGGTGAAGGGGTATATATAGGCATCCCCAAAAATCCAACCGTTACACACAAAATGACCAACTCGGTGACACCGATGTGTTAATCTCGGTGGTACCGAAGTGACCAAAAGGTGGCAACTTTTGAATCTTGATGAGACCGATATAGGAAACTCGGTTGCACCGATAATGTGACCAAAGGTCAGATTTCCAATCTCGGTGTCGCCGATCCAACATTCTTGGTGGGAACAAAAATGTGAATTTGCGTAACAGAAAGTTGGCAACCTAAACTCGGTGGCACCGGTATGGAATCGGTTGCACCAAAGTGGCTAGGGTTTGGCAGAGTCTGTCTAGGTACTGGAATCAGTGGCACTGAAGTGGGATATTTGGTTGCACCGATTTTGAGTGTTGGGTATAGAACAGACTTTGGTGGGAGAGTTTTGTGGATGTTTTTGGCGACTATCACTTGTGCATGTTTGAGCATATTGTTCACCAACAAAATCTTACCCCCTTTTAATAGTATTGGCTTTCCTATGGACTCAAAGTGATTTCTCACAAATATAAAATGTAGAGTCCTCTTGCTTGAAGCTTGACCAACCTATTTCCTTGCATCTTGGGGTTTCTCGACAATCTCCTTTTTGCCAATCCTCTCTTTGAGCATTTCCTGAAATATACTTAGTGGAAACATTAGTTCAATGAATTATATGTTGTTATTAATTACCAAAACCACCAAGGGAGCAAATGTGCTTTCAATCTCCCCTTTTTGGTAATTGGTGACAACATATAGATCAAAGCTTCAACATATGGTAAAATCAATGAGATTAATCGTCGCTTTGAGAGGTATGTGATAAGCAAGAGCTCCCCCTAAATTTGTGCATTATTTTGAACTTGCGTTTGAATGCAAATGCACAATCGATTAGGTATATGGGTTACTTCTTCCATGTCACATACAACTTGGTGGTGTGCGAGAATAATTAGAGTGAATAACATGGCACAACACACATAAGTAAGGGTGAATGATCATCTCATGAGCATTAAGATGATAGGAAATAGTAGCATCACCCATAACATAGTAGCATAACACAAACACAAAAGTATCTCATATCAAATCAAAAGAACCAAATGTTTTTGAAAAGCAAGTAAGAAGACAAATCTCTCTCTTGCTCGAAGCCTATAGATCTATATACACTTCTCCCCCTTTGGCAACAAGTTACCAAAAAGTTCAAAGGCATACATCTAAGCATTCTTGGGCGCATCTCCTCCGGTTGTTGATGAAGGAGTCGAGATGACGGTGTCGGCAAAGATCTCTACAGATGTCGTAGATGGAGCTGGAGTGGTCACTGATGGAGCTGATGGAGCTGTTGGAGCTGGCACTGTGGCTGATCTGGCCTGAGTAGTGAACTGAGTGCCTGGACCTAGAGGTAATTCATCCTCATCCTCATCATCATCATCCTCATCTGAAGTAGAAGAGACCCGAGGGATTTCCATGGAGTCAACTTCATGCTGAAGTTCTGTGACTATCTTTGCCAACCCGTCCACTTTATCGGAAAGGGTCTTGATTCTGGTCTCAAAGATCCTGACAAGACTGTTTTGCTTATCCAGAATCCCCTTAATGTCCTTTTGCATGCTCTGAACAGATGATATTAGCAAATCCATTTTCCAGCTCCTAGATCGAGGGGCTTGATCACTAGTGGCTCTCACTGTCTCTGCTGCTTCCTGAGCTACAGCAGAAGTGGGATGATCAGCTTCCATCACCACGACGTTGTCCTCTAGATCTGGCTGTAGCGGCAAATGTGGGTGATCTAGGGGAAAGATGTGCTTCTCCAGTCTTGAGTTTATGAGCGTCTGGATGTAGGGTGCATAACAACATGAGCGCTTCTAATCAGCAGCAACCCTCTTGATTGTCTCTACAATCAAGTCCATGACTCTGATCCTGGTGTGAGTGTCAAGATGGATCAACAGGTTGATGGAGTGGCCTCGGATCATCTTGTCATCTCTGGACTTGGGCATCAGGGTATGCCTCAGAATGGTGTTGATAGTGCGTAGGCCAGCCTGGAGAAAGTAAATGGACCCTAGCTGGTGAGACTTCACTTTGTCAGCAGGGATCTCCTTATACATGTTGGTCATAGAATTGTGACTAGCCTTGGATTCTGAGTAGACATCCAGGTCACCATCCTATGCTTCAAGAACTCCTAAGATCTCTGCCCACTCCTCAACAGTTGATTCATATCGGGCACCTTCAGTCATCCACACAATTCTACCATCTCTGTAGAAGTGTGCAGTGGAGTAGAACTGCATGACCATCTCGTCATTCCATGCTGTGAATTCTCTGCCTATCAATTCATCAAGACCAATGCAATGGAAGTTGTCCTGGACACTTGTAAAGTAGTCTTCATTCTCCTTGATGTACTTCCAATCAACGTATCGCATATCGCTGATAGCTAGACTCTTGTCAAAGAGCACAGTCTCATAGAAGTCCTGCAGCTCCTTGGTATAGAACCTGTAGTCCACAGCTGTTTTCTTTCTTTGAGCATAAGGATCAATAGCTCTCCATGCCCTCAGTCCCGAGTCCTTCCTCTTCTTCATGTTCTCAGATACTGGATAGCTGGCATTATGAACAGGGAGGTGTGGTCTAAGCTTCATTAACATTGTCAGATCAACATCAGCTTCAGCTCTGGAGGCATTCCCTTTGTTCTTCTCAGAGGCTGGAATCTGCCTAGTGGTCCTCTTGGGCTTCTCTGCAGCCTTCTTGGATGTGCTGGTTTTGGGCATAGCATCAGGCATCAACTTCTTTGCCTTCTTCTTGGGAGGAGCCTTTGCTGGCTCAACCTCCTCTTCCTCAGCATCAGCAGATTCTGGATCCTCAAACATGGAGGTAGGCCTGCCAGTCACATGAATGATCCTCTTCCTGGCCTTTTTCTCTCCTGCCTTCTTAGGCATAGCTTTCTTGGGGATCTCAACAGAAACAGTTGCTCTGGCAGTCTCATAAGCCTTGAAGGTTGAAGCTGGTGCATATATTTTGCTAACAACCCTTCTAGAGGAAGTAGCTTTAGTTGCTTTCTCGGTAGCCTTCTCTTGCTTCTTAGCAACAACTTCCTTAGGGACAAAGTCTGAATCTTCTTCTTCTGAGTTGAACCTCTTTCTAGTTCTGGTGGCAGCCTTGGGCAACCCATGTGAGCTGGGGGTGCCTAGATCTGAGAATGAACTGGGCTCTGGGCTTGTGCCTGAAATCATGTCTGCTCTCTGCTCTGACCTGTTCTGACTGTCTTCTGAACTTGACATGCTGACCCTGTGAATAGAGTGTAGATGAGAAGAAGTAGATGAGTCATCACAAAATGAGGCTATTTTTGAAATTTGAGCAATGAGTTTTTCAAAAGTTTTGCAATCTGTCACATACATATCTGTACAGCCGAAATGAAATTTTTGGTGGGGCCGAGACAGACCAACTCCTTAACAGGAACTTGACAGCCTTTTCGGTAGTACCGAAAAGTGCCACTCGGTTCCACCGAGTCAGTTCTCAGCAACATAGAAAAGTATATCGATGAGACTGATATTTTCGTTTCGTTTCCATCGAGATGTATCGGGCGGATAGCAAAACCCTAGAAAATCCATCTAACTCCAAATTTTGCAATTTCTAGTGGATAGATGAATGAGCAATAGGTGGCTTATAGAGAAAACAAGGTCCAATGCGCAAGAATCAGAATGGGAGCGCACTAGAGATCGAATCCATACCCTAGCTTGGCGCGGATCCTCTACAGCGACGACGTTGGTGAAGATTACGTCGACGAGGCGATTCCCAGCGGCAGAGGAACTCGAGAAGTCAAGGGCGATGACCAGGGGTCTTTGGAACGATAGCTTAGGGTTTTGGAGCATGACGTATGAAGATGAAATTTCAAAACGTCGAGAATTATATTCCCACCACTGTTGGTGACACCGATTCTAAGTTTTCGATGTCACCGAGTGCCTCAACCGTCAGCTGACAAGGACACTCGGCGTAACCGAGAAAATGGAATCGGTGATACCGAGAATGAAAAACCAGATCAACCCTAGGCAATCGGTGAGACCGAGATTTTGGTGTTGGTTCCACCGAGTTGCACCTGGGAGGTTTTAATGGTCAGTCCTTGTCGATACAGAAGTCCGAGTGCTCCACACACAGAGGGATCGAAAAGCACTTGTTCAAATTTTGTGATGCAACATGAATGGAATATGAGATGAGAAAGCATAGATAGCTAAAGAGTGGTCCTAGGCATTCTTGTCCATCCAATTGGCAAAAGATAAATCAAAAGCCAAATAGCAACAATTGGATATCCTCGAATGAGAAAATAAATGTAGACCAACATGCTCACACAATAAGATGTCAAAAGAAATCATGACGAACATGCACAAACACACTAGCATCTAACAAGCACTTGGGCGATGACAAAGTCATCTATATATGAGTATTTGACTTAGGAGCCAAGTAAGAGTACTTGATCATAGGTCATACTCATTCTTTAGGCACAAGTGGGGTTACCACTTTTTCATAAAGCATTTAATGTTGTCACATGTTGAGAGATGCTTCGACTCAAGAATTAGAGTAAAGCTCCCCCTTAATGTGACATCCCCCCATAAGAGGGATAAACTAACCTTGGGTTTTGTCGATGAAGACTTCATGTTGGTGAGGTAGTTGTGGATGCTCAATGTTGATGAATATCACCAAGAGTTGGGAGCATCCTTGTTTTTTCCTTACTCCTCTCACCTACATGGGTTAGTCCCAACATACAAGAGACAAATACAAGGATATCTATGGACATGGAGTGCAAAGCATGTGTTATGATGTCCATTGATTTGTTGATTACCTTGTACCTTGCTCACCTTTGAGGGAATGTGTGACTCCTTGAACTATTGCATTGAGTTGATGTTGAGTGCAAAAAGTTCTTGCCAATAATGAATGTGAGTGAATTTCATTGGCGGAGTCACCCCTCAAGAACTTACTAGTTCGTTTTCTTGGGAACCCACATCAAGTTGATGGGGATCCTTGGTGTTGAAGTTGCCTTTGTAGTAGTTGAGCTTGAAGTAGCCTTGGGAACCCACTCCACCAAAGCTAGGGGTTTATCTTCATATGAGTGAACGTCCTCTTGAAGCTTGTTCTTGCCCTTGAGCTTGTGGTCTTGTGGTGGAAGGTCATATTGAGTGTTTGTCCCCTTGGGAAGTGTATTTTCATACTTCTCCTTTTGAGGAACAAACTTGGGATTGGGATATTGACCTTCTTCCCACTTAACTCCATTAGCGTTAAAATAGCCAACACCATGATTCTTCCGGTATCCTCCGTGCTTGCGTACAATTTCCTCAAATTGCTTACATCCGGCAAGACTCTTGTAGATACCTTTTTCTATAGTTCCTTTCAATAAAGCATTTTCTTGCTCAAGTGTAACTTGGCTAAGAGAAACATCATTAGTGGAATCAATAGAACTACTAGAAGCAACATCATTGGATTTATCACTTTGTTTGTTTCTACTAGATGAAGAATCTTTCTTGCCTTTGTTACTAGATTGCTTAGTTTTAACTTGAGGCATGAAACTAGACAAGAGTAGTCGTTTGGCTAGATAAGATGAGGTCTACTTCGGAGATCATCATTGATAGCTTTGAGAATCTCATACTCTTGCTCCAAGTTGAGCTTCTCGAAGCGTAGCTTCTCATGAGTTCTCACAAGCTCTCTATGATCTTCGAGAGTAGATTCATGAGCTAACTTAAGAGTGTTTAGTTCTATAGTTAGTTGTTCTATTTTCATCTTATCATCATCAAATGACTTATCTTGACTAGCATGGGAATTATCAAGTTCATTTTGATCAATATCACTAGTTTTATCACAAAGCAAGTCATCATCACAAAGTAAATCATCTTCATCACTATCAAAATCAAGATACTCGAGGTGTGATACCTTGGGGCCTTTAGCCATGAAGCAACTTCCACTCCCTTCATTTGGTGAATCAAATAGATTGTAGGAGTTGGTAGTCACTAGAGCAATTTCGGCAACACCATCATCTTGACTATAGTCGTAGTAGGAGTGATAGCTTCTCTCAGAGTTGTTGTCGGAGTCAGAGCCAGAAACCCGTTCACCAACATGAGCTTGATGTTTTCTTCTTGTGTAGCTCTTGGTGTACTTGTCCTTCTTCTCCAAATCTCTACTTCTCCTTGAGTGTCTTCGTTCATAACGATCATCTCTACTCCTTCTCTCTCTTTGTGGTTCTTTCATTCCTTGAGCTTCGTCTTCGACGTGACTCTTCTCTTCTTTTGTAAGGAGCCGTGCACTCATTTGAGTAGTGTCCGGGCTTCCCACAATTTTAGCAATTGCGGTCATGACTTGACGAACGCTTCTCTTCATATCTTGACTTGGAGTTTCTTTCTTTTCCTCTATTCTTGTAGAACTTGTTGAATTTCTTGACCAGGAGGCTTATCTCTTCATTGGTGACAAGGTTGTTGCTTGAAGTTGCGGGAGCATCACTTGTGGCTTTGTAAGAACCGCTAGACTTGTGATGAAGTTCTTCTTTATCTTTGAGTGTCATCTCATGAGCAACAATCCTTCCAATGACTTCCGTAGGCTTGAGATCTTTGTAGTCTGGCATCATTTGGATTAATGTGCACACGGTGTCGTATTTCTCATCCAAAGCTCTAAGTATCTTCTTGATGATGAATTTGTCGGTCATTTCTTTGCTTCCTAAGCCGGGAATCTCATTGGTGATGAGAGCTAGCCCAGAGTACATCTCTGCGACTCCTTCACCATCCTTCATCTTGAACTTGTCAAGTTGACCTTGAAGAACATCTAACTTGGATTCTCTCACGGACTCGGCTCCTTCGTGCATATCAACCAAAGTATCCCAAATCTCCTTTGCATTCTCAAGACGGCTGATTTTGTTGAATTCTTCGGGGCATAAGCAGTTGAAGAGAATGTCACATGCTTGAGCATTGTATTGCAACATCTTCAATTCATCCGCGGTCGCTTCACAATCCAGTTCCCGTCCAACCGCAAAGAACTCACCTTGCAAGCCAACACAAATAACAGCCCAAACGGCGGGGTTATGACCAAGAATATGCATCTTCATTTTATGCTTCCAACTAGCAAAATTAGTGCCATCAAAGTATGGACCTCTACGGTGATAACTTCCCTCACTAGACGCCATACTTCTCCTAGGTTGTGAGACCCAAGCAATGATACCAAAGCTTTGATACCACTTGTAGGATCGAAATTTGTTCTAGAGGGGGGGGGTGATTAGACTACTTGACCAATTAAAGGTTTTGCCTATACCAAATTTTATGGTTGACAGTTTTTAGCATTTCATGGCAAGTCAAGTACACCGTACACATGCAAGTCTAAGAGTATATAGTAGCAGAAAGTAATAACAAGCATGTATAGAAGGGATAGGGTAGGAAGATCAAATGCAATTGTGGGCACGATGGTTTTTCCCGTGGTTCCAATAGGTGGCGCTATCGTACATCCATGTTTATGGAGTCTTCAACCCACGGAGGGTAATGGTCGCGGGAGTCCACGGAGGGCTCCACCCAAAAGGGTCCACGAAGTAGCAACCTTGACTATTCCATACGACTTCCGTCCACGAAGTACTAGCCTCACTATGGGGTAGATCTTCACGAAGTAGGCGATCTCCTTGCCCTTACAAAATTCTTGGTTCACTCCACAATATGAAGTAGGAGGCTCCCAAGCGACACCTAACCAATCTAGGAGGCACCACCCTCCAAAAGGTAATAGGCTCGGTAATGATGATGAACTCCTTGCTCTTGTGCTTCAAGATGATAGACTCCTCAACACACAATCTCTCTCTCACAGGTTTGGCTTGGTAGAAGAGATAGGATTGGTGGAAAACAACTTGGGGAGGCTAGAAATCAAGATCCATATGATTGGAGTGGAAGATCTCGACCTCAACCCAAGGGTAGGTGGTTCTCTCTCAGAAAATCTGATAGGATAGGTATGGAATAGTTCTGAGTGCTTCTCTTTCGAGTGAGTGGTGGTGAAGGGGTATATATAGGCATCCCCAAAAATCCAACCGTTACACACAAAATGACCGACTCGGTGACACCGATGTGTTAATCTCGGTGGTACCGAAGTGACCAAAAGATGGCAAATTTTGAATTTCGGTGAGATCGATATAGGAAACTCGGTTGCACCAATAAGGCGACCAACGGTCAGATTTCCAATCTCGATGACACCGATCCAACATTCTCGGTGGAACCAAAAATATGAATTTGCGTAACAGAAAGTTGGCAACCTAAACTCGGTGGCACCGGTATGGAATCGGTTGCACCGAAGTGGCTAGGGTTTGGAAGAGTCTGTCTAGGTACTGGAATTAGTGGCACCGAAGTTGGATAGTTGGTTGCACCGATTTTGAGTGTTGGGTATATAACATACTTTGGTGGAGAGTTTTGTGGATGTTTTTGGCGACTATCACTTGTGCACGTTTGAGCATATTGTTCACCAACAAAACCTTACCCCCTTTTAATAGTATTGGCTTTCCTATGGACTCAAAGTGATTTATCACAAATATAAAATGTAGAGTCCTCTTCCTTGAAGCTTGGACAACCTATTTCCTTGCATCTTGGGTTTTCTCCACAAACTCCTTTTTGCCAATCCTCTCTTTGAACATTTCCTGAAATATACTTAGTGGAACATTAGTTCAATGACTTATATGTTGTTATTAATTACCAAAACCACCAAGGGAGCAAATGTGCTTTCAGATCTCACTTGAGTTATGATCCCGTGATGATTCCTTATCTTTGGGTGTCCACCGCTGGCGACTCAGAGACCGCTAGTGAACCGAGTTCACCGTCCTCCACTTTGGATTCTAGGATATTCGATCTCTATTAGTGATCTTATATGGTAATATTCGAGATATATTAGTTAATATTTGATGATGCATTAACTGGATTATTCGGGATGATGTATTAGTGATATTATATTTGAGGTCATTATAAATATTAATGTATTTGTGATATTTTATCGGTATAATGCGTGTGTGACTTTCGATCTGTCGTTCATCCTTTTGTGACTTTCATGTGTGTTCTTGATGAAGGAATCCCGACTGTTGGTGTGGGGGGCGCCTCTTCTTTTTTCTCCTCTTTGCGATATACTCGTCGATATATTGCACAAGAAGAGAATAGGAGAGGCATCCATCATCGGCGGTTGAACTATTACTGTGAGAGAGTGCCCACCAACATATATACACCACCATATCAGTGTGAGAGAGAGCGCACCAATACACCATGAGATATGAGAGTTACTTAAGGAAAGCCTCGACGGACCGAAATTCACACACGCATTAGGATCCAAAGCGTGCCATAATTCTTGAACTGGCTTATTCGGGATGATGTATTAGTGATATTATATTCGAGTTCATTATAAATGTATTTGTGATTTGCAAGTCATTTCAGTAAAACATAGGGAATTTCTTCTATGTCATTGCTCGATATATGAAACGGGTTGACTTTAGGTCTGTTTCGGCTCCTTGTGTGTCTTTCAGTGAGGGAGAGTGTCCACCATATATATATATATGAGAGAGGAAGAATCCCGACTGTTGTCGTGGGGGTCGCTTCTCCTTCGCTCTAGTGTGCTAGACATTTTCTGGTAATGCACTCTGGGACGAATGGAGGAGCCACCATCACCGACGGTCGCAATATCAGAGGGAGTTACCACCATATACGTGAGACGAGAGCTTAGGAAGGAAAGACTCGACAGACCTAAAGTCAACCTGTTGCATATTGAGTAATAGTGATCTGTGTGTTGATCAGTTTTCTTGTAGTTTACTTCGATTTTAAATGTTTCAACTATGAACATAGGAAATGTTTGACGACGAAAGTGAATTCGGTATGTGCGAATACTGCGAAGACGAGCGTGGCCTGTGTGACAAGACTTTCCTAGTTGATGGTAGGTGCTTCAGCATCATGCTGGATGAGACCTTCGAAGTGGATACAGTAAGTCAGAATGACAAGTCTTTTTTCGTAATTAAGCAGGACTTCTGCCTCTTTTGCTTCAACTTATAATTAATTTTAATTTTTTACTGTTCTACTAGCGTATCCCCTGCCATGCAAGAATTGCTATCTTGGATAAGATTGGTTTGAATACTAAAAAAGATATGGAGGTAAAGATAGTTCACTTGAGGACCGAGCATGGTTTTACTTTTGCGGTAAAATTGTACCATGCAGACACCTATTGCTATTTTGAATGCAAATATTGGCAAGCACTATGCAAGGCTTATGCATTTTAGACTAATATGCTTATCACCTTTGATATTCGTCCGGAAGATGAAATTGAAGGTAATATCGACATCTGGGTCGATGTGCAGACGCCTCCAGTTCTACCATTATGTGAGTTTCTCAACCATATTTATTAAGTAATTTATATTGTTTATTTAAAAATAGTTTACAACTTATTTGCATTGACAACTTATTTTCATTCTTCAAAAAATGTACGGAAGATGGTAGACAGAACCTACTACTACAGTGATGAAGCAGAATTAACTTATAAGGAGAAAGATCATCTTAGCACATTTCTTAGTCATCTTGAGAATTACAATAGCTATTATCAAACTCCTTCACATTATGGTCAATACGTGCCACTAGTGCACGTGGGGAACTACGGTAACATCCATGGAGATTGCATGGCAAGATTTTAATTCTACTATTACGACAGCCGTGCATCTTTTGCATAAATTCTTCTAAAACTAAACTACATTGCTAACTACAAAGTTATTACTATGTTTTTCACCAGAAAATCCCGGAGGATTGTGTGCCTCATCTGATGTTTTCGAGCGGTCGCATTGTTGATACGAGCTTAGGGCCACTACGGCCAGGTCAGCCTACGCATCACTCCTGTCCATACTAGATTTCTAAAACCGATGGAGTCATGACAATCAAAGATTGGAAAAAATGTATGCTCAATCATAGAGAGGTACTTGGAAGCAACATTGTGCGTAGGCCAAGAATGGGAGACAGGATGATCTCCGTTCTCCATAATGGAGAGTCAGGGCCTATCTTGTTTTATGATATTGTACCTAAGAGAGGGTAGAGTAGGTCCTATGAGATAGGAGTACGTAGGTCCTAGGTACAATGTGTTATTATGTGCTACAATATGTTAGAGTTGATGATGATGATGATGATGAGGAGTTGTGATTATGACTAGTGACCAACTTGTTATATGATGTCTCATTGACGAAAATGATGATTAAATTGTGTTATATGTTCTATCTATAAGTATAGTACGTAGCGTCGTGACCAAGCACGTAGATAAGAGAGATCACTTCTCTCTATTAGCTATCTAACAAAATATATGAAACCCCTAAATTAACCCTCCAAAACCCTCAAAACCACCCTCTTTAAAAAAAACAGCTCCTGAGCTGCTGACGCGTGGACGCTCTTTGGTCCCTATTGGTGTTACCAACCGGGACCAAAGGCCCTCCTGCCTGGGCTCGGCTAAGCGGCCACGTGTAGCCCCATCTGTCTCGGTTCGTAAGCGAACTGGGACTAAAGTTCGTGGGCTTTAGTCCCGACCCTTTAGCCCTTTAGTCCCGGTTCCTGAACCGGGACAAATGGGCCTTAGGAATCGGGACAAATGGGCCCTTTTCAACTAGTGTAAATGCATCGACAGACCCCAAAACCCTACATCCACATCTTCCTCCTCATCCTGTCCGCCACTGTCAGTGTCAAAACCGGCGGATCTTGGGTAGGGGGTCCCGAGCTGTGAGACTAGAATCGATGGTAACAGGAGACGAAGGAGACGATGTTTACCCAGGTTCGGCCCCTCCTATGAAGGGAATACCCTACATCCTGCTTGATTGTTTTGATGATATGTGGGTTACAGAATTGATCCTCCTCGAGATCGAATAGCTAAACCCTAGATGAGATGTCTGTTATCTACAACCTAAACCCCTCCGGCTTATATAGACGCCGAGGGTACCTAGGGTTTACACATGGTCGGTTACATGTCGAAAGGATAATCATGCCTATTCGCTACATCAAACGTGGAGGATAAGCCACGATTCCCGAAGCTTCCTTCCTGGAGACAGGGCCGTCGACCGATCCAATGCTCGGCAAGCGGCCCATACAGTCCGGCCCATAAGAAACAGGTCGGCCTCCCGAGGACCCCTTAATCCAGGACTCCCTCAGTAGCCCCTGAACTTGCCTCACATGCCAAGAGTCTTAGCTTCAGTTGCTTCGTATAATCAAAGTCTTCGGCTTGCAAGGCAAGTTCTTCCCTACGAGTTTAGTTCAGCCTCCGATCACATGTAATTTTCCGATAAGAGGCGCGTCCGAACACTATGAATAGCTCATCCCTAAAGGCAAAACGTCAAGGAGTAAAATAGTGTCCCTTGACGACCTCTCTGACGAAAGGTCACGGCCCACCATGACCGCCAAACAAGTTGCAAAAACTCGATTCTCGGTTCGAGGCCGTTTTCATTAGCACGATCCATCAATGCACAGATCGTTCCCCGTTTCACATGGGATATGTGTAACCATGCGCGTATAATGGTACGCACATCTCGGGAAGTGGAGGGATTCATGACACAGCAAAGGGAGGCCCGACAACGATAAGTGATACGTTTCCATCGTATCCACTTTCAAACTCTTTTGCCCTTGTTTTGGACTCTAATTTGCATGATTTGAATGGAACTAACCCGGACTGACGCTGTTTTCAGCAAAATTGCCATGGTGTTATATTTGTGCAGAAATAAAAGTTTTCGGATCGTCCTGAAAATTTACGGAGAATATTTTTGGATTTTATAAAAAATATAGGCACAAGAATCAACCAGAGGGGGGCCACCTGCAGGCCACAAGCCTGCTAGGCGTGGCCACCCCCTGACCACGCCTAGCAGGCTTGTGGGGCCCTCGTGGCTCCTCTGACCTCCTCTCGAGCTACATATAACCCTATTCGCGGAGAAAAAAATCAGATAGAAGAGTTCATCGCATTTCATGATGCGAAGCCACCGCCACCTCCTGTTCTTCCTTGGGAGACCAGATCTGAAGTCCGTTTTGGTCTCCGGAGAGGGGAAATCGACGCCATCGTCATCACCAACCATCCCTCATCACCAATTCCATGATGCTCTCCGCCGTTCGTGAGTAATTCCATTGTAGGCTTGCTAGACGGTGATGGGTTGGATGAGATTTATCATGAAAAAAGGGTGATTTTGTTAGGGTGATTTTGTTGGATGAGATTTATCATGAAATCAAGTTAGTTTTGTTAGGGTTTGATCCCTTGTATCCACTATGTTCTGAGATTGATGTTGCTATGACTTTGCTATGCTTAATGCTTGTCACTAGGGCCCAAGTGCCATGATTTCAGATCTGAACCTATTAGGTTTTCATGAATATATATGTCTTCTTGATCCTATCTTGCAAGTTGTAGACACCTATTACGAGTTATGATCCGCATCCCCCAGGGTGACAATAACTGGGATTCTTTCCGGTGATTACCGTAGTTTGAGGAGTTCATGTATTCACTAAGTGCTAATGCTTTGGTCCGGTTCTCTATTAAAAGGAGGCCTTAATATCCCATAGTTTCCATTAGGACCCCGCTACCACGGGAGGGTAGGACAAAAGATGTCATGCAAGTTCTTTTCCATAAGCACGTATGACTATTTACGGAATACATGCCTACAATATATTGATCAATTGGAGCTAGTTCCGTGTCACCCTATGTTATAACTATTGTATGATGAATGACATCCAGTATAATCATCCATCACCGATCCATTGCCTACGAGCTTTCCACATATTGATCTTCGCTAAGTTACTTCTCCGTTGCTACTATTAAAATCACTACAAAACTACCACTGTTACTTTTGCCATCGTTACCGATAATTCCATACATCTTTGCTACTAAATACTTTGCTGCAGATATTAAGTCTTTTAGGTGTGGTTGAATTGACAACTTAGCTGCAAATACTCGAGAATATTCTTTGGCTCCCCTGGTGTCGAATCAATAAATTTGGGTTGAATAGTCTACCCTCAAAAACTGTTGCGATCCCCTATACTTGTGGGTTATCAAGACCTTTTTCTGGCGCCGTTGCCGAGGAGCATAGCTATATTCTTTCAGTCACTTGGGATTTATATCTGTTGATCACTATGAAGAATCTGAAAGATCCAAAAACCAAGATCTATCCCTCTACTACGAGGGGAGGTAAGGAACTGCCATCTAGCTCTACACTTGATTCACCTTCTGTTATGAGTAAGTTTGCGGCACCACCACCTGCTAGTAATTCTGATATGTCACAAGTAATTGATGATGCCACTTTTGCTATGCATGATGCTTATGATGATACTTTGCTTGATAATACTATGCCATTGGGTGAATTTCTTGATGAACAAATTGCTAGAGTCAATGCTGAAAATTATGATACTTCTGAAACTGATGAAATTATTGAAACTGAACACTTTGAGACACCTGCTAGACCTAGCTCTCCTAGATATGAATTGTCTGATATTTCCGAGGGTTATGTTATGGAAGGATAGGTAGCTAGGGACTTTCTTGCTTGTAATGATAGAGATGATCTTAAGAAATCACTCTGCAAGTGGAAAGAAAAATCTTTGAATGCTAGAATGAAATATGATCCTAAGTTTGATACTTCACCTATCTTTGTTACTGATAAGGATTATGAATTCTCTCTTGATCCTAAGTTAATTAGTTTGGTTGAATCTGATCCTTTCCATGGTTATGTATCTGAAACTGTTGTGGCACATCTCACTAAACTGAATGATATAGCCACCCCATTTACTCATGAGGAAAAAATTCGTTATTACTATATGGTTCAATTCTCTTGCTCCTAGTTGTGTGCGTAGTCCCCAGGATATGATATATCACTTTTCTGAAAAATATTTTCCTTCCCATAAGAAACAAGCTGCCTTGCAGGAAATATTTAACTTTGTGCAAATTGGAGAAGAGAGTCTCCCACAAGCTTGGGGGAGGCTTCTCCAGTCAATTAATGCTTTGCCTGATCATCCTCTCAAGAAAAATGAAATACTTGATATCTTTTATAATGGACTAACCGATGCTTCTAGGGACCACCTAGATAGTTGTGCTGGTTGTGTTTTTAGGGAACAAACTGTTGAACAAGCTGAAATACTATTGAATAATATATTGAGCAATGATAATTATTGGACTTTTCTCAAACCACCTCCGAAGCCAACTCCGAAGAAAAGAGGTATTTTATTTTTCAGTCCAGAAGATCTGCAAGAGGCAAAGAAATCTATGAAAGAAAAAGGTAACAAAGTTGAAGATGTTAAGAATCTACCACCTATCGAAGAAATACATGGTCTTGATAACCCGACACAGGTAGTAGAGGTAAATTCTCTTCGTAGATTTGATGAAAGCGATATTCCTTATAATAAGTCTGCTAGCCAATGCTTGGATGAATTTGATAATTTTGTTGTTAAGCAAGAAAATTTTAATGCTTATGTTAGTAGACAATTGAAACATAATGCTTTCATGCTTGATCTCTCAGGTGATTATATGAGTAGAACTATAAATGATCTTAAACTGATTAGTAAACATGCTTCCATGGTAACTACTCAAGTAGAACAAGTACTTAAAGCTTAGAATGAACTTCTTAATGAGATGAATAGTAAGAACAGTGATCATTCTGTTAGAGTTGTGACTAGAGGTGGTAGAATGATTCAGGAACCTTTGTATCCTGAGGGCCATCCCAGGAGAATTGAGCAAGATTCTCAGAGGAGTAATATTGATGCACCTAGTCGCTCCAGTAATAAGAGGAACAAGGATGATGATAGAACTTTGCATGCTGCTAGTGAACCTGTTATAGATACACCTGAGAACCCAAATGATATTTCTATTTCTGATGCTGAGACACAATCTGGTGATGAACATGAGCCTAGTGATAATATTAATGATGTTCATATTGATACTCAACCTAGTAATGATAATGATGTGGAGATTGAACCTGCTATTGATCTTGATAACCCACATTCTAAGAATAAGATATATGACAAAAGGGACTTTATTGCTAGGAAGCATGGTAAAGAAAGAGAGCCATGGGTTCAGAAACTCATGCCCTTTCCTCCTAATCCATCCAAGAAAAAGGATGAAGAGGATTTTGAGCGCTTTGTTGAAATGCTTAGACCTGTCTTTTTCCGTATGCGCTTGACTGATACTTTGAAAATGTCTACTTATGCTAAGTATATGAAAGATATTGTGACTAATAAAATAAAGATACCAGAATCTGAGATTTCCACCATTCTTGCTAATTACACTTTTAAGGGTGGAGTACCAAAGAAACTAGGTGATCCAGGAATACCAACTATACCATGCTCCATTACAGAGAATTATGTTAAAACCGCTTTATGTGATGTTGGAGCTGGTGTTAGTGTTATGCCTTTCTCTTTATATCGTAGACTTGATTTTAATAAGTTGACACCTACCGAAATCTCTTTGCAAATGGCTGATAAATCAACTGCTCTACCTATCGGTATTTGTGAGGATGTACCTGTCGTAGTTGCAAATGCTACTATTTTAACAGACTTTGTTATTCTTGATATTCCCGAGGACAACAGTATGTCGATCATCCTTGGTAGACCCTTTTTGAATACTGCAGGGGCTGTTATTGATTGGAACAAGAGCAATGTAGCTTTTCATATTATTGGTAATGAGCATATGGTACACTTTCCAAAGAAACAACCTCAAGTTCATAGTATCAACTCCATTGAAAAAATTCCAACGATTATTATTGGAGGCTTTGAATTCCTTCTTCCTACTATCAAGAAGAATATGATATACTTATTGTTGGGGACATGCATATCCCCATTGAGGTAACTTAGTGTTATTCGAAAATTCTTCGGTTTCATGTTATTTGAAAGAAGTTTGTTAATAAGACTTGATCAACCTTATTGACGGATTCCTTTTGATGAGCATGAGATGGATGAATTTAGAAAGAACAACTTTCTGTACCCAACTTTTACTTTCTGTTAGTTAGATGAAATTAAGCAAAATGCTATTATTTTTCTGTTTTCTAAGTTTCCTGTGCAATAAAAAGTGACCTGAAAATAAAAGTTCTTCAAATGCCATGAAACTTTAGTATGATTTTTTCTAGAATATATAAAAATATCTGTCACTAAGCACACTGCAGGGGGCTGCACCAGTGGGCCACAAGCCCAGAAGGTGTGGCCACCCTGGCCACGCCTAGTAGGCTTGTGGATCCCACGTGTCCCCCCTCCACTTATTCCAGCACCCATCCACTCCATCTTCCTCCAGAAAAAAATCCCACCATTGCTCAAACCCATGTTTTAGCTCATCTTGCTGCCATTTTCGATATCCTTGCTCAAAGCTTCATTCGCAAAACTGTTTTAGGAGATTGCTCTTTGGTATGTGACTCCTCCAATGGTCCAATTAGTTTTTGTTCTAGTGCTTTTATATGTTGCAATTTTTTGCTGCTGTGGTGACCTTGTTCTTGAGCTTGCATGTCAAATTTATATGGTGTCAAGTAGTTTTGATGCATGATATAGCCTCTAGGCACTTGTGGGAGTAGTTGCTATGGGTTTTGTTGAGTTTTGTTCACCTTTATTTTGGGTCACTGAAAATTTCAGAATTTTTCGGAGAAAGAAATGCCGAGGAGATTATTAAGAGGCGCTCCAAGCCGGAGTTCTAAGGAAGATGAAAATGAGATGAGGGAGAAACCCACGTATAATCTTCATCGCATCGCAGAAGTTCGACCATGTGAATGGCCGTGTGACACATTCTTGAGGGTAGCCAGAATTTACGAAGATTTCTATTATTTGGCTGAAAATGCAGGCATCACCGACTTCCTCAATGATAAGTGTGACCAGTACCTCTTGCTCACAAATACCTTTGTGCAAAACTTTCATTTTCATTCTAGGGAAAATCCTCCTATGGTAGAATTTCATTTATATGATGTGCCTAAGAAAAACCATTATGATTTTTGCAAAGTTTGCAAAATACCCTATGAGGGCAGCATCAGAGAACCACGTCCTCGAGACATGGAAGATTTTATTGCCGCAATCACTGTAGCGGAAGAGAGAGATGTGTCAAAGGCAAGAGTGGATACTTTGCATTTTCCTATGATATGTTATTATTCATTATTTGCGGGAAGATGTTTAGTTGGTCACTGGGAGAGTGGAAGTCTTAGTGCTCTTGACCTCACCATTCTGCGCCATGCTTTATTTGCTGATAGAACCTTTAGTCTGGGTGCTATGGTGGCCCAAGGGTTGAACACCAACCGTTCGAAGGGGCCCATATTCGGAGGTATCTATGCTTCTTGTTTAGCGATACATTTTGAGATACCTATTAGGCTTAGCGAGAGAGATGAGAGGCTGCTACCCTCGAAGTTCTTAGATTATGACCGTATGGTAGCTCATGATGTTATTAAGAAAAATGATGATAGGAGGATGCTTTACAATATAGTTTTTAGCCAGCGTACTTGTGAAATCATTACTCTGCCTGCCTCTTCTTTGTTTGATATTCGCTCAGGCAGCACTACAAGAAATATGCTATCTTGTGACCTTCTGTCAGTGACCTTGGAAAAAATGGTCGTAAATCTATGACCTTTTGAGACCAATTGGTTGTAAGCTGTTCGGGGGCTCCAAACCCTAAACCATCATGACCATTAGGGCCAGTAAGGTCATAATTTCATTGCACCAGAAGGTCAGAAAGCAGATGGCACTGGTCCAGTGCCTTATTTCTAACTGATCATGACCAATATAAAAGGTCATTACACTTGAGTTCGAATGCATTAGGATGATTGGGCAGCCACCTCTGCAATCTCGCTTATGTGTCAATGTTTACGTGTCATTTTTGCTGACAGGATCACACTCTGACAGGCGGGACCCATTTGACAGACGCCTTAATTCATTTATTCGCTCGTTAAAAAAGAAGCGCAGCGGGGACTCGAACCCGCGACCTGAGGTAGTGGGACTCGTTCCCAGCCATTGGGCTAGAGAAGCTCTGTTGCTCAACTACGAGTAGTATTGTATCTATTATATATCCAGTAGCTGTCTTAACTCATTGACAAGTGGGACCAATTCACTTAAAGATGGGACCTATTTGACAGCAATACCGAGATGTCTATTTACGCTTACAGGCGGGACCCATTTGACAGCAAAACCGGTCGTCTCCAACACACTGACAAGTGTGACCCACTGGCAGTATCGTTTCGACCAAGCGCTGAATTAGTAAAAAGGATGCGCGAGCGGGGACTCAAACCCACGACCGAGCGCTGAATTCGTTGTCTCACAACCACTGGGCTAGAGAGGGATTTTTGATTCTTTGTCATGACGTTTCTTTAAATCAAAAAAACAATGGCTGTCTCGAACACACTAACAAGTGTGACCCACTAGTAGCATCGAGCGGGGACTAGAGTGCCAGATGTCTCCAACACTTAGCAAAATTCCCCCCTCTCATTTCTTAGGTCTAGCGTAGGCGGCGGCGGAAGCAACCGGCGACGGTGGTAGGGCCGGGGCCAGCGGCGGAAGCAACCGGCGGGGAGGCAGGTCCGTGGCCCACCGACGTTGGTGTTGCCTCAGCACGCGCCTCACCCACGACGGCGGAAGCAACTGGCAGGGGTGGCAGAACCGCGGCCTCGCCGCTTGGCTCGACAGGAGTGGCTCGCCAAGCATGGAGGACTCTCCACCGCCGCCGCCGCCGCAAGCAGGCCTC
This sequence comes from Hordeum marinum, assembly GCA_022496015.1. NCBI lineage: Eukaryota > Viridiplantae > Streptophyta > Magnoliopsida > Poales > Poaceae > Hordeum > Hordeum marinum. The sequence continues at coordinate 4,009,618 of CM039677.1, read as the reverse complement.
CCGGTATGCTCTCCCCCCTCTCCTCTCCCCCTCTCCTCGCCCCCTCTCTTCCGGTCTAAATATGTTAAAGAACCCTAGATGCGCACTGTTAGGAGTTAGGAACTAGATGCGCATTGGTAGAAACTGCATAGATGAATTTTGTTGATGCACTGTTAGGAGTTAGGTGTTCTTTAGCTTGTTTCTCTGCAGATTGTTTGTGTGCACATTGTTTGTCTGCATAGTAATTGTTAGGAGCTAGCTAGCTTGGTCTTTCCCTGAAACAGGATCCTTCTAAAATGTTGGTTTTGTTTGATTTGATTTATCCTTGTCAGCAATTTAAATTCATGCCAATTTCAATATTGGTTTGATTTACAAATTGGTTTGTTTCTATGTTGTGGTTAGGCAATTAGCATATAAAATTTTCTGAATTTTTAGCTGCCATTACTGCCATCCATTTTCATTAATTAATGTTGATGCACTTAGATTGGTTGCTAAGTTGCAACAATTTGTTGTCTTTGGCAGATGGACAGAAGCTGTATTACAAAAGGAGTTAGAAGGTTTTCTAAAGAACATATGAAGGGAGTTAATGAATTTATGCAATTTGTTCGGGAAAATTTTGCCAAGGATGCTGCCATTCTTGGCCCATGCTGCGAATGCGTCAACCGTAAAAGAAAAGAACAAGGAATGGTGGAAGATCATCTGCTTCTTAATGGGATGACCAACACATATGATAGATGGATATATCATGGAGAACCTTTAGATGGACAACCTCAACATTTTGAAGATGATACACAGGCCCCTCATATGATGGGTGGTGGCGATGCTGGCATTGATTTTATGGAAAAGGTTTTGTGAGAGAATGCTGGTTTGGAGGAAGAGGGTGGACATGAAGATGATAGGATTCCTGACCTGTTGAAGGATCTCTACAACTCTGAAGGCCGTGCTGATGGACATAAGTCGATGTTTGATCAGGTGTTAGAGGAGGCAAAGCACACAGCTCACGAAGGGGGTAAATTTTCAAGATTGGCCTTCACCGTGAAGTTACTCCACATCAAGTCTTTCTACCGGATTAGCAATGCTGCATTCAATGCAATACTCTGCCTTTTGACCTTGCAATTCCCTGATAGCTGCTTTCCCAGGTCTTACGATGAAGCATTGAGCATAATCCGCAGGCTGGGGCTAGGTTATGTTTCAATACATGTGTGCCCAAATAACTGTGTCTTGTTTCAGAAGGATTTAGCGAAGCATGACAACTGTCCAAAATGCAATGCCTCTAGGTGGAAAGATGCTGATGGGAAGAAGTCAATACCGGAGAAGGTACTGAGGCACTTTCCGTTGATACCAAGGCTACAGAGGATGTTTATCTCAAAGAAATCATCGCTGGAGGTACAATGGCACAAGCTGAAGCGGCAACCTGTGGACAATGAGCTGAGCCATCTAGCGGACGGAGATGCATGGAAAGAATTTGACAGTAAACATTTGGATTTTGCTGCAGATCCAAGGAACATAAAACTCGGCATTGCCACAGATGGCTTTAATCCATTTGGGAACATGAGCACGTCTTATAGCATGTGGCCTATTTTTGTGGTGCCGTACAACCTGCCACCATGGGCATGCATGGATCAGTCCAACTTCATGATGTCGTTGCTTATCCCGGGTGCAGAGTCTCTAGAAAAGGATTTTGATGTATTTATGGAGCCCCTCATAGAAGAACTGCTCCAACTCTGGACTGGTGTACCTACATATGATGCCGATAGTCCGGAAGAAAAGTTCAATCTACGTGCTGCAATCATATGGTCCATCCATGATTTCCCGGTGCTGCACACTCTGTTTGGGAGGATCATAGCGGGTTATCAGGCATGTATCGATTGTGACAAAGACCCTTGCTCAAAGAGACTAAGGAATAAGATCTTCTATATTGGGCACCGCCACTTTCTTCCCCGAGACCATCACTGGCGAAGAAGCAAAGATTTTAATGGTGAGAATGAAACCCGTGACTAGCCAGCTGAATTCACTATAGAAGAGCTGGAGCAGCAACTTGAAAAGGTGAAAGATGTGAGACCAGGAAATCTTTCCAAGAAAAGAAAGCGTGAGTAAGGTCAATGTTGGGACCGGAGGTCTTGTTTGTGGGACCTGCCATACTGGGCTGATCTGAAATTAAGGCATAATATCGATGTAATGCACATTGAGGAAAACATATGCAAGAATCTGCTAGGGTCGGTTCTGAAAATTGAAGGGAAGACAAAGGACACGGTTAGTTCTAGGATTTATTTGGAGGACATGGGCATAAGAGAAGATTTGCATCTACAGCACAATGAAGATGAAGATTCATTTGAAATGCCACGAGCAAGGTATACAATGACTAAAGAACAAAAGCTTGCATTCTCTGAATTCATAAGAGCGATGAGATTTCCAGATGGTTATACTGCTAACCCAGTAAAGTGTGTTACTTCTGATGGATTCAAGCTTTCAGTACTGAAAACCCATGATTGCCACATCCTCCTCCAAAGGATTTTACCGGCGGGCCTCCGAGGAACCATGGACAAGGATATATATGAAGCGGTTGCTGAGCTGGGAAATTTCTTTAGAGAGCTGTGCTGCAAAACGCTCAAGGCAACTATTCTGCAAAGACTTGAAAAGGAAATCCCAATTATTCTTTGCAAGCTCGAGAAGATTTTCCCTCCAGCTTTCTGCACCGTGATGGTCCATTTGGCGGTGCACTTACCAAAAGAGGAAATGCTTAGAGGCCCTATGCAATATGGTTGGATGTACCCAATCGAAAGAAGGCTGCTTACTTGTAAGCGTTATGTGCGAAACACGGCAAGACCTCAAGGTTCGATTGCTGAAGCATATGTCGTTGACGAGTGCTTGAGATTTTTCTCTAGATACTTTGAAGACGTGGAAACAAGATGGAACCAACCGACCAGAAATATAGAGCAGCCTCATTCGCAAAGTGGTGATGTCTCGGTTTTCAACCATGGTGTGAAACTTCTTGGAGCCTGAAAACACTTGGAGGCTGGTGATGAGTATGACAAGATGGTTTGGCATGTGCTCACCAATTGCACTGAGGTTCTACCATATATCGAGTACGTTATATCTTGTGCACTCGTTATATTTTTTTGCCTGGGTTGGCACCAACCTAATGTTTTAATTCACATGTTTTGTTGGCATTGCAGGAAATGCATGGAAGAGTTAAATCAGGAAGGAAGCCAGATTCATGTTGATAAAAGGGTTGCCAAGGGATTTGCTAAATGGTTTAAGAACCATGTGAGATCTTTAGCCACATGTTTTATGTTTTCTGTGTTATTCACCAACTGTTAAACACCATTGTTGCTAAATGGTTTATTTGTGCAGATTGGAAAGTTGCACGAGGAGAAGAAGGTCTGTGATGATCTATTTGATTTGTCATGCTTACCGGATAAGCGAGTGAGAGTGTATTCAGCATGCATGGCTGACGGTGTCCGGTACCACACCATTGACCGCGAGGAAAGAAGGAAGACACAGAATAGTGGAATCATCACCGAGGGGTCACATGATGGTAAGAACATTGACTTCTATGGTCAGCTGAGAAGCATCATAGAGTTGCAGTACAACTCTAGTGGAGGCATCCATCACTCGGTTGTCTTATTTCGCTGTGACTGGTTTGATCTTGGTAGCAAGAAGAAGAGAAACTCTTTTGTCAAATATGATGGCCACTTCAAAAGCATCAACACTGGAAGGTGCTGGTATAAGAATGGTCCATATAGTCTATCAGCACAAGCAACAATGGTGTTTTGTCTGCAAGACACTCTTTGGCACGGAAAATGGCGAGTTGTGCAAACCTTTCAGCACACACACTTGTGGATTGTGACTGAAACTGAAATGGAAAAGGGCCCCGATGGTAGTGGACTAACATACCAGGATGATGACTCTACGGAAGTTCCAATGCAAGCTGATGATGACTCTATGGAAGTTCTGGTGCAAGGTGATGATGACTGTATGCAAGTTCCGGTGCAAAGCAGAGTGCGAAGGGACCGGGAACGTTTGGTCGTTGATGCTGCAACAGTTGAAGGCATTAAGAAAAGAAGAAAGGTGGTAGCGGATGGGCATGATAGCGAGGATGAGGATGAGGAAAACAGGACTGATCATACCATGCTGCAATATTGTAGTGACGATGAGGAAAACATGAGTGGGCATAGAGTTCCTTTGGTTGGTATCGACGATGATGAGTAGAGAATGGACATGAAGGTAAATTTTGTCTCCCTGGTGACCTAATACTATTACTGCATGTTCCTAGTTTTGATTGGTGATCAACCTTCTCTATAGTTTTTGTTGATGTGATCCTGATGTAGTTTTTCTACTACAATTCTCTCCAGGTAGCAAAATGCATGAGACTTTGGTAATGAAGAGGCAGATGGTGAAGATACAATGCAAAATCATGTAGTTTTGGTGCCATTTTGGTTGATGGTGAAGATGGCTGTAGTGACTCTGGTGCCATTTTGGCTGATACTTTGGTGCCATTTTGGTGCCATTTTGTGCTGTAATGTTGTTTTGGTGACTCTTGTGCCATTTTGGTGCCATTTTTGGATGGCTGTAGTGACTATTTTGGATTGAGAAAAATATGGATGCAGTGATCATTAATTTTAGAGCAAAATATTGTTTTATTTTGTTTCAAAGCTAAAGGAGCAAAATATTGTTTTCTTGTTTTAGAAACGACCGTAGCATGCGAGAAGGACATTAAATGAGAAACCACGCTTGCGAGAGAATGCACACTGGCGAGACGCTTGGGCGGTTGGGTTTTCGAGGCAACCACGCGCACATCTCCCCCACGTCTCCCCTCCACTAGTAACTCCCCACGACACCAGGCCAGGTTTTTTCTTCCAGGTAACTCCCCTCTGCCTCCCTCCTCATTCCATTACCGCTCCCTCTGCCTCCCTCTGCCTCCCTCCTCATTCCACTGCCGCTCCATTTGCCTCCACCATCAAGCAACTCCCCTCTGCTCTATATCAAGCCCTCCCCTCCCCTCCCTCTGCTCTATACAGGAGGGCAATGGCAAAGGAATCGTCATGGAGCAACTCCCCTCCGTCTGGCAAGCGAATGACATCGTGGTGCAACTCCCCTCCATCTGCCAAGCATCACCATGGTGAGGCATCTGGCAAGGAGCCGCTGGTGGTCGAAGACGACGTTTCGGTCCCCACCGGGCAGAAGCTGGACTACACCATGGAGCTCAATGTTGAAATCCACCTGAAGGAGCCGCTGAATGTCATCTGCACCAGCAATCCAGAAGACGCTGACAAGAGGATCCATGCGATGAGGATGAAGCTCGGCGACATGTTGAAGCAGAACATCGATGTTGATGTGGAGTATACCAGGGAAGATGAACAGTTCTGAAGTTATGCTTTGAGGATCTCCTCTTGGTATACCACATCACCGTGGCAACAAAATGGTAAACCATCCTACTCATTCAATCTGAACATGCATCTGTCTAATTAGTAGTATCTGAAGTTTCTGTAGTTCTGAAGTTTTTGAAGTTTCTGAACTAGATGCAATAGTTCTGAAGTAGATGCAATACTAGTTCTGAAGTTGTGAAGTTCTTTTCTATTGGATTGGATTAGGTTTTGATTAGGGTGGTTGGATTAGGTTTTGATTAGGGTAGTTGGATTAGGGTTCTTGCCGCCCGCTGTTGATTGTATTGGATTGGATTAGGGTTCTTGCCGCCCGCTATTGATTGCATTGTATTGGATTAGGGTTCTTGCCGCCCGCTGTACTAGTGTAGTTTCTGAAGTAGATGAATTTGATGCACCATATTAATTTATGAAGTAGATGCACCAGATTAATTAACTTGATGCAGGCCCAAGGAATTCCGCCCGCTCCTGCAGGAGAAAAATCTATACACATTTGTCGGCTTCTGCATTGGAGGTGACAAGGAGAAGCTGGAGTTGTCTGGTTTGGAGATCAACCCTGACAAGCTGGAACCAGCTAGAATTTCAACTGTGGGTCCTCCATAACTTGCCCGTTATTTTTGCTAAAAATCATTTTTAGCTTCACAGGTAGGCATTTCATCATAGAATCACCAACAGATATGCATGATCAAACCCCTAGCCATGGACGGCCGACGCGACAAGTTAGACCGGTTTTTGAAAACACCGTAAAATATTCAAAAAAATATCAAAAAATGGGAGACCTCCGCCTCACATCATCAAATGTGGCCTACCAACTAGTAAAAATATTTAACTTGGAATACCGATGTGTTCTTAAAAAAGTGTTCTCAAAAACGGCCTACCATGAACGAAGATTCATGGCTTTCAAGCCAAACGAGCAATGATATGACCACATTCGTTGAATATGTTGTGATAATATGCCCAAATTTTTCACATTCCTCCATCTTGTGATGGAAAACAGTGTTGTCAAAGAGATGTTCCAGCTTGTTTCACAAAAAAAACATTTTTCATCTTTTGAATGCCAAAAACACCTGTTTTTCGTGAAGCGGCTACAAAGAGGGACATTCCAAATGGTGCCATTCCATGTCTATCTCAAAGTAGACCCTATTCTATGGATGGTCGCTAAAAATCATGCATTTCTGACCCTCGTAGCTACTCCCGGCCATTTAGACAACCATTGGCCGATTCTGTTGGAACCAGCTGGAATTTGAACTGCGGGTCCTCCATAGCTTGCCCGTTATTTTTGCTAAAAATCTTTTTAGCTTCACAGGTAGGCATTTCATCATAGAATCGCCATACTTTATGCATGATCAAACCCCTAGCCATGGACGGCCAACGCGACATGTTAGACCGGTTTTTGAAAACACCGTAAAAAATAAAAAAAATAAAAAAAATGGGAGACCTCCGCGTCACATCATAAAATCTGTCCTACCAACTAGCAAAAATATTTAACTTGGAATACGGATGTTTTCTTGAAAAAGTGTTCTAAAAAACGACCTACCATGAACGAAGATTCATGGATTTCAAGCCAAACGAGCAACGATATGGCCACATTCGTTGAATAATTTGTGATAATATGCCCAAATTTGGCTCATGCCTCCACCTTGTGATGGCAAACAGTGTTTCCAAAGAGAGGTTCCAGCTTGTTTCACAAAAAAAACATTTTTCATTTTTTGAATGCCAAAAACACCTGTTTTTCGTGAAGCGGCTACAAAGAGGGACATTCCAAACGGCGCCATTCCATGTATATCTCAAAGTAGACCCTATTCTACTGATGTTCGCCAAAAATCATGCATTTCTGACCCTCGTAGCTACTCCTGGCCATTCATACAACCATCGACCGATTTTGTTGGAACCGGCTGGAATTTGAACTACGGGTCCTCCTTAGCTTGCCCGTTATTTTTGCTAAAAAATATTTTTAGCTTCACAGGTAGGCATTTCATCATAGAGTCACCAACATATATGCATGATCAAACCCCTAGCCACGGACGACCGACGCGACAAGTTAGACCGGTTTTTGAAAACACCGCAAAAAATTCAAAAAAAAAACAAAAAAATGGGAGATCTCCGGTCACATCATCAAATTTGGCCTACCAACTAGTAAAAATATTAAACTTGGAATACCGATGTTTTCTTGAGCTATTCGGTATGATTTTAACCATTATTTGCACAAAGTTTACAAAAAAATCCCTAAAATTTTCTCCCTGAAAACCCAAAATAATTTCCCTCCCACCCCAACTTTTTCCCTCCACTCTCCCAAAATTTCCCTCCAAACCCTCTCCCACTAACAGGCGGGACCCACCACCCCCTCTCCCACTAACCCGCGGGATCCCCTCTCCTCCCTCCCAAAATTTGCCCATTCCACTCCCCTCTCCTCCTTCCCACGACTGCGCCGCGCCACTTCCGCTCCGCTGCCCCTCCCCTGCTCCGCTCCGCCCCGTCCCTCCCTTGCTCCTCGCTACACCACCACTCCTCTTCTCTTCCCGACGACGTCACCATCGACGACATCGCCCGCCTCGTAACCCTAGGCCACGACAATGGCGACCACATAGACGATGACCACCGTTGCGTCATCGACGATGGCGGCCACATCTACCGCTGCATTATCTACTAGGTACTTCTCCACTCGCTCCATCTCCCCTCGATCTTCTTGGGTTAGGGTAGATTTTCTAGGGTTCGGTAGATCCCCGTCATGGGTTCTTCTAGGGTTCATGGGTATGGATCGATGGGGATAGGGATGGTTCGGTAGATCCATGGGTTAGGGTTAGGGTTCATCTAGTGCATGTTGCTCTCTGGTTCATGGGGTTCTGGATGGGGATGGATCTCCTGCTTTTCTTGTTCATGGGGAAGGATTGATGGTGTTTCTTGTTGTTGCTGCTCATGGCTGGATCTCGTGGTTTCGTGTATTTATGCAGCATGGCTAAACTATTAATGGGGTTAGGGTTCTTGTTGCACGCCATGGGTTAGGGTTCATGTTGTTGCTACTCATGTTATAGATAGAGTAGAAGTTGCTACTCATGTTGTAGATGGAGTAGAAGTTGTTCTGGCTGCTCATGTTGTTATTGCCTACTCAAATCTGTTAATGCCTTGTTATTTTACTACAAGAAGTTGTTGTGGCTGCTCATGTTATCTAGTACAAGCCCACCATGCTAATATTTCCCATGAACAATTCCTGTTGCATGTAGTTTGCTAGCTCTAAACATTGCATCATGAATCTGTTTTCTGCCATGAACTGTGTTTTTCACTAAGTCTGGAAATCTGTATCACTTGTGAGTTAGCCATGCTGTTTTCCTAATGATATAAGAAGTTTTAGAAATAGTTCAGTAAGCCTGTTTTGTACTCAATGTTATCAACTATCATTCCATGCCATTTGTTTCCTTGTTTGAGTTCTTCATCATAATTAAATGTTGCATCCAAATTGCCATGTTGATGTAGTGAAGATATTAAGAGATGCTTCATATCTTTCCAGTGTACATGCATGCTTGTTTAGTGCACTTACATGTTGCTTAATTAATAACACTACATCACTACATTGTTGGCCCATAAAGTTTGCTTCACATGTATTCCATGTATGTGCATTTCTGGTCCAAATGCTTTCCTTTATTGATACAAGTGCATCATTTTACTTTATTCCTGTTGTATCTGATTGTTGTTTATTCTTTTTTGCAAGCACCACCTAAAGATCATCCATGGAAAGGATGACAAGGTCAAATAATCGGCCAACCATTGGTATGCAGCTCGCTCCTTGTGGTTATACTGTCAGTTTTATAAAATATGTGTCTTAATATGATAAGTGAAATGTATTGTTGCAATCTGAATAAGCTGTCTTAATTGTGCAACTAGGATTAAATGTTTGCTGTCTTAATTGTGAATAATCTGAATAAGCTGTCTTAAACATGCAACTAGGATTAAATGTTTGTTGTCTTAATTGTGAATAATCTGAATAAGCTATCTTAATTGTGCAACTAGGATTAAATGTTTGCTGCCTTAATTGTGAATAATCTGAATAATCTGTCTTAATTATGAATAAGTTGTCTTAAATGTTTGCCGTTAGTCTTCCGTACCCGAATAACTAGGATAAAATGATAATAAAATCTTATAAGATATGTTTGTCTCTCTGTCCATGCATTCCAACCATTCACCTAATAATTATGCTTCCATTATCATGCAAAGAGGATCCTCTCACCGAGTACGAGAAGGTTAGGGATAGAAATATCATGAGGAACAATCGGATGTTCCAGTCTCTTAGCATCGGTGCAATAGCGTCGATGATTAGGAAATCGAATGATGTACAAGAAGGTAGAACTGAAGAGGTTCAAGAACGTAGTGGAGTTATCAATGATGACCTAGAGTACAATCCTAAGGAGGATGGAGTTATTGATGGGGAGGAAGTGGATGATGTTTTAGTGTAGAAGACTATTAAGGTTAAAACTCTGTCTTGCTTGGAGGGTTGGGGTTCTTGTATGCTCTGTGTTTCCTTGTGCTCACATATTTGTCTTGTGATCTAATGCTTTTTTCCGTGCTATTTATACAAGGCACTGAAGTCTGTGATGAAGAGGCCTGCTGTTAAGAAGACAGTCAATAAGAAGAGGAAGAGCTCAGAAACATCTGTTGCAATGCCTTCAGGAAGGGTGATGGCCCCACCTCCAGGACAAACAAAGTAGTACCTGGAACCTAATGAACCAACCCCTGCTAGAGTCACGAGGTAGAAAGCAAACATGCCGGCTGTGATGGACCTTCAGGAAAGTATGCTGCGCATGGACTCTGAGAGCTCGGTGCAAATGGGTGATGAGTTTCCGCCCATGGATGATGAAACCATTGTATGCATGGATGAAAGAGGCACTATTTGCCCAGATGAAGGAGGAGCTATCTGCATGGATGAAGCAGGCATTGTCCACACAAACCTCAGCCCTGTTGCACCTTCTATTGGCAGGAATGCTGTCATCAGTGAAGAAGAACAGCAACTTGTTCTTCAATTAGGCAAGTTCACCTTTGCAATGATCTCTTTTACTAGTGCATTCTCCAAATGGAAGTGATCATGTATGGTTACCTGTTTAGCAGAACCATTCCTGCATTTGTCAATTTCTCTTCAAATTTATGAGCTCAATTTCATTTTCAGATGCACTGACTAGCAAGCTTAGACAGAGAAAGGGCAAAGGGCTAGAGAAAATTACCAAGTCGCTTGGTAAGAAGGTGCCTATCCAAATAGCTGAAGGAATGAAGCGTCTAAAGAAGCCCCTGTAGGCAGCAAAGGTTGCTTGTGAGTGTGGACTCGTTGCAAGAACTCATCTGCCAGTTCTTCCTCACTTCAAGGAATACAAAAAAACTCTAATCTAATGGTGGACTACATTGGGAAATTTGTTGTAAGCTACTTGTTTTGTAGTTGATGTGCTATCTTTTTTCTGTTACACCTATGTATGATCACTAATATTGTTCCTACCTTGTTTGCTGTCTTGGTAGGCAAATTTTGAGATGAACACCGACTCGGAGACCATCAAGACCGCTTGCAAAGATTACTACAGAAAAATTCAAAGAACAGACGCCATCAGATCAAGAAGAAGTATTTTGATACCGTAGCAGCAAACAAAGTCAGCATCAAGTCTCCGCTGCCGGATCTAACAGATCGTGAATGGCAAGCTCTGGTGGAGATGTGGTCTACCCCAAGACACAAGGTTTGTCTCTGCTTTGTTTGCTGCTTTATGTTCTGCACATGATATGCTAGTGCTAGATCATGCTGACAGTATGCTTTCTTTGTAGGAAACCTATCTGTCGAAGAAGATGAATCAAGAAAAAGTTGTGTACCATCAGACAACTGGTTCCAGGCACTACACATCACACATTTTTGCCACTGTGAGTACTTTTGTCTAGAGACCTGACCATTTGATCCTCGTTGAATAACATTTTTGATTCTTGCCGAATAACATTTTGATTTTTGTTGAAAGTCATTTCAGAAAGAAGAGCGGAAGGGTGAGGAGCTGTCTGCGATTGACTTGTTCAAGGCCACCCACAACAGCAAGAAGCATGGGTTTTCGGAGCCAGTAAAGAAAGCTATAGTAAGTCACTCCATGCTTTGTCTAGCTAGTTCAAACTTTTGTCTAGATTTGGTATGCTTTGAGGCTGTTTCCTAGAGCCTAAGATAGGTTTGATGTTGTTTGATTCACAATTCTGTCATGCCCTGTTTTGATTCACAGCCAGTTCAAACTTCTGTCATGCCCTGTTTGATGCTGTTTGACTAGTTTGTCCAGCCAGTTCAAACTTCTAGAGCCTAAGATAGGTTTGATGCCGTTTGACTGGTTTGTCTAGCCAGTTTAAACTTGTATCATGTACTGTTTGAGTCACAGCCAACAAGAACACAAACTATGTTCCATGCTTTGATGCTGTTTGCCTATGCCTAAGATAGGTTTGGTATCTTAACAAAGATATCAGAATTTGTTGTATAGTTCTAAACAAGGGTAACAGAATTTGCTGTAGGTATTTGTTGCATTTTTTATGATATGGTAAAATATCTACGTATAGATTTTGTGTGCTGGTTTTGTTACTTCAAGTAATTCATTTTGTGTGTTGGTTTGGTGGCATTCTTGTTTGGTTTCTCTTGCTTGGTTTGGTTTGCAAAATGTGAAATAGATCTGCCACTAATGTCTATCATTTTCCTCCATATGCTAGCTTGAGATGGAAAAAAGAAGGACACACCTATACCAGATGGTGAAGAGCCAAAGTCTGCTGTTGAAATTGTCGACGAAGTGCTCAAGACCGAAGTAAAGCAAAGCACATTCCTCACGAATGATGGGCTCCAGTCATCTACGAACAAATCGGCCAAAGCAAGTGCTGGTGTGGCTACTCATGTTCGTGATCTTGAGCAGAAGCTGGAGAGGTCAGAGCTTCAAGCTGAATTGATGCAAGAAGAAGTGGCAGCAATCAAGATGAAGGCAGAAGAAGCTGAAGCTGCACACGGCAAGGAAGTTGAGCTGCTGCGCAAGAAGGCTCAAGAACAGGATGAGAAGTTAGTCCACTTGATGGCTCTCTTTGGAGCTAAAGCATTATGATGGCTGAAGCATCGTCGAAGCTCTATGCTCATTTTGGTGAACCTATCGTAGGACCTGTGAAGTTGAACAGGCTGAGAACATATGAAGTTGAACCTGTCGTAGGACCTGTTTTAGAGAGATGGCTCATTTTGGTGATGCTGAACTGGTGAAACTATGAAGTTATGCAGTTTGTGAACCTGCGAAGTTATGCATTTTCTGAAACTATGAAGTTATGCATTTTGCGTGACGTGGATCTTGTTGGAAATATGCCCTAGAGGCAATAATAAATTAGTTATTATTGTTGGAAATATGCCCTAGAGGCAATAATAAATTAGTTATTATCATATTTCCTTGTTCATGATAATCGTTTATTATCCATGCTATAATTGTATTGATCGGAGACTTAAATGCATGTGTGGATACATAGACAAAACCATGTCCCTAGTATGCCTCTAATGGACTAGCTCGTTGATCAAAGGATGGTTAAGTTTTCCTAGCCATGGACATGAGATGTCATTTGATAACGGGATCACATCATTAGGAGAATGATGTGATGGATAAGACCCAAACTACAAACATAGCATATGATCGTGTCAGTTTATTGCTACTGTTTTCTGCATGTCAAGTATATGTTCCTATGACCATGAGGTCATGCAACTCACGGATATCGGAGGAGTGCCTTGTGTGTATCAAACGTCGCAACATAACTGGGTGACTATAAAGGTGCTCTACAGGTATCTCCGATGGTGTTTGTTCAGTTGGCATGGATCGAGACTGGGATTTGTTACTCCGTGTAACAGAGAGGTATCTTGGGGCCCACTCGGTAATGCAACATCACAATAAGCCTTGCAAGCAATGTGACTAATTGTTAGTTGCGGGATCTTGTATTACGAAACGAGTAAAGAGACTTGCCAGTAACGAGGTTGAATTAGGTATGGAGATACCGACGATCGAATCTCGGGCAAGTAACATACCAAAGAACAAAGGGAACGTTATACGGGATTAACTGAATCCTTGACATAGAGGTTCGACCGATAAAGATCTTCGTAGAATATGTAGGAACCAATGTGGACGTCCAGGTCCCACCATTGGTTATTGACCGTAGAGGTGTCTCGGTCATGTCTATATAGTTCTCGAACCCGCAGGGTCTGCACACTTAAGGTTCGGTGACGTTTCGGTAGTGTAGAGTTATGTATGGTGGTGACCGAAGGTTGTTCGGAGTCCCGGATGAGATCCCGGACGTCACGAGGAGCTCCGGAATGGTCCGGAGGTAAAGATTCATATATAGGAAGTCCCAGTTTGGTTTCCGGAAAAGTTTCGGGCTCATCGGTAGTGTACCGGGAGTATCGGTATTGTACCGGGAGTGCCGGTAATGTACCGAGGACCTCCGGGAGGGGTATTTCGACCCTGAGAGGTCCATGGGCTGTGGGAGAATAATAACCAGCCCTTAGTGGGCTGGTAAAACAGCCACAAAGGCCCATGGCGCAGGAGAGAAAGTCCTAAAGCTAAAAGTGGAAAATCAGCGAATAGGAGGCAATCCTACTCCAACTAGGATTGGAGGTGAAGTAGGATTGCTCCCACCTCCTATTTCGGCCGACCTAAAGGCCTTGGCTGCCTCTCCTCTCCTCTCCTCCTATATATACTAGTGGATTGGGTGGCTTTTGGACAGAATTTCCGGCCACGTGCTACCCGTTTCACCGGTGCACAGTTTCTCCTCTAGATCGGTTTTCCGCAGCGCTTAGGCGAAGCCCTGCCGGAATTGCTCCACCACCATCACCGGAGCGCCGTCATGCTGCCGGTGAACTCTCTCTCCTCTCCACCTCCTCTTGCTGAATCAAGACGGTGGAGATCATCATCAAGCTGCACGTGTGCTGAACGCGGAGGTGCCGTCCGTTCGGCGCTAGATCGGAAGGACCGTGATCGAGATCGCGAGACGGTTTGTGATGAGATCGCGGAACGGATCGTGATGAGTTCGCGGGAAAGATCGTGATCAAGATCGTGAGACGGATCGTGATGAGATCACGGGACGGATCGTGATGAGTTCACGGGACGTATCGTGATTGGATCGCGGGACGCTCGGCGATTTGGATCGCGAAGATGTTCGACTACACCAACCGCGTTTCTTAACGCTTCCTGCTTAGCGATCTACAAGGGTATGTAGATCCACTCTCCCTCTCGTAGATGCTCATCACCATGGATAGGTTTGCGTGTGCGTAGGAAATTTTTTGTTTCCCATGCGACGTTCCCCAACAGTGGCATCATGAGCTAGGTTGATGGTTCGATGAGATCTCGAGTAGAACACAAAAGGTTTGTGGGCATTGATGCTTAGATTTCTTCCTCCCTTGGTAGTATTTTGGTTCAGCGGGATTGTGAGATGAAGCGGCCCGGACCAACATTACTCGTACGCTTACGAGAGACCGGTTCCCTCGACGCAACTTGTTGCTTAGATGGCTTGCGGGTGACAGTTTCTCTCACTTTAGTTGGATCGGATCCGACAAAGGCGGTCCTTGAGAAGGTTGAAAAGCAATCTATGTATCACCGTTGTGGTTTATGCGTAGGTGAGAATCGTTCTTGCTAGATACCCGTAGCAGCCACGTAAAACTTGCAACAACAATTAGAGGACGTCTAACTTGTTTTTGCAGGGTATGTTGTGATATGATATGGCCAATTACATGATGTGATATATGTGATGTATGAGATGATCATGTGATGTATAGATTATCACGACTTGCATGTCGATGAGTACGGCAACCGGCAGGAGCCATAGGGTTGTCTTTAATTATTGTATGACCTGCGTGTCAATCATTAAGCGCTATGTAATGCTTTACTTTATCGCTACGGTAGCAATAGTAGTAGAAGCATGCAGGGCGTGACAACCCCGATGGCGACACGTTGATGGAGATCAAGATGATGGAGATCATGGTGTCATGCCGGTGACGATGGAGATCATGCCGGTGCTTTCTAGATGGAGATCAAAAGCACAAGTTCATGGCCATATCATGTCACTTATGATTTGCATGTGATGTTAATCCTTTTTATGCACCTTGTTTTGCTTAGGACGACGGTAGCATTATAAGGTGATCCCTCACTTAATTTCAAGATAAATTGTGTTCTCCCCGAGTGTGCACCGTTGCGAAAGTTCGTCGTGTTGAGACACCACGTGATGATCGGGTGTGATAGACTCTACGTTCACATACAATGGGTGCAAGCCAGATTTGCACGCGCAGAACACTCGGGTTAAACTTGACGAGCCTAGCATGTACAGACATGGCCTCGGAACACAAGAGACCGAAAGGTCGAACATGAGTCATATAGTAGATATGATCAACATGATGATGTTCACCATTGCAGCCACCTCAACTCACGTGATGATCGGACTTGAGTTGGTGAATTTGGATCATGTATCACTCGAATGATCGGAGGGATGTCAATTTGAGTGGGAGTTCTTAAGTAATATGATTAATTGAACTCATTATCATGAACATAGTCAAAGTGTCTTTGGAAATTATGTTGTAGATTACTAGCTCGCGCTGTAGCTCCCTTGTATTTTTATATGTTCCTAGAGAAATAGAATTGAAAGATGTTGGTAGCAAAATTGCGGACTAGGTCCGTGATCTGAGGATTGTCCTCATTGCTGCACAGAAGGCTTATGTCCTTAATGCACCGCTCGGTGCGCCACCCCATCTAGCGTCGTCTGTAGATGTTGTGAACATCTGATAGGCACGTTTCGATGACTACTTGATAGTTTAGTGCGTCATGCATTACAGCTTAGAATTGAGGCTCCGAAACGTTTTGAACGTCACGGAACATATGAGATGTTCTAGGAGCTGAGATTGTGATCTCAGGCTCGTGCCCGTGTTGCGAGATATGAGATCTCCAACAAGATTCTTTGCCTGTAAGATGAAGGAGAATAGCTCAACCGTTGAGCATGTACTCAGATTGTCTGGGTACTACAATCGCTTGAATCAAGTGGGAGTTGATCTTCCAGATAAGATAGTGATTGATATAGTTCTCCAAGTCACTCTCACTGAGCTACTAGAACTTGGTGATTAACTATAAAATGCCAGGGAAAGAAATGTTGATCCCTGAGCTGTTCGCGATGTTTGACACCGCGAAGGTAGAAATCAAGAAGGAGCGTCAAGTGTTGATGGTTAATCAAACCACTAGTTTCGAGAAGGGCAAGTGCAAGGAGGGAAACTTCATGGATAGCAAGTGAGTTGCTGCTCTAGTGAAGCAACCCAAAGTTGAACTCAAACCCGAGACTAAGTGCTTCTATTATGAGGTGAGAGGTCGCTGAAGCGGAACAACCCTAGATACTTGGTAGATAAGAAGGCTGGCAACATTGATAGAAGTATATTTGATATACGAGTTACTAATGTGTACCTTGCTAGTACTCTTAGTAGCACCTGGGTATTGGATACCGGTTCGGTTGCTAAATGTTAGTAACTCGAAAGAAAAGATACGGAATAAACGGAGAACTAGCTAAGGGTGAGGTGACGATATGTGTTGGAAGTGTTTCCAAGGTTGATGTGATCAACATCGCACGCTCTCTCTACCTTCAGGATTAGTGATGAACCTAAATAAATGTTATTTGGTGTTCTGCGTTGAGAATGAACATGATGAGATCATGTTTGTTGCAATACGATTATTCATTTAAGTCAGAGAATAATGGTTATTCTGTTTACATGAATAATACCTTCAATGGTCATGCACCCAGTGAGAATGGTTTGTTGAAATCTTGATCGTAGTAGTACACATGTTCATAACATTGATGTCAAAAGATACAAAGTTAATAATGATAGTACCACATACTTGTGGCACTGCCGCTAAATGTCATATTGGTATAAAGCGCATGTAGAAACTCCATGCTGATGGATATTTGGACTCATCGATTTCGAATCGGTTGAGACATGTGAACCATGCCTCTTGGGCAAGATGACTAAAGGACCCCGTTGGATGGAGCGGGCAAGTGATTCATTGGAAATGATACATGTTGATGTATGCAATCTAGTGAGTCTTGTAGCGTGCAGTGGATATCGTTATTTTCTTACCTTCACTGATGATTTGAGTAGATATAGTGTATATTTACTTAATGAAACACAAGTCTGAATCGTTTGAAAGTTTCAAGCAAATTCAGAGTGAAGTTTAAAGATCATCGTGATAAGAAGATAAAAATGACCGCGATATGATCGTGGAGGTGAATATCTGAGTTACGAGTTTGGCATACAACTTAAGACAACGTGAAATTTGTTTCACAACTAACGCCACCTGGAACACCATGGTGTGATGGTGTGTCCGAACATCATAGTCATGCTCTATTGATATAGTGCATACTATGATGTCTCTTAATGTTTGGGGCTGCGATGCTTGTGTGGAAAATGTTTTCACATAATAAGCTAGAACCCAAAGCGGACAAATGTATCTTCATAGAATACCCTAAGAACAGATGGGTATGCCTTCTATCTCAGATCCGAGTGCAAAGTGTTTGTTGCTAGAACTGGGTCCTTTCTCGAGAAAAAGTTTCTCTCGAAAGAATTGAGTGGGAGGAAGATAGAACTTGATGAGGTTGTTAAACCTTTGTTCAACCAGAGAGTAGCGCAGCGCAGAAAGATGTTTCTGTGAAGCCTACGTTAGTTGAAGAGGAAGTTAATGATCATGATCATGAAACTTCAGGATCAAGTTACTATCAAACTTCGTAGGTCGACAAGGATGTGTACTGCTCCTAAGCGGTATGACAACCCTCTCTTGGAGGTCATGTTGTTGGACAACGATGAACCTACGACCTATGGAGAAGCGATGATGGGCCCGGATTCCGACAAATGGTTGGAGGCCATGAAATCCGAGATAGGATGCATGTATTAAAACCAAGTGTAGACTTTGGTAGACTTGCTCGTTGGACGGCAGGTCGTTGAGTACAA
Source organism: Hordeum marinum (assembly GCA_022496015.1). Taxonomy (NCBI): domain Eukaryota; kingdom Viridiplantae; phylum Streptophyta; class Magnoliopsida; order Poales; family Poaceae; genus Hordeum; species Hordeum marinum. The sequence goes on along the minus strand of CM039677.1, from coordinate 3,991,279 downwards.
ATGGATCTTTAAAATGAAGACAGACACTGATGGTGAATGTCACTATTTGTAAAGCTCGACTTGTTGCAAAGATGTTTGTGACAAGTTCAAGGAGTTGACTACGATGAGACTTTCTCACTCGTAGCGATGCTAAAAGTCTGTTGGAATTATGTTAGCAGTTGCTGTGTTTTCAAGTATGAAATCTGGCATATGGATGTCAAAACATCGTTTCCTTAATGGTTTACTTGAGGAAAGGTTGTATGTGATACAACCAGAAGGTTTTGTCAGGCCTAAGGATGCTAAAAGGTGTGCAAGCTTCGGTGATCCTTCCATGGACTGAAGCAAGCATCTCGGAGTTGGAATATACGCTTTGATGAGCTGATCAAAGTTTTGATGTTTATACAAAGTTTACGAGAAACTTGTATTTGCAATAAAGTGAGTGGGAGCACTATAGAATTTCTGATAAGTATATGTGGATGACATATTGTTGATCAGAAATAATGTAGAGTTTCTGGAAAGCATAAAACGGTTATTTGGAAAGTGATTTTCAAAGGAAGACTTGGATAAAGCTACCTAATTGTTGAGCATCAAAATCTATAGAGATAGATCAAGATGCTTGATGAGACTTTCAATGAGTGCATACCTTGACAAGATTTTGAAAGAGTTCAAAATGGATCAGCCAGAGTGCAATCTGGATACGTATAGTGGAGCAGCCATTTGGTAATAGTACCAAGTGGAGTGGTAGCAGACCCGTTGACTATAAGACCTCTCTCACATGCAAAGCATGATCGATCCCCAGAACTCATTGGGTGTTAGATTCATAACAATGCGAATCACATGGTGATGTGAACTAGATTATTGACTCTAGTGCAAGTGGGAGACTGTTGGAAATATGCCCTAGAGGCAATAATAAATTAGTTATTATCATATTTCCTTCTTCATGATAATCGTTTATTATCCATGCTATAATTGTATTGATCGGAGACTTAAATACATGTGTGGATACATAGACAAAACCATGTCCCTAGTATGCCTCTAATGGACTAGCTCGTTGATCAAAGGATGGTTAAGGTTTCCTAGCCATGGACATGAGATGTCATTTGATAACGGGATCACATCATTAGGATAAGACCCAAACTACAAACATAGCATATGATCGTGTCAGTTTATTGCTACTGTTTTCTGCATGTCAGGTATATGTTCCTATGACCATGAGATCATGCAACTCACGGATATCGGAGGAGTGCCTTGTGTGTATCAAACATCGCAACGTAACTGGGTGACTATAAAGGTGCTCTACAGGTATCTCCGATGGTGTTTGTTGAGTTGGCATGGATCGAGACTGGGATTTGTTACTCCGTGTAACGGAGAGGTATCTCGGGGCCCACTCGGTAATGCAACATCACAATAAGCCTTGCAAGCAATGTGACTAATTGTTAGTTGCGGGATCTTGTATTACGAAACGAGTAAAGAGACTTGCTAGTAACGAGGTTGAATTAGGTATGGAGATACCGACGATCGAATCTCGGGCAAGTAACATACCGAAGAACAAAGGGAACGTTATACGGGATTAACTGAATCCTTGACATAGAGGTTCGACCGATAAAGATCTTCGTAGAATATGTAGGAACCAATGTGTACGTCCAGGTCCCGCCATTGGTTATTGACCGTAGAGGTGTCTCGGTCATGTCTACATAGTTCTCCAACCCGCAGGGTCTGCACACTTAAGGTTCGGTGACGTTTCGGTAGTGTAGAGTTATGTATGGTGGTGACTGAAGGTTGTTCGGAGTCCCGGATGAGATCCCGGATGTCACGAGGAGCTCCGGAATGGTCCGGAGGTAAATATTCATATATAGGCAGTCCCAGTTTGGTTTCCGGAAAAGTTTCGGGCTCATCGGTAGTGTACCGGGAGTATCGGTATTGTACCGGGAGTGCCGGTAAAGTACCGGAGGACCTCCGGGAGGGGTATTTCGACCCCAAGAGGTCCATGGGCTGTGGGAGAATAATAACCAGCCCTTAGTGGGCTGGTAAAAGAGCCACAAAGGCCCATGGCGCAGGAGAGAAAGTCCTAAAGCGAAAAGTGGAAAATCAGCCAATAGGAGGCAATCCTACTCCAACTAGGATTGGAGGTGAAGTAGGATTGCTCCCACCTCCTATTTCGGCCGACCCAAAGGCCTTGGCTGCCTCTCCTCTCCTCTCCTACTATATATACTAGTGGATTGGGTGGTTTTTGGACAGAATTTCCGGCCACGTGCTACCCGTTTCACCGGTGCACAGTTTCTCCTCTAGATCGGTTTTCCGCAGCGCTTAGGCGAAGCCCTGCCGGAATTGCTCCACCACCATCACCGGAGTGCCGTCACGCTGACGGTGAACTCTCTCTCCTCTCCACCTCCTCTTGCTGGATCAAGACGGTGGAGATCGTCATCAAGCTGCACGTTTGCTGAACGCGGAGGTGCCGTCCGTTCGACGCTAGATCGGAAGGACCGTGATCGAGATCGCGAGACGGTTCGTGATGAGATCGCGGAACGGATCGTGATGAGTTCGTGGGACAGATCGTGATCAAGATCGTGAGACGGATCGTGATGAGATCGCGGGACGGATCGTGATGAGTTCACGGGACGTATCGTGATTGGATCGCGGGACGGATCGTGATGAGATCGCGGGACGCTCGGCGATTTGGATCGCGAAGTTGTTCGACTACACCAACCACGTTTCTTAACGCTTCCCGCTTAGCGATCTACAAGGGTATGTAGATCCACTCTCCCTCTCGTAGATGCTCATCACCATGGATAGGTTTGCGTGTGCGTAGGAAATTTTTTGTTTCCCATGCGACATTCCCCAACAATTATCATATTTCGTTGTTCATGATAATCGTTTATTATCTATTCTATAATTCTATTGATCGGAGACTTAGATACATGTGTGGATACATAGACAAAACCATGTCACTAGTATGCCTCTACTAGACTAGCTCGTTGATCAAAGATGGTTAAGGTTTCCTAGCCATGGACATGATATATCATTTGATAAATGGGTTCACATCATTAGGAGAATCGTGTGATGGACAAGACCCAAATACAAACATAGCATATGATCATGTCAGTTTATTGCGACTGTTTTCTGCATGTCAAGTATATGTTCCTATGACCATGAGATCATGCAACTCACGGATACCGAAGGAGTTCCTTGTGTGTATCAAACGTCACAACATAACTGGGTGACTATAAAGGTACTCTAGAGGTCTCTCCGAGGGTGTCTGTTGAGTTGGCATGGATCAAGACGGGGATTTGTTAGTCCATGTGACCGAGAGGTATCTCAGGGCCCACTTGGTAATACAACATCACAACAAGCCTTGCAAGAAATGTGACTAAGTGTTAGTCACGGGATCTTGTATTACGGAACGAATAAAGAGACTTGCCGGTAATGAGGTTGAACTAGGTATGGAGATACCGACGATCGAATCTCGGGCAAGTAACATACCGAAGAACAAAGGGAACATATTACGGGATTAACTGAATCCTTGACATAGAGGTTCGACCGACGAAGATATTCATAGAATATGTGGGAATCAATATGGGCATCCAGGTCCCGCTATTGGATATTGACCTTAGAGGTGTCTCGGTCATGTCTACATAGTTCTCGAACCCGCAGGGTCTACACACTTAAGGTTCGGCGACGTTTCGGTAGTATAAAGTTATGCATGATGGTGACCGAAGGTTGTTTGGAGTCCCGGATGAGATCCCACACATCACGAGGAGCTCCGGAATTGTCCGGAGGTAAATATTGATATATTGAAGTCCTATTTTGGTCGCCGCAAAAGTTTCGGGCTTATCGGTAGTGTACCGGGAGTGCCGGTAGTGTACCGGGAGACCATCGGGAGGGGTATTTCGACCCAAGAGGCTACATGGGCTGTGGGAGAGTAAATACCAGCCCTTAGTGGGCTGGAGAAAGTCCCACACAAGGCCCATTCGGCTGGAAAGAAAAGCCCAAACAGAAAAAAGTGGAAAAAGGCAAAAAAAGGCAAAAATAAGGAGGAGTCCTAGTCCTACTAGGATTGAAGGAGGAATCCTCCAATCCCACTAGGTTCGGCCGACCCAAGGGCTGCCTCTTTGGCAGTCAAGCCTCCTCCTCCTCTCCTCCTCTATATATTAGAGTATTTTAGGGTTTTGGCATAGAATTTTTAGCCACGTGCTGCCCGTTCCTCCAGTGCATAGTTTCTCCTCTAGATTTGATTTCTGCAGTGCTTAGACGAAGCCCTGCCGGAATAGCTCCACCACCATTTCCGGAGCACCGTAATGCTTCCGAAGAACTCTTCTACCTCTCCGCTCCCTCTTGCTGGATCAAGAAGGCGGAGATCATCATCGAGCTATACGTGTGCTGAACGCAGAGGTGCCGTCCGTTCGGCGCTAGATCGGAAGGACCCAGATCGAGTTCGCGGGACGGATCGTGATGAGTTCGCGGGACGGATCGTGACGAGATCATGGGGCGGATCGTGATGAGTTCGCGGGACGGATCGTGATGAGTTCGCGGGACAGATCGTGATTGGATCGCGGACGGATCGTGATGAGATCGCGGGACGCTCGGCGATTTGGATTGCGAAGACGTTCGACTACACCAATCGTGTTTCTTAACGCCTCCTGCTTAGCAATCTACAAGGGTATGTAGATCTACTCTCCCTCTCATAGATGCTCATCACCATGGATAGATCTTGCGTGTGCGTAGGAACATTTTTGTTTCCCATGCACGTTCCCGAACAGTGGCATCATGAGCTAGGTCTAGGTGTAGATGAGATCTCGAGTAGAACACAAAAGGTTTGTGGGCGTTGATGCTTAGATTGCTTCCTCCCTTGGTCGGATTTTGGTTCAGCGGTATTGTGAGATGAAGAGGCCCGGACCAACATTACTCGTACGCTTACGAGAGACGGGTTCCCTCGACCGCAACTTGTTGCATAGATGGCTTGCGGGTGCCAGTTTCTCTCACTTTAGTTGGATCGGATTCGACAAAGGCGGTCCTTGAGAAGGTTGAAAAGCAACTAGTGTATCACCGTTGTGGTTTTTGCGTAGATGAGAATTGTTCTTGCTAGATACCAGTAGCAGCCACATAAAACATGCAACAACAATTAGAGGACGTCTAACTTGTTTTTGCAGGGTATGTTGTGATGTGATATGGCCAATTACATGATGTGATATATGTGATGTATGAGATGATCATGTGATGTATAGATTATCACGACTTGCATGTCGATGAGTACGGCAACCGGCATGAGCCATAGGGTTGTCTTTAATTATTGTATGACCTGCATGTCAATCATTAAGCGCTATGTAATGCTTTACTTTATCGCTAAACGGTAGCAATAGTAGTAGAAGCATGTTGGGCGTGACAACCCCGATGGTGACACGTTGAAAGAGAATAGCTCAATCGTTGCCTGTAATATGAAAGAGAATAGCTCAATCGTTGAGCATGTGCTCAGATTGTCTGGGTGCTACAATCGCTTGAATCGAGTGGGAGTTGATCTTCCAGATAAGATAGTGATTGATATTGTTCTCTAAGTCACTATCACTAAGCTACTAGAACTTGGTGATGAACTATAAAATGCCAGGGATAGAATTAATGATCCCTAAGCTGTTCGCGATGTTCGACACCGCGAAGGTAGAAATCAAGAAGGAGCGTCAAGTGTTGATGGTTTGTCAAACCACTAGTTTCGAGAAGGGCAGGAGCAAGGAGGGAAAACTTCACAGATAGCAAGTCAGTTGCTGCTCCAGTGAAGCAACCCAAAGTTGAACCCAAACCCGAGACTAAGTGCTTCGATTATGAGGAGAGCGGTCGCTGAAGCGGAACATCCCTAGATACTTGGTAGATAAGAAGGCTGGCAACGTCGACAGAAGTATATTTGATATACGTGTTAATGATGTGTACCTTGCGAGTACTCCTAGTAGCACCTGGGTATTGGATACCAGTTCGGTTGCTGAATGTTAGTAACACGAAATAAAAGCTATGGAATAAACGGAGAACTAGCTATGGGTGAGGTGACGATTTGTGTTGGAAATATTTCCAAGGTTGATATGATCAACATTGCACGCTCTCTCTACCTTCGGGATTATTGACGAACCTAAATAAATGTTATTTGGTGTTTTGCGTTGAGCATGGACGTGATTAGATCGTGTTTATTGCAACACGGTTATTCATTTAAGTTAGAGAATAATGGTTATTCTGTTTACATGAATAATACCTTCAATGGTCATGCACCCAGTGAGAATGGTTTGTTGAATCTTGATCATGGTAATACACATGTTCATAACATTGATGCCAAAAGATACAAAGTTAATAATGATAGTACCACATACTTGTGGCATTGCCGCTGAATGTCATGTTGGTATAAAACACATGAAGAAACTCCATGCTGATGGATCTTTGGACTCATTCGATTTCGAATCGGTTGAGACATGCAAACCATGCCTCTTGGGCAAGATGACTAAGGACCCCGTTTCCAGATGGATGGAGCGGGCAAGTGATTTATTGGAAATGATACATGATGATGTATGCAATCCAATGAGTCTTGTAGTGTGTGGTGGATATCGTTATTTTCTTACCTTCACTGATGATTTGAGTAGATATAGTGTATATGTTGGGACCCCGATCCTAAGTCATATGAATCTAGGTTGTAACATATCACATCACTTTGCGGCCTCACGCACGGTAACTCCACGGCTGCAGCCTTACCTTGGCTGGGACTGTTTGCGCCTTTTGGCTCACGTATGTGAACATGTCGCTGGCAATCACACAACAAAGAACCCGGGCCGACATTACTAGTTATAGAACCCAAGTGGTACATCCGTACGGAAACAAGCATACATAACCTAGCAATGCAGGTGTCGGCCTCAAGCGTGTGTAGACGAGTCATAACAAGCTACAAGGACTCCATTACGTCGCGAGACACGAATGTCATCACTGCACGTAGACGAGTCGTAGCAGGCTACAGGGACTCCATTACACCGCGAGACATTTCCCCGAAGGGACAGACACAGCAGCAAAGAAGTATACATGCCGGTCAATCAATGTGTCCGGAGCAGTAGCAAGCTACCAAGGCTCGGTGGAAGCACAATGAGGCAGTTTCCCGTAAAGAGTACTACTAAAGGCACACAACTAGGTGTCGGATCCCATACATACCGTTGCACGTCACACGTAAGCACGACATGCCCGATATGCATAGATACAACCGTGGCATCACAACATAACCATACAACAACATGGCTTTTATTTAAAAGGCCCAGAGGAGCCTTGTATAATATGTTCATACAGATAGGGTCACATGACCCGGCACTCAAGTCATACAAACAAGTTCATACAAGCCAGCGGAAACTTAGAACTATCCGAGTACGGACAGTGAAAAGGAAAAGAGGCACATGGCCTGACTATCTACAGCCCATCACACGGGCAAGATCATAGCTGGGACACCAGCTATTCGGTATCGTCAACGTCTAGATAGAACCCACCTGATGGGTCCTGGTTTTCTTCTGCAACATTAATTAAGCAAGGATGAGTACAATCGTACTCACCAAGTCTTTAAAACAGACCTCGTCTAGTTATGCTCATGTATCAACAAAGGGGTGGAGGAGTTTATGCAGAAAGCCAGCTTTGACTCATGGCTAACCTATACTTCTCAGTTTTACACTCTTTGTTACAATTTTACTTATCGCACACGAGTCCACTAACTCCATCTCAATACACCACCATGGACTCACCTTCCCCTCCCGGAAGAGTGCCATCCACGATACTCACACTTGTCTTGAGATTTTTAGAAGTATCCATTTGATTATCTATGAACAGCATAAGTTCTCCAAGTAGTCCATATCCAAGGACGCGGCTATTCGAATAGTTTCATAACCCTGCAGGGGTGTACTTCTTCACACACACTCTCGCCACTTATCGCTGTGTGCCATAAACCATGCACCTCGGCAACCTTCAAGCGGATGCCCGGCGAGGGAGTCGGCCACGACCGTCAATCACATAAGACCTCTAGTCCAGGCTACCACCTATTTGAGACTGACCCGCATGGAAGTCCGGCCGAAGTTTCCACTACGGTCCCAAACGATGTGCGCAGGGTTCCCAAGCCCACCATTCGGGTGACCCTTGGTACACCGTGCCACTGCCTACCGTGTCGTAACCCACCCCGAGGGTCAGCGCTACGCACGGCCTCCAGCATGCTATAAACACCAGAAACTACTTGCAATACCTGGACCAAAGACTTAGCGACTGATAAGTCGAGCGGGGTCATATTTCAGGGCCCAGCATGTGGTAGTATCTCGTCTTGGATCACAAACACGGAACCCAGTTCCTAAGAACGGTCCCAATGAGACAACCTGCTATGTACTCCTACACAGCCTCTCATCGCTACCTTTTACCAAAACGGATTCGTTATGAGCTCATCACATCAGAACATCATAGTTTCACTCAGTTCATCACCCAGATGAAACAGACCTGACACAACTCTAAGCATAGCAAGCATAGCAGGCTAAGCACATCATGGCACGAGCATCTACCAGGTTTGCTAGGTTGCAAGTTTTAGCTATTTACTGTGGCAAGATCAGGTCATGCATAAGAGTGGGATCATCTACCGTGTATGCCTGACATGTGATCGTTTGTCCTGATGCAACAAATGAGAGCAGGAGCGAGAGAATGGGATGTTATCGGAATGATCAATGGGATTGCTTGCCTTGCTGGGAAATGGAGGGATTCTCTCCTTCGTCGGGGTACGGAGTAGTATCGTCCGGATTCGGACCTACTGCAATGCAGATAAGAACAATCAATACAAGCAGATGCAACAATATGATGCATGAACATGGCATGATAGTATGCATGGATGTGCTAATGTATCTAGTGTTCATGTCAATTTGAAATGTATTTGAATATAGATTCAAAGTTGTTCTCATTTCAAATTCCATATATTGACCTAATGTTAAAATATCCATGTTCGCCTATATAGGTTGCTCTAACATGCATGAGAATAACACCATTGGATTCATTGGATTTTTCTGGTAAATTTTCATATATAAATTATTTTCATCTGAGTTACAGATTAATTTATATGATTTTTCAAAGTTTTAAATAATTTCTGGAATTAATGTTAAAAAGGAAATTGACTTATGACATCAGCCTGATGTCATCATGACGTCAGCTGGTCATCAGACCCGGCCAGGGTCAAACCTGACATGTGGGGTCCACATGTCAGTGTCTGATTAGCTTAGTTAACTAAATTAAACTAATCTTAATCATTAACAATCCCTGGGCCCACATGTCATAGACTAATTAGCTTAATTATTTTAATTAATTATTTTCGTTAAACTAACCAGGGTTAACCAGGGGGTGGCCCCACCTGTCAGGGTCAACTCCCATAGTCAAAATGACCAGAGCCACCGGCGACGAGCCGCCGGGGAGGCCTGAGATGACGGAGGGGCTCGGAAATAGCCCTCCGGCGACCATTCGGGAGGCGGAGACCAGGAATGGGCAGCTGGGGGACGCGCGCGTCCATCTAAGGTAATGGGAGGACGCGGGGACGCCGGAGTCGACGCCCACGTCCGTTTTGGCGGCGGCCGGAGCTGGGCACAATGGGGAAACGGCGCTAGGGGGCGAAGAGGTCCATGGGGAGAGAGGGGAAAGCACGGGGAGCTCACAGAGAGTCGGTCAGGCTGGTCAGCGGGCTCAGGGACGACCGGGTGGCACGAATCGACGAAGGCGTCCGGCGACCGGAGTCAGAGAAGATGGAGCGGACGGCGTCTTCGGGGCTTCCCGGCGCGATTCCTCTAGTGGGCACGGGCAGCTTGACGCCGCGGAGCTTTTGGACCGACTGGGGAGGGCAAGGGGTGGCCGGTGGCTACGGGGCAACGGCAGCGGTGCTCTCGGTCCGGGAGGAAGGGAGGCGGAGAGGAGAGGGGAGAATGCGCGAGAGAGGAGGGAGGCGGCTCGATCCGGACGTCTCTGGCGAGGTCATCCACGAGGCCTCGCTGGCCGGAGAGAGACGGGCAGGCAGGGAGGAGGTGGAGGCCTCCCGGCGCCGCGCGGCACTTCGCCTCTGCCTACTGGTAGAGGTTGAAGATGACTGCTTGGCCCTGGTGGGCTGGGCCGTCTCCTTCTCTGGGCCAGGTAAGCCTCTTCTGGCTTTTTTTTAATTCTGTTTTCTACTTTCTAACTTTTGTTTTTATTTCTTTGCAGGTCCAAATAACTTTTCTAAATTGAAGTTTGAATATTCCAAACTTATAATAACAGTTTCAGATTATTTTGAAAACAGTGATAATGATATTTGCTTTATTTATCATTTTCCAGGGACTTAAACCATTAATTCAAATTATTTTAAATGTTCAAATAATTCAAATGTCCCCTGGTATATCCAAGTCCCTAATTATCAGGCATAGGGGACATTTTTGATGGGCATTTTGGATTTGTTGAAATTTCATTTATCTGGAATTTCTTTAATTCATGAATGCTTGGGGTTTCTTTTCTTTCTCCCCATTTCATATTGATGCAATGATGATGATGATGATGTAAACACATTGCTAGCCTATGGCACTTGCTAGGGTTGTGACAGTATATTTACTTAATGAAACACAAGTCTGAATCATTTGAAAAGTTCAAGCAAATTCATAGTGAAGTTTAAGATCATCGTGACAAGGAGATAAAATGTCTGCGATATGACCGTGGAAGTGAATATCTGAGTTACGAGTTTGGTATACAACTTAAGACAATGTGAAAGTTGTTTCACAACTCACGCCACCTGGAACACCATAGTGTGATGGTGTGTCCGAACGTCATAGTCGTGCTCTATTGGATATGGTGCGAATTATGATGTCTCTTATCCTTTTACCACTATCGTTTTGGGGTTATGCATTAGAGACAACTACATTCACTTTAAATAGGGCACCATCTAAATCCGTTGACATGACACCATGTGAATTATGGTTTGATAGAAACCCAAGCTGTCATTTCTTAATGTTTGGGGCTATGACACTTGTGTGGAAAATATTTTCACCGAATAAGCTCAAACCCAAAGCGGGAAAATGCATCTTCCTAGAATACCCTAAGAACAGTTGGGTGAACCTTCTATCTTAGATCCAAGCATAAAGTGTTTGTTGCTAAAACTGGGTCCTTTCTCGAGAAAGAGTTTCTCTCTAAAGAATTGAGTGGGAGGAAGATAGAACTTGATGAGGTTGTTGAACCTTTGTTCAACCAGAGAGTAGCGTAGCGCGGGAATTTGTTTCTGTGAAGCCTACGTTAGTTGAAGAGGAAGCTAATGATGATGATCATGAAGCTTCGGATCAAGTTACTATTGAACCTCGTAGGTCGACAAGGATGTGTACTGCTCCTGAGCAGTACGACAACCCTGTCTTGGAGGTCATGTTGTTGGACAACGATGAACCTACGAGCTATGAAGAAGCGATGATGGGACCGGATTCCAACAAATGGTTAGAGGCCATGAAATCTGAGAAAGGATCCATATATGAAAACCAAGTATAAACTTTGGTATACTTGCTCGTTGGACGGCAGGTCGTTGAGTACAAATGGATCTTTAAAATGGAGACAGACGCTGATGATGAATGTCACCATTTATAAAGCTCAACTTGTCGCAAAGAAGTTTCCGGCAAGTTCAAGGAGTTGACTACGATGAGACTTTCTCACTCGTAGCGATGCTAAAGTCTGTTGGAATTATGTTAGCAGTTGCTGCATTTTTCAATTATGAAATCTGGCAGATGGATGCCAAAACATCGTTTCCTTCCTTAAGGAAAGGTTGTATGAGATACAACCAGAAGGTTTTGTCAGTCCTAAGGATGCTAAAAGGTGAGCAAGCTTCAGTGATCCTTCTGTGGACTGAAGCAAGCATCTCGGAGTTGGAATATACACTTTGATAAGGTGATCAAAGTTTTTAAATCTATACAAAGTTTATGAGAAACTTGTATTTGCAATAAAGTGAGTGGGAGCACTATAGAGTTTCTGATAAGTGTATGTAGATGACATATTGCTATTCAGAAATGATGTAGAATTTCTGGAAAGCATAAATGGTTGTTTGAAAAGAATTTTTTCAAAGGAAGAACTGGATAAAGCTACCTAATTGTTGAACATCAAGATCTATAGAGATAGATCAAGATGCTAGATGAGACTTTCAATGAGTACATACCTTGACAAGATTTTGAAAGAGTTCAAAATGGATTAGATAGAGAGAAGTGTTCTCGCCTGCTTTGTAAGGTGTGAAGTTGAGTGAGACTCAAAGCTCAACCACGACAGAGGAAAGAGAAAGGACGAATGTCGTCCCCTATGCCTAAGACACAGGCTTTGTATAGTATGCCATGCTGTGTACCGCACCTGTGTGTGCCTTGCCATGAGTCCGTCAAGGGGTACAAGAGTGATCCAGGAGTGGATTACTGGACAGCGGTCAAGATTATCCTTAGTAACTAAAATACTAAGGAGATGTTTCTCGATTATTGAGGTGATAAAGAGTTCGTCGTAAAGAGTTATGTCGATGCAAGCTTTAACACCAATCCGGATGACTTGTAGTAGCAATCTGGATACGTATAGTGGGGCAGCCATTTGGAATAGTACCAAGTGGAGTGTGGTAGCAGTGTTTATGGTTCGACATAGAGATTTGCAAAGTACACACGGATCTGAATGTCGCAGACCCGTTGACTATAAGACCTCTCTCACATGCAAAGCATGATCGAGCCCCAGAACTCATTGGGTGTTAGATTCATAACAATGCGAATCACATGGTGATGTGAACTAGATTATTGACTCTAGTGCAAGTGGGAGACTTTTGGAAATATGCCTTAGAGGCAATAATAAATTAGTTATTATCATATTTCCTTGTTCATGATAATCATTTATTATCCATGCTATAATTGTATTGATCGGAGACTTAGATACATGTGTGGATACGTAGACAAAACCATGTCCCTAGTATGCATCTACTAGACTAGCTCGTTGATCAAAGATGGTTAAGGTTTCCTAGACATGGACATGAGATGTCATTTGATAAATGGGATCACATCATTAGGAGAATGGTGTGATGGACAAGACCCAAAATACAAACGTAACATATGATTGTGTCAGTTTATTGCTACTATTTTCTGCATGTCAAGTATATGTTCCTATGACCATGAGATCATGCAACTCACGGATACCGGAGGAGTGCCTTGTGTGTATCAAATGTTGCAACGTAACTGGGTGACTATAAAGGTAGTCTATAGGTATCTCCGAGGGTGTCTGTTGAGTTGGCACGGATCAATAATGGGATTTGTTACTCCGTGTGACAGAGAGGTATCTCAGGGCCCACTCGGTAATACAACATCACAACAAGCCTTGCAAGCAATGTGACTAAGTGTTAGTCACGGGATCTTGTATTACAGAACGAGTAAAGAGACTTGCCGGTAACGAGGTTGAACTAGGTATGGAGATACTGACGATCGAATCTTGGTCAAGTCACATACCGAAGAACAAAGGGAACATCATACTGGATTAACTGAATCCTTGACACAGAGGGTCTGCACACTTAAGGTTCGATGACGTTTCGGTAGTATAGAGTTATGCATGGTGGTGACTGAAGGTTGTTCGGAGTCCCGGATGAGATCCCGGATGTCACGAGGAGCTCCGGAATGGTCCGGAGGTAAAGATTGATATATAGGAAGTCCTATTTTGGTCGCCAGAAAAGTTTCGGGCTTATCGGCAGTGTATGGGGAGTGTTGGTAGTGTACCGTGAGACCATCGGGAGGGGTATTTCGACCCAAGAGGCTACATGGGCTGTGGGAGAGTAAATACCAGCCATTAGTGGGCTGGTGGAAGTCCCACACAAGGCCCATGCAGCTGGGAAGAAAAGCCCAAAGAAAAAAAGGTGGAAAAAGGCCAAAAAGGCAAAAATAAGGAGGAGTCCTAGTCCTACTAGGATTGGAGGAGGAATCCTCCAATCCCACTAGGTTCGGCCGACCCAAGGGCTGCCTCTTTGGCAGCCAGGCCTCCTCCTCCTCTCCTCCTATATATACAAGAGGATTTTAGGGTTTTGGCATAGAATTTTTAGCCACGTGCTGCCAGTTCCTCCAGTGCATAGTTTCTCCTCTATATTTGATTTCTGCAGTGCTTAGGCGAAGCCCTGCCGGAATAGCTCCACCACCAACTCCGGAGCGCCGTCACGCTACCGGAGAACTCTTCTACCCCTCCGCTCCCTCTTGCTAGATCAAGAAGGCGGAGATCGTCAGCGAGCTGTACGTGTGCTGAACGTGGAGGTGCCGTCCGTTCGACGCTTGATCGGAAGGACCGTGATCGAGTTCGTGGGACGGATCGTGATGAGTTCGCGGGACCGATCGTGATGAGATCACGGGATGGATCGTGATGAGTTCGCAGGACGGATCGTGATGAGTTTGCGGGACGAATCGTTATTGGATCGCGGGACGGATCGTGATGAGATCACGGGACGCTCGGCGATTTGGATCGCGAAGACGTTTGACTACACCAACCGTGTTTCTTAACTCTTCCCGCTTAGCGATCTACAAGGGTACGTAGATCCACTCTCCCTCTCATAGATGCTCATCACCATGGATAGATCTTGCGTGTGCGTAGGAAATTTTTTGTTTCCCATGCAACATTCCCCAACAGATCTGGCGTGGCGTGGGCGGATAGCTAGTGACCAAAAAAATTGGTCGTTGAGCCTATGACCTTTTTTTGGTCATAAACGTCTATGACCTTTTCAGAAGAAAGGTCCTTAATTTCCATTCTTGACGGTCAGCTTTTGACCATCAGTTTTTGGTCACAAAAAGGTCACAAATAGAAAAGAATGACCATTCAGTAACCAATAGTGAAGGTCACAAGATAGCATATTTCTTGTAGTACAGGTACACCATTATGCCCAGAGACATTTACAGATATTGGGGTCTGACACAACGCTCGGATCCAGAACTGGCACCAACCCTTGACCCGTACTCAGAGCCAGTTTTTCAGTGGGAGCCGCAGGAGTTCGCCAACCAATGGAACTATGATGACGCTCCTGAGTATCCCGTAGAGAGCTCTTTCCAGCCATGGCCATAGACCAACTTAGGCCAGAAGTCTAAGCTTGGGGGAGTACGTATTGCTCACCGACTTTACATTCATGTTCACACACTCATCTTAAGTAGTCGGTGCTCATACTCTTTCATCGTACCATCCATGGTAGTTTATTTTCTTGTTTTGCTTTCTTCTTATGTGTTTATTAAACTTTGAGAAAATCCCAGAAAAAATTAGTTGTAGTTTTACTTTCCAGTTGGTTAGTTGTAGCATTAAAATAAAACCCAAAAAGATTTTTCGTTCTTCTTTTTGCTTGTCGGGATCTTTCCCGTGTAAATATTTTCCTTGTTCTTGTTTTAAATTTATTTTCTTTGGGTCGTAAGGAGAAGACCACAATACAAATGTTGAGTGGCTCTCATACGAATTACTGTTTACCTGTCACAGAGCCTATATTACCTTGTCTTCTCCTTCGTTTATTGTTTGTAGATTCCAGCTTAGTCCAATGCACATGTAATCTTATTATTATTCACATTGTTTGGTCCTGCAAGTGAAAGGCAATAATGATGATATTTGATGAAAAGACTGAGATGGAGAAAAGCTGGTATGAACTCGACCTATCTTGCTTTTGTAAATATGATTTGCTCATCATTTCGAATTCAGTTCATCATGGGTGAAACATATTTGCAATGACAATTAGGGATTATAGTTACTCATGCCATGCTTAATTAGCTAAGAGTGGATAATGGTTTGTTTTGGGTGCCAACATGCATATTTAAATGGTTGTGATGTAGTATGATGGGATGGTATCCTCCTTTGAACGATTCAAGTGGCTCGACTTGGCACATGTTCATGCATGTAGTTGAAACAAAATCAACATACTCCGCAATATCTATGTTCATAGTGATTGCATTCAATGTTGGTTAATCTCAAAGCATGTTGATGACTGTGTCACTCTCTAATTGGTCGCTCCCCAGGCTTTTGCCAGCCTTCACTAGTACTAAGCAGGAATACTACTTGTGCATCCAATTTCTCAAACCCAAAGTTGTTCCATATGAGTCCACCATACCTACCTATATGTGGTATTTACCTGCCATTCCAAGTAAATTTGCATGTGCCAACCTCTAAACCTTCAAGTAAACATTTTGTTTTGTATGCCCAAATCGCTCACGTGGCGACTGGGGGCTGTCAGTATCTTCCATGCTAGGTGGGTTATTCTCACGATATGTGTTGATTCACTATCATTCACGAGAAAGTGGCTGGTAATCAGGATGCTCAATCCCATGCTCGAAATAAAATGCAAATAATTAAAAAAAACTCCCCCAGGAATTGTGTCTGTATGGACGGTACCCGTCGATTCGGCTCGCCGTGGAGTGTGACTGATTGGTGGAGGGGGGGTAAATTTTGTATCATTCTATTTGGGAACCTCCTATAATGTATCTAGCATGTAATATATTGAAAACCTCTTGGTCGTTATGTGACCAATGAAAGCATACCTCTCAAAATTATTACTTATCTCTGTTTAAAAAACTCGCAAAATTATTACTTATCTCTGTTTAAAAAACTCGAGCTCTGGCACCTCTGCAAATCAATGCTTCCCTCTGTGAAGGGCCTTTCCATTTACTTTATTGTTGACTCATCATCTTCTTATACAAACGCACCAGTTAGAGGGCACTACCGTCATTTGTATTCTTTGCTGTTAATTGATATTGAGTGTGAGGATGAATGGATCTCTTTCACCGTGAATTACAATGTCTAGTAAGCCATTGTTTTTAGAGGTGCTCTGCGTTATGTTTTGCGGTCTTAGAAAGGGCTAGCAAGACACCATTTTGTCATATTTTATCATGATTGTTTTGAAAAAGTGTTGTCATCCGAGACTTATTATTATTGCTCGCTAGTTGATTATGCCATTGATATGAGTAAATGTGAGACCTAAATGTTATTGTTAACGTGCTTAGTCCATGATCTTTGCTGAAAATCTAAACAATCAGTTAGACGTATTTACAACAACAAGATCAAACAGTGTTTGTAAAAGTTTTTATTTATCACTTTCAGTTTATCAACTGAATTGCTCGAGGACAAGAAATGGGTTAAGCTTGGGGGAGTTGATACGTCTCCACCATATCAACTTTTCCAAACTCTTTTGCCCTAGTTTTGGACTCTAATTTGCATGATTTGAATGGAACTAACCCGGACTGACGCTGCTTTCAGCAGAATTGCCTTGGTGTTATTTTTGTGCAGAAATAAAAGTTCTCGGATCGTCTTGAAAATTTATGGAGAATATTTTTGGAATTTATAAAAAATAGTGACGCAAGAATCAACCAGAGGGGCCCACCTATAGGCCACAAGCCTTCTAGGCGTGGCCACCCCCTTGGCCGCACCTAGCAGGCTTGTGGGGCCCTCGTGGCTCCCCCGACCTCCTCTCCAGCTCCATATAACCCTATTCGTGGAGAAAAAACAAAGAGAAGAGTTCATCGCGTTTCACGATACGGTGCTGCCGCAACCTCATGTTCTTCCCCGGGAGACCAGATCTAGAGTCCGTTTTGGGCTCCGAAGAGGGGAAATCGATGCCATCGTCATCACCAACCATCCTTCATCACCAATTCCATGATGCTCTCTGCCGTTTGTGAGTAATCCCATCATAGGCTTGGTGGACGATGATGGGTTGGATGAGATTTATCATGTAATCGAGTTAGTTTCGTTACAGTTTGATCCCTAGTATCCACTATGTTCTGAGATTGATGTTGCTATGACTTTGCTATGCTTAATGCTTGTCACTAGGGACCGAGTGCCATGATTTCAGATCTGAACCTATCATGTTTTCATGAATATATATGTGTTCTTGTTCCTATCTTTCTAGTTGTAGACACCTATTACGAGATATGATCCGCATACCCCAGGGTGACAATAACTGGGATTCTTTTCGGTGATTACCGTAGTTTGAGGAGTTCATGTATTCACTAAGTGCTAATGATTTAGTCCACTTCTCTATTAAAAGGAGGCCTTAAAATCCCTTAGTTTCCATTAGGACCCCGCTACCACGGGAGCGTAGGACAAAAGATGTCGTGCAAGTTCTTTTCGATAAGCACGTATGACTATATACAGAATACATGCCTACATTATATTGATGATTTGGAGCTAGTTCTGTGTCACCCTATGTTATAACTGTTGCATGATGCATGACATCCAGCATAATTATCCATCATCGATCCATTGCCTATGAGCTTTCCACCTATTGATCTTCGCTAAGTTACTTCTCCGTTGCTACTGTTACAATCACTACAAAACTGCTACTGTTACTTTTGCCATTGTTACCGTTACTTCCATACTACTTTGCTACTAAATACTTTGCTGCAGATATTAAGTCTTTCAAGTGTGGTTGAATTGACAACTCAGCTGCGAATACTCGAGAATATTCTTTGGCTCCCCTTGTGTCGAATCAATAAATTTGGGTTGAATACTCTACCCTCGAAAAGTGTTGTGATCCCCTATACTTGTGGGTTATCAATAAGCCTCATAAAAGGGAAAGAAAACCCTACAACCTAACCACGCTTCCCATTCACATCCTCTGCTTCCCCAATCTTCTAAGCTTCCAGAGCATAGATCTAGGTTTTCCACAACTCCTCCTTCGAGTTCCTCCATGGCTGGTTCTGGCTCCAACGACGAGTGTGAGGCTTCCACGGTCACCGATCGAGACATCCGGGACCTCAAGTACGCCGGCTACCTCCCCGCCAACATCGGCCACCGTGCGCCGGAGAAGGGCCAGGTGACATCCACTCCCAAGCCAGGTGAGAGGGTGGTCTTCCTCCCCCACTTCATCCGGGGACTGAGCTTCCTGCTCCACCCCTTCGTCAGGGGGCTCATGTTCTTCTACGGCCTCGACTTCCATGACCTCCTGCCGAACGCCTTCATGCACATATCGGCCTTCGTCCTCGTTTGCGAGGCCTTCTTGTGAGTCGAGTCACACTTTGGACTTTGTCTCAAGGTATTTAATATCAAGCCGAAGTGTGTCGCAGGCGAACACGCACACTGCGGTGGGGCTGTCATCAGCAAACTCCCCGGCGTCGGATGGCCATCCGACACCTTCATCGACACCATCAAAATTTGGCAAAAAGAGTGGTTTTACATCACCAATCCAAGGGAGGATGGCCGAGTTGCTACGGCTGAATTCAGATTCGGTCCCCCCACCAGATTGACCTCGTGGCTCCGAAAGGGCCTTGACTGGTGGTCGGACAAGGAGGTGGACAACCTGCAGAAGTGCATTGCCTCCATGATCAGAAACGATATTGCACTGACCAACGTGGTCCAGGTTATGCTCCGGCCGCGCATCCTCCCCTACCAGCGCCGAGGCTCTCCCCTGTGGGATCGTTGGCTCGACGATGAGCCCACTATTTGTCAGCACTTCCGTACTACTCAGGAGAAGCTGTGGAAGGTGCTTTTCAAGGTGTAGAAGGACTGGCCAGCCAAGGAGGAGGATCAGGGTGTACATGCCGATAAGCCTCCTACCCAGGTACTGCGTAGTTTTGTTTGACCGGCTCTATTTTTCCTAAAGAAAATCTAAACACCCTTCCGATCACTTTTGCAGAAATGGTTGAGCAAGGCCACGGGCATGGACTGCCCGACGTCTCAGCCCGAAGATATCAGGTCCAGGCTGTTGTCAAAAATGCTCGTCGAGGCGCCTTATGAGGCACAAGCAAAGAAGGAGAAGAAGAAGCCAGACCGAGAAGGCCTTCATATCAGGGACCAGCAAGAGGCTGTGTCTGAGGAAACCCATGCCTCCTCGAATCAAGAGGAGCATGAGGATGAGGACAAGGGGGAAGGCGATTCCCCACTCGCAAGAAAGAGGGTGGCGTCATGGGCGCCACAAAGGAGATACCTCCTCCTGCCCAGAAGAAAGCGTGTCGTGTTGGAAATATGCCCTAGAGGCAATAATAAGATGGTTATTATTATATTTCCTTGCTCATGGTAATTGTTTATTATCCATGCTATGATTATATTGAGTGGCAACACATTGCATGTGTGGATACATTGACAACACTTTGTCCCTAGTATGCCTCTAGTAGACTAGATCGTTGATCAAAGATGGTCAAGGTTTCCTAGCCATTGACATGAGATTTCATTTGCTAATAGGATCACATCATTGGGAGAATGATGTGATGGACAATACCCAAACTATAAAGATAGCATATGATCGTGTCAGATTATTGCTATAGTTTTCTGCATGTCAAGTGTCTGTTCCTATGACCATGAGATCATGCAACTCATTGACACTAGAGGAGTGCCTTGTGTGTATCAAACGCCACAACGTAACTGGGTGACTATAAAGGTGCTCTACAGGTATCTCCGAGAGTGCACGTTGAGTGGGTATGGATCAAGACTGAGATTTGTTACTCCGTATGACAGAGAGGTATCTCAGGCCCACTCGATAATACAACATCACAACAAGCCTTGCAAGCAATGTGACTAAAGTGTTAGCCACAGGATCTTGTATTACCGAACGAGTACAGAGACTCCCAGTAACGATATTGAACTAGGTATAGAGATACCGACGATCGAATCTCGGGCAAGTAACATACCGAAGAACAAAGGGAACATCATACGGGATTAACTAAATCATTGACATAGAGGTTCAACCGATAAAGATATTCGTAGAATATGTAGGAACCAATATGGGCATCCAGGTCCCGCTATTACTTATTGAACGTAGAGGTGTCTTGGTCATGTCTACATAGTTCGCGAACCCGCAGGGTCTGCACACTTAAGGTTCGGTGAGATTTTGGTAGTATAGAGTTATGTATGGTGGTTACCAAAGGTTGTTCGGAGTCCCAGATGAGATTCCGGACATCACGAGGAGCTCAGGAATGGCCCGGAGGTAAACATTGATATATAGGAAGTCCTGTTTTGGTCGAGGGAAAAGTTTCGGACTCACCAGTAGTGTACCGGGAGTGCCGGGAGGGTACCAGAGGACTATCAAGAGGGGTGTCTTGACCCAAGGGGATACATGGTCTATGGGAAGAGGTAAACCAGCCCCCAGTGGGCATGCCGAAGTCCCACAAAAGGCCCATGCGGCTGGGTGGAGAAACCCAAGGTGGAAGGAGGATTCCTAGTGGGCGAGAAGGAGTCCTAATCACTAGTAGAAAACAGGGCTTTGGTGCAAGCCTGAAATGCCATTAATCCCGGTTCACTCATGAACCGAGACACATGGTGGCATCGGTCCCGGTTCGTGAGGCCAAGGCGCCGGCGCGGCCTCGTGGGCCATTGGTCCCGGGTCGTCTGACCCCTTTGGTCCCGATTACAGACACGAACCGGGACCAATGGGCCTCGCTCCTGGCCCACAATCATTGGTCCCGGTTTGTGGCTGGAACCGAGACCAAATGTGGCCCATTAGTCCGAGTGCCTGCCACAAACTGGGACCAATGGTTGGCCTATATATACCCCCTGCCTGCGAGCAGAGCAGTGCACTGCTCTATTTTTTTGGCCGGCCATGCTAGAGCTTTGTGGTGCTCTAGCTCACCTCCTATGCACATGAGGTGTTTGATGAAATTCCCGAGCCACACTTAAGCTTTCTCCTCTCGAAGCTCATTTCCAAGCTCCATTTTTCTCAAGATTTGTCTAGGTTTGGCGGTCCATCCTGTCCCATTCCCATCCTCACCGCCGTTGATCGCCCGCGCCCATCTCGGCACCGACACAGCCGTGGTTAGCCTCTTCTTCCTATCTTCTTTCTAAAAGAAAAAAGTTCTTACTTGTATGATTCAGATAGATACTTGTGTAATTTTCTTAGTTTATTATTGTTTGTTATTATATAGTGCAATGGTTTTTGTATCTGCCTCCATCGGCCCTCATCCCGTCTATGATTCAGATGTGGTATATATTATTTTTATAACTATTTGTTTTATTTAGTGTTTATCACAATTATGTCGACCAATGTGACATAGATTTTTTAATCTAGGAGGTATGTGAACCGGAAATTCTAGCCGACATAAAAATTTTGTCGACAAGTTAAATTTGGTTGAAAAAGAAAACAATTACTTGAAAGAAAAATTGCAAAGAGTTGAAGAGGATAAGATGAAGTTGGAGTTGCATGTTGTCGATGTCTTCGATGATCACAAGATCAAGATGGATGTAATGCGCTTCAAGATTAGAAAGATTATAAAATATGTCATTCATACCGAGGCTTGGTATCATTATTCCGTTGGATCAATTGGTACCTTAGTAGCGGTTATAATCGGATTTGTTGTTGCATTTAATTTTTTACATAGTTTCAATGCATGTTTTAATTAGATGCTCTAGAGTGCTATATGTTGTTCAATAATGAGAACTATGTATGAACTTTATGTATTTATTTTGGTCACTATTGTACTTTGGCTTTAAATTGATGATGAATTTCTATTAATTTGGTCACCTCTCTATTCATGATATGATGTAATTGTTTTTAATACACTTTATTATATAATGCATGCAGATGAATAGGCAATGGATGTAGGGTGACCGACGCATCTCCGAATATATTAAGGGCCTGCATAATTTTCTCGAAGTGGCTGAGGCAAACAAGCAGAATGGTTTTATGCATTGTCCATGTACTGTGTGTGAGAATACGAAGGCTTTCTCCAACTCTAAAACCCTACACTTCCACCTGCTTGAGAAGGGTTTTATGCCACACTATAATGTTTGGACCAAGCACGGAGAAAGAGGGCTTATGATGGAAGACAACAAATAAGAAGAGGATGATGACAACTATATGCCTCCTGAATACGGTCATGCTGCAATGGGGGAAGATGAAGATCAAGAGGAACAAGACGATGTGCCCGATGATGATCTTCGCCGGGTCATTGTTGATGCAAAGAGACAATGCAAAAGTGAAAAGGAGAAGTTGAAGTTTGATTGCATGTTAAAGGATCACAAAAAAGTGGTGTACCTCAATTGCGAAGATGGCAATACAAAGCTCGGTGCCACACTGGCAGTGGAAGGCAGAGAATGGTGTACCTAACAAAGGATTTGAGAAGCTACTGAAAATATTGAAGAAGAATCTTCCAAAGGATAACGAATTGCCCGATAGTATGTACCCAGCAAAGAAGGTTGTATGCTCTCTAGGATTGGAGGTGCAAAAGATACATGCAATCCCTAATGACTGCATCCTCTATCGCGGTGTGTACGAGGATTTGAACGCATGCCCGGTATGCAGTGCATTGCGGTATAAGATCAAACGAGATGACCCTGGTGATGTTGACGGCGAGCGCCCCAGGAAGAGGGTTCCTGCCAAGGTGATGTGGTATGCTCCTATAATACCACGGTTGAAACGTCTGTTCAGAAAAAAAAAGCATGCCAAGTTGATACAATGGCACATAAAAGATCATAAGAAAGATGGGAAGTTGAGATCACCCGCTGACGGGTCGCAGTGGAGAAAGATCAAGAGAAAGTGGAGCGACTTTACAGGTGACCCAAGGAACGTATGGTTTGGTTTAAGTGCAGATGGCGTTAATCCTTTTGGGGATCAAAGCAGCAAGCATAGCACATCGCCTGTGATTCTATGTATCTATAACCTTCCTCCTTGGTTGTGCATGAAGTGGAAGCTCATTATGATGCCAGTGCACATCCAAGGCCCTAAGCAACCCGACAATGACATTGATGTGTACCTAAGGCCATTGGTTGATGAACTTTTACAGCTATGGAATGGAAGAGGTGTACGTGTTTGGGATGAGAAAGAATAGGAAGAATTTGACCTACATGCTACCAACCGGGACCAAACGTCCCTGTTTCCCGCCCTTTGGGCTGGTGAGAACTGACCTTTGGTCCCGGTTGGTGGCACCAACCGAGACTAAAGGGGGGCATTGGTCCCGGTTTGTGCCACCAACCGGGACCAATGCTCTGGCTATATAAGCCGACACTTTGGGATTTTTAGCATTCTTCATCTCGCACCCGACGACGCCGATGCCGCCAGGCTGCCCCGATGCCGTCGCTGCGCCCCTGCCCCGACGCCATCACCGTGCCCCTGGCCCATCATCACCGTCGTCGTCGCCATCGTCGAGATCGCGCGCTGTCCCTCCTCTCCGATCCCTCGCTGTGCCCCTTCCCCGCCGTCACCGTCGTCGTCGTTGTCAACGCCCCCGAGCCCACACGCTCTCCCTCCTCCCTGAGCCCTTGCTGCCCCCGCTGTGAGCCGCTGCCCCAACTTCCCTTTTTTTCATAGATTTTTTTGTTCAGGTATGTAGATGTATGTATGTATGTAGATGTATGTAGATGTATATGTAAATGTATGTATATATCTAGATTTTGAGCCACCACCCCAAGCCCATCCCGAGCCATAGATTTTTTTGTTTATGATGCTTTTTATGTTTTAGTTGTTTTATATGTTTTAGTTAATTAGGAGTGCTAGGAAAAATTAGTATGTGTATGTTAGATTAGAGAAAAATTCTTGGGTTTTGGAAAAATTAGTGATTAAACGATAAGAAAATGTTCTCATAGGAATTTGTCTCGACATCGATGATGCCCGGCCCGCATCCTCGTCGTTGAGTGGTCTGCAAGAGCTTGCTTGATAGGCGCCATGTCCGGGGCTGGGCTCCGCCGGGCTGGCACTGGGAGGTGCTACCTTCCGGGGCTCGAAGCTTGGTGAGGAATCCGGGTCTCGTAGTCGACCCGGAGCTTCTTTGGTTGCGGTCACATGGGACACTTTTGATGCAGAGGCAGCGGGCCCCCACGGCGCTGGTACGTCGTCGTGTCAGGGAGGAGGACGAGCATGTCCGTCGCTACATGGCGGCATTGGACGCCAGGTTCAACAATACCTGGCAGATTCTTTAGAGATCTCACCCGAGTTATGATCCCATGATGGTTCCTTATCTTTGGGTGTCCACCACCCGCGACTCAAGAACCGCTAGTGACTTAGATTATTCGATAGTATTCGATCTGTATTAGTGATCTTGTATGATAATATTCGAGATGTATTAGTTAATATTTAATGATGCAATAATAACTGGATTATCCGAGATGATGTATTAGTGATATTATATTCAAGTTCATTATAAATTTATTAGTGATACTTTATCGGTATAATGCGTGTGTGAATTTCGTTTTGTCGTTGCTCCTTGTATGACTTTAATGTGTGTTCTTGATGGAGGAATCCCGACTATTTTCGTGGGGGGCGCCTCATCTTTCTTCTCTTCTTTGCGATATATTCGTCGGTATAATGTGCAAGAAGAGAAGAGGTGGGGCGTCCATCACCGACGGTCAAACTATTACTATGAGAGAGTGTCCACCAATATATATGCACCACCTCAATGTGAGAGAGTGCGCACCAACACTCCATGAGATATGAGAGTTATTTAAGGAAAGCCTCGACGGACCGAAAGTCACACACGCATTAGGAACCAAAGCGTGTCGTCATTCTTGAATCATGAACATAGGAAATGTCATCGTCATCAGAGGACGATAGGATCCAAGCGTGTGAATTTTGTGGTGAAGATAAGGGTCTTTGTGACCAGACTGGGCTGCAAGACGGCAGGTTCTTCACCATGAAGCTTTATGGAGACTTTGGTATTTCACGGTACGCAACGATGACAACTGTTTTTCGTAATTAAGCATAACTTCTGTTTCTTTCCTTCAACCCGTAATTTATGTTTTATACAATTCGACTAGTTTGTCCCCTGTCATGCAAGATGGTATTTTTGTGGAGAGGCTCGGTTTCGAAGAGCATGAGAGTTTTGAGACGAGGACAGCTCTTTGAGTTTTGAGACGAAGAGCATGAGAACCTGAGGACTAAACATGGTCACACATTTCTTGTGAAAGTAATGAATGCACCTAATAACACAGAATTAGGCTGCTCCAATTGGGAAGCTCTTTGCAAGGCATATGGATTTCATGAGTATATGGAAATAACCTTTGATCTTCATCCTGAAGATCATATTGAAGGAAACATCGACATTTGGGTGGATGTCGATATGCTTCCTGTTTTACGTCCATGTGAGTTTGTCAACCATGCATATTCGTCAAGTAATTTGCATTCTCTATATAAAAATATTTTGTGTTCATCCGTACTAAATTTGTTAATTTTTAATTTACAACTTATTTCGTTTCTTCGAGTGAAACACAGAACATAATCGACATGACACACTACACTTATGGATCACATCTAACTTGGGAGGAGAAGGATGATGTTATCTACTTTCTTATTGGTGTCCTAGCTGGTAGGGACATCTTCCCATATAATTTGGGAACTGGCCCAAATATACATTGTATAGGACACTAGTGCATAGGTTGAGGGCGGATGACATTCGCAGAAATATCTTGGTAAGAGTTGCTAATTAAGTACACTAGTACTATTGCGTAAATGGTATTGATTAGATTGCTAACTAGGCTACTACTATGTTCTTCAACAGAAATTGCCATATCAAGTTGTGCCACCGTTGATGCAACCCGAAGGTAATATGACAATTAAAAGCCCATTCCATCCCGAGTTCTCTTTTGCATACTCGACTGAGCGCAAACCACCAAGACGACTCCAAATTGAAGCATGGGGACAAATAAAGAAGGATCACAAGCCACAAGTTGGAGACCGTTGGATCTCTTTGCTTCATCATGGAGACATAGGTGTTATTCTTTTTATGTCATTTGACCTAGGAGGGAGGAGAAGGTCCTATGAGGGAGGACTATGTGATTTTATCTTTTTCTGATTTATGAGACCTTACTTTTGTATTCTTAAGATGATGATGATGATGAGTTGTTAGATCTTGTGTACTTAATGGTTTCCTTCATTTGCTTATTAGCTCGCGTCGAGTTCTCTCTATATGTATAGTAGCTAGCAGTGTCAACCAAGCGCGGAGAAAGAGAGGTCACTTCTCTCTATTAGCTAGCTAACACAATATGAAACCCCTAAATTAACCCTCGAAAACCATCTACCCCCCTTTAAAAAAATACAAAAACCCCAGCTCCTGCCAGATGCTGACGCGTGCATGCCTTTTGGTCCCGGTTGGTGTTACCAACCGGGAATAAGGTCCTCCTCCCTGGGCTCCCCGAAGCGACGACGTGGAGCCCCTTCTCTCCCGGTACGTAAGCGAACTGGGACTAAAGGTTTTGGGGCTTTAGTCCCAGTTCCTGAACCAGGGATAAAGGGCCTCTGGAACCGGGACAAATGGGTCGTTTTCTACTAGTGAATCCTAGTAGGATTGGAGGAGGACTCCTCTTCTCTCCACTTCGGCCAAAGCAAGGGCTGGCCTCTTGGGGGACAAGTCTCCTCCCTCCCTCCTCCTAAATATATACTAGAGGTATTGAGGGTTTTCCAACATAGAAATCAGCCACGTGTTACCCTCTCCTCTAGATCATAGTTTCTCCTCTAGATCGTTTCAGAGGTGCTTAGGCGAAGCCCTGCCGGAATAGTTCCACCACCATCGCCGCCATGCCGTCGCGCTGCCGGAGAATTCATCTACCTCTCCGCTCCCTCTTGCTAGATCAAGAAGGCGGAGATCATCATCTAGCTGTACGTGTGCTGAACGCGGAGGTGTCGTCCGTTCGACGCTAGCTCGGGACGGATCGTGATTGGATCGCGGGACGCTGGGCGATTTGTATCGCAAAGACGTTTGACTACATCAACCGCGTTTCTTAACACTTCCCTCTTAGCTATCTACAAGGGTATGTAGATCCACTCTCCCCCTCGTAGATGCTCATCACCATGAATAGATCTTGCGGGTGCGTAGGATTTTTTTTCCCATGCAACATTCACCCAACAATGGCATCATGAGCTAGGACTATGTGTAAATGAGATCACGAGTAGAACACAAAGGAGTTTGTGGGCGTTGATGCTTAGATTGCTTCCTCCCTTGGTCGTGTTTTAAATCAGCGTTATTGTGGGATGAAGCGGCCTGGACCAACCTTACTCGTACGCTTACGAGAGACCGGTTCCATCGACTGACGAGTAACCTTGTAGCACAAAGATGGCTGGTGGGTGTCTGTTGCTCTTACTTTAGTTGGATCGGATTCGACAAAGGCGGTCCTTGAGAAGGTTGAATAGAAATTTATGTATCACCATTGTGGTTTTTGCGTAGGTGAGAATTGTTCATGCTAGATACCCATAGCAGCCACGTAAAACTTGCAACAACAATTAGAAGACGTATAAGTTGTTTTTGCAGGGTATGTTATGATGTGATATGGCCAATTAAATGATGAGATATATCTGATGTATGAGATGATCATGTATTGTATAGAATATCACGACTTGCATGTCGATGAGTACGGCAACCGGCAGGAACCATAGGGTTGTATTTAATCATTTTCACCGTTTCGCTTTACTTTATCGCTATGAGTTAGCAATAGTTGTGGAAGCAACATTCGGTGTGACAATCCTGATGGTGACACGTTGATGGAGATCATGGTGTCATGCCGGTGACGATGGAGATCATGTCGGTGCTTTGGAGATGGAGATCAAAAGCACAAGTTCATGGCCATATCATGTCACTTATGATTTGCAAGTGATATTAATCCTTTCATACACCTTGTTTTGCTTAGGACAACGGTACCATTATAAGGTGATCCCTCACTTAAATTTCAAGATGAATTGTGTTCTCCCCGAGGGTGCACCATTGCGAAAGTTCGTCCTATCGACACACCACGTGATGATCGGGTGTGATAGACTCTACGTTCACATACAACGTGTGGAAGCCAGTGTTGCACGTGCGGAACACTCGGGTTAAACTTGACGAGCCTAGCATGTACAAACATGGCCTCGGAAGGTCGAACATGAGTCATATAGTAGATATGATCAACATGATGATGTTGACCATTGAAACCACCTCAACTCACGTGATGATCGGACTTGAGTTGGTGAATTTGGATCATGTATCACTCAGATGACCCGAGGGATGTCAATTTGAGTGGGAGCTTTAGTAATTTTATTAACTAAACTCATTATCTTGAACAATAGTCTTAGTAACCTTTGCATATTTATGTTGTAGATCAATGGCTCGTGTAGTAACACCCCAGAATTTTAATGCGTTCCTAGAGAAAGATAAGTTGAAAGATGATGGAAGTAACTTTGTGGACTGGGCCCGTAATCTGAGGATTATCCTCATGGCTTCCGAGTAGGCTTATGTCCTTGATGCACCGCTTGGTAATCCACCCGCTCCAGTTGAGTCTGTAGACGTTGCGAATGCCTGGCATGAACGTTCTGATGATTACTCAATGGTTCAATGTGCAATGTTCTATGGGTTAGAACCGGGACTTCAAAGACATTTTGAACGTCATGGAGCATAGGATATGTTCCAGGAGTTGAAGTTTGTATTTTAGAAGAATGCCCGGATCGAGAGGTATGATACCTTAGATAAATTCTATGATTGCAAAATGGAGGAGACTGGGTCTGATAGTGAACACATAGTAAGAATGTCTGGGTATTCCACCCGTCTGGCTAAGTTGGGGATGCCCCTTCCGACAGAGGCGATCACTAACAAAGTTCTTCAATCATTGTCACCTAGCTACAAGAGCTTCGTGTTCAACTATAACATCCACGGGATGAATAAGTTAGTCGCCAAGCTTTTTGCGATGTTAAAAGTCGCTGAGTCTGAGATACAGAAGGAGCATCAAGTGTTGATGGTCAATAAAACCACTAGTTTCAAGAATAATGGCAAGGGAAAGAAGGGTAACTGTAAGAAGAGTGGCAAAGTAGTTGCCCCTCCCATGAAGAAACCCAAGACTGGACCCAAGCCAAAAACTGAGTGCTTTCATTGCAATGGAACTAGTCACTGGAAGCGGAACTACCCCAAGTATCTGTCCGACAAGAAGGCGGTCAACACCAAACAAGGTATATATGATATACGTGTTATTGATGTGTACCTTACCAACTCTCGTTGTAGTGCCTGGGTATTTGATACCGATTCGGTTGCTCACATTTGCAACTCAAAACAGGAGCTACGAAATATACGAAGGCTGGCAAAGGACGAAGTGACGATGCACGTAGGAAATGGTTCCAAGGTTGACGTGATCAACGTCGGCACGCTTGCTCTTCGATTACAATCGGGATTAGTGATGAACCTGAATAATTGTTATTTAGTGCCTACATTAAGCATGAACATTATATCTGGATCTTCATTATTGTGAGACGGTTACTCATTTAAATCAGAGAATAATGGTTGTTCTATTTATATGAGTAATATTTTTTATGGCCATGCACCCAATGTGAGGGGTTTATTCATATTAAATCTCGTAAGTGATGATACACATGTTCATAACATTGATGCCAAAAGATGTAAAGTTGATAATGATAGTACCACTTTCTTGTAGCACTGCCGTTTAGGTCATATTGGTGTAAAACGCATGAAGAAGCTCAATGCTGACGGACTTTTGGAGTCACTTGATTTTGAATCAGTTGAAACAAGTGAACCACGCCTCATGGGCAAGATGACTAAAATGCCTTTCTATGGAACAATGGAACGGGCAAGTGGCTTGTTGAAAATCATACATACGAATGTGTGCGGTCCGATGAGCATTGAGGCGCGCGGTATATATCGTTATTTTCTCACCTTCACGAATGACTTAAGTAGATATGGGTATATTTACTTAATGACACACAAGTCTAAAACATTTGAAGAGAAACCTAGATCGGAGTTCCACCACTGCAAGCCTCCAGAGCCACAAAAAACCAATCGGGAGCCCGTTCCGGCACCCTGACGGAGGGGAAAACAATCACCGGAGGCCACCTTCATCATCTCGACGCTCTACATGACGAGGAGGGAGTAGTTCACCCTCAGGGCTGAGGGTATGTACCAGTAGCTATGTGTTTGATCTCTCTCTCTCTCTCTCGTGTTCTTGAGATGGCACGATCTTGATGTACCACGAGCTTTATTAATATAGATTGAATCATATGGAGTTTCCCCTCTCTATCTTCTTGTTATGAATTGAGTTTTCTCTTGAAGTTTTCTTATCGGATTGAGTCTTTAAGGATTTGAGAACACTTAATGTGTGTCTTGCGATGGGATATCCGGGTGACAACATGATGTTCTATTGACCCACTTGATGTATGTTTTGGTGATCAACTTGTGGGTTCCGTGACCTTTGGAATCTATGCATAGGGGTTGGCACACATTTTTTTCTTGACTTTACAGTACAAACTTTGGGGCACTCTTTGAAGTTCTTTGTGTTGGATTGAACATGGTGAATCTGAAATTATGTGATGCATATCGTATATCAAGCCCATGGGTACTTGTGGTGACATTGGAGTATCTAGGTGACATTAGGGTTTTGGTTGACGTGTATCTTAAGGTGTTATTTTAGTACGAACTCTAGGACTGTTCGTGACACTTATAGGGATAGCTCATAAGATTGATCAAAAAAGATAACTTTGAGGTGGTTTCACACCCTACAATAATTTCTTCATTAGTTCTCCGCTATTTATGACTTTGGAGCTAGTGAACTCTTTCTCGCACGAGAGGTACTTACATATGATTCAACTATGTCAATATTGTTGAGAGAAATTGCACTAATGAAAGTATGGACCCTAGCCCTTGTTTCCAAGCATTTATACAATGTTTTGCTCGCTGTTTACTATTTGTTACCTTTATGTTTTTATTTTTTCAGATTACAAAAACCTATATCTACCATCCATGTTACAATTGTATCACCATCTCGTCGCCGAACTAGTGCACCTATACAATTTACCATTGTATTGGGTGTGTTGGGGACACAAGAGACTCTTTGTTATTTGGTTGCCGGGTTGTTTGAGAGAGACCACCTTCATCCTACACCTCCCACGGATTGATAAACCTTCGGTCATCCACTTGACGTAAAATTGCCGCTGTCCTACAAAACTATGCGTTTGGAGGCCCAACACGAGTCTACAAGAAGAAGGTTGTGTAGTAGACATCAAGGTCTTTTCTGGCGCCGTTGCTGGGGAGGTGAGTTCTTGAAGGTATATCTTTAGATATTGCGATTAAATATTTTAGTTTCTTTTTTTCCACTAGTTTAGTCTATAAAAGAAAACTACAAAAAAATGGAATTAAGGTTGCCTCATATGCTTCATCTTTTTAATGTCTTTCGTGAAAATGATGGAAAGGAAAATTGTGCTCAAGTGTTAGAAGAAAATTTTATTAAAATGTTTGGCACTAAATCTTTGAGTGATGAGCATGATTGCAATGTTGTTAGTATGAATTCTTTGAAAATCCATAGTACTAATGATGATTGCACTAGTCATGATAAAAATATTTCTTATAAGCATGTCAATTTTTGTGGAGTGCATAGAGTTTGTCAAGACATGCCTAAAAGGGAAGATAGATTTTTAAGAGGCATATGTATTTATAAACTAAATGGTTGCAAGAGAGGCTATATGTTTGTGTTGAAAGACTTAATATTTCTCGCCGTCCTTGTGAACTTTGCAATGAAGGTGATCATTTTAATTTCCAATGTGAATTATTTCATGATCGAATTATGTCCAAAAATTGTGATAACCTCATTACCGTTGAGCATCATAATGAACTTAGTCCATTCTTGGGGTATGAAGAAATGAAACATGAAACTAAGGATGTTCCAGCTTGGGTTCTGATGAAAATGACTGATTTTGATCTAAATGAAATCTATATGTATTGCGTGGTAAATTGCATTGAGAATCCTTATATTGCCAATTACTTAAAGACAAGAAAACAAATAGAATAGGAAGAGAATACTAATGAAGAGGAAGAGGTTTACCAATATCCTCCTATTTTTTCTTATGATAAATCAGGTAACGAGGAAATTCTACCAACCTCTTCAAAAAGAAGTTTGGATGAATTAAATAAAGCCACACATAATGTGGTGAAGAAGAAGAAAAGAAGGAAAAGTAAAGGTAAATAGGTATCTCTCCCTAATAATGCTGCTCCCATTATTGATAGGCCTCATGAGAATGAATCAAAAATAGTTGTGGAAGATGATACACTTGAGGATGATTTTGTTATGCCGATTATTTGTTGTGATAATTATGATTGGGAAGATAATGATACATCTTATAATCTTGAAAATATTTATGGCACCAACTTGGAGGATGATGATAATAATTGCTATACTATTGGTGCTATTCATACCGTTAATGATGAGAGTGATTATGTTTATGATATACAAAGTCCCGAGCTTGGGGATGCTATGCTTAATGTAGATGATCTCTTTATTCCCCCTACTTTGGATGATCAAATTTGTTATAATGATTGCATGCCTCCTACTTATGATGGTTATTGTGATGATACTTATGCAATGAAAAAGAGTGATGATTACTATTATGATACTATTCATAATTATGAATATTCTTTTAATAAATATTACTCTTTTAGTGTGGAACCAATTTGTAGTATTCAAGTCTTTTATGATACTCCCACTATTAGTCATGAGAAGAAATTTGCTTATGTGGAGAGTAGTAAAATTTCTATGCTTGTAGATCATGAAAAGAATGCTTTATGTGCTAGTTATATTGTGGAATTCCTTCACGATGCTACCGAAAATTATTATGAGGGAGGAACATATGCTTATAGGAATTGCAATAATATCAAGTTTGCTCTCTATGTGTTCAAATTCTTGAAGATATGCTTGTTTTAACTTCTTATGCTCGATGATTCTTGCTCCCATAAATTGTTTGCTCACAAAATACCTATGCATAGTAAGTGGGATACACTTAATTTTCTTGTCATGAGATTCAGGATGCTCTTTTGCATGTTTCAATTATTATTCCTATGTGAGCATCATTGAAATCATCATGCCTAGCTAAAAGGCATTAAAGAAAAGCGCTTGTTGGGAGACAACCCAACATTTTTTACTTTCTTTTTTGATGTGTTCTAATGATTAAGCTACTGTAGTAATCATGTTTTGTGTCTTTTATTCCAATAAAGTGCCAAGTAAAGCCTTTGGGATTGTTTGTTTGGTTCCGTGCAAAAACAGAAAGTTTTCCGTCCAGTATATGAATTATATGATTTTACTGGAGAGTCAAATAATTAAATTTTTACACAACATTTACATGCATATTTATTGAGGTTTAATAATTTTACAGAATTTTTAGATTCAGGGAAGTATGGTGATCATTCAGATCTATACACTCTTCTGTTTCTGACAGATTCTGTTTTTTGCATGTATAGTTTGCTTGTTTCAAGTGTTCCTATAGCTTATATTGAGTAACATAAATTATGGGAATTATGGAATACAGTAGGTATAATTTGGTAATAATTATTAATCTTGTCTTGACAATACCTAAGTGAATGATTTATCTTTACTACACTAACCCTTCTCACAAAGTTTCGTTAAGTTTTGTGTGATTGAAGTTTTCAAGTTCTGGGTGAGACACCTATATAAGGAGAATAAGGAGTGACAGGAACCTAAGATTGGGGATGCCCAAGGCACCCACAAGGTAATATCCAAGGAAGACTCAAGCATCTAATCTTGGGGATGCCCCGGAAGGCATCCCCTCTTTCGTCTTCAACACTATTGGTATATCTTACTTGGAGCTATATTTTTAGTCATCATATAATATGAGTTTTGCTTGGAGCGTCATTTTATTTTGTCGTTCTCTGTTAGGTGTTATTTATAATCTTGCTTTTCAATAAAAAGTTCCAAGAATTGCCTTAGGATGCTTGCATTGCATGTTTTGATGTGTGCTGTGTAAAAAACAGAAACTTTGGCTGTAGTGTTTGAATTTTCATATTTTAATGGAACATGTAAAGTTTCTGAAAATTTACACCGTGATTTCATATAAATGTTATATAATTTCCTAAAGTTCCGTAATTTTTTGAGTTACATAAGTACACTGTTTTCATAAATTGCTACAGACTGTTCTGTTTAGACAGATTGCTGCCATAGTTTTGTTATCTACTTATCCTATAGTTTCCATAGCTTATATTGGTGGATATAAATTGTCAAACTGATATTATATAGTACCTAATGTTTGAAAATTATTATGCAACTTATCTTGTCAGTACATAAAGAGCTGATTTATTATTATGTGTACTAACCTATCTCACGAGTTCTTTTCGAGTTTTGTGTGGATGAAGTTTTTGAGAATAGGTGAAACCATGATATGAGAGGATTGAACGAGACACAAAAGCTCAAGCTTGGGGATGCCCAAGGCACCCCAAGTAAATATTTCAAGAAGTCTCAAGCATCTAAGCTTGGGTATGCTACGCATCCCACCTCTCTCCGTCAACTATCGGTTAGCCTATGTTGAGCCTAAATTTTTATTCGTTCACATGATGCGTGCTATTCTTGGAGTGATATTTTGTTTCGCTTGCTTCTTAAATAAATACTCAGATATGAAAATATTTATTAAGATAGAGAGAGAAAGTCCTCACATAGCTACTTTATTGTTTGACTACTCATTGATCTTCACTTATATGTTTTGGAGTAGTTTTATTATTTACTCTTGTGCTTCACTTATATCCTATGAGTAAATGGTTGAATAAATTGAATCTCATAAATCTGAAAGTATAGGTGGTAAAATTTATTGGAAGTTAGCAAACACCGAATTGGTCACTTAAACCATTAATGAAAGAATATTGAAGGAAGAGAGATTTCACATATAAATATACTATCTTGGACATCTTCTATGATTTTGAATACCCATTAATTATTTTCAAACTTGAGAAAATTAGTTGAAGTTGGACAAGGAAGACAACGTAATGAGTTATCCTTGGGTATATTTGTATAGAAGTTATATTGTTATGGATCCTCCAACATATGGTGCTTGCTTCCACCTCATCCTAGCCAAAACTTCCGCACCAAGTAGAAATACTAATTGTGCATCCAAACACCCTTAAACCCAATGTTGTTCCATATGAGTCCACCATACCTACCTATATGCGGTATTTACCTGCCGTTCCAAGAAAATTTGCATGTGCCAAACTCTAAACCTTCAAATAATATTCTGTTTTATATGCCTGAATCGCTCAAATAGTAACTAGGGGCTGTCAGTATCTTCCATGATAGGTGGGTTATTCTGACGATATGTGTTTATTCACTATCATCCACGAGAAAGTGGCTGGTGATAGGGATTCCCAGTCCTAAAATATAAAAATGCAAATAACTAAACACACCCCCCCGGAATGTTGTTGGTATGGATGGTACCCGTGGATTCTGCTCGCCGTGGAGTGTGATTGATGGATGGAGGGGAGTAAAAAACTATATCATTCTGTTTGGGAACCACCTATAACGTATCTAGCTTCGAAGATACCGAGATCTCTCGGTTATTATGGTGACAATGAAAGCATACCGCCCAAAATTATTATTCATCTGTGTTTTAAAAGCTCGAGCTCTGACACCTCTGCAAATCAATGCTTCCCTCTGCGAAGGGCGTATCTTTTACTTTCTAGTACTTACCTTTATGCAAGAGTCATGGTGATCTTCACCACTTCCTATATTTTTCCTTTTTCTCTTGGCAAGTGTCATGTGTTGGGGAAAGATCCAATCATGTATGGCCATTCAAATATATTTGATCATGAATTATTATTGTTGACAATTATCTATATGATAAATAAGTTGGGAGGCAAAACATTAAGACCCTATCTTTCTCTGTGTTCGATGAATGCTATTTGTTCTAAAAATATGCTTTGAGTGCTAGCAATCATGGAAGACTATATGATAGTTGAGTATGTGGAATTTGCTAAATCAAAGCTCTTACATAGAACCTTCCTGAAAATAAAATGAATTGCAATTGTTTGGTGACTGAAAGCAGTTTGTTAGTCTATACTTTAACATGTGGATAGCTTGTTATTTCATCATGAGAAGGTTTATGAGATGAGCTACTGTTTATCATATATAATGATGCTAGAAAAAGTGTTTGGAACTATCATTGATCAAATTTATGCACTATGCTAGCATTCACACTTCATAAATTATTTCTTTTATCATTTACCTACTTGAGGACAAGCAGGAATTAAGCTTGGGGATGCTGATACGTCTCCAACGTATCTATAATTCATGAAGTATTCATGCCATGTTTACAAACATTCTATATGACTCTGGTATGATTTTATTAGAACTAACCCGGACTAATGCCGTTTTCAGTAGAACTACTATGGTGTTGTTTTTGTGCAAAAATAGAAGTTCTCGAAATGAGTTGAAAATTTACGGAGAATATTTTTTGGAAAATATAAAAAATACTGGAGCAAAGAGTCATCGGAGAGGAAGGCCGAGGAAGCCACAAGCCACGGGTGTGCGCCCACCCCCTAGGGTGCACCCCTGGCTTGCGACTTCCTCGTGGACCCCCTCGACTTGTTTCCGCTGCCACAAACTCTTATAAATACAGAAACCCCCGAAAAGAAAACTAGATCAGGAGTTCCGCTGCTGGAAGCCTCCAAAGCCACAAAAAACCAATCGAGAGCCTGTTCCGGCACCTTGTCAGAGGGGGAAACCATCACCGGAGGCCATCTTCATCATCCCGACGCTCTCCATGACGAGGAGGGAGTAGTTCACCCTCGGGGCTGAGGGTATGTACCAGTAGATATGTGTTTCATCTCTCTCTCGTGTTCTTGAGATGGCATGATCTTAATAAACCGTGACCTTTATTGATGTAGATTGAATCATATGGAGTTTTCCCCTCTCTATCTTCTTGTGATGAATTGAGTTTTCTCTTGAAGTTTTCTTATCTGATTGGGTCTTTAAGGGTTTGAGAACACTTCATGTATGTCTTGCGATGGGATATCCATGGTGACAATGGGATGTTCTATTGATCCACTTGATGTATGTTTTGGTGATCAACTTGCGGGCCATGACCTTGGGAATCTATGCATAGGGGTTGGCACACGTTTTTGTCTTGACTTTCCGGTGGAAACTTTGGGGCACTCTTTGAAGTTCTTTGTGTTGGATTGAACATGATGAATCTGAAATTATGTGATGTATATCGTACAATCAAGCCCATGGGTACTTGTGGTGACATTGGAGTATCTAGGTGACATTAGGGTTTTGGTTGATGTGTATCTTAAGGTGTTATTTTAGTACAAACTCTAGGGCTGTTCGTGACACTTATAGGGATATCTCATAAGATTGATCAGAAAAGATAACTTTGAGGTGGTTTCACACCCTACAATAATTTCTTCATTTAGTTCACATCTATATGTGACTTTGGAGTGAACTCTTTGTCGCACGAGAGGTACTTACATATGATTCGACTATGTCAATATTGTTGAGAGAAATTGCACTAGTGAAAGTATGGACCCTAGGCCTTGTTTCCAAGCATTTATACAATGTTTGGCTCGATGTTTACTATTTATTACCTTGCTGTTTTTATATTTTCAGATTACAAAAACCTATATCTACCATCCATATTACACTTGTATCACCATCTCTTCGCCGAACTAGTGCACCTATACAATTTACCATTCTATTGGGTGTGTTGGGGACACAAGAGACTCTTTGTTATTTGGTTGCGGGGTTGTTTGAGAGAGGCCATCTTCATCCTGCACTTCCCACGGATTGATAACCCTTAGGTCATCCACTTGAGGAAAAATTTCCGCTGTCCTACAAAACTTTGCGCTTGGAGGCCCAACACGAGTCTACAAGAAGAAGGTTGTGTAGTAGACATCAATGCCAAAAGATGTAGAGTTGATAATGATAGTACCACTTTCTTGTGGCACTGCTGTTTAGATGATATTAGTGTAAAACGCATCAAGAAGCTCCATGCTAATGGACTTTTGGAGTCACTTGATTTTGAATCACTTGACACATGTGAACCACGCCTCATGGGCAAGATGACTAAAACGCATTTCTCTGGAACAATGGAACGGGCAAGTGACTTGTTGGAAATCATACAAACGGACGTGTGCGGTCCGATGAGCATTGAGGCGTGCGCTAGATATCGTTATTTTCTCACCTTCACGGATGACTTAAGTACATATGGGTATATTTACTTAATGAAACACAAGTCTGAAACGTTTGAAAAGTTCAAGCAATTTCAGAGTGAAGTTGAGAATCATCATAACAAGAGGATTAAATTCCTACGATCTGATCGAGGAGGTGAATATCTGAGTTATGAGTTTGGCAGTCACTTAAGACAGTGTGGAATTGTTTCACAATTGACACCGCCTAGAACACCACAACGTAATGGTGTGTCCGAACGTCGTAATCGAACCTTATTGGATATGGTGTGTTCTATGATGTCTCTTGCCGATTTGCCACTATCGTTTTGGGGTTATGCATTAGAGATAGCTGCATCCACTTTAAATTGGGCACCATCGAAATCCGTTGAGGCGATGCCATATGAACTGTGGTTTGGCAACAAGCCAAAGTTGTCGTTTCTTTAAGTTTGGGGATGTGATGCTTATGTCAAAAAGCTTCAGCCTGAAAAGCTGGAACCCAAAGCGGAGAAATGCGTCTTCATAATAGGCGTGTTCTCGCCATTAGCGACATGATTGTCCACCATCTAGACGTCGTATGTGGAGGCGACGGCCCATCGCCCAGTGTTAACTGGGGTGGGAGCACAATCCTCCTCATCCATGTATTCTGCCTCCTCGGAGGCATAGTCCAACATGTCAGTTAAATCTTTGACTATGGCTACCTAGTGGATGGTGGGTGGGACGAAAAGTTTGTCCCAACCCGCCCTGTAACCGATCTGAGCATGGGTCGGGGTTGGATCATCGGTAATCTTCATCGACGAGATCCGATCTAGGGCCTCGTTGAGTGTCGAGAGCTCGATCGGGTCAACCTGCTCTGAGCTTTCGGAGTGGAGTGTTCCGCAAGAACAAGTTTCTGGTCCTCTGGCACTACTCCAAGACCTATCATGAACTGCTTCATCCAGACACCTTCCTTCGCCGCCTCTGAGGCTGCGATGTACTCCGCTTCGCACGTAGAATTAGCTACCACGCTTTGCTTGGAACTGCACCAGCTTACCGTTCCCCCGTTGAGAATAAATACGTATCCGGTTTGCGACTTAGAGTCGTCCGGATCAGTGTCAAAGCTTGCATTGACGTAACCCTTTACGACGAGCTCTTCATCACCTCCATAAACGAGAAACATTTCCTTAGTCCTTTTCAGGTACTTAAGGATATTCTTGACCGCTGCCCAGTGCTCCATTCCAGGATCACTTTGAAACCTTCCGGCCATACTTATGGCAAGGCTGAGATCGGGTCTTGTGCACAGCATTGCATACATGAAAGAGCCTATGGCTGAAGCTTCGGGGATGACACTCATCTTTTCTCTATCTTCTGCAGTTACTAGGAATTGAGTCTTACTCAACTTCACACCTTGTAACACAAGCAAGGAGCCCTTCTTGGACTGATCCATTTTGAACTTCTTCAAAACTTTATCAAGGTATGTGCTATTTGAATGTGCTATTAAGCGTCTCGATCTATCTCTATAGATCTTAATGCCTAATATGAAAGCAGCTTCTCCTAGGTCCTTCATTGAAAAACTCTTGTTCAAATATTCCTTCACGCTTTCCAGCATTTCTATATTGTTTCCAATCAGCAATATGTCATCCACATATAATACTAGAAATGCTATAGAGCTCCCACTCACTTTCTTGTAAATACAAGCTTCTCCGTAAACTTGTATAAACTCAAACGCTTTGATCACCTCATCAAAGCGCTTATTCCAACTCCGAGATGCTTGCACCAGTCCATAAATGGATCGCTGGAGTTTGCAAACTTTGTCAGCATTCTCTGGATCGACAAAACCTTGGGGCTGCATCATATACAACTCTTCCTCAAGGAAACCGTTGAGGAACGCTGTTTTGACATCCATCTGCCAAGTTTCATAGTCGAAATAAGCAGCTATTGCTAACATGATTCTAACAAACTTAAGCATCGCTACGGGTGAGAAAGTCTCATCGTAGTCAACTCCTTGAACTTGTGAAAAACCCTTTGCCACAAGTCGAGCTTTATAGACGGTGACATTACCGTCCGCGTCTGTCTTCTTCTTAAAGATCCATTTGTTCTGAATGGCCTTTCGCCCTTCAGGTAATACATCCAAAGTCCATACTTTGTTTTCATACATGGATCCCATCTTGGATTTCATGGCCTCTAACCATTTCTCGGAATCCGGGCCCATCACTGCTCCTCCATAGCTCGTAGATTCATTGTTGTCCAACAACATGACCTCCAAAACAGGGTTACCGTAACACTCAGGGGTAGTACGCGGCCTTGTCGACTTACGAGGTTCAATAGCAGCTTGATCCGAAGCTTCATGATCATCATCATTAACTTCCTCTTCTACCGTTGTATGTTCCACAGAAACATCTTTCTGCGCTGCACTACTTTCTGGTTGAAGTAAAGGTTCAATAACGTCATCAAGCTCTATTTTCCTCCCACTCAATTCTTTCGAGAGAAACGCTTTCTCAAGAAATGTTCCGTTCTTAGCGACAAACACTTTGCCTTCGGATCTGAGATAGAAGGTATACCCAACTGTCTCTTTCGGGTATCCTATGAAGACGCATTTCTCCGCTTTGGGTTCCAGTTTTTCAGGCTGAAGCTTTTTGACATAAGCATCACATCCCCAAACTTTAAGAACCGACAACTTTGGCTTCTTGCCAAACCATAGTTCATATGGCGTCGTCTCAACGGATTTTGATGGTGCCCTATTTAAAGTGAATGCAGCTGTCTCTAATGCATAACCCCAAAACGATAGTGGCAAATCAGCAAGAGACATGATAGAACGCACCATATCTAATAAGGTTCGATTACGATGTTCAGACACACCATTACGCTGTGGTGTTCCGGGCAGTGTCAACTATGAAATAATTCCACATTGTCTTAAGTGACTGCCAAACTCATAACTCAGATATTCACCTTCTCGATCAGATCGCAGGAACTTAACCTTCTTGTTATGATGATTCTCAACTTCACTCTGAAATTGCTTGAACTTTTCAAACGTTCCAAACTTGTGTTTCATTAAGTAAATATACCCATATATACTTAAGTCATCAGTGAAGGTGAGAAAATAACGATATCCACCATGCGCTGTAACATTCATTGGACCGCAGACATCAGTATGTATGATTTCCAATAAGTCACTTGCCCGTTCCATTGTTCCAGAGAACGGCATTTTAGTCATCTTGCCCATGAGGCATGGTTCACATGTGTCAAGTGATTCAAAATCAAGTGACTCCAAAAGTCCATCAGCATGGAGCTTCCTCATGCGTTTTATAACCATATGACCTAAACGGCAGTGCCACAAGAAAGTGGTACTATCATTATCAACTCTACATCTTTTGGCATCAATGTTATGAACATGTGTGTCATCACTATCAAGATTCAATATGAATAAACCCCTAACATTGGGTGCATGACCATAAAAGATATTACTCATATAAATAGAACAACCTTTATTCTCTGATTTAAATGAGTAACCGTCTCGCAATAAACAAGATCCAGATATAATGTGCATGCTTAACGCAGGCACTAAACAATGGTTATTCAGGTTTATCACTAATCCCGATGGTAATCGAGAAGAGAGCGTGCCGACGGCGATCACATCAACCTTGGAACCATTTCCCATGCGCATCGTAACTTTGTCCTTTGCCAGCCTTCGTTTATTCCATAGTTCCTGCTTTGAGTTGCAAATGTGAGCAACCGAACCGGTATCAAATACCCAAGCACTACTACGAGAGCTAGTAAGGTACACATCAATAACATGTATATCATATATACCTTGTTTGTCGTTGGCCGCCTTCTTTTCAGCCAGGTACTTGGGGCAGTTCTGCTTCCAGTGACCAGTTCCCTTGCAATGAAAGCACTCAGTTTCTGGCTTGGGTCCATGCTTGGGCATCTTTACAGGAGTAGCAACTGCTTTGCCATCCTTCTTGGTTTTACCCTTCTTGCCCTTGCCCTTGACCTTGCTATTTTTCTTGAAACTAGTGGTTTTATTGACCATCAACACTTGATGTTCTTTCTGGATTTCAGACTCAGCGACTTTTAGCATCACAAACAGCTCGGCAAATGACTTGTTCATCCCGTGCATGTTATAGTTCATCACAAAGCTCTTGTAACTAGGTGGCAGTGATTGAAGAACTCTGCCAGTGATCGCCTCTGGCGGAAGGGCAATTCCCAACTCCGCTAGACGAGTTGAATACCTAGACATTCTGAGTATATGTTCACTGATAGACCCGTTCTCCTCCATCTTGCAAGCATAGAACTTACCGGAGGTTTCATACCTCTCGATCCGGGCGTTCTTCTACAAGATAAACTTCAACTCCTGGAACATCTCATATGCTCCATGACGTTCAAAACGTCTTTGAAGTCCTGGTTCTAAGCCATACGATATTGCACACTGAACTATTGAGTAATCTCTAGTATGTGCCTCCCAAGCGTTCTTAACGTCTTCGGAGGTCATGTCTTCTAGTTTGTCACCAAGCGGTGCATCAAGGACATATGATTTCTGGGAAGCCGTGAGGATAATCCTCAAATTACGAGCCCAGTCAACAAAGTTACTTCCATCATCTTTCAACTTAGCTTTCTCTAGGAACGCATTAAAATTCAGGGGTGCTACTACACGAGCCATTGATCTACAACATAAATATGCAAAGTTTACTTAGACTATTGTTCAAGATAATGATTTAGTTACTCAAATTACTAAAGCTCCCACTCAAATTGACATCCCTCGGGTCATCTGAGTGTCACATGATCCAAATCCACCAACTCAAGTCCGATCATCACGTGAGTTGAGGTGGCTTCAATGGTGAACATCATTATGTTGATCATATCTACTATATGACTCATGTTCGACCTTTCGGTCTCTTGTGTTCCGAGGCTATGTCTGTACATGCTAGGCTCGTCGAGTTTAACCCGAGTGTTCTGCACGTGCAACACTGGCTTGCACCCATTGTATGTGAACGTAGAGTCTATCACACCCGATCATCACGTGGTGTCTCAACACGACGAACTTTCGCAACGGTGCACACTCGGGGAGAACATAATTTATCTTGAAATTAAGTGAGGGATCACCTTATAATGCTACTGTCGTCCTAAGCAAAACAAGGTGCATAAAAGGATTAACATCACATACAAATCATAAGTGACATGATATGGCCATGAACTTGTGCTTTTGATCTCCATCTTGAAAGCACCGGCATGATTTCCATCGTCACCGGCAAGACACCATGATCTCCATCATCTTGATCTCCATCAACGTGTTGCAATCGGGGTTGTCACGCCCAAAATGCTTCTATTACTATTGCTACCGTTTAGCGATAAAGTAAAGCATTACATATCACTTAATGATTGACACGCAGGTCATACAATAATTAAAAACAACCCTATGGATCCTACCGGTTGCCGTACTCATCGACATGCAAGTCGTGATAATCTATACATCACATGATCATCTCATACATCACATATATCACATCATGTAATTGGCCATATCACATCACAACATACCCTACAAAAACAAGCTAGACGTCCTCTAATTGTTGTTGCATATTTTACGTGGCTGCTACGGGTATCTAGCAAGAACAATTCTCATCTACGCAAAAACCACAACGGTGATGCACTAGTTGCTTTTCAACCTTCTCAAGGACCGCCTTTGTCGAATCTGATCCAACTAAAGTGAGAGAAACTGGCACCCGCAAGCCATCTATGCAACAAGTTGCGCT
The DNA here is from genome assembly GCA_022496015.1 of Hordeum marinum. Lineage (NCBI taxonomy): Eukaryota > Viridiplantae > Streptophyta > Magnoliopsida > Poales > Poaceae > Hordeum > Hordeum marinum. The sequence continues at coordinate 3,946,788 of CM039677.1, read as the reverse complement.
CGAGGGAACCGGTCTCTCGTAAGCTTACGAGTACTGTTGGTCCGGGCCGCTTCATCTCACAATACCGCTGAACCAAAATCCGACCAAGGGAGGAAGCAATCTAAGCATCAACCCCCAAAAACCTTTTGTGTTCTACTCGAGATCTCATCTACACATAGACCTAGATCATGATGCCACTGTTGGGGAACGTTGCATGGGAAACAAAAAATTTCCTACGCACACGCAGATCTATCCATGGTGATGAGCATCTACGAGAGGGAGAGTGGATCTACATACCCTTGTTGATTGCTAAGCGGGAAGCGTTAAGAAACGCAGTTGGTGTAGTCGAACGTCTTCGCAATCCAAATCGCGACGCGTCCCGCGATCCAATTACGATCCGTCCCACGATCCAATCACAATCCGTCCCGCGATCCAATCACTATCCTTCCCACGAACTTGATTACGATCCGTCCCACGAACTTGATCACGATCCTTCTGATCTAGCGCCGAACGGACGGCACCTCCGCGTTCAGCACACGTACAACTTGATGACGATCTCCACTGTCTTGATCTAGCAAGAAGGAGTGGAGAGGAAGAAGAGTTCTCCGGCAGCGTGACGGCGCTCCGGCTATGGTGGTGGACCTATTCCGGCAGGGCTTCGCCTAAGCACTACAGAAACCGATCTAGAGGAGAAATTATGCACTGGAGGAACGGGTAGCACGTGGCTGTAAAAACTAGTGCAAAACTCTAAAATCCATCAGTATATATAGGAGGAGAGGAGGAGAGGTTGGCTTAAGGGCCAAGGCTCCTATAGGAGTCGGCCGAACCAACTAGGATTGGAGGACTCTCCTCCAATCCTAGTAGGACTAGGATTCGTCCTTTTTTTCCTTTTTCCACCTTTTCCTATTGGATTTTCTTCTCCAGCCACATGGGCCTTGTGTGGGAGTGTCCACCAGCCCACTAAGGGATGATATTCACTCTCCCACAGCCCATGAAGCCTCTTGGGTCGAAATACCCCTCCTGGAGGTCTCCCGGTACACTACCGGCACTCCCGGTACACTAACGATGAGCCAGAAACTATTCCGGTGACCAAAACAGGACTTCCTATATATGAATCTTTACCTCCGGACCATTTTGGAGCTCCTCGTGATTTCTGGGATCTCATCCGGGACTCCGAAAAACCTTCGGTCACCATCATACATAACTCTATACTACCAAAACGTCACCAAACCTTAAGTGTGCAGACCCTACGGGTTCGAGAACTATGTAGACATGACCGAGATACCTCTACGGTCAATAACCAATAGCGGGACCTGGATGCCCATATTGGTTCCTACATATTCTACGAAGATCTTTATCGGTCGAACCTCTATGTCAAAGATTCAGTTAATCCCGTATGATGTTCCCTTTGTTCTTTGGTATGTTACTTGCCCGAGATTCGATCGTCGGTATCTCCATACCTACTTCAACCTCGTTACCGGCAAGTCTCTTTACTTGTTCCGTAATACAAGATCCCGCAACTAACACTTAGTTACAATGCTTGCAAGGCTTATTGTGATGTTGTATTACCGAGTGGGCCTTGAGATACCTCTCCATCACACGGAGTAACAAATCCCAGTCTTGATCCATGCCAACTCAACAGACACCTTCGGAGATACCTGTAAAGCACCTTTATAGTCACTCAGTTAGGTTGCGACGTTTGATACACACAAGGCACTCTTTTGATGTCTGTGAGTTGCATGATCTCATGGTCATAGGAACACATACTTGACATGTAGAAAACAGTAGCAATAAACTGACACGATCATATGCTACATTTGTAGTTTGGGTCTTGTCCATCACATCATTCTCCAAATGATGTGATCCCGTTATCAAATGACATCACATGTCAATGTCTAGGAAACCTTGACCATCTTTGACCAACGAGCTAGTTCACTAGAGGCATACTAGGGACAGAGTGTTGTCTATTTACCCACACATGTAATGTGTTTCCAATCAATACAATAATAGCATGGATAATAAACGATTATCATGAACAAGGAAATATAATAATAAACACTTTATTTATTGCCTCTAGGGCATATTTCGAACATACCCTACGTCTTGCTTGATTGTATTGATGATATGTGGGTTACATAGTTGATCTACCTCGAGATCGAATAGCTAAACCCTAGATGAGATGTTTGTTGTGTACAATCTAAAACCCTCCGGATTATATAGATGCCCAGGGTACCTAGGGTTTACACATGGTCGGTTACATATCGAAAGCATAATCATGCCTATTCTCTACATCAAACGTGAAGGATAAGCCACGATTCCCGAAGCTTCCTTCCTGGAGACAGGGCCTTCAATCGATCCAATGCTCGACAAGTGACCCATACAGTCCGCCCCATAAGAAATAGGTCGGCCTCCTGAGGACCCCTTAATCCAACACTCCCTAAGCAGCCACCGCCAGTTTCCACTCCACCCATCCGTAGCCATGCCCCCACCCCACTGGGTGAGGAGCCAACCGTTCCTGATGTCGGAGCATCGGCTCGAGCTCCTTGAGCGGATCCTGAATAGGTGCGATTCCCGGATCGCCGTGGGGCTACCTCTGGATGTAGTGGATCCGAAGGAGGAGAATGATTTGGAGGTGGAGAAGGAGGAGGAGGAGGAGGAGGAGGTTGAGGTGGAGAAGGAGGATGAAGAGGTGGTGGAGAAGAAGGAGGAGGATGTGGGGGACGTTGGTGACGGGGATCTTCGGGCGGAGTAGCAGGCCATCCTCGATTCCCTCCGGTCAGTGTCGGATGCGGATGCAAGATGTCGTCGCCGGCAAGAGATGGAGGTGCAAGAAGTTGCGGAACAGGCGGAGTGCTTGGCCTACATTGATGAGATGGAGCAGGAGGACGATGAACCGGAGCCCTCCTCCCCACCCGTCCAGTCGGCACCCGGCTCCGTCATCGTGGACATCACCGACGACGAAGAGTAGCTAGGGTAGCACGTAGGATTTACTTTGCATGCTTTTGTATGGATGTAGGGGATGAAATTTGAGAGATGCGGATGCAGATTGAGCAATTTGAGGAGTGACCCGTCAGTGCCCGCAGGCGCATCCACGGGCGTTTGAGGGGCCAGATTTGTCATATCCGACTGTAGATGCTCTTAGAAAAGGCACATCTACTACATAGTGGACGAGTCAGACAATTAACTAGATCAGTACGTCTTTGTCACGGTAGATCCTGTTTTCTTTCACCCCATGTACATCTGTGACAATTTTATGACAGAACTAAGATAGTCATTCCTGTGTTGTCGGGGATGTGTTCCATGAAAACAATCCCCTTTTCATGATGTTAGTGTCCACTTTCCATGATGATAAATGTCAATTCATGGAAGAGTTTTCTTCAAGGGTGTTTCCATCAAGGGTAACCGACATATGGCAACCACCGTAAAGGTTCAGGGTTAAGCTATCAGGTGTGGGTTTTGGATCTGATACCCATTAACAACTTCACCAGTGACAATTTTTCACGTGTCGACTTCTCATTCGCCAATGGAGCCACTCGCCAGCTCTATCTTGTGACACGTGTCAGCCATCTAATAGACAATATGTGCCTATGAAATGGAAACACATGGCCAGTTTAGTTGAAAAGGCCGAACCAATCAAAGTCCTACTTAAGGCCCACTAGACTTGATCAAATGTTGACAGACCGGCCGATTATAGGCATGTTAACGGCATGTTTGAACACAACCCATTTATGACTCGGGTGCACATGACCCATTAAGACCATCTCAATTTAACCCATTGGGGGCTTGTGGGACATCCAATATGGTTCTAGCCCGCTGATATTTTTAGCCCATGTGTGACCATGGCGTCTTTCGGCCCATATGCGACGAGTCATATTTCTTGCCCCTTTCACAACCTGTTGTGCTTCTTACCCATCTAGAACACGTAAAAGCTTTTCACCCATTAATGACACATGCTCTATTTGGGTCGTTTTTGACTCATGATATCTTTCGGCATGTTAAGAGGCGTATCTTATTGGGCCCAAGCCCTTTAGAAGTTTTGATCTGCTAGCGACCTATTCTACCACTAGGCCATTTCCAACGTACGGTTCCATTCACCACATTGAAGGCCCATGGAATCTTTGGGTCATTTCAAGACCGGCCCATTAATGGCCAGTTACGCGTATGTTTTGTATTAAGCCCATGATGGCTTTTCGTCTGTTAACAACCCGTTGTGCTTTTTGCACGTTTGTGGCCCATGATGTGTTTTGGATCTTTTTAAATGTATGGTGTTATAAGGCCCGTTAGTGGCCAATGTTGTGTTCTGCCCATTTGCGGCCCGAGGTTATTACGACCCGTATGTGGCCCATGTTTACTATGAGAAACTTGAAGTAAATGCATGATACAAATGGATACCTTGCATTAGTGCTCATCACTAGTAGAAAACAGGGCATTGGTTCGGGCCGGGCCAGCACATTAGTCCCGGTTCAGTCACGAACCGGGACCAATGGGGGCAACAGTCCCGGTTCGTGAGGCCAGGGGGCCGGGCGGGCCACGTGGGGCATTGGTCCCGGTTCGTCTGGAACATTTGGTCCCGGTTCCAGACATGAACCGGGACCAATGTGCCTCGCTCCTGGCCCACAACCTTTAGTCCCGGTTCAAGCCACAAACCGGGACCAATGAGATGCCTATACCCCCTCGCCAGCGAGCAGAGCACTCCACTTTGCTTTGTTTTCCAGGCCGGCGAGGGGAGATCTTTGTGGTGCTCTAGCTCACCTCCTATGCACACGAGGTGTTTGATGAAATGCCCAAGCGAAACTTAAGCTTTCTCCTCTCGAAGCTCCTTGTCCAAACTCCATTTTTGTCAAGATTTGTCTAGGTTTGGCGGTCCATCCTGTCCCGTCCCCGTCCTGAAACCGTCGTCGATCGCCTGCGCGTGGTGAGCCTCTTGATCTTATCTTCTTTAAAACAAAATATACTTACTCGTATGATTTTCTTACTTTTATTTTTTTTGTTATTATATAGTGCCATGGTTATGGCATTCACCCACGTCGGCCCTCGTCCAGTCTATGATTCAGATATGGTATATTATCTTTAATATAACTATTTCACATATCTAATGTCTATGACAATTAATTATGCCACCAACTTGACGTAGATGTTTTTATCTATAGGAAGTAGTTAAACCAGAAATTCCAACCAACTATGCAATTCTGCTCGAGAAGTTAACAGAAGCTGAAAAACAAATCGATCATTTGAAAGAAAAATTGAAAAGAACTGAAGATGACAAGATGAGATTGGAGTTGCATGTTGCCGATATCGTCGACGATCACAAGACCACGATCGACCTTAGTAGCGGTTATGATTGCATTTATTGTTGCATTTAATTTTTTTACGTAGTTTCATTGTACGTTTTAATTAGATGCTCTAGAGAGCTATATGTTGTTCAATAATGACAACTATGTATGAACTGTACGTATTTATTTAGGTCATTATTGTACTTTGGCTTTAATGTGATGATGAATTTCTATTAATTTGGTCAGACGCCTCCAATTCTACCATTATGTGAATTTCTCAACCATATTTATTAAGTAATTTATATTGTTTATTTAAAAATAGTTGACAACTTATTTGCATTGATAACTTATTTTCATTTTTCAAAAAATGTACGGAAGATGGTAGACACAACCGACTACTATAGTGATGAAGCAGAATTAACTTATAAGGAGAAAGATCATCTTATCGCATTTCTTAGTCATCTTAAGAATTACAATAGTTATTATCAAACTCCTGCACATTATGGTCAGTACGTGCCACTAGTGCACGTGGTGAACTACGGTAACATCTATGGAGATTGCATGGTAAGATTTAAATTCTACTATTACGACAGCCGTGCATCTTTTGCATAAATTCTTCTAAAACTAAACTACATTGCTAACTACAAAGTTATTACTATGTTTTCAACAGAAAATCCCTGAGGATTGTGTGTCTCATCTGATGTTTCCGAGAGGTCGCGTTGTTGTTACGAGCTTAGGGCCACCACAGCCAGGTCAGCCTACGCATCACTCCTATTCATGCCGGATTTCTAAAACCGATGGAGTCATGACAATGAAAGATTGGAAAAAATGTATGCTCAATGTGCGTAGTCCAAGAATGGGAGACAGGGTGATCTCCGTTCTCCATAATGGAGAGTCAGGGCTATCTTGTTGTATGATATTATACCTAAGAGAGGGTAGAGTAGGTCCTACGAGATAGGAGTACGTAGGTCCTAGGTACAATGTGTTATTATGTGCTACAGTGTGTTAGAGTTGATGATGATGATGAGGAGGAGGAGTTGTGATTATGACTAGTGACCAACTTGTTATATGATGTGTTATAAGTATAGTACGTAGCGTCGTGACCAGGCACGGAGATAAAAGAGATCACTTCTCTCTATTAGCTATCTAACAAAATATATGAAACCCCTAAATTAACCCTCCAAAACCCTCAAAACCTTCCCTCTTTCAAGAAAAACAGCTCCTAAGATGCTGACGCGTGGAGGCTCTTTGGTTCCGGTTGGTGTTACCAACCGGGACCAAAGGCCCTCCTGCCTGGGCTCGGCTGAGCGGTCACGTGTAGCCCCATCTATCCCGGTTCGTAAGCAAACCGGGACTAAAGGTCGTGGGCTTTAGTCCCGACCCTTTAGTCCCGGTTCCTGAACCGGGACAAATGGGACTTACGAACCGGGACAAATGAGCCTTTCTCCACTAGTGCATATAAATCAAACAAAAACAAATACATGAGATGTGACATTTATTTGAACTTAGTAGGATATGTAATATCTTATATATTATTTTGCTAGGAACAATTAGTTTGGGGAAATAAATGGTAGATACAACTAATGCATGTGATCAAAGTCGTGCTTTTCTCCTATAGTACAAACCCTCACATTAAATACCATACACAAAGAATATAAATAAATATGAGCAATTTTAACATGGTCCCTCTCACCTCCCTCTTTTCACATGGGAGGTAAGAAGGTAAGAGTTAATCAAACCCACTGCTTAATGAAATCGACGGTTTAGCTCTATTATATAATCTTACCCCTCATGTGAAAAGAAGGGGTAAGAGGGACCATTTTAGAAAACCTCAATAAATACAGACTATACAAAGGTTGGAGTATGTTATTACAAGGATATGTGAACATTTGTTCAAAGATACACATAAATGCAATAAGTAATTGATCGATATCCACAATTTGGTAGTGGCTCTTTATAAATACCTGCAATGGAGCTTGGCAGCGTGGATCCAACATAGGAGAAGGAAGAAGCAGGGCAAATAGAAGTACTCTCTTCTCGTAGTATGGCACTCATCAATCGCAATACAAAGGCGGTTGTCTACACCAAGGCGGTTGCTCTCTTGGTCGTCCTGATGATTTGCTCTCCGTTACCATCTTATGCAACCAAATGTATGCAACAATGTCCATGCTTTACTCTACAATTTCCAAAAGTGGAAAACATATTATTTTTTATGTAGCTATATTCATGTTTTATCTTTGTATCTACAAGCTAAACTGAATTGCTGATACCGTATTCATAGATAAGGGTTATAACTGCAAGGAATTAAAACTCTGCACTGCTCCAGCGTGTCACATACATTGCAAGGTAAGAGGATTTAATGAAGGTGGTCACAGCTTCAGTTCCGTAGGCAATGACGACAAGACAGAGTGCTGCTGCCGAAAGTTGGGTTTAGCGCCACCACCGCCGCAATAGATCTCATGCTTGTGGAAAACAGTGCTGATGAATGAAGTCGTTGCATCTAATTAATAAAATTGATCAGCCTGCATTCGGATCATTAATTGATCTGTTCGATGCAAATCAAATTAGATTGTTTTGTCTTCATTGTATACTTTGTGCCACAATCTTCTGTTCCGAAAATTCGATGGGCACGCACCTGCCAAGCCATGTTCAGCCGCTCGAATGCCTCGTGATTCTAGAAGTAGTTGAATCTCGCACAAGGGTACAATAAATTTTAAGTTCATGTTGTTGGAACTTACGATTTTCTCGCTCGCTCTTACCAAGTTGCATAGATTTTTTCGAGACATTCCTTTTGTCGGCTCGACACAAAACCGCGATTTTATCGGTCGCTCAAGCTAAGTTTCAAGTGTTGAAACTTAACTTTATTTTCAAAGTTCATTGAAACATACTTAAAATGAATCTTATTTGAAAGCCCTCGTCATAAGAGACACGAATATGAAAGCAAAACTTTATTCATATTGTTTATTAATTCAAAAGATATAAAACTTTGAAAATAGGAGGTCAAAAATAAAAGCACGCCTGCGTGCCCGATCCGTTCCGTGTTCCGATCAACACATGATTGTCCCCCAGTCCTTTGCAAAGTTTGACCAAAATTATTATAGAAACTATTAACATCTATAATACCAAATATATATAATGTGAAACCAAATTCTATAATGAATGTAATGATATTGATATAGCATTTTGGATGTTGATATTTTTCCCTGTATGTTCGGTCAAAGGCCAGTTCTAGGCGTCGGCCGGCTGGCCCAAAATTTGGCCGGTCGCCGCGCCACCACATGATTAGGATTTTGAAAACCACACGATGTGGTTTGTTCGTTCACGTGACAAAAAAAAAAGAAAAAGAAAGGGGGGAGAGACCAGTGCCATCCCCGGCTCGCCACTTCCAAGGCAGCGTACGCCCCGCCGTCCTGGCCACGGCCGACGAGCAGCGGCGAGGTCCCCGTCCCTGGCCCCCGGGATTGCAGCAGGACCGCCGGTGGGCCCCAGTGCACAGTTCACCATGGATGCAGCTCCGACGCTAGCCGGTTCCAGACAGTGGTTGCCATAGTTGCATCATCCTCGCGTCGCCGTCTCCGGCTCGTCCTCGTCGTCGACTAGCACCGGTGGCTTCCAGCGAAAAAGCTTAGCAAATAGAAACTTTCGATGGTCAATTGAAGCAAAAATTTATCCGGTTCCAGCCAAAAGCAACACTGGTTCCAGCAAAAATCCAACAAATAGCAAACTCCAGCAAATTCGATAGCAATAATCTCTAAAAATATGTCACCAAATGGGTGTCAATACAAACTAAATGTTCTCTTATTTTCTCTGTTTGTAGTGTTATTTTGTCTAATAACAGTGGGATGATTCAGCTTGGATTTTTTATGTATAATTTGCACTACTGCAAAGTTATTGTTTGTTTTGGGGGATCAGAATATTTTTGTTTTTCTGTGGGTGAGCATTACAAATATGTTTGACTGAGATGACATTGATTCTTCTGCAGGTATTAGGTGTTGAATTCGATTTGATGAGAGGAAGGCATGGCTAGTTGATGTGGGGAAGTTCTTCTATTTTGATGTGGCCGACGATTCTGAAACTATCCTTCCATGTAGTATGTAGGTTCTTCATTTATGTCTATGTTGTGGCATGTAACGTGGTTGATGCTCCTTCATGTAGTATGTATGTTGCTCTTCTTTTACGCCATCTATGATTGCCCTGTGAAGTGGAACCTGTTCGGGTAATCGTGTTTACTCTTGTTACAGTTTCTTGTATATTATCTAGTATCAGTAGGCATTACTCAACTTGTGTGTCTGGTTAGTGGTCTACAGTTTCTTTGTGAACTCACTATATACGTATATATAGTTGATCTTATGAGTCTTGCTAGTGGTCTAACTGTGATAATGCTTCTCATCACGTGGCACTTGCAGCAGAAGCTGACAATGCTCGTATATGCCCAGTTTTACTAGCTAGTTAGGGCACACACACCTAGCCCCAGTTGCCTAGTTGGGTGATATTTCGGTGTCTGGATATTCATCACTGATAACTTGTCATGCTTTTTGACAAATGAGATGTTTGTCTAGTTAGGTGAGACCGACTTGGCCCTTTCTCGGAGGAAACAAATCAAAGAAGTGTTGTCAGTTTTTGTATGAACTTCTAAGTGTGTTGTGACATGTACTTTAAGGTCGTGTACTCTATATATATCATCCACGGGGCTTCGCAGTACAACAATAATTGCGTCAATCCCTCTCTAATCCTCTTACCTGGTATCATTCGCAAGTTTCAAGACCCAGCTCCACCACTGCTTCCGTGCCACGCCGCTTCTGGGGAGATTGACCTCCATGATCTCCACCCGGGGATGCTCAACTCGTAGCTAGTTTGTCCGTTGACCGTGTTGATCGGCTGCCCTTGCGAGTTTTTTTCCCTGTCTATGGATTCAAGTTTTTTCTTGGCATGTCCTTTTTAGTTTTTTTATCTAAGATCGGTTTGCGTCATTCACCGCCCCCGTCGAACCTTCGCGCACCTCTACTCCGACATTGACATCAGCATCGACTACGCCAACCTCTTTTCATGAAGCCTGGCGCGGCAGACATCCCAATGACACCCATGTGTCCGCACTTCTATCGGTTCAACTGACGCTACGCTGTCCGATTGCATACTCTTACCACGCCACGTCCATCCGCCTCATGCGGGTCTAGCAGACACCCCAACATCGCGGACATTTGGATTGATCACCTGAGCGCATGCAATCCACTTCATCCACATCGACGACTGGTCTGGCACGCGCAGACACTCCAAACAATTATTAAAATAAACAAAATAAGTAATAATACTATTGAATTTCAATGAAAATAAAATAAGTAATAATACGATTTTATACATTTTTTTGCCATTTATTCATTTAATATGTCATAATTAATATCTTTAAATCTGTAAATCGAAATTTGACAAATAATATATCCGTTATTATCAGAAAAATGTGGGGAATCCAAATATGACATCATTTAATTATTTTTTATATTTTTTTTGATTTTTCCGAAAAAATCATCTTTTTCAAATAACTTCTTTTTTACTGTGGAATTTTGAGAATATGAGAAAACTTCACCGGGTAAACAAGGTGAAATCGAGTCCCAATTTTTCTCTAAATTTTTTAATGTATTAAACATTTTTTTGACGTCGTATGCAAAAATTATGGCCGTTTTACATTTTTTCGTTTTTTTTTGCAAAAAACTGTCAAAATTCGTATTTCAAATTTTCTATTCCAACTAGACACTAAACCTAACTACTCCCTCCATTCCTAAATATAAGTCTTTTTAAAAATTTCACTAGGAGACCATATACGGAGCAGAATAAGTGTATTTACATTTCAAAGTATGTCTATATACATCTGTATGTAGTTCCCTAACGAAACATCTAAAAAGACTTATATTTAGGAACGGAGGGAGTACATCTCAAAGGATTTTATTTTTTTAAGATTTGATCGATTTTGTTTATTTTCTAGAAAACTAAAAAGGCGGTCCACCGGGGTGGGGGGTAGAGTTCGAAAATTTCAGAACCCCTTTAGTCCGGGTTGGTGTCCATCCAGTCATACCTTCGACTACATCTGCTACCACCATCCCAGCCAGAGTCATAATTAAGGTTAACCAAGCCAGAGTTAACCCTTTCTAACTTTATTTGCTATTTTTCATGCATTTAATGATTTTTTTGAGCTACATGACCCTGAAATTGAAAAACCTTACAAATGAATTCTGAAAAGGTTGAAACTTGTCATGGTATCATCATTTCACCCACATAGCTTGTGCTAAAAAGTTAAGAAGGTTACGGTAAAAACTGGATGCACTTTGTGTACAAACTGAACCATCTCCTTACAAGTATCAAGGTTTTGGACGAAGACCCATCTATTACAAAGGCATTTAATTTTTTTTAACTTATTTCAACTCCAGACTTTTTGTGGACTGAATATGCACAATTCAAAGCCACATCCTCAAAGTTCAAGCCTTTCTAACTTCATTTGCTATTTTTCATGCATTTAATGATTTTTTTTGATCTACATGACCCTAAAGTTGAAAAGCCCTACAAATGAACTCTGAAAAGGTTGAAACTTGACATGGTATCATCATTTCACCCACATAGCTTGTGCTAAAAAGTTAAGAGGGTTACGGTAAAAAGTAGATGCACTTCGTGTACAAATTGAACCATCTCCTTCGAAGTATCAATGTTTTGGACGAAAACCCATCTGTTACAAAGGCATTTAATTTTTTTTAACTTATTTCAACTCCAGACTTTTTGTGGACTGAATATGCACAATTCAAAGCCACATCCTCAAAGTTCAAGCCTTTCTAACTTCATTTGCTATTTTTCATGCATTTAATGATTTTTTTTGAGCTACATGACCCTAAAGTTGAAAAGCCCTACAAATGAACTCTGAAAAGGTTGAAACTTGGCATCGTATCATCAATTCACCCACATAGCTTGTGCTAAAAAGTTAAGAGGGTTACGGCAAAAACTAGATGCACTTCGTGTACAAACTGGACCATCTCCTTCGAAGTATCAAGGTTTTGGACAAAAACCCATCTGTTATAAAGGCATTTCATTTGTTTAACTTATTTCAACTCCAGAATTTTTGTGCATTCAATATGCATCATTCAAATCCACATCCTCAAAGTTCAAGCCTTTCTAACTTCATTTGCTATTTTTCATGCATTTCATGAATTTTTTGAGCTACATGACCGTGAAATTGAAAAGCCCTACAAATGAACTCTGAAAGGTTGAAACTTCGCATGGTATCATAATTTCACCCACATAGCTTGTGCTAAAAAGTTAAGAGGGTTACGGCAAAAACTGGATAAACTTCGTGTACAAACTGGACCATCTCCTTCGAAGTATCAAGGTTTCGGACGAATACCCATCTGTTACAAAGCATTTCATTTTTTTAACTTATTTAAACTCCAGACTTTTTTGCATTCAATATGCACAATTCAAAGCCACATCCTCCAAGTTCAACCCGTTCTAACTTCATTTGCTAATTTTCATGCATTCAATTATTTTTATGAGCTAAATGACCCTGAAATTGAAAAGCCCTACAAAATAACTCAGAAAAGGTTCAAATTTGGCATGGTATCATCATTTCACCCACATAGCTGGTGCTAAAAAGGTAAGAGGGTTACGACAAAAACTGGATGCACTTCGTGTACAAACTGGACCATCTCCTTCGAAGTATCAAGGTTTTGGACGAAAACCCATCTGTTACAAAGGCATTTTATTTTTTTAACTTATTTAAACTCCGTACTTTTTGTGCATTCAATATGCATCATTCAAAGCCACATCCTCAAAGTTCAAGTCTTTCTAACTTCATTTGCTATTTTTCATGCATTTAATGATTTGTTTGAGCTACATGACCCTGAAATTGAAATGCCCTACAAATGAACTCTGAAAAGGTTGAAACTTGGCATGGTATCATCATTTCACCCACATAGCTTGTGCTAAAAAGTTAGAGGGTTACGGCAAAAACTAGATGCACCTTGTGTACAAATTGGACCATCTCCTTCGAAGTATCAAGGTTTTGGACGAAAACCAATCTGTTATAAATGCATTTCATTTTTTAACCTATTGCAACTCCAGACTTTTTGTGTATTCAATATGCACCATACAAAGCCATATCCTCAAAGTTCAAGGCTTTTAACTTCATTTGCTATTTTTCATGCATTTAATGATTTTTTAAGCTACATGACCCTAAAATTGAAAAGTCCTACAAATGAACTCTAAAAATGTTGAAACTTGGCATGGGATCATCAATTCACCCACATAGCTTGTGCTAAAAAGTTAAGAGGGTTACGCAAAAAACTAGATGCAATTCATGTACAAACTGGACCATCTCCTTCGAAGTATCAAGGTTTCGGACGAAAACTCATCTCTTACAATGGCATTTCATTTTTTAAATTTATTTCAACTCCAGACTTTTTGTGCATTCAATACGCACCATTTAAAGCCACATCCTCAAAGTTCAACCCTTTCTAACTTCATTTGCTAATTTTCATGCATTTAATTATTCTTTTGAGCTAAATGACCCTGAAATTGAAAAGCTCTACAAATGAACTCTGAAAAGGTTGAAACTTGGCATGGTATCATCAATTCACCCACATAGATTGTGCTAAAAAGGTAAGAGGGTTACGACGAAAACTGGATGTACTTCGTGTACAAATTGGACCATCTTCGTCAAACTATCAAGGTTTCGGACGAAACCCATCTGTTACAAAGGCATTTCATTTTTTAACTTATTTCAACTCCAGACTTTTTGTGCGTTCAATATGCACCATTTAAAGCCACATCCTCAAAGTTCAACCCTTTCTAACTTCATTTGCTAATTTTCATGCATTCAATTATATTTTTGAGCTAAATGACCCTGAAACTGAAATGCACTACAAATGAACTCTGAAAAGGTTGAAACTTGGCATGATATTATCATTTCACCCACATAGCTTGTACGAAAAACTTGAGAGCGTTATGTCAAAAACTGGATGCACTTCGTGTACAAACTGGACGAACTATTTTTAAACTCAAGTTATTCACAGTCTAGGGTTTGAAGTAAATTTGACAAATTCATATTTAAATAATTCAAATTTGAAAAATAATGGCACAAACAGAAACTAGACAAAATTTTGAGTCTAATGGAAAAAGAATCACTCAAAAACGTCAAATATCCTAAAAGATATAGGCAATTTAAAACAGAAACTTTTAGAACTTCTTTAGTCAGGGTTGGTGTCTCCAACCGGGACTAAAGGTCTAACCTTTAGTCTCGGTTGGAGACACCAACTAGGACTAAAGTCTCAACCCCTTTAGTGCCGGTTCATGGCACGAACCAGGACTAAAGGTCCGAAACGAACCGGGACTAATGTTGCCCGTCCTGAACCGAGACTAATGGTCTCATTAGTGCCGGGTCAAAACCTAATCGGGACTAATGCTATGGACAAAAGGTCCATTTTCTACTAGTGCATTGAAAGTGAAGTCGCTGCGAGGTCTTCCTTGCCGTTGCACCGGCACATAGATTGCCTCTGTGTCGCACTTTCGGGCCATAGCTCCGCGGCACGCGGTCCATTTTGTTGTCCCTACATGTTGACGTCTTCTGTAGTGCCCGCTACGCCGTCTCCCTAGGTGCAGGCTCGTCATCGTCCATGCACGTTCTTCATCACACTGTTGGGTTTCACCTACTTCGAACACCGTCGCCGCGCATACATGCGCCCGACGTCGCTCCCATGGGGCTACCTCTGGTTTCACCGACCACATCTCCGTCCCTCTGACATGGCACACAATTCATTATGGTCCGCGACCACGGATGCTCGGTGCTGGCAATTCCGACGCGTGCGTTCGTGAGCGACATGTCCCAGGCTTGGCAAACCTGGTCTGACTCCTCATCAATACCGACTTCGACAACATCGTCTTTGGCATCGACACTCCCTTTGGCGACTTCCCCAATCACGTTACCTTCTTCTTCTTGGTGCACCACTACATCCCTGACTACACAACACTTCCCTGCATCGCGGCTCCACGGCGGCTAACTCAACACTGGCCGCCCCTAACTCGACGTCAACCACGACGTCCCTCACACAGCTATCTCAACCACAACAACAACGTCCCATGGTCTCGGCTATCTCCACATCAACACAAAGGGCTACCTCCTCTTTGGCTTTCAGTCCATCAACAACATTTGTTATGCATCGATTGTTATGACAGGGGGAGCTGTACAACATCCAAGATACCTCCTTCCTTGATAACCATGTGTGCGAGCGGCTCCCATGCTTAACTATGTCTTTGATCGTCAATCCCTGTCTACCCTCTCGCAACAAGAAAGACTAGTCATTATTTTTAGTAAGATACGGTAATCGATAGGTGATCACGAACAATAAAAGTGAAAAAATAGTCGGGGTCGAACTCTGGGGCGGCAGGGTGGCCGACTGCATGTCCATGACGGCTGGGCTACAGGTTGGATTGCGAGGGCGGTGACTAGGTGTCGGGGTGGAGCTTAACCACGACTGGGCGTCTAGCGGCAGCTCAACGATGGGCATCAGGGTGGAACTTGATGGCGGCAGGGCGGCCGACTGCAGCTCCATGGCGGATGGGCTACAAGTTGGAGTGAGAGGACGGTAGTTGGGCGTCAAGGTGGAGCTCGACCATAGTTGGTCGTTTGGCGGTAGCTCGACGTTGTTGGGCATCAAGGTGGAGCTCGAAGGCAGCTAGGCGTCGGGGTGGAGTGCGAGGACGCCGGATGGACGGAGGGTTCGAGCACGAGCGTGGGGAGGGCCGGGACGGTGGATGGCAGGGCCGACCGGCGCTCGTGGATAGGGAGGCCGCGTGAGGGGAGGGCTGGGATGGGAGAGGGGCACCGAAGTGGAGCACAGCAGGGAGGGGGGAGGGGGGCACGGGATGGTGAGAGGACCGAAGCAGTGGGAGTGAGGGTCGGTCGGAGCAGTGGGAGTGAGGGCTTGAGAGAGATGTGGGAGAGAGTCGGCAAGGAAGAGTGACGGGCGCGACAAGGAAGAAGATACGGCGACTTAGCAGCAGCAGGGGGTTTATAGTACGTGCTACTACTACATACTTAGTAGTAGCACACTGTTATACCCCTCGCTACTACTATGGCATGTTCCGAGCGGCACGGTGAAAACCACTTAATAGCAGCGTCGGTTTATCTCCCGCACTACTACTGCCAACTTAGTAGTAGCGAGGGATTTTACTCGCTCCTACTAATTAGCAGCAGCACGTTCCATATACCCCTACCTACTACTAAGCATCTATCTATAAGGTATTTCCTAGTAGTGTTCTACTCAGTCTTAAACACCATTCGAGCTCATAGATTTCAATTCGTCTTCCATGGCGACCAACCATTTGAACGAGTCTTCAGTTTTAGTGTCTTCTTTATATGAGGTCGGATTGTGTGTCTTCCCTATGTCCGTTTCATCCTCACGCATGAAAGTGACATAATCGTTGGAGATGTCCTTTTTGTTATCTCGTTATGATATTCTCGCAGGCCCATTAGTATGTGCATTTCTTCTTGCCCGAGAAGGTTGAGGATCATCATTTGGCTGAGGGTCCTCATCATGCTGAGGATCTTAATTATACTAAGGCTCATCGTGGGACTGAGGATCCACTTCAGGTTCGATATCACAAATAGGTGTCTCGTGCATATTAGTCATAGGGATAAAGTTCTCTTGGATAGCCGAGGATGGAACATACACTCGATTCTCCTGAAGATCAATCACCCTAACCTAAGTGGGCCGAGTTCTCCATCTCCAAACCTTCACGCCCAACCCACCCCATCGCCGCCCGATTCCTCGCGTAGGCCTAAGATTCGGCCTTCCCAGCAAGTTCCCCACCGGATCCCGTTCTCAGTGCTGCTCGTACTGCCATCAGTGAGGAGCAGCGTCACCATGGGAAGGAGGTGGTAGCCCCATGCCATTGACGCCCATCCATCCTCACATGGCTTACAACTCTGTCGAGGCATTGGTCTGGAGCCACCTGATGTACAACCACAACCTTCCTGGCGACCCCAGTGTTAGTGGTCTGGTCGTCGGTTAACCTTCATCGATGGTGGCCACTTTCTTTATCATCGTTGGTGTTATTTTCATTGATGTGGTTTGTGATCTGCAGCCCGTTCTCCTCCAATTCTTTATCATCCCATCACCCGTTGTGCTAGACCATATTGCCTTTATCCTCATTTAAGTAGAGTTTTTTTTGCCGCCTTGATAAAATATCATATTTACCCTTATAAGATTTTAAGCCATTGCCATCCGATCACATGTCGAAGGTCGAAATTGTGTTCGAAATACTGAGATTTTATACTCAGAGCACTGTTTGGTCGATTACGCCTCAAGGTAAGCCTCAAATGAGAAAACTTTCTACATGAGTTGTCTTCGTCTTGTCAAAACGGTCGGTTTTAATATAAAATCGTCCCAATCTGAGATTGTATATAAAAGTTAGATCCATCTGAGTGGGGCCCTGTCACGAGCTAGAAGTGGCGCGCCCCATTAGACACGGTGTCTGATGGGTAGCGCGAATAATAGCCTGTTTTACGCAAGCGATTCGGCCCTGAAGATGGCCTTGAATCTAAAAATGTTCAACACGAAAGTTAATCATCTCGTCGAAACGGTCTAGTTTTCATCTGGCTCATCTTAATCCGAGGTCATTTGTGGCCTATGGGACCTAAAAACCAAACTGTTGTCCCATACTTACCTAAATCCGAGTTCGGTTAAGTTTGGAAAGTTCGGACAAAAGCCATCCGAATTTGACTAGGGTTTTGGACGTCAGTCCAAGCCTTTTCCTTGCACGGGAAGTCCAACCGCCTCTTATATACCTAAGGGGTGACGGCCGATTGAACAACACACAATCGAACAAATCAATCTACACTTTTTACCCTAGTTTTATATCTCTCCCATGTTCTTCTCTCTTGTTCTTCGTTCGTTCTTTGTGTTGGAGAGCAGAGATCCACGAGGCTCTAGGGGTGGGCGAACCGACCTAGGGCAGCCCATAGCCGCCGTGCGTCCAGACGGGGTCCCTCCCGGACGTGTGGGGTTTTGGGTCTGCAAAAGCACCCGTCGACTGTCTTGCGTATCACGCTGTCGGTCGGGTCTCCTTCGACGTGAGCTGCGGTGCATCACCCCCGGTGTCGAGGGTACACGTGATGTGTTCGTGTGTCAACACATGGTGAAAACAATGGTGGTGGCTGCGGAATGGGGAAGACAACGGCGGCGGCGGCATGGGGAAGACGACGGGGGGGGGGGGGGCTGCGAAAGTCGACCCCAACGGAGGCGGATCCTCTTCAACATCCCGGTCTCCTCCTCGATCAGGTCCTCCTCGTGCTCATCAATTTCTTGCCAAGTCTGAACTTGTACTGCCAAGTCTGAAATTTTCATCTTTACTGTTTAGTCTGAAGTTAGTGGTTCTTGGGTGAGCTGAGGAAGTTAATTGATTTTCATCTTTGCTGCATCCCATAAACACTTCAGTTAAATTCAGTTATAAGAATGGCTGCAAGCCAAACATAGGAGTCATAATTAATGAAAGGAATTAGTATGGATCATTTACACAAGAACCTAAAGTTTACTATGGATCATAACTGAATTTAAACTAAAATAAATCATTTACATGAGTCATAACTGAATTTTAACTAAACTTAATTTAATTTAAAGGAGTCATAACTGCACATTTTCAGGTACACTATAGGAACACTGAACATTTTCAGACACATTCATCTATTCAGCACTTGCATTTTTCAGTCTTGTGATGTTACTTTTCAGTTTATGCATCAAATGATCGCACCAAGTACAGAAACACACATGCACTTGCTTACATGACTTGGCTTGTTATCTGGATGTGGATGTAGGTGAGTTGATAAAGGAACAAAGCGCACGGGTAAGCATGGAAGAGTTCAACCAATATTTCTCTATGTTTTCAGTTGGATTAGATCACTGTTTTAAGTTGATGCTTATGACATTTAATGGCAGAACAAGCGACCACCATATTTCTCTATTTTCTTCATACTCCGGAAAACTGCATATATGGAGAAAGCATCAGCCACCCTGCTTTTCCAAACAGAGAAGAAGGATTGCATATATGTTGAATGCTCAGGGAAATTTGACAGAATTTTGGCAAAACATTAGATGATGTGAGCTTTTTCAGCTATCCAAAGTTTTAGGACAGAATTTAGTGAAGTTCAGTTTAGTTCTTTTTCCTACAGATTTTTTGCAGTGATATTTGTTGCTATCTCATTTTTTTCAGGGGTCCATTTTTATCTTGCCTGTTTGTGCCAAACAGAAGAAATAGAAGAAGAAGAAGAAGAAGAAGAAGAAGAAGAAGAAGAAGAAGAAGAAGAAGAAGAAGAAGAAGAAGAAGAAGAAGAAGAAGAATTAGAAGAAGAAGAAGAAGAATTAGAATTAGAATTAGAAGAAGAAATAGAAGAAGAA
The DNA here is from genome assembly GCA_022496015.1 of Hordeum marinum. NCBI lineage: Eukaryota > Viridiplantae > Streptophyta > Magnoliopsida > Poales > Poaceae > Hordeum > Hordeum marinum. The sequence goes on along the minus strand of CM039677.1, from coordinate 3,927,110 downwards.
GAAGAAGAAGAAGATGAAGAAGAAGAAGAAGAAGAAGAAGAAGAAGAAGAAGAAGAAGAAATAGAAGAAGAAGAAGAATTAGAATTAGAATTAGAATAAGAAATAGAAGAAGAAGAAGAAGAAGAAGAAGAAGACGAAGGAGAAGAATTAGAAAAATGATTCTATCACAAACACCAACAATTGATGTTGCTATCACAAGCACCAACAGTACACTAAATTTGCATTGAATTTTGTTCACTAATGACCAATTTTGTTCACTAAATTTGCACTGAATTTTGTTCAGTAATGAACATTTTTGTTCAATCACAAGCAGCAACAGTTCACTGAATTAGCACAAGCAGCAACTGGAGTATCACAATCAACAACTAAATTTTATTCTCTGAATTGTTCACAAGCAGCAACAGTTTACTGAATTTAACTGAATTTCACTCTTATGCCTGCAGCCAACAGCAACAGGGGACCTTAGGAAACGAAGGCACAGCACCAGGTCCCGGAGGCAGCAACAGAGGTGGCGGGGGGCGACTCCCTTATTTCCTGCTTGTTTTATTGGTTCAAGTGAAAAATAATAGAAAGGTAAAGTATAAAAGATTAACAACTAACCGTACGTGGTGTAGTGCCAGCGCCCGTGCCCGAGGCTTGGTAGGTGGCCAGATCGAATCCTGGCTACGCCACACTCTTTTTAGATTTCTGTAAAGGTCAAAAATTAACTACTGCTATCCGTTACGACGTGCCGAAGTGTGGTATTGACTTGCACTTAATTCCGGACGGACAGACGGAAACTGAGAAAGTGGGAGCAGAGCCGGCTGTGTCCGATCCGATCGAGGTCAGGCCACCACTTCTCCTTTCCCTTCTTCTCCGTCGAGGTCAGGCCCGGAGATTAGCATAGTAGAAAACCCTAGCCAAATTTCGTCCTTGTAGATGGAAAACCCTAGCCGGATTTCACCCTCCTAATCATAGCCTACCATAATATTCCTCTCCTGCTGCAGCGGTGGAGTGAAGGCGCTGCTCGTGGATGGCTTCCGCTGCTGAGACTCCCCAAGGCCATGGGTAAGATCCCGCTCATGTCCATTTTGCACACTGCACTAGTTTACTTTCTGTATGCTATCACTAGTTTACATTCCTTTTCATGACAGGGCCGATCCCTTTCCCTGCTCGACGCGTGTGGATGTGGTTGATAGATGGAAAGCGTTCTACCTGCCATAGCAGGCCCTTGTTGCGTGTTTATATAGGGATGGAACCGTCCCATCCGTGGCGTACAAGTATTGCTCGATTACAACTTGATACGTAAGAGAAGATCATAACAGGAAACGGTTTAAGGCTTTATCTCTAGCCCACAATAACAGAAACAAATACTAACGAAGCCATAGAAGATTCTGGTTACTTTAACAGCCCATCTCAATCACACCTTGGTTAAGGTGAGATTGCGCCTGAAATCTTCTAGAGCTTGAACTGGTAGAGCTTTAGTGAACCCATCTGCAACCTGGTCCTTTGAAGACACAAAGTGAATCTCAAGAAGTCTGTTTGCCACCCTTTCTCTTACAACGTGAAAATCAATTTCAATATGCTTGGTGCGTGCATGAAAGACAGGATTAGCTGACAAATAAGTTGCTCCTAGATTATCGCACCATAAACATGGTGTGTGTCTAGTAGGTATACCCAACTCTTTTAATAATGACTGCACCCAAATGACCTCTGCCGTTGCATTTGCCAATGCCTTATATTCTGCTTGTGTGCTAGAGCGAGACACAGTAGCTTGTTTCTTGGCACTCCAAGAAATTAGTTTTCCACCATAAAACACTGCAAATCCTCCTGTTGATTTTCTATCATCAATGCATCCTGCCCAATCTGCATCTGAGAAAGCACTCAACAAGATAGATGAAGACTTTCTAAATGCAAGTCCTATATCTATGGTGTGTTTGACATATCTGAGATTCTTTTTACTGCCAACCAATGAACTGTAGTTGGAGCATGCAAATATTGACAAACTTTATTAACTGAGAAAGAAATGTCAGGTCTGGTAAGAGTCAAATATTGTAATGCTCCAACAATGCTTCTATACCTTGTACCATCTTCTGGTCCTAGAAGCTCACCATCAAAGGCTGAAAGTTTCTCAGTGCTCGACAGATGTAGTCTTGAACTCTGGTGAGAGTACCATGCTCTTGGTGCTTGCTTAAGCCCATATAAAGCCTTATCCATCTTACATATATGAAAGGGTGAAATTTTGTCTTCATATCCAGGTGGTTGTCTCATATAGACTTCCTCTTTCAGAATACCATGAAGGAACGCGTTCTGCACATCTAGCTGTCTCAAGCTCCATCTCCTGGACACAGCAATAGACAAAACAAGTCTGATAGTAGCTTCTTTAACGCAGGAACTAAATGCCATGTTTTATTGTTAAGTGCTGAATATTCAACGTCCATCGCCCTTTTCCACTTTGGGTTTTTTAAGGCTTCTTCCACACTTTGCGGCTCACCTGTGGAGCAAAAAGAGCCATATTTAATTTGGAAAAAAAATTCATACCGTACCGTGCCATCCTTTGGCTGTAGTGGCTTGTATATTCCAGATTGTGACCGCGTACGACCACGCACAAGAGGTCCTTCCGCAGAGGATCCAGCAGCCAAATTTTCTGCAGTCTGCCCATCTGCCACAGAGGATCCGATCGATCCGGTCGGTGTAGCAGACGAGGCAGGTGGCCCGCCATGGCCTTCCGAATTGTTGGCGGCCGCGTCGTTGGAGGAGGACCCCGAAGCCGTTGACGACGGAGTGCATGGCGCTGGACTGGAGGCAGCATGTACGTGTCAAGTGCCAGCCGGTGGCTGCATGCGTCCAGTTGGTGGAGAAGTGGCTGGCCCGGTTGAGGGATCATGCACTGGAGGCGTGCCAGCGCGTGGCTGGGCACGGCTGCCAGGTGCAGACGAGGCTCCTCCTAGCTGGTCGCTGGTGTGGGCCGCCTCTGGCGTGAAAGTTTCCATCGCGTCGTGTCCCGTGCGTCTATCTTCTAGTGTTGCATGAAATATGGGATCATCTTCCTCCATTTGTAGTCTGTTTTGAGCGAAATTTTCACCCAAATTTTCCGGTGTTGTTGTAGGAGGGGTGAGCGCCACCGCCAGTGCCTCCATTGTTGCTGCCGCCGCGGCTGTTGTTGCTGCTATTTCCGCCGCGTCCTCCACCTTGTCCACGCGGAGCACCACGTCCACGATAGCCACCACGGCCACGTGTTGCCGCGTTTGCCGAAGAGTTGAAGCCGCCTCCAGAGTTCTGAAGAAGCTCGATCCGCTGATCAAAATTAGCCATCTAGCCATAAAGAGACGGGTGTGGTCTGGGCATCAATGGCGGAGACGAGATGATTGTAGTCCACGTCAAGACCCGCAAGAATGAAGGAAACGAGTTCATCTTCAGGGACGGGCTTCCCAGCTGCTGCGAGTTCATCAGCAAAACCATTCATGCGAGAAAAATACGCCGGTATAGATTGATTGCCCTTCTGGGCGTTGGAGAGAGATATACGAAGATTGTTGATACGGGATCGAGAGTGGGATGCAAACATATTGGTGAGTGCAGTCCACACGGATTCAGATGTCTCAAGGTGGAGGACATGGATTAGCACCTCTTTGGAAAGATAATTAAGGAGATATGACAGGATCCATCCAGGCGCTATAGAGGGGATTGACCGAGGTAATGGTCTTTCCTTCTTTGTCTGTGGTGGAGATTATTTCCTCTGGTGCGGGACGGCTGCCATCAAGGAAACCATAAAGTCCGGGCGCACGGATCTGAGGAAGAATTTGGGCTTTCCATAGGAGGAAGTTATCTCTGGTGAGTTTTTCAGAAACTTGGTTTTGGAAAAAGGAAGGCGCCGAGGATGATGAGGACGCCATTGGAGGTAGGTTGGAGAGCTAGACGTGGTTTATGAAAGATTGGCTCTGATTACCATGAAAGATGGAAAGCGTTCTACCTGCCATAGCAGGCCGCTGTTGCATGTTTATATAGGGATGGAACAGCCCCATCCGTGGCGTACAAGTATTGCTCGATTACAACTTCATACGTAAGAAAAGATCATAATAGAAAACGGTTTAAGGCTTTATCTCTAGCCAACAGTAACAGAAACAAATACTAACGGAGCCATAGAAGATTCTGGTTACTTTAACAGTGGTTGGCAGAAGGCTGCGCTGTTCTGTGCCGCTGGCCAGCCCGGTATCCAAGGTGCTTGACAACGGCAACCTTCTCATCGAGATCATCGTCCGCCTCCCCTCCCCCCCCCCACCCCAAGCCGTCCTCGCTGCCCCGTGCGTCCGCCGTAACCAAGCGTTGGGGCAGCATCCTCTCCGACCCACAGTTCCGCAAAAGCTTCCTCAAACACCACTTGAAGCCTCCTCTGCTTGGCTTCTTCCAGGGCCGTGCTAACCGCTTTGCTCCCATCATGGACTCGCCTGACAGCGTCCCTGCCGCTTGCTTCTCCCTGCCCAAGGACATCGCACCCTACAACGACCATGGAGAATACATGGGCTGCCGCCACGGCCTCGCTCTCGTAATCAAGAAGAATGAGCGCAAGACTGTCGTGTGGGACCCCCACCGTGGCTTTTCCACAAGGCCTAGACGACACTTTTATGGGGAGTTACTGTGCCAGGTATGGGGCAGTATTGTGCGTTGATGCTGAAGATGGGCATGTCCATGGAGATTGCTTCTCGTGCCCGTTTAAACTGGTTTTGGTCCGCGACACATGCACAATGGCATTTTGTTCTGTCTATGACTCGGTATCTGGTGCTTGGGGAAATATGTGCTCGACAAGGAAATTAGGTGGACTTAATGACAGAAGGCCCAGCATCCTAGTCGGGAATGCATTTTGTTGGTTGATTTCTGGTGGTAACATCCTTCTGTTTGATTTCGAAACTCTCAGATTTGATGTGATCGAGAAACCGCCATACTACTATGTTACCGATGACTATTTTCAGCTCTTACGGATGGCGGATGGTGGACTTGGCCTTGCTGCTTTGTTGGACCAGACCATCCAAATATGGGAGAGGAAATGTAACTGTGATGATGTTCTCAAATGGGTACTGCTGAAGAAAACCATTCCAGTAGAGTGTATGGTTACAAGGAGAAGGGATTTTGTAGTTATCGTCGGTTATGATGAGGATGCAAATGTCATTGTTCTCACGACGACGAATGGAAATTTCACACTTCAGCTTGACTCGATGCAGATCAAACATATTGTTAAAAGAAACCACATGTGTCATGACACCTTTTATCCTACAGGAATTTTTATATTGCAGGTAATAGCCCATATCTACATCGCACAAGCAAAAAGTCCAATTTGTTTGTTCCACTCGTATTCATTCCAGTTACTTTTGGTACATTATTGCGGTAGCATTGTGTTGGGAATAAGCCACGGCGGGTCTCAGACGCGCGCGTGCGCGCGCTGGTCGCGTCGGTCCGAGCCGCGGCGGGCTCTGGTATGTGCGTGCGTGCCCGAGGGCTGGTGTGCGTGTGTTCGGCGTGCGTGCGTGCGTCGAGTAGGCCGCTAGATTGCATGAGGAACTGGTTGCGTGCACCTGTAGTGACCGCGTGGTCCGCGTGCGTGCGCAGCGGGAGCGCGGTCCTAGACGTGGCGCGTGGCGTGGCGAGTGAGGCGTGGGCGCGGCAAGGCGTGTGCGTATAAAGCCCAGCCCATGCCCAGCCGATGTAAACAATGTGGAGTTGAGTTCGTGCTCAAGGAATTGCCCTTGATGGGGCAGGCGTTCGTGCACTGGAAACCACCGAGCACTACTAGGAAAAAGCCTAGTAGTAGCGCGGGTTAAACAGATAGTAGTAGCACGGGTGCCCGCGCTACTACTACGGCGCTACAACTAACTTGTAGTAGTAGTGCGTGTGTACCCATGCGTCTGTTAGTAGTAGCGTGGGTGCAACCCGTGCTACTACTATTAATTACAAAAACAAAAAACATTCTCGATCCCATGCTTGTTGTCAATGGCAGCAATGGTTTGATCCAGCGACGACAGGGGTCGCCGGAGGTGCGGAAGGGCAGCCGCAGACTAGATCCAGTGACGGCTGCTGCAGAGGGCCCAAATCCAGGCCCAGCAAGCCAGCGGCATGGGGATCCTCTTCACAGCCAAGGCAGCAAGCTCCTGGTCGTCCATGGTGACGTCCTGCTGAACATGGGAGGGTGAGGAAAACTAGAAGGAGAGAGAGAAAAAGAAAAAAGGGGGAGAGAGGAAGGAGATGGAGGTAGCAGCGGGGTTGGTCACCGATGGTGAGGTGCTCCGGCGTGTTGGTGTGGAGATGCGGTGAAGACCGGCGCACTCTGGGGGTAGGAGGTCCATGTTAGATCCTATGGAGAGAGAAGGGGGTGAGGAAGGATTTGGGGTGGAGATGGGGCTTTCAGAGCTCTTCAAAAACCTTGTAGTTAGTAGCAGCGTGGGTTTATGGCCCTCGCTACTACTATCAACTTAGTAGTAGCGTGGGTTGATACCCCTCGCTACTACTATGACCTGTCCCGGGGGGCACCGTAGTGACCACTTAGTAGTAGCGAGCACTATTAGGAAAAAGCCTAGTAGTAGCGCTGGTTAACCGTCTAGTAGTAGCGCAGGTGTCCGTGCTACTACTATCACGCTATAGCTAACTAGTAGTAGTAGCGCTGGTTCATCCCGCGCTACTAGTACATGTGTTAGTAGTAACGCTCGTGGCACACACGCTACTACTAACTATCTGTAACGTGTGCCCTTGACCCGCGCTACTACTATCAATTTCAAAAACCAAAAAAAAAATCGTGACCGTCAACCGGAGATGGACCCTTCGAGGAGTAGGTCCTATGCACTGTTGGCCGGACATGGGGAGGAGATAAACCCATGGAGGATCTGCAGGCGGGCGCCATGGCCGCCGCTTGACCTTCTCGCGGGTCGAGGGGAGGGGAGGGATGGCGGTGAAGGAGAGAGCGGGGGGGGGGGGGGGGGCATTGCCGCTGGCGGAGGGGTCAAGACGAGATGGGAAGGTGTTGGGTGGCGACACCAATGCATGATGAGAAGGGAGGGGAGGCATGAATCTGAGAGAGGGGTAGAGTGATGGGAGAGAGAGAGAAAGAAGGGCAAGGGAGAGGCTTATGGCGGCGGTTGTCTCGGGGAGGGGAGCGGCGGCGGCAGGGGAGAGGGTTGTGGCGGCGGCGGTGGTCTTGGGAGAGGGGAGCGATGGCGACATGGGAGAGGGCTGCGGCGGTGAGGTCGAGGGCGGCCTCGGGCGGCGGCGGTGAGGTCAACAGCGACGGTGGCGACAGAGAGGAGTGCGGGAGATGGGGAGAGGGGGAGTAGTGGGGGACTTCGGAAATTTTAAGTCGGCCCGCGCGGGCTTAGCTCAAATCTTAGGAGTAGCGTTTTTTTGCGGCGAGCGTTGCTACTACCAATAGTGTCGGTGGGCTCGTCGGGTCTAGCTTAGCAGTAGCGCTCGTTCTGTTTCCAGCGCTACTGCTATCAACTTAGCAGTAGCGCGGGTTTTATACCCCACACTACTACTGTGGCCTGTCCCGGGAGGCACAGTGAAGATCACTTAGTAGTAGCATGGGTTTATAAACCAGCGCTACTACTATCAACTTAACAGTAGCAGCGATGGGTATAAACCAGCGCTACTAGTAACTACCAGTAGCGACGGGTAAAAACCCACGCTACTAGTATGCATCTATCTATAAGCTTTTTCCTAGTAGTGGAGGGGTATAAACCTGCGCTACTACTATCAACTTAGTAGCAGCGAGGGGTATAAACCCGCGCTACTAGTAAGTAGCAGTAGCGAGGGTTATAAACCCACGCTACTGGTAATTGTCTGCCTATAAGATTTTCCCTAGTAGTGGAGTCCACCGTGTTCTTTTGTCTCCGGCGAGTGAGAGAGGTAGACGGCGGTGATCAGGGCACAACAGAAGCGGCTGCGCCAACAAGTGGCATAGCTTCGGTTCAGGAGTGATCGCCGACGGCCATGGCGCTCGTTCCTCACGACGGTGGTGGCGGCGCGATGTTGCTTCAGGTTCCACGTTGACACCGGAGAACTACACGTCCTAGGCCATCAAAGTTGAGGCGATCTTTGATGCCCAGGGACTGTGGTGTGCGGTGGTGCCAGCAGAGGGCACGGTGGTCGACGCCGGGAAAAGCAAGACGTCGCGCGTGGCGATCCTAGGCGCGCTTTCAGAGGATCTATTGATGCAGGTGGCGGCGAAGCTCACTACGAGGGAGGTATGGGACTCCCTCAAGGTGCGGTTCGTCGGCGCCGATCGGGTGAAGGACGTGCGGCTGGCGATGCTGCACGGGGAGTTTGACCGCATGCGGATGGACGATGGCGACGATCTGGACGTGTACGTCGGGAAGGTCTATGGCATGGCGGTGAGGTACACGGGGCTCAGGGCAACGCTCGACTACGCGACCATGATCAAGAAGCTGCTCGACATCGTGCCAGACAGGTTGTACGCCGCGGTGGCCGGAATTGAGCAGTTCTATGCTGTGGAGGCGATGGTGTTCGAGGAGGCGCTCGGGCAGCTGAAGGTGTTCGAAGTGTGGACGCAGCGACACACACAGGCTGGCGGTGAGCCGGCGGATGGGCAACTGATGCTCACGGCGGCCCAGTGGGAAGCACGGCGGCGACAGAAGGACTGCGGCTCCGACGACGACGGGACGGCGAGCACGGCTTCGGGCAGCTGGAAGAAGAGGCGGGGGCGCTGCTACAATTGCGAGCAGCGGGGCCACTTCAAGCGCGACTACCCCAAGCCGCGGAAGGCGACGAGAGGCGGACTAAGCGCTGCTGGCAGACGTCGGCGAGGACTTCGGCGGGCCGGCACTTCTTTGAGCCGCTTTTAGGGTGTGTGTGTGTTGGGAATAAGCCGCGGCGGGTCTCAGACGCGTGCGCGCGCTGGTCGCCTCGGGTCCGAGCCATGGCGGGCTCGAGTGTGTGCGTGCGTGCCCGAGGGCTGGTGGGCGTGTGTTAGGCGTGCTTGCGTGCGTGCGTCGAGTAGGCCGCTAGATTGCAGGAGGAACTGGTCGCGTGCACCTGTAGTGGCCGTGTCGTCCGCATCCGTAGGCGGCGGGAGCGCGGGCCTGGAGTGATGCGGGGCGTGGGCAGTGGGGCGTGGGCGCGGCGAGGCGCGTGAGGGCACGCGCATAAAGCCCACCCCGGCCAATGTAATCAGTGTGGAGTTGAGTTCGTTCTCAATAAATTGTCGTTCGTGCGCAGGCGTTCGTGCACCGGAAACCACCGAGTCCACCATGTTCTTTTGTCTCAGGCGAGTGAGAGAGGTAGACGGCGGTGATCAGGGCACACCAGAAACGGCTGCGCCAACACATTGTTCCTGTCATTAGGATTCAACTAGAAGATATATAAAGATACATTGTATTGTTTGTTTCTCTGTTGATCGGGTGATCTTCTGGTTATCTAATTTCTTATATTATAGGGCTCCATTAAAGCTAGAACAGGAATACAAATATTGCTTTGATGCCTGCCCACTGCTAAATGCTCAATACGATTATGCGTTTGTAATGATCTTTTCATCAGAGTGTTCTAAAAATTGTGAAGTGGCCATAGCTGCAGTAGTGAAACTATATGAAAGCAATTGGAGCATCTGGAGGCGTCTTAAAGCTTGTTATGTTTTCTTATTCACTATTTTCCTTGCAAGGATTAAATTTATCTTTATCGATCTTGATACAAATCATCAATTCATAATACCTTGTGCTCTAGTTTTTATCTATGAGTAGTAGTTAATTAATTTCAAGTAGTACTATGTAATGCTTGTTTTCTAAATCTGGTTTCCCATTCCATGCATATTTGATTTTGGCCTTATTTTCATAACTGGTACAAACGCCACTCGACAATATTTCTCGATAAATGCATTTTCTCTGAACATGTAATGCAATAATTCTTGTTTGGACCTGGTGACACATGTGGCTTCATTTACTATCCTTGACTCAACTTTTCTTTGCTTTTTCATTTGGTTTGGGCTTCTTTTGCTTGTAGGCAGGAGAGTTGGGAGGAAGAGGGCGGATCCGGAACTTTTAACACTCCAGATCGATCTCTTAAAGTGATATGTTGGTCAAATACCTTAGGTAGTTTTCTCTTTTCATATACTTCTTTTTTGCATGGCTACCCAATTTAAAAGATGGTGCATAGAATATGTTTATATTTCCAAGAAGCATACCAGCCATTTTCCTTCGTACTCTGATCCTCACATGTTGCTTGGGCACAAAAGTAAATAAGTTGACAATTTTAGAAGTTCAGATTATTTTTGTGCCTCAGATGATAGGCGGTGAGACACCGATCTCTTATTTTCTACTAGGATCGTACGTAGTTATGTAGCGAGAATCTTGTAATCATGTTACCATACAGGTGCCAGTATTCAAAATGGACTTTCTGGCGGACCTTGTTCGGGTTTGCGGAAACTAGAGGTTACCCATCTTAGTGGGAGGGACTTCAATATTATTAGGCAAAAGAATGAGAAGAATAACAATAACTTTGATGAAAGATGGTCATATATATTTAATACAATCATCAAAAGCCTGGATCTACGAGAGATTGAGTTCACAGGAAGAAAATTCACATGGGCCAACACGTTACCGAATCCAACATATGAGAAATTAGATAGGGTACTGACAAGTGTTGAATGGGAGCAGAAGTTCCCACGTGTAATAGTACGAGCGCTACCTAGAATTATTTCGAACCATACCCCATTGTTTGTTGACTCGGATGAGGCAACTCATGCGGGTAATAAGAATTCCTTCTCTTTCTAGGTGGCTTGGTTCGAAAGAGAAGGATTCATTGACCTGGTAGCTAGAGAGTGGAATACGGCTACAGGGGACGATCTAATGTCGATAAATGGCAAAAATAAAATTAGACACTTGAGATAGTTTCTTCGGGGTTGGGCGAAGCATGAGAGCGGCGTCTATAAGCTCAAGAAACAAAGCCTAATCGACTTTATTAATGAGCTCGACATTAAAGCTGAATCCGTGCTGTTGGATGCTCATGAGAGGGCATCGAAAGCGGAGGCAGAACATAATCTCAAAAAGCTTCTCAGAGAAGAGGAGTTGAAATAGAGAAGTTGAAATGGGCACTTAGAGCAAAAGTGCGCCAGGTGATTGAAGGAGATGACAATACACAACTCTTTCATTTGATTGCGAATGGAAAACATAGAAAGAAGAAAATTTATCAACTCGATCAGGATGAGGGTACTATTGTTGGGCATGAGAACCTAAAACTATACATCTCGGAATATTATAAAAAACTTTTCGGTGCTCCTGATGATACTACCGTGTCTATGGATGAGCACTTGGTCAGTGATATACCTCAACTCGGGAGGAACGAGAATGACATATTAACTGCGCTGTTCACGGAGAAAGAGGTGTTTGATGCAATATCGCAGATGAAGAACAATAAGGCACCAGGGACAGATGGGTTCTCGGTTGAATTCGAAAAGTTTTAGATGTTGGCATATCATTAAAGGAGACTTAATACCGATGTTTCAGGACCTGTTCGATGGGCACTTGCAGCTGTACCATCTTAACTTTGGGACAATTACGTTGTTGCCAAAAAAGGAAGGAGCAGGGCGCATTGAACAGTTCAGACCGATATGTCTGCTTAATGTGTCATTTAAACGTTTTACCAAGGTCAGGACTAATAGATTGACACAGATTGCACATGCAGTGGTGCAACCTAGTCTATCGGCATTTATGCCTCGTAGAAATATTTTAGAGGGTGTGGTTGTACTCCATGAGACTCTACATGAAATTCATTCGAAGAAATTAGATGGGGTTATCTTCAAAGTGGATTTCCAAAAAGCATATGATAAAGTTAAATGGCCTTTCCTACAACAAGCATTGAGAATGAAAGGTTTTGACGAGCTATGGAGGAAGCAAGTTGAATCCTTTTTGCAACAAGGGAATGTTGGAGTTAAAATCAATGATGACATCGGTCATTTCTTCCAAACTCATAAGGGTCTCCGGCAGGGTGATCCAATGTCCCTAATCCTATTCAATGTCATTGCGGATATGCTTGCAATACTAATAGGAAGGGCGAAACAGGATGGCCTGGTAGGTGGGTTGGTGGCTCATCTAGTGGATGATGGGGTGTCCATTCTACAATATGCTGATGACACTATCCTTTTTATGGAGCATGACATATCGAAAGCAAGTAACATGAAGCTTATCCTCTGCCTGTTTGAACAATTATCGGGGTTAAAAATCAACTTCCACAAGAGTGAACTGTTCTGCTTTGGAATAGCCAAAGAAGCACATGATGATTATAAACAATTATTCGGTTGTGAGTTGGGTAGTTTGCCTTTTAGTTACTTGGGCATATCAATTCATCACCGAAAGTTATCGAACCAAGAATGGAAGTGTGTTGAGGATCATTTTGAGAAGAAGCTAAGCTGCTGGAAAGGAAAGCTTCTATCTGCTTATGGAGGAAGGCTTATATTAATCAACTCGGTGCTCACGAGTTTGCCCATGTTTCTCCTTTCTTTCTTTGAGATACCAGTACGGGTACGTCAAAGACTGGACTTTTATCGATCTAGGTTCTTCTGACAGAGTGATGAAGTAAAGAAAAAATATAGACTTACTAAGTGGGACATTATTTGTAGACCCATAGACCAAGGAGGTTTGGGAATTGAAAACTTAGAGGTTAAGAATAGATGTCTGCTCAGTAAATGGCTATACAGATTATTACTGGAGACTCAAGGAATGCGGGCACAAGTACTACAAAATAAATATCTACACTCTAAAACATTAGCCCAAGTTACGGTTCGACCGATTGACTCTCCATTCTGGAAGGGCTTGATGAAGGTCAAGTCCCAATTCTTCCATAGAACTTGGTTCATCCCTGGGAATGGAGGTGCTACAAGGTTTTGGGAGGATATGTGGATGGGGGAGACGCCCTTGGATGTTCCATATCCAGCCCTATACAATATTGTGCAACGCAAAGACGCGTGTTGCCACAATATTTCAGTCTATTCCTCTTAACATCCAGTTTCGGCGAACACTGATAGGACATCGTTGGACAGAGTGGTTGCACTTAGTTAGACGCCTTATAGAGGTACACCTATCGGACGAGCCCGATAGAATTTCGTGGAAGCTCACAGCTTTAGGTATATTTACAGTCAAATCCATGTACCTCGACCTTGTCGATACGGCTGAGATATCTAAGTCTATACACGTCTGGAAGATCGAGGTTTCTTTGAGAATCAAAGTTTTCATGTGGTTTGTTCACAAGAAGGTGATTCTCACTAAGGACAATTTGGCTAAGCGCAATTGGCCAGAAAATACAAGATGTTGCTTCTGTACTCATGAGGAAACAATCAAACACCTTTTTCTCCAATGCCCGCTAGCAAAACTATTATAGAAAACTGTTTGGGTAACCTTTAATATTACCCCTCCGGATAGCATTGACATATTATTTGGCACATGGCTAAACGTAGTTGACTCTAATATTGCTGCACATATACGCATAGGTGTTTGTACACTATTATGGGCTATATGGAACTGCATGAATGACTTGGTTTTTAACAGGGCAACACATATACATTGCTTGCAGGTACTACATAGGGCGTCGGCGTTGATCCGTACGTGGTCGTTACTCACTCCTGCGGAGACCAGTGAGCCTTTGGTTACTGGGTGTGTCTGATGGAAGATGGCAGCACGGGATATATTCAACCGGTTTGGATGGCGGTCCACTAATAGAATAGATGGTTAGGCATCTAGGTCTATTTTTGCCGGTTGTGGCCTATTTTGTTTTTTCAGTCTTTATAACCTCGCTTCTTCGGAGTGTGCTTGGATCTGCCGACTATTTATTTTCACACTTTTAATAAAATGGTTGTATGCATCACGCTGATGCAGAGGCCGAACGTAACTCTTCTTTTCTAAGAAAAAATACAGGTGCCAGTACAAGCAAAATGTTCTGTTATTGTTGTTCTCCATTTGTGGTAGCAGTTTGTATAATAATGATAGGATTATTGAGCTCTGGATAAAATTTTCTTATAATTTGCACGATGGAAAAGTTAATTTTTATTTTTGGGGATCATCCAAAATTTGTTTTTCTGAGTGGGCATTGCAAATTAGTTTGACTGAGATGACAGTGATGTTCTGCAGGTATCGGAGTTAAATTCGGGTTGTTGAGATGCGAACATGGCTACTTGGTGTAGGGAAGCTGTTGTATTTTAAATGGTTTGGTTGATGCTCAAAGTGTCCCACTATGTAGTCTGCAGGTTCTTCCATTGTGTATGCTGCGGCATGTGATGTGGTCGACGCTTGTTCAACATTTATGTATCATGGTCTGTGAAGTCGAACTTGTCGGATTTAATCGTGTGGATTCCTATGTACTATTATCTAATATCATCAGGCACTCGTCAACATGCTTGCCTCATTACTGGTTAGTGTCTCGTGGAGTGGCTCCAGTTAATGATTAGTTCTGTGATGTGAGATACTTACTGGAAGTTTGAACAAAGAATAGTAGGCTCTGCCACTTTACACTGTTTCTTGGTATCCATAGTTGATTTTTTTGAGTCTTGCTAGTGAGGACGACAGTGCTTGCATAGGTCCAAAGAAATTAAGGCATGTACAACGTAATCTGCTACATGATCCTTTAGCACCTCTGATGTTTCAGCAACTTGAAAATCACCCGTTGCATATCTGATATCTCTGTATTGGATTGAGAGGCTCTGCTGGCAAAAAGCACAACCCAGAGCACAAGTCCTGAAAATTTGTAAAGAAAACAACATCAGGAGAAAGCAAGAAATGGACCAGCCACAATGTTTAAATATTTTGTGATGTATGAAATGTGTTAGGTGTTAATGACATATTTTGATATACTGCTGATTCTCAGATGTCAGTTCATTTTGATGTATACCTATCCCAAAATTCGGCATACTCCAGGCTGTACACAAAAATGTTTGCTTTCTCCGGCTGTTTAACAATGCATTAGTCATCAAGTAAAAACAATGTGTCATCAAAGTCATTTCTTCAGGTTAGAGTGCTGAGCTGTGGCTTATACTCACAAAATGGGAAGAAAGTGTTGAGAAAATGTGATAATTAATCAAGTGTGTGTGACTGGTCGATCATTATTACACAAGAAACACACTGCTAAATATCCGAGAACATACATATAGAGTGCAATCTAATCTTCATTGTTTGGTTTCTACATGACCCTTCAACATCACCTCTGATGTTTTTCAGTACCTTGAAAAGTATCTCTTGCTTGATGCATACCATATATATATATATATCGGTATCTACAAATTTTTGGCCGATAATTTCTCGTGCTTATTAGTTTTACTCAGTTGTATTCCAGGAAGCAGGAATGCAAGACCAAAATACACAAGGAGGTTGTTGCCTACTTGCATAAGACTTACTTTGGTCTTTCGATGGAGGAGACAAGACAAGAGGTTGTCCTACTTTAAAATTAAATCAAGTGTTTTGCTGACTTTTTTAATATGAATTTCTGAATGTATTTATATGGGCCCGTGTTTCGCAAATGTGTAGAAAAGTGTATTTTACATCAGAAAACTGTCTCATTCTTGAAAGCTAGCCTAGTTTAGATCCACAATTTTCTCCCGATTTGAATTATACTGGAATATGCTTCCTGCTTCGGATTTACCACCTGCAGCTATTGCACTTGTCCTTTAAGTCACCAAATTCTTCAGGGAAAACAAAAGGAATTTCTACCCTACCTAGTTCTGCGCATAGTTCAGTTCAGCCATTACAACATAAATCTGCACAGAAAACAATAATTTAGTTGTTACATGACTCGTGAATGTGCTGCAGTCCAAACTCTGTACAGATTAACTAGTCTGTGCATCTTGCAGGGTGGAGGAAATGGAAGAAGCATCGTAACAAATGCCAAAAAATACTTCGAGAACATTCCTATGTTTTCCTATTCCTGTGGGTTCTTTCATTATCCTGCATATCAGAGAGGTTAAGTAGTTTGACCCTGGCGGCGCCAAGTACGCGAAGGACGCGACAAAGTATCGGAAGGATCGTCAGACATTACCGTCGGTCTACTCCGCCACGCCGAATGATATGTTGCAGCACCTCATCGCAAAGAAGTCGGCGAAGGAGGCATGGGGGACCATCAAGACCCCACACCAGGGTCATGACCATGTCAACCAAGCACATCTCCAGCCCCTAATGAGAAGCTATGAGTGCCTGAAGATGGAGGAATGAGACGGTTGATCAGTTTTCCACGCGTGTCAAAACCCTCATCAAAATCATATGTGGCTATGGTTCAAACCTAGAAGAAGTTGCGATCGTCCGATGATTTTTGCACGCCACACCATCACGGTACATACAGATTATCGCATTGGTCGAGGAATGTCTCAACTTGAACACTCTCACGGTTGAGGATTTGCTCGGGAGGTCCTAGGCCCACGACGAGAGAATTCGTCTATGTTTTAGCGACCTGGAAAAGAGCGGGCAGGTTTTTTGAATTTCCACCGAGGCCCAGGGCCAGGGTGTTACATCAACCCGGGGGGGGGGGGAGTTTATGATCAATTATATATAGAGAGAGGGGCCGAATTCAGATAGAGAACACCGCCATAGTCATGCATCGTCTCGGCAACACTGCAGCAGCCACACGATGCAACACCGCAACAGCCACATGATGGAAGGCTGCTACCCACGAAAGACCACCGCATTACAGTGCTTCCAGAGATGCCAGCAACATAGTTCCCGGAACATTCTAGGGGAGGTGGAGCCGATGATGGAGCCAACGCGCAACAGATGCATGTTATTCATTGAGGCTCCATGGACGTTGATCCTGACACCAAGCCACAAGGAAAACACGAATGGTCAGGCAGTTGATGCTCTCAAAAGCATAATGGACCGCCCTGCCAAAAGAAAGGCAAGGCGAATCCATGAGAAACAACAAGAAGAAGGGGGAGCAACACTCGGTGAGAAATAAGTTCATCGACTCGGACGACGAGGCCGCACATGCACCCCGAGGAGAAAATTTGACATCAGGAAAGTGAGGTGTCATAACTGTGACCTCCTTGGTCACTTCAAAGCTAACTTCGAGGAAGCACCGAAGCAACATGCGCTCATGGTCGAGGAAGAAGATTATGGGGATATGATGTTGATGTGTGAGCTAATGGACAAAGAAGATTCAGATGATCATGATCAACTGGACACGAACCCGGTGAGTGCACCCGTTTAAGTAATCCCAGGCGAAGTCATGTTGCTAGAAGACTACGACACAAGGCGTGATGACGTGGTCATGTTAGAAGCAGGCAAAGTTATTACTCCAGAAGACCATGACACAAGGACTGACGATCTAGTCATAACTTCGGCTATTTTCAGCATGACGATGCGGACCATAACTTCGGCTAGTTTCGGCTCGCTTGGAAGGATAGAGCGCTGCAAAACAAGATGGCGTATTCAAGGGAAGGCTATGAAAAGAATTCTGGTATCTCGAATGCCTGGCATACTAATACGAGCCACATACTTGAATACTGGTAGCATATTGGAGGAAAGGAGATTACTGAAATACTAGAGGGAGTTACGACCCTAAGAACCGCTACTTTCTCCAGACCACTGAGAAAAACCTCTATGGGATCTTAAGAAGCCTGTTCATGGATGACAGACATGTTGACTCATGATCTCATGTGGCGCAGGAATCGGACTGGGACTTCATGGGCTGCCACCACGGCCTCGCTGTCCTGATCAGCCAGTCACGGTGTGAGACCATCGTGTGGGATCCCCTCACTGGACGACAGTGCCACATGCCTTTTCCTAAAGGACTCGACAACTACACCAAATGGTTTAGTTGCACAACACGGTACTGTGTGTTGAGGCCAAAGATGGACATGTGCACGGCGATTGCTTCTCAAGTCCATTCAAATTTGTTTTGATCTTAGGCTGCTGCACTCATGCATCTGGTGTTGCCTATGACTCGGCGTCTGGTGTTTGGGGAAATATTATCTGGATCAAGACTACAGGTCTGATGTTGTCAAGGCCCGGCGTCTTCATTGGGAGTGCAGTTTACTGGTTGATTCAAGGAAGTGATGTCCTTGCGTTTGATATTGAAACAGAGAGCCTTAGTATTATTGCGAAGCCGACATATGTCCATGGTTCCTACTTAATGCGTTTTCAGCCCTTAAGGACAGATGATGGCCCCCTTGGCATGGCTGTTATTCAAATGTCAAAACAGAACGTTCAGTTATGGGCAAGGAAATCTAACTCTGATGATGTTGTCTCATGGGTGCTACAGAAAACTGTTCAACTGGATGAGTTTTTCTCACGAACCCCGCACATGAAAACACGGCCCCTCGTGCGAGGGTATGATGAGGACACAAATGCAATCTTTCTTTCTCCGGATTCAGGTGACTTCATGCTGCAGCTTGAGACGATGCAATTCACAAATATTGGTATAGGAGATCTTTGGAGTTTCAGAATATATATCCCTATACCAATTTCTATACTACAGGTAATACCTTGTTTCTGAATTGCATATGTAACAAAGTCCAGTCACTTTTGCTAAGTTCCATTCTAGTTACTTTTAGTACATTCTTCTGCAATATGACTAGTGTGCTTGAGGGTTTTCTAGATATTTGATAGTAAATTGAGTACGTAGTTCATTTCTTTGTCAGGGTAGTGGTGGTTATGATATTTTTCAATCATTGTTTATTACTAAAGTACTCTAACACAATCATATAACTATAGTTATTGCTGTCTAGTCATCACTATGTGTGTAAAAGTAATGCTATCAGTATGTGCTTGTACATTTACCTAATTTGTGAAATGGTTGCTCCATTGGCACATTTGAGAACTCAAAGCATGTTCTATTCATTCAGAGTTTGGACTGCAGCACATTTGCTCGATTGGTTGAACAAGTGATGTAACTTCATCTTTTTTTCTCTATGTATATACTTTTGTTTGGTAATTAATAAGATGATGTGTGATCTCTTGTTTGAGGTACCTGCACCATGAATTTGGTAAATCTCTAAATGGTACTTCTTTGTATTCCAGAAAAGAATACCGATGTGTTAGATATGTGACCTTTCTAATTTGTAGTTCATGAAGCTCTCATATGCACTTGATACATGAAGTAAATCTTGAATGACTGGATAATTAGGAAGATTAGTATTTGACTCTGATGGACGCACTCAGTCAATGATCTTTTAGTTTGTACTGTGATGATATGTACCCCCTCCGTAAAGAAATATAAGAGCGTTTAGATCACTACTTTAGTTAAAGGTGTATACCTGTGTAGCAAAAAAGCTTGAAGCACATCAGCTAGTTGAAGGTGTGTGCAGTAGGTAACACGAACTACAAATTAGGTGCTCTTCTATTGCTAGGCTGATTTTAGTTTGTCCTAATGCTGGTGAGAAGGTTCATCTTTGGATATCGTTGTACATGTCTGGCGGGTAAATGAGCTGATTTTTATTGTTGCAATCATGCACAATGTTGAGATAAAATTTCATCAGCTTTTGATCGATTATCCCTTCTCAAATTGGTTTTGACTGATGATAGTGATTGTTGTGCAGGCGTCGGAAGTTCTCTTCAAGCTGCTGAGACACGGAAACGGCTAATCTGCTGTAGGATCAACCGCCTTCGTTTGTTGTGGCCATTGGTACGACCAGCGCTGAAATTAATAACACTCTGGATAGGACCAGTATGCTGGTTGTTCCATTTGTACGCCATGGCTGTGAAGTGGACTTGTAGTATTTACTCCAACCGTCCCTAAATATAAGTTGTTTTTAGAGATTTCAATACAACTACACATGGATGTATATATATACATATTTTGGAGCGTAGACTTATTCCTTTTCCTCCGTATGTAGTTATTTATTAGAATTTCTAAAAAGACCTATATTTAGGAACGGAGGGAGTAGTTGTGTAATTTGTTAACTTGTTTGTCTTAATATTTCGTAATACCCCCTCTGTTCCAAAATAATTGTCTCAATTTTTTACTAGCTCTAGTACAAAGTTTTACTAAGCTTAAGATACTTATTTTTGGGACGGAGGGAGTAGTAGTCAAGTGTTAGGACGGTTTAGTAGTTAGTGACTTTGCTAGCTGCTTAGAAATCATAGTTAATTGGTGCGCCGATGTGGTTGGACTTGGATTTAAGCCTAATGATTGGTGGAATAGCCAATTTGCAGATATTTAGAGTTTTGTGGAAAGTGCCATTGTACCCCTTGGTGGCAATACACAGCAAAGACGCAATACGAAAAAAAAAATAAAAAAAATAAAAGGAGCACTCGTCAAAAAAGAATGGGTAAACTCATCACTCCGCCCATGAATTCACCCAACACGCCATTCTCAGCCGTCTGGTCCCCTTGGTGACTGTCGAAGCCGCGCCCCTCACGACTGGCACTATCGCCCACCTGATTGGTGAACAACCCTCCGTCGTGTCTCCCCCGTTCTCAGCCGTGTGGTCCTGCCTCAAGCTCCCTCCAGCTATGGGAGAAAAGGTCACCCCCCAAGTTTTCTGTCGTTTCTACATGCTTCCCCCATTTCAGTTTGGTGTGTATTCACTTATGATTCTCTTGCTCTTTTCGCGTACAGAAACCCTATCTCTAGGCTCTAGCAATAAATTTGGTTTAGCTAATCAGACTAACCAAGCAAGTGGAATATGCATATATTATTTCTAATTACCTTTCTCAATAAGGTATATATCTATATATCTATATATCTATCTATATATATATATATATATAAATGATTTTTGCTTGTTGATATGTTTTTTTAGCACTATACAGATGCAGTCGCTCATATATACGCGCATACACTCATCCCAATAAACTAGGATGGAGGGAGTACGACTCAACTCTCCCCTCTCATCTGCTGGCGGTCGGACCGTACCGGAGAAAGGACGAGTGGCGCCGCCGGCGATCTCACCCTGCCGCCTCATTCCAGGTCATCCGAGGTCAGGCAAACCCTCTCCATCTAATCTACTCGTTATTCCTTTCCTTTTTATGTCTTCTTCTCAGTTTTTCACCACCAGAGGAAAACACTAGCTAGATTTTCCCCTCATGACTGAACCCTAACATATGCTGAGACTCCCCAAGGCCAAGGGTAAGATTCCACATCCAGTTACCCTCCCTCCTCACTACTTTGTGTATGCTCTTTGCTATGCTGGATGGATGTACATACTTGTATATGTGCAGTGGCGGATCTAGGGGTGGGCCATGGGGGCCATGGCCCCCTCATACAATTTACGAATTCTATTTACTTGTGTAATGTTTGTCCATCATACTAATTTTGCGATAGTGAAGTGTATATTTTTTCTTGACATTAAAATGATGTTCATGGTTACCCCCACAATGTCAAATCCTAGATCCGCCACTGTATATGTGTGTTGGATAATGGGAGGGAGAAACCAATCGGTTGATTACTTGTTGTATGCTACGCTATCCTGTATGGATCATGGATGTGCATATGTGTGTTGGATGTTTAATTTGCAACTTACCTCATCGAAGAAATCCGTCCATTGACCTCGTTTGTTCATCACAACTATTTCAAGGTCGATCCTATTGCTGGACAACCATGTGTGGACGCCAGGAAGCCGGAGGGTTTTAGGTCGTAGGGAGATAACAACTCATCTAGGGTTAGCTATTCGATCTCGATGTAGATGAACTCTGTAACCCCCCATATCATCAATACAATCAAGCATGACGTAGGGTATTACCTCCATAGAAGGGCCCAAACCTGGGTAAATCTGTTTCTCCTTCGTCTCCTGTTACCATCGGTTCTAATCTCATAGTTTGGGACCCCCCTATCAGAGATCCATCGATTTTGACACCGACATTGGTGCTTTCATTGAGAGTTCCTCTGTGAGCACCCAAGGAATCGATGTCTCACCTTTTCATCAACGAAGAGGTCCGCAACATGGACACTTTCGTCCGAGGACAAATCTTCGCCTTCGGCAGTGTTGTGCTGCATGCCGACCCGACCCGCCATCTAGGCCGTGTCGAGAGCTTCTCCCCTGACCGAGAGGTCAGATTCGGGAACCGAGAGTTCTTCGTGGACTCTCGGGGCGTCTTGTCACTAACCGGGCCTGCGACTTCACTTGTCACACCCGAAGAGTCAGAGGCTTTAACCTCGAGTTCCCTCTCGTTCACACCAACGGGTTAACCACGGTGGTGTTACATCTCTCCTGGTCTGGATCTGACCATAGTATCGGAATGCCGGACAGTCTTTCTTGCCGACCATCCCTCTCGTTCAGATGTATCGAAGGTCCACTTCGAAAGCTCCGAACAGTACGACACGATCGAGCTCTCGACGTTCGATGAAGCCCTAGATCGGATCTCGTCGATTGAAATTTCCGACGATTCAACCCCGATCTATGCTCAGATCGGTTATAGTGCGGGTCGGGACGAATTTCTCGACCCACCCACCACCCACTTGACAGCCACAGTCGAAGATTTAACCAACATGCTAGACTATGCCTCCGAGGAGGCAGAACACATGGATGAAGAGGACTGCGCCCCCCCCCCCTGTTAACACCGGGCGATGGGCCGCTACTTCTACATATGACGTCTACATGGTGGACACTTCTAATGGCAACAAAACGCCTAATAACGACGACGACAATTCGGCAACGCACCGTCAAGGGAAAAAAAGGGAAGGAAGGCTATTATTGACACCAGGGACGGAGATACCCCAGTGGACCGTGGCAACCCCGATATCCCTGAACACCCGTCAGAGGGTCAGGAAAGTGCTGAGGACCAAAGCAACCCCGACGACTTCAACAATACCGAGGATGATAACTATCTCCGCCTTGTCGAGGAGAAGGACGTCCAGGAAGCCGATGACTTGGACATCCCTGATAACCATGAAGATCGGGAATTGTTCAGACAGTAGATCATAGCAATGGCTCGCAGCTTCAAAGCTAAGGAATGGCAACTTAAAGCCGAATAGGATGACCTCAATGATCGATGGACAAGAGTCCTCTCAGATGAGGAAGGACATGGTACCGGTCTGTCAGACCAGCCCAAGAGCTACCCACAAAAAAGGTTGCTTCCACAATTTGACAACGAGCTCACTGACATTTCGTCTCCGAAACATACTCCATATGACAAGCCAGACCGCCCTCCTTGTGGGCGTGATCGGACGGCTGACGACGCCGGTTATAGACCGGCTATACCACGAAGACGGGGAAAGGAGCTGCTAGCGCCCAATGACAGGTTCGACCTGCGAGATGACCTAGATCATAGAGCAGACCGTACAAGATCCATCTACAGATCCAGAGGCTACTCACCCGATAGACGGGATGGGTACAGACCATGGCTTGACCGAAGTAATAATAGAGATCGGAAACGTAACCGAGCTAGAACATACGCTGATTACAGGCGCGGCATAGCTCGGGTCTAAGGCGTCGCTCATCCGCTGTGTTTCATGGATGAGGTGATGTGCCATCAGTTCTCGAAAGGGTTTAAACCCGTGAACATTGAACAATATGATGGGACAACTGACCCAACCGTATGGATCGAGGACTTCCTTCTTGTCCACATCCACATGGCTCGAGGAGACGATCTCCACGCCATCAAATACTTCCAACTTAAACTTAAGGGGCCAGCTCGACACTGGCTAAACAACCTCCCCGAAAACTAGATGGGATCACTACAGCAGGACAGAGCTTTGATAACATAGTGTTATGTTACTATAGGCCAAAAATAGTGTTACTAGATAAAGTAGTAACACATTTTGAAATGTGTTCCGTTAGACCGTGTTACTAAGTGGTATCTACTGTCACACATAGTTAATGTTACCATATGTTAAAAACTGTGTTACAATTAAATTTTCGTAACATGCATATTATGTGTTACCAAACGAGCCGGTAACACATTTTTGTTCCATAGTAACACCTATAGTAACACATTTTCGTAGATATAGAACATTGGTGGTAACATGTTTTGGGAATTATGGTAACACAATTGGTAACACAATTTTTAGCTTCAAAACACAATTAGTAACACAATATCCAAATATCGTAACACTATGATTTATAGTTGTCACTAAACTAGTAACACATATTGTAACTATAGTAACACCATTATATTAGTATGGCAACATAATTAATGTATTTCTTTTTTAATTATTAACAAAAAAATATGTACCCATTTATATATTTATTTAATAAGATCAGTGCAATTTCTCAAATAGTTAATTGGTTTATTTGATATTTGGCTCGATTTAAATGATAAGAGAAACTGAAGCACAAATATAAAATATCAAGACATTTATTACAAATATACAAGAGTGTCAGGATACATATGCATTACAATAAATAAATACCAATATTACTGGTGCAACAACATATCATTCATATTGATTTCAGTATAGAAAACACATCCATGAAAAATATTACACCATGGTATTCAAATGTATCCAATCTATCAATGTAAACTACGGTTATTGGTAAGTAAAATCTTGAAATTTTATTTGCTTCTTGATCCAAACCGAGAATTCAGTGGCAACTCAATAATTCTTCCTTCGAATCTGTACAACAAAATTGGACCTTATAGTTATGTGATTAAATGTACACAAATATGATTTTCGAATATAGAAGAAAAGACTTTAACTTGCAGAAGGTGAAGGCCACAAAAGTACATATCCCGAAGCAAAAGCATCACCAAATATCTTGCAATCATAAACTTCCCTTACTAACTCATTATGCAGAATAGGTTCATCTATGCGCACAAGTGCAAATTCGGTGCCTAACTCAATACCTCCAGCCTTAGTTGTTGATGAGTATTCCGAATATATAGTAGCATATGCAACATTCTGATTGTTTGGATATGTTGAAGCTTTTGAAACTACTTTGCAAGCAACCTATATTATGATCAGTATTGGCATTCAACAACAATGATAATATAATTTGCATGAACAATATGTCAAGGAATAAACATGGTCATATTTGAAGAAGACCGTCATGACCATTCTTGTTCGTTAGGGATACCCATTCAGGCTGCAAGTGGGACTAATAGCAGGATGCGCACTTCCGCCCACACCTGCACACATGTTTTATGCGGGTGTTCCCGGCAGCCCGTGGTCAACCATGTTGCATCTGCTTGCCCCCATAATTTACTTAATCCCATATAGTAGTAAGTTGGTGTCCTGTTATATTAGGAGTTCTGACAATCACCACGTGACAGATGTGTGGTAAGCAACCATAAAAAATAGTTTAGACAATTCTGTTTAGCTCCTGTACCAACCAACGCTAACTAGCTATTGTATCTGGACATTACTCGAACACAGCCACACAAACAACTACAATCACAACACTACACGAGCAAGCACATGCAAAGTAAGTGACGTCCAGTGCAACAATTTCAGAGTGGCAGAGCAGAGCAAAATATCCACATACTACTGACGTCGGCAGCAAAGTTTCTGTGTTGTGTTCGTACATGCATGCTTGTTGCTGTGTTGTGTGTGTGTGTGTGTCAGTGTGTGCGCACGTGCGCGCTTGCTTGCTGCTGTGCTCGGCATGTTTGTGTGCTTGCTTGATGCTGGGCTATGTGATGTGATGCGTGCTTATTTGCTGGCTGCTGCTACCCTGCTAATGCTTTTATTTCCTAGGGCTAGATAGGGAGTCGATATCGGCATTGCATCTGCAGGAAACCAATCTTCAATTGGTGATAGTGGAAGCAACATAATTCTTTACTGTTTTTCATTCGTATGTCTATCTCGGATTCTAAATTTTCTATACCAGCATATGATGTGTCCTGCAAGTATCACCAAGTACTTGCTCTGATATGAGGACTTATCATAGCTCCCTACCAATCATGCACTCCAGTAAACTTAGACTGGTCGTGGAACTTGTTATAAAACAAACCTTACTATTATCATCAAACATTGAGCTCTGTTTTAATGTCAGCGCAGAATAGATAACCCAGAAAACTAAATAAACTGGACTAGACATCGATGTCTAAGACCTACTGGCTACGGCCACCTCGCTTGCTCACGGTTGGTTGCAGTTATCATTTACTTGTAGATAGCAAATTGGGCAGAAATTGTAAAAAAATCATTTTGCAAGCAGACATGATAATGTGGTTTAGGTTGGGAATTTGGGTGCAGTACACCCATGCCGCTTCGCGGATCTTTACCTTCGTTGAAGTACTCCTTTTTTTTGAGTGAACTGGGTGTGGGTGTTCATTTCTAGTCCCCTGCTCGTCTAGTCTTGTAAAGGATTGACCTGTCTGATTCCTCGTTCACCTCACCTACAAAGAGACAATCACGGAATGATATTCTTATCCTGGAGCTACAGAAAGCTGTAACTTCAACACTCAAAAGCACACAAACATTACCTCTAGCACAGAATCAATAACAAGGTCTTCTGGCAACGATGGATTTTATTGAATTTGCAATTAATTAACAATTAATATTATCATGCTCGCCATCCTGGTTCCATGACACAACAATGGTAAGCAAGTAGTTATTTTATATTCTAGCGGGTCTTTTTTCTCATAGTATAGGAAATCAATTGCCTGAAAGCCGACTTCCTCGATCATCATGATTAAACCATAATATGAGACATGACGCCTTATCATGCCTTATCATGGATCTGTGTAAAATGTTGACTTCTTGATTTGTATCTTCATGGTGCAGGTATATGGTCAACATGTACATCGCCATCCTAGATTATATATAAAAAGGCAATCAGACCATGACAGGTAAATACATATTAACTAATGACATCACGGAGACAATTTAAATTGCCAATAGACGTGGATATGTAGCAGATAAATGAGGGAAGGAGAAAGGAGAATCAACCAAGGCAAGATTGTAGTCTCCGACAGGGAAATCAAGTAGTACAAGTTACGGAGATCCCCTCTGCAATTTGGGTCGCAGAACCGAGCAATCCTACCAAAAAGAAACATGTGAATAAGTAAGTTCTCGAACAATGAGTCCCCTAACTAAGCTCTAACCTATGCAATGGAAATATGAGCTCCAGCAATACCCAAGTGTTAGTGGGTTAATTGACATCTAACATGTCGGGATATGTGAAAAAACATCAAACAATTAGCCTGCAATCCCACGAATATTTGCAGCTGAAAGGAAATTAGCTCCAAGCTACTGCATATATATACTACTAGCTACGTATTGTACAGCACACATCCATGCAAGTTTTACTGAAAAAGAGAGACGCCAGGTCAATCTTGGTGCACATAAAATTCAATTAACCATCGGATAGATGTGTGAAATTAAATTAGATTGAAAAGGTGTTGTCTTTAGCATGTTTGAAACTAAATTACTGTGTCTGTTCCCCATATATATACTACTAGCTACTGTAGTGTAAAGGATTCTACTACAAATTACTATGTCTCTTCTACAAAAAGTGTTATCTTAGAATGTGTGAAACTAAATTAGACTAAAACAATGTGATGCATGAACAAGTACTAGTACTGAGGTAAATCCATCAGATGGATGAAAGTACTAGAACTAACATTACAGCTCGCTCACAACAGGAATTAGTAGCTGGTAGATCAGAAAAGGGGTGGGCATTCAGATAGATACCAAACATGAGAATGACGGACTCCTTTAGGATGTATGTGCTGGGGCGGCGGAGCCGAAGACCGCTGATCTCGCCGCCGCAACGATCCAAACTGCACCGAGGCATGTCGAGAAAGCGGCAGATCGATCCGAGGGTTGAGGGTGCGTGGTGGGCGTGGGCTGGGAATAGGGGCTGGTGGGGAGAGGAGTTGCAGGCGGCGGCCGGGCTGGGCACTGAAGGGCGTCAAGGTAGGGGCGGCGAGGTTGCGCCTGGGTGAGGATGTAGATGGGATCTGAGATCTAATTTATTTATCTTAGTTAGAGCAGAATATTAGAGGGAAATTAAGCGGGTGTATTAGAGCATTAGCACCAGAAGAAAAATGAGGACATTTTTTTCTCCATCGTAACCTGGAGAGAAATTTGGATATATTCTTTGTCCATCCATGGAGAACGGGAGGAAAATGGTTTTTCTGGAAGTATCTGTCTTCTTTCTTGAGAATAGAATATGTTTAAGATTTTTTTTTGTTTGGCATGAAAATTAGCTGAAACGTGTTTTGGCATGGAAAAATTGAGCCTATTTTATATTTTATTAACTATAGAGAGGGAAATTTATAAATATAGTTATGGCTTTACGAAATAGATATATAACCTATAGCACAGTCAAATGGCTCCGAGGGGCTGCCATAGGCGTTGCTGCTATTGGGACAGGGATATTCCGATGCAGCACAATGGCACGAGGGTGTGGTCATGATCAGCGGCGATCGGTTGTTGCAATGGTGACAATGTGTGCGATGTTGTTGTCGTGGTTTTGCCACGTCCTTGGGGGGAGTGTTGTCGCTGTTGCGATGGGAGCGGCTCCCGCAGGGAGACTGTGATCCAGAGTCAATATTTTCTTTCATATTCATCTAGTCGTGTTGTGATAAAATTAATGTAGCGAAATTAAGATATTTAGGTGATGAATCTTAATTTGAGCGAAAAGCGGATGTACTTGTATTGCCTAGCTTGCAAGAGATCAAACTATAAGTCTAACTGTGATGTAGTCTGGTCAAGGTGAATTTACCTCAAGGTTGAAGTTACGATCTAGTTCATATAAAGAAACGTTGAGGTTGACGATGACTCGTGATAATCATTTACATCCTTGTTTTACTATCGCAAAGGCCAAATCGTGCATATGCTTCTCTACCTTGCAAGAGGTAGCGACACCCTGAATTTCATGTAACGGTTATACTAGCCACAAATACTGCTAAACATTGGTAGCCAGTGGCGGTGCCAGGAATCCAATTATGTGTGGTCAACTGAATGTTAAATAGTCAGATGTATGCATTCATAAAAAATTTGGACATGATTTCTACTTGATGTATGTCGTTGTTGCAAATAGTTGTGTAGTCAATTGACTACCCAGCTCAAGTGTGGCTTCGCCACTGTTGGTAGCGATGGTTGAAAAAAACCTTGACAAAGTTTTCATAGACAGACTCCTCATTGTGGTCATAGCTCTCGCTAATGATGGACAACATGGAAATACACCAACTCCCAACAAAAGGAACTAATCCGTCACTCCTGAAGAAGAATGTAGAAGCGCATAGGGTCGAACAATGAACATCTAGAGTAACCTTCAAATCCCTTGGAACCATAAATCTGAGAGGGTGGCACATCGATCCAGTCTCCTTCCTTCCACCTCCATAGCGACAAGCCGACAAAGAACAAGGGGAGAGGAGATCAGCTATGTCCATAGTTTAAAAAATTTACCGTGACGACAATCGCACTAGACAATTAAAACTTGCGACCTCGATGGTTGGCTGAAGGAAAACATTATAAATCGACCATTCGATCTCACTCCTGATCAGTCGTCTTGACCAAGATTGTGTCATTCCCATACAACTGTCCATGGGAGCTGCGACCGGCATGGGAGAAAGCAAGTAACGACCGACCTGGGAAGATGTTGTGACCAGCGAGGTCGTCGACTTTGAATGGGTGCCGAGAACGCATGCGGTGGTGCTACAAAGAGGTGACGATGGGATGCATGAGTTGCGACCAAGTGTCAATGGTGCTGCAATGACAATGAGGCAAGAGGGCGATGACCGGTTGCTACAATGGCGATGATGGGCGCGGCGATGTTTGTGGTGACCATTCAGCGGTGTTTCTACGCGATGGTATGACCCATGAGGTAGCTTATTGACTTTACGCCGGTCAATCGAGTTACTAGCACCCATCGAAAGTATACAAACATCACAACCGCCCCACCATTATCTTAGACCATAGTTTTAAGAAAAAAAGAACGGACCAAAAAAAACCGAAATCGGTGACCTTGGCAATTGGCTAATATTCATGGACCGTTCCATGCAATCAAACAAAAAAAAAGGATCGAACAAGGCGATTTTTGTAAAAGCGAGCAAACCTGTGGAAAAGGCATCTGTCCATTTTTTGTGTGTGGATAAGCTAGGGGTTTCCCCAAATCGGTGGACACTTTCGACCCTTCAGCCGCCGGCACCCCTCCCACCATCTGGTGTCACCACCCCTTCCGCCGCCGCCCTTGCACGGCATGGCGATGCCGCTAGGATCCCAGGACGGACACTCCGGTGCCTTCCCGTGCGGGCGTGCCACCGCTGTGCTGCATGCTGGTCCAGCGACCCTAGCCGTCCAGGGGAAGCCATCACCGTCGCTTGGTCTCCAACGTCCAGCCGTCTAGCCGCTGCAGGTCCAGCTACTCCATCTGTCCCTCTGGTTCACACTCCATACAAGGAGGACCAAATGATCATGCCGACCGACGATCGCCTCCCTCCGCTCCACGCCCCGACCACCGACGCTAGTAATATGATCTCTCTCTTCTCCTCTCTGTTTACCAATTATTCTATTCTATACAGGAATCCATCTGTGATATGGTAACTTGTGAAGCTTCTGAACTAGAACTAATAAACTGTGTTGCTTTTGTTGTCCTGATGACAATTATAGTTCATAAGGAATTAAAGAGTATAGGGAAAAGAATTAGAGAGATTAGGGAAAAGAATTAGATATTGGTATTTGTAATTGCTATTTGTTTGAGACTGTGAGAAAGACTTTTTTTACGAACGATTATGAGAAAGACTTGCGATTGATTGAGTAGATTCTATTTGGCTATTGAGTGTTGGTGATTTGATGAAGTGTATGGTGAT
Source organism: Hordeum marinum (assembly GCA_022496015.1). NCBI lineage: Eukaryota > Viridiplantae > Streptophyta > Magnoliopsida > Poales > Poaceae > Hordeum > Hordeum marinum. Next base: position 3,896,532 of record CM039677.1, on the reverse strand, counting down.
GTGGTGATGTATATCTCATGTCGTCCATTTTGTGATAGAGAACTAGAGATTACTAGTGTATATGATAAATGATGCTGTTGTTCACGCTCTCTTGATTCCCCCCTTGGAGCTGATGTTTGCTAGTTGCATATATTTGGATCTTCTGCTTGCTAATTGCTAGTATATTTGTAGTTGCTGGTTACTCTGTCGTTTTGTTACAGTTTGTTTATCTATTCAAAGGAATGAGGTCTGCCATTCAACCTATAAACCCAACTTTTGTTTTTCTTTATTGCTTTTCAGTTTCTTGTTCTATATTATCCATTGATGCTGCCATTGTGGATTATGATAATTGTTGGTACTTCATCATTACTGTCCTGAAACTTACCTGGACGTGTGCTGGGTTATTCTTGTATGTGTTGTTTTACTGGTTATTAAGCGTTCTGCACGTTCTTAGACGGCTGCACCCAATGTGCTTCTGGCTACTGCTGATGGATGTTGTCGATGCCGGAGAGGGCTGTTCTGCTACAGGTACGTGAACAGGGGCAGCGTTGTAACGTTGGCCTCCTCCAGCAGCCTCTCTTTACCCCGCTCCTGCTCCGGGCTCCTGTAGCGACCTCACCACCTTGCCTGCTGCCTCCTCCGTCGTCGGTGCCCAGCTCCCCCACAAGGTGTTTGATCAGTTGACCAAACCGAGCCAAGTTTGCCTCTCTTGCCTAGGCATGGATAATTGTCATGTACTTTCCTTCATCAAGTAGTCCAGTACCAGGAGCAGCGGAAGGAGAGGAAGAGGCCACATAAGGATTATTGCGTCCCAAATGGTATGTTCCTTTTTGCCAATTCATGTTCCATGCATGACCTGGCTCACGGTGTCTAGTCAACTCAGCTCACAGTGATCGATGATTTATCAATATCAACATGATTTGATTTTCAGTTTAAGAACCTACTAGATTATTGGATGTTTGGATGGTCGATATATGTCACTCTCTTAGTCTCAGTTCATTCTTTCTTTGCATTATTATACTATAATGTTTAATGATGTTTACCTGGAACTTCCTTCTCCTAGAGATACATGTTGTTTTCCTGGTATATTTGATGCACGATAATATTTTTGCTGGCCTTGTTGTGTTTCGGTCTAGTTTGTACAGTTAAATGTATCTGTGCTGGATCATACATGTTATCTGTACTTGAGAAATATGAACTTAGCGCCAACTAAGAAATCTCATGTTCTACCATAAAGCACTAATTTAATAGTATATTATAATTACAGTCAATATATGTGTTGAATTAAATTTGACTCTTCTGATTTGTAATGAACTTATGCTCACGCGCTTTAGTGAATCTTATGTTGCAGGAAATTTGGCAAGTGGAGATGAAGGATGTTCTAAATTGACCGATGAAGCTATGCGTTCTTTTAGTGGACTTTTATATGTTTGCATGGTTTCTGCTCTTCAAACTTAAGCTTCATGTATGACAGATTGTTGTTGAAAATAGATACACTTTTGTCAAGGAAGTATTATGTTAAATTTACCGTCTTGTAAACTAAGTTTACTTCTGTTTCAAATTGAAGTTTTGACTAATGTGAGATTTTGTTTGGTGTCAAAACATGGACGTGCGATTCAATGCTTTGTTGTTGTGAACCAGCCTTTGTGTGTGTGACTTTTGTTGCTCGCACTTGCAGCTGGTTGCTAACCATCTTGCCACCCAGTTAGCTAGGCGATGTACGCTGCCTAACTACTGCTTGTTTGCTTACCGCTACGAACGATTCTTGTGTTATATTGGCTGTAGTGTGTGGGTGTTCTTCTGAAAATAGAGCTGGGGTGTGTGGGTGTTCCTCTGGAAAAAATATTACTAGCACATGAACTTTCTTTTCTAGGTTTCGTGCTAGTACAACACTTGTATACTAGAGTGTCCTTTAGTGCTTGATTGATGATCTGGTTGTACGACCGTACAAAAGATTGGACTGACAATCGAATCGTTGTGGCTACCGGTTTAAGTTTTTACCGGTCGGAACGCCGGTTCAACTCGTTCAATAGCAGAAAAACATTCTTGAATATATAAGTTATTTTTCTAGAAAATTGACCTCTAGCCAAATGAGTCACTTATTATTGGTTGTAATACATTACGAGATCACAAATTGCAGCTAGCCCAGTTGGTATTGGGCCATTGGGTGTGCAGTGGCTCAAAGTTAATGTTTCAATTCCTAGTTTACACACGATATTTTTTGCTAAAAGACCGGCACACCTAATAAAGTAGAATGAGGCATTGGCTCGGGGTTTTTCAGGTCAGACCGACAGTCTGATTTCTAAAGTTATGTTCAAAAGGTAAGCTCTCATTTGTTGTTGATCTTCCACTCCTTCATGAGTACTCACGTCAAATACTTAATTTTATATGATCATTTAGAAGTGTGTATTTGGCATTTATGGTCGTCGAGTCATCCTAAAATTCACGTAAATGTATGGTTAATATGATACTCCCCGCAACCATGCCAAAATAGTTCGGTAGAAGTATTTAGCACATAATTGCATTGATATTTTGGTACCATATTGACCAAAGAGTGAAAACTTTATTTACCAAAGCAAAAACATATTTATAGAAGAACCACGCTGACACGTGGGCTCTATGTGTGAAGGTATTGTTGATCTCTATATGCACTTGATTTTAGTTCTTCTATTTGCCCATATAATAGAACTTGTAACACTATGTATGGACACATGATTATGTGTTACTAACACTAAATCCCGTAACACATTCTTGCCAACACATAATTATATGTTACTATCACAAAATTCCAGTAACACAATTTGGGGCTAATTATATGGTATGTGTTACTGCCCGTCATTCAACACAAAATCATGTGTTACTGTAGTTTTCCATGTCACACATTTTTGTATGTGTTACATGATTGCGTTACTCAAAGTCTGTTTTGTTGTAGTGGATGCTGGGAAGACCTGGAGGATGCATTCTGCTCTAACTTCCAAGGAACTTATGTTCGGCCGCTGGATTCTTCCGACCTAAGTAATATCGCTCAGAAGCCCGGAGAGTCTGCTCGGCAATTTTGGAATCGGTTTTTGACAAAGAAGAACCAGATTGTCGACTGCCCGGACGCCGAGGCGATAGCCTCCTTCCGGCACAATATTCGGGATGAATGACTGGCCCACCAGCTCGGGCAGGATAAATCTCGGCCTATGTCTGCTCTTACTTCCCTGATGACCCGCTTTTGCGTGGGCGAAGACAATTGGCTAGGAAGACGCAACCACAATTCCGAAGATCCCGAGACCTCCGAAGGTCGGGACAGAAACGGGAAACCAAAGCGCAATAAGAACAAACGCCGACACAATAATAATTATGCCGATGTCACGGTTGTTAACGCCGGCTTCCGCAACTCCCGACCTGGACAACAGAAGAAGCCTCCTAAAGGCAATCGCGACGGACCCACTCCGCTGAAGAAAATCATGGAAAGTCCTTGCCAAATCCACGGGACTCAAGAGAAGCCCACCAACCATACACACCGCAATTGTTGGATGTTTAAACAGGTCAGAAAACTCCCACCCAAAAATCAAGGCAAGAGCCCTCGTAGTGAGGATGAGGATGAGCCTCGGGGTACGATTGGTGGCGGCCAAAAGAAATTCCCTCCGGAAGTCAAACGGCAAACATGATATACACCACTCATATACCTAAGAAGGAGAGGAAGCGTGCCGTTCAAGAGATCTACGCGGTAGAGCCCGTGGCCCCGAAGTATAACACATGGTCGGCATATCCGATCACTTTTGACCGGCGCGATCACCCGACCAGTATCCGTCATGGGGGGTCGGCGGCCCTCGTCCTAGACCTCATTATAGATGGATATCACCGCACAAAAGTCCTAATGGACAGAGGAAGTAGCCTTAACCTGATTTACTCAGACACGGTGAAAAACATAGGCATATATCCGTCACGGATCAAACCCAGTAACACTACATTGAAATGAGTGATTCGAGGAGTCAAGGCCCGATGCAAGGGCTCCGTAACCCTGGAAGTTGTGTTCGGCTCGCCTGATAACTTTTGTAGCAAAGACTTGATCTTCGACATTGTGCCCTTCCGCAATGGCTATCACGCCCTGCTCGACCGGACAACGTTCGCTTGATTCAATGAATTCCCGCACTATGAATACCTCAAGCTCAAGATGCCTGGCTCCAAAGGGGTCATCACTGTTAGGGATGGCAATGGGGACAATCCCCTATGGGGATACCTAGAACATCCCCATCCCCATCTATTCCCCATACCCCCATCCGTATCGTCGTTTACATGACTGGGGATGAAATTTCCCCATACCCAAGCCCCACGAGGGAACGAGGCCCCATTAGGGTCCCCATCCCCATGAAGAAATGATCATATACATAATATGACAGAATATAATCAAGATATATACATGGTGGTGTCCTTGTTCTACTAATACCGATCTTGGTCGTACTAACTTCTTGGTCATGGTGGCGGTTGAGGTGAGGATGTGAGGTAAGTTTAAGGGTTTCCTCATTTTTTTGTTTTTGCAAGTTTGTTTGTAAATATTTGAAGCTTGACCACAATGTCATAGTTAAAAAGTGGGCCCCTGATGGGTATTGGGTCTAGGGAATAGGATTTCATCCCCATCCCCATTGTACCCTATGGTTCGGTAAATATCCCCATGGGGAAGTTTTTCGCCCATCCCCACCCCCTAATAGATGAAATCCCCATGGGTTTGATGAGGATAGGGCCCCATTTCCATCCCTAATCACCGTTAATGGCACACGGAGCGCTCTCTAAGAACTGAGGAACATGCGCTGGCCCTGGCAGCCGAATTTAGTTACAAAGATGATCGGCAAGTTTCGGCATCTGCCGTAAAGGCACGCAAGATTGGGAAGCGAGCTCGGTTTCATGCCGAACTCTCAGAGCCTTCCTCTTCCCTTAAATAGGGACTTTCCCCCATCGCACGCCCCTAGGACCAACAAAGTACCGTCCAAGAAGGCACAATTTTGCACTTAAAATTCCATGGGTAGCGGTTGTGAGACACAGGTGGGAGTCCGGCTGGACCGAACTACTACCATTAAACATGTCTTCGGACACGACGTAGGGACCATTGAAGGGCCCACCACTAGCATAAAGCTCATCCACAATTAGGCGACTTCTCAAGACCCTGTTTGCAAGATCCGTTCACCGAACAGTACCACCCATCGAGGTGCACCAAAGAGCAGGAGTAAACTAGCAACATGCCACATCGAGGACATAAGGCCTCCTATCGAATGCTCCCGGTACAACCACTCCTATGTAATTTCTTTCTTTCAAATACATGTAAGTTGTTGCCTCGGCAATCCGAGTTATAATAGTTGGTGACAAAAAAAACATCGTTGCACATGTTTATCTCGTTTGTCCTTTTTGGCATATATTTTCCCTTTTCTCCACCTCCTCGTGATACAACTTGATATAATGTGAAGCAACCGGCTAATAGACCTGGGACTCGAGTTCATAAAAATCGCCTTATTTACAACTTATTATGCATTCGGCATCTTGTATTCACTTTATATCCATTGGTTCCGAACTATGTCTTGTTCCGAACTATGTCTTGTTGGACCAGAGCAACCCCGACGACTTCAACAATACCGAGGATGATAACTATCTCCGCCTTGTCGAGGAGAAGGACGTCCAGGAAGCCGATGACTTGGACATCCCTGATAACCATGAAGATCGGGAATTGTTCAGACAGTAGATCATAGCAATGGCTCGCAGCTTCAAAGCTAAGGAATGGCAACTTAAAGCCGAATAGGATGACCTCAATGATCGATGGACAAGAGTCCTCTCAGATGAGGAAGGACATGGTACCGGTCTGTCAGACCAGCCCAAGAGCTACCCACAAAAAAGGTTGCTTCCACAATTTGACAACGAGCTCACTGACATTTCATCTCCGAAACATACTCCATATGACAAGCCAGACCGCCCTCCTTGTGGGCGTGATCAGACGGCTGACGACGCCGGTTATAGACCGGCTATACCACGAAGACGGGGAAAGGAGCTGCTAGCGCCCAATGACAGGTTCGACCTGCGAGATGACCTAGATCATAGAGCAGACCGTACAAGATCCATCTACAGATCCAGAGGCTACTCACCCGATAGACGGGATGGGTACAGACCATGGCTTGACCGAAGTAATAATAGAGATCGGAAACGTAACCGAGCTAGAACATACGCTGATTACAGGCGCGGCATAGCTCGGGTCTAAGGCGTCGCTCATCCGCTGTGTTTCATGGATGAGGTGATGTGCCATCAGTTCTCGAAAGGGTTTAAACCCGTGAACATTGAACAATATGATGGGACAACTGACCCAACCGTATGGATCGAGGACTTCCTTCTTGTCCACATCCACATGGCTCGAGGAGACGATCTCCACGCCATCAAATACTTCCAACTTAAACTTAAGGGGCCAGCTCGACACTGGCTAAACAACCTCCCCGAAAACTAGATGGGATCACTACAGCAGGACAGAGCTTTGATAACATAGTGTTATGTTACTATAGGCCAAAAATAGTGTTACTAGATAAAGTAGTAACACATTTTGAAATGTGTTCCGTTAGACCGTGTTACTAAGTGGTATCTACTGTCACACATAGTTAATGTTACCATATGTTAAAAACTGTGTTACAATTAAATTTTCGTAACATGCATATTATGTGTTACCAAACGAGCCGGTAACACATTTTTGTTCCATAGTAACACCTATAGTAACACATTTTCGTAGATATAGAACATTGGTGGTAACATGTTTTGGGAATTATGGTAACACAATTGGTAACACAATTTTTAGCTTCAAAACACAATTAGTAACACAATATCCAAATATCGTAACACTATGATTTATAGTTGTCACTAAACTAGTAACACATATTGTAACTATAGTAACACCATTATATTAGTATGGCAACATAATTAATGTATTTCTTTTTTAATTATTAACAAAAAAATATGTACCCATTTATATATTTATTTAATAAGATCAGTGCAATTTCTCAAATAGTTAATTGGTTTATTTGATATTTGGCTCGATTTAAATGATAAGAGAAACTGAAGCACAAATATAAAATATCAAGACATTTATTACAAATATACAAGAGTGTCAGGATACATATGCATTACAATAAATAAATACCAATATTACTGGTGCAACAACATATCATTCATATTGATTTCAGTATAGAAAACACATCCATGAAAAATATTACACCATGGTATTCAAATGTATCCAATCTATCAATGTAAACTACGGTTATTGGTAAGTAAAATCTTGAAATTTTATTTGCTTCTTGATCCAAACCGAGAATTCAGTGGCAACTCAATAATTCTTCCTTCGAATCTGTACAACAAAATTGGACCTTATAGTTATGTGATTAAATGTACACAAATATGATTTTCGAATATAGAAGAAAAGACTTTAACTTGCAGAAGGTGAAGGCCACAAAAGTACATATCCCGAAGCAAAAGCATCACCAAATATCTTGCAATCATAAACTTCCCTTACTAACTCATTATGCAGAATAGGTTCATCTATGCGCACAAGTGCAAATTCGGTGCCTAACTCAATACCTCCAGCCTTAGTTGTTGATGAGTATTCCGAATATATAGTAGCATATGCAACATTCTGATTGTTTGGATATGTTGAAGCTTTTGAAACTACTTTGCAAGCAACCTATATTATGATCAGTATTGGCATTCAACAACAATGATAATATAATTTGCATGAACAATATGTCAAGGAATAAACATGGTCATATTTGAAGAAGACCGTCATGACCATTCTTGTTCGTTAGGGATACCCATTCAGGCTGCAAGTGGGACTAATAGCAGGATGCGCACTTCCGCCCACACCTGCACACATGTTTTATGCGGGTGTTCCCGGCAGCCCGTGGTCAACCATGTTGCATCTGCTTGCCCCCATAATTTACTTAATCCCATATAGTAGTAAGTTGGTGTCCTGTTATATTAGGAGTTCTGACAATCACCACGTGACAGATGTGTGGTAAGCAACCATAAAAAATAGTTTAGACAATTCTGTTTAGCTCCTGTACCAACCAACGCTAACTAGCTATTGTATCTGGACATTACTCGAACACAGCCACACAAACAACTACAATCACAACACTACACGAGCAAGCACATGCAAAGTAAGTGACGTCCAGTGCAACAATTTCAGAGTGGCAGAGCAGAGCAAAATATCCACATACTACTGACGTCGGCAGCAAAGTTTCTGTGTTGTGTTCGTACATGCATGCTTGTTGCTGTGTTGTGTGTGTGTGTGTGTCAGTGTGTGCGCACGTGCGCGCTTGCTTGCTGCTGTGCTCGGCATGTTTGTGTGCTTGCTTGATGCTGGGCTATGTGATGTGATGCGTGCTTATTTGCTGGCTGCTGCTACCCTGCTAATGCTTTTATTTCCTAGGGCTAGATAGGGAGTCGATATCGGCATTGCATCTGCAGGAAACCAATCTTCAATTGGTGATAGTGGAAGCAACATAATTCTTTACTGTTTTTCATTCGTATGTCTATCTCGGATTCTAAATTTTCTATACCAGCATATGATGTGTCCTGCAAGTATCACCAAGTACTTGCTCTGATATGAGGACTTATCATAGCTCCCTACCAATCATGCACTCCAGTAAACTTAGACTGGTCGTGGAACTTGTTATAAAACAAACCTTACTATTATCATCAAACATTGAGCTCTGTTTTAATGTCAGCGCAGAATAGATAACCCAGAAAACTAAATAAACTGGACTAGACATCGATGTCTAAGACCTACTGGCTACGGCCACCTCGCTTGCTCACGGTTGGTTGCAGTTATCATTTACTTGTAGATAGCAAATTGGGCAGAAATTGTAAAAAAATCATTTTGCAAGCAGACATGATAATGTGGTTTAGGTTGGGAATTTGGGTGCAGTACACCCATGCCGCTTCGCGGATCTTTACCTTCGTTGAAGTACTCCTTTTTTTTGAGTGAACTGGGTGTGGGTGTTCATTTCTAGTCCCCTGCTCGTCTAGTCTTGTAAAGGATTGACCTGTCTGATTCCTCGTTCACCTCACCTACAAAGAGACAATCACGGAATGATATTCTTATCCTGGAGCTACAGAAAGCTGTAACTTCAACACTCAAAAGCACACAAACATTACCTCTAGCACAGAATCAATAACAAGGTCTTCTGGCAACGATGGATTTTATTGAATTTGCAATTAATTAACAATTAATATTATCATGCTCGCCATCCTGGTTCCATGACACAACAATGGTAAGCAAGTAGTTATTTTATATTCTAGCGGGTCTTTTTTCTCATAGTATAGGAAATCAATTGACTGAAAGCCGACTTCCTCGATCATCATGATTAAACCATAATATGAGACATGACGCCTTATCATGCCTTATCATGGATCTGTGTAAAATGTTGACTTCTTGATTTGTATCTTCATGGTGCAGGTATATGGTCAACATGTACATCGCCATCCTAGATTATATATAAAAAGGCAATCAGACCATGACAGGTAAATACATATTAACTAATGACATCACGGAGACAATTTAAATTGCCAATAGACGTGGATATGTAGCAGATAAATGAGGGAAGGAGAAAGGAGAATCAACCAAGGCAAGATTGTAGTCTCCGACAGGGAAATCAAGTAGTACAAGTTACGGAGATCCCCTCTGCAATTTGGGTCGCAGAACCGAGCAATCCTACCAAAAAGAAACATGTGAATAAGTAAGTTCTCGAACAATGAGTCCCCTAACTAAGCTCTAACCTATGCAATGGAAATATGAGCTCCAGCAATACCCAAGTGTTAGTGGGTTAATTGACATCTAACATGTCGGGATATGTGAAAAAACATCAAACAATTAGCCTGCAATCCCACGAATATTTGCAGCTGAAAGGAAATTAGCTCCAAGCTACTGCATATATATACTACTAGCTACGTATTGTACAGCACACATCCATGCAAGTTTTACTGAAAAAGAGAGACGCCAGGTCAATCTTGGTGCACATAAAATTCAATTAACCATCGGATAGATGTGTGAAATTAAATTAGATTGAAAAGGTGTTGTCTTTAGCATGTTTGAAACTAAATTACTGTGTCTGTTCCCCATATATATACTACTAGCTACTGTAGTGTAAAGGATTCTACTACAAATTACTATGTCTCTTCTACAAAAAGTGTTATCTTAGAATGTGTGAAACTAAATTAGACTAAAACAATGTGATGCATGAACAAGTACTAGTACTGAGGTAAATCCATCAGATGGATGAAAGTACTAGAACTAACATTACAGCTCGCTCACAACAGGAATTAGTAGCTGGTAGATCAGAAAAGGGGTGGGCATTCAGATAGATACCAAACATGAGAATGACGGACTCCTTTAGGATGTATGTGCTGGGGCGGCGGAGCCGAAGACCGCTGATCTCGCCGCCGCAACGATCCAAACTGCACCGAGGCATGTCGAGAAAGCGGCAGATCGATCCGAGGGTTGAGGGTGCGTGGTGGGCGTGGGCTGGGAATAGGGGCTGGTGGGGAGAGGAGTTGCAGGCGGCGGCCGGGCTGGGCACTGAAGGGCGTCAAGGTAGGGGCGGCGAGGTTGCGCCTGGGTGAGGATGTAGATGGGATCTGAGATCTAATTTATTTATCTTAGTTAGAGCAGAATATTAGAGGGAAATTAAGCGGGTGTATTAGAGCATTAGCACCAGAAGAAAAATGAGGACATTTTTTTCTCCATCGTAACCTGGAGAGAAATTTGGATATATTCTTTGTCCATCCATGGAGAACGGGAGGAAAATGGTTTTTTTGGAAGTATCTGTCTTCTTTCTTGAGAATAGAATATGTTTAAGATTTTTTTTTGTTTGGCATGAAAATTAGCTGAAACGTGTTTTGGCATGGAAAAATTGAGCCTATTTTATATTTTATTAACTATAGAGAGGGAAATTTATAAATATAGTTATGGCTTTACGAAATAGATATATAACCTATAGCACAGTCAAATGGCTCCGAGGGGCTGCCATAGGCGTTGCTGCTATTGGGACAGGGATATTCCGATGCAGCACAATGGCACGAGGGTGTTGTCATGATCAGCGGCGATCGGTTGTTGCAATGGTGACAATGTGTGCGATGTTGTTGTCGTGGTTTTGCCACGTCCTTGGGGGGAGTGTTGTCGCTGTTGCGATGGGAGCGGCTCCCGCAGGGAGACTGTGATCCAGAGTCAATATTTTCTTTCATATTCATCTAGTCGTGTTGTGATAAAATTAATGTAGCGAAATTAAGATATTTAGGTGATGAATCTTAATTTGAGCGAAAAGCGGATGTACTTGTATTGCCTAGCTTGCAAGAGATCAAACTATAAGTCTAACTGTGATGTAGTCTGGTCAAGGTGAATTTACCTCAAGGTTGAAGTTACGATCTAGTTCATATAAAGAAACGTTGAGGTTGACGATGACTCGTGATAATCATTTACATCCTTGTTTTACTATCGCAAAGGCCAAATCGTGCATATGCTTCTCTACCTTGCAAGAGGTAGCGACACCCTGAATTTCATGTAACGGTTATACTAGCCACAAATACTGCTAAACATTGGTAGCCAGTGGCGGTGCCAGGAATCCAATTATGTGTGGTCAACTGAATGTTAAATAGTCAGATGTATGCATTCATAAAAAATTTGGACATGATTTCTACTTGATGTATGTCGTTGTTGCAAATAGTTGTGTAGTCAATTGACTACCCAGCTCAAGTGTGGCTTCGCCACTGTTGGTAGCGATGGTTGAAAAAAACCTTGACAAAGTTTTCATAGACAGACTCCTCATTGTGGTCATAGCTCTCGCTAATGATGGACAACATGGAAATACACCAACTCCCAACAAAAGGAACTAATCCGTCACTCCTGAAGAAGAATGTAGAAGCGCATAGGGTCGAACAATGAACATCTAGAGTAACCTTCAAATCCCTTGGAACCATAAATCTGAGAGGGTGGCACATCGATCCAGTCTCCTTCCTTCCACCTCCATAGCGACAAGCCGACAAAGAACAAGGGGAGAGGAGATCAGCTATGTCCATAGTTTAAAAAATTTACCGTGACGACAATCGCACTAGACAATTAAAACTTGCGACCTCGATGGTTGGCTGAAGGAAAACATTATAAATCGACCATTCGATCTCACTCCTGATCAGTCGTCTTGACCAAGATTGTGTCATTCCCATGCAACTGTCCATGGGAGCTGCGACCGGCATGGGAGAAAGCAAGTAACGACCGACCTGGGAAGATGTTGTGACCAGCGAGGTCGTCGACTTTGAATGGGTGCCGAGAACGCATGCGGTGGTGCTACAAAGAGGTGACGATGGGATGCATGAGTTGCGACCAAGTGTCAATGGTGCTGCAATGACTATGAGGCAAGAGGGCGATGACCGGTTGCTACAATGGCGATGATGGGCGCGGCGATGTTTGTGGTGACCATTCAGCGGTGTTTCTACGCGATGGTATGACCCATGAGGTAGCTTATTAACTTTACGCCGGTCAATCGAGTTACTAGCACCCGTCGAAAGTATACAAACATCACAACCGCCCCACCATTATCTTAGACCATAGTTTTAAGAAAAAAAGAACGGACCAAAAAAAACCGAAATCGGTGACCTTGGCAATTGGCTAATATTCATGGACCGTTCCATGCAATCAAACAAAAAAAAAGGATCGAACAAGGCGATTTTTGTAAAAGCGAGCAAACCTGTGGAAAAGGCATCTGTCCATTTTTTGTGTGTGGATAAGCTAGGGGTTTCCCCAAATCGGTGGACACTTTCGACCCTTCAGCCGCCGGCACCCCTCCCACCATCTGGTGTCACCACCCCTTCCGCCGCCGCCCTTGCACGGCATGGCGATGCCGCTAGGATCCCAGGACGGACACTCCGGTGCCTTCCCGTGCGGGCGTGCCACCGCTGTGCTGCATGCTGGTCCAGCGACCCTAGCCGTCCAGGGGAAGCCATCACCGTCGCCTGGTCTCCAACGTCCAGCCGTCTAGCCGCTGCAGGTCCAGCTACTCCATCTGTCCCTCCGGTTCACACTCCATACAAGGAGGACCAAATGATCATGCCGACCGACGATCGCCTCCCTCCGCTCCACGCCCCGACCACCGACGCTAGTAATATGATCTCTCTCTTCTCCTCTCTGTTTACCAATTATTCTATTCTATACAGGAATCCATCTGTGATATGGTAACTTGTGAAGCTTCTGAACTAGAACTAATAAACTGTGTTGCTTTTGTTGTCCTGATGACAATTATAGTTCATAAGGAATTAAAGAGTATAGGGAAAAGAATTAGAGAGATTAGGGAAAAGAATTAGATATTGGTATTTGTAATTGCTATTTGTTTGAGACTGTGAGAAAGACTTTTTTTACGAACGATTATGAGAAAGACTTGCGATTGATTGAGTAGATTCTATTTGGCTATTGAGTGTTGGTGATTTGATGAAGTGTATGGTGATGTGGTGATGTATATCTCATGTCGTCCATTTTGTGATAGAGAACTAGAGATTACTAGTGTATATGATAAATGATGCTGTTGTTCACGCTCTCTTGATTCCCCCCTTGGAGCTGATGTTTGCTAGTTGCATATATTTGGATCTTCTGCTTGCTAATTGCTAGTATATTTGTAGTTGCTGGTTACTCTGTCGTTTTGTTACAGTTTGTTTATCTATTCAAAGGAATGAGGTCTGCCATTCAACCTATAAACCCAACTTTTGTTTTTCTTTATTGCTTTTCAGTTTCTTGTTCTATATTATCCATTGATGCTGCCATTGTGGATTATGATAATTGTTGGTACTTCATCATTACTGTCCTGAAACTTACCTGGACGTGTGCTGGGTTATTCTTGTATGTGTTGTTTTACTGGTTATTAAGCGTTCTGCACGTTCTTAGACGGCTGCACCCAATGTGCTTCTGGCTACTGCTGATGGATGTTGTCGATGCCGGAGAGGGCTGTTCTGCTACAGGTACGTGAACAGGGGCAGCGTTGTAACGTTGGCCTCCTCCAGCAGCCTCTCTTTACCCCGCTCCTGCTCCGGGCTCCTGTAGCGACCTCACCACCTTGCCTGCTGCCTCCTCCGTCGTCGGTGCCCAGCTCCCCCACAAGGTGTTTGATCAGTTGACCAAACCGAGCCAAGTTTGCCTCTCTTGCCTAGGCATGGATAATTGTCATGTACTTTCCTTCATCAAGTAGTCCAGTACCAGGAGCAGCGGAAGGAGAGGAAGAGGCCACATAAGGATTATTGCGTCCCAAATGGTATGTTCCTTTTTGCCAATTCATGTTCCATGCATGACCTGGCTCACGGTGTCTAGTCAACTCAGCTCACAGTGATCGATGATTTATCAATATCAACATGATTTGATTTTCAGTTTAAGAACCTACTAGATTATTGGATGTTTGGATGGTCGATATATGTCACTCTCTTAGTCTCAGTTCATTCTTTCTTTGCATTATTATACTATAATGTTTAATGATGTTTACCTGGAACTTCCTTCTCCTAGAGATACATGTTGTTTTCCTGGTATATTTGATGCACGATAATATTTTTGCTGGCCTTGTTGTGTTTCGGTCTAGTTTGTACAGTTAAATGTATCTGTGCTGGATCATACATGTTATCTGTACTTGAGAAATATGAACTTAGCGCCAACTAAGAAATCTCATGTTCTACCATAAAGCACTAATTTAATAGTATATTATAATTACAGTCAATATATGTGTTGAATTAAATTTGACTCTTCTGATTTGTAATGAACTTATGCTCACGCGCTTTAGTGAATCTTATGTTGCAGGAAATTTGGCAAGTGGAGATGAAGGATGTTCTAAATTGACCGATGAAGCTATGCGTTCTTTTAGTGGACTTTTATATGTTTGCATGGTTTCTGCTCTTCAAACTTAAGCTTCATGTATGACAGATTGTTGTTGAAAATAGATACACTTTTGTCAAGGAAGTATTATGTTAAATTTACCGTCTTGTAAACTAAGTTTACTTCTGTTTCAAATTGAAGTTTTGACTAATGTGAGATTTTGTTTGGTGTCAAAACATGGACGTGCGATTCAATGCTTTGTTGTTGTGAACCAGCCTTTGTGTGTGTGACTTTTGTTGCTCGCACTTGCAGCTGGTTGCTAACCATCTTGCCACCCAGTTAGCTAGGCGATGTACGCTGCCTAACTACTGCTTGTTTGCTTACCGCTACGAACGATTCTTGTGTTATATTGGCTGTAGTGTGTGGGTGTTCTTCTGAAAATAGAGCTGGGGTGTGTGGGTGTTCCTCTGGAAAAAATATTACTAGCACATGAACTTTCTTTTCTAGGTTTCGTGCTAGTACAACACTTGTATACTAGAGTGTCCTTTAGTGCTTGATTGATGATCTGGTTGTACGACCGTACAAAAGATTGGACTGACAATCGAATCGTTGTGGCTACCGGTTTAAGTTTTTACCGGTCGGAACGCCGGTTCAACTCGTTCAATAGCAGAAAAACATTCTTGAATATATAAGTTATTTTTCTAGAAAATTGACCTCTAGCCAAATGAGTCACTTATTATTGGTTGTAATACATTACGAGATCACAAATTGCAGCTAGCCCAGTTGGTATTGGGCCATTGGGTGTGCAGTGGCTCAAAGTTAATGTTTCAATTCCTAGTTTACACACGATATTTTTTGCTAAAAGACCGGCACACCTAATAAAGTAGAATGAGGCATTGGCTCGGGGTTTTTCAGGTCAGACCGACAGTCTGATTTCTAAAGTTATGTTCAAAAGGTAAGCTCTCATTTGTTGTTGATCTTCCACTCCTTCATGAGTACTCACGTCAAATACTTAATTTTATATGATCATTTAGAAGTGTGTATTTGGCATTTATGGTCGTCGAGTCATCCTAAAATTCACGTAAATGTATGGTTAATATGATACTCCCCGCAACCATGCCAAAATAGTTCGGTAGAAGTATTTAGCACATAATTGCATTGATATTTTGGTACCATATTGACCAAAGAGTGAAAACTTTATTTACCAAAGCAAAAACATATTTATAGAAGAACCACGCTGACACGTGGGCTCTATGTGTGAAGGTATTGTTGATCTCTATATGCACTTGATTTTAGTTCTTCTATTTGCCCATATAATAGAACTTGTAACACTATGTATGGACACATGATTATGTGTTACTAACACTAAATCCCGTAACACATTCTTGCCAACACATAATTATATGTTACTATCACAAAATTCCAGTAACACAATTTGGGGCTAATTATATGGTATGTGTTACTGCCCGTCATTCAACACAAAATCATGTGTTACTGTAGTTTTCCATGTCACACATTTTTGTATGTGTTACATGATTGTGTTACTCAAAGTCTGTTTTGTTGTAGTGGATGCTGGGAAGACCTGGAGGATGCATTCTGCTCTAACTTCCAGGGAACTTATGTTCGGCCGCTGGATTCTTCCGACCTAAGTAATATCGCTCAGAAGCCCGGAGAGTCTGCTCGGCAATTTTGGAATCGGTTTTTGACAAAGAAGAACCAGATTGTCGACTGCCCGGACGCCGAGGCGATAGCCTCCTTCCGGCACAATATTCGGGATGAATGACTGGCCCACCAGCTCGGGCAGGATAAATCTCGGCCTATGTCTGCTCTTACTTCCCTGATGACCCGCTTTTGCGTGGGCGAAGACAATTGGCTAGGAAGACGCAACCACAATTCCGAAGATCCCGAGACCTCCGAAGGTCGGGACAGAAACGGGAAACCAAAGCGCAATAAGAACAAACGCCGACACAATAATAATTATGCCGATGTCACGGTTGTTAACGCCGGCTTCCGCAACTCCCGACCTGGACAACAGAAGAAGCCTCCTAAAGGCAATCGCGACGGACCCACTCCGCTGAAGAAAATCATGGAAAGTCCTTGCCAAATCCACGGGACTCAAGAGAAGCCCACCAACCATACACACCGCAATTGTTGGATGTTTAAACAGGTCAGAAAACTCCCACCCAAAAATCAAGGCAAGAGCCCTCGTAGTGAGGATGAGGATGAGCCTCGGGGTACGATTGGTGGCGGCCAAAAGAAATTCCCTCCGGAAGTCAAACGGCAAACATGATATACACCACTCATATACCTAAGAAGGAGAGGAAGCGTGCCGTTCAAGAGATCTACGCGGTAGAGCCCGTGGCCCCGAAGTATAACACATGGTCGGCATATCCGATCACTTTTGACCGGCGCGATCACCCGACCAGTATCCGTCATGGGGGGTCGGCGGCCCTCGTCCTAGACCTCATTATAGATGGATATCACCGCACAAAAGTCCTAATGGACAGAGGAAGTAGCCTTAACCTGATTTACTCAGACACGGTGAAAAACATAGGCATATATCCGTCACGGATCAAACCCAGTAACACTACATTGAAATGAGTGATTCGAGGAGTCAAGGCCCGATGCAAGGGCTCCGTAACCCTGGAAGTTGTGTTCGGCTCGCCTGATAACTTTTGTAGCAAAGACTTGATCTTCGACATTGTGCCCTTCCGCAATGGCTATCACGCCCTGCTCGACCGGACAACGTTCGCTTGATTCAATGAATTCCCGCACTATGAATACCTCAAGCTCAAGATGCCTGGCTCCAAAGGGGTCATCACTGTTAGGGATGGCAATGGGGACAATCCCCTATGGGGATACCTAGAACATCCCCATCCCCATCTATTCCCCATACCCCCATCCGTATCGTCGTTTACATGACTGGGGATGAAATTTCCCCATACCCAAGCCCCACGAGGGAACGAGGCCCCATTAGGGTCCCCATCCCCATGAAGAAATGATCATATACATAATATGACAGAATATAATCAAGATATATACATGGTGGTGTCCTTGTTCTACTAATACCGATCTTGGTCGTACTAACTTCTTGGTCATGGTGGCGGTTGAGGTGAGGATGTGAGGTAAGTTTAAGGGTTTCCTCATTTTTTTGTTTTTGCAAGTTTGTTTGTAAATATTTGAAGCTTGACCACAATGTCATAGTTAAAAAGTGGGCCCCTGATGGGTATTGGGTCTAGGGAATAGGATTTCATCCCCATCCCCATTGTACCCTATGGTTCGGTAAATATCCCCATGGGGAAGTTTTTCGCCCATCCCCACCCCCTAATAGATGAAATCCCCATGGGTTTGATGAGGATAGGGCCCCATTTCCATCCCTAATCACCGTTAATGGCACACGGAGCGCTCTCTAAGAACTGAGGAACATGCGCTGGCCCTGGCAGCCGAATTTAGTTACAAAGATGATCGGCAAGTTTCGGCATCTGCCGTAAAGGCACGCAAGATTGGGAAGCGAGCTCGGTTTCATGCCGAACTCTCAGAGCCTTCCTCTTCCCTTAAATAGGGACTTTCCCCCATCGCACGCCCCTAGGACCAACAAAGTACCGTCCAAGAAGGCACAATTTTGCACTTAAAATTCCATGGGTAGCGGTTGTGAGACACAGGTGGGAGTCCGGCTGGACCGAACTACTACCATTAAACATGTCTTCGGACACGACGTAGGGACCATTGAAGGGCCCACCACTAGCATAAAGCTCATCCACAATTAGGCGACTTCTCAAGACCCTGTTTGCAAGATCCGTTCACCGAACAGTACCACCCATCGAGGTGCACCAAAGAGCAGGAGTAAACTAGCAACATGCCACATCGAGGACATAAGGCCTCCTATCGAATGCTCCCGGTACAACCACTCCTATGTAATTTCTTTCTTTCAAATACATGTAAGTTGTTGCCTCGGCAATCCGAGTTATAATAGTTGGTGACAAAAAAAACATCGTTGCACATGTTTATCTCGTTTGTCCTTTTTGGCATATATTTTCCCTTTTCTCCACCTCCTCGTGATACAACTTGATATAATGTGAAGCAACCGGCTAATAGACCTGGGGCTCGAGTTCATAAAAATCGCCTTATTTACAACTTATTATGCATTCGGCATCTTGTATTCACTTTATATCCATTGGTTCCGAACTATGTCTTGTTGGAAATATGCCCTAGAGGCAATAATAAATTAGTTATTATCATATTTCCTTATTCATGATAATCGTTTATTATCCATGCTATAATTGTGTTGATCGGAAACTCAGATACATGTGTGGATACATAGACAACACCATGTCCCTAGTATGCCTCTAATAGACTAGCTCGTTGATCAAAGATGGCTATGGTTTCCTAGTCATGGACATGAGATGTCATTTTGTAACGGGATCACATCATTAGGAGAATGATGTGATGGACAAGACCCAAACTACAAACGTAGCATATGATCATGTTAGTTTATTGCTACTGTTTTCTGCATGTCAAGTATATGTTCCTATGACCGTGAGATCATGCAACTCACTGACACCGGAGGAGTACCTTGGATGTATCAAACGTCGCAATGTAACTGGGTGACTATAAAGGTGCTCTACAGGTATCTCCGAGGGTGTGTGTTGGGTTGGCATGGATCAAGACTGGGATTTGTTACTCCGTGTGACGGAGAGGTATCTCAGGGCCCACTCGGTAATACAACATCACAATAAGCCTTGCAAGCAATGTGACTAAGTGTTAGTCATGTGATCTTGTATTACGGAACGAGTAAAGAGACTTGCTAGTAATGAGGTTGAACTAGGTATGGAGATACCGACGATCGAATCTCGGGCAAGTAACATACCAAAGAACAAAGGAACATCATACGGGATTAACTGAATCCTTGACATAAAGGTTCGATCGATAAAGATCTTCATAGAATAGTTAGGAACCAATATGGGCATCCATGTCCTGCTATTGGTTATTGATCGTAGAGGTGTCTCGGTCATGTCTACATAGTTCTCGAACCCGCAGGGTCTGCACACTTAAGGTTCGGTGACGTTTCGGTAGTATAGAGTTATGTATGGTGGTGAACGAAGGTGTTCGGAGTCCCGGATGAGATCCCGGATGTCACAAGGAGCTTCGAAATGGTCCGGAGGTAAAGATTGATATATACGAAGTCCTGTTTTGGTCGCCGGAAAGGTTTCAGGCTCATCGGTAGTGTACCGGGAGTGTCGGTAGTGTACCGGGAGACCATCGGGAGGGGTATTTCGACCCAAGAGGTTACATGGGCTGTGGTAGAGTAAATAACAGCCCTTAGTGGGCTGGTGGAAGTCCCACACAAGGCCCATGCGGCTGGAAAGAAAGCCCAAAGACAAAAAGGTGGAAAAGGACAAAAAAGGCAAAAATAAGGAGTCCTAGGATTGGAGGAGGAATCTTCCAAACCTCCTTGGTTCGGCTGACCCAAGGGCTGGATCCTTGGGAGCCAAGCCTCCTCCTCTCTTCCTCCTATATATATTAGAGGTTTTAGGGTTTTTTGGCACTAGATTTCCAGCCACGTGCTACCCGTTATTTTTGCCTTTTTCGACCTTTTTCTCTTTGGGGTTTTCTTCCTAGCCGCATGGGCCTTGTGTGGGACGTCCACCAGCCCACAGAGGGCTGGTATTTACTCTCCCACATCCCATGTAGCCTCTTGGGTCGAAATACCCCTCCCGATGGTCTCCCGGTACACTACCGGCACTCTCGGTACACTACCGATGAGCCCGAAACTTTTCCGACGACCAAAATAGGACTTCCTATATATCAATCTTTACCTCCGGACTATTCCGGAGGTCCTTGTGACGTCCGGGAACTCATCCGGGACTCCGAACAACCTTCGGTCACCACCATACATAAGTCTATACTACCGAAACGTCACCGAACCTTAAGTGTGCAGACCCTGCGGGTTCGAGAACTATGTACTCATGACCAAGACACCTCTATGGTCAATAACCAATAGCATGACCTAGATGCCCATATTTGTTCCTACTTATTCTACGAAGATCTTTATCGGTCGAACCTCTGTGTCAAGGATTCAATTAATCCAGTATGATGTTCCCTTTGTTCTTCGGTATGTGACTTGCCCAAGATTCGATCGTCAGTATCTCCATATCTAGTTCAACCTCGTTACTAGCAAGTCTCTTTACTAGTTGCGTAATACAAGATCCCATGACTAACACTTAGTCACATTGCTTGCAAGGCTTATTGTGATGTTGTATTACCGAGTGGGCCCTGAGATACCTCTGTGTCACACGGAGTAACAAATCCCAGTCTTGATCCATGCCAACTCAGCAGACACCCTGGGAGATACCTGTAGAGCACCTTTATAGTCACCTAGTTACGTTGCGACGTTAGATACACAAAAGGCACTCCTCCGGTGTCAGTGAGTTGCATGATCTCATGGTCATAGGAACAGATACTTGACATGCAGAAAACAGTAGCAATAAACTGACACGATGATATGCTACGTTTGTAGTTTGGGTCTTATCCATCACATCTTTCTCCTAATGATGTGATCCCGTTACCAAATGACATCTCATGTCCATGAGTAGGAAACCATAGCCATCTTTGATCAACGAGCTAGTCTATTTAGAGGCATACTAGGGACATGGTGTTTGTCTATGTATCCACATATGTATCTGAGTTTCCGATCAATACAATTGTAGCATGGATAATAAACGATTATCATGAACCAGGAAATATGATAATAACTAATTTATTATTGCCTCTAGGGCATATTTCCAACAGTACCTCCCCCCGGTCTTCGGCGACCGAGGTGTTAGCCTCAACCATGATGTCATCTCCTCCGCCGCCGGTGCCAAGCTCCATAGGAGCATACTAGGACAACACCTCCGTGGCGTCCTTTGCGGTACCCGGAGTAGCGGGATGTGACGCATTCCCGCTCTCCGCTAGTTCGGCGGGAGGGGTCTCCCCGTCTGATATCTGATCGGTGGCAAGGACGCGCAGGGGGCTCTAAAGTTAATAAGTGCCTGCGTGTTAATAAACTTTAAACCTGTTGAAAGACGAACAAGGGGTCTTCGGATCCTAACCTTCAGGCGGGGCCTTGACCCTAAGGTTCCTTCATGGAACCGTCTCGAAGTCATCGGACTCTGAGTCTGAGTCCGAGCTATCGTTGAATAGAACCACCTACGCTCGATGCATCTTCTTGTAGGCAAGAGGGGGTACCTCCTTTGGGGCGTCCGATGGCGCTACCCTTTTTCTTGCGAGGGGGGACTTTCCTTCCCCCTCAACTTCGTCCTCCTCTTCCTCCCGCTCCTCCTCTTCCTCTTCCTCCTCATGCTCCTCTTGATTTGAGGAGGCATAAGTTTCCCCGGACACAGTCTCTTACTGGTCCCTGATATGAAGGCCACCCCGGCCTGGTTTCTTATTCTTCTCCTTCTTCTCGGGGGCCTTGTACGGCTTCACCGCTAGCATCTTCGCTAACAGCCCGGACCTAGTGTCTTCGGGTTGAGGAGCCAGACTGCTGATGTTCATTGCTTTCTTCAGCCATGACTGTAGAGGGTGATCGGAGGTAATATTATGAAACCTCTCTCTATAAGATAAGGCTGACCAAGCAAGATTATACTGTACCGCGGAGGCGTGCTTGGTGGTGTGTAGACCCCTATCTTCCTCCTCGAACGGCCAGCTCTTTTGTGACTTGAAGAGCGCCCGCCACAGTTTCTCCCGCGTAGTGCGGAAGAGATTCAGAATCATGGGCGCATCGTCGAGCTGACGAGCCCACAAGGGAGTATCCCGGCATTGGCAGGGGAGGATGTTGTTGGAAATATACCCTAGAGGCAATAATAAAATGGTTATTATTATATTTCCTTATTCATGATAATTTTCTATTGTTCATGCTATATTTGTGTTAACCGGAAACCGTAATGCATGTGTGAATACATAGACCACAACGTGTCCCTAGTGAGCCTATAGTTGGCTAGCTTGTTGATCAATAGATGGTCATGGTTTCATGACCATGGACATTGGATGTCGTTGATGACAGGACACATCATTAGGAAAATGATGTGATGGACAAGACCCAATCCTAAGCATGTCACAAGATCGTGTAGTTCGTCTGCTAAAGCTTTTCTAATGTCAAGTATCGTTTCCTTAGACCATGAGATTGTGCAACTCTTGGATACCGTAGGAATGCTTTGGGTGTGCCAAACATCACAACGTAACTGGATGGATACAAAAGTGCACTATGGGTATCTCCGAAAGTGTTTGTTGGGTTGGCACGAATCGAGACACGGATTTGTCACTCCGTGTGACGGAGAGGTATCTCTGGGCCCACTCGGTAAGACATCATCATAATGAGCTCAATGTGACTAAGGAGTTAGCCACGGGATGATGTGTTACGGAACGAGTAAAGAGACTTGCCGGTAATGAGATTGAACCAGGTATAGGGATACCGACGATCGAATCTTGGCAAGTATCATACCGGTAGGTAAAGGGAATTGTATACGGGATTGATTGAAGCCCCAACATCGTGGTTCATCCGATGGGATTATCGTGGAGCATGTGGGAGCCAACATGGGTATCCAGATCCCACTGTTGGTTATTGACTTGAGAGGTGTCTCGGTCATGTCTACGTGTCTCCCGAACCCGTAGGCTCTACACACTTAAGGTTCGATGACGCTAGGGTTATAGGGAAATGGTATACGTGATTACCGAAGGTTGTTCGGAGTCCCAGATGAGATCCCGGAGGTCACGAGGAGCTCCAGAATGGTCCGGAGGTAAAGATTGATATATAGGAAGTCCAGTTTTGGTCACCGGAAAGTTTTCGGGCTCATCGGTAGTGTATCAGGAGTGCCGGGAGGGTGCCGAAGGACCCCCGGGAGGGGTGTGACGACCAAAGGACTTTGTGGGCTGTTAGAGGAGGTGTACCAGCCCTTATTGGGCTGGCCAAGTCCTTCCGTCAAGGCCCATGCGGCTAGGGATAAAGAGATAAGGCTAAAGGAGATTCAAAAGGAAGAGATCCACCTCCCTTGTGGGAGGTGGACTCCTCCCTACCTTCGGCTAAACCTCTCCCTCTCCCTCCTCCTATATATACTTGAGGTTTTGGCTATTTTGAGACAAGATTTGATCTCTCTCTCCCATGGAGCAGCCCTACCTCTCTTCTTCCTCCTCCGCAGTGCTTAGGCGAAGCCCTGCCGGAATACCTTGCTATTCCACCACCACCACGTTGTCGTGCTGCTGTTGGAGCTCTTCCCCAACCTCTCCCTCTCCTTGCTGGATCAAGGCGCAGGAGACGTCACCGGGCTGTATGTGTGTTGAATGCGGAGGCTCCGTTGTTCGGCGCTAAGATCGGATTCCACCGCGATTTGAATCGCTACGAGTAAGACTCCACCAACTGCGTTCTTGAAATGCTTCCGCTTTGCGATCTTCAAAGGAATTTTTTTGATTTACTACTACATTCCCCAACAGTGGTATCAGAGCTAGGTCTATGCATAGAATCTATGCACGACTAGAACACAAAGTTGTTGGGGCCGTCAATCTTGTTAATTTTCTTACACTACTAGTCTTATATTTATTCGGCCGTATTGTGGGATGAAGTGGCCCGGACCAACTTTACACGTACGCTTACGTGAGACCAGTTCCACCGCCTGACATGCACTTCTTGCATAAGGTGGCTAGTGGGTGTATGTCTCTCCCACCTTAGTCGGATTGGATTCGATGAAACGGGTCCTTATGAAGGGTAAATAGCAATTGACATATCATGTTGTGGTTTTGGCGTAGGTATGAAACGTTCTTGCTAGAAACCTGTAGCAGCCACGTAAAAACTTGCAACTACAAATTAGAGGACGTCTAACTTGTTTTTGCAGCATGTGCCTTGTGATGTGATATGGCCAAAGGATGTGATGTGATGCATTGTGATGTATGAGATTGATCATGTTATTGTAATAGGATTCACGACTTGCATGTCGATGAGTATGACAACCGGCAGGAGCCATAGGAGTTGTCTTATTTTATTGTATGACCTGCGTGTCAATCCAGAACGCCATGTAATTGTTGGAAATATTCCCTAGAGGCAATAATAAATTAGTTATTATCATATTTCCTTGTTCATGATAATCGTTTATTATCCATGCTATAATTGTATTGATCGAAGACTTAGATGCATGTGTGGATACATAGACAAAACCATGTCCCTAGTATGCCTCTAATAGACTAGCTCGCTGATTAAAAGATGGTTAAGGTTTCCTAGCCATGGAGATAAGATGTCATTTGATAACGGGGTCACATCATTAGGAGAATGATGTGATGGACAAGACCCAAACTGCAAACGTAGCATATGATCGTGTCAGTTTATTGCTACTGTTTTCCGCATATCAAGTATGTGTTCCTATGACCATGAGATCATGCAACTCACAGATATCGGAGGAGTGCCTTGTGTGTATCAAACGTCGCAACGTAACTGGGTGACTATAAAGGTGCTCTACAGGTATCTCCGATGGTGTCTGTTGAGTTGGCATGGATCGAGACTGGGATTTGTTACTCCGTGTGACGGAGAAGTATCTCAGGGCCCACTCGGTAATGCAACATCACAATAAGCCTTGCAAGCAATGTGACTAATTGTTAGTTGCAGGATCTTGTATTACGGAACGAGTAAAGAGACTTGCCAGTAACGAGGTTGAACTAGGTATGGAGATACCGACGATCGAATCTCGGGCAAGTAACATACCAAAGAACAAAGGGAACGTTATACGGGATTAACTGAATCCTTGACAAAGAGGTTCGACCGATAAAGATCTTCGTAGAATATGTAGGAACCAATGTGGACGTCCAGGTCCCGCCATTGGTTATTGACCGTAGAGGTGTCTCGGTCATGTCTACATAGTTCTCGAACCCGCAGGGTCTGCACACTTAAGGTTCGATGACGTTTCGGTAGTCTAGAGTTATGTATGGTGGTGACTGAAGTTTGTTCGGAGTCCCGAATGATATCCCTGACGTCACGAGGAGCTCCGGAATGGTCCGTAGGTAAAAATTCATATATAGGAAGTCCCAATTTGGTTTCTGGAAAAGTTTCGGGCTCATCGGTAGTGTACCGGGAGTGCCGGTAGTGCACCGGGAGTGCCGGTAGTGTACCGGGAGGCCTCCGGGAGGGGTATTTCGACCCCAAGAGGTCCATGGGCTGTGGGAGAATAATAACCAGCCCTTGGTGGGCTGGGCAAACAGCCACAAAGGCCCTTGGCGCAGGAGAGATAGTCCTAAAGCAAAAAGTGGAAAATCAGCCAATAGGAGGCAATCCTACTCCAACTAGGATTGGAGGTGAAGTAGGATTGCTTCCCACCTCCTATTTCAGCCGACCCAAAGGCCTTGGCTGCCTCTCCTCTCCTCTCCTCCTATATATACTAGTGGATTGGGTGGTTTTTGGACAGAATTTTCGGCCATGTGCTACCCGTTCCACCGGTGCATAGTTTCTCCTCTAGATCGGTTTTCTGCAGCGCTTAGGCGAAGCCCTGCCGGAATTGCTCCACCACCATCACCGGAGCGCCGTCACGCTGCCGGTGAACTCTCTCTCCTCTCCACCTCCTCTTGCTGGATCAAGATGGTGGAGATCGTCATCAAGCTGCACGTGTGCTGAACGCGGAGGTGTCGTCCGTTCGTCGCTAGATCGGAAGGACCGTGATCGAGATCGCGAGACGGTTCGTGATGTGATCACGGAACGGATCGTGATGAGTTCGCGGGACAGATCGTGATCAAGATCATGAGGACGGATCGTGATGAGTTCGCGGGACGGATCATGATGTGTTCGCGGGACGGTTCGTGATTGGATCGCGGGACGCTCGGCGATTTGGATCGCGAAGATGTTCGACTACACCAACCGCGTTTCTTAACGCTTCCCGCTTAGCGATCTACAAGGGTACGTAGATCCACTCTCCCTCTCATATATGCTCATCACCATGGATAGGTTTGCGTGTGCGTAGGAAAAATTTTGTTTCCCATGCAACGTTCCCCAACAGTGGCATCCTGAGCTAGGTTGATGGTTCGATGAGATCTCGAGTAGAACACAAAAGGCTTGTAGGCATTGATGCTTAGATTGCTTCCTCCCTTGGTCGGATTTTGGTTCAGCGGGATCGTGAGATGAAGCGGCCCGGACCAACATTACTCGTACGCTTACGAGAGACCGGTTCCCTCGACGCAACTTGTTGCTTAGATGGCTTGCGGGTGACAGTTTCTCTCACTTTAGTTGGATCGGATCCGACAAAGGCGGTCCTTGAGAAGGTTGAAAAGCAATCTATGTATCACCGTTGTGGTTTATGCGTAGGTGAGAATCGTTCTTGCTAGATACCCGTAGCAGCCACGTAAAACATGCAACAACAATTAGAGGACGTCTAACTTGTTTTTGTAGGGTATGTTGTGATGTGATATGGCCAATTACATGATGAGATATATGTGATGTATGAGATGATCATGTGATGTATAGAATTTCATGACTTGCATGTCGTTGAGTACAGCAACCGGCAGGAGCCATAGGGTTGTCTTTAATTATTGTATGACCTGCGTGTCAATCATTAAGCGCTATGTAATGCTTTACTTTATCGCTAAGCGGTAGCAATAGAAGTAGAAGCAGGGCTGGCGCCACAACCCCAACGGCAATACATTGATGGAGATCAAGATGATGGAGATCATGGTGTTGTGCCGGTGACGATGGAGATCATGCCGGTGTTTTGAAGATGGAGATCTTAAACACAAGTTCATGGCCATAACATGTCACTTATGAATTGCATGAGATGTTAATCCTTTTATGCACCTTGTTTTGCTTACTATGGCGGTAGCATTACAAGGTGATCCCTCACTTGAATTTCAAGATGAACTGTGTTCTCCCCGAGTGTGCACCGTTGCCAAAGTTCGTCGTGTTGAGACACCACGTGATGATCGGCTGTGATAGACTCTACGTTCACATACAACGGGTGCAAGCCAGATTTGCACGCGCAGAACACTCAGGTTAAACTTGACGAGCCTAGCATGTACATACATGGCCTCGGAACACGAGAGACCGAATGGTCGAACATGAGTCATATAATAGATATGATCAACATAATGATGTTCTCCATTGCAGCCACCTCAACTCACGTGATGATCGGACTTGAGTTGGTGAATTTGGATCATGTATCACTCGAATGATCGGAGGGATGTCAATTTGAGTGGGAGTTCTTAAGTAATATGATTAATTGAACTCATTATCATGAACATAGTCAAAGTGTCTTTGCAAATTATGTTGTAGATTACTAGCTCGCGCTGTAGCTCCCTTAAATTTTTATATGTTCCTAGAGAAATAGAGTTGAAAGATGTTGGTAGCAATATTGCAGGCTAGGTCCGTGATCTGAGGATTGTCCTCATAGCTGCACAGAAGGCTTATGTCCTTAATGCACCGCTCGGTGCGCCACCCCCTCTAGCGTCGTCTATAGATGTTGTGAACATCTAACAGGCACGTTTCGATGACTACTTGATAGTTTAGTGCGTCATGCATTACGGCTTAGAATTGAGGCTCCGAAACGTTTTGAACGTCACGGAACATATGAGATGTTCTAGGAGCAGAGATTGTGATCTCAGGCTCGTGCCTGTGTTGCGAGATATGAGATCTCCAACAAGATTCTTTGCCTGTAAGATGAAGGAGAATAGCTCAATCGTTGAGCATGTACTCAGATTGTCTGGGTACTACAATCGCTTGAATCAAGTGGGAGTGGATCTTCCAGATAAGATAGTGATTGATATAGTTCTCCAAGTCACTATCACTAAAGCTACTAGAACTTAGTGATGAACTATAATACACCAGGGATAGAAGTATTGATCCCTGAGCTGTTCGCGATGTTTGACACCGCGAAGGTAGAAATCAAGAAGGAGCGTCAAGTGTTGATGGTTAATCAAACCACTAGTTTCGAAAAGGGCTAAAGCAAGGAGGGAAACTTCATGGATAGCAAGTCAGTTGCTGCTCCAGTGAAGCAACCCAAAGTTGAACTCAAACCCGAGACTAAGTGCCTCTATTATGAGGTGAGAGGTTGCTGAAGCGGAATAACCCTAGATACTTGGTAGATAAGAAGGCTGGCAACATCGACAGAAGTATATTTGATATACGAGTTATTGATGTGTACCTTGCTAGTACTCCTAGTAGCACCTGGGTATTGGATACCGGTTCGGTTGCTAAATGTTAGTAATTCGAAATAAAAGCTACGGAATAAACGGAGAACTAGCTAAGGGTGAGGTGACGATGTGTGTTGGAAATGTTTCCAAGGTTGATGTGATCAACATCGCACGCTCTCTCTACCTTCAGGATTAGTGACGAACCTAAATAAATGTTATTTGGTGTTTTGCGTTGAGCATGAACATGATTAGATCATGTTTGTTGCAATACGGTTATTCACTTAAGTCAGAGAATAATAGTTATTCTGTTTACATGAATAATACCTTCAATGGTCATGCACCCAGTGAGAATGGTTTGTTGAAATCTTGATCGTAGTAATACACATGTTCATAACATTGATGTTAAAAGATACAAAGTTAATAATGATAGTACCACATACTTGTGGCACTGCCGCTAAATGTCATATTGGTATAAAGCGCATGAAGAAACTCCATACTGATGGATATTTGGACTCATTCGATTTCGAATCGGTTGAGACGTGCGAACCATGCCTCTTGGGCAAGATGACTAAAGGACCCCGTTGGATGGAGCGGGCAAGTGATTCATTGGAAATGATACATGTTGATGTATGCAATCTAGTGAGTCTTGTAGCGTGCAGTGGATATCGTTATTTTCTTACCTTCACTGATGATTTGAGTAGATATAGTGTATATTTACTTAATGAAACACAAGTCTGAATCGTTTGAAAGGTTCAAGCAAATTCAGAGTGAAGTTTAAAGATCATCGTGACAAGAAGATAAAAGTGACCGCGATATGATCGTGGAGGTGAATATCTGAGTTACGAGTTTGGCATACAACTTAAGACAATGTGAAATTTGTTTCACAATTAACGCCACCTGGAACAACATAGGGTGATGGTGTGTCCGAACATCATAGTCATGCTCTATTGATATAGTGCATACTGTGATGTCTCTTATCGTTTTACTACTATAATTTTTGGGGTTATGCATTAGAGACAACTACATTCACTTTAAATAGGGCATCATCTGTTGGAAATATGCCCTAGAGGCAATAATAAAATGGTTATTATTGTATTTCCTAGTTCATGATAATTGTCTATTATTCATGCTACAATTGTGTTAACCAGAAACCGTAATACATGTGTGAATACATAGACCATCACATGTCCCTAGTGAGCCTCTAGTTGGCTAGCTCGTTGATCAATAGATGGTCACGGTTTCATGACCATGGACATTGGATGTCGTTGATAACCGTCGTGCTGCTGTTGGAGCCCTTCCCCAACCTCTCCTTCCTCCTTGCTGGATCAAGGTGTTGGAGACGTCACCGGGCTGCACGTGTGTTGAACGCGGAGGTGCCGTCCGTTCGGCACTTGATCGGATCTACCGCGATCTGAATCGCTGCGAGTACGACTCCATCAACCGCGTTCTTGTAACGCTTCCGCTTAGCGATCTTCAAAGGTATGAAGATGCAATCTCTCCCCTCTCGTTGCTGGTTTCTCCATAGATAGATCCTGGTGAACGTAGGAAAATTTTGATTTACTACTACGTCTCCCAACAGTGGCATCATGAGCTAGGTCTATGCGTAGAATCTATGCACGAGTAGAACACAAAGCAGTTGTGGGCGTCGAGTTTGTTAATTTGCTTGCCGCTACTAGTCTTATCTTGATTCGGCGGTATTGTGGGATGAAGCGGCCCGGACCAACTTTACACGTACGCTTACGTGAGACCGGTTCCACCGCCTGACATGCACTAGATGCATAAGGTGGCTAGCGGGTGTCTGTCTCTCCTACCTTAGTCGGATCGGATTCGATGAAAAGGGTCCTTATGAAGGGTAAATAGCAATTGGCAAATCACGTTGTGGTGTTGACGTAGGTAAGAAACGTTCTTGCTAGTAACCTATAGCAGCCACGTAAAAACTTGCAACTACAAATTAGAGGACGTCTAACTTGTTTTTGCAGCATGTGCCTTGTGATGTGATAAGGCCAAAGGATGTGATGTGATGCATTGTGATGTATGAATTGATCATGTTCTTGTAATAGGATTCACGACTTGCATGTCGATGATTATGACAACCGGCAGGAGCCATAGGAGTTGTCTTATTTATTGTATGACCTGCGTGTCAATCATAAACGCCATGTAATTACTTTACTTTATTGCTAGGCGTTAGCCATAGTAGTAGAAGTAATAGTTGGCGAGACAACTTCATGAAGACACAATGATGGAGATCATGATGATGGAGATCATGGTGTCGTGCCGGTGACAGTGATGATCATGGTGCCCCGAAGATGGAGATCATAGGAGCAAAATGATATTGGCCATATCATGTCACTATATTGATTGCATGTGATGTTTATCATGTTTACATCTTATTTGCTTAGAACGACGGTAGTAAATAAGATGATCTCTCAATAAAATTTCAAGAGAAGTGTTCACCCTAACTGTGCACCGTTGCTAAGGATCGTTGTTCCGAAGCACCACGTGATGATCGGGTGTGATAGGTTCTAACGTTCGCATACAACGGGTGTAAGCCAGATTTACACACGCGAAACACTTAGGTTGACTTGACGAGCCTAGCATGTACAGACATGGCCTCGGAACACGGAAGACCGAAAGGTCAAACATGAGTCGTATAGAAGATACGATCAACATGAAGATGTTCACCATGGATGACTAGTCCGTCTCACGTGATGATCGGACACGGGCTAGTTGACATGGATCATGTATCACTTGGAAGACTAGAGAGATGTCTGTCTAAGTGGGAGTTCATTAATTTGATTAAGTGAACTTAATTATCATGAACTTAGTCTAAAATTGTCTTTACAATCTATGATGTAGATCCAATGGCCAACGCGAATGTCACCCTCAATTTCAACGCGTTCCTAGAGAAAACCAAGCTGAAAGATGATGGAAGCAACTATGCGGACTGGGTCCGTAGCTTGAGGATCATCCTCATAGCTTCCAAGAGATTGTATGTCCTAGATGCACCGCTAGGTGACGCACCCGTTCTCCCAGCGGAACAAGATGTTATGAACACTTGGCAATCACGCTGCGATGATTACTCCCTTGTTCAATGCGGCATGCTTTACAGTCTAGAACCGGGGCTCCAAAAGCGTTTTGAGCAACACGGAGCATATGAGATGTTCCAGGAGCTGAAACTGGTTTTTCAAGCTCATGCCCGGGTCGAGAGATATGATGTCTCCGACAAGTTCTTCAGCTGTAAGATGGAGGAGCATAGTTCTGTCAGTGAGCACATCCTCAAGATGTCTGGGCTACACAGCCGCTTGACTCAGCTGGGGGTTAATATCCCGGATGACTCGGTCATTGACAGAATCCTCCAGTCGCTTCCACCTAGCTTCAAGAGCCTTGTGATGAACTACAACATGCAAGGTATGGAGAAGTCCATTCCTGAGTTGTACTCGATGCTGAAATCAGCGGAGGTCGAGATCAAAAAGGAGCATCAAGTGTTGATGGTGAATAAGACCACTAGTTTCAAGAAAGGCAAGGGTAAGAAGAACTTCAAGAAGGACGGCAAAGCTGTTGCCGCGCCCGGTAAGCAAGTTGCCGGGAAGAAGAAGAAAAATGGACCCAAGCCTGAGACTGAGTGCTTTTATTGCAAGGGTACCGGTCACTGGAAGCGGAACTGCCCCAAGTATTTAGCGGATAAGAAGGACGGCAACATTAAAGGTATATGTGATATACTTGTTATTGATGTGTACTTGACCAGCGCTCGTAGTAGCTCCTGGGTATTTGATACCGGTGCAGTTGCTCACATTTGTAACTCCAAGCAGGAGCTGCGGAATAAGCGGAGGCTGGCCAAGGATGAGGTGACGATGCGTGTCGGGAATGGTTCCAAGGTCGATGTGATCGCCGTCGGCACGTTACCTCTACATCTACCTTCGGGATTAGTTTTAAACCTTAATAATTGTTATTTAGTACCAGCTTTGAGCATGAACATTGTATCTGGATCTCGCTTGATGCGAGATGGCTACTCATTTAAATCCGAGAATAATGGTTGTTCTATTTATATGAGAGAAATGTTTTATGCTCATGCCCCGCTGGTCAATGGTTTATTTTTGATGAATCTCGAAGGTGATGTTACACATGTCCATAGTGTGAGTACCAAAAAGTGTAAAGTTGATAACGATAGTCCCACTTACATGTGGCACTGCCGTCTTGGCCATATTGGTGTCAAACGCATGAAGAAGCTCCATGCTGATGGAATTTTGGAGTCACTTGATTTCGAATCATTTGACACATGCGAACCATGCCTCATGGGCAAGATGACCAAGACTCCGTTCTCCGGAACAATGGAGCGAGCAACTGACTTGTTGGAAATAATACATACCGATGTATGCGGTCCAATGAGCGTCGAGGCTCGCGGTGGCTACCGTTATGTTCTCACCCTCACTGATGACTTGAGTAGATATGGTTATGTCTACTTAATGAAACACAAGTCTGAAACTTTTGAAAGGTTCAAGGAATTTCAGAGTGAGGTCGAGAATCAACGTGACAGGAAAATAAAATGCCTACGATCTGATCGTGGCGGAGAATATTTAAGTCACGAGTTTGGCACGCACCTTAGGAAATGTGGAATTGTTTCACAACTCACGCCGCCCGGCACACCCCAGCGAAATGGTGTGTCTGAACGTCGTAATCGCACTCTATTGGATATGGTGCGATCTATGATGTCTCTTACCGACTTACCGCTATCATTTTGGGGATATGCATTAGAGACTGCCGCATTCACTTTAAATAGGGCACCGTCTAAATCCGTTGAGACGACACCGTATGAATTGTGGTTTGGAAAGAAACCTAAGCTGTCGTTTCTAAAAGTTTGGGGATGCGATGCTTATGTGAAGAAACTTCAACCTGAGAAGCACGAACCCAAAGCGGAAAAGTGCGTCTTCATAGGATATCCCAAGGAGACTATTGGGTATACCTTCTACCTACGATCCGAAGGCAAAGTCTTTGTTGCCAAGAATGGATCCTTTCTCGAGAAAGAGTTTCTCTCAAAAGAAGTAAGTGGGAGGGAAATAGAACTTGATGAGGAAATTGTACCTCCACTCGAACCGGAGAGTAGCGCAGCACAGGAAGTTGTTTCTGTGGAGCCTACACCGGCTAGAGAGGAAGTTAATGATGATGATCATGAAACTTCAGATCAAGTTGCTATTCGAAGGTCCACCAGGACACGTTCCGCACCAGAGTGGTACGGCAATCCTGTCCTAGAGATCATGTTGTTGGACAACGGTGAACCTTCGAACTATGAAGAAGCGATGACGGGCCCGGATTCCAACAAATGGCTTGAGGCCATGAAATCCGAGATAGGATCCATGTATGAGAACAAAGTATGGACTTTGGTGGACTTGCCTAATGATAAGCGAGCCATTGAAAACAAATGGATCTTTAAGAAGAAGACTGACGCGGACGGTAATGTCACCGCCTATAAAGCTCGGCTTGTCGCTAAGGGTTATCGACAAGTTCAAGGAGTTGACTACGATGAGACTTTCTCACCCGTAGCGATGCTAAAGTCAGTCCGAATCATGTTAGCAGTTGCCGCATTTTATGATTATGAGATCTGGCAAATGGACGTCAAAACGGCATTCCTTAATGGCTTCCTCAAGGAAGAACTGTATATGATGCAGCCGGAAGGTTTTGTCGATCCTAAAGATGCTAACAAGGTATGCAAGCTCCAGCGCTCCATCTATGGGCTGGTGCAAGCATCTCGGAGTTGGAACATTCGCTTTAATGAGGTGATTAAAGCGTTTGGGTTTGTACAGGTTTATGGAGAACCTTGTATTTACAAGAAAGTGAGTGGGAGCTCTATAGCATTTCTTATATTGTATGTTGATGACATGCTGATAATGGGAAATAATATAGAACTCTTGGAAAGTATCAAGGCCTACTTGAATAAGTGTTTTTCAATGAAGGACCTTGGAGAAGCTGCTTACATATTAGGTATTAAGATCTATAGAGATAGATCGAAACGCCTCATTGGTCTTTCACAAAGCACATACCTTGAAAAGATATTGAAGAAGTTCAATATGCATCAGTCCAAGAAGGGGTTCTTGCCTGTGTTGCAAGGTGTGAGATTGAGTACGACTCAATGCCCGACCACGGCAAAGGATAGAGAAGAGATGAGTGTCATCCCCTATGCTTCAGCCATAGGCTCTATCATGTATGCCATGCTGTGTACCAGACCTGATGTGAACCTTGCCATAAGTTTGGTAGGGAGGTACCAAAGTGATCCCGGAGCGGAACACTGGACAGCGGTCAAGAATATCCTGAAGTACCTGAAAAGGACAAAGGACATGTTTCTCATATATGGAGGTGCCGAAGAGCTCGTCGTAAAGGGTTACGTCGACGCTAGCTTCGACACAGATCCGGACGACTCTAAGTCGCAAACCGGATACGTGTATATTTTGAATGGAGGGGCAGTCAGCTGGAGTAGCAGCAAGCAAAGCGTCGTGGCGGCATCTACATGTGAAGCGGAGTACATAGCTGCTTCGGAAGCAGCAAAGGAGGGAGTCTGGATGAAGGAGTTCATCACCGACCTAGGAGTGATTCCAAATGCGTCGGGCCCGATGACTCTAGTCTGTGACAACACTGGAGCTATTGCCCTTGCGAAGGAGCCCAGGTTTCACAAGAAGACAAGACACATCAAGCGCCGCTTCAACTCCATCCGTGATTACATTCAGGAGGGAGACATAGATATTTGTAAAGTGCATACGGATCTGAATGTCGCAGATCCGTTGACTAAACCTCTCTCACGAGCAAAACATGATCAACACCAGAACGCTATGGGTGTTCGATTCATCACAATGTAACTAGATTATTGACTCTAGTGCAAGTGGGAGACTGTTGGAAATATGCCCTAGAGGCAATAATAAAATGGTTATTATTGTATTTCCTAGTTCATGATAATTGTCTATTATTCATGCTACAATTGTGTTAACCAGAAACCGTAATACATGTGTGAATACATAGACCATCACATGTCCCTAGTGAGCCTCTAGTTGGCTAGCTCGTTGATCAATAGATGGTCACGGTTTCATGACCATGGACATTGGATGTCGTTGATAACGGGATCACATCATTAGGAGAATGATGTGATGGACAAGACCCAATCCTAAGCATAGCACAAGATCGTGTAGTTCGTTTGCTAAAGCTTTTCAATGTCAAGTATCATTTCCTTAGACCATGAGATTGTGTAACTCCCGGATACCGTAGGAATGCTTTGGGTGTGCCAAACGTCACAACGTAACTGGGTGACTATAAAGGTACGCTACGGGTATCTCCGAAAGTGTCTGTTGGGTTGACACGAATCAAGACTGGGATTTGTCACTCCGTGTGACGGAGAGGTATCTCTGGGCCCACTCGGTAAGACATCATCATAATGAGCTCAATGTGACTAAGGAGTTAGCCACGGGATGATGTGTTACGGAACGAGTAAAGAGACTTGCCGGTAACGAGATTGAACAAGGTATGGCGATACCGACGATCGAATCTCGGGCAAGTACCATACCGATAGACAAAGGGAATTGTATACGGGATTGATTGAATCCCTGACATCGTGGTTCATCCGATGAGATCATCGTGGAGTACGTGGGAGCCAACATGGGTATCCAGATCCCGTTGTTGGTTATTGGCCGGAGAGGTGTCTCGGTCATGTCTACGTGTCTCCCGAACCCGTAGGGTCTACACACTTAAGGTTCGATGACGCTAGGGTTATAGGGAAAAGGTATACGTGATTACCGAAGGTTGTTCGGAGTCCCGGATGAGATCCCGGACGTCACGAGGAGCTCCGGAATGGTCCGGAGGTAAAGATTGATATATAGGAAGTCCAGTTTTGGTCACCGAAAAGTTTTCGGGCTCATCGGTAGTGTACCGGGAGTGCCGGGAGGGTGCCGGAGGACCCCCGGGAGGGGTGTGACGACCAAAGGACCACATGGGCTGTTAGATAAAGTGTGCCAGCCCTTATTGAGCTGGGCAAGACTTTTGCTAAAGGCCCATGCGGCTGGAGATAAGGAGATAAGGCAAAAAGGATTTAAAAGGAGGAGATCCACCTCCCTTGTGGGAGGTGGACTCTCCCTTTAATTCAGCCGGCCATCTCCTCTTTGGAGTAGAGGCCAAGACAGCCCTCCACGTCCCTCCTCCTATATATACTTGAGGTTTTGGATGTTTTGAGACAGGATTTGATCTCTCTCTCTCACGGCGAAGCCCTACCTCTCTTCTTCCTCCTCCGCAGCGCTTAGGCGAAGCCCTGTCGGAATACCTTGCTACTCCACCACCACCACGCCGTCGTGCTGCTGTTGGAGCCCTTCCCCAACCTCTCCTTCCTCCTTGCTGGATCAAGGTGTTGGAGACGTCACCGGGCTGCACGTGTGTTGAACGCGGAGGTGCCGTCCGTTCGGCACTTGATCGGATCTACCGCGATCTGAATCGCTGCGAGTACGACTCCATCAACCGCGTTCTTGTAACGCTTCCGCTTAGCGATCTTCAAAGGTATGAAGATGCAATCTCTCCCCTCTCGTTGCTGGTTTCTCCATAGATAGATCCTGGTGAACGTAGGAAAATTTTGATTTACTACTACGTCTCCCAACATCATCTAAATCCGTTGAGATGACACCGTGTGAATTATGGTTTGATAGAAACCTAAGTTGTCATTTCTTAATATTTGGGGCTGTGACACTTGTGTGGAAAATGTTTTCACCTAATGAGGTCGAACCCAAGGCGGACAAATGCATCTTCATAGAATACCCTAAGATCAGTTGGGTGAACCTTCAATCTC
The DNA here is from genome assembly GCA_022496015.1 of Hordeum marinum. Lineage (NCBI taxonomy): Eukaryota > Viridiplantae > Streptophyta > Magnoliopsida > Poales > Poaceae > Hordeum > Hordeum marinum. Next base: position 3,858,769 of record CM039677.1, on the reverse strand, counting down.
TGATCCTAGTGCAAAGTGTTTGTTGCTTAAACGGATTCTTTCTCGAGGAAATGTTTCTCGTGAAAGAATTGAGTGGGAGGAAGATAGAACTTGATGAGGTTGTTAAACCTTTGTTCAACCAGAGAGTAGCGCAGCGCAGAAAGATGTTTCTATGAAGCCTACGTTAGTTGAAGAGGAAGTTAATGATGATGATCATGAAGCTTCAGGATCAAGTTACTATCAAACTTCGTAGGTCGACAAGGATGTGTACTGCTCCTAAGTGGTACGACAACTCTGTCTTGGAGATCATGTTGTTGGACAACGATGAACCTACGAGCTATGGAGAAGCGCTGATGGGCCCGGATTCCGACAAATGGTTGGAAGCCATGAAATCCGAGATAGGATCCATGTATGAAAACCAAGTGTAGACTTTGGTAGACTTGCTCGTTGGACGGTAGGCCGTTGAGTACAAATGGATCTTTAAAATGAAGACAGACACTAATGGTGAATGTCACTATTTGTAAAGCTCGACTTGTTGCAAAGATGTTTGTGACAAGTTCAAGGAGTTGACTACGATGAGACTTTCTCACTCGAAGTGGTGCTAAAGTCTGTTGGAATTATGTTAGCAGTTGCTGTGTTTTCAATTATGAAATCTGGCAGATGGATGTCAAAACATCGTTTCCTTAACGGTTTACTTGAGGAAAGGTTGTATGTGATACAACCAGAAGGTTTTGTCAGGCCTAAGGATGCTAAAAGGTGTGCAAGCTTCGGTGATCCTTCCATGGACTGAAGCAAGCATCTCGGAGTTGGAATATACGCTTTGATGAGGTGATCAAAGTTTTGATGTTTATACAAAGTTTACGAGAAACTTGTATTTGCAATAAAGTGAGTGGGAGCACTATAGAATTTCTGATAAGTATATGTGGATGACATATTGTTGATCTGAAATAATGTAGAGTTTCTGGAAAGCATGAAACGGTTGTTTGAAAAGTGTTTTTCAGAGGAAGACCTGGATAAAGCTACCTAATTGTTGAGCGTCAAAATCTATAGAGATAGATCAAGATGCTTGATGAGACTTTCAATGAGTGCATACCTTGACAAGATTTTGAAGGAGTTCAAAATAGATCAGCCAGAGAAATAGTTCTCGTCTGATTTGTAAGGTGTGAAGTTGAGTGAGACTCAAAGCTCGACAACGGCAGAAGAAAGAGAAAGGACGAACGTCGTCCCCTATGCCTTAGCCATAGGCTCTATATTATGCCATGCTGTGTACCGCACCTGTGTGTGCCTCGCCATGAGTCTGTCAAGGGGTACAAGAGTGGTCCAGATGTGGATCACTGGAAAGCGGGCGGAATTATCCTTAGTAACCATAGGACTAAGGAAATGTTTCTTGATTATGGAGGTGATAAAGAGTTCGTCGTAAAGAGTTACGTCGATGCAAGCTTTTAACACCTATCCGGATGACTAGTAGTAGCAATCTGGATACGTATAGTGGAGCAGCCATTTGGAAATAGTACCAAGTGGAGTGTGGTAGCAGTGTTTACGGTTTGACATAGAGATTTGCAAAGCACACACGGATCTGAATATCGCAGACCCGTTGACTATAAGACCTCTCTCACATGCAAAGCATGATCGAGCCCCAGAACTCATTGGGTGTTGGATTCATAACAATGCGAATCACATGGTGATGTGAACTAGATTATTGACTCTAGTGCAAGTGGGAGACTGTTGGAAATATGCCCTAGAGGCAATAATAAATTAGTTATTATCATATTTCCTTGTTCATGATAATCGTTTATTATCCATGCTATAATTGTATTGATCGGAGACTTAGATGCATGTGTGGATACATAGAAAAAACCATGTCCTTAGTATGCCTCTAATAGACTAGCTCGTTGATCAAAAGATGGTTAAGGTTTCCTAGCCATGGACATGAGATGTCATTTGATAACGGGGTCACATCATTAGGAGAATGATGTGATGGACAAGACCCAAACTGCAAACGTAGCATATGATCGTGTCAGTTTATTGCTACTGTTTTCCGCATATCAAGTATGTGTTCCTATGACCATGAGATCATGCAACTCATAGATATCGGAGGAGTGCCTTGTGTGTATCAAACGTCGCAACGTAATTGGGTGAATATAAAGGTGCTCTACAGGTATCTCCGATGGTGTCTGTTGAGTTGGCATGGATCGAGACTGGGATTTGTTACTCCGTGTGACGGAGAGGTATCTCGGGGCCCACTCGGTAATGCAACATCACAATAAGCCTTGCAAGCAATGTGACTAATTGTTAGTTGCGGGATCTTGTATTACGGAACGAGTAAAGAGACTTGCCGGTAACGAGGTTAACTAGGTATGGAGAAACCGACGATCGAATCTCGGGCAAGTAACATTCCGAAGAACAAAGGGAACATTATACGGGATTAACTGAATCCTTGACAAAGAGGTTCGACCGATAAAGATCTTCGTAGAATATGTAGGAACCAATGTGGACGTCCAGGTCCTGCCATTGCTTATTGACCGTAGAGGTGTCTCGGTAATGTCTACATAGTTCTCGAACCCGCAGGGTCTACACACTTAAGGTTCGGTGACGTTTCGGTAGTGTAGAGTTATGTATGGTGGTGACCGAAGTTTGTTCAGAGTCCCGGATGATATCCCGGACGTCACGAGGAGCTCCGGAATGGTCCGTAGGTAAAGATTCATATAAAGGAAGTCCCGGTTTGGTTTCCGGAAAAGTTTCGGGCTCATCGGTAGTGTACCGGGAGGCCTCCGGGAGGGGTATTTCGACCCCAAGAGGTCCATGGGCTGTGGGAGAATAATAACCAGCCCTTAGTGGGCTGGTAAAATATCCACAAAGGCCCATGGCGCAAGAGAGAAAGTCCTAAAGCAAAAAGTGGAAAATCAGCCAATAGGAGGCAATCCTACTCCAACTAGGATTGGAGGTGAAGTAGGATTGCTTCCCACCTCCTATTTCGGCCGACCCAAAGGCCTTGGATGCCTCTCCTCTCCTCTCCTCCTATATATACTAGTGGATTGGGTGGTTTTTGGACAGAATTTCCGGCCATGTGCTACCCTTCCACCGGTGCATAGTTTCTCCTCTAGATCGGTTTTCTGCAGCGCTTAGGCGAAGCCCTGCTGGAATTGCTCCACCACCATCACCGGAGCGCCGTCACGCTGCCGGTGAACTCTCTCTCCTCTCCACCTCCTCTTGCTGGATCAAGATGGTGGAGATCGTCATCAAGCTGCACGTGTGCTGAACGCGGAGGTGCCGTCCGTTCCGCGCTAGATCGGAAGGACCGTGATCGAGATCGCGAGACGGTTCGTGATGTGATCACGGAACGGATCATGATGAGTTCGCGGGACAGATCATGATCAAGATCATGAGACGGATCGTGATGAGTTCGCGGGACGGATCATGATGTGTTCGCGGGACGGTTCGTGATTGGATCGCGGGACGCTCGGCGATTTGGATCGCGAAGATGTTCGACTACACCAACCGCGTTTCTTAACGCTTCCCGCTTAGCGATCTACAAGGGTACGTAGATCCACTCTCCCTCTCATAGATTCTCATCACCATGGATAGGTTTGCGTGTGCGTAGGAATTTTTTTGTTTCCCATGCGACGTTCCCCAACAGTAATTACTTTACTTTATTGCTAAACGTTAGCCGTAGTAGTAGAATTAATAGTTGGCGAGACAACTTCATGAAGACACGATGATGGAGATCATGATGATGGACATCATGGTATCGTGCCGGTGACAATGATGATCATGGTGCCCCGAAGATGGAGATCGAAGGAGCAAGATGATATTGGCCATATCATGTCACTATATTGATTGCATGTGATGTTTATCATGTTTACATCTTATTTTCTTAGAACGACGATAATGAATAAGATGATCTCTCAATAAAATTTCAAGAAAGGTGTTCACCCTAACTATGCACCGTTGCTAAGGATCGTTGTTTCGAAGAACCACGTGATGATCGGGTGTGATAGGCTCTAACATTCGCATACAACGGGTGTAAGCCAGATTTACACACGCGAAACACTTAGGTTGACTTGACGAGCCTAGCATGTATAGACATGTCCTCGGAACACGGAAGACCGAAAGGTTGAACATGAGTCTTATAGAAGATGAGATCAACATGGAGATGTCCACCATTGATGACTAGTTCGTCTCACGTGATGATCAGACACGGGCTAGTTGACGTGGATCATGTGTCACTTTGATGACTAGAGAGATGTCTATCTAAGTGGGAGTTCATTAATAATTTGATTAGATGAACTTAATTATCATGAACTTAGTCTAAAAGTATCTTAGCAAATTATGTCGTAGATAGCTCACGCTGTAGCTCCCCTGTTTTATTGATACGGTACTAGAGAAAAGTAAGTTGAAAGTTGATGGTAGCAATAATGTGGACTAGGTCCGTGATCTAAGGATTGTCCTCATTGCTGCACAGAAGGCTTGTGTCCTTGATGCACCGCTAAGTGCACCACTCCCTCAAGCGATGTTTGTAGATGTTGTGAACATATTGACAGACACTTTCTGAGGACTACTTGATAGTTCAGTGCGTCATGCATTACGACTTGGAATTAAGGCTCAAAAATGTTTTGAACATCAGGAACATATGAAATGTTCTAAGAGCTGAGATTGGGATCTCAGGTTCATGCCTGTGTTGAGAGGTATGAGCCCTCCAACAAGATTCTTTGCCGGCAGGATAAAAGAGAATAGCTCAATCGGTGAGCATGTGCTCAGATTGTCTGGGTGCTACAATCACTTGAATCGAGTGGGAGTTAATCTTCTAGATAAGATACTGATTAATACAATTCTCTAAGTCACTGCCACCAAGCTACTGGAGCTTCCTGATGAACTATAAAATGCCAGGGATGGAGATAATGATCCCTGAGCTATTCGCGTTATTTGACACCGCGAAGGTAGAAATAGAGAAGGAGCATCAAGTGTTGATGGTTAAGTGAAAACCACTAGTTTCAAGAAGGGCAAAGGCAAGAAGAGAAAAACTTCAGGAATGACAAGCCAGTTGCCATTCTGGTGAAGAAACCCAAGGTTGAGCCCACACCCGAGACTATGTGCTTCTATTATGAGGAGACCGGTCGCTGAAGCGGAACAACCCTAGATAGTTGGTAGATAAGAAGGATGGCAATGTCGACAGAAGTATATTTGATATACATGTTATTGATGTGTACCTTGCTAGTACTCCTAGTAGCACTTGGGTATAAGATACCGGTTCAGTTGCTAAATGTTAGCAACTCGAAATAAAAGCTACAGACTGAATGGAGGCTAGCTAAGTGAAAGATGGCGATGCGTGATGGAAGTGTTTCCAAGGTTGATGTGATCACCATCGCATGCTTTCTCTACCTTCGGGATTAGTAATGAACCTAAATAAATGTTATTTGGTGTTTGCGTTGAGCATGAACATGATTGGATCATGTTTAGTGCAATACGATTATTCATTTAAGTTAGAGAATAATGGTTATTCTCTTTACATGAATAATGCCTTCAATGGTCATGCACCCAATGGGAATGGTTTATTGAATCTTGATCGTAGTAACACATATGCTCATAATGTTGGTACCAAAGATACAAAGTTAATAATGATAGTACCACATTCTTGTGGCACTTCCACAAACGTCATATTGGTGTAAAGCGCATGAAGAAACTCCACGTCGATGGATCTTTGGAATTAGTCGATTTCGAATCGGTTGAGAGATGCGAACCATGCCTCTTGGGCAAGATGACTAAGACCCCGTCTTCCGGTATGATGGAGCGGGCTAGTGGCTTATTGGAATTGATACATGTTGATGTATGTGGTCCAATGAGTGTTGAAACATGCAGTGGATATCGTTATTTTCTTTACCTTCACTGATGATTTGAGTGAATATGAGGATATTTACTTAATGAAACATGAGTTTGAAATGTTTGAAAGGTTCATGGAGTTTCAGAGTGAAGTTATAGATCATCATGGCAAGAAGATAAAATGTCTACGATATGAACGTGGAGATGAATATCTGATTTACGAGTTTGGTATGGAATTTTAGAAAATGTGGAAATTGTTTCATAGCTCACGCCCCCTGGAACACCATAGTGTGATGGTGTGTCCGAACGTCGTAGTTGTTCTCTATTGGACATAGTGAGTACTATGATGTCTCTTATCATTTTGCCACACTCGTTATGGGGTTATGCATTAAATACAAATCCATTCACTTTAATGGGGCACCATCTAAGTCTGTTGAGATGACACCATGTGAATTATGGTTTGACAGAAGCCTAAGCTGTCACTTCTTAATGTTTGGGGCCGCGACGCTTATGTGAAAAGGGTTTTCACCTAGTGAGCTCAAACCCAAAACAGATGAATGCATCCTCATAGAATACCCTAAGGAGACATTGGGTATACCTTCTATCTCAGATCCAAGCGCAAACGTGTTTGTGGCTAAAAACGGGTCCTTTCTAGAGAAATAGTTTCTCTCGAAAGAAATGAGTGGGAGGAAGATAGAACTTGATGAGGTTGTTGAACCTTTGTTTCAACCAGAGAGTAGCGCAGCACAGAAAGATGTTTCTGTGGAGCCTACGTCAGTTGAAAAGGAAGTTAATGATGATGATCATGAAGCTTCAGATCAAGTTACTATCAAACCTCGTAGGTCTACAAGGATACGTACTGCTCCTGAGTAGTACGTCAACCCTGTCTTGGAGGTCATGTTGTTGGACAACGATGAACCTACGAACTATGAGAAGCGATGGTGGGCCCGGATTCCAACAAATGGCTCGGAGCCATGAAATCCGAGAAGGGATCCATGTAAGAAAACCAAGTATGGACTTTGGTAGACTTGCCCATTGAACGACAGGTCGTTCAGTACAAATGGACCTTTGAGATGAACACAGACGCTAATGGTGAATTGTCACCGTTTATAAAGCTTGACTTGTCGCGAAGGAGTTTCCTCCAAGTTCAAGGAGTTGACTGCAATGAGATTCTCTCATCCATAGCGATGCTAAAAGTCTGTTAAAATTATGTTAGCAGTTGCTGCATTTTTCGATTATGAAATCTGGCAAATGGATGTCAAAACAAGGCTTCCTTAACGGTTTCCGTGAGGAAGAGTTTTATGTGATACAACCAGAAGGTTTTTTCAATCCTTAGGATGCTAAAAGGTATGCAAACTCCAGCTATCCTGCTATGGACTGGAGCAAGCATCTTGGAGTTGGAATATGAGCTTTGATGAAGTGATCAAAGTTTTTGGGTTTATACAAAGTTTATGAGAAATTTGTATTTACAAGAAAGTGAGTGGGAGCACTATAGAATTTCTGATAAGAATATGTAGTTGACATATTATTGATTGGAGATGATGTAGAATTTCTGGAAAGCATAAATGGTTGTTTGAAAAAAAAGGTTTCTCAAAGGAAGACCTGGATAAAGTTACCTAATTATTGGGCATCAAGGTTTATAGAGATAGATCAAGATGCCTGATTATAATTTCAATGAGTACATACCTTGACAAGATATTGAAGAAGTTCAATATGGATCAGTCCAAGAAAGGGTTCTTGCCTATATTGGAAGGTGTGAGATTGAGCACAACTCAATGCCCGACCACGGCAGAAAATAGAGAAAAGATGAGTGTCATCCCCTATGCTTCAGCCATAGGCTCTATATAGTATGCCATGATGTGTATCGCACCTGTGTGTGCCTTGCCATGAGTTTGTCAAGGGGTACAAGAGAGATCCAGGAGTGGATCAATGGACAGTGCTCAAAATTATCCTTAGTAACTAGAGGACTAAGGAAATATTTCTCGATTATGGAGGTGATAAAGAGTTCGTCGTAAAGGGTTACGATGATGCAAGCTTTAACACCAATCCGGATGACTCTAGGTAGCAATCCGGATACGTATAGTGGAGTAGCTAGTTGGAATAGCTCCCAGTGGAGCATGGGGGCAGTGTCTGCAGTATGACATATAGATTTGCAATGTACACACGGATCCGAATGTCGTAGATCCGTTGACTAAAACCTCTTTCACGAGCAAAACATGATCAAACCCGAGAACTGATTGGGTGTTAATCACATGATGATATGATCACATGGTGATGTAAGTGTTAATCACATGGCAATGTGAACTAGATTATTGACTCTAGTGCAAGTGGGAGACTGTTGGAGATATGCCCTAGAGGCAATAATAAAATGGTTATTATTATATTTCCTTGTTCATGATAATTGTCTATTGTTCATGCTATAATTGTGTTAACCGGAAACCGTAATGCATGTGTGAATGCATAGACCACAACGTGTCCCTAGTGAGCCTCTAGTTGGCTAGCTCGTTGATCAATAGATGGTCACGGTTTCATGACCATGGACATTGGATGTCGTCGATAACGGGATCACATCATTAGGAGAATGATGTGATGGATAAGACCCAATCCTAAGCATAGCACAAGATCGTGTAGTTCGTCTGCTAAAGCTTTTCTAATGTCAAGTATCATTTCCTTAGACCATGATATTGTGCAACTCCCGGATACCGTAGGAATGCTTTGGGTGTGCCAAACGTCACAACGTAACTAGGTGGCTATAAAGGTGCACTACGGGTATTTCAGAAAGTGTTTGTTGGGTTGGCATGAATCGAGACTGGGATTTGTCACTCCATGTGACGGAGAGGTATCTCTGGGCCCACTCGGTAAGACATCATCATAATGATCTCAATGTGACTAAGGAGTTAGCCACGGGATGATGTGTTACGGTACGAGTAAAGAGACTTGCCGGTAACGAGATTGAACAAGGTATAGGGATACCGACGATCGAATCTCAGGCAAGTATCATACCGGTAGACAAAGGGAATTGTATATGGGATTGATTGAATCCCCGACATCGTGGTTCATCCAATGAGATTATGATGGAGCATGTGGGAGACAACATGGGTATCCAGATCCCGCTGTTGGTTATTGACCGGAGAGGTGTCTCGGTCATGTCTACGTGTCTCCCGAACCCGTAGGGTCTACACACTTAAGGTTCAATGACGCTAGGGTTATAGGGAAATGGTATACGTGATTACCTAAGGTTGTTCAGAGTCCTGGATGAGATCCCGGATGTCACGAGGAGCTCCGGAATGGTCCGGAGGTAAAGGTTGATATATAGGAAGTCCAGTTTTGGTCACCGGAAAGTTTTCGGGCTCATCGCTAGTGTACCGGGAGTGCCGGGAGGGTGCCGGAGGACCCCGGGAGAGGTGTGACGACCAAAGGACTTCGTGGGCTGTTAGAGGAGGTTTACCAGCCCTTATTGGGCCGGCCAAGTCCTTCCGGAAAGGCCCATGCGGCTAGGGATAAAGAGATAAGGCCAAAGAAGATTCAAAAGGAAGAGATCCACCTCCCTTGTGGGAGGTGGACTCCAACCTAGCTTTGGCCGAACCTCTCCTCCTTGGAGGAGGGGCCAAGGCAGCCCTCCCTCTACCTCCTCCTATATATACTTGACGTTTTGGCTGTTTTGAGACAAGATTTGATCTCTCTCTCCCACAGCGCAGCCCTATCTCTCTTCTTCCTCTTCCGTAGTGCTTAGGCGATGCCTTGCCGGAATACCTTGCTGTTCCACCACCACCACGCTGTCGTGCTTCTGTTGGAGCTCTTCACCAACCTCTCCCTCCTCCTTGCTGGATCAAGTCACGGGAGACGTCACCGGGCTGTACGTGTGTTGAACGTGGAGGCGCCGTTGTTCGGCGCTAAGATCGGATTCCACCGCGATCTAAATCGCTACGAGTACGACTCCACCAACCGCGTTCTTGTAACGCTTCCGCTTTGCGATCTTCAAAGGTATGAAGATGCAATATCTCCCCACTCGTTGCTGGTTTCTCCATAGATAGATCTTGGTGACACGTAGGAATTTTTTTGATTTACTACTACGTTGCCCAACAGATGCGTCTTCGGAGCATTACCTCGACCACAATGGTCACCGTGATGTCGTTCTCGACCATAGAGCGTGATGTCATTTCCAAAAGTCTCCCACTTGCACTAGAGTTAATAATCTAGTTCACATAACCATGTGATTCACATTGTTATGAATCTAACACCCAATGAGTTCTAGGGATCGATCATGCTTTGCATGTGAGAGAGGTTTTATAGTCAACGGGTCTGCGACATTCAGATCCGAGTGTATTTTGCAAATCTCCGTGTCAAACTATAAACACTGCTACCGCACTCCACTTGGTACTATTCCAAATGGCTGCTCCACTATACGTATCCAGATTGCTACTACGAGTCATCCGGATTGGTGTTAAATCTTGCATCGACGTAACTATTTACGACGATCTCTTTATCACCTCGATAATCAAGAGACATCTCCTTAGTCTTTTAGTTGCTAAGTATTATCTTGACCGCTATCCAGTGATCCACTGCTGGATCACTCTTGTACCCCTTGACGGACTCATGGCAAGGCACACACAGGTGTGGTACACATCATGGCACACTATACAGAGCCTATGGCTAAGGCATAGGGGACGACATTCGTCCTTTAGCTTTCTTCTGTCGTGGTCGAGCTTTGAGTCTCACTCAGCTTCACACCTTACAAAGCAGGCGAGAACACTTCTCTCTGACTAATCCATTTTGAACTCTTTCCAAATCTTGTCAAGGTAGGTACTCATTTAAAGTCTCATCAAGCATCTTGATCTATCTCTATAGATCTTGATGCTCAACAATTGGGTAGCTTCATCCAGGTCTTCCTTTGAAAACTCTTTTCAAACAACCGTTTATACTTTCTAGAAATTCTACATCATTTCCGATCAACAATATGTCAACCACATATGCTTACCGGAAACTCTATAGTGCTCTCACTCGCTTTATTGTAAATACAAGTTTCTCATAAACTTTGTATAGACTCAAAAACTTTGAACACCTCATCAAAGTGGATATTCCAACTTCGAGATGCTTGCTTCAATTCATAGAAGGATCACTGAAGCTTGCACACCTTTTAGCATCCTTATGACTGACAAAACCTTCTGGTTGTATCTCATACAACCTTTCCATAAGGAAGGAAACGATGTTTTGGCATCCATTTGCTAGATTTTATATTTGAAAAATGCAGCAACTGCTAACATAATTCTAACAGACTTTAGCATTGCTACGAGTGAGAAAGTCTCATCGTAGTCAACTCCTTAAACTTGCCGGAAACTTCTTTGCGACAATCGAGCTTTATAAATGGTGACATTCACCATCAGTGTCTGTCTTCATTTTAAAGATCCATTTGTACTCAACGACCTGCCGTCCAACGAGCAAGTCCACCAAAGTCTATACTTGGTTTTCATATATGGATCGTTTCTCGGATTTCATGGCCTCTAACCATTTGTCGGAATCCAGGCCCATCATCGCTTCTACACAGCTCGTAGGTTCATTGTTGTCCAACAACATGACCTCCAAGACAGGGTTTTCGTACCACTCACGAGCAGTACACATCCTTGTCGACCTACGAGTTTCGATATTAACTTGATCCGAAGCTTCATGATAATCATCATTTACTTCCTCTTCAACAGAAACATCTTTCTGCGCTGCGCTACTCTCTGGTTGAAACAAAGGTTCAAAAACCTCATCAAGTTCTATCTTCCACCCACTCAATTCTTTCGAGAGAAACTTTTTCTCGGGAAAGGACCAGTTTTAGCAACAAACACTTTATGGTTGGATCTGAGATAGAAGGTTCACCCAACTGTTCTTAGGGTAATCTATGAAAATGCATTTGTCCGCTTTGGGTTCGAGCTCATTAGATGAAAACATCTTTCCACACAAGGGTCGCAGCCCCAAACATTAAGAAATGACAGCTTAGGTTTCTATCAAACCATAATTCACACGGTGTCATCTCAACAGATTTAGATGGTGCCCTATTTAAAGTGAATGTAGTTGTCTCTAATGCATAACCCCAAAATTATAGTAGCAAAAATGATAAGAGAAATCATAGCCCGCACCATATCCAATAGAGCACGACTATGACGTTTGGACACACCATCACACTATGGTGTTCCAGGTGGCGTGAGTTGTGAAACGACTTTCACATTGTCTAAAGTTGTATGCCAAACTCGTAACTCAGATATTCACCTCCATAGTCATATCACAGACATTTTTATCTTCTTGTCACGATGATCTTAAACTTCACTCTGAATTTTCTTGAACTTTTCAAACGATTCAGACTTGTGTTTCATTAATTAAACATACACTATATCTACTCAAATCATCAGTGAAGGTAAGAAAATAACGATATCCACCGCACGCTACAAGACTCATTGGATTGCATACATCAACATGTATCATTTCCAATAAATCACTTGCCCGCTCTATCAAACCGGAAAACAGGGTCCTTAGTCATCTTGTCCAAGAGGCATGGTTCGCATGTCTCAACCGATTCAAAATCAAATGATTCCAAAGATCCATCAGCATGGAGTTTCTTCATGCACTTTATACCAACATGACATTTAGCGGCAATGCCACAAGTATGTGGTACTATCATTATTAATTTTGTATCTTTTGGCATCAATGTTATGAATATGTGTATTACTACGATCTAGATTCAACAAACCATTCACACTAGGTGCATGACCATTGAAGGTATTATTCATGTAAACAGAATAACCATTATTCTCTAACTTAAATGAATAATCATGTTGCAATAAACACGATTCAATCACGTTCATGCTCAATGCAAAACACTAAATAACATTTATTTAGGTTCGTCACTAATCCCGAAGGTAGAGAGAGTGTGCGATGTTGATCACATTAACCTTGGAAACATTTCCAACTCACATCGTCACCACACCCTTAGCTAGTCTTCGTTTATTCCGTAGCTTTTACTTCGAGTTACTAACATTTAGCAACCGAACTGGTATCCAATACCCAGGTGCTACTAGGAGTACTAGGAAGGTACACATCAATACCACGTATATCAAATATACTTGTGTCGATGTTGCCAGCCTTCTTATCTACCAAGTATCTAGGGTTGTTCCGCTTTAGCGACCGCTCTCCTCATAATCGAAGCACTTAGTCTCGGGTTTGGGTTAGACTTTGAGTTGTTTCACTGGAGCAGCAACTGCCTTGCTATCCATGAAGTTTCCCTCCTTGCTCTTGCCCTTCTCGAAACTAGTGGTTTGGCTAACCATCAACACTTGACGCTCCTTCTTGATTTCTACCTTCGCGGTGTCAAACATCGCGAACAGCTCAGGGATCATTATTTCTATCCCTGGCATTTTATAGTTCATCACCAAGTTCTAGTAGCTTAGTGATAGTGACTTGGAGAACTATATCAATCACTATCTTATCTGGAAGATTAACTCCCACTCGATTCAAGCGATTGTAGGACCTAGACAATCTGAGCACATGCTCAACGATTGAGCTATTCTCCTTCATCTTGCAGGCAAATAATCTTATTGGATATCTCATATCTCGCAACACGCGCATGAGCCTGAGATCCTAATTTAAGCTCTTAGAACATCTCATATGTTCCGTGACGTTCAAAACATTTTGGAGCCTCAATTCTAAGCCGTAATGCATGACACACTAAACTATTAAGTAGTCATCAAAATGTGCCAGTCAGATGTTCACAACATCTACAGACGACGCTAGAGGGGTTGGCTCACCGAGCGGTGCATTAAGGACATAAGCCTTTTGTGCAGCAACGAGGACAATCCTCAGATCACGGAGCCAGTCCGCAATATTGCTACCATCATCTTTCAACTCTATTTGTCTAGGAACATACAAAAAATGCAAGGGAGCTACAGCGTGAGCTAGTAATCTACAACATAACTTTGCAAAGACATTACTGACTATGTTCATGATAATAAGTTCAATTAATCATATTACTTAAGAACTCCCACTCAAATTGACATCCCTCCGGTCATTCGAGTGATACATGATCCAGATTCACCAACTCAAGTCCGATCATCACGTGAGTTGAGGTGGCTTCAATGGAGGTCATGTCTGTACATGCTAGGCTCGTCAAGTTTAACCCGAGTGTTCTGCATGTGCAACACTGGCTTGTACCCGTTGTATGTGAACGTAGAGTCTATCACACCTGATCATCACGTGGTGTCTCGACACGACGAACTTTCGCAACGGTGCACACTTGGGGAGAACACAATTTATCTTGAAATTAAGTGAGGGATGACCTTATAATGCTACCGTCGTCCTAAGCAAAACAAGGTGCATAAAAGGGTTTACATCACATGCAAATCATAAGTGACATGATATGGCCATGACCTTGTGCTTTTGATCTCCATCTTCAAAGCACCGGCATGATCTCCATCGTCACCGGCATGACACCATGATCTCCATCATCTTGATCTCCATCAACGTGTTGCCATCGAGGTTGTTGCACCCACCATGCTTCTACTACTATTGCTACCATTTAACAATAAAGTAACGCATTGCATAGCACTTAATGATTGACACGTAGGTCATACAATAATTAAAGACAACCCTATGGCTCCTGCCCGTTGCCATACTCATCGACATGCAAGTCGTGATAATCTATACATCACATGATCATCTCATACATCACATAAATCACATCATGTAATTGGCCATATCACATCACAACATACCCTGCAAAAACAAGTTAGACGTCCTCTAATTGTTGTTGCATGTTTTACGTGGCTGCTACGGGTATCTAGCAAGAACAATTCTCATCTACGCAAAAACCACAACGGTGATACACTAGTTTCTTTTCAACCTTCTCAAGGACCGCCTTTGTCGAATCCGATCCAACTAAAGTGAGAGAAACTAGCACCCGCAAGTCATCTATGCAACAAGTTGCGGTTGAGGGAACCGGTCTCTCGTAAGCGTACGAGTAATGTTGATCCGGGCCACTTCATCTCACAATACCGCTGAACCAAAATATGACCAAGGGAGGAAGCAATCTAAGCATCAACGCCCACAAACTCTTTGTGTTCTACTCGAGATCTCATCTACACATAGACCTAGCTGTGATGCCACTATTGGGGAACATCGCATGGGAAACAAAAAATTTCCTACGTTCACGTAAGACCTATCCATGGTGATGAGCATCTACGAGAGGGAGAGTGGATCTACATACCCTTGTAGATCGCTAAGCGGGAAGTGTTAAGAAACGCAGTTGGTGTAGTCGGACGTCTTCGCGATCCAAATCGTCGAGCGTCCCGGGATCTCATCACGATCCGTCCCGCGATCTAATCACGATCCGTCCCGCGAACTCATCACGATCTGTCCTGCGAACTCATCAAGATCCGTCTTACGAACTCATCACGATCCATCTCGCGATCTTGATCACGGTCCTTCCGATCTAGCGCCGAACGGATGGCACCTCCGCGTTCAGCACACATACAGCTCGATGACGATCTCTGCCTTCTTGATCCAGCAAGAGGGAGAGGAGAGGCAGAAGAGTTCTCTGGCAGCGTGACGGCGCTCCGGCGATGGTGGTGGAGCTATTCTGACAGGGCTTCGCCTAAGCACTACAGAAATCCGATCTAGAGGAGAAACTATGCACTGGAGGAACGAGTAGTACATGGCCGAAAAAACTCGTGCCAAAAACCCTAAAACCTCCAGTATATATAGGAGGAGAGGAGGAGGAGGCTTGGCTCCCAAGGATGCAGCCCTTGGGTCGGCCGAACCAAGGAGGATTGGAGGATTCCTCCTCCAATCCTAGTAGGACTAGGACTCCTCCTTATTTTTGCCTTTTTCCATCTTTTTCTCTTTGGGCTTTTCTTCCCAGCCGCATGGGCCTTGTGTGGGACTTCCACCAGCCCACTAAGGACTGGTATTTATTCTCCCACAGCCTATGT
Source organism: Hordeum marinum (assembly GCA_022496015.1). Taxonomy (NCBI): domain Eukaryota; kingdom Viridiplantae; phylum Streptophyta; class Magnoliopsida; order Poales; family Poaceae; genus Hordeum; species Hordeum marinum. Next base: position 3,843,011 of record CM039677.1, on the reverse strand, counting down.
AGCCTCTTGGGTCGAAATACCCCTCCCGATGGTCTCCCGGTAAACTACCGGCACTCCCTGTACATTACCGATGAGCCCAAAACTTTTCCGGCGACCAAAATAGGACTTCCTATATATCAATCTTTACCTCCGAACCATTCCGGAGCTCCTCATGACGTCCAGGATCTCATACGGAACTCCGAACAACCTTCGGTCACCATCATACATAACTCTATACTACCGAAACGTCACCGAACCTTAAGTGTGCAGACCCTACAGGTTGGAGAACTATGTAGACATGACCGAGACACCTCTACGGTCAATAACCAATAGAGGGACTTGGATGTCCATATTGGTTCCTACATATTGTATGAAGATCTTTATCGGTCGAACCTCTATGTCAAGGATTCAGTTAATCCCGTATGATGTTCCCTTTGTTCTTCGGTATGTTACTTGCCCGAGATTCGATCGTCGGTATCTCCATACCTAGTTCAACCTCATTACCGGCAAGTCTCTTTACTCATTATGTAATAAAAGACCCCGTGACTAACACTTAGTCACATTGCTTGCAAGGCTTGTTGTGATGTTGTATTACCGAGTGGGCCCTAAGATACCTCTCTGTCACACGGAGTAACAAGTCCCTGTCTTGATCCATGCCAACACAACAGACACCCTTGGAGATACCTGTAGAGTACCTTTATAGTCACCCAGTTACGTTGCGACGTTTGATACACACAAGGCACTCCTCCGGTGTTAGTGAGTTGCATGATCTCATGGTCATAGGAAGAGATACTTGACATGCAGAAAACAGTAGCATTAAACTGAGATGATCATATGCTACGTTTGTAGTTTGGGTCTTGTCCATCCCATCATTCTCCTAATGATGTGATCCCGTTATCAAATGACATCTCATGTCAATGGCTAGGAAACCTTAAGCATTTTTGATCAACGAGCTACTTTATTAGATGCATACCAGGGACATGGTTTTGTCTATGTATCCACACATGCATCTAAGTCTCCGATCAATACAATTATAGCATGGATAATAAACGATTATCATGAACAAGGACATATAATAATAAACACTTTATTTATTGCCTCTAGGGCATATTTCCAACACTTTCCTGCGTCCATCTTTAGAGCCCCAATAGAAGTTTCTAACCATTCTTATTAGGTCATCACAAAATGATAACTAAAGTTTAAAAACGCCCATGATGTATGTTGGAAGAGATTGGGCAACTGACTTAATTAGAACTTCACGGCCAGGTTGCGCCAGCCACTCATCTCCCCACTGGATAAGTCTCTTAGTGAGACTAGCTTGCAAATTTTGGAACCGTCCCATTGACATCCGATCTTCAGGTGTAGGAAGACCCAAATATTTTTCTTCAAATTCCGCCTTAGTAACTTCAAGGACAGCCCGAACCATGTTCTGGGCAGCCTCTGGACATGCATGTCCAAATAATATGGAGCACTTGTTCAGATTAATGTTCTGGTCAGTAGCACTTGCATACAAATCCAATATATCTTTGATTTTCAAGGCTTCATCCTGTGTTGCTTCAAAAAACAATAGAGAGTCATTGGCGAATAAAAAGATGTGATATTCCCGGCGCCCTTCTACATATTTTCACAGGAGTGATATTTCCAATATTGACTTCATGCTTCAAAATGGCAGAGAGCCCGTCAGCAACAAAAAGGAATTAGAAGGGTGATAATGGGTCACCTTGCTGTAGCCCCCGCGATGGTGCAAACGAATCTAGAAGGGTTCCATTAAGTTTTACCGAATACCTCACCGAAGTGACACATGTCATGATCCAGTCCACCCAACGATGAGAGAAACCCAATTTCTGCATCATTTACTTCAAGAAAACCCAATCAACTCTATCATATGCCTTTGATAAGTCGAGCTTATAGGCACAAAAACTCCTTGTAGGGTCCTTCTCCTGCTTTATATGATGGATGCACTCGAAAGCAATGAGTGCATTATCCGTAATCATCCTTCCGGGGATGAAAGCACTTTGCCCTGGCGATATATTACCATCTAGAATTGGTTGTAGCCAGTTCACCAAGCACTTTGACATGACCTTACAGATTACATTACATAAACTAATAGGCCTTAAATCAGTCAACTTTGAAGGATTAGGAACATTTGGGATAAGAACGATTGAGGTTGAGTTAACCCCCTCCGGCATCACACCTGAGATGAAAAAATCCTTCACTGACGTAATTACACTGTCCCGCAGCATACTCCAATTGCACTGAAAAAAACGTGCAAGAAATCCATCCGGGCCCGGGGCCTTCAACGGTCCAATCTGAAAGAGGGCATCCGCAATTTCCTTATCATTGAAAGGAGCACATAACTTAGCATTATCATCATCAGTTATCAATGCATCAAACAGACTCAAAACTGGAGTGTGGGTGAGGTTCGGATCAGCCGCGTACATTTCTTGGAAGTATTCATTTGCCATCTTTCTCATTGTCTCCTCATCTAATGGGAAACACCACTATCATCAACAAATTCACGGATTTTATTCTTGCGAGCTCTCCACACAGCCTTACTCTGAAAGTATTTCGTATTCCTGTCTCCCTGTTTGAACCAATTTATTCTCGACCTTTGGAGCCATAGCATCTCTTCCTGATATAATAACTCGTTCATTCTATCAGTTACTCGCCATATATCCTGTCGATCGGCGTTCATATTCATCAACTCCTCGCGTTGTGACCGGGAATTTGCAAGCTCACGGGTGATATTACCAAACTTCTTCCTACTCCAAATGCCTAAAGTAGAAATGGTCTTCTTCAGGGATGACTGTAGCTATTCCAGGTTTCCAATTGATCCCGCCGAGTCCCATGCTTGTTGCACCAACTCGGGTAGCTCACAACTTCTCTCCCAGAAGATCTCGTGTTGGTGTCCGCATCCTGCACTCGGTCCCTGGTCTAGAGCACCATTAAGAATCAGCGCCACGTGGTCAGAACAGGGTGACACCACATGGGACACCGAGGAAAAGGCAAACATGTTGCGCCATGCACAGAGGCCACAGCACGATCCAAGCACACACGCACATTTGCTGTCCATTTCTCTTGTTATCATATGTGAACGGCACTCCCGAGAAACTGATATCCGCCAGATGACATACCTCAAGCACATGTCGAAAGGCCGTCATTTGTACTTCAGGTCTTGGTGTCGCCGACAAATGCTCGAAATCCGAGAGAACCCCATTGAAATCCCCTATTACCAGCCAGGGAAGATCTGAGGTGGTGAATAGGGATTGAAGTTTCTGGCACATAAGATGACGATTCTCAACACATGGCTCCCCGTAGACAAAGGTTACCCTCCATTGTTCAGCGTCTGCATGCAAATGAACAACCACATCGATGTAGCGATCATCCTTGTCCAGAATATCAACTAGCAGATTATCATGCCAATAAATAGCAAGGCCCCCGCTGAGGCCGTTGCTGTTCACACTAGTAAAGCCTTGGAGGCCCAACCGGCCTCTCAATATTCTCATTTTATCTTCCTTCTATCTTGTCTCGCACCAAAATACCATCCTTGGGGAATGCGACTGCACTAGCGTCGCTAGCTCGCGAACTTTCCGGGGATTCCCCCCTCCCCGATAGTTCCAGCTCATGAGATCCATTAATTCTGGCGACGCTCCACCAGGGAGCCCGCCAAAGATGAAACAGTCTCCTGCACAGTGGTAGCACTCGCGTCCTTATTTGAGTTATCTGTCTTCGGCCTCTTCCCAACTTGCTTCGGCGGCGGACTTGGTGGAACAGTCCCCGGTCCTGGCAAAGACAAAACATTCTTGGGAGGAGCTTGCCCCGAGGGATTTGCAACCAATCCCCTCTTTCTGTTTAGGTCCCCATCCTAAGACTCCTTCATAGTCCGTTTATCCAAATCCATGTCAGTAGCTTGAGCAGTTGCTTTTGCGGAGGTCTCAACAGCCTCCTGGTTTCGATCCCCTCCTTTATTTCATCCCCTCATACTCCAAGCTGCCCTCAGTTCTATGAAAATCAATGCTTTTGGATCATGAACACTGTCCCCATGCTCAGTGTATAAGTAACCAATCATACCACAAAGAGCGCACCAATCTGTAAGACGTTCATACTTAACCTTGAAAATCTGTCTTTTCTGCTTTTTTCACAATAGAGACATGGTTTTGAGATGCTTTCTCACATCCAGAGTGACCCTAGCCCTATAGAAATTGCCAGCAAAGTCACCAAGGTCATCTTCATCCTCACACAGCGCCCCCACCTTTGCAGCCAAAGGCGTACCAAATTAAAGGTCCATACCAATCGGGCAGATCATGTATCTGGATCCAGATTTTGAAGCAGTTCAAATCAATCAACGATGGTTTTGTGAATCCGTCATAGACCGCAAGCACCACCGGCTGCCCTCTAAAGGATCTCGGACCACCCTCCATCACCTTGTCACCCAATGATCTGAATTTCACTGTTTGCGCTAAATCCCATGCACTCCTCATATTCTTGTAGAACCAGAAGTCGCCATACTCCTTAGATGTGTGCACCTTGCCTATCGCAAGCCGGCGGGGATTGGCAGCAGCATCCGACATCTCATCCTCGAAACCTAGGTCATCAAATTCCTCTTCAGCAATCCCAAGTTCAGCCATCATCTCCTCCAGTTCCTTCTCCTCCTGTGTGCGTGACAAAGACGGCGCCACCATCTAAACCCTAGGGCTAACCCGAGGGTGAGACGGCAGCAGAGAGACTCCTCACCAAACCCTAGCCAAGGCCGGGCAGCAACGCGGAGGTTGCCCCGTGATTAGCCTGAGCGTCGGGGCGAGGGAAAGAGATCTGTGGCGGTGGTATTCTCAACGGCGGCGGACGCCGAGAGGAGAGAGCCCCGACGAGAGGGGAATAAAAGAAAACTAGCTCCCATAGTCTAGTTACACGAGTATATAATGGTTTGCACATATGCCTTCTTTGTTGACTCGGCTTTTCTTTATTTTCATTTATTTTTTGGGCTTCTTTTGCTTGCAGTCAGGGGAGTTGGGTGGAAATTGGGGGATCTCGAACCTGTGATCACACAAGATCTGCTAATGTGCTCTACTTAGATAATTTTATCCTTTTCTATATCTTTTATTCGCTTCGTTACTCAGTTTACATGCTGTATGGTCTATTCTTATATTCCCCGCAAAAAGAAGTATATTCTTATATTTCAAGAGCATGCCTTTCAGTAGAGATACCAGACACTTTTGCATTGTATTCTGACCTTCTCATATGCACTTGGCACACGAAGTAAATCCGGACTGAGTTGACAATCTTGGAAGTCGCGTTTTTTTTTGCCTCAGATGATAGGTGCCGAGTCACACTAATAATTTAGTTTCTACAACGATTGTACGTAGTTTATATAGCAAGAATCTCTAAAATATGTCGCCATATGCGTGTCAGTACAAACTAAATGCTCTCTTATTTTCTCTGATAACACTGTGATGATTCAACTTTGGATATTTTTACCGTATAATTTGCACTACGGCAAAGTTAATGTTTGTTGGGGACCAGAATATTTTTTCCTGTGAGTGAGCATTACAAATTTGTTTGACTGAGATGATATTCATTGTTTTGCAGGTATTAGGTGTTGAATTCGGTGCTGAGAGGCAGACATGGCTAGTTTGTGTGGGGAAGTTCTTCTATTTTGATGTGTTCGACGATGCTGAAACTATCCTGCTATGTAGTATGCAGGTTCTTCAGTTATGTATATGTTGTTGCATGTAACGTGATTGATGCTCCTCCATGTAGTAGTATGTTATGTATGTTTCTCTACTTTTGTGCCCTGTATGATTGCCCTGTGAAGTGGAACCTGTCGGGGTTAGTCGTGTGAACTCTTCCTGCTGATGTTGTCTGCCGTGGCGATGTTTATCTTCCGGCTGCAGCTTAGTGACTGGGATGCGCGCGCATAAGGAAAATCATGCCTTAGATCGTTGCTGCTGCTAAAATCAAAATGTTCGGCAGTGAATTTTCATGTTTTAAGCACAATTTCAATTTTCTTTGGCACAGTGGTTCACCTTTGCATCAGGCGCTGCTTCATTTTCTTGCAGTACACAGAAATCATATTGACGATGTTGTGTCCTGCCCATGACCAGTTGACCTGACCTTGTAGGCATCTATGCCTTTTTTGTCGGTTGTGGCTTTCCTTTCTTTATTTTACAATTTGTGATTGATCCTTCATTGCTTGGTTGTATCACCAGACTATTGAATTACGCTTTTTTAATAAAAGGACCATATGTATCTCATTGATGCAGAGGCCGGAGGTAACAATCCTTTTTTTAAAAAAAAGGGCAAAAATCATGCACAATACCAGTGTGAGTAGGACTAATGTACGATAGGGGACAATTTCATACGTGAATAACACTCTGGCGATGAATGGAATACGACCAACATAGTTGACATAAAAGCATATGTTAATTTACAACAGATTTCTCTCTTTCAGTTTTGCGGATCTGGTAAAAACTATGTTTGATTTCTGTTGGAAACTAATCCTCATCCACCTGACCTCGATCATATCCTATATACAACTTACAAACTCTGGTAAAAAAAATTACGATGGCAAAACACATTTTCGACACTGGAATTTGTGCATCAACAATGTGCAATTGATTAGGCGACCGAATTATCATCAAGGAGAACTCAGTGGCAAGTAAATGTAAGATATACATAGGTTGTCGAGTTTCTTCATGCTTTCTTTGAAAAATCCAGTTCTTACTCCACACACAAGAGCAAAATTCTGAAGCTCCGAAGAAGAAGCTCCACAATGGCAATCTTTCAAGACGACAATGGATGATATCTACGTGGGTGCTTCCGCGAACATGGTGGATGGTACAACCCACCTGATCCAGCAGCTCTCAAACGTGTTTTCAAGGTCGTTATCTGCTTTCCCACGTCAACACACCCACACATCAGCCGCTCCTCAGTCCTCATCCATGCTTCATCTTCTTTGATATGCCGTCGCCAGTCTTAGAGCAACTCCAACACGGAGACCCATTTCGTCCGCGCGCGTGGGTCAGCGCGGACAGAAAAGTCGGCCCAACGCGGCGACCCAAACACACGCGCGTTCGCTTTTCGTTCGCCTTCTGCTTTTCGTCAGCCAGCGGACCTGTTCCCGGCATTTGCGTCGGCGTGGACACGAGACGAACGCGCGTGCCTGCCTGCCTACTCCCCCTTGGCCCGCTAGTCGGTGGCACATTGGCCATCCTCTCCCATTCCAACAACAAACCTTCCTCCCTCGTCGCCGACGCCACCACCCACTTATCCGGTGCCGGCGCCAGCTGCCGGTGCCGGCACCTAGAAAGCCTCCACCTCTCACGTTGCCACTCTCCCCGCCGACTTGCCGCCGGGGAACCGAAAGCTTCCCCCCTCCCCCACTCCACCGACACAACCGAGGCCGCGGCCAAGAAGTTTCCTCGCCGGCCAGTTCCTTCGTCTTGACACCGGCATGCTCATGGGACGCCGGCACACTCGTCGGACCCCGCCAGTGCAGCTAGCTGGTCCGAGGGCGACGCGACTCCCTTCGCCGGCTGGCTCCTTCGTCGACGCCCGCAAGTTGTTAGACAGTTTGCCAAGGTACGAAAATGGACTCCGCCGACGAGTTCTTCTTTCACAATTTTCTTTGCGACTCCGACGATTCGTCGTCCGATGATGATGAGTCGATCTTGGCTGCCGTGTTGGTCTATCACCACATCAATAGACAACGGCCGTTGTTCCGTGGCTCCATTCCGGGTCACCTTCCGGCGTTGAATCGCAACTGAAAGAACGAACATTTTCTTCTTTGGAAAGACTACTTTGACACAACGAATCCGTTGTTCAAACATCAGAAATTTCATTGCCGTTTTCGTGTGAGTAGGCATCTTTTCAACCTACTAGAGAGGGACTGGTCGGCTATGATAACTATTTCGAGCGCAAAGAGGATGCCGTTGAAAAGATTGACTTCTCCTCTTATCAGTAATGCACTGCAGCATCCGAATGATTGCATACGGAGTGCCCGGTGATCTCATTGACGAATACGTCCCTATGAGCGAGTCTACTTGCCTAGAATCCCTGTATAAGTTTTACAAGGTTGTTATTGCTGTGTTTGGCTCTGAGTACTTGAGAGAGCCGACTCCTGAAGATACAGCCCGTTTGTTGGCGGTGAATGCTAGCAGGGGCTTCCTAGGGATGCTTGGTAGCATAGACTTCATGCACTAGGAGTGGAAGAACTGTCCTTTTGCTTGGCAAGGACAGTATAAGGGTCATGTCAGGACTTGCACTGTCATACTTGAGTCAGTGGCATCTCAAGATCTCTGGATCTAGCACTCTTTCTTTGGCATGTCCGGATCACATAATGATATCAACGTGCTTCAGTGCTTGCCGTTGTTTGCTAGGCTTGCCGAAGGCAACAGCCCACCAGTTAATTTTACCATCAACGGCCACAACTATGACAAAGGATACTACCTGGGTGATGGTATCTATCATCAATGGACCACTGTTGTGAAGACAATCCCCAATCCTATCGGAGAGAAGAGCAAAAGATTTGCTCAAGATCAAGAGAGTGCTAGGAGAAACCTCGAGCGTGCCTTTGGTGTTTTGTAATCTCGATGGGGCATCGTTCAGTATCCTGCAAAAACTTGGAGCACGAGAAAACTGTGGAAGGTGATGATTGCTTGTGTGATCATGCACAATATAATCGTAGAACAGAGCGTCCAGAACATCTCTACGATCAAGGAGTTCTGTATCAGGGTGAGAATGTTGTGCCTGAGCATGGAGGAGCGACAATGTTTGAACAGTTCGTCCAATTTCATCACGACATGCGTGATTGAAAAACTCACATGCAAGTGCAAAATGATTTGGTCGAGCATATGTGAGCTTATGTTGACAACCAATAGATTTATCTCTTTAATTTGGTTTGCAAAACTATGTGAGACTATTTTATTTATATTCGGCTTGCAAAACTATGTTATTTATTTGTTGTTCAAATCATGCTATTTATTTTGTTGTGGACCATATGTTTACTATGTGAAGTATGCAAATATGTGTGTAGCAAATGCAAAATTTGTGCTATGTGTTTAAAATGGGCGGCCAGCCGGTCACGTCGGCATATATGGATCCGCGTGTTGGACGCACAGCTGATCCAAATGTTAAAGTGGGCGGACGTCGCGCAGACGGTCGACCCAAACGAACAAAAGGTAGACAAATCCGCCATCCGTTTGGGTCTCCCACTTGGAGTTGCTCTTACCTTTCCTGCCCCTTTCCCTCTGTCGCCTCTTTCTCGTTGGGGCAGTTAGGCCAGTAGGAGATGAGAGGGTACAGTTGGAATTCCTACCCAAAACAGAAAACGTAATCAATACATTATCTGCGTTAAATCTGCAAAAAAATTGCACAACAACATCGGAGGTTCATCGATCATTTGTTAGCATACTTCGCAATGGAAACCAAAAAAGTTCCTTAAGAATGGCCAACTAGCTGTACCTGGTAAGCCGAGGAAAAATATCATGTGCCAGTTAATCTCCAAGGCAATGGCATCCCAGGGGAAGACGAGGAGTGCATAACTATGCGAGTGCATAACCATTGTAACGTAGAGTTCCTATTTTATTGGTTCTCTTGTTGCTCCCAGATCTTCGGTTGGGGACCTGTCATTGACATTGAAACCAGCGATAGCTTCCCGTTCACTGCTAGAGTAAGGCATGTGAGGTGGGAATTCATCGTAGAAGGAAGCTTAGTCAAGGAGATGTGGCCACTCTGGGCGTTTAGATTAATGATGTATGAGCATTCTCTGTAATGTAATAACAAGTGTACCATGCCACGACGCACAATGACGTCGCTAAATGATCTGTAGCCACCTGATGACGCATTACTACCGAAGCAATTGGCGCTCACGCTCCATCTTGCTTCGTCGGAAGAGAGTTCACGAAGACTATACTTGAGGACATTATAGCGGGAGCCGGTGATTACCACTTTCAAGAAAGGTGAAGAGTTGCTCCACGGTGATGGCTCGCCACAATCCGCACCGGTGAGAATGGCATAACCGTTCAAGTTGTAACTGTTGAAAACGAAGCAAGACTTGAGAGGAGGGAGCATGTCGCACGTGCCAACGAGCACGTCGCGTAGAGCCAGCTGGAGGATGGTTTGATCTTGCGTGACAGTCCCGCTGTGCACTTAGAGGCGCACCGAGAGGAGATCGTGGCGCAACACGATCGGCATCGCATATATGAAGAACCTCTTACGGGGTAAGCTGGCGGGTCTTACGTAGCATCAGCGGCGTTCCCCGGTGAAAAAGCCGGCGATGGAGGAGGGCGCATCCTCTGGCCAGCAGCACCAGAGGAAGGAGGGGTCCACAACGAGACATCGCCAACGCCATGGCGCAGCGGAGGAGAGCAGCCATGTCCTTGACTTGGACGAGGATCTCGAGGATGACGCCGTCCCAGATCGAGGACGGACAATAGGAACGACGCATCATACGTGACCCCTCCTCAAATTCCGTGAACTCGAGTTGATGGGTTCATGGGTGACTGCACCGCCGCCGCTCTCGGGCAGCCTCCTCCCGTGCAAACCTCCGCGGCATCTTTATTCTTCCAACTCCGAGTTGGCACCGGCGGCGCCTAAGATTATTTCATGTGCGACGACATGTACAAGCACGGACCCAAGCAGTTTTGAGCAGGGATGGCAATGGGTACGGTATGGACGGGTACAAAAAATTTCTGACCAAACCTATACCCACAAAAACTTTTTGTACCCACCCATTTCAGTACCCATGGGCATAAAGTGGAACCCATGCCCATACCCATTGGGTACCCTATACCCAATGGGTATCCAGTGGGTACAATATATAACATTTATTTTTTAAAAGATAGATAAATGGCTTTGAAATTCAAGTGATGATGTGCAAGCAATACAGCACTAACACAAACTCTATGTTGGTGGCCTCTTGGAGGCATCAAGGAAGTATGAGCGATGAGTGGTGAAAGCCTGTCGCGATGGGAGGTGGTGGTGGGAATGGGGGGTCGCTGGATCGGGAGTTGGATAGGAGTCCAATAGCGAAGATTTGATGTTTCACCTTTTGGAGGAGCCCCATAGGATGTAAGAGGAGTAGCGAGCATGTGCTTACAGGCCTATGAGCTATGGACAGTTTAAGGAATCAAGACTTAGGGTGTGCCAATGAGTTGGATGTTGACCCCACATGTCGTAGGAGTTATTTTCATCTATTAATTTTTTCTGGTATCCGTTGGGTTACCCATGGGCTTAATTTCGTACCCGTACCCTACCCATATATTTTACGGGTATGGATACCCATTACCCGTGGGTATAAATTATCTCCAAGTCATGCCCATGCTCGTTGTTTTCAGGTAGCGTACCGTGGGTACCCATACACATGGGCAAAACTGCCATCCCTAGTTTTGAAGTAATACTCTATCAGATCAGACACACATATTTCTAAGTAGTACCATATAATTACGAAATATATGATGCATGCAATTTCCTTGCCAAAACCTAGACGAATGTAAGATTAGATTAATATACCCCTAGAGCCTGGTTGACATGCTTATTTTCGACTGCACGGATACAAATGACAGGTGTCATAAGAGCACCTGAAAATTCATATATACACATGTTGATTATTATTTTATGTTTATATTTGGGGCCTCGGATTCTAGTTTAGCCCCGACAGGCCCTGTCCGGACCACAATCTACATCCGTTCCTAAACTATCTCACAAGCTCCGGGCCGGTCCTAGAGCAAACATCATTCTAACGAAGGAGCCCAAGGACACAAGTACACTGCGAGGATGCCACCACCGCTACACCATAGTTACTTGAAGAGACTAGTTTCCTAGTCCATCCTCAACCAAAGGACCAATTGGCTCCTTGGGCAAGGATCTGAAGATACTTTATTCATCACCACCAGCACCGTCATCGAAGCAAGACGATGAATGGCCGAAAAACCTAAGCTACTAGGGCCTAAATACGATCCACATACATGGAGCCAGCGATCCCCCTCGCCACCGACTGCCGAGTTTATGGGCAGAGGGGAGCTGCCAGAAGACGGAGGCTATAGAGACCCTCCTGGCGAGAAGGCGAGATCGCCTTTCCTTTCTTGGCGAGGAAGATTTATTTTTATTTTTTTGCGGGCAGGAAGAAAGAAAAAGTTAATACGTGAAGCTAGCATAGGTGTGGAAGAGAAAAAAAATACATTACTCATCACGATCGAGTACAATTAGTCTTGCTTACGTGAAGCTAGCATATGTATGGAAGAGAATACGTGTTCGACTCCAGCCGGGCAATAAAAGCATATACTGTACGTGTTGCGTAAGGATGGGCGACTCAAAATAACAGATCCACAACGATTACTGATCGATGACCGGCGGCCGCGCAGTACCTAGCGTAACACAGAGCATGCGGTCAATGGCGACATCGATACAGTGGGCGGATCTCCCTGACGATCTCCTTCATGTGGTGTACCTCAACGTCGGCAGCTTACTCCACCGCGTACGGTTCGCCGCCGTATGTAGTTCATGGCGAGCCGTCGCGATCGCGGCTCGGCACGCTGTGCCGCCCACCCTGCCGTGGCTCATCTTCCCCTCCTTAGACGGCGCTGATTGCAAAACAATGCGTGCATACAGCCCCGAGGACGACAGGGTCCTGCACATCCCGCTCAACAGCGAGGCGCTCATCGGCAAGCAGCTGGTGGGAGCACACAACGGCGGCTGGGTCGCCGCGCTCGGGGAGGACATGCAGCTTGTGGTTGCCAACGTCTTCTCCGGTGTCGAGCTGCTCCTCCACGCAAAGAACATGAGGAATGTTAACTCGGGCTCCAATGTTTCTTCTCGAAATCCCCCGTGTCAAGCGACTGCATCCTTGCCACCATCAGCCCGCGAGGCGGCATCGCCCTCTGCAAGATTGGTTGTCGGGCCAACAGATGGACCACGCACACAGTTAATGGGAAAAGGCTTACGGACATCGTATTCCACAATGGGAAATTGTATGGCCTCACCGTATCCAAGGGCCTGATCAGATTCAACATAGGCGTGAACAAATATGGCAGGCCTCTGGTCACCGTTGACGTCCAGTTCCATGTCCCAACTTTCAATGAACCTTTCGTATGGTCAACTAGCATTGTTGAGCTGCAAGGCAAGCTAGCGATGGTGCTAGGGCAACTGCCAGCATACGACACAAGCCGTGAGCCTTTCTTCAAGGTTTTTCTGCTGGCTGATGATGAATCGATGACAATGTATGCTCATAAGTGGGAGGAGGTCACAACCTTGGGTGACTGTGCCTTATTTTTGGGGGAAATGTCCAGGGCAGTTGACGTGCCAGCGGTCGGGCGTGGCGGGGTGCAGAGAAACCACATCTACGGTGACGATATGACCTACTTGACAAGTTTGGATGGCCATGGTAACCGTGTGTATCCTATCCAAGACCAAAGTAGTGACAATGTCACGCAGAGCGTCAAATTAGCAGGATTTTATGTCGCAGCTCGCGCTCAAACTGGCAAGTGGGTACTCCCTCTTGGCATATGGGTACTCCCTCCTGATTTCTAGCCAACAAAGTTTTAACTCTATTCCTAGTGTTCCTGGTATTATGGTCACACTTTACTTTTCTAGATTGTAGAAGTTGCACAGTATACAACGTCACATTTTATATGAGATGTACATGCATTTTTTTGAGATCAAGCCATCACGGCAGTTTAATTTCATGCGAAAATAGTGATACATCGTTTGATAAAATGTCTATTAGGAACCCTGGAAGCTCCGACTTCCAAATAATAGTTCGAGAGAACTCCGAGTTCCTAGCCAACACATCACCCGCCACATTGGCCTCCCTAGGGCAATGAAGAAAAACAATAAAACTAAAATTACGAGCTAAAAAGGCACATTCTTCATAAATGGCCGCGGCAGGTCCAAGTGAGTTCCCGTCATTTTACTTAACATCAATCACCTCCATGCAATCCGCTTCGACATGCAGTTTGTTGCATCCCAAATCGTTAGCAAGTAGCAGTCCGTCTCTCAGGGACCTTGCTTCTGCCGTCGCCGCGTCATCCACAAAGGGGATGTCCCCGCATGAGGCAGCAAGAAAATTTCCCATGTCATCTTGTAGAATCGCTCCTGTACTTCCCGATCCACTGTCCATCTCAAATCCTGCATCATCATTCAATTTTACAATACCTTCAGGCGGCTTCTCCCATCCGTGTCTTCTAATCCTCACCTTCTTTGATTTAGCTCTCGTGAAGTTTTTAGCTAGTGCAGCAATAGCATGTGCTGTTTTGGAGGAGTCTTGTAATATCCCCTCATGGGTGTAGCGGCGACGCTCTCACCACACATACCATACAATGGTGGCCATCAGTTCATTGCGTTGGACCCCCACCACCGAAGCCTGCTGGCTGCTCTTGGACAGTAAAAGATCAGCTAGTACCGAACCTCCCTCATGTTCAACAGTACATACCTCGGCCACCAAATTTTCTAGACCCAGAATGCGCCACACTCCTTGGGCTCGTGGACATAAGAATAGGACATGATTTATGCTCTCGCACTCAGCAGTGCAAAGAGGACATTGTGAGCTCGTGATCATATGTCTATTCGCTAAGACACCCAAGCAAGGAATGGCTCCCAGTAATGCTCTCCACACATGAATTTTTATCTTGGCTGGTACATTTAATTTCCAAATGATACTCCACACAGGACTAGTACTTGAGGATTGAACTGTGTTTGTCATTCTCAACTTTCGTCCATGTTGGTGTTCCCACTCTTCATGATAAGCTGATCTTACAGAGTAAATACCGTTCTTATTGAAGTGCCAAGAAACAAAATCATTCATCATACCTAGTGCCAATGGGATATTCGGAATACGTTGCACATCAATAGGCCAAAATAATTCATTAAGCAACTGCCCATCTCAAACTCTATTCTCTTCATCTGTCAGCTCAGATACACGTGTTAAAACAATATTACCTCTTGGTGTCATTATTCTCCATATGTGCCCATATGTTAATATGTGCACCATCCCCTACTCTCCATATGCGCCCTCTCTTAAAGTTTGAATCCCGCTCCATAGGCTCTGCCACGTGTATGAATTACCCTTCTTAAAACTGCAAGTAAGAAGATCACCATCTCGGAAATATTTAGCTTTCAACACTATAGCACAAAGTGATTCTGGCTCAGCCAATAGTCTCCAACATTGCTTAGCCAGAAGTGCCATATTAAAACAGTGCAAGTCTCTTAATCCCATACCTCGCCAATCTTTAGGAACACACATCTTCCACCACGCAAACCAATGCATATGTTTTTTAAGATCGCCATCGCCCCACCAATACTTAGACATGGCAGTGGTGATACTATTTCACACCTGTTTGGGCAGTTTAAAAACTGACATAGCATATGAAGGAATTGACTGAATCACTGCCTTTAGAAAAACCTCCCTACCACCCATAGATAACAACTTCTCCTTCCATCCCCTAATTCTGCCAAGAACTCTGTAAATAAGATGTTGAAAACAATATGACCTGTTAATACCCACAATTGGGGGTAGTCCCAAATATTTATCTGTAATAGCCTCCGCCATAATGTTTAGAGATGTACAGACCTATACTCGAGTTTCAACGGGGGTGCAAGGGCTAAGGAAAATACTTGATTTTGCTTCACTCACCATTTGTGGGTACACGCATTGTTAAAATAGCCGCTGGAAAAAACTATAGTGATTGGGATATGTGTGGAAAAAATACAAAACTTAATAGTTATTCTCATGACTAGTTTCACCTGTATAGTTTCCATTTTTTCATACATGAGAAAGGTGCAGAAACCCTAGTTTTTACAAGGAGGGGGAGTATCAACTGTTGGCCCTTACATACGTACGCAACACGTATACTTATGCTCTTCTATCTTCCACCCAAGTTTTATTGACTCAATATGGATACTTAGAGGGCCGGAGCAGCTAAGTAGTCAAGCAAGGAGTCCACATCGTCTCTATAGGACCGGGGCAGAGGACGGCGTTCGAGAGAGGGGGTGTCACCGTTGGATACAGCCTCATTGTGGTGCTTCCGTAGCCACCAACATTAAAAGGAGAACAAGCATGACATGGACCGCCAAGGGACGTTGGGTGGAAGATAGACGTCCTGATCACATGCCAGCGAGACCCCAGTTGAGGCCAAGAAACCCCTGGCCAAGGAGGCACTGTAAGACAAGTTTATCCACAGTATCACATGTGACTTCATCGAGGCCCAACCGAACTTGGCAGCAGAGATGATGTACTTTCTTGTTGGTTTATGTGTGCATGTATTTTATGTTGCGAACTTGCCCAAGGAAACCGCCCCCATGACAATCTGCTCAACCCGCCGGCGCCGGATGAGGTCATCGGCGGATGATGGCGGTGGGTGCCGCCTCTTTTTTAGCTCCCTTGTTTGTCCCCAGTGTTCTTTGTTGCCACTGCAGCGTTCACCAAATCTGAACGAGCCACGGTCATGTTGTTGTCGTCCGCACATGCACACGGTTGACCGCTCACGTGCCCAGCTGCGTGACCTAGACTCCGCTGCCGTCCTGAATATATGGGAGCGGCTGTCCATGTGCGCACTCAGATGCTCCGTTCGATCTGCCCTTTGTTGGAAATATGCCCTAGAGGCAATAATAAATTAGTTATTATCATATTTTCTTGTTCATGATAATCGTTTATTATCCATGCTATAATTGTATTGATCGGAGACTTAAATGCATGTGTGGATACATAGACAAAACCATGTCCCTAGTATGCCTCTAATGGACTAGCTCGTTGATCAAAGGATGGTTAAGGTTTCCTAGCCATGGACATGAGATGTCATTTGATAACGGTATCACATCATTAGGAGAATGATGTGATGGATAAGACCCAAACTACAAACATAGCATATGATCGTGTCAGTTTATTGCTACTGTTTTCTGCATGTCAAGTATATGTTCCTATGACCATGAGATCATGCAACTCACGGATATCGGAGGAGTGCCTTGTGTGTATCAAACGTCGCAACGTAACTGGGTGACTATAAAGGTGCTCTACAGGTATCTCCGATGGTGTCTGTTGAGTTGGCATGGATCGAGATTGGGATTTGTTACTCCGTGTGACGGAGAGGTATCTCAGGGCCCACTGGGTAATACAACATCCCAACAAGCCTTGCAAGCAATGTGGCTAAGTGTTAGTCACGGGATCTTGTATTACGTTACGAGTAAAGAGACTTGCCAGTAACGAGGTTGAACTAGGTATGGAGATACCGACGATCGAATCTCGGGCAAGTAACATACCGAAGAACAAAGGGAACGTTATACGGGATTAACTGAATCCTTGACATAGAGGTTCGACCGATAAAGATCTTCGTAGAATATGTAGGAACCAATGTGGACGTCCAGGTCCCGCCATTGGTTATTGACCGTAGAGGTGTCTCGGTCATGTCTACATAGTTCTCGAACCCGCAGGGTCTGCACACTTAAGGTTCGGTGACGTTTCGGTAGTGTAGAGTTATGTATGGTGGTGACCGAAGTTTGTTCGGAGTCCCGGATGAGATCCCGGACGTCATGAGGAGCTCCGGATGGATGTACGATGACCGACGCACCTCCGAGTATATTAAGGGCCTGCATAATTTTCTCAAAGCGGCTGAGGCAAACAAGAAGAATGATTTTATGCCTTGTCCATGTACTGTCTGTGAGAATACAAAGTCTTTCTCCGACTTTAAAACCCTTCACTTCAACCTGCTTTAGAAGGGTTTTATGCTACACTATAATGTTTGGACCAAGCACGGAGAAGACAACGAAGAAGAAGAGGATGACGACAACTACCCTCCCGCTGAATATGATGATGCTGCAATGGGGGAAGCTTAAGATCAAGAGGAACCAGATGATGTGCCCGATGATGATCTTCGCCGGGTCATTGTTGATGCACAGAGAGAATGCGAAAGTGAACGGGAGAACTTGAAGTTCGATCGCATATTAGAGGATCAAAAAAAAGGGTTATACCCAAATTGCGAAGATGACAAGAAAAAGCTTGGTACCACACTGAAATTGCTGCAATGGAAGGCAGACAATGGTTTATCTGACAAGGGATTTAGTTCGCTACTGAAAATAATGAAGAAGAAGCTTCCAAAGGATAACGAATTGCCCGACAGTACATACGCAGCAAAGAAGGTTCTATGACCTCTAGGATTGAAGGTGCAGAAGATACATGCATGCCCTAATGACTGCATCCACTACCTCGGTGAGTACGAGGAACAGAATGCATGCCCGGTATGAAGTGCATTGCAGTATAAGATCAGAAGAGATGACCCTGGTGATGTTGAGGGCCAGCGCATCGGGAAGAGGGTTCCTGCCAAGGTGATGTGGTATGCTCCTATAATACCACGGTTGAAACATCTGTTCAGAAACAAAAAGCATGCTGAGTTGATGCAATGGAAAAAAAAGATCGTTAGAAAGACGGGAAGTTGAGAGCACCCGCTGACGGGTCGTAGTGGAGAAAGATCGAGAGAAAGTGGAGCGACTTTACACGTGACCCGAGGAACGTATGGTTTGGTTTAAGTGCAGATGGCGTTAATCCTTTTGGGGAGCAGAGCAGCCAGCATAGCACATGACCTATGACTCTATGTATGTATAACCTTCCTCCTTGGTTGTGCATGAAGCGGAAGTTCATTATGATGCCAGTGCTCATACAAGGCCCTAAGCAACCCGGCAATGACATTCTTGTGTACCTAAGGCCATTAGTTGATGAACTTTTATAGCTATGGAATGAAAGAGGTGTACGTGTGTGGGACGAGAACGAACAGGAGGATTTTGACCTACATACGTTGTTGTTTGTAACCATCAACGATTGGCCTGCTCTCAGTAACCTTTCAGGACAGACAAACAAGGGATACCACGCATGCACACACTATTTAGATGACACCGACATTATATATTTGGATAAATGCAGGAAGAATGTGTACCCGGGGCATCGTCGATTTCTTCCGACCAACCATCAATGTCGAAAGAAAGGAAAGCATTTCAAAGGTGAGGCAGATTACCGAAAGAAGCCCGCCCTCCGTACTGGTGATCACATACTTGATATGGTCAATGATTTACAAGTAATATTTGGAAAGGGTCCCGGCGGACTATCTGTTCCAAGTGACGCAGACAAATGCGCACCCATGTGGAAGAAGAAATCTATATTTTGGGACCTACCCTATTGGAAAGACCTAGAGGTCCGCTTTGCAATTGACGTGATGCACGTGATGAACCTTTGCGTGAACTTGCTAGGCTTCTGGGGAGTGTATTGGAAGACAAAGGATACACCGGAGGCACGGGAGGAACATCAACATGTGCATGAAAAAGACGGCATGCATCCAAAGCAGTATGAAGGTCCTTCTGGTTTCTCGTCGAATATAAAGGGAATAATAAATATGGTAGAGAAAAAGTTCCAGTACCTAAAGTCTCATGACTGCCACGTGATTATGACGCAACTGCTGCCGGTTGCATTAAGGGGGCTTCTACCGGAAAACTTCCGATTAGCCATTGTGAAGCTATGTTCATTCCTCAATGCAATCTCTCAGAAGGTGATCGATACAGAAATCATGCCAAGGTTAAGAAGTGATATGGTGTAATGTCTTGTTAGTTTCGAGCTGGTGTTCCCACCGTCCTTCTTCAATATCATGACGCATGTCCTAGTTCATCTAGTCGATGAGATTGCCGTTCTGGGCCGTGTATTTCTACATAATATGTTCCCCTTTGAGAGGTTCATGGGAGTCTTAAAGAAATATGTTCGTAACCGCCCTAGGCCAGAAGCAAGCATCTCCATGGGCCATCAAACAGAGGATTTCATTGGGTTTTGTGTTGACTTCATTCTTGACATTAAGAAGATTGGTCTTCCTCAATCGCGGTATGAGGGGAGACTGACTCGAAAAGGCACGCTAGGAGCGCACTCAATAATATCTAGGTACAGGCATCCTTGGTCTCAAGCACACTACACAATTCTACAGAATTCCACCTTGGTGACCCCATATGTTGATGAACACAAGAATATTTTGCGCTCCAAACACCCGGAGCAGTGTGACGACTGGATTACATATGAACACATCAGGACTTTTGACAGTTGGTTGCAAACACGTCTCATGGGTGACAACACTGTTTCTGATGAGTTGTACTCGTTGGCCAGGGGACAATCTTCGACTATATTGACTTACAAAGGGTACGAGATAAATGGGAATACATTTTACACGATCGCCCAAGATGAAAAGAGCATCAACCAAAACAGAGGTGTCCGCTTTGATGCAGCAACCAAGAGGGAAAGGACACATATTATGGTTACATAGTGGACATATGGGAACTTGACTATGGACATGATTTCAAGGTCCCTTTGTTTCAGTGCAAATGGGTCAATCTGTCAAAGAGGCGGGGTACAGGAAGACCCACAGTACGGAATGACAACAGTGGATCTGAACAATCCTGGATACACACACGAACCATTCGTCCTAGCCAATGATGTGGCACAGATTTTCTATGTGAAGGACATGTCTACCATACCGAGAAAAAGAAAAGATAAGGAAGCAAATACATCATACGATGAGCCAAAACGCCACATAGTTCTTTCAGGAAAAAGAGACATCGTGGGATTGGAGGGCAAGACAGACATGTTTGAAGATTCTGAAAAGTTTCATGAAATTCCTCCCTTCAAAGTCAAGGCTGACCCAAGCACCCTGTGAAACGATGAAAATTGTCCATGGTTACGGCGCAATAAGCAAAGGACACACACGAAGAAGAAGTGAAGACTTTCGCTCCACAACTATATCATTGCAGTGACATGTGAAGAAATGAAATGCCTTTTGTAACACATGAGTTTTCGTCCGAAACCCTAATCCTTCGAAAGAGATTCTTCGTTTTGTACACGAAGTGCATCCAGTTTTTGCCGTAACCCTCTCAACTTTTTATGACATGCTATGTGGGTGAAATGATACTACCATGCCAACTTTCAACCTTTTCAGAGTTCATTCGAAGTGCTTTTCAATTTCAGGGTCATTTAGCTCAGAAAAATCAATAAGTGCATGAAAAATACCAAATGAAGTCAGAAAGGGTTGAGAATTGCTGATGTGGCTTTGAATGGTGCATTTTGAACACACAAAAATTCTGGAGTTCAAATGAGTTCAAAAAAATGAAATCCCTTCGTAACATATGACTTTTCGTTCGAAACCGTGATACTTCGAAATAGATTGTCCATTTTGTACACGAAGTGCATCCAGTTTTTGTCGTAACCCACTCAACTTTTTAGCACATGTTATGTGGGTGAAATGATGATACCATGCCAACTTTCAACCTTTTCAGAGTTTGTTTGAAGTGCTTTTTAATTTCTTTCAAAACATCGTAGGAGTGGAGTTCAAAAAAGAATCAGCTAAAAAGCTTTTATAAACCTCTAGTATTTTTGAAACAATAATTATATAAAAATTATGCAACTAAAATTATCAAAGTATGTTTTGTTCAAAACATTAATAGCAAAAAGAATATAATGATAAAACACACTGGAAATAAATAAAGCAAGAAACAAAACAAAGTAATGGAAATTATGCAACTAAAATTATCAAAGTGTTTATTTGTTACAAGAATGAACTAAAAATACTGGAAAAAAATTAAAACAATAAATAAAGCAAAAAAGAAAACAAAAAACAGTTTTTTAAATAATAAAAATGCCGCCTACTGGTCCACCACGGCCTGAATACGACTAGAAACCCAACAGCTAGTTGGGCCATGATTTAGGCCCGCAGAAGGACCAGTAGGCCCACACGCAGAGGAGAGTGCAATTAGGGCCGTAAGCCTACAGTTGAGGGGAGCTCGAGAGGGTTGGCGCAGCAGCGCTTATAAACCATTCTCGAGCCCTCTCGGCTAGCAAGGTGGGACTAAACATTTTTCTCCGGGTAGCACCACCTTTTGGTCCGGTTGGTGGCACCAACCGGGACCAATGCCCCCCTTTAGTCCCGGTTGTTGTCACCAACCGGGAGCAATGCATCCCTTTAGTCCCGGTTGGTGGCACCAACCGGGACCAATGGTCTCTGCTTTCACCGGGACCAATCCTCTGTGTATATAAGCGACAGTTTCGATTTTTCAGATTTCATCTAGCACTTGCCCTCGACGACGCTGAGCACATCGACGCCGCCAAGCTGCCCGAGCTCGCCGTCGACGCCCTCTGCCCTGACGCCCCCTGCCTCGAAGCCGCCCTGTGCCCCGACGCACCGCCGTGCCCCGATGCGCCGCCCTGTGCCCCGACACGCTGCCCTGCCCCGACGTGCCGCCCTACCCCGACGCGCCACCCCTGCCCCGACGCCGCCCCACGCCACAGCCCTGCCCCGACGACAACGCCCCTCCTCCCCGTTCGGTCTGCCGGCCTCCTTTCCTCCCCTATCCGATTTTGCTGATTTAATTTGATGATATATAGAGGATAGATGATATATGATAGTTAGATGATGGTGTTGATGATAGCTCATGATGTTGATGATAGATGCCTTTTTGGTCCATATAATTTTTTTGTTCATATAATTTTTTATAGCATTCTTGGTCCATGTATATATGTGTGTGTATATGGATGGATGGATGGATGGATGTATATATATAGAAAATTATCATATGATATAAAAAATTATCGTAGCTTCCTGTTTTTTCCATGCATGTATGCTAAAGAAAATTATGAAAGAGTTTATGGGAGGTTTCTGGCAAAAGGTTCAATGATTTGTCAAGGTAAAAAATCTAACTAATTAAGGTATCCCATGTTTTTGTATATATGATCTATGTATTTTGTTGGCACCTAGAAGTGTTGTCGAGGCCACCCCAAACCCTAGAAGTGTTGTCGAGGCCACCCCAAACCCTAGAAGTGTTGTCGAGGCCACCCCAAACCATAGAAGCATTCTCGAGGCCACCCCAAACCCTAGAACCGTTGTCGAGGCCACCCAAATTTACCATGTTAAATGAAGAAAACTCCGGTAACATAGATTTATCAAGTTAATTGTTATGTTGTAATATTTGTAGAAACTATGGATCCAAGAGACGAAGAAAAAAAACAGTTGTTGGGGGACATAATCCACGGCGGACGTGATGTCTTGTCGTATCTCAATGACACTGATGGTCTGGAAGGAGAGGGTTATGACGGGTCTGGTGATCAAACAATGGAGGAGGAAGGACATGATCATGATGGCTCCGGTTACCGAATGCCGGAGGAAGAAGGAGACCATGATGACGGCTCCGATGGCCGATCGGAGGAGGGAGTTATTGCAAAGTCCGGCGAGGTATATATATTAATTAAGCCTGTGATGACTCTAGCTAATTGACACATTAATTGTTTTGGTATGTACATATATTAATTAACTTTTCTTTCTTCTATTATAGCCCTCCGGATCGAGCCAAACTTCAGTAACGAGACGAGGCCCGAAGAAGAGGTTCTGCAAGGATGAAAAGTTCACGATCATAGCACTCGCGGACGATGGCCATCCGATTGAACCCAAGCGGACCAAGAACGCATTTCTGCTCAGTGCGGAGCTATTGTTAGGGACAACATCCCGATCAGCATCAAGCAATGGAATAAGCCTAAGGTCGGCGTCCCTGATGGTGATTATGTCACCGATAGACAGAAAGAAGATCTTTGGACTGTGCTGAAGGAAAATTTCATCCTACCGCTAGAGGAGGATCCGAATAAGCCAGTTATAGAGCCACGGGTCAAGGCGTGTGCTCTTAAGAAGATGGCAGATCTATTCAGGGGGTGGAAGAATGAGTTTAAATCAAAGTTTGTCGACAAAGGGAAGACTCCAGCATTCGTCGGCCAATATGAGAAGATAGGAGATTACTGGCCCGCATTTGTGGCCTACAAGACATCGGAGAAGATTAAGAAAATGTCAGAGACAAACAAGAACAATGCTGCAAAGAAGTAGTTTCACCATCACACGGGGTCAGGTGGCTACCTTAAAGCCCGGCCGTTGTGGGACAAAGCTGAGAATGACCTGATTGCTAAAGGGGTCGTACCACAAACATCAAACTGGCCAGACCATTCAAGGACTTGGTTCTTCGAGGTTGGGGGAACTTTGTTCCCTGAAACAGGGAAGTGTCGTTGGACGAACGAGCAACTTGCAATACCCGTGAACAAGCTTCAGAACTATATCACCACAACGCAGGAAGGGATGTTCATTCCCGACAGAGAGAAGGACTAGCTGACTGTGGCCCTAGGGAATGCTAAGCACCCTGGACGAACACGAGGCACAACAGGCTCCGTTCCGTGGATGGTTGGGCTTCTCGACGCAGGCGATTACAAAAGCCAGGAGAGAAAGAGGAAAGCGGAGCTGAGCGAAATTCAGAAGCTCAATGCAAGACTACAAAAGCTAGAGGAAGCTGAGAGCCAGCGAGCTGCCGACCAACCATCTCAGCGGCACGAAGCTACCCCAGAAGCTACTATCCCGCCATCTCAGCGGAGAAGCAGCATCGCTTCCACGGAGCCCGTTCAGTCCGACTTCACGTCTCCTAGCTACCCCGTGGATACTACCACGGAGGCTCAACATTCCGAGCTTATGACGAAATGCCGGAACCTCATTTTCAAGGCGGTTGTCGGCTTTGTTGCACCTCCTCAACCCAAGGGAACTTTTCACTGCCGTTCGATTCCACATGGCTATGTTGTTGTGATGGTGGATGAAGTAATGCCAGAATTTGAGGAGCTCGAGATTGACCACTCTACAGGTGGAGAGAATAAGCTGGTTCGAGCCCTAAGGAGTACATGTCTATGGCAGAAGGAGTACATCAAGCTTCCAAAGTGGACGCCTCCTTCTCCTCCTTCTCCTCAGACGAATTAGGGTACACCACCTCCTTCTCCGGCTCCTCAGGCGAATCAGGGCACACCGCCTCCTTCTCCGGCTCCTTCGGCGTGTGTGGGCCCTCCACCTCCTCCGTCGCCTACTCCAGCACGTCGGAGGAGTATGCCTCCTCCTCAGCCTCGTCGGTAATAGTAGAAGACAGACGCTGCCGTTATGGCTCCTCCGGTGCCTTGTAAGCAACGACGGAAGGGAGCCACCGCCGCTCCGGTGGCTAGCAGTACAAGCATAGGCAGCAGGGGATACAGATACGGTTCATATCTCAAGCCTGTGGAAAAGTTACCATATGAGAGGACCAAGTCTGAAAACAAGGAGATAAGTCAGGCCAATGTGAGGGACCATTTTGCAAAGAAAACTCCAACTCCGAAGGAGAAGATAGATCTGTTGAAAGCGATGCGCACTATCGATGTCATGAAGTGACCACCACCGCCTTCACCGGATTCCAACTATGAATGCTGTATTAAAAAGGCATATCAAGATGCGCGGCGGTCGGGAAGTACTTCCAGTGATGCAAAGTTAGGAAAACGAAGAAGTGGGGAAAAAGTCCACAGCTCGGCGAACAGGCGAACCAATTGTGCCCCCCGCTCAAGGTTTCTAGCGATATCGTCGCTACTCATCCAGGGATGGTCCCTGGTACCAAATGTGGTGATTACCTAAGCGATGATGTACTGTTTGAGAAGTTGGAGGTGGATGAATTCAAATACCGGTATGGGCGTCCTCTCGTCAAACCTGATCATCCTCCTCTAACAACGATGATGCGAAGATTCCATGAATGGTACATGCAAAGCTGCCGCGAGTCTGGGATGGATTCTTTGGTACTGTCAGTTAAAGGGGAGCACGACCTGGTTGGAATTGATATGTTGAATATTGGATATGAGGAGATATGACAGTTATACAATCAGAAGGCCATCGACAAAACAATCGTGACTTGCTACTGTGTGTAAGTACTACTTCTGTAATTAAGTCTCTCTATGTATATAGCTCAGCTCTTTCGTTGCATGTATATATAATTATCCTCACTACTATATTATGCAGATTGAAGATCATCGAATGCAGAAAAGCACAAATATATGACATTGGGTTCATTAACCCAAATGTCATACATGAGCATAATATAAAACATTGGCCCACAGAAACCAAGGAGAACTTGCTACAATAGTTGCTTAAAAATCAAAACAAAGGGACAATACTCTTTCCTTACAACTTCAAGTGAGTGTTACTGTCTTGTGCATATTCGGTTTCCCTTATTACTCGAGGTTTATAGTAATGTAATTGATGAGTTATGCATGCGTGCGCAGTTTCCACTTTATTCTGCTAGAGATTCATCATGAGCGGGGAGTAGTAATCGTCTTACACTCGAAACGAAAAGATCTCCGGAATTATGCGGACATGACTAAAATTCTCTAGAAGTAAGTTCAATCGATCATTATCGCATCATATCGGCAACTTTAATTTTCTCATTTCCTGATATCAAGTAATTATTTTCTTTGTCTGGCAGGGTTTGGAAAGATTTCACAACAACTGTTCCGGCACTGCCGAAGGAGCTGCGATTTACACACCCGAAAGTAAGTACTACTAGCTAGTTCTGCGCATCTTCCATTGATTATAGTTTTATCAATACCATTTATCATGCTTGATTATCAGTTTGATTGAACTCTATTTCTAGTAAAGTGCTTGTGGTAGGAAGACGGGACTGATTTATGTGGATACTACATTTGCGACTTCATCTACTACGCGACGACCCCTAACAAGGGCTACTCTACAAAACAATTTGAAGTGCGTAAGCAATAATATTCACAATTTTATTTTATTACCATATATATGTATTGACCCCCTTCTTCAAATTAAATGTGGAAGATGCGGGATGAACTCCTACCACATGATCGCATACGAGCAATTCAAGAAGAATTGACGGGATTCTTTCTTGACCACGTCATAAATAAAGCCGGAGAATACCATATGGAATTGGAGATTAGATGTTAGGGGTGGTAAGAGATCTTATATTTTATATATGTAGCTAGTAGCGTCGGATATATATACGAAAACTTGTTATACGACCAATCTTTCAGAAAAAGAGAGGTCGATCACTTCTATCTCTATATGTTCATGACGATCTTCTGTACTTAATGGTTCCTTCATTTGCTTACTAGCTAGCGTGTCGAGTTCTCTCTACAGTAGCCAGCGTCGACCAAGCACGAAGAAAGAGAGGACACTTCTCTCTATCAATTAGCTAGCTATAACAATATAAAACCCCTAAATTAACTCTCTAAAACCCCCTAAACCCCCCTCCCTTTCAAAATAAAAAAAACAAGCAATTGTCAGATGCTGACGCGTAGATGCCTACTAAAGGTACTCCTGCCTGGACTCCCCGCAGAGGCCACGTGGAACCCCTTCTGTCCCTGCTTGTAAGAGAACCAGGACTAAAGGTTTTGGGCTTTAGTCCCGACACTTTAGTGCTGGTTCCGGAACCGGGACAAATGGGCTTTACGAACCGGGACAAATGGTTTTTTTTCTACTAGTGTCCCTGCAATTGTGTTGGCGCTCCCTCCGCCGCTGTGGGAGCTGCAGTTGGGAAGCGGAGAGTATCCAAACAGGGCCTGAATTGACAATGTTAGTCAACTGCTGCTTGCATACCTGGCTTTCATCCCTAATTGATGCATGTCGACGGAGGATTGCTTCTCGAGCCCGTTTAAATTATTTTTGGTATGTGCTTAATACAATACACCAGCATTTTGTTATGTCTGGAACTCAGGTTCTGGTGTATGCAAACATATTTTCTCAGTGATCATAACACCTAGAATTTCTAGGTTAAGGCCTACTATCTACAGGTATTATCTTCTGTTACGTTCCTGATGTATAGTCTACATGTTGGAATAATGAGCAATTTACCGAATGGTTTTAGAAAAATAAACAGTAGATAAAACAAGATCATAGTAAGAGAAGCAACACTAGTCATGCAATGTAGAGGAGAGTATGTCACAAAAAAAGAAATAAAACTTATTAGGCAAACTAAAGGATTGTAGGCAAATATTATGTGAACATGTGAACTAGACCGAAACATATGTAGAGCAGAAACTAGAACAAGAAACTCCAGCAGAACCTCGAATAGAAAAGACACGCACACGTACTGAGCGGTTGCAGTAGTTATAGTGTTGGTGTTGACGTCGTCACCAGCCATGTCTTCCAAACGGTTGTTGATGTCGGGGAAGAAGTCATCGGCTTGACTCATTCCCACAACCCGCGTCGTGACAAGGCGGGCAGCGGAGGAGGAGCGCGCGTGAATGTCTCCCTTGTCCTCGTCCTCATACATGTGGAGAAATAACTTCCCTTAACAGGAGGTCTAACTCCTACTAGCTAAGCGGTATGGGACTAAACTTTACCTCCACAAGATTTTCACATTGTTTCCTCCTAATTAGCTGCACAGTTCTCCTTTTTATTAATTAATCGATTAAAGTGGAGATGCATGGGAAGTAATGCAATTATATTATATCTTTTTTCGGGACGATGAAATAAGAAAAAGGATTCAGCTCATCGTAATAAGAACAAGGAGAAAGAAAATAACAGTACGGATACACTCCTTATATAAACAGCTCTTTAATGCAAAGTTACAAACACTTGATAGGAACAAAAAGTTACAGACAATTGCTGACAAGCACGGACCTGTTGTAAACAACCACTTGATCTACTCATACGGATACAACATTATTGGAAGCAAGCTACACATATTTTATTCGTTACAAACACTTGACAAGAACAACAAACTGCAGACAGTACAGACATGGACATGTTGCTAAGAAAACTCGATCGACTCTGACTCTTACAACGATATATGCTGCAAGGAGCACATTATTTTATTCATTACAATACAATATAGACAAGTCCGAAATGCAAGTACGTAGCTGCCAGGAGCAGTAACTCCAGGGCTTGTTGCATTTGTTCATGAACGGAAGCAAGGATTTTGGCGCTCCATCCTAGCCAATGCTTCGCGTATCTCTCCGATACCTTGCTTCACCTCTCCCAGGTCGCTCCTTAGAAGCCGGATCTCTCTGCTGAGATAGGACATCCTCTGATCCATGTTCCTACTCAGATCTGCCAGGATTTCAACCTGCTCATGGGTCTCATGGCCTTCCAATTGCTCGGAAATTTCACGAGGCAGTCGATTTATCAACTCTTTTATTTTTTCAACATCTTTCTCTACTTTGATCTGATCGATCACCTCATTATGGTCGCTGTCTATGTCACTGCCAAGCTTGTTCAGTAAAAACAAGTTTGTCCAGTTGAGCTGCTTATGCTCCCCAAAGCCCCCTTCTCCCGCGATTATGAAAGGCACAAATTTTCCATACGGCCCACCCAGATTCAGGTAGCTGTTTGATGGAAGCTCCCTAGGCTCAAAATTGGAAGTCCTAACTCCTGCCAGTGGAAGCCTATTAGCCATTGATTATCACTTACTTGCCAACCTGAAGAACTTCGGCGCCTTTGGAGAAGAGAACCCTCAACTCCTGCTGCTGCACCCTCCCTCTAATGCTAATGGTGTCTATGGAGCTCGAATTGGAATTCCTGTTTTCTGATGCATGCTTTGGATGGATGCATTTGATGTCCTATTTGTAGAATGTAAGCCACATGTGAAGTTGATGGAAATGCTCAAAATCGTGCCATCGTGGCTCTGCTTGAAATGGCAGTCACGGGTGAAGCTGCTAGAACACTAAGGACGTGTACACCTTCACTCTGTACGCGTACTTGCATGTATATTATGGGCAACAACCATGTGCACTATCAGTATGGGCAGCAATAATGTACAATAGGGGACAAAGATCATTCATGAATCACGCAAGGATATCACTACACGTTGGCGTCAAATTTTCCTTTAAAGAAAAGGAAAACACACCACGTCACACGGGAAGTTGCTAGGACGCTGAATACGTGCCCCATTATTTTGAACTTACTAGCATCTGAGAAGCAACCATGTATCTCATTGGTAAAACTCATCTACACTAAAAGTATACGCAGCAAATATCCTACTCCCTCCGTTCCATATTATAAGAGCATTTTTGACACTACGACAATAGTATAGTGTCAAATATGCTCTTATATTATGAGACGGAGGCAGAACGATATATAACAATTTCATACATTAATCACCCAACGCTATTGGTTTTTCTTGTTCGCATCAATCTTTGGCCGGTCAGAATTTCGATACCTGAGGAATGGAATAAGACCAACATAGATGGTTTAAAACTAATAGATGTTAATTTACACCTTATTTGTCTTCCAGTTTACAATTGGTCTAGTAAAAACTATGTTTTTTTAATATCCAGTTTTTTTATTAACTTGGGCATTATAATAGAAAATGTCAGAAATAATATATTTATTCGTTACCGAATAACATGGGTTTCCAAATCATTCTAAGTTTAATGTGTTTCATAATTTTATATGTCTCATAGATAAGAAAAATGGAATGTACCTTCGAGACAACTAATATTCTCAACCATCCACTAGTGCAAAAACGGTCTATAGTCTCGATTGGGAAGTCTCTTTAGTCCCGGTTCACCAACCGGAACTAATGTATAGAGACTAAAGACCCACTCCTACTTTCCTCTAAGAAACTACCATCAACATTGACCTTTGCCCACCCAAGCTCTGGCTTTTGCCATCCTTTCTCCTATGCATTATCATGCTGCTGCAAGTTTGGTAATTTAGTCATAGGACTTTTTCCTTTTTGATCTATCTCAGAATTTTCGTTCGTAGTCAGTTGGAGGTTTACCAAGTAATTTTGCAAAAAACGAGCAGAATGGAAATTTTTTGCTTTACCTTTCGCGAAGATCGCATCATTTCTATGATGCCAAACACGCCACCAAAATAGCCTAAATTTTTGCCGTTGATCTTCATTCACCTTCTCCAGCAAGACCACGACCCAATCCTTTCGAGTGTATTTTATTTCATGCTCAGGGGGAAGGTTCCATACATCCTTTAGCGCGTACCAAAGTGCCGTTGCAAATGTGCATCGTTGTGCCATATGAAAACCTTTTTCATCATCAACTCCACATACGTTACAAATTGGGGTGAGACCAGGGATGCATCGAAATCTATTAGTTTGAACCGCCAGTAATTCCATTGCTAGTCTCCATGTAAAGATACACACTTTTTGAGGTACATTTGTTTTCCATATATTATTCCAAATTGTGCAATCCCCTAACGTATTGTTACTGGACCCAAACATCTAAAAATTCTTTTCATCCATGGTTAGCCGGTAAGCGCTACGGACAGTGAAAAATCCATTCTTTTTCTAGCTGCCAAGCAATATAGTCATCTTCCTCGTAATTTTGGAATCGGATACTCAAAATTTCATTTGCATCTTCCCGTGTAAATATACGCCTAACATTATCTTCCTTCCATGAGTGACTCTCGTGGTCAATAAGGTCCGCTACCCAACGGGTACGAGAGTTTGTCGGATTTGTTGGACCTGCTGGTATTTTGATGTACTTACGGACATGTTTGCCTTCTCCGGTCATAGACACTGCATGAGTCAGTCATCAAAGTATGATTCAGTTGATCTGCGATGATTAAGGTGAAGTCTTACCAACAAGAAAACATTTTACTGATGTGTACTCCTGTTTCTCTAGTTCAAGCCCTGCTACTGGTTGTGTATCAACTATATAGTAGTATGTTTACCTGAAACTTAACCACAACGTCTTACTCATGTGTGCAACACTGGTATCAAAACGTATTTATCGTTTGTCATATTTTACTCCAGCTGATAAATTCCGAATTTTACAGTTACATCAACACATCATCATATGCAGTAGTAGTAAAAACAAAAGAAACTAATCTTGTTGACCGGGTGGGATGCTTAAGTGGTACACTAAGCTGAAGCATCCAGGATAATATTTCAAATTAGCCAGTTCAACTGATGAGAGATATGTGCTGCGTCTGATAGTTGTGTTGCATGTGGTAGCTAGTTAAGGTACGTACCATTGACCTGGTAAGTATAATAGTAAATTTTAACATGCTTCCTCTTATCCCGTTATTATACATGTCGGGCAACACTAATAGAAAACAGACCTTTTGTCCATAGCATTAGTCCCGGTCAGGTTTTGAACCGGCACTAATGTGACCATTAGTCCCGGTTCGGGACGGGCATCATTAGTCCCGGTTCGTTCCGGACCAACACGAACCAGGACTAAAGGGTTATGACAGGCTGGTGTCAGCCTGGGGCCCCACGATAACCTTTAGTCCCAGTTTGTGGCATGAACCGGGACTATAGGCTTACCTTTAGTACCGGTTTGTGTCTCGCACCAGTACTAAAGGTCCCCTATATGAACCCTTCGGCCAGCCCGAGCACACTTCTCCTTGTTTTTCCCCTTCTTCCTCTCCTTTGTTCTTCCCCTTGCTCGAGGTCGTCTCTATTTTTGCCAAAATTTGCCAATATTTGGAGGTACCCCATCCATCCAAGTGTTCAAAAAGGTTAGCAACTTTGTCATTTCATCTCTCATTGCTAGATTAACTCTTGCAATGCTCTATAAGTATAGTGATTTGTGGGTTTTAGTTTGGGAGTATTTATATGTGGTAGTTTCTTTAATTTATATGCAATTTGAGCACAAATTAACTTCTTACTTTGCATGTGTAGGTGTGGTTTACTTCGTGCCTTCCCGTCCCCGTCCTAACCACCATCGATCGCCCGCACCATCCCATCGCCGGCACCACCTTGGTGAGCCTCTTATTCTTATCCTTTAAAAAAAATCATGTTTGTAAGATTTAGATAGTTACTTGTATAGTTTTCTTACCTATATGGTTGTTTGTTATACATAGTCGCATGGTTTTGATATCCGTCCCCATCGATGCTCGTCCGGTATATGATTCGGATGTCGTATATACTCTCTTTTATAACTATTTGTTGCATTTCGTGTTTATGATAATTATGCCCATCAAGTTGGCATAGATATTTGTATCTAGGAGGTATGTGAACCGTAAATTCCAACCGACATAGATATTATTGTCATGAAGTTAAATTTAGTTGAAAAAGAAAACGAGTATTTGAAAGAAAAATTGAAAAGAGTTGAAGAAGAGAAGATGAAACTGGAGTTGTATGTAGCCGATGTCGTCGATGATCACAAGATCATGATGGATACAATGCACTTGAAGATTAGAAAATTTAAAAAATATGCATTGATAGTGAGGCTTGGTATCACTATGTTGTTGGATCAATTGTTATCTTACTTGCGATGTTCATCGCATTTGTTGTTGTATTTAAATGCTTTAGCTAGAGACTTTGTATGTTGTTTTATGAGAACAAGTGTGTATGAACTTTATCTATTAACTTGTATTAATTTGGTATTTTCGGTGTTATGTAATGAAGATGAGCCGGAAATGGATGTACGATGACTGATGCTCTCCCTAGTTTATTAATGGGGTGCATATTTTTCTTGTTGCGGCTGAGGCAAACAAACGGGCGGATGGTTTTATGTATTGTCCATGTGTTGGCTGTAAGAATGATCGAAATTATTCTAACTCAAGAACCATTCACGTCCACCTGTTTGAGTCCGGTTTCATGTCCGTCTATAACTGTTGGACTAAGCACGGAGAAAGAGGGGTCCTAATGAAAGAGAATGAAGAAGAAGAGGATGACGACAGCTATCCTGGCCGTGGGTTCCATCAATATGATGGTACAACAATGGGGGAAGAAGCTGAGCCGGCAATGCGGGAAGGAGCTGAAGAAGACGCATCAGGTGAGCCCGCTGATGATCTTGGTCGGGCCATTGCCGATGCAAAGAGAAACTGCGCAAGTGAAAAGGAGAAGCTGAAGCTGCAACGCATGTTAGAGGATCACAAAAAAGGGTTGTACCAAAATTGCGAAGATGACAAGAAAAAATTGGGTACCACGCTGGAATTGCTGCAATGGAAGGCAGAGAATGGTGTATCTGACAAGGCATTTGAAAAATTGCTGATAATGTTAAAGAAGAAGCTACCAAAGGACAATGAGTTGCCCGACAGTACGTACGAAGCAAACAAGGTTGACTACCCTCTAGGATTAGAGGTGGATAAGATACATGCATGCCCTTGACTGCATCCACTACTGCGGTGAGTATGAGGATTTGAATGCATGCCCAGTATGGTGTGCATTGCGCTATAAGATCGGCCACGATGACCCTGGTGATGTTGAGGGCGAGCCCCCCAGGAAGAAGATTTCTGCCAAGGTGATGTGGTATGCTCCTATAATACCACGGTTGAAACGTTTATTCCAGAACAAAGAGCATGCCAAGTTGATGTGATGGCACAACGAAGACCGTAAGAAAGACGAGAAGTTGAGAGTGCCTGTTGACGGATCGCAGTGCAGAAAAATCGAGAGAAAGTGGAAGGACTTTCCAAAGGACACAAGTAACGTATGGTTTGGTTTAATTGCAGATGGCATTAATCCTTTTGGGGAGCAGAAAAGCAATCATATCACATGGCCAGTGACTCTATGTATCTACAACCTTGCTCAATGGTTGTGCATGAAGCGGAAGTTTCATTATGATGCCCGTGCTCATCGAAGACCCCAAGCAACACGACAACGACATTGATGTGTAGCTAAGGCCATTAGTTGAAGAAATTTTATAGCCGTGGAATGGAAAAGGTGTACGCGCGTGGGATGCGAAATAATAGGAGGAATTTGACCTACATCCGTTGTTGTTTGTAACCATCAATGATTGGCCTGCTCTTAGTAACCTTTCAGGCAAACAAACAAGGGATACCATGCATGCACACACTGTTTAGATGATACCAACAGTATATATTTGGATAAATGTAAGAAGAATGTGTACCTGGGGCATCGTCGATTTCTTCAGAGCAAACATCCCGTAAGAAAGAAAGGCAGGCATTACAAAGGTGAGGCAGATCATCGGAAGAAGCGTCGGCACCGTACTGGTGATGATATACTTGATATGGTCAAGGACTTAAAAGTAATCTTTGGAAAGCAACCTGGCGGACAAACTGTTCCGAATGATGCTGACACATGCGCACCCATGTGGAAGAAGAAATCTATAGTTTGGGACCTACCTGCTACTTCTCGAGCATGCGTTGGTTTCCCGTGAAGAGGAACGGTTTGATGCAGCAAAGTAGATAAGTGTTTCCCTCAGTTTTTGAGAACCAAGGTATCAATCCAGTAGGAGATACAATCGAATCACCAAAAGATGTACATGCACAAAGAATCAAACTCTTACACCCAACGCTATAAAGGGGTTGTCAATCCCTTCACGGTTACTTGCAAGGATGAGATCTAATAGAGATAGATATAATAAGATGCTTGAATGGAAAGTAAATTAAAAGTAAAAATAATGCAGCAAGTATTTTTGGTTTAGATCTGAAAGTATAATATGAAAAATAGACCTGGGAGCCATAGGTTTCACTAGATGGCTTCTCTCATGATGGATAGTATTACGGTGGGTGAACAAATTACTGTCGTGCAATTTATAGAAAAGCGAATAATTATGAAGATATCCACACAATGATTATGCATATAGGCATCACGTCCGTGACAAGTAGACCGAAACAATTCTGCATCTATTACTATTACTCCACACATCGACCGACTCCAACCTGCATCTAGGGTGTTAAGTTCATCAAGAACAGAGTAACGCATTAAGTAAGATGACATGATGTAAAGGGATAAACTCAAGCAATATGGTAAAAACTCCATCTTTTTACCCTTGATGGCAACAATACAATATGTGTCTCGCTACCCCTACTTTGTCACTGGGTGAGGACACCGCAAGATTGAACCCAAAACTAAGCACTTCTCCCATTGCAAGAATTACCAATCTACTTGGCCAAACGAAACCAATAACTCGAAGAGACTTGCAAAGATATGAAATCATGCATATAAGAATTCAGGAAAGACTCAAATAATATTCATGGATAATGTGAACATAAACCCACAATTCATCGGATCTCGACAAACACACCGCAAAAGAGTATTACATCGGATAGATCTCCATGAAGATCATGAAGAACATGGTATTGAGAAGCAAAGAGAGAGAAGAAGCCATCTAGCTACTAGCTATGGACCTGTAGGTCTGTGGTGAACTACACACGCATCATCGGAGGGGCAATGGAGTTGATGTAGATGCCATCCGTGATCGAATCCCCCTCCGTCAGATTACCGAAAAAGGCTCCAAGATTGGATCTCTAGGGAACGGAGGCTTCTAGCGGCGGTAAAGTGTTTTCGTGGCTCTTTATGATAAGTATGGAATATTTGGGAATCTATAGGCCGAAGATTAGGGTTAGGGGAGCAGCCGTGGGCCCACAAGCCTGCCCCGCGCGACCACCCCTCTAGCCGCGTCCCTAGGGCTTGTGGCCTCATGGTAGCTTCTCTGCCTTGGTTCTCAAGTCTCGTAGATTCCTTTTGTTCCAGAAAAATTCCTTCCAAAGGTTTTACTCCGTTTGGACTCCGTTTAATATTCCTTATCTGCGAAACTCAAAAACAAGGAAAAAACATAAACTGGCACTAGGCTCTAGATTAATAGGTTAGTCATAAAATAATATAAAATAGCATATTAATGCATGTAAAACATCGAAAACGGATAATAATAGCATGGAATGATAAAAAATTATAGATATGTTGGAGACGTATCACTACCCTATTGGAAAGACCTAGAGGTCCGCTCTGCAATCGTCGCGATGCACGTGACAAAGAATCTTTGCGTGAACCTGCTAGGCTTCTTGGACGTGTATGGGAAGACAAAAGATACACCGGAAGCACAGGAGGACCAGCAGCGTATGCACAGAGAGGACAACATGGATCCAAAGAAGTTTCAGGGTCATGCCAGCTACACTCTTACCAAAGAAGAGAAGGAAATCTTCTTCGAATGTCTGCTCAATATGAAGGTCCCGTCTCGCTTCGCGTCAAATACAAAGGGAATAATAAATATGGCAGAGAAAATGTTCCAAACTCTAAAGTTTAATGATTGCCACGTGATTATGACGCAACTCCTTCCGGTTGCATTGAGAGGCCTTCTACCAGAAAATGTTCGATTAGCCATTGTGAAGCTATGTGCATTCCTGAATGCAATATCTCAGAAATCCTATGAAGGTTAGAGAATGATTTGGTGCAAATGTCTTGTTAGTTTCGGGTTGGTGTTCCCACCATCCTTCTTCAATATCATGACGCACGTCCTAGTTCACATAGTCGAGGAGATTGCCATTCGGGATCCTATATTTCTACACAATATGTTCCCCTTTGAGAGGTTCATGGGAGTCTTAAAGAAATATGTTCATAATCATGCTAGGCCAGAAGGAAGCATCTCCAAGTGCCATGGAGCAGAGGAGGTCATTGAGTTTTTTGTTGACTTTGTTCCTGACATTAAGCTGATTGGTCTTCCTGAATCGCGGCATGAGGGCAGACTAGGTGGAAAAGGCACGCTAGGAAAGATTTCACTAATATGCCAGGACGGGCATTCTTTGGCGCAAGCACACTGCACAGTACTACAAAGTTCCGCCTTGGTGGCTCCGTATATCAAGCAACACAAGAATATTCTATGCTCCAAACACCCAGAGCAGTCTAATGACTGGATTACACATGAACAAATAGTGACTTTTCCCGGTTGGTTGTAGAAACGTCTCATGCATGACGACACTATTGCAAATGACATGTACTTGCTGTCCAAGTTACCATCTTCGACTATATTGACTTTCAAAGGGTACGAGATAAATGAGAATACATTTTACACGATTGCCCAAGATAAAAAGAGCGCCAACCAAAATAGTGGTGTCCGCTTTGATCCAGCAAACACCAATGGGACAAAGGACACATATTATGGTTACATAGAGGAGATATGGGAACTAGATTATGGACTTGGTTTGAAGGTCCCTTTGTTTCAGTGCAAATGGGTCAATCTCACAGGAGGCGGGGTAAAGGAAATGACATGTCTACCAATAGTGGATCTCAACAATCTTGGGTATGCAGATGAACCATTCGTCCTAGCCAATGATGTGGCACAGGTTTTCTATGTGAAGGACATGTCTACCAAGCCGAGAAAAAGAAAACATAAGGAAGCGAATACATCATACGATGAGCCAAAGCGCCACATAGTTCTTTCAGGGAAAATAAACATCGTGGGAGTGAAGGACAAGATAGACATGTCAGAAGATTATGAAAAGTTTCATGAAATTGCTCCCTTCACAGTGAATGTTGACCCGAGCATCAAGTTAAACGATGAAGATTGTCCATAGTTACGATCCAAAGGGACACACGCGAAGAAAAAGTTTTATACCCAAAGATCCCACTCTGGGACGTGACCGTCTTCTCTAGCTAGTTTTTGGAATTATATATATGGAAAGTTCCACTTCAGACAAACCAAACAAAATCTTTGTAATAGTAGTGTACTTATGTGTTTTGGCATTTGAAACGCGAAGAAATATTATGTCAAAGTATCAGGGTTTCAAACGAAAACTCGTTTGTTACAAAGGCATTTTATTTTTTGTGTGTTCAGTATGCACCATTCGAAGCCACGTCATCAATTTTCAACCCTTTCTGACTTCATTTGCTATTATTCATGCATTTATTGATTTTTTTAGCTAAATGACCCTGATACTGAAAAGCACTACAAATGAACTCTAAAAAGATTGAAACTTGGCATGGTATTATCATTTCACCTACATAGCATGTGCCAAAAAGTTTAGATGGTTATGGCAAAAACTGGATGCACCTCGTGTACAAAATGGACAATCTCTTTCGAAGTATCATCGTTTCAGACGAAAACTCGTCTGTTACAAAGGCATTTCATTTTTTAAACTTATTTCAACTCCAGACTGTTTGTGCGTTCACTATGCACAATTCGAAGCCAGCCATTAATTTTCATCCCTTTCTGACTTCATTTGCTGTTTTTCCTGCATTTACAGATTTGTTTTGAGCTAAATGACCCTGAAATTGAAAAGCACTACAAATGAACTTTGAAAAGGTTAAAAGTTGGTATGGTATCATCATTTCACCCACATAGCATGTGCTAAAAGGTTGAGAGGGTTACAGAAAAAAAATGGATGCACTTCGTGTACAAAATGGACAATATATTTCGAAGTATCAAGGTTTCAAACGAAAACTCGTTTGTTACAAACGCATTTCATTTTTTTAAACTTATTTGAACTCCAGACTTTTTGTGTGTTTAGTATGCACCATTCGAAGCCACACCATCAATTTTCAACCCTTTTCGACTTCATTTGCTATTTTTCCTGCACTTACTGAATTTTTTTGAGCTAAATGACCCTGAAATTGAAAAGCACTTCAAATGAACTCTGAAAAGGTTGAAAGTTGTCATGGTATCATCATTTCACCCACATAGCATGTCCTAAAAGGTTGAGAGGGTTACGGCAAAAACTGGATGCACTTCGTGTAAAAAATGGACAATCTCTTTCGAAGTTTTAGGGTTTCAAACGAAAAATCATGTGTTACAAAGACATTTCATTTTTTAAATAACCTGATAATTACCGAATTGAATATAATGATAAAAACACTAATATCAAACAGTAGAAAAAAGAATCACTGGAAAATCTATTTTTAAAGTAAAGTTATTTACAAACTAGTTATTGAGACAAATTTCAAATAATTCAAATTTGAAAACTACTGGCACTAACAGAAAGTTTATAATTTTTTTACCTAAACCAAAAAGATTCACTCAGAAACTCTAAATAAAGCAAAAAAACTCAGAAAGAAAAGAAAATAAATAATGTAGAAAACACAAAAAAAATGAAAAGTAAATAAAAAAGCCCGCCTACAGGGCCACCACGGCCTCCATACGACTAGAAACCCAACTATTAGTTGGGCCAGGATGCAGGCCCTGTTGGAAATATGCCCTAGAGGCAATAATAAATTAGTTATTATCATATTTCCTTGTACATGATAATCGTTTATTATCCATGCTATAATTGTGTTTATCGGAAACTCAGATACATGTCTGGATACATAGACAACACCATGTCCCTAGCATGCCTCTTATAGACTAGCTCGTTGATCAAAGATGGCTATGGTTTCCTAGTCATGGACATGAGATGTCATTTGGTAATGGGATCTCATCATTAGGAGAATGATGTGATAGACAAGACCCAAACTACAAACGCAGCATATGATCGTGTCAGTTTATTGCTACTGTTTTCTGCATGTCAAGTATATGTCCCTATGACCACGAGATCATGCAACTCACTGACACCGGAGGATTACCTTGTGTGTGTCAAACGTCGCAACGTAACTGGGTGACTATAAAGGTGCTCTACAGGTATATCCGAGGGTGTCTGTTTGGTTGGCATGGATCAAGGCTGGGATTTGTTACTCCGTGTGACGGAGAGGTATCTCAGGGCCCACTTGCTAATACAACATCACAATAAGCCTTGCAAGCAATGTGACTAAGTTTTAGTCAAGGGTCTTGTATTATGGAACGAGTAAAGAGACTTGCCGGTAACGAGGTTGAACTAGGTATGGAGATACCGACGATCGAATCTCGGGCAAGGAACATACCGAAGAACAAAGGGAACATCATACGGGATTAACTGAATCCTTGACATAGAGGATTGACCGATAAAGATCTTCGTAGAATATGTAGGAACCAATATGGGCATCCAGGTCCCGCTATTGGTTATTGACCGTAGAGGTGTCTCAGTCATGTCTACATAGTTCTCGAACCCGCAGGGTCTGCACACTTAAGTTT
Organism: Hordeum marinum; assembly: GCA_022496015.1. Taxonomy (NCBI): domain Eukaryota; kingdom Viridiplantae; phylum Streptophyta; class Magnoliopsida; order Poales; family Poaceae; genus Hordeum; species Hordeum marinum. The sequence goes on along the minus strand of CM039677.1, from coordinate 3,802,567 downwards.
TTGTGATGTTTCGGCAGTATAGAGTTATGTATGGTGGTGACCAAAGGTTGTTCGGAGTCCCGAATGAGATCCCGGACGTCACGAGGAGCTCCGAAATGGTTCGGTAGTAAAGATTGACATATAGGAAGTCCTATTTTGGTCGCCGGAAAAGTTTTGGGCTCATCGGTTGTGTACCGGGAGTGCCGATAGTGTACCGAGAGACCATCGGGAGGGGTATTTCGACCCAAGAGGCTACATGGGATGTGGGAGGATGAATACCAGCCCTTTGTGGGCTGGTAGAAGACCCACACAAGGCCCATGCGTCTGGGAAGAAAATCCCAAAGAGAAAAGGTGGAAAAACGCAAAAAGGCAAAAATAAGGAGGAGTCCTAGTCCTACTAGGATTGGAGGAGGAATCCTCCTCTCCTCCTTAGTTCGGCCGACCCAAGGGCTGGCTCCTTGGGATTCGAGCCTCCTCCTCTCTTCCTCCTATATATACTAGAGGTTTTAGGGGTTTTGGCACTAGAATTTTAGCCACGTGCTACTCGTTCCTCTAGTGCATAGTTTCTCCTCTAGATCGGTTTTCTGCAGTGCTTAGGCAAAGCCCTGCCGGAATTACTCCACCATCATCGTCACGGGGCCATCATGGTTGGACCTACCAACCGCGACTAAAGGTAAATTTCGCCAGCCCAAGCAGCAGGAAGCGCAGACCTTTAGTCTACCTTTAGTGGCGATTGCAGCCACCAACCGCGACTAGAGGTCGTTCTATATAACCAGCGACTTCGAAATTTTTTAGAACTCAGTTTCCATATTCCCCCTCACACACCTCATCGACGGTGTCGCCAGGTTGCCGCCGCCCCGTCGAGCCGTCGACTTGCCGCCACGCTCGCCTCGCCGTTGCCCTCGCCTCGCTGTCCCCATCGCTTCTCCGCGCCATCTCCGTCGCGCGTCGACCTCGCCGCCCTTGATCCTCCTCGACCACGTGCTCCGTTGCCGTCGTGGTCGCAGTCGCCGCCGCCGTCGAGTCGCATTGCCTCGCCGGCTGTTGCCCTGCTGTGAGCCCCTTTCCTCCCTCTCCTCCCTCTCCCTCGGCCCCTACCTCGATGGCCGCACCACTCCCTGATCGAGCCCGCACACACACACATGCAGGCATGAACACACACACGCGCGCGCACACACACACACATTTTTATTTTCTGTTTTTCTGTTTTCTAGTTTTTTTATACTTTTAGTTATATAAACGTTATATGAAATGTTAGATGAACATTTTTTAGTTTTTAATACTTTTAGTTATAGCTAGATAAATGTTAGATATAAAAAAGATATAGAAATTTTTTTATACGTTTTTTATTGCTATATAAATTTTTGATATAAAAAAGATATCGAAATGTTAGATCAATGTTAGATTTGCAATTAGTATATGTATGTATACAATAGATTATTTTCTTAGTCCGTTAAGGGATTTAGGAATGCCTCCATTATGGATGTGCACAAGTTGATCCAAATTTTTTTCTAATTCATGCATCTACCCTTCTATATGTCACGTTCTGTCTAGCTAGTGTCAAAGGATTCAAGAAAACCACGGCTTCATCATTAGCCGGATGTAACAGGCGCATGATGGTACGAGAAGCTGTCCAAAGTTATTTTGGAACCGAGTCCCGGATAGGATAATTAGATTTTTGATACGAAGTTCAGCAAAAAGGCCTTCCAAATAGAGATATTAGGAAGGCTCTTGCTGAACTTCGTAACAAAAAGCTAATTATCCTATCCGGGACTCCGTTCCAAAACAACTTTAGACAGCTTCGTACCATCATGCGTCTGCTACTTCCGGCTAATGATGAAGCCATGATTTTATTCCATTGACACTAACTTGACAACGTGACATATAGAAGGGTAGATGATACCAGGAAAAATATGGACCATTTTCTGAACATCCACAATGGCACCATTTTGTTAAATCCCTTAAAGGTTAAAAGAATCTGTTATGATTCTGACGGTACCTCGTATATAAGAAATCACAATCAAGCATTTAAAAATGTTAAATTTTTATAGAATTTGTTCTCGACGTCAACGATGCCTGGCCCCCATCCTCGTCGTTGACTCGTTCGCGACGACGTCCTGCTTCAGAGGCGCCATGTCCGAGACTAGGCTCCGCCGGGCTGGCACTGGGAGGTGCTACCTTCAGGAGCGCGCATCTTGGTGAGGAACCCGGGTCCCGTCGTCCACCCGGAGCTTCTTTGGTGGCGTTCGCGTGGGCCACTTTCGGTGTGGAGGCAGTCGACCCCGTTGGTGGTGGTACATCACCGTGTCAGGGATGAGGACGAGCATGTCCGTCGCTATATGGATGCATTGGACGTCAGGTTCTCGCATATTTGGCAGGTTCTTCGGGGATCTCACCCGAGCTATGATCATGTCATAGTCCCTTCTCTTGGGGTGTCCACCGCCTGCGCCGCTAGACGTCAACTACATCTGTATTAGTGATATTATATAATAATATTCGAGATGTATTAGTGATAATACTCGAGATGTATTCGAGATTATATTTGATAATATTCGGGACGATTTGTTCGAGATTATATTTGATGATGGATATTATATGAATTATTCGAGATGCATATTATGTACTATGCTTCAGTTTTTCCTTATCGATTTCATGCATTCTAATTTGAATACTAAATTGTTTTATCTTTCTTATGGGTTAGTTAAATCAAACCTATGGACAATACTGCAAGAGAAGGAGAAGAGGCTTTGTTCGACATCATACGCTCCCCGAGCCCAGAGCATGAACCTGAATATGATGACGACTCGCAATATCTGAACAATTCGGGTGAGGGTTGTATGATATTTGACGAAGATGAACGAATAGATGAAGTCGACAACGATGTTGACGAAGAAATTTTTCTTCAAATAACAAAGACCGGCAAGGTATATTTATTATATAAGCCATTCGGTGATCATTACATGTCTTAATTGACTTGTATGTATTAGCGAATCGATCTTTATTCTTCTAGGCCTCCGGATCGAGCAAATCTTCCACAAGTGACAGGGTAGTTCGAGGCCCGGCTAGAAAGTTGGATGCTGGCGTAAAGTTCAACATCGATTCCATCAAAACATCAACTGGCGAACCGCTTGAACCTAGGAAAAATGTGACCAAGTTCAAGACTCAATGCGGAGGTATTGTTAGGGACCAAATCCCAATCTCCGTTCAAGAATGGAAAAAGCCAGGAAAGAGAGATCGAGCAGGAGTTACTTTTGTCGACGAAAGAGCAAAAGATGTGCTTTGGACCTGAAGACCCACAAGTATAGGGGATCTATCGTAGTCCTTTCAATAAGTAAGAGTGTCGAACCCGACGAGGAGCAAAAGAAAATGAAAAGCGGTTCTCAGTAAGGTATTCTCTGCAAGCACTGAAATTATCGGTAACAGATAGTTTTGTGATAAGATAATTCATAACGGGTAGCGAGTAACAATTGTAACAGATAGTTTTGTGATAAGATAATACACCTTTGAATTCTGGTTGGGCCACCCCATATACCGCGACTAGTGCCCATTGGAAACCATCTTCCTTTGAGCGAACTCTGAACTTGACGGCAAAATCTCCCAACATTACATTTCTGACCTCTAGTGTCTCACATCTCACCCCAAGTAAGATCCCACCAGACCTTCCTCTTGGAGGTAGACAGTGCCAGTCGAAGTCAATACCCCCCGATATTGTGTTTAGAAAATGAGAGGTAATGTTATCCCTACCAGTCTCCATTAAGGCAATAAAATCGAGCCTATGCTCAATAGTTGCCTCTACTAGGAATCTCCTTTTAGCCAAGTCACCAAGACCTCTGCTATTCCAGAATATTCCTCTCATCGGTCATCATAAAATTTCTTTGCAGTCTTAAACCGAGCACTCCGGCGCACAACCGACAATGGATAAACCTTCCTCTTCCAACTTCGCTTTGGTTTCTCCTCATCAGCAACACGGTCCACATAACCGGTTCCGAGAGTCGAACTTTCTATCGGTTGCAAATGGTTAGCATGCCCCGAATTACTACTAGTTTCCTCATCCTCATTAAATAGGGATGACGGCACAAGACCCTCGCACAGACGTTCTATAGCCCCCATCCCCGGTTCATCAATCTCGTCATCATTCATAGGTTTAACAGCAGCAATATTACGCAACATAGACATAGCTCTCTCAGCTTCTAAGTCAAGGAGATTATTAACAGATGTGGATACTTCCTTAGCATTGTTACCCATAGACACCCCTAATATGTTTGCATTCGAAATAATTTCCTCTTCTGAAAAATGCAGAATTGAATGACTTGTGTTTATGGCCATACCTGTCGTGGTCTCAATGTCCCGAAGCTTGGCCGCTCTCATCGCACGGCCCATCATCAGGTCATCTACATCCGGCTGCTCCTGAAGTCGACGGCTCATCCGTCTCTCCTCGGTAGCTTCCTCAGAATTTTCAATAATCTCTTTTCTTCATGCTCTGAAAGGTTAGCACTAATAATAACAGGATATATCTCCTTTTCATCAAGATAAGCATATTTCAACGTATCGGGTAATTTCTTAAGCTCAAACACGGGATCACCCTCTGGTGGAGGAGGATCCCCAAATACTTCAACAGGTATGTTGTGTTTCAAAATAGGCTGTTGATCAAAGAAAATTTCATCTATTTCATTCCTCTCATTCATATGCATATCATTTTCATGGTCTAGCAAATATTGTTCTAAAGGCAGTAGGAGGCACATCAATAGAAGTGAGACCAATAATTTCATATTTACTAGGCAATTATTTGTCATGGGGTTGTCTACGAAATTTAGAGAAATTAAACTCACGAGACACATCGCCAAAACTCACAGTAACTATTCCTTTCTCACAATCAATCCTAGCATTAATAGTATTCAAGAACGGTCTGCGAAATGTAATGGGACAAAAATTATCTTGTGGGGAACCAAGAACAAGAAAATCGGTAGGATATTTTGTTTTCCCACACAAGACTTCAACATCTCCAACAATCCCCATCGGTGCAATAGTGTCCCTATTAGCAAGCTTAACAGTAACACCAATTTCCTCTAGTTCAATTGGTGCAATATCATGCATGATTTCTTTGTAGAGGGAATAGAGGATTGAACTTACGCCATAGCACCCATATCACAAGACATGATAACAATGATCTCCTATTTTAACAGAAATAACAGGCACGCCAACAACTTGTCTATGTTTATGCTTAGTATCAGGTCGAGCAATTCTAGCCACTTCATTACAGAAATGAATAGCATGTCCATCAATATTATCAACCAAGAGATCTTTAACTATAGCAATACTAGATGCAACTTTAATTTGTTCGGGGGGTGCAGGTGTTCTAATACAACTCTTACGAACAACAGTTGAAGCTTTAGCATGTTCCTTTCTCCTAATAGGGAAAGGTGGTTTCTCAATGTAAGCAGTAGGGATAACAGGATCAACATTATAAGTAATAGTTTCGTCTTCAACTTCAATAGGTTAAACTACTTTCACTTAAATGGGAGGATGATATTTAAACAACTTCTCCTTAGGGAGATCAACATGAGTAGCAAAAAATTCACAGAATGAAGCTACTATCTCAGAGTCAAGTCCATATTTAGTGCAAAAGTCATGAAAAGCATCGGTGTCTACGAAGGATTTAACACAATCAAACTTCAGGTTCATACCTGACTCCTTACCTTTGTTGAGTTCCCAATCTTCAGAGTTGCATTTAATTCTTTCCAATAAATCCCATATCTTTCTTCACAAAAGAACTAGCACAAGAAGTATCGAGCATGGATTGATCATTACGAGAAAGCCGAGCATAAAAATTCTGAATAATATTTTTCTCAAGAGCTCATGATTCGGGCATGAATATAACATTGACTTAAGACTCCCCCAAGCTTGAGCAATTCTTTCTCCTTCACGAGGCCATAAATTGTAAATATAATTCCGATCACGATGAACCAGATGCATAGGATAGAACTTCTGATGAGATTCCATTTCATGTCGGCTGTAGTTCCATGATCCAATATCATCACATAGCCTGTACCATGCCAATGCCTTCTCTTTCAAAGATAAAGGAAAGACCTTGTTCTTGACAACATCCTCGGGCAAACCTGTAAGCTTAAATAGATTAGATGCAAATCCAGATGTAGTGTTCCATCTCCTGCATACAGATTAGCTAGCAGTTTCTCTACCATACCCAAAAGAATTTCATAATAAATATTTTCAGTAGGCTCAGTAGGTCGAGGGACAACTCTTTGTGTTTCCGGTCGAGGTGAGATACCCCAAACAAACCCCTCAAAGGATTACTTTCCATCGTAACAAGTGACAGTAAATTTCAGCACACTATATAAATATTTCCTTACCAAGTTCCACTCACCAAAGGTGCTTCACTCCCCGGCAACGGCGTCAGAAAAGAGTCTTGATGACCCACAAGTATAGGGGATCTATCGTAGTCCTTTCGATAAGTAAGAGTGTCGAACCCGACGAGGAGCGGAAGGAAATGACAAGCGGTTCTCAGTAAGGTATTCTCTGCAAGCACTAAAATTATTGGTAACAGATAGTTTTGTGATAAGATAATTCATAACAAGTAGCAAGTAACAATTGTAACAAAGGTGCAGCAAGGTGGCTCAGTCCTTTTTATAGCAAAGGGCAAGCCTGGACAAACTCTCACATAGAGAAAAGCGCTCCCGATGATACATGGGAATTTCTATCAAGCTAGTTTTCATCATGCATATATGATTCGCGTTCGTTACTTTTATAATTTCATATGTGGGTGGACCGGTGCTTGGGTGCTGCCCTTACTTGGACAAGCCTCCCACTTATGATTAACCCCTCCCGCAAGCATCAGCAACTACGAAAGAAGAAGTAAGATAAATCTAACCATAGCATGAAACATGTGGATCCAAATCAGCCCCTTACGAAGCAACGTATAAACTAGGGTTTAAGCTTCTTTCACTCTAGCAACCCATCATCTACTTATTACTTCCCAATGCCTTCCTCTAGGCCCAAACAATGGTGAAGTGTTATGTAGTCGATGTTCACATAACACCACTAGAGGAGAGACAACATACATCTCATCAAAATATCGAATGAATACCAAATTCACATGATTACTTATAACAAGACTTATCCCATGTGCTCGGGAACAAACGTAACTACTCACAAAGCATATTCATGTTCATAATCAGAGGAGTATTAATGATGATCAAGGATCTGAACATAAGATCTTCCACCAAGTAAACCAACTAGCATCAACTACAAGGAGTAATGAACACTACTAGCAACCCACAGGTACCAATCTGAGGTTTTGAGACAAAGATCGGATAAAAGATATGAACTAGGGTTCGGAGAGGAGATGGTGCTGATGAAGATGTTGATGGAGATTGACCCCCTCTCGATGAGAGGATCGTTGGTGATGACGATGGCTTCGATTTCCCCCTTTCGGAGGGAAGTTTCCCCAGGAAGATCGCCCTGCCGGAGCTCTAGATTGGTTCTGCCCAAGTTCTACCTCGAGATGGAGACGCTTCGTCTCGAAAGCTCTGTTCTGATTTTGTCCATGTCAAAACCCTCAATATAGTAGAAGATGGGCATCGGAGGGCTGCCAGGTGGGCCACAAGCCCAGGGGCGTACCCAGGGGGTAGGGCACGCCCTGCAGGCTTGTGGCTGCCTGGTGGGCCCCCTGATGTATTTCATTCACCCAATATTTTTTATATATTCCAAAATAATTCTCCTTAGATTTTCAGGAGTTTTGGAGTTGTGCAGAATAGGTATCTCAGATTTGCTCCTTTTGTAGTCCAGAACTCCAGCTGCCGGCATTCTCCCTCTTCATGTAAACCTTGTAAAATAAGAGAGAAAAGGCATAAGTATTGCACCAAAATGTGTAATAATATCCCATAATGCAATAAATATCAAAATAAAATCATGATTTAAAATGGACGTATCAGGACCGAGCTGATGTCACATTTCACACTACCAGATAATTTGACAAATGCAGATCTGAAGTCAGAAACTATGCTCTTGAAAAGATGAAGATCACATTCAACACCTTCAAGAAAAATGCATGGGCTGTGTACATCAAAGCAAACAAGAAGACTCCAAAATTCGAGGGAGCACTGCTGAAGGCAAAAGATCACTGGGATGATTGCATGAAGTTCAAGGAATCGGAACTAGCTAAGGAACGGTTGAGAAAAACAAGATTAATGCTGCGAAAAAGAAGTGGCACCATACTCTGGGGCTAGGTGGCTACCAGGTGGCCCTGCCTAAGTGGGATCAATCTGATAAAGAGATGATTAGTGCAGGGATCACTCCAGTTACATTGACCTGGCCTCCCAGGTGCAGGACATGGTTTTATGTGCATGGGGGAAGTTGGACCCGGAGACAGGGGATATTAAGGTGAACGCAAGTCTTAAAGGAGTGACAGACAAAATACTAATGAAAATAGAAGAAGCTCGAATGGGGGTGTTCACGCCCAACAGAGAGTACGATGAGCTTACGTGCGCCCTGAAGAATCCTGAACACCTGGGAAGAACACGAGGCAAAGGCATTGTTCCATGGTTTGAGGGGTTTGTGGGTTCGAACGATGACTACACAAGCCGTGCGAGAAAGAAGATGCAGGGGGAGCAGAAGAAGAAGGAGCAAGAACTCCACCTTGAAGGCCTACAATCAACGCACCTGGAGTTGGAATCCAGAATCAGGCGGCAGCAGGAGCAGATCGACTCACTCAACCAGGAAAGGGCGTCTCAACGGCAACATGAGTAGATCGAACCAGCATTGGATAGCACTGTCCCATCTATGCCGAGAAGCAGCGTGGGTTCCGCCCCGGCCGATATCGATGACACACTGCTAGCTAGCTACCCTATGGATGATATCAAAGACAGGACTAACTGTGAACTACACATGAAAGTGAAGAATGTATCCATGAAGGTGGCGGACGGCCAAGCTTTAGCAAATCCCCCTGAACAACCTTCCATTGCAATCCCATTCCAGCTGGCTCTGCTCGTGTTGGGGTTGATGAAGTGATGTCAGGATATCATGAGCTACAACTTGACATTCTTGGAGGTGACGAGGAGAGAACACTGGGAGAGGCAAACATCATATCATTCTATGGAAAAAGGATTGCATCGTCTTTCCAAGGCCACTGACTCCTCCTCCTCCAAGTCCGCCGCCGCGTCAGTCGATTCCCCTCCTCCAAGTCCGGCACCGCATCAGCCGACTCCTCCTCCAAGTCCGGCACGATGTCAGCCAACTCCACCTCCTCCAAGTCGGGCATCGCGTCAGCTGACTCCTCCTTCAAGTCTGGCACCATGGTGTCAGCCTGCTTCGTCGACTCCAAGTCCGGCACCGTGTCTACCATCTCCGCCGACTCAGCGTGCTCCATCACCTAAGCAACAGCGGAAGAGAGAGGCCGCAGCTACGATGGCTAGCGGTACAACGGGCAAGAAATTCAAATATGGTCCAAGCCTCAAGCCTCTTCCGAAGTTGCCTTACCACCTGACTAAGGAGGAACTCGACACCGTAGTGAATGCCAAAGCGAAGGCCCATTTTGGACCCCCCCCCCCCCGTCGCCAAATGAAAAAGTACATGAGCATGTCTCACAACACTTTATTGATATGGCTCGACCGGCTGTAATTCAGAAGGACTGCGACTATGTGCGGGCTATCAAAAAGTCATATCTTGCATGACAAAACAAGTCGAGCTCGAGCTCGAGCTAAGGAGTTGGCAAAAAAAGCAGGAAAACCGTTCCCTAGCTAGGAGAACAGGTAGTGCAATAGATCCCCCTGCTCATTGTACAAACAGCTGTGAGAACCACCAATCGGCTGGTAGTAACCGACGATCATAGAAGGCAGGCTAAAGAGGCCGGTGTCACTGTTGAACAACTCCTAGGCCTTGAGGAAATCCCTGGGCTTAAAGAGGAGGAACTAAAATATCAATATGTCCGCGGCAAACCTCTGGTCAAGCCTGACGATGTCAAGCTTCTACTAACGAGATTGTACAATTTGCATACGTGGTACACGCAAGAAACAACAAATACCAATCAAGAGTCCCTCGTGGTGAGAGTCAAGAAGAAGCATTACTTCCATAAAAAAGATTTGTGGATTCGTTATTCAGAGTTGTTTCAGTTATTCAATCAAGACGCACTCGACAAATCTTTAGTCAGTTGTTATTGTTTGTAAGTGATTTCTTTCTGTAATTTAAGTCTCTAGCTAACTGTGCTCTCGTTCATTACCTGTAATTATCCTCATTATAGTCTTTTCTATGGTATTATGCAGAATGAAGATGTATGAAATGAAAAGGCTGGACGCTATGGCATTGAGTTCATTGACCCAAGTATGGTTTATCAAAAGATACGGGAAACTAAATATTCGAGAAAAGACACAGAAAGATTCCTGCTAGAGTTTTTGAAACATCTAAACACCCAACCAGAAATAGTACTTCCTTACAACTTCGGATGAGTGTTACTGTATCTTGTACTACAAATTATATTTTTACTTATTCGATGTTAATACGTGTAATTGATAAGTTATGCATATGCCCGCTTAGTTATACAAAACGTATGCGCATCCAGTTACCACTGAATCTTGTTAATCACTATATAAGGATCCGTCCGAATACGCAACCGTGAGGGGGATGGTCGACAGGTAATTTCAATCATTATCGCACTATGTCGGCCTTTTTACTTCATTTCCTGATATCAACTAGTTAATATCTTCTTTATTCATTTTATTTGCCGGCGGGCAGGGCTTGGGAAAGTTTATCAAACAGCTCTCAGGCGACTGGGCACAAATGCTCACATGGGTGCGATCCAAGGTAATTAAGTAGTACTAGCTAGCTACGTCTGTGCATCTCTTTAATTATAGTTTCAATACCATTATCATGGTTGATTAATTATTACCCGATTGAATTTTATTCTCGTAAAGTGCATGAGGCTGGAGCAGAGGAATAGTTTATGCGCATATTACGTTTACGAGAACATTCACATGATCACGTCTGAAAGAAGCAGAAACAAAAGAAATCTTTGAATACGTTTGCCAGAACACTATCCATATTTTTTTATCATGATCTAGCTAATATATATACACACAACTAATATATTCATCTTGATCTCCTTCTTATAGCTGATGGACATGCGGGGTCAGCTCCTATCAACGTTTCGCGTACGAGCAATTCAAAAAGAAATAGCTGGATTTCTAGTCGACCAGGTCATAGATCCAAAAGTAGAATACCATTACAAGATCAAGATGTAATGCCTGCATAGGTAATGGAAGCAAATTGTAGGAAAAATATATATACATATATATATATATGTGTGTGTGTGTGTGTGTGTGTGTGAATGGTCGTCGCACGAGAAATTCGATTATATATATATATATGATCGGTTCTACGTGTATATGCACAACGTGTATATGTAGTAGCATAATATATGTTTAAAATGAAAAATAATTAAATGGAAAACACAAAATTAAAAGGAAAAATAAATCATAATTAATTCATAAACCCTTAAAGGATTAAAAGAAAAAATAAAACAAAATTAAAAGAATTAAATACTTTTAGTCCCGGACGGCGCCGGTCGGTGCCACGTATTGAGCCTTTGGTGCCGGGTTGTATTGAACCGGGACTAAAGGCGGGTGGCCTTTAGTCCGTATCCTTTAATGTCGGTTTGAGAACCGGCACTAAAAGCCCTTACGAACCGGCAGTATATGCCGATTATGCACTACTATAAGAAGGTAAGAGTTAGTCAGACCATTAATTAACGAGACGAGCAGTTTTAACATGTTTTTTCTTATCCACTCTTTTTACATGAGAGGTAAGAGCATATGATACATCTGAATCATTGATCTCATTAATTAGTGGTGGTCTAATTAACTCTTTCCGTTTTTACCTTACATGTAAAAAAAAGAGGTAAGAGGAAGCATATTAAAATTTGCCGAGATGAGATCGATGGTTCTGTTATTATGTACTCTTACATCTCATGTAAAAACAGGGGCTTAGAAAGAACCTGTTAAAACTGCTCAAGTATAATAGATTATCTCTCCCATCGGTGTTCTTCTGTCCGCAGTATCGATTTTACCTATTGCTGTCTCCCCTGCATTACCGGCGACCCACAGATGCCTTCCCTGGCCTCCGATGATTCCCTCGTCCCTAGCTCCCGGTGACAAACGGCCGCACTCGCGGCAGCGCCGACGGTCAGCACCTCCAGTTTCTCTTGATTTTCTACGAGATCTTGCTTTCTAAATTTCAGTGTAGGCGTCGATTCAGGTGAACTTCCCCTTCTCTCCCTACATCTTTTTGTTACCACGCTCTGTGGACTGTGGATGGATGGATTGTTGGTATTTCGTTCCTCATGTCTTTGTCATATATGTCCCCTCGATCGGCGAATGGATCTGGCCTGATGGATTCAGAAAAACAAGCCATGGATACGACATCGAAGCTACCACCAGGTGAAGTCTCTCATGAACGTCAACGCTATGAATCCTGAGTCTTGTGTTTATACCAAGTCTAAGATTGATTTGCCGCTGCGTATATTCTTGTCAATGTGCAGATGGAAGATATATGGGAGATATATAAAATGTTCTGCAAGACTTATCCTCCTCATGGCTTGTACAGTTTCTAATAATGAGTTTTTTCTTCTATTCTGTGTCATCTATGAAACAAGCCAATGATGGCCGGGCTGTGCAACTTGACAAGGGCCATGATGGGCGTGAGCGTCACTGATCCCGTCACCAGCCAATCAGCCCACATCTCCTCCCCTCCCTCCACTCCTCTATATACAACTCCTCCCCTTTCATCCTCTTCTCCACATCCAACTGCACTGCCGCTCGTCTTGCTGTTTGCTATCCCACCAGTTGTGTTCATCCAAGCATCCAAGGATGGTGCTGAAGCCGGACGAGAATCAGCCCGTGGGGAATGTCACGGCGGCAGAAGAAACCAAGCCAGACGAGAAGAATGTCGCGGCGGCGGAAGCATCCAAGTCGGCGGAGAAGAATGCCCCGTACGGGGAGACGCCCAATACCGGGACATCATCGCAGACGGCGTCGAGGAATTCCTTCGTCAACGACATCTTCGAGAGAGTCGCCTCGTAACTTGGACCGCGACGGTAGGAAACCTTTGCTTCCGACCCTCATGAGATCGATCATGTCCTCGTGTTGATTTCTTTAGTAGTAATGCATGTCATCCGAAAATCCATTTCTGAGCCTAGGCTCGTCTGCACCTGCTGACAAAAAAATAAAAATAAATATTAGAAAATTTTAAAAAATTCTAATTTTTTTAGTGGGCTACATATTTTGATGCGTGAGGTACGCTTCAAATTTCAACTTATTTGGACATCCGAACAGCTCTCGCTAAAAAAGACAAATCGGATCAAAAAAATTGGTGAACAGTAAACCTTTTTTTCATACCCCGATTTGTCTTTTTTGCTGAGAGCTCCTCAGATATCTAAATAAGTTGAAATTTGGAACGGACCTCACGCATCAAAATATGTACCACACAAAAAAACTTTGAAATTTTTTGAATTGTTCTAGTATTTGTTTTGATTTTTTTCGTGAGCACGGGTGCAGATGCACCCGAGAGTCGAAACGCCGCTCTCCATGTCATCTCCTTATGTAATATCCCACCCGTTCAGTGCTATATAAAAGCAGTACGTATCTATGCTGGTTACCACAAAGCTATCCCTAACCGTAAGACGTCAAGCATGCGGTAACAGTTAATCATTTTATTCCTGGCGATGCGATGAGCATCGGGATAACAAAATTCAGCACTATTTAACTAAATTCAATTTGCCTGGCGGCCCTAAGACGACAATGACTCCGTAACTGAGCTTAAGCAGGACATAATTTCTTTACGTTGACAATGTTTAGTGGGATAGATTGAAATACTGTGGCAACATACACTTATTTACGTTGCACAATATTATATAGGGCAGGATATTGTAAAGCCAAGGGCGTCTCCCCCAGCCACGTATCCTCCCAAAATCTCGTAGCACCTCCACTCCCAACCATGAACCGAGTCCTATGAAAAAAGTGCGCTTTGACCTTCATCAAGCCCTTCAAAAAAGGAGAATCTGTCGGTCGTACGGTAACTTGGGCTAATGTTTTCGATTGGAGATATTTATTGCATAGAATCTGTGCCCACATACCTACAGTTTCCGTTGATAGTCTATAAAGCCACTTACTAAGTAGGCATTTATTCTTAACCTCTAAGTTTTCAACCCCCAAGCCTCCCTGGTCTGTGGGTCTGCAAATTATGTCCCATCTAGTAAGTCTATACTTTCTCTTAACCTCATCACTCTGCCAAAAGAACCTTGATCGATAAAAGTCTAGTCTTTGACGTACCCCTACTGGTATCTCAAAGAAAGAAAGGAGAAACATGGGCATACTCGTAAGCACCGAGTTAATCTATATAAGTCTCCCTCCATAGGACAGAAGCTTTCCTTTCCAGTAGCTTAGCTTCTTCTCAAAACGGCCCTCAATGCGTTTCCACTCCTGGTTCGTTAGCTTTCGATGGTGAATTGGTATGCCCAAGTAACTAAATGGCAAACTACCCAACTCACAACCGAATAACTGTTTATAATCCTCATGTGCTTCTTTGCCTCGTCCAAAGCAGAACAGCTCGCTCTTGTGAAAGTTTATTTTCAACCCCGACAGTTGTTCGAACAGGCACAGAATAAGTTTCATGTTTCGTGCTTATTGCAGGATGGACACGCCCTCATCCACTAGATGCGGCACTAGCCCGCCTACCAGGCCTTCCTGTTTCGCCCTTCCTATCAGTATTGCAAGCATATCCGCAACAACGTTGAATAGGATCGGGGAAATTGGATCACCCTGCCGGAGACCCTTATGTGTTTGGAAAAAATGACCGATGCCATCGTTCACTTTGATTCCAACACTCCCCTGCTGTACAAAGGATTCAACTTGCCTCCTCCATAGCTCGTCAAAACCTTTCATACGCAGAGCTTGTTGTAAAAAAGGCCATTTAACTTTATCATATGCTTTCTCGAAATCCACTTTGAAGATAACCCCGTCTAGTTTCTTCGAATGAATTTCATGTAGGGTCTCGTGGAGTACAACCACTCCCTCTAGAATATTTCTCCCAGGCATAAAGGCCGACTAACTAGGTTGCACCACTGCATGTGCAACCTGCGTCAATCTATTAGTCCCAACCTTTGTAAATATTTTGAATGACACATTGAGCAGACATATCGGTCTGAACTGTTCAATACGCACTGCCCCTTCCTTCTTTGGCAACAATGTTATAGTCCCAAAGTTTAGGTGGAACAACTGCAAGTGCCCATCGAACAAGTCCTAAAACATTGGTAATAAATCTCCTTTAATAATATGCCAACATCGCTTGTAAAATTCAGCCGGGAACCCATCTGGTCCTGGTGCCTTATTATTTTTTATTTGCGATATTGCATTAAACACCTCTTTCTCCGTAAATGGTGCAGCTAATATCTCATTCTCGGCCCTTCCGAGTTGATGTATATCACTGACCAGGGTCTCGTCCATAGTCACATTAGTGCCATCAGGGGGCCCAAAAAGTTTCTTATAATACTCTGAGATATACAACTTCAGGTTTTCATGGCCAACGATAGTACCCTCATCTTGCTCTAGTTGGTAATTTTTCTTATTTCTATGTTTACCATTAGCAATCAAATGAAAGAATTGCGTATTGTCATCGCCTTCAATAACCTGACGCACTTTTGCTCTAAGAGCCCACTTCAGCTCCTCCTCTCTAAGGAGTTGTTTGAGATCATGTTCTGCCTCCGCTTTGGATGCACTCTCATATGCATCCAACAACACGGACTCGGCTTTAATATCGAGTGCATTGATGAAGTCAGTAAGTTTTTGTTTCTTGAGTTTATAGACACCGCTCTCGTGCTTCGCCCAGCCCCGTAGAAACTGTCTCAAGTGTCTAATTTTATTTTGCCATTTATCGACATTTGTTCGTTCCCCCGTAGCACTATTCCATTCTCTGGCTACAAGGTCCAGGAAGCCGTCTCTCTCAAACCAGGCCGCCTCAAAGGAGAAGGCATTCTTATTACCCACATGGGTTGCCTCTCCCGAGTCTACAAACAGAGGGGTATGGTCTGATATGATCCTGGGCATCGCTCGAACTGTCACACGTGGAAATTTCTGCTCCCATTCCACACTTGTGAGTACCCTATCCAACTTCTCAAATGTTGGATTGGGTAATGTGTTAGCCCAGGTAAACTTTCTACCTGTGAATTCAATTTCACGCAAGTCTAGGCTTTCGATGATTGTATTAAACATAAATGACCATCTGTCATCAAAGTTATCATTATTTTTCTCATCCCTTCGCCTAATAATATTGAAGTCCCCTCCCACTAAGATGGGTAACCTCTCATTCCCGCAGACCCGCACAAGATCCGCCAGAAAATCCATCTTGAATTCTGGTTGGGCCACCCCATATACCGCGACTAGTGCCCATTGGAAACCATCTTCCTTTGAGCGAACTCTGAACTTGACGGCAAAATCTCCCAACATTACATTTCTGACCTCTAGTGTCTCACATCTCACCCCAAGTAAGATCCCACCAGACCTTCCTCTTGGAGGTAGACAGTGCCAGTCGAAGTCAATACCCCCCGATATTGTGTTTAGAAAATGAGAGGTAATGTTATCCCTACCAGTCTCCATTAAGGCAATAAAATCGAGCCTATGCTCAATAGTTGCCTCTACTAGGAATCTCCTTTTAGCCAAGTCACCAAGACCTCTGCTATTCCAGAATATTCCTCTCATCGGTCATCATAAAATTTCTTTGCAGTCTTAAACCGAGCACTCCGGCGCACAACCGACAATGGATAAACCTTCCTCTTCCAACTTCGCTTTGGTTTCTCCTCATCAGCAACACGGTCCACATAACCGGTTCCGAGAGTCGAACTTTCTATCGGTTGCAAATGGTTAGCATGCCCCGAATTACTACTAGTTTCCTCATCCTCATTAAATAGGGATGACGGCACAAGACCCTCGCACAGACGTTCTATAGCCCCCATCCCCGGTTCATCAATCTCGTCATCATTCATAGGTTTAACAGCAGCAATATTACGCAACATAGACATAGCTCTCTCAGCTTCTAAGTCAAGGAGATTATTAACAGATGTGGATACTTCCTTAGCATTGTTACCCATAGACACCCCTAATATGTTTGCATTCGAAATAATTTCCTCTTCTGAAAATGCAGAATTGAATGACTTGTGTTTATGGCCATACCTGTCGTGGTCTCAATGTCCCGAAGCTTGGCCGCTCTCATCGCACGGCCCATCATCAGGTCATCTACATCCGGCTGCTCCTGAAGTCGACGGCTCATCCGTCTCTCCTCGGTCGCCGGGTCTGGGATGCCACCGAACTCGACCACCTCCTCAGTAGACGGCAAGAGCAGGGAGGGGCCACCTGCCCCCCGTCCCCCCATGGCACCCGGACCTCCGGCGGCACCTGGACCTCCGGCGGCAGCCGGATTAACTCCAGAGGCCGAAACAACGCCCCGACAAGGCGGGTTACCAGCAGCCCGAGATCCTCCTGTCTCCGGCGCCACCATGCTGCCAGTTGGGTACCCTACACTGGTCGGGCCGTCTGCGACCGGGACCATCTGCTGGCCCAGGCGTGACGCCTCGAGAATAGGCCCAACCGGACTGGCCGAGGTACTCCCTGATACCTGCGGGTGGGCGCAACAGGCCGGTACTGCCGTAGCCATCGTGACAGCACCAGCAGCCACGCCCCTCTCAGCCGACGCACGATGACCTCCTGTCGCCAGCGTGCCTACGTGGCCCAGCGTGACAGCAGCAGCAGCCTCGCACCTCTCTGCCGACACACGACGACCTCCTGTCGCCGGCGTCATAGTGTCCAAGGAGGCGGTCAAACCGCAAGTAGCCGAACAATCACCTGTGGGCACAAAAGTCACAACATCCCCTCTCCCTAGAGAAGTCTGAGTGCCCTGCGGTGACAAAGCTGGTGACAGTGGAGGCAGTTGATGTTCCTCGGGGTCCTCACACTCCACTCTCACGCCCCAAAGCTTACTCGGTGCCGAAGACGATCCGAATGATCCAAACCGTAGCTGGTGTGCAGAAGAAGAATCAATAACCCTACTGCTACTAGTATTAGACTCGGTATTCCTGGCAAGAGGAGCACTCCCTGTATCCGTCTCCTGACGTGTGCAGGGGCCTCAGGCATAGGATGTCCATCTATGTCCTTCCCCTCATCAGTATCCATATCAACATGCTTTGCCAAGTCCTGAAACTCAGCATTTTCCTCAATCTCAATATCTAGCATATAACTTTTGCCATCGTACGTCCATCTCACCGTGTCCGGTATGTGCTCAACGCTAATGACACTGACGAAAAGACGAGCCACTCCATTAGATCTGGTAAAAGGCATATCAGCCTTCTCCGTCTTACCAATGAGTGATCCCACACTCCAGGTCACTCTAACATCATCAAGAGCCGTCTGAGGGGCACCGGTGATCTGAACCCAAAGCTGTGGTAAAGGAGTCCCTTCCGGTTCTTGTCGCGCCCATGGTTCAAATTCAAGTACACAAGTGCAATTCGGAACCTTACTCATCCCAAATGTCAACGGTCTATCTAGATCCTCCGTGGTAGGAAAATCCACCCGAAACACCTGCTCCTCCAAAGTCATCAGATTCCACTGAAAGGTCCCGGGAACCAACTCTCGAAGACGTTTCGCCACTTGCTCAGTGGTCATTCTCCCACGAGCCACCTGCACAACCCCAGTCCTGGAGTTCTCAAGAACAGGTGCAGTAGAAGAGGAGCGTGCTGACTCAAAAAACATCAGCTCCGAACAGCAGACTTCACAAATAGTAACCACAGGCTTTGGCCCCAAGAGAAACGGGCACTCACCCGTGTCATGCTTAGGTTTCTGGCATAGGTCACAAAGCTCCACCAAACACTCTGCCGCGAAGTGTCCCGGGCCACCACACCGGAAGCACGACATTTTCTCCTTCTTACGAGCCCACTTAGTTAACTTTTCGCCATCAGACTTATCGGATTTGACAAACGCAGCATCTTTAGATGGCGCACCCTTGGGGTTAGGTACCTTGACCGCCGCCAACGCAGTGACCACCTCCATAGCTGCACCCGCTAGAATCGGCCCAGCAGCGCCTGCTGGCTCGGTAGGTGGTGTCCGGACCTCAGTCGCTGCCACAGCCTTAGGAGGCGGGTCTGTCCGCGGTGGTGGAGGCCGTCTGCCACCACCCCGACCCCTGTAGTTCGGCCGATAAGCCGGCCGATAATGGTTCACCGGTCCGGTAGCCCCTTCGACGAACGGACCTGGGGGACCATTGAACCCCCAGTTGCCTCCATCACCACGGCCACCGCCTATGGAAGAAGAGCCCCGGTGCAATCCATAGCCGTAGGCATGGTTACCATCATCACCCCACCGTCTGTGAGTGTGCAGTCTACCATCGTTACCTCGACCGCCACCATACTCGCCGCGTCCCCGGGCTGCCTGATTACCATCTCCACGCCCATCCCCTCCATTGACGAGCACCGCCTGTGCCTTTGGAGGTGGCTGCGGGTTGCCGCGGCCTGCCATAGACGATTTCACGGCCAGCGGTGGGGGGACACGAGGTGCCCGGCCCGCTGTTGGAAATATGCCCTAGAGGCAATAATAAAATGGTTATTATTGTATTTCCTTGTTCATGATAATTGTCTATTGTTCATGCTATAATTGTGTTAACCGGAAACCATAATACATGTGTGAATACATAGACCACAACATGTCCCTAGTGAGCCTCTAGTTGACTAGCTCGTTGATCAATAGATGGTCACGGTTTCATGGCCATGGACATTGGATGTCGTTGATAATAGGATCACATCATTAGGAGAATGATGTGATGGACAAGACCCAATCCTAAGCATAGCACTAGATCGTGTAGTTCATTTGCTAAAGCTTTTCAATGTCAAGTATCGTTTCCTTAGACCATGAGATTGTGCAACTCCCGGATACCGTAGGAATGCTTTGGGTGTGCCAAACGTCACAACGTCACTGGGTGGCTATAAAGGTGCACTACGGGTATCTCCGAAAGTATCTGTTGGGTTGGCACGAATCGAGACTGGGATTTGTCACTCCGTGTGACGGAGAGGTATCTCTGGGCCCACTTGGTAAGACATCATCATAATGAGCTCAATGTGACTAAGGAGTTAGCCACGGGATGATGTATTACGGAACGAGTAAAGAGACTTGCCAGTAACGAGATTGAACAAGGTATAGGGATACCGACGATCGAATCTCGGGCAAGTACCATACCGATAGACAAAGGGAATTGTATACGGGATTAATTGAATCCCCGACATCGTGGTTCATCCGATGAGATCATCGTGAAGTATGTGGGAGCCAACATGGGTATCCAGATCCCGCTGTTGGTTATTGGCCGGAGAAGTGTCTCGGTCATGTCTACGTGTCTCCCGAACCCGTAGGGTCTACACACTTAAGGTTCGATGACGCTAGGGTTATAGGGAAATGGTATACGTGATTACCGAAGGTTGTTCGGAGTCCCGGATGAGATCCCGGACGTCACGAGGAGCTCTGGAATGGTCCGGAGGTAAAGATTGATATATAGGAAGTCCAGTTTTGGTCACCGGAAAGTTTTCGGGCTCATCGGTAGTGTACCGGGAGTGCCGGGAGGGTGCCGGAGGACCCCCGGGAGGGGTGTGACGACCAAAGGACCACATGGGCTGTTAGATAAAGTGTGCCAGCCCTTATTGGGCTGGGCAAGACTTTTGCTAAAGGCCCATGTGGCTGGAGATAAGGAGATAAGGCAAAAAGGATTTAAAAGGAGGAGATCCACCTCCCTTGTGGGAGGTGGACTCTCCCTTTAATTCGGCCGGCCCTCTCCTCTTTGGAGTAGAGGCCAAGCCAGCCCTCCACGTCCCTCCTCCTATATATACTTGAGGTTTTGGATGTTTTGAGATAGGATTTGATCTCTCTCTCTCACGGCGAAGCCCTACCTCTCTTCTTCCTCCTCCGCAGCGCTTAGGCGAAGCCCTGTCGGAATACCTTGCTACTCCACCACCACCACGCCGTCGTGCTGCTGTTGGAGCCCTTCCCCAACCTCTCCTTCCTCCTTGCTGGATCAAGGTGTTGGAGACGTCACCGGGCTGCACGTGTGTTGAACGCGGAGGTGCCGTCCGTTCGGCACTTGATCGGATCTACCGCGATCTGAATCGCTGCGAGTACGACTCCATCAACCGCGTTCTTGTAACGCTTCCGCTTAGCGATCTTCAAAGGTATGAAGATGCAATCTCTCCCCTCTCGTTGCTGGTTTCTCCATAGATAGATCTTGGTGAACGTAGGAAAATTTTGATTTACTACTACGTCTTCCAACAGTGGCATCATGAGCTAGGTCTATGCGTAGAATCTATGCACGAGTAGAACACAAAGTAGTTGTGGGCGTCGATTTTGTTAATATGCTTGCCGTTACTAGTCTTATCTTGATTCGACGGTATTGTGGGATGAAGCGGCCCGGACCAACCTTACACGTACGCTTACGTGAGACCGGTTCCACCGCCTGACATGCACTAGTTGCATAAGGTGGCTAGTGGGTGTCTGTCTCTCCCACCTTAGTCGGATTGGATTCGATGAAAAGGGTCCTTATGAAGGGTAAATAGCAATTGGCATATCACGTTGTGGTTTTGACGTAGGTAAGAAACGTTCTTGCTAGAAACCTATAGCAACCACGTAAAAACTTGCAACTACAAATTAGAGGACGTCTAACTTGTTTTTGCAGCATATGCCGTGTGATGTGATATGGCCAAAAGGATGTGATGTGATGCATTGTGATGTATGAGATTGATCATGTTCTTGTAATAGGGTTCACGACTTGCATGTCGATGACTATGACAACCGGCAGGAGCCATAGGAGTTGTCTTATATTATTGTATGACCTGCGTGTCAATCATAAACGCCATGTAATTACTTTACTTTATTGCTAAACGTTAGCTGTAGTAGTAGAAGTAATAGTTGGCGAGACAACTTCATGAAGACACAATGATGGAGATCATGATGATGGAGATCATGGTGTCGTGCCGGTGACAGTGATGATCATGGTGCCCCGAAGATGGAGATCGAAGGAGCAAGATGATATTGGCCATATCATGTCACTATATTGATTGCATGTGATGTTTATCATGTTTACATCTTATTTGCATAGAACGACGGTAGTAAATAAGATGATCTCTCAATAAAATTTCAAGAAAGGTGTTCACCCTAACTGTGCACCGTTGCTAAGGATCGTCGTTCCGAAGCACCACGTGATGATCGGGTGTGATAGGTTCTAACGTTCGCATACAACGGGTGTAAGCCAGATTTACACATGCGAAACACTTAGGTTGACTTGACGAGCCTAGCATGTACAGACATGGCCTCGGAACACGGAAGACCGAAAGGTCGAACATGAGTCGTATAGAAGATACGATCAACATAGAGATGTTCACCATGGATGACTAGTCCGTCTCACGTGATGATCGGACACGGGCTAGTTGACATGGATCATGTATCACTTGGAAGACTAGAGAGATATCTATCTAAGTGGGAGTTCATTAATAATTTGATTAAGTGAACTTAATTATCATGAACTTAGTCTAAAAATGTCCTTGCAAATTATGTCATAGATAGCTCGCGCTGTAGCTCCACAGTTTTATTGATACAATCCTAGAGAAAAGTAAGTTGAAAGTTGATGGTAGCAATAATGCGGACTGGGTCCGTGATCTGAGGATTGTCCTCATTGCTGCACAGAAAGCTTATGTTTTTGATGTACCGCTAACTGCACCACTCCCTCGAGTGTTGTCTGTAGATGTTGTGAACATATGACAGGCACTTTTTGGTGACTACGTGATAGTTCAATGCGTCATGCATTGCGGCTTAGAATTGAGGCTCCAAAACGTTTTGAACGTCACGGAACATATGAGATGTTCTAGGAGCTGAGATTGTGATCTCAGGCTCGTGCCTATGTTGAGAGGTATGAGACCTCCAACAAGATTCTTTGTCTGCAAGATAAAGGAGAATAGCTTAATATGTGAGCGTGAGCTCAGATTGTCTGGGTGCTACAATCACTTGAATCAAGTGGGAGTTAATCTTCCAGATGAGATAGTGATTAATGCAGTTCTCCAAGTCACTGCCACCAAGCTACTAGAGCTTCGTGATGAACTATAACATGCCAGGGATGGATAAGATGATCCCTGAGTTGTTCGTGATGTTTGACACCACGAAGGTAGAAATCAAGAAGGAGCATCAAGTGTTGATGGTTAAGTGAAACCACTAGTTTCAAAAGGGGCAAGGGCAAGAAGGGAAAACTTCAGGAATGGCAAGCCAGTTGTTGCTCTAGTGAAGAAATCCAAGGTTGAGCCCGAACCCGAGACTAAGTGCTTCTGTTATGAGGAGAATGTTCGCTGAAGCGGAAAAACCCTAGATGCTTGGTAGATAAGAAGGCTGGTAATGTCGATGGAAGTATATTTGATATACGTGTTAGTGATGTGTACCTTGCTGGTACTCCTAGTAGCACCTGGGTATTGGATACCGGTTCGGTTGCTAAGTGTTAGCAACTCAAAATAAAAGCTACAGAATAAATGGAGACTAGCTAGGTGAAAGGTGACGATGTGTGTTGGAAGTATTTCCAAGATTGATGTGATCACCATCGCACGCTCTCTCTACCTTCGGGATTTGTGATAAACCTAAATAAATGTTATTTGGTGTTTGCGTTGAGCATGAACATGATTAGATCATGATTAGTGCGATACGGTTATTCATATAAGTTAGAGAATAATGGTTATTCTGTTTACATGGATAATGCCTTCAATGGTCATGCACCCACTCGGAATGGTTTATCGAATCATGATCGTAGTAGTACACATGTTCATAACGTTGGTACCAAAAGATACAAAGTTAATAATGATAGTACCACATGCTTGTGGCACTGCCACGTAATGTCATATTGGTATAAATCGCATGAAGAAACTCCATGATGATGGATTTTTTGACTCACTCGATTTCGAATCGGTTGAGACATGCGAGCCATGCCTCGTGGGCAAGATGACTGAGACCCTGTCATCCAATATGATGGAGCGGGCAAGTGGCTTATTGGAATTAATACATGTTGATGTATGTGGTCCAATGAGTGTTGAAACACACAGTGGATATCGTTGTTTTTCTTTACCTTCACTGATGATTTGAGTAAATATGGGGATATTTACTTAATGAAACACGAATCTGAAATGTTTGAAAGGTTCAAGGAGTTTCAGAGTGAAGTTAAAGATCATCGTGACAAGAAGATAAATGTCTATGATATGATCATGGAGGTGAATATCTAAGTTACGAGTTTGGTATGCAATTTTAGACAATGTGGAAATTGTTTCACAGCTCACGCCTCCTGGAACACCATAGTGTGATGGTGTGTTCGGACGTCGTAGTCGTGCTCTATTGGATATAGTGAGTACTATGATGTCTCTTATCGTTTTACCACTATCGTTATGGGGTTATGCATTAAAGACAAATCCATTCACTTTAATAGGGCACCATCTAAGTCTGTTGAGATGACACCATGAGAATTATGGTTTGACAGAAGCCTAAGCTGTCATATCTTAATGTTTGGGGCTGCGACGCTTATGTGAAAATGGGTTTTTCACCTAGCGAGCTCGAACCCAAAGCAGACAAATGCATCTTCATAGAATACCCTAATGAGACATTGGGTATACCTTCTATCTCAGATCCAAGAGCAAAAGGTGTTTGTTGCTAAGAATGGGTCCTTTCTTGAGAAAGAGTTTCTCTCGAAAGAATTGAGTGGGAGGAAGATAGAACTTGATGAGGTTGTTGAACCTTTGTTTCAACCAGAGAATAGCGCAACACAGAAAGATGTTTCTGTAGAGCCTACTCAGTTGAAAAGGAAGTTAATGATGATGATCATGAAGCTTCGGATCAAGTCACTATCGAACCTCGTAGGTCGACAAGGACGCGTACTGCTCCTGAGTAGTATGACAACCTTGTCTTGGAAATCATGTTGTTGGACAACGATGAACCTACGAACTATGGAGAAGCGATGGTGGGCCTGGATTCCAACAAATGGCTAGGAGCCATGAAATCCGAGAAAGGATCCATGTATGAAAACCAAGTATTGACTTTGGTAGACTTGCCTGTTGAAAGGCAGGTTGTTGAGTACAAATGGACTTTTGAGATGAACATAGACGCTAATGGTGAAATGTCACCGTTTATAAAGCTCGACTTGTCGCAAAGAAGTTTCCGCCAAGTTCAAGGAGTTGACTGCAATGAGATTGTCTCATCTGTAGCGATGCTAAAAGTCTATTAAAATTTTGTTAGCAGTTGCTGCATTTTTCGATTATGAAATCTGGCAGATGGATGACAAAACAAGGTTTACGTAATGGTTTTTGTGAGGAAGAGTTGTATGTGATACAACCAGAAGGTTTTGTCAATCCTAAGGATGCTAATAATATGCAAACTCCAGCGATCCTTCTATGGACTGGAGCAAGAATCTCAGAGTTGGAATATATGCTTTGATGAGGTGATCAAAGTGTTTAAGTTTATACAAAGTTTATGAGAAACTTGTATTTGCAAGAAAGTGAGTGGGAGCACTATGGAATTTCTTATAAGAATATGTAGTTGACATATTATTGATCGGAAATGATGTACAATTTCTGGAAGAGCATGAAGGGTTGTTTGAAAAGTTTTTTTTTTCAAAGGAAGACCCAGATAAAGCTACTATTTTATTGAGCATCAAGATCTATAGGGATAGATCTATTCGCTTGATAAGTTTTTTCGACGAAGACATACCTTGACAAGTTTTTGAAGGAGTTCAAAATAGATGGGTCAAAGAAGGAGTTCTTGACTGTATTGTAAGGTGTGAAATTGAGTAAGACTCAATACCCGACCACGGCAGAAGATAAAGAAGAGATGAGTGTCATCTCCTATGCTTTAGCCATAGGCTCTATATAGTATGCCATGCTGTGTACCGCACCTGTGTGTGCCTTGCCATGAGTCTGTCAAGGGGTACAAGAGTAATCCAAGAGTGGATCACTGGACAGCGGTCAAAGTTAGCCTTAGTAACTTGAGAACTAAGGAAATATTTCTCGATTATGGAGGTGATAAAGAGTTCATCGTAAAGTGTTACGATGATGCAAGCTTTAAAACCAATCCGGATGACTCTTAGTAGAAATCCAACTACGTATAGTGGAGCAGCCATTTGGAATAGCTCCAAGTGGATCATGGGAGTAGTATCTACAAATATGACATGGAAAGTTTGCAAGGTACACACGGATCTAAATGTCGCAGACCTGTTGACTAAAAACCTCTTTCACGAGCAGAACATGAACAAACCCCAGAACTTATTGGGTGTTAATCACATGATGATATGATCATATGGTGATGTAAGTGTTAATCACATGGTGATGTGAACTAGATTATTGACTCTAGTGCAAGTGGGAGACTGTTGGAAATATGCCCTAGAGGCAATAATAAAATGGTTATTATTGTATTTCCTTGTTCATGATAATTGTCTATTGTTCATGCTATAATTGTGTTAACCGGAAACCATAATACATGTGTGAATACATAGACCACAACATGTCCCTAGTGAGCCTCTAGTTGACTAGCTCGTTGATCAATAAATGGTCACGGTTTCATGGCCATGGACATTGGATGTCGTTGATAACGGGATCACATCATTAGGAGAATGATGTGATGGACAAGACCCAATCCTAAGCATAGCACTAGATCGTGTAGTTCATTTGCTAAAGCTTTTCAATGTCAAGTATCGTTTCCTTAGACCATGAGATTGTGCAACTCCCGGATACCGTAGGAATGCTTTGGGTGTGCCAAACGTCACAACGTCACTGGGTGGCTATAAAGGTGCACTACGGGTATCTCCGAAAGTATCTGTTGGGTTGGCACGAATCGAGACTGGGATTTGCCACTCCGTGTGACGGAGAGGTATCTCTGGGCCCACTCGGTAAGACATCATCATAATGAGCTCAATGTGACTAAGGAGTTAGCCACGGGATGATGTATTACGGAACGAGTAAAGAGACTTGCCATTAACGAGATTGAACAAGGTATAGGGATACCGACGATCGAATCTCGGGCAAGTACCATACCGATAGACAAAGGGAATTGTATACGGGATTAATTGAATCCCCGACATCGTGGTTCATCCGATGAGATCATCGTGAAGTATGTGGGAGCCAACATGGGTATCCAGATCCCGCTGTTGGTTATTGGCCGGAGAAGTGTCTCGGTCATGTCTACGTGTCTCCCGAACCCGTAGGGTCTACACACTTAAGGTTCGATGACGCTAGGGTTATAGGGAAATGGTATACGTGATTACCGAAGGTTGTTCGGAGTCCCGGATGAGATCCCGGACGTCACGAGGAGCTCTGGAATGGTCTGGAGGTAAAGATTGATATATAGGAAGTCCAGTTTTGGTCACCGGAAAGTTTTCGGGCTCATCGGTAGTGTACCGGGAGTGCCGGGAGGGTGCCGGAGGACCCCCGGGAGGGGTGTGACGACCAAAGGACCACATGGGCTGTTAGATAAAGTGTGCCAGCCCTTATTGGGCTGGGCAAGACTTTTGCTAAAGGCCCATGTGGCTGGAGATAAGGAGATAAGGCAAAAAGGATTTAAAAGGAGGAGATCCACCTCCCTTGTGGGAGGTGGACTCTCCCTTTAATTCGGCCGGCCCTCTCCTCTTTGGAGTAGAGGCCAAGCCAGCCCTCCACGTCCCTCCTCCTATATATACTTGAGGTTTTGGATGTTTTGAGATAGGATTTGATCTCTCTCTCTCACGGCGAAGCCCTACCTCTCTTCTTCCTCCTCCGCAGCGCTTAGGCGAAGCCCTGTCGGAATACCTTGCTACTCCACCACCACCACGCCGTCGTGCTGCTGTTGGAGCCCTTCCCCAACCTCTCCTTCCTCCTTGCTGGATCAAGGTGTTGGAGACGTCACCGGGCTGCACGTGTGTTGAACGCGGAGGTGCCGTCCGTTCGGCACTTGATCGGATCTACCGCGATCTGAATCGCTGCGAGTACGACTCCATCAACCGCGTTCTTGTAACGCTTCCGCTTAGCGATCTTCAAAGGTATGAAGATGCAATCTCTCCCCTATCGTTGCTGGTTTCTCCATAGATAGATCTTGGTGAACGTAGGAAAATTTTGATTTACTACTACGTCTCCCAACACCCGCCCCTAGTCGAGGGAATCGCGGCAAGTATCAACGCTGCTGAACCCTAGGTGAAGGAGGAGAAAAGATCGGTTCAAGTCTCCGCTCGTCTACGACCTCGCGAGAAGAGACTCCGACGTGACCATCTTGTGCCTCGGACTGGGCCACATACCCAGTATCCTGGAGGCCCACGACTGTCTCGTACGAAGGCAGCCCAACAGGGCCCAGCAAAAAATTTAAACGACGTGATCGGATCTCGGCGATCGCGATCGGCGGCGCCGGCGCAACCACCGCCGGCGGCCTCTTTTTCTTCTTCTTACGAACCGTATGCCACGAAGACGGAAGAATGCAATCGGAAAGAGTAAGTTTCGACAAACGTACCTTCGGAATCAGCCCTATCCATGGCCTGATCGCCGCTATCGACGTCCACCGACGAACCAGCCGCCGCGCGACCTCGACCTTGTTCGACGCCGAAAGACCCGACCAAGTAGGATCCTCCTTCGGCACCGTCGCGTCCACCAGATCGGCCATAGCCGCCTCTGAAACTCCATCTTGAAATGCATTACAAATGCATTCAGAGGGCGTTGGTGAACTCACCTCCGGCGTCGCAACGACCGGACCCCCCTCGCCGTCTTCGGCATCCTCATCGTCCTCCACCAGCACCCAAAACCGCCCGCCTGGCTTGGTGGCGCTAGCCCGATCTGGGGTGCGCGATGCCGCCGGTCACCGCCGCGGTCGCCGCGTCCGCCGCGCCCACCCCCTCCGCCTCGGTCATGCCTCCGCCTCTCCAACGGCGCCCGCTGTAGGATTTATAAAGATGGGAGAGAATTTCACTTCCCCGGCCTCTGCACCAACTAGGGATGCATACGGCCTTTTTAAGTATGAGTACTAGGATTTTTAGTCTCGGTTACACACCAAGCCTAGCCTAGTCCTCAATAAATGCGTGAATATCAGGAAAGCCTGGTCCTCAAGAATAAATAGGCACCTTGGTGTTAAGGGCATCGCTAAACGATAGTCAAAATAGCTGTGTAAGCCAAAAATTTGCTAGGACAGATGGATTAACAAGGGGTGAAGATAGCTATATGTTCTTCTGAATATAATCAATCTAGTTTCAGATAAGATCCGGCATCTGGGAGTGTGCAATGCGAGAACTTCCACATGATCATTCTCTGTTAGGGAGACATTGGGCTGCATATGCATGTGCATAGTACTATCCACATGTTTCAAAATAAACTAGGAACTGCCCAACTATAGCACTAATTTATGTCTACCCTTAATTGCTGCACCGACCAATCTGATGTCCCTTCGTCACATAGAGCTAGCGCGCCGACCAATCTGTGGTGGAGAGCTGTTCTTACGTGTACTCTTTCTGGAAATATTAGCACCACTATGTAGTCATCTAATTGCTCGATCTCCACTGCATGCATCTCAATCCTAAATCAACAGATGCTGTTTTTTCTTTTGGTTCAGAAACTAATTCCGTTCACTGCAGACATGCTAGTAGGATAAGATCGGATTTAAATGAGCATGGCGACCTCTGATCCTACATTTGTGCACGACGGTCGATCGATCTTCTTTAGATGCATGCCTCGATGCATGCATGATAGCTGGTGGCATCTTGAAGATGCTTCCAAAAGTTGGATACATATATATCCACTTGCTTTTTTTCGTCAACAAGCTAGCTAAAACAAAAGTTCACCTCTATATAATGCTAGGTTTACAGGCAGGTTCCATTGGTTCTAGCGAATTGATGGCATTTTCCGGTTGGATCATGGAGGGAGGAGGTGCCCGTCCACATTGAATTCAGGGTGAGAGAGGTGATTGGTGTGTTGGGGTCATGTAAAAACCCTGTCACCATACACATGGAATTCAGGATTGAGGCGAAGTTAGTCAAATGTTCCTTCGAGAAATCTGATCTATCCTGCGTGCTAGACTAGCTAGCCACCACATGCAAACCACGCGAGAGGTATCTCGATCCAACATTTGCAAGTGTGCCATGCACGAGCTTCAAAAGTCCATCCTGCTCACCTGCGGACACGCGGCCGCCGATGCATGTGCATGGCTGCGTCATAAATATCAACTTGCTATTTGTGTGTATATGTAAGCACTAAGCACTTGCTTCCAAATTACCTAACGACTAGCTAGATTAGGTTAGCAGAATTGTGGTGACGATTAGCGCGCGATCTTTCGAGCTTCATTGTTTGACAGCCTGGATGTGAGCTCGATTCCTTGACGTCATGCATATAACCAAAATTGCTAAACACATTGGGAACACTATTGCAGATTTTCTTGCATCACACCTCGTTTTATTCAGAAAGGAAAAGCGGCGGTGGCCTTAAAAGCGCGGCACACACAGAAGAGGTTGTGTGCTCGCACATGAAATAGAAGGAAAACAGAAATAATGAATATCAAAGTGGCTAACAACAAGATCGACCACCTAACTAAAACCTTGTTAAAACATACGACGTTGTCCGTGCAGGAGGCGGCAACAAGTTCTCGGCGACCATAGCTTTGTCGGTCCAAGTTCATGCTAAGGACGCGTCTTCCTCCCGCGCCTTCTTCCCACAGCGCCAGACGCACGGGGTTACACTACAGTCGCGGAACCAGTCGCACTTGTGTATCGCCACCTCCTCTTGCGCCCTCCTCCCACAGCGGTGCCAGACGCATGGTGTTACGCTACAGTCGAGGAACCACTCGCACTTGTGTAGCGCCGCCTCCTCTTGCGTCCTCTTCCCACAGTGCCAGACGCATGGCGTGACACTAGAATCGCGGAACCAGTCGCACTTTGGTTTCCCGATCGCCGTCACCCCATCGGCAGCTCCTCCTCTTGCTTCTTTTCCTCCGGTTCCTCCATGGGCCGCCGGCCGTGCGGCGTCCGGCATGTTCTCGGCGTAGCACTCTCGGAAGCATTGGTCTTGGGGCATGATCTTCTGCTCACGGCAGGCGTCGTAGCACCAGACTGGGTCGCTTAGGTGGAGGACGGCATCCGCTTGTTTCCCCTTCTCTTCTCTCTCCGTCGGCATCGCCAGGCGACCA
This sequence comes from Hordeum marinum, assembly GCA_022496015.1. Lineage (NCBI taxonomy): Eukaryota > Viridiplantae > Streptophyta > Magnoliopsida > Poales > Poaceae > Hordeum > Hordeum marinum. Next base: position 3,771,365 of record CM039677.1, on the reverse strand, counting down.
GCTCTCCCTGCAACTCCTCTTGCTCCTTCTTGTCCTGTCACCCTGTGGCCACCGGCCAAACGCCAATTAGTTTTAGCTCACATAATGAAAGCAAGAAAATTGATCCTGGCGACGCATCAACAGATTCAACATGACCGCTATTGGTCTTTGGAAAGGAAACGTTAGCTAGCTCACTATGAACAAAAGCAGAGCAGTACTACTTACCTCCAGTACAAGCACTCATTGTAACACGGCCCGAAGTCCGACCGCCCGTTGCAGAACGCGGAGCAGTAGGCTGCATCCCCATGCGTTTCAGCCAAGTGCCCGGCTCTCCCACCACCTTCCTTTCCCGCCGCATCGACGACGACGAGCAGGGCTAAGCCCAGGGCTACACTCCACACGACAACGCCGGGGTTGCTGCGCTGCTTCTTGTCAGAACAGATACCCATGGCTAGCTAAGGTGGCTCCTGTTGAAACTATTTGCTACGGCTAACAACCCAACCCAAGATGGATGGATGGAGTAGATGGGAACACCGGTATATAAATAGGCCAGTGAAGCGAGCTAGCTAACTTGTGATGAATCATCGTGCTGGTGGATATGAGATCGGATCCGACCTCTGCGCGGGCGCAATGCATGTGCATAGCAGGATCACATATCCACTTGCTTCCAAATCAACTACGGTGCTGTACCGCCAAGCTGGGTTATTGGTTTAAAGAAACGATTGCTCGATCGCTCGATCGCAGGGGTAATGGATGCATTGTTTGACCGCCCCATGTTTGTTTTCGTGCATATCAAGATCATATCAACTCACTTTTGTGCAGAATGAATGCCAAGTTACCAATGCGTGGCGAAGATATTACCTTCACTCCTCCTGTTGTTTTAGTGCATAATGAATGCCCCACATGTTGTACTTGGAAATAAGTACATATTACCTTCACTCCTCCTGCTTTTTTTCCTTACACAGTACAATTGTCGATGCCCACATACATGTACATACACTCATCCCTATGAATTCATGCACGCACACCCTAGACATATTACCATCACTTTGTGCCCTTCTAATTTCTAAATCCACACTGCATTGTATTCTGCCTTTCCTTCACCTATAATGAAGTACACAAGCGGCACAAAGCTTGAACCTAAGTTTGCCTACCACTCTGACATCATCTTTCCTCCTGCCAAGCATCAGTCCTAGCATCGACATCTTCAAATTCAAATTGTCCGCAAAACAGTGGGGCATGTACCTTTTTTGAATTTGTGCATGAAGGAGGCTAGAATACATTTGGGCGTGAGAAATCCAGTGTAAGTACATTCAGTCATAATATCTCGTGAATGATACATGCAGTCAGAATATCTTGTGAATGATCAAGCTTGGAGGACAAGACTTATTAGAAGCATGACTCACACAACCGAAGAGGCACGATGCAACACTGCAGAGACGTAGTCCATGGCGCCAGAGCAAGCACAATTCTTCATCCACTGTATGTACATCAAATCTAGCCTAGCACCACTTGTCCATGGTACTCCTTGGGATAATGCAAGGGCCATAAGCATTACATAGAGGTATTACGGGTTTCGACGTCCTGAACCTAGGTAACTTTAAATGTGTCGCGGTTTTTTCCTTTTACGTCGTCGAAATTACCTATGGAGTCCGCTCAATGCTCAACTCGACACCGTAACTGTATGTACATATATGTGTACACTGTATTGGTGACCAACATATGTATGAACACGGACAGCAGGGTATTTATTTTGCACTGCAAGCTCATTCTGTGAAATTGGTTTTTTATTTAAAAATTGGAGAACTAATGTAATTTTGCAAGAAATAAAAAGAACTTGTATATTTTGTTATTTTAAATCAATAGAAAATACCGAAAATCATGAATAAACTAGACAGTTCATATATTCCTTTATTTGATGCAACATATTAGATCTGGGATGACAAAAACAAAAATAAAAACCATCGCCTTAGCCACTTAACCCCCGAAATATGGTATATATAATTTCGACATCATCCCGTTGGGTTAATAAAAATACTCCCCGTGTTTTGGATAATATTTTGAAAATATATTTGACAGGAGAAGGTATAAATTATGTATCACCAAATACACTGTTAGACTTTTATTTGGAAATGATTTCAGTGATATTATATTTGTTACATACTTTCGTAGTCAAGATTATGTTCAAACTTTGGTCAAATAAACCTATACGGATAAAATATAAAATAGCACTGATTGAACATTGGTCGTTGCTAGCTCCAGTTACCTGGCTAAAAAGAATGTGTCTTTTCAGCTGTCATCGGGGATCAATATCAACTCATTTAGAAAATAATTGATCCGATCTATAATGAATCGGGATCAAAATCCAGACAGAAAAATGATAATAAAACATCGACCGGCTACAAAAATTTGCACGCGAGCGGATGTTGGTCACAAGCAAGCTTTCAAGTGGATGGTTGTTTTGATAAAACAAAAAACATCCCTTTCAAGTGGTCACCGCTCACCGGCCAACACACAAAACCAGTTGTGGAGCAACGATGCTCGATCGATTATTTTCATGGAGGGTGGCCATGGGGAACACAAAGAATCTAGGCTATCTGATCCGACATTTGCGGGCGAGCCCTGGTCACGAGCAGGCTTTCAAGTGGATGTCGGTTCGATAAAAAATCATCAAGTGTATATATCCACTTACTGCTTCAAAAGAGAAAACTAAATATTTAGTGTCACTGTATTGTATCTTAGGTTCTCGTGGCAGTCCAGCTCCAGCCACCATGGCTCGGCCTGCTTGTCCGCATGGTCTTTTGTGCGTACCTGCCTCCACCAACCCTGGAGCTCCTCATCGTTGACGATGTCCGCTATGCATGGGTAGTAGTGCGCCATATGGTCTGACGCCCACTCCTTGATGGCATCCCAGGTGAGCAGGCCATCGTTTGCATACAGGTAGTCCTCTATGGCCAGCTCCAGCTTGACATCCTCCCCTTTGACCGCCATGCCCCTCGGGATGAGGTCCTCTGGTAGTGTTTCCATATCAAATCGCCACTAGTTGTCGTAGGCCGCCGAGCGGCTCTGCATGCTGAACTCCACTGGCGAGGTCTTCTCAATGATGCCCCCATCGCTGATGAGCATACCTCGTGCCTCGGCGTTGTTCTCCATGGTGAAGCGGAGGTGTGTGTGTAGAAGCCAGTAGATGCGATGCATCTGGCTCAGCTACCGGTTTTCCGCAATGACGTACACGTTGGTCAAATTGTTTTTCATGTGATGAGGTCCTCATCTTTTGTACACTATGATTCTGTACTGCATGTGTCGATGTATCTGTGAAATTTAGCTAGCAACATTGTGGAGAATTTTAATGAGTGTTCTTTATGTGGACACAATTTGTTCAATTGTATTCCCTTTGTATCTAAATACTTGTTGTTGGGAAGAACTAGACATTATGAAGAATTTTGGTGAATGTTCTTTCTGTGTACATTATTTGGTCAATTGCATATTATGGCGAATTTGCTTTTTGCAGGAAATTTCAAATTCATTTAGTTTCCTTAACCCAACCATAAAAGTGCATAAGGTTCAAGTAAGTAAGTGTGTGGGATACAAATCGGAAATACATGTCACTCATAGGCCAGTTCAAATTCATTTATTTGCCTTAACCTAACCAATCATAGTACGTGTGGCTTAGTATATTTCGCAAATGGTCAAACGCGAGACACCTTTTGGTTTCCTAGAGCAGTTAGACGTGTGTGACTTGTCGGAGATGTGTGCGATTGATCCCCAACCCAACATGTCTCTCCAAATATAGTGTGTGCAATATGTTCCTGTATCGCATATGACTTGATTTGGTATGGCGTTTGCATTATCAGTTACTATCATAGGCGAATTTTTGGGAGTGTGTTATGGACACCCTATCGCCCACACAAGCAAAGTGGCGGTTTAATATTGCGTCGCAGAAAAGAGTTACAAACTGTTTGTATAGGACGTCATTGCACCAGTGGATGAATTAAAAAAAACTTTCGAAGGTCGGTAAGAAAATATTATTGAAGGTTGTAGCGCAAGCCATATCCACATATGCAATGTCATGTTTTGTTCTGACTAGGAGCTTATGCGAGGAGATTAGCACTATGATTGGGCGATGCTGGTGGAGTCAGCAAGGCGGGAAAGACAAATGTCACTGGATCTGATGGGATAGGTTGATGACAACAAAGAAGAAGGGAGGGCTTGGATTCATCGATCTGCACAGTTTTAACATGGTTATGCTGGCTCACTAGAGTTGGATGCTCTTGCAAAACCCGGAATCTCTATGCACGCGAGTCCTCAAGGCGAAATATCACCCCGATTCTTCCGTACTGGATGCCACAGAAAAACCGGGCATGTCACATAACTGGAGGAGCATCCTCAAGGGACGAGATCTGTTGAAAGAGGGAGAACTTTGGCGTACCTGTGGTAGCACCCAGTTTAACGTTTGGACAGACCCATGGTTGCCGAGATGAACAACAAGGAGACCAGTGGAAGACCAAGGTCATGCAATATAACTACGGTGCATGAACTGATAAACCCGATTACAGACAGGCGGGATGAGGAGCTAGTCACGGAACTGTTCTCAGAAAAGGATGCCAGGGTCATTCTCGCAATCCCGATCCACTCTCGCATGGAAGCTTTCGTGTCATGGCATTATGACAAAAAAGGGTTCTTTTTCAGCGAAGCGGCACATGGATGTGGTGAGGAGCAGACAATGGTAAAGTGGAAGCACATCTGGATGCTAAAGATCCCTGGCAAGGTCAGCATGTTTATATGGTGCATACCCACAAAAGTGAACATAAAATGCAAACAGATCGAAGTTCACACAAGATGTCCAATGTGCGGGAGGCTAGAGGAGGACGGTGGCCATCTTTTCCTAAGATGCAAGAAGGTGAAAGCGTTGTGGCGGGAAATGGGACTGGAAGACGTCCGGCTCAGTCTGTCTGAGTGCCGAGACTCACATGACGTGATTAAGCAGGTTTCCTAACAGCCTGATGACAGGAAAACTGCTGTGGCTGTACGAATGTGGAATTGGTGAAGACACTAGTAAGTGGAGAAGCAAAAATCGGTGTAGGAAAACGAGCCGATGTCATGCTTGTTTTTCTATATTATCGATTTATGTTTTGTCATCAAGACTGTAATAAGGTCGCGCACAATCTGGCGCAGTTTGGTACGAGGGCGGATGCGTCTCTCAATTCTTGGGCGTTTGATGCCCCAGATTTTGTTTCAGCCTTGGAGGCCAGCGATTTTGCTGAGCACCAAGATTAAATGGAACACATGGTAGTTCCTTAAAAAAACATAGAAAGGCAACGACATGCGTTCAAACACCACACTACCAACTCTCATTGGAAAGCACTCTTCAGCTTACAGTGAAAAATTGGCACGGCCCATCTGAAAAACATATATCCACTCAACTAAGAAAACAGATGGTTATACATGTTTCACTGTGTTTATAAATGTAACCCAAAAGAAATATCGTCTTTCCATATTGTGTCAAATGGGAACTAAATAAGTTGTATTGCGTTACATTTGACACTATGAAGCATCTATAGATCATATTCCGATTAAATTGAAATGCTGTTTGGAATGCCCATCTCCATCACCATTTTGGCTTCCATCGGATTACCGTTCAATGGCCTGAGCAGCACGTACGGCACTACGCCGGCACCATGACGGTTTCTCCGGTTGTCGTCCTTGTTCCACTCATCGACCTGCTCCGCGATGTCTCTCATCTTCTTTTGGAAAACCTGAAACGCCTTGTCGATCTCCCCATCCCTTTGCCAAGCCGGCTCTTGGTGCGTGCCCATGTACTCCTCATCTGACGCGTGCGACGAGAGGAGGTCCAATGTCGCCATCACCATGACACTCTGGAGTTGAGATGGCAACATGTCCAACAACACCTTCTCCGGCGCCGCCTTGAACGCGAGCATCTCCTCCGAGCCCATCTCAGTCGGCATGTTCCTTCGGGCAATGCTTGGGTGGTTTGGGACGTACCCAGCCATGGGGTACTGGCCGAAGTTGACAGCGGCATGATGGGCCGAGGTGACCCACATGATGGTGGCCAGGACCTGGACCAGGCTCTCGTGGCAGTCCAGCTCCGGCCACCACGGCTCGTCCTGCTTGTCCGGGTGGCCTTTGGTGCGCACCTCCGTCCACCAACCCTGGAGCTCCTCGTCATCGACCATGTCCGCCACGCACGGGTAATAGTGCGCCACATAGTCTGACGCCCACTGCTTGATGGCATCCCAGATGAGCAGGCCATCGTTAGCGTACGGGTAGTCCTCTATGGCCAGCTCCAGCTTGCCATCCTCCCCTCTGACCGCCATGCCCCTCCGGATGAGGTCCTCTGGCAGTGCCTCCATGTCGAACCGCCACTGCTTGTCGTACGCCGCCGAGCTGATCTCCATGCAGTATTTCCCCGGCGAGAAGGTATTCTCGATGATGCCATCGGCGCAGATGAGCATACCTCGTGCCTGTGCGTTGATCTCCATGGTGAAGCGGAAGTGCGGGTGTAGCAGGCGGTAGATGGGATGCATCTGGCTCAGCTGCCGGTTCGCCGCGATGACGTACGGCTCGACACAGCAGTGTGTCCTTAGCCAGTGGCTGACCAGCTGGTGGTAGCCGGTGTCGTGAGTTAGGACATGGACCTTGGCGAGCTGCCACAGCCAGGCCCCTGTGACGCTGCCTTTGTGTCCCGATCCCGGCGTGAAGACCTGACGCCACTGCTGCTTGTGTGCAGACTTGGGCCTCGTCAGCTCGATAGCGATCGGGCGGAGCGTGCCATCATCGGCCAGGAAGAAGAGCGTGCGCGACGCGTACATCGTCCTGTTGTCGAGATAGCGCACCCTGTGCACGTATGGAAGCAACAAGTCGTGGTAGTCCAGCATGAACAGCTTCTTCTCGGCCACGGCCTGTATATATATATTCTCAATTGTCAATTGTCAATCCACGGACAGACTAATTATAACAAGTTCATTGGTTGTTACTCCCTCTGTTCATAAATATAAGATGTTTTAGAGACCTGTTTGTTCACTCTAGAACGTCTTATATTTGTGAACAGAGGAAGTAGTTCTCACCTCCTCGGCCGTCATGGTACCATTTATCTGCTCTTCAATCAGCTTCTTAGTGATAAGGGAGTCCGCTGGGCCGTACGTAAGCTCGTCCAGCTTGCTCACGATAGGCAACTCCTGGATGCATATATAGTTTTCATATTCAGCCCTCGCTAATCTATTTCTCTCAACATGCATGCACATATGTCATCTCAACATCAAAATATATATGCATGGGAAAATGCACACCTTAATAAGATATAAACATGCATGAGAAAATTAAAGGCTCATCTCATCAACAAATACATATAGCAAGTCATGTGTATTTTATGTTCTTACAACCAAATATCATTTTATTTTATTTTTTTGGAAAAAGAGGAACGGCATCCCGGGCCTCTGCATCAATCGATGCTAACAACCATATTGTTAAATACGGGAGTATGACCAAGTCTCATAGCAAAATATTGTTATCAATTCCCCTCCCAGCGCGTGGGGTATATGGTGATGAACTGAAACTGACATGTAGTGGGGCAGTGGAGATGAGAAAGAAGGTACCTACCCTGACTAGTTGGATGCCGAGTGGGTTCATCCCTGCAAGGGTTTGCCGCGCGAACTCCTCGTCTCTGAACCAAGCAAGTTTGTCCACTGCATTTTCGACATGCACCCAGTAAGCATGGGTAGGGGCAAAACTCCTCTTGTCAGCAGATATTAACAAAACTCTTGACCGTTAATTTGATCAAAAGAAAATTATATCGTTGAATTCACATTCAAATGAAGTTTCCGATGGCGCGATTTTGGGGAGTGGGTCTGTACGTACTGTCGTGTATCTCGGGGGTTTCGAACTTCAAGACCCTACGTATTCCCTCCACGAACTCCGCCCCTTCGAGCTTAACTAGGTGAACCAGCTCCTTGGCAAGCAAATCGAGGATGAGTCTGATCTTTCCCCCTTCTGGCTGCACGGGCTGGTTCCTGAAGTCGTCATCGTACAATGCGTCGATGGAGGCCAAGGTGGGAAAGCTTGGGATAAAGGACTTGTGCACCTTAAGGCCGGTGCATAATGCGTGCAGCTGTGACAAAAATTGCTTTGTGAGGAACGCTTGCTCCTTGCGCTCAGTGAAGGTCTCGTCCCGGGGCACGTAAACTTCGTCCTTCTTCTGGGACCTCTCCTCTGAGGACGGATCTGCGCCACACGCAAGATTCATTCATGCATCGTTTATCAATGCTACCGGCTTCGAAAGGGGTCCTAGAAGGTACCTGTCTTGCTGCGTGGGCGGCCCGTGCGGCAGCGTCGCGGGTAGGGGCGCTCCTTGCCGCCGAGCACAGGCCGCTTGGACTCCGGTGTGCCGAGGTCGTTGTATACGTCGTAGTCATAGATGCGGTCATGTTTCTTGCGCTCGCCGCAGCCGCTCCCGCGGAGGGCCTCCAGTTCACTCTTGCGCAAATTCTCCAAGCCCTTGGGTGTCTGCGATGGGAGGTAGGATTTCTGCACACACACGTATATACATACATACATGGTAAGCAAAGTGGTCAGCAGACGGATATGCTTGCTACTCCCTCCATTTCAAAAGATAATACCTTCTACATATTTCAATATGGACTACGTATGGATGTATAACTTATTTTAGAATGTACATTCATGCATTCTGCTCCATACGTGGTCTACAGTAAAAATCTTTAAAAGGTCTAGAGTGTAACGAGTACCGACCTCGACAGGGAAGAAAGTACGCTTGTCAGGGCTGCAGTGTGAGGGGTCGATCCAGGAGTGACAGTGGAATAATGTGACGGCGGATGGATTTTCTAGGTCTCCCCCAGCAGGGAAGACCTTGACTTCTCCTAGCAACATCTCGGTGTGGTGGTAGTTCACCAGGCGCACGGCGCCGATGGGGCCGAACGACGCCGGCACGGTAAAAATGGCTTCGTATATGTCGTAATTCTCTTCGGTTTTGCGCGAGTGCTTGAGCTTGCCGGAGATTACATCACGTTCCTGCCCCGTTTCTGCAGCCAGACAACCACACCTATTCATTTAGGCAAAGTTTCTAGAGAAAAATAAACCATCATCTATATATATCGACAAAGATAACAAAATGGGAGGAAGGTTTCTCACTTGGATCCAACTCGGAGCTGACGAGCTCAAGGGTCAACCAGGAGCTGAGAATAAGATCGTACGCCCAATCACGGGCCCTCTCCTTCTTCTCATCCGACCACCAGAAACTCTTCATGTGCACCGACACCGTGGCCTTCATCTCGACGGTCTGCTTGAGGTCGTACTGGTGGCCCGGCTTTGCGATCGTGGTGACGGCCGGCCCATTGACGTCGGATAAGGTGGTGGTGGTGGTCGTGGTGGTGCTGGTGCTGCCGACCCTGGTGCGGCGGGCGTTGGTGCTCGGTCTCCGGCGAACCTCCGGCACCAGGAACGCCGCCCTCCGGCCCAACGGGACGGCACGCGCGCCTACGAGAGGCCTGGTTGCCGATTGCATTGTGGCTGTGGCTACCTAACTAGTTGTGTCCGCTATTACTAAGATATAAGAGGTATCTAGCGCGTACGTTCTACTAGTAGGCAAGGGGGGTGGAAGGATTTGATGCCCGAAAGATTGAGCCCTGGACGTCCTATTTATAGGGATGGAATAATTCTTTACTTATTCATTCATTTTTTATTTATTTATATGTTTGTACGTATGTATGTATGTATGTATGTATGGAGCTGTGGAGCGCATATATAGACTACCACAAATAATCCCGGGGCCCCCTATATCTATATGGACGTACGTGCGCGTGGAGAACGCACTCCGTACCAATATCTTGCATCGTTGTGTGCTGCACATGCTCGTACACAAGGTCCATACAAAAATGGTGGACAGATATGAAAAGAAGGGCGATGGAAAGTAGTAACGTAGATGAAAAGTTTGGCGGGTGGACGGGAATAGATGACAGTGTATTTTATTTTTATTTATATATAGTGATGTGATTTGATGGGACTTCACTATGTTTACCCGCTAACCAATCTATATTTATGTGAAGTATTTGTGTCAGTGATGCATGTACAATGTTAGTGCTTTAATATCACATGGTGACGCTTACATTTTTAGGTGGTGAGAGGGTGCACATGATTTTTTTTGCTTTTATAGGACAGTTGATGTTGATTGATTTGAGATAGTAACTTAGACTAGTAACATATGCATGTTACTCCCTATTGTCGGTAGTCTTATAGTAGAGGATAGGTAAAGGATATACTATATACTCCCTCCGTCCGGAAATACTTGTCCTAGAAGTGAATATATCTAGACTTATTTTAATTATAGATACATCTATTTTATTCATTTCTAGGACAAGAATTTCCGGACGGAGGGAGTATATCCAGCCGTGGAGCGCATACATTGATTTCCACAATTAATTCCCGGGCCCCTACGACATGGACATGGACGTACGTGTGCGTGGAAAACGTATTCGGCAGTACAAGTATCTTGCATTATTGTGTGCTGCAAAATGCATGGTCCATGCAAACTGGCCGTGTGTGTGTGTGTGTGGAGGATCGATAAAGTCCCTGTGGTCCGGTTTTTAGTTTTGGCCGATTCCCAGATGGATACGAACTCAGCCGCTAGAGGCTTGCGGAAGCGAGTTCCACGCTCGCTATGCTCCCGTGCCGATTTTATGGGGGAAAACGACCTCCCAGCTAGGCACGCGGGCATGCAGGCCCTCGGCATTCCCACGGCAAAAGGGAATGCTTGGTTCCAAACATTTTGAATTACCTTTTTTTTTTTGCAGGGTGAAAGTAATTTATTTCATAGTAATAGGGTTACAATGTGTGTTGCAGAATCTCCTTAACACATGGTGGTTCTACATGAAGCCATACTAGAGTGTAACTTTCAGTACGAAGCCAGTCGATCTGCTGCCCTATTTTGTTCAACTGTGCGACAGAAAATATAAACACCAACAGCCGATGTCCGATGGGAGCGCCCGCGAAAAGGATTCTTACAAAACACACTACAGGAATAATTGAATATGCTTACGGTCAAACTTATACCTACGGTACCCGTAGGCAAAGTGTTAGCTAAGCCGACGGGTTAGACGAAACCGTAGGCATATTTCGGCCGTCGACAACGTCCTAAATATGCCTACGGGTCCCGTAGGCATACAAAAACCGTCGGCAAATCGCACACCTATGCCTACGGCCCCGTAGGCATATTCCAGGCCGTCATCATACAAACTTAGAGGCTGACGGAAGGCTGCCTCCGTTAAATCTATGCCGACGGCCCCGTACACATGTCACTGTGGGACACGTGGCAGAATATGCCTACGGGCCCCGTAGGCATAGATGGTTGCTATGCCTACGGTTGAACCGTAGGCATATTCTGCTAGGTGTCCTACATATACCTTCACTTAAACCATAGACATAGATCATATGTAGGCCTATAGGCATATATAGGACAATTGCACACACCATATGTCGTCACATGTCAAATTACACTGGAGTGTTACCCCCTTCACGGATGGCGATAACACCGGAGTGTGACCCCCTTCACGGATGACGATAACACCGGAGTGCAATCCCCTTCACGAATGGCGATAACACCAGAGCTACCCCCCCCCCCCCCCCGCGCAAATTTCCGTGTCAACCGGCCTAGGTTAGGTCACTCGGGGCCTGGCAATCCCACCAAAACTTGCATTGGGTCCTCATACATGTCTAAAAGTGTGGTGATAGGTTCAAACACCCAACACGCAGCTCCGGAGAGTGACCCCCTTCACGGACGACACTACCGTCAACACTTAGAGGGGGGGACTACGATGGAGGTTCGATCCGGAGGGAATCTTGTGGTTGGTTGGGCCCAAACTTGGTTTTAAAATGTTCCTAGGGGCTGACCTATCACAACTAGGTAGAAAAGTCAATTGGTCAAGGGCCGTCCAGTGAAAGTCCAAGGGGGTAGCTTTCCGGGTCAACCAGGCTAGGGTTAGGCCGGTCCGGGGCCAGAGAGGGGTAGCTATGCCATCAAAACTTGCGTTGTGCCCTCATAAATGTCTGAGAGTGTGGTGGGATGTTTAAAGAGGCGATACGCGCCTTCGGAGTGTGACCCACTTCACGAACGGCGATAATACCGAAGTAACGTTCGGCATTTTTGCCGTTATAGTTGCATTGGTTGCTCATGTATGTTTGTTTAATGTTTATATCACTAGATAGCAATTAAAAATCAAGTGTTCAGTGTGAAATGTTTAATTATTAATTTGGTGTTTTGCTCCAATAGAGAAAGCTAACCCCCCCCCCCCCAATTTCCTTGTCAATCGGCCTAGGGTTAGGTCACTCGGGAGCCTGGGGGCTGGCAATCCCACCAAAACTTGCATTGGGTCCTCATACATGTCTAAAAGTGTGGTGATAGGTTCAAACACCCAACACGCAGCTCTGGAGAGTGACCCCCTTCACGGACGACACTACCGTCAACACTTAGAGGGGGGAACTATGACGGAGGTTCGACCCGGAGGGAATCTTGTGGTTGGTTGGGCCCAAACTTAGTTTTAAAATGTTCCTAGGGGCTGACCTATCACAAGTATTTAGAAAAGTCAATTGTTCAAGGGCCGTCCAGTGAAAGTCAAAGGGGGTAGCTTTTCGAGTCAACCAGGCTAGGGTTAGGCCGGTTCGGGGCCAGAGAGGGGTAGCTATGCCATCAAAACTTGCCTTGTGCCCTCATAAATGTTTGAGAGTGTGGTGGTATGTTTAAAGAGGGGATACGCACCTTCGGAGTGTGACCCCCTTCCCGGACGGCGATAATACCGAAGTAATGTTCGGCATTTTTGCCGCTCTAGTTGCACTGGTTGCTCATGTATGTTTGTTTAATGTTTATATCACTAGATAGCAATTAAAAATCAAGTGTTCAATGTGAAATGTTTAATTATTAGTTTGGTGTTTTGCTCCAATAGAGAAAGCTACCCCCCCCCCCAAATTTCCTTGTCAATCGGCCTAGGGTTAGGTCACTCGGGGGGCCTAGGGGGCTGGCAATCCCACCAAAACTTGCATTGGGTCCTCATACATGTCTAAAAGTGTGGTGATATGTTCAAACACCCAACACGCAGCTCCGGAGAGTGACCCCCTTCACGGACGACACTACCGTCGACACTTAGAGGGGGGAACTACGACGGAGGTTCGACCCGGAGGGAATCTTGTGGTTGGTTGGGACCAAACTTAGTTTTAAAATGTTCTCAGGGGCTGACCTATCACAACTAGGTAGAAAAGTCAATTGGTCAAGGGCCGTCCAGTGAAAGTCAAAGGGGGTAGCTTTCCGGGTCAACCAGGCTAGGGTTAGGCCGGTCCGGGGCCAGAGAGGGGTAGCTATGCCATCAAAACTTGCCTTGTGCCCTCATAAATGTCTGAGAGTGTGGTGGGATGTTTAAAGAGCCAATACGCACCTTCGGAGTGTGACCCCCTTCATGGATGGCGATAATACCGAAGTAACATTCGGCATTTTTGCCGTTATAGTTGCATTGGTTGCTCATGTATGTTTGTTTAATGTTTATATCACTGGATAGCAATTAAAAATCAAGTGTTCAGTGTGAAATGTTTAATTATTAATTTGGTGTTTTGCTCCAATAGAGAAAGCTACCCCCTCAAATTTCCTTGTCAATCGGCCTAGGGTTAGGTCACTCGGGGGCCTAGGGGGCTGGCAATCCCACCAAAACTTGCATTGGGTCCTCATACATGTCTAAAAGTGTGGTGATAGGTTCAAACACCCAACACGCAGCTCCGGAGAGTGATCCCCTTCACGGACGACATTACCGTCAACACTTAGAGGGGGGAACTACGACGGAGGTTCGACCCGGAGGGAATCTTGTGGTTGGTTGGGCCCAAACTTGGTTTTAAAATGTTCTCAGGGGGTACCTATCACAACTAGGTAGAAAAGTCAATTGGTCAAGGGTTGTCCAGTGAAAGTCAAAAGGGGGTAGCTTTCCGGGTCAACCAGGCTAGGGTTAGGCCGGTCCGGGGCCAGAGAGGGGTAGCTATGCCATCAAAACTTGCCTTGTGCCCTCATAAATGTCTGAGTGTGGTGGGATGTTTAAAGAGCCAATACGCAGCTTCGGAGTGTGGCCCCCTTCACGGACGGTGATAATACCTATATATGCTTGCCCATTAAAAAAATAAATTGGCTACATATGCCTACGGTTAAACCGTACGTGTATTAATATATGCCTACGGTTAAACCGTAGGCATAGTTTCTTATCCATTTTTTTCCTGGTACCTTATCCACTCGTAGCCCACTTCCACCTCTCGTTCCTCACCCCGTGCACGCAGCTGCCGCCAGACCCGCACGCAACCGCCGCCTGCCCGAGCTCCCCTCGTCGCGCCTCCCTCGGCCGGCGCCGGCCGCAGCTCCTCCCGCCGCCCGCCTGCCCCAGCTCCCCTCGCCGCCAGCCGCGGCAGCTCCTCTCACCGCCGCCCACCGCAGCTCCTCCTGCCGCCGCCCGCCGCAGCTCTTCCGTCGCCGCCGCCCGCCCCAGCTCCCCCGCCGCCGCCCGCTCGCTCCACCTCGCCCCTGGCTGTCGCCCCGCCCTAGGTCCTCCCCCAGCTATTCTGCCCTGCCCCGTCGCTGCCTGCTCTGCCCCGACCGTCGTCCTGCCCCAGCCCCGCCTTGCTCCTCCCCGACCCCGACCCCCGCCAGTGAGGCCCCTCCCTCTCCCCCGATGCTGAGCTTTGTGCATGTTCTTCATAGTTCGGCAGGGTTAAAACAGCACTATAGCTAGCTAATTTACTTTGCTAGCTAAAGATAAAACAACTAGCTAGCTAATTTACTTTGTTTCATACAGCATTAGCCAAACATGCTTCAAAAATGAATTAATTTTGTGTTCATAGATGCTAAACTACAACTCTCCCAATTAGCATCACATGTCAAAATACAGAAATGTTATTAGTAGTATCTTTGACACGCAATAGCCGTGGGTGAGCTATGAATACACCTCCTCCTACGCTCTTTTAATCATGTCACTAGATTTTATTTTCGCGTCAAGTCACATAACCTAGGCGTCTCCCGTCCGAAAGAGTTACATCGATAAATATGCATTCGATTGCATATTTATCACCGTAATTCTTTTGGATTGTCCAGCGTTTTCCACAGACAACCCGAGGATGTGTAGATTGGGTACGTTTTCCATGCTCTACCTCGTTTCGATACAGGATTTCGGCAGCGCCTCCCCGTTGTTCTCCGGATGCACATTCTCTCAGCTTTTTGCCGAGACGTGTATCTGCAGAACAGCGGGGAGGTGCTGCCGAAATTCTGTCTTGGAGCGGGGTAGAGCATGGAGAATGTACTCAATCTACACATCCTCGGGTGGGATTAGGACCCTCTTTACCTATTAGAGAAGTAGGTGGATTCGTTGTCGTATCTCGTAAACCCGCTAGAAAATAAAGAAGTGATGCCATTAATTTGAATGAAATGTTAATTTTGTTGTGTGGCTCCCAACAAAGCAGAGGATGGCTGATAATGAGTGGATGTACAGTGGTCATATCGGTTCGAATAGAACAACCGAAGAGTGGGCTACGAAAATCGATGTGTTCTTGAAGGAGGTTCACCGTGGTCCAAAGAGAGCTCCCCCACATTGCCCTTGTGCCCGGTGTGAGAACCGTCTTTGCCTACAAAAGTCCAAGATGACAAAACACCTTTGCAAGTTTGGGTACATGAAAAACTTTACCATGCTGGTAAACTTTGCCGAGGAGGGGCGTGTTAGAGAGGAGGTGATGCGACAACGTGTCGATGATCATGAGGACGATGGGGTTAGGAACTTGGTCGATGATATTCATGCTGCAGAGATGCCACATTCCACACCTTCAGAGAATGAGCCGGAGGAACCGGAGGAAACCGCAAAGGAGTTCATGCGGATGTTGGCCTCGTCAATGAAACCTCTTTACAAGGGAGCCAAACTTTCTCAGCTGGATGCCATCTCGCAATTGGTGGCAATCAAGGCCGAGTACGGCTGTAGCCGAGCTTGCTTTGAAGCATTTCTGGGAGTATGGGGTAACAGCCTCCCTGAGGATCATGAACTTCATAAAAGCATGTACGAGACAAAGAAAATCATGAAGGCACTGTCTATGGATTATGAGAAGATACATGTTTGTCCAAAGAATTGCCTTCTGTTTAGAAACGAGTATGCAAATGACAAGTACTGTAGGGAGTGCGGTTCCTCTAGGTATATTGAGGTGGACAGGGATGATGGTCAGAAGATGCAGCTAGCCATCCCCGTAAAGGTTCTTCGGTATCTCCACTTCATAGAAAGATTGCAACATCTTTTTGCCGTTGCAGGAGGCCGTGTTGAATAGGTCCATCTCACATATTGAGGCGTGGTCGCTTGGCCGTGTGCGGAAAGATCGTAAGAAGGGGGAGAGCCCTTACTATGGCAGGTCAGAGGAGCATCTGACAAACTATAAGGCATCGTTTAGTGAGAGGAACCCTCCTGGTGCTGATCCCATAGTGTCAGAGACCGACGAGACAGCGGTGGTTATGTCTGCACACGACAGGCCACATGGCCGCTCGGGGGTTCTTAGCAGCGTGTTCCGGCCCACCATCAGTTACGTCCAGCTCCGGGCTTCAAGCACTAGCGCGAGTGCGGCTAGACCGTCCCGGGCACGTCCTAGTCGTTCCAAAGAGGGAGAAGTAAGCATCTCTCCTTTTCATCCTCGTTCACATATTTCTTTTGTGCATGGTTAGGCTGCTTACATTCATTGTGTCAAATTGTAGGACTATTCTAGGTATGTCAGAGATTATCGTCAAGAGTTCGTTGAACACGAAGCCAAACGGGCTCGGCTCGAGGAGTACCGCGCCCAACAGTTGCAGGTTAGTTAGTTTTCACCGTTAGAGCCAAGCTAGCCAAATTTTGTGCTTTCAATATTTTTAACTTCTGTCGTCGCTTTGTCAACTACCGTGCAGAATATGTATATTTGGATGGAACATGGCACTCGGGCTGCACCAATGGGACCGGCACCACCCAATCCTGGGCCAACCCCAGTAATGCTAATGATCGAGGAATTCTTGACACGTGGTGACGACGAGACTCCGGTTAGTACATTGCCAAACACGTCAAGCATTACCTATCATGTTTTCAACAAATAGATTGAGATCTCTTAATGTCACTTTCGAACACAATGTAGGGATCCGACCAAGCATCCAACACTCCTGGTGATGGTACTCCTGCTTCATGGAGCCCGGTGACCCCAGTTCATAACCCAGGTTGTGGTGGTTCTACCTCGAGCCGTGGATCACCTCTTTTTGTATGTCCCCTACTCCCAAGATGCATTTTTCGTAGTTATAACATTTCCAAAGACGCAAACTTAGAACTAGACAAAATGTCATCATCCTAAATGGTTGTGACTATTCATTGTGTAGTGATGATGCTATTTGGAGGTGGACTTCGGGTTCTGGCGGTGGGCGTTGCTTGTCGGCCGACGGTCTTTGGCTAGGACTTCGATATGATGCGCTATTGATGCTATGTAGTGGATACTCTATGTTTGGTGTTCATGCTATATTGATGATATGTACTGGATACTCTATGTTTGGTGCTATGTAGTGGATGCTCTATATTTTGTTTCAATAGATGATTTGATAATGCTATATAGTTGTGTGATGCAAATGTTGATATATATATATATATTGGTTTTGCTGTTGTATCTATTTTATTTATTGTGCAAAAGCAAAAATAGCAAAAACAAAAATTTAGCCAAAACTATGCCTACGGTTAAACCGTAGGCATAAACCCAAGGTCGAATCACCAGATCGTGACACGTGTCCTCTATGCCTACGGGGGAACTGTAGGCATAAATACTATATACGCCTACGGTTATACCGTAGGCATACAGTAAACAAGTGTCAGGATCTGAGGTATGCACGTGTGCGTACGGCACTTGACGGACGAACGCGCCGTCAAATATTTTTTGCCGACGGTATATGTGCCTACGGTAATCGCCATCGAGAGAGAGTGCACAACCATCTCCTCGTCAATCCTTCCCACTCGCCTTGCCTCCACACTGCTACCACCTCACGTGTTGGTCGAATCAAAGGGAGAGGAAGATGAGATATGAGAACTGAAGGATGGAGGGATGGCGAGTGGAGCTCGAACAAGGCGCCCCGAACCCGGTCGTCGGTTACCCCTGGACTTTGGCGATGTTCGAGGGCCACGTATGATCTCCATCTGCCCCCTCTCCTGCTTCCCCCATTTCTCTTTCCGTCTCTGATTAGGACGAGGTTGCACACCTGCATGATCGAGTATCACCTTGCAAACGGACCTACCACGTATACAAGGAGCATATCAGCACACACTCTAACAACTTCACCAAGTTCATCGACGTCGCCCAAAGACCATTGAAAGGACCGTCTATAAGCCAGATGTCTTCAACAGTGATTGAAAGTAGATTGCGGACAATAATCATCGATGCTACTAACAACACCCATGGGCCAGTGCGATGTCCACTTAGTGGAGCCATGCACCATTTATCCTTGAGTGTGACTGTTGCATCTATGATGGGCAGAAAGGAAAAAAATTGTTCACACTTGACGGTGTTGGTCGAAGAAACTAACAGGATCTTGAATGGTGAACGCGAGACGCTTGTTGTAGCCATTCATTGGGAACAAAATGGTGCAAGCCATATGCTTGCCCAGCTTGATTGCCGTACGGTCCACACTCCACACCACGGTTTTCGGCTAGGATCCAAGGCAAGCGATAGTGGCGCTCTTCTGTGTTGTCCACTTCTTGAAGGCATCATCATGAAGAAGGTTCAGAGTTTTATCCGTAACCTTCGGGGAAACCCTAGATCGGTCAATTGTATGACGGATGGCTCTTGTGTCATCCCACCATTGGGGGCGTCATTCTTGGAGGTGTGCATTGGCTCGAGGGAGCAGTGGCCGGTTTCAACGGTTGAACGACGTTTCATGTGATGCATTGATGACGTGAAATCTCTGTGGCGTGGCACTGCAAGGTCTCGGCGACGGATGCGTGATAATTGACACACGTAGGAAGGTGGCATTGTCTGGCGCCGTGGTAGTGTCGACGACAGGCTTGAAACAGTCGGTGCATTGGTACCTGCTCTGATGATGGATCGGTGGAAGACGACGACGGCTGCCTCTACGGCATGCACATGTTGTGCCCGCTGATAGTGCGCAGGACCGTTGTGTGCACCAGACCCGGCGATTGCGTCTTGGTTGATATCTCTGGTTTTAGATGTTGGGCTTGGTGCCCCTTCATCAAGTTGATAGTAGTAGCAACAAATGTTGTTAAGATGGTGGCTAGACTTATTGATATATTACTTTGTAAGGTCTTGATGAATAATTAATAAAATGATTGTATGCATTGCAAAACAATATTTGTACTGAACCATCCTGGTCAATCAACGTTTCACATTCGGAAAACAAATGCTATGATCAATTAGGTTGATATATAAAAAATCCTAAAACTATAAAACCGAAGTGAAATTTTCAAGAATGCATGATTTTTTTTGTTGATCACGAGGAACTCCCCAATCTATTGTTTTCATGTTTAAGCATTAATAAAAGAAAAATGGGTTGCATAAGTCTAACCAATTCGACCCCATATAACTTGATTTTTTTAAGAAACACCTGTAATTTAAGTCATATCCATAACAATTATAGGTACAGTAATTTAGATTTGAAATCTAAGAAAATACA
This sequence comes from Hordeum marinum, assembly GCA_022496015.1. Classification (NCBI taxonomy): domain Eukaryota; kingdom Viridiplantae; phylum Streptophyta; class Magnoliopsida; order Poales; family Poaceae; genus Hordeum; species Hordeum marinum. The sequence continues at coordinate 3,751,681 of CM039677.1, read as the reverse complement.
AAGTGTGTCGTATGACTATGCTTCATGGTACCAATATCTGAGAAATACTCCAAAGACTTTCTCGTCACTCTTCCACCCATACGAGTATTACAATAGTGATTTTGAAAGCGCGAGCCCATCCAAAAAAGGGAAGACATGATCGACGAACATACTTGGACCAGGGATGTTCCCCTAGAATTACAGGCCGTAGGATCTCAATGTTTGTACCATGATGTCGATGAAAGATTTCAACTTCACGAAGAATGGAACCAACAAAAAAGTTTGACACAATAATATAAACTCATCAGATCCGGATACATACCCCAAATAACTAAACTTTCATTTTAGGTTAAATTTTTCTGAGGGATTTTTGAGGTTTAAATAAGTAGACGTGCATGTGTATCGCTGCACCTATGCTGGAGTTGGGCTGAGTTTTCGCTTTTATGTAGCCCACTGCCGCAACCTGTTAGGTAACGACGGTTGCCGTGTAACAGAAACGAGTCGAAATCCTAAAAGGTTTCCAGGACCGGATGGTTGTCTGGCGGAGTTCTATCAACATTTTTAGGATATGATTAAGACAGACTTGGTTCAGTTGTTTAACTAACTACATGGCGAAAACCTTGATATTTCCCGATTAAACTTTGAGGAAATTATTCTACTACCCAAGACAAAGGATGTTAGTCGTATTCAACAATATCGATCGATTTGCCTTTTAAATGTCAGCTTCAAAATCTTTACAAAGGTTGCGACCAATCGGTAGAATGGAGTGGCTGACCACATGGTCAAACTCACTCAAACAACATTTATGCAAGGACGCAACATCTTCGCGATCCAATCACGAGCCGTCCCGCGATTCCATCATGTTCCTTCCGATCTAGCACCGAACGGACGTCACCTCCGCGTTCAACACACGTGCGGCTTGATGACGCCTTCACCTCCTCGATCCAGCGAGCGATGGTGAAGTAGTAGATGAGTTCCGACAGCACAACGTCGTGGTGACGGTGGTGGTGAAGAACAATCTCCGTAGGGCTTCGCCAAGCACAACGAAAACTATGACGGAGGATAAACTAGAGGGATGGGTTTGCCGACACGGGCTTGGGAAATTCTTGATGTGTTACAGGTGCTAGCCCCGCCCCTTTATTTATATGCTGAGCCCTGGGGTCGAAACTTGGAGAAAAATCCTCCTCAAAGTCGATTTGCCCGTAAAGCAAGAGTCCTCCTCGGACTCCAGGACCAGACGCCAGGGTCCTCGACGTCTGGCCCTAGACGCCAGGGTCCGTGGCATCTGGCCCCTGGCCTTCGCAAGACTCCTTTTGCACCTTCCTAAAGCCTCACGAGCTTTACCCCTTGGCCCAAATAAAGTGTTCTTGTACACCGAACATTTCGGGAAACATCCAAAACTCTTTCCGGTAAATTCCGGATCCCTTCCGGAGACCAAACACTGTTATCCCATATATCAATCTTTACCTTCGGACTATTCCGGAGCTCCTCGTCATGCCCGGGATCTCATCCGAGACTCCGAACAACTTCGGTGACCAACATAACAACTCAACTATACGTATAATCGTCATCAAACGTTAAGTGTGTAGACCCTGCGGGTTCGAGAACTATGCAGACATGGCCGAGACACCTCTACGGTCAATAACCAATAGCGGGACCAGGATGCCCATATTAGCTCCTACATATTCTACGAAGATCTTTATCGGTTGAACCTCTATGTCAAGGATTCAGTTAATCTCTTATGATGTTCTCTTTGTTCTTTGATATGTTACTTGCCCGAGATTCGATCGTTGGTATCTCTATACCTAGTTCAATCTCGTTACCGGCAAGTCCCTTTACTCGTTCCGTAATACAAGATCATGTGGCTAACACATTAGTCACTTTGCTTGCAAGGCTTGTTGTGATGTTGTATTATCGAGTGGGCCCCGATATATCTCTCCGTCACACAGAGTAACAAATCCCAGTCTTGATACATGCCAACCCAACAGACACCCTCGGAGATATCTGTAGAGCACCTTTATAGTCACCCAGTTACGTTGCAACATTTGATACACACAAGGTACTCCTCCGGTGTCAGTGAGTTGCATGATCTCATGGTCATAGGAACAAATACTTGACATGCAGAAAACTATAGCAATAAACTGACATGATCATATGCTATGTTTATAGTTTGGGTATTGTCCATCACATCATTCTTCTAATGATGTGATCCCATTATCAAATGACATCTCATGTCTATGGCCACTAAACCTTGACCATCTTTGATCAATAAACTAGTTAACTAGAGGCATACTAGGGACACAATGTTGTCTATGTACCCACACATGTATTTGAGTTTCCAATCAATACAATTATAGTATGGATAATAAACGATTATCACGAACAAGAAAATATAATAATAACCAATTTATTATTGCCTCTAGGGCATATTTCCAACACGCTGGAGTTCTTCACTTGCCTAGTTCTCGTATTGGCCGTCGGCGACGGTGTCCGTGGATGTTGTATCCTTCTTGAAGGCGCCGGGACGGTGCTCGATCTCACCCCTTGCATGTGACTCCGGGTGAAAACCTGATCTACGGATCGGACGGTGGCGGCTATTCGTGGGCGTTCCCTTCTAGGAGGCATTGTCTTGGAGTCCCTGTTTCGTCATGGACAGTCTTCCCCCTCCTCGGTGTCTTTGTGGAGATCTTCGTCCTCTCCAAGCAGTTATTCTTAGCTCATCTTTAGTTAGCTTGGTAGGCGGTAGCTTGGGGTGACGGTGCCCGACACCTTTTGTATCTTGCCTTGGGTGTGTGTTGTGTGTGGTGGTGCTATGTGTTGTATCGGTTTGCTCGGATGTTTGTTGATGGTTGCTTTATAATATAAAGCGGGGGAAAACCCTTTTTCGGTAAAGCATCCCAAGAGGGTGATGATTGTGATGATGACTAGAGGTGGCGACCCGAGTGATGGATTGGCGCAGAATGCTACTAAGAACCACCATAGTTGAAGATAAACTATAATGTCTTGTAGAACCAAATCACAAAAGAGCTATGCAGTTCAAGTACGAGAAATACAATTCGCTACTTATTACGTTGTGATGGTTAAATTGGCCGAGAAGCGTTTGGCATGCTAAACATTCCTTCATTTTGTGAAACATTTCTTGACCAAAATGAGGTTTCCTCATTGCTGAAGTTGATATCCGGATCCTAACATCAGCTGGTCTTTGGTGACCAACGACAAATAAATTCATCACAGAAAAAAAAACAGTACATAACAAAAATAGGAAAAAGGAAAAAAATAATAGACTGGATCCTCCCATCTCGCTTCATCTGGGCTGAATTGGGCCAGATGAAGCTTCCTCTGTGTATCTTGTGGACACTGTTGAGTCGTCTCGTGCCGAGAACCGATTCGAGACATCCTCGTGTCCGACTGCGATCATAATTCACACCTCCCCACCGCCCACGCCTCGGTTGTCTCTCGTGGCGTCATGGAGTTCCAATCATCAGCACAAGCACGCCGCCGCTGACTATGTGACTGTCATGCACCAAGTATGATTTGGATCAAGAAGGGAGCAAGAATTCGATCTAGGGTTCGTCCAGGCTCAATCCAAAGTATATTCCCTTGAATATTTGTTTAGGTTTACAACTATAAAGGTACATGTTTTGTTCGATAGAGATGACTCTGGGAATTGGAATGCGGTTACACGCGCCGGCGCCGGCTCTTATATGGCCAAGGAAACGGTAAGAAAAGATACAGTGGCACATGATGCAGCGATACAGTACGGCGAGCTAGCACAAGTATGGATGCGGCCGACTGAGTTAACCATTGACAACCCGCCTTTTCAATTGGCTAATGCGGAACACCTGGGTGTACGATTGTAGTGCTTGCAAGTTGTAGGTGATAAGCCACGCTGGCCACTCTGTGAAGAACTCGAAAAGGCCCATAAAACTTGCTTTGCATTTTGATGTGTGATCTGAAAGCCAAGGCATCAAGTCTGTGCAAAGAGTTTTCAAACGGTGTCTTGTGCAAAGAGAAATGGAAGGAATTATTGTTCCAATAGTCCATCATGCATGGACAGATGTTGCATCCAGTTCTTGGGGACGATACAAGTCATGCATCTCAAGCAATGCATTGGTTAGCCCTTTCGGGTTGGCCATCCAATCCACTTTCATTGCATTGAATATGTCATTCCAAATTTGGCGGGTGAAAATTATGTCTCTATCGAAAACAATAGCTAGAGGTGGACCATGTAACTTGATAATATTATCAATGAATGCTTGAGCCACGGTATTGACAGTTAACACACGCGCTAGGGGAATCAAGTGAGAAAATTTAGACAATCTGTCCACCACAACTAGTACGACCTCTTTGCCTTGAGATTTTGAGAGTTCCTCGATGAAATACATGCTAATGTGGGTCCACACCATATCAGGAACATGCAGTGGGTCCAATAGCACATGTTTTTTCCTTTGTTTGTATGACACATTGGACATTCAACTACAATTTCTTTCCATGTCCGGCTTGAAGCCAGGACAATAGAAAATGGATTTAATTCATTGATACGCCTGAATGTCCACCAACCGCAGAAGAATGCAAAGAAGACAAGAGCTTGTTCATCTTGTTTAAGCCCACAAGTGGTGTTGCTTGTATTTTTTTTTTTGGTTTATTTCAGGATTTCCAGCTATACGCATTTAGTGGGAGGAGACATTCCCGTCGACTACGAGACATCTATAGTGATTTGGTCAATCTCAAGATGTTATGACGACTCAGTGTCTTGAAGGTGCTCAAAGAGTAGTGTGTATGTACGCACACGTTCATTCAGATGAATGTATGCCCTTATATATGAGTGCCAGACCTGTTCAAATGGGCCGGCCCGGCCCGACACAGCCCGACCCGATCATAATCGTGACTGGCACGGCCCAGCTCGCCATGGCACGATTAGTAATCGGGTCGTGCCGTGGCGACCCACATGCTGACCCCTCCAGCCTAGACACGGCCCAAGAGCTATGTGGGCCGGCCCGTCGGCCCGTCAGGCCCGCTGACCCGCTATGCTTTTAGCCTGTTAGGCTGTTTATATATAATAAGGGTAGCCGGTTAGGCTGTTAACATATAAATAAAAAATAAAAAGGGTAAACAGCCGTGCCGTGTCGGCCCGTGTGTCCAGCCTTCAGGCTCAGGCATGGTTCAAGACGGGCTGCGTGTCTAGCACGGCCCGATTAGCTCGTGCCAGGCCCGTTTGGGCAGGTCTCTATGGGTGCGGACATCTCTACTGCCAATGGAAAAGACCTTCCTACCCTTGTGGCATTAGAAAAGAAAGGAAAAAGAAGAAGAAGAAAAAAAAGATAATCCCTTCCTGTTCCCTGCACCCCGCTTGCCCAGACCCAGTCGCCGGCGGCGGCCGCCGTCCTCCGCCCCTCCCCGCGCCCGGCCGCGTTTCGATCCGACCTCCCGCCGTCCCACCCGCCTGCTCCCTCTGCCCCACCTCCCGGCCTGCCTCGCGTTCGCCTTCTGCACCAACTCCCGCGCGGCGCCTATCCCGCCGTCCGCCGGCCGACCGCGCCGTTGGAGCTCGAGGAGGCCGCGACCACGAGCCGTAGGGGCGGTGGTGGGCGTAGTTCCGCGCCGGGCTTCGTGCGGGCCTAGCTACTACTGCTAGAAAAAAAAGATCTTCAGACCTAGCTCAGATGAGCCGGCGCCGCCGCCAAACCTCGCCGGCGCTGCCGCTGGAGGACGAGGACCTCCTCGAGGAGATCCTCCTCCGCCTCCCTCCGAAGCCGTACGCCCTCCCCCGCGCCTCCCTCGTCTGCAAGCGGTGGCGCGGCATCCTCTCCGACCCACGCTTCCTCGGCCGCTACCGCCGGCACCACGGGAGGCCCCCGCTCCTCGGCTTCATGACAAGGTGGGAGCACGGCATGAGGCACGAGTTCGTCCCTCTCCCGCGCAAGAAGCCCGACCGCATCCCACCGGCACGCTTCGCCGTGCCCAGGAGCTGCAACCTCCATGGCCGCTGGCGATTCCTTGGCTACCGCCACGGCCTTGCCGGCATGCTCAATGCGTCTCGGCGGGAGGTCGTCGTGTGGGATCCCCTCACCGGCCAGCAGCACCACGTCGTGCCTTTTCCACCGGAGATCCGCAGCTCCGAGGGGAACGGTTTGTGGATATGGCACGCCGCGGTGCTGTGTGCTGATGCCGAAGATGGGCATGTGCACGGCGATTGCTTCTTGAGCCCGTTTAAGTTGGCCTCGACATGCGGCGGAAGGACGGGCGCATTCGCTTGCCTCTACGAGTATGCGTCTGGCGTCTGGGGAAATGTTGTGTCAACGGCGACCATTGCGCGGTTGCTTCGATAAAGCCCAGCATCCTCATTGGGAATGCAGTTTACTGGTTGATATATGGAGGCCACATCCTCATGTTTGATATTGGAAGGCAGACCCTTGGTGTGATTGAGAAGCCGGCAGACGTCCATTGGACCGACCTCTTGTCCTTTCAGCTGTTACGGACAGATAATGGTTGTGGTCTTGGCCTTGCAGTAATGTCAGGACTGAGCATCCATTTATGGGAGAGGAAACTGAACGCTGGTGGCGTTGTTCGATGGGTGCTGCTGCAAAAGACCATTCCACTAGAGATGATGTTTCCGCAGAGAATGCGTAGCGACCACAAACAGGCGGCGATGGTGGGGTATGATGAGCAGTCAAATGTGGTTGTTCTGGCTACGTTTACTGGCGATTTCATGCTCCGACTTGAGTCAATGCGGTTCAGAAGAATTTCTGAAAGAAATGGCTGGGATAATACCATCCATTATCCCTACAGAAATTTCTACACTGCAGGTAATACATCTCTACCTTGTGCATAACAAGATTCATCCAAACATTATCAGCATGTGCTTATGTATTAATGTGTATGCGATTAAGGGCCGACTAGATATTCTAGAATACTTGAGTTGTTTGCTTTTTCATCAGTCAGGTGATCTTCTGGAAAGCTTCCCATGTAAATTAAGTCTAGAACAGAAATATAACTATATCTGTTGCTGCCTGGCCATTACTAAACTATGTTTCTGTGCTTGTATTGGTCAAATTCATTCAATCCGAATAGCTCTAAGTAATGCCGTGACAAAAATTTTTGTTGGACCTATTGGACTTAGCTAGTACAGATTCTCTTCTGAATAATTCTGGATGGATGCATTTTCTCTGAACTATTTTAAAGGATTATTGCCGTTCTTTCTTCCACTTGGCAATAGATTTGGCTTCATTTAGTGGCATTGTCACAAAATCTACACACCCCCTAGTTACATGAACATGTAACGTTCCTTGAATTTTCAATTGGTTTATTTGCGTTATTTTGCTTCTAGGCAGGGGAGTTGGGTGGAAATGGTTGGATCTGAAACTCTGAGCACATAAGATCTGCGCTAATGTGCTATGTTAGTTGACCAGGTGAGGTGACCGTTTTTTTTTTTGCTTGGTTACTTAATTTATAAGATGATGTACAATATATTGTGTTAGAATTTTACTTTCTAGTGCATGAATATGTTTAATTTCTGAGCTGTTTAGTTCTTTACATTTCTAAAAAGCATACCTTTGAGTAACATACCATATGTTTTTGCTTTGTATTCCTTGAGCCTCTCATATGCACATGATACACAAAGTAAATCCCAAATAACTTGAAAATCTAGAAAGTTTAGTTTTTGCCTCTGATGGGAAACAATTGAGTCACCGACTGCGCTCATGTGTATCAAAAAGAAAAATTGACAGCATGTCTGCGTCACAGCGTGAAGGTGTGCCTGTAGAACTAATTGTTCTTGGATCACTAGGATGATGTTTGTTTTGTGTTGTTTCAGTAGAAGGTTTTATTTAAGTTATTGTAGAGGAGAAACATTCATAATAAGGGTGTCCCCTGTGCATGAGTGCATGATCGGCAAGTTGAGAAGCATGGTGGGGCAATTGGGCAATTGGCAATAGGTAAGAGAACCTAGAGGGCTAGGGGTTATCCTTTGAACTGTGGCCCTCAAGCGAATATACTTCAGGTTGTCAATCATCTGTATTTTCAGAGTACTGTTTTGTAACGGAATCAATATTTCATGACAGTACGCTGAAGCATGTTGCCCCTCACATGAATCGTATGGTCTCGGTTATGCATTCTTTTCAGCATACTGCCTCTCACATGAATTGTATGCTCGTGGTTATATATGCTTTCTGATTCCGATATGTGTGAATGAAGATTTTCCTCTTATATGACAAGTAGTGTATAATAAATCTAATCTGACAAAAGTATGGTACCTGGGTGAGGGAACCTCTAAGACCAGTTTGTATGTTTGGAGGGATATCATTTTGGCTTTTGGGTGCTGCGTAGTGTTGCCTGTGTTGGACTTCCTTTTGTAAAACCACTTTTTAAAATTTCTCCAGATCCTTGTTCATGCTCAATTATGCCCATCCTGATCCTTGTTCTATTTTGCTTGGAACAGGGACACCCTGTGAATAACTGGGCATGTCAGGAAGGTCTTTCCTAGCAAAGCCTATTATAGTATGTGCGAACTTGTTTTGAGCCAGTCACAAGTTTGTTGGGCACTACTGGATTAGGATGCTCTGTTTGTGAGAACCCGTATATGTTTATGTTTGAGAATGCCTATCTGTATGTTTAGAGTCCAATCTATCTGTGTTGTGATGCATCTTCTCCTTGTGCTAGTTGCGTTCTAGACTTCTAGTTAGCAATGTGCAGTTATTCGATGTTATCCATTTTATTGGAACGGAGATAGTGCCGATCTTCTTAAGCACGGCAGCTCTGTTCACCGTTCCTCATCCACAGTGCTTCCTCTCTCACACAGGTAAAGCTAGTAGGTGATCTGACTGCAGTACAGTGACTATATATTGGAACCTGATCTAGTGCCCTCATCTATTCCTTGTTTATTCCAGGCACCATCTAAACCAGTAGTCATGCATGCACTTTGTACCATTCCTCCACTCAACTTGCCTTTGTGTACCCTCCCTGCCTGCTCCAATCATCAGTGCTTAGCATTTACAATAGCATTGCTTTCCCACATATAAAGCTACTGACCTGACTGTGATAATGCCCTCTCACATCACCACATGCACATGCAATGCTTGTATATATTGTGTATACTATAGGACGGATAGGATCAAGTCTGCCGCCTGGATAGTTAGTGCCCACCACCAGGACCAGTGACAAGACACCTTCAGTTCCAGGTTTGTGCAGAATCAATGGGGTGGATGGAGCTGCTGAAGCCAGTGGCGGCCATGATCGCCTTCGACACGCTCTTCGCCGTGATGACAGTGCTGGTGAAGAAGGCACTCGATGGCGGCCTGAACCCTGTTGTTCTTATCGCTCTGCGGCAGCTTGTCGGCGCAGCTTTCCTTGCCCCAATTGCATACTTCAAAGAAAGGTTTGTGCAGAAGAACTTGACCTTAAGAGTTCAGTTACTGAGTTGTTTTTGTATGATGTTTCGCACCTGGCAACTCATGCTGATGATATGCTGCTACATGCATGATCCTGTCCTCTGCAAGTTTATCTGTAAAAGCTTCTGTTAGCTGATGCTTCATTGCATGATATTTTCAGAACCTTGAGATGTAGCTCTTCCTTGGTGTTCAAAATGTTGTGTTGTTGTATACTAATGTATATATTTCAGCATCTAGAAAATTGCCGCTGATAATTTCTCCTAATTATTTTTAGTTGATTTCAGGAATGTAAGGCCAAGATTCACAAAGGAGATCTTTGCCTACTTGTTCATGAGTGCGCTACTTGGGTAATGTTATTTTGTCTTTTGAGAATCCTAATTTGGTAATGCTACGTTGGTATAAGTGCATTGGAGGAGACAATTCAAAAGAGTGCTGTAAATTAATGTTTTTTCCTTCTTTTTTTTTGTCTGAACGTGTGTATATACAGGGCACTATTCGCTCAGTACCTGTTTTTCTTGGGTTTGAGCTACACCACTGCAACACTGGCTGCAACCGTCTCCAATATGACCCCGGTCTTCACATTCTTGATTGCCGTCCCTCTCCGGTCAGTTTCTTAATTTAGACATATCTTCAAGTTACAAACTGTTCATCCAGACTGAAACTAGTTGCACAGGTCAGAAACAGTAGATGTGAGGAGCAAGGCTGGTCTGGCGAAGATCGCAGGAACTCTAGTGTCTGTCGGTGGCGCGATACTGCTGAGCCTGTACAAGGGTGCTGCCCTGACTCACACAGCATCTTCGACCCAAGAACGCACTGGAAATGGCACAGCCGACACAAGTGGCAGCAAGGGGAGATGGTTGCTGGGCTCGGCGTTGCTGCTTTTGAACTGCATCACCTTCTCATTTTGGATGCTGCTGCAAGGGAAGCTCACCAAGAAGTACCCTGCAGTCATCTCCAGCACTGCATTCATGGCCTTGTTCAGCTCATTGCAAGCAGGGGCACTGGCAGTCACCACCCAAAGGCACCTCTCAGTTTGGCTGCTCCAAGGAAGTATACAGATTGGAACTATTCTTTTCGCGGTACGTAAGACTGCTCAGATAACCACCAAACTGTAAAAAATAAATAAAATCTTCCGTTACAGCTATTTGACCCTACTTGACTCGACATAAACCAGAATTATTCAACACTAACTTCTTGACCTTGCTACTCTAACAGTCTAGCTTATATAATTCTTCATGTTTTGGGTTGAATTTGGAATGTAAGGAGACCTTATTCCAATTCTTCCTGGTTCTGATAGTTAAGAACACATGGCCCAATGAGTTAGACACATGCCTTAGTCTGGCGTAAAAAGTGTAAATTCAGTTAGAACAGGATTTTTTTTCACAAAGAATGGTTCAGGTTCAGTGTAATTTACAGTGAAACGTTGCACTTTTGCTGTACAGGGAGTGGGAGTATCGGGAATAGGGTATGTGTTGATGACCTGGTGCATCGAGCAGAGAGGGCCGGTGTTCACTGCAGGCTTCTTGCCTCTCATTCAGATCATTGCTGGAGTCCTTGATCTCCTCGTCCTTCATGAGCAGCTTTACGTGGGAAGGTATTGGCTTTTACTAAAGTTTAGGAGAGAAACTGCATGACAGAGAAGTGTGCAAAATAAGAATAAACTCTATTTTGTTTTTCGGTACCACATCATCTGAAATATCATGCTTATTAAATTAGCCATTTACTTTCTCAAAGTCTAGTACAGATCATATGTCCTAATTAGATAGAAAAAATCTCTGAAATAAAATTCTGATCCAGATATCGTTGTACACTTGTACTATGACTTATCACCTATAAGGACTAAGAATTGACATGCTTCTTAAATTTTGCAAGTGTAAATACCTATCAACACCGACTATCACGAACAGACTAACAATTGAGATATTTCTAAGTTGCGTACAGAACTATCGGCCAAACGACAACTTTGCTTTAAGACATACAACTTCGGCAAAGCAACGGAAAAGTCACACTTGTGTTTCCCTTTTTGTCCATGAAGTGTGGTAGGTGCTGCTCTTGTCATTGGAGGCCTCTATCTTCTCCTCTGGGGGAAGAGCAAGGATGCATCGTCCGCTGCCGTTTTATCAGAGAAAAGACTGGAAGAAGATAAGGAGACACAGGAAAATTTGTGAAGTAGAAGTATAGAAAGGGCATTCGTAGTAGTTAGTCTTTGGGATGTCAAGAATCACCCAAAATGTTCCAACTATCTGCCGGGCCCATGCTCTATGTACGTTGCTACAGCTTTGAATAATCCAGTGCCATACTTGTGATCATTCTGCACTTTACTTTCTGGTAGTGTGGTGCCTGGTGAGGTTGCCTTCCTTGGCTGTAGTATTCAACAGTGTACCAAATGATTACAGAAACCACTCGTTGGTGGGTTTTACCGCCTTCATTGGAATGCAAAACTAGTCCTAATTTGTCATTGAAAATGACAGTTGAGCAGGAGCAAAATCACACTAACAAGCACAAAGGTGAATGGTCAGTAGTGGTGTTTGAGTTGAGCAATTCACTGCATCTTTTCATAGTATTGCCGTCTCAAGGATAGCATTGCTGATTGACATATACCAGGTCACCTTTTTCACTAATGGCAAATATTAGGTTCTTTTGGATGCTTTTGGAAGTTCTTTTGATGTTTGGAAGTGAGACGACTAGTCCACATACATAAAAAGGAGTTCCTGCAATCTCGGTGCTTCCGTCTTTTCTCCACTTTCTTGGCATCTTATGTAATTTTGGTCGGGGCACCAGAAAAGGTAAGGGACTGAATCAGGACATATATTTTACTTTCATGTTTGCACTACCAATTTGATTCCTATTGTCTACCGATATGACATTCTATTTATTATTATTAAAAATCTTCAGTAGTACTAGTAAGTTGTCACAAGAGTAGCAAAGGAAATAATTTATTATATTGATAGCATATTGAATGAGAGCCGTTACTTTTGGTCAGTGAGTAGCATTGCAGGGCTATATATATATATATAATACAGTTAACGAGCGTATCAGTCATCTTGTAGCTGCAAACTTACAATGTGGGTGCAGGAGTGGAAGCCGGTGATGGGAATGCTGGCCTTCGACCTCATCTCTGCTGTGATGACGGCGCTGGTGAAGAAGGCTCTGGAGCAAGGGCTGAACCGCCTGGTCCTCGTCACCCTCCGGCAGCTGGTCGCCACCATCTTCCTTGCTCCAATAGCCTTTTTCAAAGAACGGTATGCAAACACATGCATCCGTGTACGTACAATCTGCATTCAATCCCTGGGTGACCGAAACTGCATAGCGCCATGGCATTCCTGCAGGAGCACGAGGCCCAAGCTCACACTGGAGATCCTGGCGTACCTCTTCTTCAGCGCCGTGTTTGGCGCGGCCCTCTCGCAGTACACCTTCTTCTACGGCCTGCAGTACACCACCGCCACCTTCGCCATAACCTTCATCAACCTCTCCCCTGTGCTCACCTTCCTCATCGCCGTCGTGCTGAGGATGGAGCCGCTGAAGTTGAAGAGCATGTCAGGAGCCGCAAAGATCACCGGAACGCTCATGTCGCTGTCTGGCTTGCTGCTGCTGAGTCTCTACAAGGGTGTGCCACTGACGCACCAGGCCACCACCGCACTTAGCCCGGCTGCTCACCACGCAGCAGCAGCCTCCGACAGCAGTGGCAACAGGAGCTGGATGCTGGGCACCATTGCTTTGCTGTTCAACTGCCTGTGCTTCTCCTTCTGGCTGCTGCTGCAGACAAAGCTGACCAAGAAGTACCCGGCCATCTACTCCAGCACTGCCATCATGTTCTTCATCAGCATGCTGCAGGGTGGGGCGGTGACGTTGGCGATGGAGAGACACGTGTCGCTGTGGATGCTGACCAGCAAGCTGGAGATCGTTACCGTCTTGTATGCAGTAAGCTAAACATCACCATCATCTTCTTGATTGCCTCGACTTCTACGACCTTCACGAAGAGAGGAAAACGGGACTTGTCCGAAAGGAGCAAGTATTTATAAAAGCCGTTGCTTTAGCTTGCAGCTTACACAAGTCTATGCAATCAATACGTACACCAGCTACTTTGACCAACTTGAACAACTGGAACCAAAAATAGTTGTCAATCTTACAGTGAAATTACATGTGCAGGGGATAGTTGGATCTGGAGCTGGGTACCTGATAATGACGTGGTGTGTGGAGAAGAAGGGCCCGGTCTTCACCGCGGCCTTCATCCCCATGATCCAGATCATGGTTGCCACCATCGATTTCTTCTTCCTCCATGAGCAAATCTACCTCGGAAGGTAATACATATATGGTTCTTCTAAGTTTGATGTGTCCCTGTCTTTTTGCGACTCATTGCCGAAATTTCATATATACATTGTTGCCAACTGAATTGTTATTGTTGGCTGGAGATAAACAAAGTTAATTGTTTCCGCAATCAAGTTGTAATGAAAATATATACATATTTCTGCCTGTTGATTATCGTTACATCGTCGTGCACGTACAGTGTGCTAGGATCTGTGCTGATGATACTCGGGCTCTATCTAGTGCTGTGGGGAAAGAAGAGGGATGAAGCATCTGTAGCTTGTACCACAACCACTAACAAGCAACTCAACGAACCAGCTGACGACAAGCCGTGAAACTGTAGTGAGATAACACCCTTGGATTCGGTTACAGCAGTGCAACACATATTATGTAGCATTTCTTCTCATTTTACTTGCTGCTGGATGCAGCCAGCTATATATGTTATGTTATATACATGTTTGTTCCTACCTAGTACTATTCTCTTTTGACCAAGCTACCGTATAATGGGATTAGGAAACTAGACAATTTGCAGCCCTTTGCTGTGGGGATTATTGGCAATATGTTTAGATGATACTTGCTTATGTGGAACGTGAATATTATAATTAACAATATGAGCATAAAAATACAAATATATGAGATTTATTATACTTGTTTAGTTTATCGTTGCAAAATAGTTTTGGAACATAAGTAGCATAATGTCAGTTTAAAATTTCTTGGAGCTGTCCACGTTTGTGTCTTCATTTATTGAACAAAAAATGGACATGAGTAGTGAGGATGACTCACTTCTTGCGTTGCTGCGGTAACTTTGTTAAAGAATGCCTAAGTACTTGCTAAATATAATGAAAGTAATGTATAAACCTAAAAATCAATAAAAAGTGTCTAAAGTGGAATAAAAACTTCTGATTAGAATTTAAAATGTCATTTCAAATAAAAATGTGAACGATGACTAACCTTAATATATGACGTGGCAGCGTTATATGCATAGATCAATGCAATTTTTTTTTTGACTCGCTTATGTTGCAGACTTTGCATGGTTTGATGGAAGAGAAGACTTAAATGCATCGCTTATTGCGACTTTGAAGTGGATACTTTGCATGTCGAAAGCACTTATGTGACAGATTTTGCATGGCTCCGTGGGTGAGAAGTTTTAAATGCATTGTTTAGTGGGACGGTGAGGTGGACACTTTGCATGTTAAGAACGCTTATGTGAAAGATTTTGCATGGCTTAGTAAAAATATTAAATGCATTGCCTAGTGAAATGTTAAGGTGAATACTTTGCATATTAAGAGAGCCGAGACGAATTTCTAAAAAATGTAAGATGTACAAAGAGCTCATTTATCATACAGCTGCCAATGCTCTTGCATATGGAAAAATTATATTATATGCGATTACGGGTCAAATGGCATTTTCTCCTTCTCAAGAACTTTGTAATTTTGAACTTATTCTTTCGTAGTATCATGCTTTGCAATTTCGTTCACATTTCATCGATTTTTCTGGTAATCCTACGATGCATATGATTTAGTTGGCAAAGACAGCAACGTAATAATGGCTTTATCTACCGTTGTATTACTTCTCCGAGAGCAATAATCCGTTGAACATAATCTCATTTTTAGAATGATGAATAAGAAATATATTCTATCGTAGCAAACTAGCATATTGTGCTGGTGCTGGCGAGTTGAGGCTGAGCTATGCAACTTTGGTGCTGCTGCACAGTCAAAGTGGAATTTTCCTCTTGTGTATGTGGACAGATTGCGTCCTCAGATTATAGCAGTGGACGGAGCTATATGCTTTAGATAAAGTTGTTCCTAGCTCCACCCGAGCTCATCTGCTCATGCGTGCGTGAACAGTAAAACTAAAAAAAACTTGTTCTTTTTTTAAAACAACTCGTGATGTCCGTGCCAACTTTCAACTCATTTGTACATCTGAGCAGCTCTTTGCAGACAATACATAATTGAGGTTTGTGAAAAAGTTTATTGTACACTGTTCAGGACTGATTTTGTTTTTTGTGCTCACAGTTGCTCATATGTCTAAATGCGCTGAAATTTAGCACGGACCTCATGAATTTTGTTTGGAATTTTGTGATTATTTTGTATTTGTTAAAATTTTACTGTTTGCTGAGATCAGATGAGCCCGGGAGCCGAAATGGATCCTTCCTAGCTGGTACCTTTTCTCTTCTGTCCAAATATTTACCAAATAAGATTTAGTAAATGAGCAGAGAGCCTATTTAGCTAGCACACTGCGATTTTCACAATATATTCTCCCGTAGTATTGAAACCTTGCAATTTTTTTCATATTTTCTCAAACACTCATCAATCTTAAAATATATGATTTGGTTGATTGTGACATACAACTTAATTTGTTGTTATATTATTTTGTGAAAAGCAACTTAAAAAATGCATATTCCGACACGAGAATGGCAAAAGAAATAAATAAACGAGCAAGAAATATATTCCGCTGTCCAGTTGAGGCCGCTGAGCTTACCAATTTGGATGCTGCTGACGTAACTAGCACAATTAAAGTGCACATTCGTATTTCTTTTGTTGTATGTAGACAGATTGTGTCCTCTGTCCTCAGATCAACACAACATAATTTTTGCTACAGATGCACATTGCTACACCTGGCAAGTGGAACTAGTTGAGTTGCAACAGGTCTTTTCAAACATAAAACACACGAGGGTTCTCACAAGTGGAGCACCTGATACAGTTACATGTATATAACATATAAATATATTTCCCATTAAACTTGTCATTGACTGCAAAAGTTTGTCTAGGAAAAGAAACGGGCCTCACAATCTTCACAATATTCACACGGTGTATCTGTTGCATGCAAAACAGAATGAGCTTTAGAATGGACATAATTAAGCATGGCAAGATCTAGACAATTGGTAACAATCAGAGACATCATAGTTTACTAAATGATACCCCCCCCCCTCACTCCAATTTCTCATATTGTCCTTTCCTACCATCCTACTGCACAACATTAGTATTACTAGCGGAATACCTGTGTGGTACTTGTCATGCTCCTATTTCATGTATGTTTATATGTGTTCAAGATCCGCTTTCTGAATTTTCTTCTTCTTAAGGCCCGCATATCTTGTATGAGATTAGATGTGGAGAAGTACCATCATTACCGTCTACCCTTGGATGAATATTTATCTTCTATGGTAACTCACATAAACAACTTCTATTATGACCACAGAAATAAATTATAGTAAAATTGTCCGAAGACAAAAGGCAAACCTTATAGGATCATCCTTGAGCGCAGAGAATGTGAGTGGCCAGTTCATCATAAAATGATGAATATAATGCCCAAAATCTTGATCTATACTCGTCATGTCACATGCTTTATGCAGCGTCCTGCACATAATATCCAATTACAGTATTACTCTATCGGCAAGAACACAAACTCTGCGTTGTCCCAACTTGGCTTATCCGCGCAACAGTGTTATGTCCAATGGCAAGAATGTGATCTATCATCTTTGAATCGGCATACATCTCACGAAAACAAATGGTGTCCACCAGGAACCAGTTATCCCTCTTGTGAAGCAAGATGCCAAGCTGAAGTTCCTTGCAACGGATGAGATATACACCAGAATCAGCATCAACCCATGACAACATGAATACATGATTATCTCATTAAAACAATGTGGGTACTGAATTTTGGAGAAACTTGCGGTCTTCAAATCAAAGAAAAGAAAGTAGCTTCCGGAACAAATATATAGTTTATTGTCAATGAGCACAAGTTTTCTTCCGTGGTAGACCATGGACCTCTGTTGTTGCTTTCGTATGCTTGCACCATGCACCATCTTGCAACATATATACACGCACTGTAGCTTTCATGGGGGTAGAGTCCACCGACAAGCAGGACAAGCCATCCCTTTCTCCTCTATGGATGAGTTCATCAACATAGCTGACATCGCCATACCAGAGTTGATGACAAGGGAGTGGTGGGAATATAGTCACCTCCATCACGGAATCCCGCCGCCTCTTTCTACCCACACAAGGTGCACCCGGAATACAATCAAGTGTGGAACAATGACACCACAAAAATAATCGAATAATTAACTGATGTTTTCAACAAATCTGGTTGGCAAAATACCAAACATTCAACACATGACATGCATCCACCCAGCACAACATATGTAAACGGTGGAAAGTTAAACTGGCTGGCACGTACCCTAGGTTAATATCAATGGGATCCATCATCTTTCGATCTTCTCTACTAACCATTGTCGTAGCAAGTAGCATACCTAATTAATTACGATTCCACCAGAAAACAAGATGATTAGATAGGAATTACAAGGGGAGCGAGGCGGTGATCGATAGCCTGACCTCGAATTGTCGCTTGTGAGGGACTAAAGTGTGTTGTGTGTTTGTTTTTCGGCTATCTAACTCCAGCCAGGCCTGATACAAAAAAGCCAATGTCGATTGTTATTTCGCTTCCTTTGTACTACATGCGATACTACTATTATCCATACACATGTATCTCCTTTAATTTGATTAACTTAAGCTAGTTACTAATGCAGAGGTCACCCGTGAAGTCCAAAGACCCTCTACTTTTCATAACAAGACCTATCAACCCATAGAAAAGATACATCGTTTTTGTTTTGCTGAAGAATCTTTAGGGCCCATATAAGAGCACAAATGGGATCCGTTCTTTTTCTCCCTAGAATTTCTTACCTGCACAAATCTTCATTTGTATGTTCTAGGACCTGAAATGAACATACATGAATTGAATTGATTCTTCAGTATTACCGAGAGATTGCATTCACGGGTGACATGGTCACAATCATTCTTTACAAGGTGGCTCACATTGCCAGACAAACTAAAGCACAAACACTCACTAACTTGTGCACAAGGCGTGCTAGTGCGCTACTATGGACTACTAGCACGATGCCCGTGTGTTGCTACGGAACCATAAAGAGATGATGAGATACTCCTTTCTTAAAAGACCATCGAAAGATGATGATGTCGTATGACTATTGCATGGTTTATAATTAAAAAAGAGAGCGTAAATATAACAAAAAGGCATGTTGTAGACATTGATGATTTTGAAGCCACCATTGTAGGTCCTTCGCGAGAATTACAGTGAGATAACATTTTAAATTTTAAAATATAGGTGAATCGTCTTGAGTAATTTGAATGCACAAATCGTGGATTTGGTAGGGGGGCAACGTCTATGACCACATTGAAATTGCAATGTGTTCGCTCTCCCCTCCACAAAAAGAATGTGTTCACTCTCTTCTGTTATGCTATAAAACCGGAAGAATTGGTTGGGCAAAGAAATTAAGATAAAGTTGATAATCTGTGTTTTATAAGAATGTTGTTCTCATATTAGGGTAGTAGTGTATTTGTTTATTTGGGGTAGGTCACATAAAAATAGTTTATTCTATCTTTTGAAAAGCAGCTAGTCACATATGGATGTAAGTGCATTTGTTTATTTGTGTGGTCCTATATGTGAAGTCACCACCAACTCCAACCTTTATAAATAGGAAAAATATGAAACTACAGAAATGATATGGTTTTTAATAGACAAACTATGATTAATTTTTTGCAGGTAATCTACAAGGCCATTACTTGGATCCGTACATGGTCGTTACTCACTCCCGCAAAAGATAGGGAGATTTTAGTTAGTAGGTCTACCCAATGGGACATGGTATCCCAGGATATTTATAACCGGTTTGGATGGCGGTTCAATAATAGGCTAGGTGTTTAGTTATCTTGTCCTAGTTTTGCCGGACTTGGCATTTTACCCTTTTCCGATTTCATTTGAGCTCTGACAGAGCATGTAATGGAGCACAAATATTTTTTAACCTTTGCTTAATAATATGGCTGCATGCATCACACTGATGTAGAGGTTGGGTGTTATCCTCCTTTTTTTTTGAAAGAAACAACAACTTGTGCACACACGCAAGGAAAAACAGCATGTTCATTTGCTGCAGCATTACAATATCTCTTAACTTTGATAATAGAACATCCAGAAAATTGGTCTAAAACAGACTGAATTTCTTTACGTATGAAACCGAAGATTCAGACTTGTATGCTAAAGCAAGCAAATTAAAGGTTCTTACATTTCTTGTCAAACGCCCTGGCTCTTCTAGTCAGAAAGCACAGAGTATGAGTTCTGGAGAAAGATAATGGTGGATTGAATAAATAATTTCCCATTTTCATGAATAATATAAATTTGTTTGCTGCAATCGGTGAGATGAATTACTAGATCCGGCAAATGCTCTGTGCTGGGATGGGGCACGGTGGTGAGCTGTGATCGTCAACCAGAGAAAAGCTGAAACCTTAGGTAGAAAGAGCTGCAACCATGGTGCCGCACGAAGCCAACACTACAAACTCTCCAACATGAAACAACGCTGAGGATGTGTGCGGCCATGATGGTGCATGAGAGGTGGCCACCGGCAACAGAACGACGACACAGTTGCAACACAATCTGGACCTGTTGCGCCCGGCGACGAGGACGGCTAGCCGGGGGCCGACGCGAGGATGACCAACAACTGCTACCTGTGAGCGATGGCGGTGGTTGGGGAGGGCGGCCGGCGAGAGGGCCACACATGTGGCGGTTGGTTCGCTATTTCTTTCTTCTCCTCTGTTTCCATTCTTTTTTTAATAGAGAGGGATGATTGTGCAAGGTGGAAGAAGGAACCGAATCCAGATCAGACGGTCAATGTTGCCCTGACCACACCTTGGGGATGCGACTGGCCAAATTTTGGGCCAGCCGGCCGACGCCTAGCACTAGCCTTAATAAAAATGCCCTTTATTGGAGAAAAGAGAGCAAAACATAAGCAATTCTCTGGGAAGATCAACAAATGGACTTGATTCTAAATGCAGGGCTTCTTGATTCATTGTTTGATCTTAAATAAACATGCATGGTACATACGGTCTTGTTCACCCTTTTTTACTTGCTCCTGTAATATTACATGCATGTTTTTTTCACGCATAAGGCTTTGATCATTGACATGCATTTTGATATTTTTACTTTGTATGATTTTGTTGATAGAGACAACACATCAATCACGACTTTATTCATTATAATATTACTTCGTCAATCATGAAAAGCAATAAGAACTTATTCCACCATTAGAATGAAAACTAAATAAATAAACGAGCCAGCAATATATTCCAGCGGGGAGTTGAGATTGAACTAAGCATTGGTTTCTGCTGATGCAACCATCACAGAAAAAGTACATCTTCCTATTGAAATCTATTTATTTTGTTTGTAAACATATTGTGGCTTTAGAGTAACATAACATTCTCTATCGAAAAAATATTAGCACAACCTTAAATTTTTCTAGAGCTGCACCTTGCTACATTTGAAAGAAATCTTAACATAGCTAGCTACCTGGCAGTGGACCAACTGAGTAACAAGGCAGGTCTTTCCAAACTAAAACAAACAAGGATTCTTGCAAGTGGGGGAACCTGGTACAATTACATATAACATCCGAATCTAGTGCCCAATAAGGCTGTCGCTCACTCAAAAACATCACTTGTCCAGGGAAAAAATGCAGCTCGCTCTTCATTGATCCCAAGACCTTTCCCATCTTCATGCTTCATCGCTGTTCCAAACAACAATACAGAACAAGGACAAGGATGGAAATTATTAATCATATTAACATCTAGACTACTAGCTGAAAGAACAGTACAAGTCAAACCCTACTAAGCATACTCAAAAAGGTTTAAATGATGCAACTGTCCCAAACAGACTTACTTAGAGGTGCCTGACATGTTGATATATTGTATTATTATACACATGGCATAAAAGGGAGAAAAATCTTCATCGTGGTATGTCTGGATCATAAAACATATACATAACTACAACCCCACAAGCATGCCAATGTTAAATTTTGTGATTCATAATCGCAATCGTGGGAGCAACTGCATGGTCCAACAAAATTCGTTTAATTGTGCAACATCATTCTAAGAATTTAAAATATTACAATGCAAGATATCATAGTTTGAGGTTCACATTTCAAAGGCTATCACCCCTCCCCAACCCTAGCTTATATTTTATTTATCCCCAATTACCGTATTGTCATTCTCAACTCACCAAACCGTGCACCCATGAACACCGTACACCTTAGTCCTCTTTTGCAACACTAGTCCTATGCATATTTTCTCGTCCAATGTAACTCACACAAACAACTCTTATTACGACCGCACACAACATTAATTATTCAAATCATCCAAAGGACCAAAGCCAAACCTTGCGAGATCTTGCTTTAGGGCAGGGAGTATGAGCAGCCATATAATCATAAAAGGGTGAATATAATGACCAAAACTATGATTGGCTATCGTCATCTCATACACTTTATGCCACTTAAATATCCAAGTAGAGTACCAATGGGCCCATCTCCAAGAGCACATACTCAGCATTGACCCCCACTTGGCTTATCTGATACCCTGCCGCAAGCCTGTAAAATGACATCCTTGAATCATCATACATCTGACACAAACCAATGTTGTCTACCGGCAACCAATTTCCCCCCTTGTAGAGCCAAATGGCAAGTTGAAGCTTGTTGGCACATACGAGATACACGCCAAAATTATCGTCAGCTTGTGACAACATGATTGTCTTGGGAAACCCCACACCTTGTGGATACTGAATTCTAGAGAAACTCAAGGTTGTCAAATGAAAATCAAGAATGTTGCTTGTGATGCACATATAGACTCTATTGCCATGAAGCAAAAGTTTTTGGGTTACTGGAAGACCATGGACCTCCGTCGTGGCTGAGGTAAGCATGCACCAGACACCATCTTGCAACATATATACATCCACCGCGATTCTATCATTGGTAGAATCCACCAGCAGGTAGGACAAGGCATCGCGTTCTGCTTTGAAGAGGAGTTCACTGCCGATGAAGGGGATGTTTCTGTCCAGAGGTTGATGGCTTGGCAATGGTGGGAATATGGTGAAGCCTCTCTGAGAACAAAAGGGCTTGTGCGACGCAAATGTGTATCCGGTTCCACCATTGTACTCGTGCAAGCTCATAAAGACTTTGCCACCACAGCAGTCCACGGTGCGTATACCTGCACTCGTGTAGCTGTAGGTGCGCAAGCTAAAGCTTCCACGACGAATGATAGCGGCAAGCTCTGGGTGTTGTGCCATCGGCACCGACACGAAGGGGCCTATGCTCTCCAACCCATTGCTGACGTAAAAGCCAAGGAGGCGTGGCGGGTGGACTTTGCGGAAGTTGTTGAGGAATATGGGGTCAGATACATGTTGGAGCCAGCGCCTGCAAACCATGGCGGTACGGACAAGGGTGGTGGGAAAGTCGACACGAAGGAGGATCTCATCAAGGAGGTTGTCATCATCGAGCACCTTAGACACTACTAGGAAAAGGGCTATAAATGATATGGCCACTAATGGCGCACCAGACAAGTGGTGCGCCACTAATATATAGTAATGGCGCATCGTGAGTCGGTGCGCCATTAGTGTGGTAGACACTAATGGCGCACCGGACACACGGTGCGCCATTAGTAACAATTTTTTTTTGTGCAAAAATTCTAATGGCCTGGTTACTAATGGCGCATTTGTAGGTGGTGCGCCATTAGTAACCTGGGGCCAGCTAGATATTTTGGCAGCCACACCTACACACTCACTTTCCCCACTTCATTCTCTCCACCTCCTCCTTCAAGCTTCTGTCGGCTGCCTCCTCCTCCTCACCTCATTTGCACCATAGATTCATCAAAATTAAGTGGTTAAATTACCTTTTATTGATAGGTAAGTAAGGGGAAAGCTATCTTTATGTTGTAGATCTACTTTTTTTCTCCCTAGCTCGCTCCAACAACGTGCACATGCACTTTTTATGGCCTTGCTAGATCTATGTATGTTTGTGGTGTTGGATATGTTTGTGGTGTTGCATATATGTTTGTGTTTGCAGGTACCGGTATTTGAAATGTGATAGTTGCCAATATTTTGCCGGAATGTTGATTCATTTCCGTTTCGGCGAGAATTTTGGCACTATGCATTATTTTTGGTCCTATTTTTAGGGAAAGTCATGCCAATTTTTTTCTTGGTTCTAAAATATCGTTTTGCTCTACCCCGCAGGCGACCATGGTCCGCACGATGACCAAAGGCATCGTGAATAGGTTTTTGAGCTCCGCGAAGGCCGAGATGCTTCAAAAGAACGAGACGGAGATAAGATGTCCGTGTCGAAGATGCAAGATGAAGAGCCTTATTGCGGACCCGGATTCCGGGCAGGTGCGGGACCACCTGCTCTTGCGTGGTTTCATGGATGGCTATCGGTGGCAAGGTGATGAAGATGACTATGAAGTCGTCCATGGGGGTCGGGCAAGAAACGAGGAAGGGCAGCAAGACAACCACCACGGCAAGGGCGGGCGAGAAGACGAAGAATCTCCAGGACATGATCACGACGGTGATGCTGTATGCAGTCATCATGTAGAAGATGCCGGACATGATGATGAGGAAGATCAAGACGAAGGGCATGATCATGAAGATGAAGATGCCAGAGCAGACGACGATGGAGGCTGGGTGCAGGCCCCTCATATTCAAGAGCTGCTTCTCAAGCAGACGGATAACGCAAGAGCTGCCGCCCGAGAGAAAGCCAAGCTGGATCAACTAGAGATAGACGCGGTTACTCCATTGTATGAAGGATGCAGGCCCGAGGATACCCGCCTAAAAGTAACGCTCATGGCTCTGGAGATGAAGGTAAACCACAAAATGACCGACGCATGCTTCGGCGAGATCATGTCATTCTGGCACGAATGTCTTCCCAAGGGGAACAAGTGCCCGACCAGTTTTGAGGAGGCGAAGAAAATCGTGTGTCCTCTGGATTTACCGCACGTGAAATACCATGTGTGCATGAACAATTGCATCATTTATCGGGACGAGCACGCGGAGTCTACCATATGTCCGGTGTGCGGCGTCACTCGATACAAGAAGAGGAAGAAAGCTCCTCGAAAAGTGGTGTGGTACTTTCCGATCACTCCTCGTCTGCAGCGGTATTTCGCGGACCCTAAGGTAGCAAAGCTCCTGCGTTGGCACGCGGATAGGGAGGAGAAGAAGCGGGAAGATGACGGAAATGATCCGGAGATAAATAAAAAAGACAAGATGCTGAGTCACCCTAAGGATGCGAGCCAGTGGCAAGCGTTGAACTTCGAAGACCCATAATTTGGGAATGATCCAAGAAACATCGTGCTCGGCGTGAGCACCGATGGAGTCAATCCGTTTGGCAGCCAGAGAAGCACACATAGCACCTGGCCTGTGTTTGTGTGGATGTACAACCTTCCCCCCTGGTTGTGCATGAAGAGGAAGTACATTCACATGAGTATGCTAATTGAAGGGCCGAAACAACCAGGGAATGACATCAATCTGTATCTGGGGCTGCTGAAAGAGGAGCTAGACACGCTGTGGAAAACGCCAGCCAATACGTGGGACGCCGCAGAGAAAGAATATTTCCCTATGAGAGTCGCACTGCTCACGACGGTGCACGACTATCTCGACTACGGATATGTTGCAGGGCAAGTGGTCCACGGATTTTCTAGATGCGTCAGGTGCATGGATGACACAACGTATCGCCAACTAGATAGAGATCCCGGCTCTTCGAAAACCGTGTTCATGGGACATCGAAGGTGGCTTCGCGACGATGACCCATGGAGAAAATGCAAGGATCTGTTCGATGGTGAAACCGAACCCCGAAGACGCCCGCGTACGAGGAGCGGCGAGGAAATAAACGCGCTGTTGAAAAATTGGAAAGATTGCCCACTAACGGGAAAGAAACAAAAGGCGCCAGAGCCGGGAAAGAAGCGAAAGGCGCCAGAGCCGCTGCTGAAGGTATGGAAAACGAGGTCTGTTTTCTGGGACTTGCCGTACTGAAAGATCCACCGTGTGCCTCACAGCCTTGATGTCATGCATATCACGAAGAACGTGTGCGAGAGTCTGCTTGGTACCCTGCTCAACATGCCAGAGAGGACCAAAGATGGGCCGAAAGCAAGGGCAGACTTGAAATCAATGGGCATCAGGGAGGAGCTTCACGCTAATGATGATGATGATGAGACGAAGCAGGACACATAAAGTCGTCGCAAAGGCAAAAAGGCCAAGAAGACCGGAAATGACTACCCTCCCGCGTGCTTCACTCTAAGTCAGGAGGAGATCGAGCAGTTTTTCACCTGCCTCGTAGGAGTAAAACTTCCTTACGGTTACGCGGGGAAGATAAGCAGATACCTAGACCCAGTGAAGCAGAAGTTTAGCGGGATGAAGTCTCACGACTGTCACGTGCTGATGAAACGCTATTTGGCCTATGCAACTTTTTTGACGTCATCTCTCAGAAGTCGGTTGGCGTGAGGCAACTCAGAAGGCTACATGAAGAGATCGTGGTGATACTATGCGAGCTTGAGATGTACTTCCCACCCGCATTCTTTGACGTTATGGTGCATCTGCTGGTCCATATCGTGGAGGATATCATCCAACTCGGGCCGACGTTCCTGCACAGCATGATGCCGTTCGAAAGGATGAATAGTGTCATCAAAGGATACGTTCGCAACATGTCACGTCCAGAGGGAAGCATAGCCAGGGGCTTTCTGACCGAAGAGTGCATCTCCTACTGCACGAATTATCTAGGCATCGAGAACCCCGTTGGTCTGCCCGTCAACAGGCACCTCGGTAGGCTCGCTGGATGGGGTCACCGTGAGGGGCGCCGCGAAATGCATGTCGACTTCGAGGGTCGACTCGCCGACTTTGAAAGAGCAAACCTAGTCGTGCTACAACACATAGACGTGGTCGATCCTTGGGTGGTAGAGCACAAAACCTTTATTGAGAAGACGTACAATGACCGTGGCCAACAGAGGACGGACGGAGATATAATCAAAGAGCACAACTCATGTTTCACGCGTTGGTTCAAGCAGAAGCTTCTGTCGTGCCCTTTACATGAGGATTCTTCCGCGGAAGAACAACTCATATTCGCCTTGTCACAGGGCGCCGAGCACAACCTGATGACCTATGAGGCGTACGATATCAACGGCTACACATTCTACACCAAGGACAAGGACATGAAGAGCGATGGTTATCAGAACTCCGGGGTAACGATGGAATCCTACACCAGTAACGACAAGGACAGATACTACGGAAGGATCGAGGAGATCTGGGAGCTGAGCTACGCTGGAGAGAAGGTCCCGATGTTCCGTGTGAGATGGGCCAAGAGCGTCCTAAAAGAAGACCGGTATTTCACCACCATGGTTATACCCGAAGCCAAATCCAAGACCGCGGGCGCAAACGTCACCGCGAAAAATGAGCCATGGGTACTGGCTTCCCAAGTGGACCAATGCTTCTTCATTACCGACCCGTCAAAGCCTAGTCGTGTTGTCGTGAGGAGAGGCAAAAGGAAGATCATCGGAATGGATGGAGTTGCCAATGAGCAAGACTTCAACAAGTATGGCGACCCGAAGATGGAACATGACGACGACGATGAAGTAGCAGCATACACCACAAGAAGAAGCAGGACCACCCTACCTAAAGGACGTCCGTTCCACAGAAGAACTCCGTTTGCAAAAAAGAAGGGCAAGAAGATTGTGAACAGATAGCTAGCTAAGATCGATTGTATTTAAATCCTAGTCTTCATTTCTCGATTGTATTACATGGGCACTTTTTGAACTCGATCATGAATATTTTTAAATTTCATGGGCACTTTTAGAATTCATGAATATTTTTTCAAATTTGATCTCTATCCCCCTCCATCTCGATCGCTATCCCCCTCCATCTCGATCTCGATCCCCCCGGCCGCACCCTCCCCCACTAGCTCCACCACCGCCGAGACGACCCACCGCACCCTCCCCGGCCCGCTCCACCGCCGCTGAGCACCCCCCGCACCCTCCCCCGCTCCACCGCCGCCGAGCACCCCCCACACCCTCCCCCGCTCCACCGCCGCCGAGCACCCCCCGCACCCTCCCCCGCTCCACCGCCGCCGAGCACCCCCCGCACCCTCCCCCGCTCCACCGCCGCCGAGCACCCCCATTTTCATATTAATGTTTTTATAAAATTATTACTGTTTTTATAAAAGAATTAATGTTTTTTCATATTCATATTTATAAAAATTTTATCACTGTTTTCATATTCATAAAATAGCATTCTAATGGCGCACCACTCGGGGGTGCGCCATTAGAATGTGAAAAAAACATTCTAATGGCGCACCACCGAGCGGTGCGCCATTAGAATGTGAAAAAAAACATTCTAATGGCGCACCGCTCAGGGGTGCGCCATTAGAAATCTTTAGTTAACTAACTCCCGGCCCCCGACCCCTTCGTCCCTCCCTCTCGCCGGATCCACCTCCTCTCCCGTCTCCGATCGCCATCGCCGCTAGTTCGCCATCGCCACCACCCTGGTCGCCATCGCCGCCACCCTGTTCGCCTCCTCCTCCTTGGTCGCCATCGCCGCCACCCTGTTCGCTGCAAGGTACGGGCCGGCCTCCCTCCTCTCTCCTCTCTCCTCCCTCCCTCCTCTCTCCTCTCTCCTCCCTTCCTCCCTCCCTTAATTTCTAATTTAGCTGACGAGTCCTGACAAATGCACGTGCTGGACTGAACTTAATTTTGATATCGATTTTCATTCCATGCTTTTCATCGGCACCCGCAACAAATGAACCAAACCATGGAGGATTTGGCTTGGTTTTGGAGCATAGACAGAGTGCCTGGCTTTGACTTCAGCTATGATACATTGACACTGCCACATATATACACCCTTTAAACCACAAGTAATACTCATGTATCTTGCCTTCAACCTCCTCAAATCTATGCCTGAAATGCCAAGTCTACCATCGTTGCCCTTAGAAATTCAGAATATGCCGGACTAAAGAATATATGTGCTTAATGCATACTTCTAATGTATGTGCTTTCAAATCAGTTGATGGTACATTGCTTGTAATTTAACCAACTATCTGTCCATTCCAGTAATCAAGCAGGCCACAACATTCAGGCAGAGCCGCCGTAATTTAGCAAAGGAAACTGCCACAACGTTTCGTTGCTTCCGTCTTTCTGGTACCTCACTTTTGAATGTTATAAACAATGGTTCTATAAAGTGTTCGATGCATATCTAATTTAAGTTGGCTTCAGCTGTTACACAGGGCTTTGGACCCTATCCGTAGGTGTTACTACCAAGCATGTGAATGTCACATAAATCTGAAATTGTGTTGGTTATTCCTGGAGAAATATGTACACATATCCATCGTTTTTTGATACTCTTATTCGGCTGCTTCACGTGGCTGGTGTTGTGCACAGATAGTGATTACGTGATCCAGTTCATGTGGCTTGAGAAGTTGAGATTAGCACTGTTGGTTTCAAATGCAACACTACTAGTAGATAGATAGACAGATAGACAAAGGCTTGAGACATCATTTTCGAAAACTTGTGAATTTGGCCTCTTATATACGCCCGAGTGTGTGAGTGTAGTCAAACCGTTTGGAGTGACTCATACACTTATTATGGTCAAACCGTTTGGAGTGACTTATACACTTGCTATAAGTTTCTCTTTAACATTCAGTTTTGTATTGCATGCTTATTCTATCATGTCTCTATAGTAAACTTGCTTCAATGATGTGGTCCATCTCAATGATGTCTCTATAGCAGAGGACCATATGGTCTGTGGCCTTTTCATCCATATGAAAGTAGAGGCACATTGTGGTGCTAGTTTGCTGGGTTTTGTCTCCGACCATCGTGTCGTGATGATTTTGCAGGTACCCCGAGAGGCCCTTGAGTTTGCCGGAATGTCGATTAACTTCCGTTCCGGCAAATTCGGGTACTCCATATGTCCTATTTTCAGCAAAGGTCATGCTGAAATTTTCCGTGAATTTTAGCATGACTTTGCTAAAAATCGGACATATGGGGTACTTGCTACTAATGCATGGGCAGAGGTATCTTAGTACTTAATTAAGTAGGATCAACTGCCTCTTGTGTTATGCATGGGCCTCGGCGTCGACAAACCCTAAATGATAAAACCTTAGCTTTTAGGATGCCTCGGTATCGACAAACCCTAAATGATGAGACCATGATCTTGTTCCTTGATAATAACCAACTTTTTGACCAATTTTTTTTCCTATTTAGAGCGAAACATGGCTCACAACGATGAGGCCGGCGGTTCGGGCGGCAAGCAATTCTGGGAGCTGTCCCAGGACATGGAGGAACAACCTCACCTCTACGAGGATGCCGCGGAAGACACCGATCCTGACTACACAACCCACAGTGGCGTCGGGGATGACACCACTGATGGTGCCGACGAGGATGCCACCACTGATGGTGCCGCCGAGGATGCCACCACTGATGATGGCAGCGCACGCACAGATGGCAGCCAACCGAAGAGGCAACGGAAGGACCGGCGCCCGAACGCGCTCCGCACCGTCAAGGAGGAATTTACTCAAGTGGACTCCGACGGGCATCCAACGGAGCCCAAACATATAGTCAAGGGGTACTTGGTTCAGCTCGGGTGCATTCTCCGGAGCACCGTCTCGATCAACACCGAGAACCTAAGGCATAAGGACCGAGGGAATTTGCGCAACCTCCTCTTCACGAAGCTGCACGAACGATACAAGTTCCCCGCTGAATTTGAAAACACACGGCTCTCAGGGAATAAAGTGAACAGTGCCGCCCTCACAAGGATGAGCAAGGCCCTGTCTACTTGGAGAAGCGCGGTGAAGAGAATGATTGACAAAGGTGATAGTTATGAGAAGATCAAGGCGAAAAATCCTTCGATCAGCGAAAATGACTACAAGGAGTTCAAGATCAAGTGCGAGAGCAGTGCAACCTCCGAATCAAGTCAGTGGGGGAAAGAAACGCGGGAGTTGAACTTAGGGGAACACAAACTCGGTCCCGGCGGTTACAGAGTGGCGGAGCCTATATGGGACAAGGAGGACGCGGAGCGTGCCGAGCAAGGCCTACCGCCCCGCTTTGAGAAATACAGTGACAAGCATACCAGGAACTATGTCAGGGCCCGGTACAAGGAGGACCCGGTAACAAAGGAGCTTACCACGGATCCGAAGACCAGGGCGCTTGAGCTTGTTCTGGCGAAGGAGACTGAAAGCAGTAGCGCGGGGTCGTCTCAGAGCACCCCTTGGGACAGCACTCTAAATAGGACGTTGAACGTAATGAAAAACAAGGATAAGCTCACTAAGCCGTTATCAGCTGGTCGTGTGGCCGGCAAAGGCTTGTCCACAAAATGGTCGTCATACTATAACTCTGGTGGGCGAAAGGAGAGAAAGACCAACTCGGAAATCCAGTCGCGTGAGGTTCAAGAACTCAAGGCACAAGTGGCGCAGATTCCGGAGATAGTCTCAGAGCAAGTGCGAGACCAACTGGGAGCGACGATCACCGCCATTATGCCTACCTTGGTTGAGGGGCTGCGGGGGTGGATTGCGAGCGGCCAACAGGGGCCGCCCCCGATTTCCAGCTTCATGGCCAGCAACTCGCACAACGCGCAGGCGGTGCCATTGGTGTCTCCGGCGGCAGCACCATTGGTGTCTCCGGCGGCGGCGCCATTGGTGTCTCCGGCGGCGGCGGTATTGATGTCTCCGACACCTGCACGGGCATTGGAGCTTAATGCACCCGGGTGTACGCCGGCCGGCACCTCGGCAGCAAGCGGCCCCTCCGTCAATTGCACACCCGCCGTTGGCGGTGCCTCGACATTAGCTGAGCTCGACGCCATCATCACGGTAACTAATTAAGCCTCTCGGCCGAGGACTTCATCTTCTTGCCTTTGACTGGGCATCCCTGACGCCCTACATGTTTTCGCAGGGCGCCGCCGACGTTCCCTGCACTCTCCTGCACTTCGTGAACGACGAGTTGGTCGATGTCGCCAAGGGCAAAATCGTTCAACCGGGCAACCCCGTGTTCCACGGTAATCCGATGCCACCCACCGTGTATAGGGTTCAACTGGTTCGGGTGCTGCCAGGCTGCGACGAGTTGTTACCTCCGATTCGACCCGCCGGGGCCGACGAAGATGATCTGATGACCCTCAGCGCCTGCCTAAGCTGGCCCCTTCTTTGGACGAAGAGCCAGATTCGTTTGGGGGTGGGGGACAGCACCCCAAAGACAACACCGCCAGTCATGCCGGCGCCAAGCCATAGACCGCCGCAACGCTACCGGACATGCCGGACATCCCTATGGCACAGGATCCGAACATGCATATGGCACAGGATCCGGACGATGACGACAACGACGATGGTACATTTACCAACGTCGATAAGTACTTTGCCGAACATGGGTACGATGAAGAATTCTTGGGGCCTCCTTCTCAAGAACCCAACCCTACAAAAGACGATCGTGATCTAGCTGGTACCGCAGAGAAACCCAATTGCAACAGGCGTCGTCTGGCGTTCAGTTCTCAGGAGACGCCTCCAGCTGCCGACTTCACCGAGCCTCAGATAGCCGAGGTGCGAAATATTATCAGCCCCAACACACTCAAGAAGGTGGTCTGTGAGCAGAACTCGGTCCCATTACAGCAGAAGAAGAAGGGACGGAAAAGAAAGAGCAACAAGGGTGTGAGCCAGCCGGCACCGAGTATGATCCGTGCTCAGGACGGGCCACCTTCACCTAAGGATATCTCGAGAAGGGTGCATGTGGCGGGTAGGCCGATGCTACCACCTAATATGCTCAATGCTGCAACCGGTGCTATGCGGAGTCTCCATGACAGTGTTCTTTCTTTGGAGAAGCGGCGTCTCAGAGAGAATGACGTGGCATACCCGGTTTTCGTGGCCAAGGTGCCAGAGGGCAAGGGCTTTGTGGATAACTCTGTCGGAGGTACGATCGTCCTGCGGTTTGATGACATCTTCGCTATGTTTAACCTTCATCCGCTGTACTACACCTTCGTTCGGCTATTTTCGCTGAGTATGGAGATGCGGATCATTAGAGACAAGACCCCGGACATCGTGATAGTCGACCCCTTCTACATGCGTGCCAAGATCTTGGGCAGCGCTGGGGACCGGCAAGTCGCGAGTTCTTACCTCGAAGGCGTCATTCTGGCAAACCCAGATAAGGATAACTTCCTCGTGCCTTACTTTCCCGAGTAAGTCGTCCCCTCAACCGCCCCGTAACATATGATTTCTTAGATTTCGATCGTTTTTTTTAACATTCCGTGTTTTGTGCAGTGACACACATTGCACACTTATCCTCTTAAGCCCGAAATATTCCATGGCCACGTATTTCGACTCGGACTGTCAGTCGAAGAAAGACTACACAAATGTCAAGAAAGTTATGATGTTCTCCCCGGCTACGCCAAATCTGGAGGCACCTTCACCAGGGCAGTTCGTAAGTACGGCAAGCACGTGTTCGCCCACAATACGACGTTCTGCTGCGTCAAGCAGCTGCCTGGCGGTCAGAAGGATGCCTACTACGCCATCCATCACATGCGGGCGATCGTACGGGACCTTCATCACCTTCTGCTACCAAGTAATCTCAAAGATTGGGCCGAGAACTTGTCGGCAATCCAGGACGCGGACATCAGACAAGAATTCTTTCGCATCCAGTCGGAGTTTGCGGAAATCATCCATCAAGATGTCCTTCGTACCTCGGGGCAGTTCAACCTCAGAAATCAACCGTTCAACAGTGAGATAGACACGACGCTACAAATGCAGGCTGACAACGCCCGCGATTTCATGACCATCACGAGAGACGGCGGCTTCATCCACGCTCCGGTCCCTTGAGTCGAGTCCAAAGTAGTGATGCTATGTGTAGTTCTGAAACATCGATTGGCTCATGTTGTAATTAAACTTTAATGAACTTGTATGTCTCTTTGGTTTGGACAGTCGTTCAACTTAGATGTAATCGATGCTATTGATGTCTTGCTTTTCTCTTCTGATCCTTTTGTTGCATACTTATATATTGCTTATGTATTGTCCGTGAATTGCTACTAACATTTTGTTTGGCTAGTGCATAGAGATGCCGTCTTATGTCGTGTACAAGGGTAAGGTTTCCGGAGTCTACGACGACTGGGAGGAGTGTCGGAGACAGGTTCACCGTTTCAATGGTAACAGTTACAAAGGGTACACCACTAGGGCGGAGGCGGAATCTAGATACGCACGTTATCTAGCGGGAGAGAGGAGGGAGCGTTGGAGAAACCGGATGAAGACCAGTTTCATCGGGATTATGCTCATCGTTATGACCGCAACTCTGTTCTATGTGATAGTAGTTTAGATGATCGATATCGACTTGTAATGTGAAGACAAACTCGCTACTCGCGGTCTCGAGACTTGTAATGTTCTATCTTTGTTCGGTCTTTTGAATTCGGAGACTAATATGATGATTTGTATTCGGAGACTAATCTTCTATTGTATTCGATGAATCTGCTGTTGCTGTGTGGTGTTGTCTAAATTCTGTTCAATAATATATTTTGTAACCTGTGAAAATATCAAAAAAGAAAAAAAATCTAATATTCATACTAATGACGCACCACTCAGGACTCTAATGGCGCACTGTAAAAAAGACTCTAATGGTGCATCAGCCACTAGTACGCCATTAGTATGCCAAAGCATACGGGTATATATGACCCCTGGAAGGCATACTAATGGCGCACTATTGGGCATACTAATGACGCACGGCCTGGTGCGCCATTAGTACATCAGATTCTAATGGCGCACCAATGGTGCGCCATTAGAATTTAATTTTAATGGTGTGGTACTAGTGGCGCACCACCAGTGCGCCATTAGTAGGCAAAAGTAGTGCGCCACTAGAATGCCTTTTCCTAGTAGTGAGAAGTGATGTCATCTGACGGCGGCATTGGGGAATCCCAGCACCTCTCACCATCCAGGCACCGCTTGCCAGAAACAAGATTGATGCTGAAATAGCGGCACCAGAAAACAAATTCGAATCAATCATGGAATGATATTCCTTAAAAAAAATACGCTGACATACGATGCATCGTCTACACATGAAACTGGATGGTCTTACCGTTGGGGGAATCTCATGAGGATCCATCATCTGTGTATCACCTCTCCACTCCTGTATCAGCAAGTAAACGTACTTTGCGTTTAGTTGCGATTGAGGGGAAACCTCGCTAGCTACCTACCTAGCTAGCTAGGGTTTTCCATGAGAAAAGAAGAGAAACAGATAGGAATTAATATGGAAGCGAAGCAAGGAGGAGAGGAAGGGGAAGCCTGACTAGAGAGAATCATCTATGGTGGGCTGAGGGCGCTGGCGGCGCCGCTTCTCCTTCCGCTCGGCCGCCGTGAGTTGTGTCGACGATAGATTTATGTTTTTCTCTTTCGATTAACTAGAACAGTGGCCCTCGCAAATGCGAGGGCTTCATCTTTTGTGTGTTGAATATTTATATTTGTCTTGTGTACAATATTGTTCCTCCGATTGTCTCCTCACTTCAAAACATGTGACATCTTCAACATGGTCATATTCGATAGAACTTTCACATTTACCATGTACATAAACTTATGCATGTATCATATCTTATTTAATGTGTTATATATGTGTGTATACAATGTACCAGTCGTACCTAAATTTGTGCATGCAACAATTTAATGGACGTTGTGTAGAATGCTAGGATGGATCATTAGAAACACACCATGTATGCAATATTTTCTTTGCTGGAAATAACATGCAAGGGAGTATTAAGCCCGCCGTATTGTTTGTCAGTACACTTATTTTGTATATGATTATGTTAGTATGTGAGTAAAGTTTAAATTATATATTAGGTCATGACTCAATAGGATCAATATAATGAAAAATAATTGGATGTGGTGCCTGCAGTTT
Source organism: Hordeum marinum (assembly GCA_022496015.1). NCBI lineage: Eukaryota > Viridiplantae > Streptophyta > Magnoliopsida > Poales > Poaceae > Hordeum > Hordeum marinum. The sequence goes on along the minus strand of CM039677.1, from coordinate 3,716,313 downwards.
TGGATCACTTGTATATACAATATTTACACCTATATAAATTATGTGTATTACGGTTATGGTTTAATAATAATAATGACCGGTTGGATTAATAAGAAGAATGACTCAATAGGATTTATGTCATCCACATAATCAATGTCTCAGTTTCTTTTTTATTTTCAAGGACTTCTACTTTGTACCTTTAATCGCACAATGCCATACATTGGCGGAGCTATGTACAACTCTGGAGGGGGGGGGGACTTTTGACTAAACTGCGAAGAAATTATTTGAGGAGAGCTTAGATGACCTAGCGGATGGATATACATATACGCTTCATGACTGTTCAACAACAATAAATATGATTGGATGGACCAATAGTTAGCGCTCTTAAACATAATCTACTCTAGCTCTATGGATCGATCGATATACATATCCCAAATTAAAATTCCCAAACCATTGGTTAAAAAGGCAATTTTATACACTTAAAATAAATATATTAAATATAAGAGTACTATATATTTTATTGTCAAGATAGATAAATTATGTGCATATATTCTTGTAAAGCAAAGAATATTCTTAAAGACTAATAGCTGGATCATATTGATTAATTGTCGACGATGGTGATGTCAGTGCGTGCATGCACTATATTACGAATCATCACTTTGGGTTGACTTGATGATCTGTGTGCATACACTATATCATGAACCGTTGTTTTGGATCGACTTGTTTATTCTTTGGACGTGGAAAAAAACATTAAAAGAAATGTGGCTTCTGTAAATAAGAGAAAGGGGAGAACAATTAATAAGAATTGATCATTTTCACCAATTTTCTCGGGTTCCTACATTATTAAGTAGTTTAAGACTCTTATTTTTAAATAAGTTGTGAATGTTTTGAAACTGAGTTTTTCAGTTATAAAATCTCAGTTGGTTATGCACACGGCAATGGAAAGCACGTATACAGTAGATGGGACCAATAATTTTAAGAGATGGGGCCAACATTTTTCATTATAAAAAAAGAGATCATGATGTAGAGGGGCTGGACTCAGGAGTATGTGTTGTAGACGTGTTGGGTGCATGTTCAGCTAGACCTTTTCCCTCCAAAAAAAAGCTAGCTAGACGTGTTTTCCTTTTGACGTGTTGGATTGGCTCCTACCTAGACTCATAAACATAGAAGTGGTGCGTATGTAGACAGACGTGTCAGACGGCGGCGGCCGTGCCTGTTATTTTCCTTTGATTAAAAAAATTATTAGTCTTTCTAGTATGGGTCCACCCTTTTACGAAGATTGAACGGTTCTATTTTTTTATTATAATAAAGACTTATTAGATCAAGGGCTGGTATTTTCTAGCCAATATCTTTATTTTGACCCGTATTTTGCTTTTAGTAGATAATAGATAATAGATAGATAATAGAATAGATAGATAAATCATCTCAATGAAAGCAAATCGGGTTGGTATGCGTTGCAAGGACGTCACGAGCCACAACTTTTGTTTTACTATGGAAGCAAATTTCGTTCTAATCGACGCATACACGAAAATAATTCATTACACCATTTAACGAAAGCAAACATCGGTCACATGAAAGAAGAATTGAATAGAATATCTAGAGCAATATTTGTATGTGACCGACCGTTTGTGATTGTACACTGTTAAAAAACAAAAACAAATCTCAAGAACATTAAAAGCAATATTTGCTAAGGGGCGTGCTACGCGTCCGCCGGTCGCGAGCCGTTCGATTTGACGTATCGAACAAGCAGAGCACATCTTTTATTTCTTTGCAACGTATGTCTTGTTGCAGAATTTTTTGCAACAATTTTTTTGGTTGCAACTAAGGTTTTGTTGCAAGTTTTTTTTTTGCAACTGAGGTCTTGTTGTAATTTTTTTCCATAACAGAGGTTGTGTTGCAAAAACATAAATCCCTTGTACGCCATTGCAACAATGTATATGTTTTGAAAACATAGTCCCTGTTATAGGAAAACGCTCTCCAAAAGACGGTATTTGGACCTGGATACGTGTCATACACGGAACGTGACGGGAGCAGACACTGCCATCCACCGGATGAGGGTAAGCTTTTCCCATTTGCTAACGGAGGAAAAGAATCCGTAATTGTTTTCATAGGATACCACCACGTAGAGTCGTAATGGGACTACAATTATGCGTCGGAGAGACACAATTTATATTTACTAGAAAAGAAATCGCAGTTTTATTTCCTACTATGCACAATTCGTATTCCGATCCCACAACGATCCCTAGGCTAATTATTTCATAGGATACCACCTCGATCGGGACGGATCAGATCTTGCCCCGGACTGAATTCCCTCCTAGATCCACCCATCATCGACCTGGCAGGTAGCGGCGCCGCCGCTGGATCGCGGACGCAGCAGACGACAACCTCCCTGCCGTTGGACGTGCTGGTGGACATCGCGACGCGCAGCGACCCGGCCACCCTCGTGCGCTGCGCCGTGACGTGTGTCGACATGCGCTGCCGCATCAAGGATGACCCCGGCCTCCATGGCCGCCTCCGCCTCCGGCATGGCGACCGCTTCGTGCTCCCCCTCCTGCGTGGCCACCTGATCCAGGCGGAGACCACGGCTGGGAACGACCGGCGCTATCGCAAGGAGGAGTTGTTCTAGGTGGACACCACCGCTGCAGACGACACCACATTGCACAGGGTCACCGCCATCGGCAGCTCCCCCCTCGCGTCGCGCGATGGCCTCGTCCTCTTCCGCGCTGACGGACAGCTCTGCGTTTGCGACCAGGCCAGAGGCGGCGGGCAGACCCTGCCACCTGAACCACCCTTCCCTGTTAGCGTGAGCAGTGTGGATGCTAAAGATATAAGTTATGTCTTGCTCGTCGGCGGCGATAACAATGATATTGCCATCGCTGTTGGCTGGCATTTTCAAGTGGTCATGGCATATCTAGAGGTGTCACAGCACCGCCGCTACCTGCAGCTCCAAACTTTCTCGTCGGAGCACGGCACGTGGGGCCACTACACCGAGATCCGGGCGCACAACCTGCAAGGCAGCCGCTTGGAATGACGACAAGATATTAGCTTGGGCGCAGTCGAAGCAAACGGCCAAGTGGCAACCACGACCACATGAGGTGCTCGCGGATCAGGCAATGTTGCGGTTCATCGACAATGTAGGCGGAAGCATGCCGCCACCGAGGGGAGAGAATCTTAATGTACTGGTTTGGTGAGAGGAGCGGCACCATGCTCATCAATTCATACTTGGGTTTTTTCTGGCTCGACCTGCAGTCCATGAAGATTGTGAGGTGGTTCTGGGATCATGAGATACCGCGCATCAACGGGAATATAGGATATGAGATGAATTTGGCGGATTGGGTTCCAACATTCGGTAGCACTTTGTGATTCACTAGTTTTCATTTATGTTTTCAGTCTCGACTTTACTTTGTGACTGTTCGACCACTTTGGATGCATGTGTTAGGTGCATCGACTTTGTTAAGAAAATATATTTTATCCAAGTACTTTTTTCCCCCATTGACCGTCAGAGCTGTCATTGCCTAATGGTTACTCTATGTTTTTGATAGTTTACCTTTTTTTATATTCTACTAAAGAGGATATGCTGGTCTTAAGCGTCTATGTTTTTTATATTGACTTGTTTTATGTTGTTAACCGTCTCCAGAAGGTGATGTATCAACTCTTGAATGTTTTTAAGCGCTTAGTTGTTAGAGAAATTAATAATTTTTCTATATCTGAAGTAGTGATGGTAGTAGCGGTCCTTTACTGGCTGCAGGGAAGCGATGGCAGTGGAACAAGTATTGTCTCAACCTCAGCATAGAGAAAGAACACTATGACCAAGAAGCAGCTCATTTCGTTCATCATCGATGAACTCTAGTGGATGCAACATGGTCGTGGCGCTGACGGCAGTAGCGAGTCCGTCGACTTTGGATCGACGATGTCATAACCGTCTTGAGGAGTGGCGGAGCTAAGGCAAGGCTAAAGTGGCCGTGGCCCGCCAAGGATATGTATGATTTTTCTTTCATATGCATCGGCAGCCTGGTCTACTGGTAGACACAATCACCTCTACGCTCCATGGAACAGCACAAGTTTCTTACGCCTGCGCGGTTTCGGTGTTGTTCATTAGTCTTGGGTGCCTCCTGTTTTCACCGTCGGTGTTGGGTTATCACTTAGCAGCAATTGTGCCTCCTGCTCAAATGTCATTTTATTTTTCTTTTGATGTGCTTGTTTGAGGATTTCCTCACCACTTTGTATCGGTTCAATAATTGGTGCTTTATATACAAAAATATACAAAGCGGGGCGAAAGCCGGTTCCAAGGGATGCAACTATTTCTGCTTGTTAATTATCGTTACATCGGCGTGCATGTACAGTGTGCTAGGATCCGTACTGATGATACTCGGCCTCAATCTTGTGCTGTGGGGAAACAAGAGGGATGAAGCATCTGTATCTTGCACCACTACCACTAACAATCAAGTCGATGAACAAGCTGACGACAGGCCGTGAAACTGTAGAGACTACGCCCTTGGATGCGGTTACCGCAAAATTCAACAAATAAGATGTAGCTTTTCTTGCCAATTTACTTGCTTCTGGATGCAGCTAGTTATATATGTTATATATGAGGTTATTCCTAGCTGGTACTACTGTTCGCTTCTGTCCAAGCTACCGAATAGTTGGATTTAGTAAATGAGCAGACACCTCATGTAGCATGCATGCAGCTTCCAATGCTCTACAGTGGCTGCATAGAGGAAAATTATATGCGAATACTGGTCAAATGGTACTCCTTCCTTTTCAAAATACTTGAACATTTTCTTCCGTAATACCAACAAAGTAATAACCACTTTATTTACCGCGATATTGCTTCTCCAGGAGCAGTAAGAAACATATTCTTTAAAAGATTGTGAATAAGAAACATATTCTACCATAGCTAATTACTAGCATATTGTGCTGATGCTGGCGAGTTGAGGCTGAGCTATATATGCAGTTTTTGTGCTGCTGACGTAGCTAACTAGCCATCACAGTCAAGGTACATTTTCCCTCTTATGTATGTGGACTGATTCGTGTCATCAGATTGTAGTATAGTGGAACAAATAATAATATTTACTTATTTATTCTCATTTTCCTAATGGATGGAGCTAGCTATATACTCCATAAAGTTGTTCCTACCTGGTACTTCTGTCAAAGTTATCAAATATGACTACGTAAATTAGCACAGATCTAATTTAGCACACTTTGTGATTTTTGACAATGTATTAATATCGACACCTTGCAATTTTGTTCATATTTTCTCAAACTCTCGGTAATCTTAAAATGTATGATTTCTTGTTAGAGCCAACAAAGTTAATCTGAATTTATAATATTCTTTCAAAAGCAATTAAAAGACATATTCCGTCTTAAGAATGAAATCTAAATAAATAAAAGGGCAGGAAATATATTCTTCTGTCCAGTTGAGGCCTCTGAGCTAAGCAATTTGGATGGTGCTGATGTAACTATCACAATTTGAATGAAAAATAAATAAATAAACAACTATCAATATGTTTGTCTACATCTAGAAGAAGAATATATAATAGGACCAATGGCGGAACTGCATATCTCAAATTGACTTGGTTTCTAATTGTATATCTTCCAGATAAGAAATGTTGAACTTGTGTGCCAAGACATCAAAAACTAACATGGTAAAAGATAGATGCGCACTACAAGGCACCGGACTGGACTTTGGCAGACCGTTCACACGCATGTCGCACGTGGGCACGTCCCGGCCCAGGCCCGACCTTGTGTGGTGTAAAGAACCCACTATATATAGAGGCCTCAGTCCTCATCTTCCGGGTGGTACTAAACTTTAAAACAATCACTTGACATTTATTCATGGTCTTAGTTTGAGATTTCAGAAATTCTCCATGGGCTAGGCCCATTATTTTTACAAATCCTCCACCCAATCTTGATTACCCATTTAGAGCCACAATTGGCGCCCCACATCTAGACTAACAGCCGTGTGGTGTAGCACTCAAAAAAAGATTACCTATTTAAAGTTTTGCCTTTTCTTTAAGAGCAGTGTTTCGGTGACCAGGCTCATCTGCACACGGTCAGAAAAAAATCACAAAAAATTGCAAAACAATCCAAAAAAATCCATGGTAGAACGTACAACTTCCTATTGAAATCTATTTATTTATTTCTGACTTTTTTGAATGATTTTGCTTGTAAACATTGTGGCTTCAGAATAGAATTGCATTCTTTATTGAGAAAATTATGACACAACATTAAATTTTACTAGAGCTGCACATTGCTGCGCCGTAGTGGACCAACTGAGTAACAACGCAGGTCCTTCCATAGACAAAACAGACAAGGATTCTTGCTAGTGGGGAACATGGTGCAGTTACATATAACATCAGAATCGATTGCCAAATAAGCTTGTCTAGGAAAAATATATAGCTCGCTCTCTGTTGATCCCAAAACCTTCCCCATCTTCACCCGGCGTCTCTGCTCCAAGAAACAATACAAAACATGGATCAGGGTGGAAATTATTAATCATGGCAACATGTAGCACACTCAAAAAGGTTAAAAATTATGCAACTGCCCCAAACTGATTTACTTAGAGGCACCCTCCGTGTTGATAGATTGTATTATTATACACATGGCATAAAAGAGAGAAAAATCTTCGTCGCGGTATGTCTGGATTATCAAACATATGCATAAACACCCCAGTCTTCTTTTGCAGCACTAGTACTATGAATATTTCTCGTCTAAGGTAACTAAGATAAACTACTTCTAGTATGCGCACACAAAAATGAATCATAGCAGAATAATCCAGATGCCAAAAAGGCAAACCTCGTAGGATCATGCTTGAGCGTGGGGAATGTGGGCGGCCATATAATCATAAAAGGGTGAATATGTTGACCAAATGCATGATCGGGCACTGTCATCTCATACGCTTTATGCAACGTCCTTGACTTAATATCCAGGTAGAGTACTGACCAGCCCATCTCCAAGAGCACAAACTCAGCGTTGGCCCCCACTTGGCTTATCTTACGCCGCACCAAGGGCTTGTGATGTAACATCGTTGAATCATCATGCATTTCAGGCAAACAAAAGGTGTCCACCAGCAGCCAATCGTCCCCCTTGTGGAGCCAGATGGCAAGCTGCAGCTCCTTGGCACATATAAGGTAGACACCAAAATCATCGCCAGCTTGTGACAACATGATTATCTCGGGAAACCCGACGCCTTGTGGGTATTGAATTCTCGAGAAACTTAAGGATGCCAAATCAAAGACAAGAATGTAGCTTGTGATGCACATATAGACATTATTGTAAATGCGCAAAAGTCTTTGGGTTAATGGCAGACCATGGACCTCCGTCGTTGCCGAGGCATGCCTGCGCCATACATCATCTTGCAGCATATATACATGCGCCGTGGTTCTCTCCTTAGTAGAAGCCATCCGCAGGTAGGACAATGTGCCTTCTTCTTCTCTGAAGAGAAGTTCACTTAAAAGTGGGGTGTTGCCATTGCCATCCCGGAATTGATAAGGTGGCAATGGTGGCAAGACGGTCAAGCCACTTTGAGCGCACAATGGCCTGTGCATGGCAAATATATATCCGGTTCGGCCATCATAATGGTTTAAACTCACGAAGACGTTGCCATCCCAGCAGTCCACGATGCGGTTCCCTGCGCTCCTGCACCCGAATCTATCCAAGCTGAAGCTTGCACGACGGATGATAGCGGCGAGCTCTGGGGGCTGCGGCGTCGGAACCGGCACGAAGGGTGCTGTGCGCTCTATACCATTGCTGACGTAAAATCCAAGAAGGCGGGGCGGGTGAAGCTTGCGGAAGCTGCTGAGGAATTGAGGGTCAGAGACGTGCCCGAGCCAGCGCCTGCATACCATGGCGGCATGGACAAGGGTGGTGGGAAAGCCGACATGAAGGAGGATCTCGTCAAGTAGGTTGTCGTCGTCGAGCACCTTGGAAACGGCATGTGACGGCGCTCCGCCAGCCACGGACTGCGCGTCGGGAACGGGATCAATGCTGAAAGAGTAACACCGGAAGACAAATTCAGACCAGATTTATCAATGGACGGATTATTGTTCTACAAAATCAGGTCGACAAAACATACATGCATCTATCCAGAGCGCAGAATAAACATGAAAATTGGATGATCTTACCGCTGGGGAATTATAATCTCATGACGCTCCATCATCTATATCTCGCCTCTCCTCTGAACTCTGGCAGCAAGTAAACGTACTTTGTGTTTAGTTGCGAGGGGAAACCTCGCTAGGGTTTTCCGCGAGAAAACAAGAGAAACGACGAAGAATTGATATGGAAGCAAGGAGAGGAAGGCGGGTGGCCCGACCAGAGAGAACCGTAGATGGCTCAAGTCGCCGGCGGCGCCGCTCCTCCTTCCGCTCCGGGGTCCGGCGTGTGTGCGTGCAGCCTATCGATGGTAGACGTTTTCTTTAGGAATTTTGTCTGATAGTATAAGATTCGTCTAAGTCCAGCCCAATTTGACTCTCAAAAATTGGTTCCGGACGTGTGAGCCAGCACGTAGTCTGGTTGTAGTGGACGGCCGTGCTGGGCCAGAACTCCTAGTACGTTAGGCGTCGTGTTCACCACAATCTCCATGGTGGACCGTCATCTCGCTTCTTGAAAATAGAAGTATATAAGTGACTGAACTTGTTATACATTTTTACATACACCATGTGTTGAGAGAAAGTATTATCTCTATTTTAGAAATTCTCTATATGGATAATATAAACTGAATCCTAACATCAACTTCATGCGAGTAAAAATAATAATAATCATCCGAGTCAGAAAGAAAAAACATCATCCTAGTCAAGCTGGAGCATGAAGTTATCCGAATTCAAACATCAATAGACCAAAAGACAGACAATCACGATCCACACCAAGTACCATGCTAGTTGAGGTGGGGCACACAGAATTGCAGGTTCATTGACCGGAACCCCATATGGTTGATGTTGATCAAACATAGAAGGAATCGGGGAACATAAACTCACCATGCCATCGTTCCCTCCATCGGGCCGTGCCTATCACCTAGAAGAAACGAAGACAAAAACCAGGACCGAGATATGGCCCTAGCGAGGCTCCGCATGCCCTTCCGCGATGCCAAACACCATTCTTCGAACAAGGACATGATGGGGAGGACTAATTCGTCACTAACAATGATGCATTTGCACCACCACCACCACCACCAAAACACTTCGACTTATCCTTAACTAAAGCTAAGAGGATGCCAGACAACGAAGATGGAGGTTCTCCCTGCCTTGCCGGTGCCAGATGGCACCCGAAGGTGAGGGGAACCGACGCCGACAGAACCCTTAGTGGTAACCTAACACCATTCTTTTATTGTAGGCGGCTACGGTTCCCGTAGAGTCTAGAGTCTAACAAAAGTTTTGACAAAATTAATATATTTTGATGCACATCACCAATTCGGTTGGAGAGTACAATTATCATAACAAATGAAATAGTTTTTTAAACAGAATACAATTGCAGATGCCAACATACACGCACATACGTTCACTTCTATGAACGCGCGCGCGCGCACACACACACACAACCTAACCCTATGAGCACATCAAAGATATTGAGCCCACATTAGATCTCGAGATTGATGAAGTGACCCAGGCGCCTCAACATCGACAGGAACGTCTCCTATCACTGAACGAACATCACCCGAATGCTTAGATTAAATGCAAGTACTAGTGTCGAGTTTAGGACTAACCCTTGTGGTCTTGTTCCATCACAAAGAACTTAACCATCTTAGCTATGTTTAGTTTGCAGTTTGTAAAATTGTATCACATTGAAGGCAATAGTTTGGTTGATGGAATTATCCGATTTTGTATAAAATTTTTTGGAGGGAGAGCAACCGTTTCTTTCACTATGAATCTTTCAAATCCTTTCCAATCCACGCAGCCGCGAAAACAAATCATGGCAATATTTGTATAAAAGAGAATATCGCTCACGCGAAAGCAAATTTGAATATAAACAATCCAGAACAATATTTTTATGTGACCGGCTGACCAATATTTGAATCAATATGTTCTTATAACGATGATGAAACGAAAGAATCGGGAATTACTAGTATATTTTCCATGGATGCCACCACGTAGAGTCGTAATGGGACTAGATAACTGCCAATCCCACAATAATAGCATCGCAGAGACAATTATAGACAAAATAACTGATAATCGTGCACAACCACTGTTTAATACTCCGTACAATACTATGAAATTGGACGCAATTACTACTCCGATCCTACATCGTTAGACCGAGCGACGGAGCTAATTTTACCACCTCGATCGGGACGGATCGGATCTTACCCCGGACTGAATTGCCTCCTAGAGCCATCCACCATGGCAGGTGGCGCCGCCGCCGCTGCCGCCAGATCACGGACGCAACCTCCAAGAGGGCGGCGGCAGACGACAGCGTCTCTGCCGTTGGACGTGGTGGTGGACATCGCGACGCGCAGCGACCCGGCCACCCTCGTGCGCTGCGCCGCGACGTGTGTCGACATGCGCTGCCGCATCAAGGACGACACCGGCCTCCGCGGCCGCCTCCGCCTCCGGCACGGCGACCGGTTCGTGCCCTCCCTCCTGCACGGCCACCTGATCTTCAAGTACGTGGACTGGCGCCGGACTGAGGCGGATGTGTTTCTGGTGGACACCACAGCGCAGGACGCCACCAGGCTGCGCAGGGTCACCGGCGGCGACCTACCCCTCGCGTCGCGCGACGGACTTGTCCTCACCCGCGTGGACCGAGAGCTCCGCGTGTGCGACCCAGCCACCCGTCGCAGCCAGACCTTGCCGGCTCAACCGACCTTCCCCGTGGGTGTGGACCGTGTGGACGCTGGACGATGCATAAGTTATGTCTTGCTTGTCGGCGGCGACGACAATAAGGATGTCCCTGCCGTTGGCCGGCATTTCCAAGTGGTCATGGCATACCTAGAGCTCTCACAACACCACCATCGACGTCACCTGCAGCTCCAGACTTTCTTGTCAGAGCATGGCGTATGGAGCCGGTGCAGCGAAGTGCGGGCTCATAACCTAAATGGCAGCTACTTGCAGGGAGGCCTCGGCAGGGCCCTCGTCGTTGGCGGCACCGTGCACTGGTTGTGCATGAGCAACACCTCGTCCTACGTCCTCAAGCTCCATGTCAAAACGGCGCATTTGACGGTGACGATGCTACCGGAGAGCTTCGGTCGCAAAGAGCCGGCCAGCCATCTCCTGGCGACATCGTCGGCGGGCACGAGCCTGATTGTGCTTGTCACCGATGGCCACAAGATATCAGCTTGGTCGAAGCAAACAGCCAAGTGGCAGCAACGACCGGAGCCAGTGATCGCGAGGGATGCAATCTTGCGGTTCCTGGACAAGGAGGGAGGACACAAGCCAGTGATGGAACCAGGCCAACTCAATCTAGTGTGTTTTGCTGAGAGAAGCGGCACCGTGCTCATCGGTTCAGGCCACAGTTTATTCTGGCTCGACTTGCGGTCCATGGAGATTGTGAGGTGGTTCTCTGATTCTCGGCTCCAGTACAAGAACAAGAATATCCCCTATGAAATGAATTTGACGGCTTGGGTTCCTACATTCAGGAGCACTTTGTGATCCTATCATTTCCGGCTCCAGTCACAACTTCATGCAGGTGCGTCCATTGTTAGACAACTATGAAACCATATGTCTGTCCACAACTTTGTTTAGAAAAATATAATTTAGTTGGCAAGCTGTTCGTCCTGACAATGCTAGGTCTATCTCTATCATCTTGCTAATTTTATCCCGCTATAAACCATGACAAATTCATGAGATATTTGTGGTCAGACTTTTTATTTATTTACGGTGGAGATTCCCCTATGAGCTTCCCTCATGGCAGACCAACTCCTGGCGCTGTTAGCGGCAAAATAAGCACATGTGGTCATGGAGACACAAGTAATCTTGAGGTTCCTCAACAAGGTAGGCAGACGAAGTCCGCGGGCGAGCCAATGTCCTGTCTAGTCAAGCTCGGAACTACATCCATCATCTGTCTTTCTTCCCCCAATTAGATGAGCTCCGTTTAAACAAGTTGATATAGCTAGGGTTTAGTACCGCCACAAGAGAAGATAAAAGAAAAGAGATTGGGAGAGGACGGGAAATAGAAGAGCTCACCTCAAATTGGACGAGCGAGAAGAAGCAACGGTCGGTAGCTATCACCGCCGAAAGCCTTATGTTGCCGGTCGTTTATCTCGGTTGACAGTTGCTCTTGCGCTGGAAAAGCCACAATGGAAGCACGGCTTGTGTAACCTATTTCTCTCATAGTGAAGTTATGCCACGTTAAAAGCTGATTCAGTCCGAGCTAGTTTACAGTTTTGCCGCAGAAAGAAACGATGAAAATGGCCAGGAAAGGCATTTTAGTACCAGCACGAATCGTTGCCATTCACTTGATATTTTCGTACAAGAAAATTGGATTTTTTTATAACATGACCATTACATTAAAGTGATCGTATAGTGGATACTAATGAATACGACCTGAACAACTCTTACGACTGACACTTTGCAAGAAATCACATGCTTCTTTGCTCCACCCCTGCCTGTCATGGCTTAACTGGATGCATGCATCCATGACACGACCGGATCCTGGATCAGCAAACGTCTCAGGCAAGCCCAAATACCTACAGTAGCGATGGTATACACTAGCTAGTGTATTATTTGCGCTACAGTCAACAAAGAATCTGTTCACCAGACAGGCCCTAGGTGACGCTCTGGCGCCGCCCCTAATCCATGACTTTCCTGCCTAGACTTGCTCGACGTTGGTTACCATGTTAACCTTCTCAACGCTGATCTCTTTGATCTCGCCGCTGGCACAAGGCATGATGTTCTCCTTTGTCGTTTGCGGGAGGGCAGCTGGCATGTTGAGCTCCATGGCTGCTGCCGGGCCGATCTTAGCTACGTTGATGACGTGCTCAGGCAGGGGTGCGTCCACCTCCTTTGGTGCTGGTCTGGGCGTGGCGTTGCAGTAGAGGGCGTAGAGCCCCATCTGGATCACCCCGAAGGCGAACCCGAGGATGTTGGGAAGCTGCATGTCGACCAACACCAACACAAAAGTCAAATAAAAAGAAATTTGAGATAGAAATTGAGAGGTTTTGATTGTGTTGTTCACGCACAGCGACGTATTTGTCCTTGATGAGGAGGCCATAGAGGAACCAAACGACGGCGCTGGCGGTGAGGGAGAGGGAGAGGGAGAAGGGCATGAACTCTACGCTCCGGGTGCGCACCACAAGACGCTGCACAATGGTCATGATGATCCATGCATTATAATCAAGCAGTCATGGTGGATCACTTTAAACTAACACGCATGAGAGAGAGGCCGGGTGGGTGCTCACGATGATGCTAAGGGGCGCGACGAAGACGCTGACAGAGAAGCCAACGCAGACCCACCCAAGCATGACAACGCGCTTCTCGCCCACCGCCAGCAGCAGGGTGAGTAGTAGGATGAGGCCGAACACACCCACGTTGAGGAGGAGGAGGATCTTGGCCGTGAAAACCTGCATGTGGTGCATTTTTGTGTCAGCACAAACAGGTTCACTCAAAATGCCAATGAAAAAGGTGCGAGTACCTTGGCTTGCTTTGGCGCGTAAGCGAGGTAGATGACGATGTAGATGGTTTCGATGACGCAGCCGGCAGAGTTGATGGTGATGAGCAGGATCTCGTCGGACTTGAGCAGAGCGTAGTAGATCCACAACATCGCGCTGAAGAGCGCCACCACGTAGGGGACCGACTGGAACCCCTGTGTCGACTTGCTCCGGTAGATACGGTAGAACGTTGGCCTGCACGCCATACCCCCATCAACCATTAGAGAACAACCAGCTAAGCTAGAAAGAGAGAGAGAGAGAGAGAGAGAGAGAGAGAGAGAGAGAGAGAGAGAGAGAGAGATGTTGAGTGATCGAAACTGAGGCTTACAGTGGAGCCAGGTAGGTCATGAAGGAGATGACGTTGCCTGCATGGAAGCAATACGGCAATTAGGCAGCTTGAACAAGGAGACACGTACACGTACAATCTCCAGTTAGCGAGCCCATTAGTTCTTTTTTATTGTTCTTTTTTGCAAAAAAGCGAGCCCTTTAGTTTACATCTTTCTTTCCCTTTCTCCCATTTTGTTTGCCACCTCCAACGACTAATGAACTATTCTAGATATATACTACTTTACTCAAAAGAGTAAACAGCGAGGGGCCTTCGACAATGTAGTGAGGAGGGACACAAGAGGAAGGATTGATCACTATGCATCCCATGGTGCAACCCGCACTAATTAGCTATATAGTGTATTTGTGTTGGATACACAAAGTACTTCCACAACTAGGTGACACACCCTAGAGTATTAGTTTTCGAAAACCATTTAAAAAGTACAAAAAGAAAATAAAGACCAATAAGAAGAACTCTTAAAAATACACTTGAGATGAATTAGTTCTAAAATCATCGATCAATATACCTAGGAGGCCAAAGGCAAAGGCCCACGGGTGCTCAAGAGAGAGGCCACCCATTGCAAGGTCTTAATTGGCTATATCTTTGAAGTTGATGAGGAGAGGAATGAGATAGCTCTACAAGGCTAGCTAGAATAACAGTAAGGCTTCAAGATTCTCTCTCCCTTGTACAGATGGTTCAATGGGAAGGCTAGCTAGAACTGCCAGCTTCTTACTTGAAGTTGTTGCTTGAGAGCTTGAAGAGAGCTGGAGCTTGGATGGGTTTATATAGTGCTAGCAAGGAAGCCAAAAAGGTACACATGCCTTATGGTGTGTGACTCCAAAGGCACACACACACAAACTATTCTTGATAAACCCCATCAATGGGACAACGTTAAACAAAGGACGAGATAATCATCTGCATGCATGACACAAAGACCCTATCTTCTCAGTACACAATTTATTTCTCTCCCAATTATCGGAATGTATTTGTTAGGGAAATTGTTGCACGCTTCAAGTTATCCTGGGTAACGCCAGCTTAGCCATACCAGTAGCCTCGCCAGTTGGCTATGCGTCTAATTAAGCGACTCCAACCAGTGTTGAACTCTAGCTCCTGTAAATTCCTGTGATTTTGTTTTAGCGCTCTCTTGTGATGTGGCCTCAACATGTTTATGCTGGACCTTGTAGTTCGTGTGAAAATTGATTCGTACTTGCTTTATCGATCTCTAAAGCGAGGTGAAACCCTCTTTTTTTTTAATAATCATGTCACGAACATATAACAGCGAGCTTATCACATGGTTTGTGATAAGGTTCCATCTTCCACAGGTTATCAGGCACACACGTGAAACGTGTATGTAACGTTGGGAGTTATCAAGCGGTTATTTGCACGGTTGCATGCTTGAATATCGTGTCAGTCACAAGGGAGTTTTCTAGGACAGCTGAAACAACACGTATGTCCCCGAAAAACACACACACATATGTATGTGTTGTACAAGAAGGTATTTAACGTAATGCAGTACGTAAGGCGGAGGCTGCAGGCTAGCAGGAAAGCTTTGATGCTTTATGACCATGGGTTGATTGATTGCGTAAAAAGATTTGGCCTCATGATCATGATTGAGTATAGAAAACATCCATTGGAACTTGAGAGGAGCAAAGAACGGCTCGCCAGGTTTTCCTTTTCCTTTTGGGAAAAGGTGTTTGAACCCATGTTGGCATATTCTACCGCAACTAATATAACCAATTCAGTTATGTTACTGTTCGCCGTTCGTTGCGTCCCATATCTGCTCTCTGGTGTACGTATGTTGGTTTACTTTCCATCGCCCATGGTTTTCCAGATTGTGCGTGCAATCGATAGCCGCCAGGCTTAGGCCATTAACGTACACTTACTCAGGCGGTTTCCTATGCACTGCGAGGTTTTAGTGCATCTATACATTGCTCCTAGTCCTCATAGGTTTTGCATGCTTTGCCGGCCCTTCGAACGTACTAGCTGATGCCATTTCGCACTGCACATGGCTGCTAAAAGGTGACATGGCCAAGCCAAACCAATTTGTTTTCCACGGTTCATCTATGTCTGCCTGCAGAAGCAACGTAGAGATTTCTTGCAAATCGAAAGACGCAATTCGGAGCCCTCTGAACCACTAGCTAATTAATCGCTTCCATTAACCTATCCTGCCAGTCAGGAAGCAACGGATGGTCATTTGGAAAAAAAGCAAAGGAAAAGGAACCAACGGATGGTCGAGCAGTAGCAGCTTTCTCCTCTACGGCAACTAGCCAGCAAAAGAAATGCACCTTTCAGCTGAGTAACTTAGATCACTGCACGTCCAGATTCACTGCGTTTGCGTGTTAACTAGAATTATTCCAGGTCTACACATTCAGAAGATCCTCGACGGGCAAACATTCTCAGGAGAGGTATTCGCGGTGGTATGCGTGGGTGAGTGGGTCTGAGATGAAAAAGGCTGTTCTACAATGATCATAGCTATACCTATACACTTCAGCGCAAGGGATCCAATATGTGACGTTATGAAGTCACTCTCAGAGGTCCATGCTTTAAGAAATATACAAAAAGTTCAGTGGCATGCTCACACAAGTTGGAGATTGCAACAAAGCAACGTAAATATGATCGTCTTATAGGAAGGCACGCAAATTGCTCTTTTTTGATAGAGGATGGATTGTATTGACTCAAAATGAAGTAAAAGGGGATACAAATCACAGTGAGCACACACGGCCTTTGCAAAGTTTGGATACACGCAATCAACATCAACACAAATGAAAACTCGCCGACAACTAACAAAGTCGTATAAGACCAAAGCTATGCGTAGACGAGTAAAAAGGAAAAAATATATCCCAAACCAACCAAATACTTGATCAGCAAACTACGTCAATGATCATATTCACACCACCCATCTTCTGACACCACATGGACGATGAGCGAGCGAGAGCAGTTACACCATGAATATGTCATAGGAGTAAAAGACGATGTGGCCGATTGAGATGGCCATGTGAGCCAAGGTGATGGTGCGGACATAGGTGTCCAAGGAACTTAGTGGTGGTGGTGTGTGGGTGGGTGCAGTAGCGGATCCAGAAAATTTGCAAGACCCAGGCCACCTTCAATTACTGTAGCTACAGTCAACGAAGCAAACAACCTACATGCGTCAGGCAGCTGCCCGGGCTGCCTGGGGCCTGGAACCGCCTCTGGGTGGGTGGGCAAGGGGGGATAAACAAACATATTTCTGCCTAACAGAGCCATGTGTACATGAGAAAAATGTTACGTGGCACAGTTATTTGTTGCGTCAGCTTCAACCGCCTTCTTCGAGATGGATTGGTGGATACTTGGTACCCTAACTAGTATGTTAACCATCAAAGTTTTAATTTGTTACACCATGCAGTAATTCTTTGGAAGCACAGTACAAATGTATGTACGCGCACATACATGTACGTACAAGTATCCTACTCTTATGAGCAGTTCCGAGATACTTAGCCCACAAATAAAGACGAAGTCATCATAGCACCTCTGTGACGATATTGCCTACCAGAGAAAGGTTAGTGTAAAAAAATACTGCAATAAATTAAATGGAATTCAAATATCCATGCAAAGTTTATGACTTGAACCCATGTTGGCATATTCTACCGCAACTAATATAACCAATTCAGTTATGTTACTGTTTGCCGTTCAGTCTGCTGGGACACACATATGCTGAAACTGCCGTCTAGTATAACTCATGTACACAGAAAACTACTATTTTTATAACATGTACATAAAACTAGGTTTTTAAGAAAACGACATATATGCACAACACCACATTTTTGTCATAAATATTTCTGGCATAATTATTTTCTAAATAAGTAGATCAGGACAAGCCTTTCTTTTGGGTTGTGCACCAGACAGTCTTTCGTCCACTAGGAAATAATTCAAGCAAAAGCTTGTTTTCCTTTGTCTCAGATAATAAAAAAATAAGGTCATGATATAAAGTACGTGATCTCCTATGTTGACATATCATTGGTACGTGATCTCCTTTGTGAGCAGTTTTAATATTTATACAAGTTAACAATGCAACGACTAAAGCGTATGCGTCAACAGAGTTGCGCAAAATGGTCAAATGCAAGTCTCATATTACTGATCGAAAAAGACTACTCATATAGCCATATGGTTCTTCTAATATTTGGAGAAACGAGCTTAACAAGCACAAACGGAATTACATGTGCTTGCTTAGATAAGTGTGTTATAATTTCAGAGTTTAGCAGGGGGGTCTGCATTTCTCACAGGTATGGTTTTTATCTGATCCTAGAAGTCCAATGGTAGTAATTAATTGTGAAATAATCAGATAATATGCAGGATGACGATCCTGCAAAAATAACATGCCCCTATTATTATTTCTATTTTATCATCTTCATGTATTTTGGATATTCCCAATTGATAAAAGTTAGGATATTAACCATAGATAAATTGGGGAAATAACAAATTAGCCTGCCCACTTTACTATAGAACGTGTTGCAGCTGCTCGCACCCATGAGCAATTAGCATTACCACAATCGCCTAACCAAAGTGTGTTTGTCCTGTACGACCTGTATCTTTCTTCCCATCGCACTCCAAAGTTGTTAACACATAGCTTCTAATCACAATCAGTGACGTGCCCATGTTTTCCCACATCGTGCACTAACATATTAATTACCTGAAATAAATTTCGCCAAAAGAGAGGGTGCACGAGAGATACTTATATGGTCAGGGGCCATGGATTATGTTGTGTGGATCAATACTCTTTTGGTTGCACTTTGCTTCATATGGCTGTCCGCGCCCCTTTTTGTAATGCCAAATTACTTTTGCAATATCTTGGGACACACTGCCTCATCTCCCCTAGTTAGTGTCTTCTGACGCATGCATGCATGCTTGGCTGCTTCCATTTCACAAATCATTGAGATATTAAACATGAACTGCTCCTACATTTGAGAGCAAATTTCACTATGCTATTTTATAGCTTGTTACCAATCCATGCTATAGGAACATATGATGATGTGATGTTGGGGAAGGTGGCCATATCCTGGTCCTCTAGAACGTACAAGGATTCAATAGGTCAAGGATAAATTTATTCGTGTTTCCATGGTGAATCCAACCGAACACGTCCAAAGTAAAGACTGGGTTTCTCTAGTGTCTACTTCTTGGGATTCTACTAGCGGATCAGAGCGCAAACAAAATCACTCGAAAAGGAGCTATAAATCTCATGTTATACTCAAAAGAGACTAAAATTTTAAAGTTTGAAAGTTTAATATTTTTGTCACATGATAGAGCATATGAAAAAAGTCTCATAGCAATGGGAGTTGTAGGTAACAGGATATGGAGTTTCAAAATTTTAGGGTTTACGGAGTGACGTGGCTCATCAGAAAATAAGACAAAAAAAGAAAGTAGAACGCAGATAGGCGCTTCTAATAGGCAAAACCAATTCATCTAAATATCTAATCCGGGCCATTAGATCCAATATCTCCGGTTCTTATCATGTGCCAGTTTGCATGGTTATTATATCCAATCTCAAGCCTAGATATGAGCTCAGATGGCCAGATGGCTTGCTCCGAAAGGAGAGATTGCGGCTGCCGGACTTGGAAAAGGTGGTGGCGCATCTTCTAGAGCATGAGAATTTAAGTTTGGTGCGGAATCTACGGGGTGCTCGTGGGTATTTATATAAAATCATCATAGACTATGGATCAGGGAAAATCGACGGCACTACAGTTTTGTCCGGATTTGGCGTGCCGTTGAGACATGGGAAGAAGATGAAGCATTGGCCTGGGTTAACAGAGGGTTCTGATTTAATGGTCGGTACTTCATAGGCTAAAGGTCAAATGGTCTGCGTGGTCGGTTATATGGGCCAAAGTGGTTTCAGCCAGGCTTGCAGCGATTTTAATTCTTTTCATTATTTATTTTATACATGAAAATGAATTTCACTTACATAACTGTTATTTCAATTCTAGGTAAATCTAATTAGTATCTTCGTAACATCATTATTTTATTATGGAGCCTATGAAAATTATTTGCACCTAAATGTGTGTTTTTAATTCATTTTCTTTCAATACAGCTATAATGGCCTTAATATTCATTGCGCGAAAATATTTCTAGTATTTTAAAATTTTAAAAATGTTTTAAAGACCCAAATATGCATATGAGTGGTTTAAAAAATGTTTAAAAAATGTGCATATCAAAACATTGTGTTAACATCCCAGAATGAAAGTTTGGGACTTTACACATGTGTTGTCCAAGATTTAGCAATCGACAATGTATATTACTAGAATGTCATGTATGGTTTACAACTAGGAAATTGGCAGTGGATTTGCTTTTAATTTTCTACAATAATGTTGTGTGCCTTTAGGACTTTTGTAAGTCGTAAAGCACTGTGGATTAAGGTTAGATGTTTATATTCAGATGTGCAAAAAGTACATTGAAATATTATGTTTTTTCTACAAAAAAAGATGTGATCCACCCCTTTAGACAAGGTGTCATGTTTACGTACTTACACTTGGATGGTACCGAGGCTTACCGTTATATATTATTCACATAAAAATGCTATCTCAATGGACATACCAAATTTGTGCACCTTTGTTTCATAGATGTTTCTTTGACGAGCTTTTAGGCTTCATGGGAGTGCCTTTAGTGGAATTCAGAGTTCTCATGGTGCACGGATTTGTATTAAGAAGAGCAACATACAAGAACCCGAGAAAGATACATCTAGGTGAACTTTCTTGGAAGATGATTCGTGCTGACAATATGAAACTCTAGGCAAGAGATTGTGATCAGAATTTTAATGTTATTTCTTCTGTTGTGGGTACAAAGTGGATTGTCTAAATTGTCCACTATGCCGCAGATGTACCTTTTGTCTAAGCTTTTGAGTTTTGAATCTCTGAACCAGGAACTCAGTGCACACTTCACACTGCTTAACTGTAAGATGATTGGAAATAATTGAGATTACGCACCCTAGTACTGAAATTCTTTAAAGAATCACAGTGGATGAAAGATGCTTCGCTTGGGTATAACAAGCACCGCACATTATGCCCTTTCTTAAATCGGTACCCTACTTAAATTATTACTCCATCGTCTCCTTTTTACTTCACAAATAAGATTAATTTAAAATCAAACTACATAAAGTTTGACCTCCGGCCCAATCCTCCCACGAAGGGCCTCCGCCCTGCTCCACATGTTAGAAGTTTGCCTTTATATTTATATATATTAATTTCGATCACAACATAACATCAATGAGCGTTGGATCAGTGATCTCCAGTTTAGTATTGCGGATGGGATGCTTCAGTAGTTTATTGACGTAGACATCCTTACTTGACACGGTGGTGCTGGACAATAACTTGAGGGACTCCGTCATTTGGAAGAACTGCATCTCTAGCGTTTACTCCTCTTCGTTGGTGTACCACCTGCAATTTGCTAGGCAAACAGGAGCTCCATTCTTGTCATCAAAATAGCGGGTGTGGGTGCCCTCTAAGTACAAAATTTCCTCTAGATGGCTGTTCAATTAAAGATACCCACGGCTGAACTGCTCCTTTTGTGTGATTGTATGAGTAGCCTCCATATTGCATCTCACCTTCTCTTGGGTCTGGCGACTGTGGAGCCGTTGTTGTTGTTGTGGCTCTTCCTGCCTTTGGCGTCGCTTCTTGGACTGACGGGGATCTGATTGACTGGCTCTAATCTCTACGCACCAAGGCTGGAGCTAATGAAAAAAGGGGACCAAGGCCCTAGCGATGCTTGTCTGCTGAATACTCTGGCTGGAAGCATTGATTCTTCAAGCACAGGCCACTCTATTTTGAAGAAACTCTTGCGCGGATTAGGGAGCAGGTAGCACACTGGGTCCTTGACGGTTGCTAGTGGTGGGCACTGCTTCGGGAGAAACCCTAGGATCTGGTCTTTCGGATCTGATGATGGCGGTACCGCGGTGCCGTTTCTCTCTTGGGAGCATCGTTTGTGGAGCAGCGCTGGTTGACAGATGCAGGAGGTGGAGCGGCTTCGTCTTGCACCGAGCTTGGACGGAGTTGTCAAGTCATGCCTAGTTAGCAGGTGCTACGCACGACAGTTCTTCCAGAGTCTTCGTGTCTGGCTGGATGAGCGTAGGGCGGTGGCGCCGTTAGACGCCGTGGTGGCGTCGACGGATGTGCGGACTGGCAAGGATGATGTGGATCTCTCTCTGAAGATGGGTAAGTGGTCCGATGATGATGGCGGCTTCTAAAACGTGTGCATGTAGTGTGCGCTTTAGGTCTGTTGCACCGGTTGTTGGTCCCGATACGTTATGTGGATGGATTGACGACAACACCGGTTTTAGATATGAGGAGTAAGAGCACACCACATTATCGAGTTTGTAGGTGTGAGTGGTGGCTTAGGGCGAATTGATGTACATTCTTGTTAGACCTTTGTGGAATAATTAATAAAGATAGCTGCATGCATCGATTGATGCAGAGGCCGGGGGTTTAACCTTCTCCCCCCCCCCCCCCCCAAAAAACAAAAACAAAGCACAATCGATGCTTGTTGGCTGCCCAAATCCCGCTTTGACCCTGGTTGACATGATCTTGGTTCCTTAGGGGTGTAGTCGAAGCTCTACTGTCGTGGGTTGTCTAATGTTGCATGTTTGTTCATGCAGGGAGGCTCTTTTATTTTCCTTCGATCTTAGGATCTTTGTATGACTGTTAGCCATCGGCTTCTTTTTTATAACAGAATTTTAACTGTTCTACTGCTAACTTTAAATAAACATATCATATAAAGGCTTATGTGATCCGTGTAAATAATAAAGTTGGGGAACTATATATGAGCAATTTTTACATGCTCCATCTTACACCCTCTTTTTACCTGGAAGGTAAAAAGTTAAGAGTTAATCAAATGCACTACTTAATGCAATCAACGTCTCTTTTCTTTTTATTCTCTGACATATAATGTGAAAAGGGAAGGTAAGAGGGAGCACGTTAAAAAAACTCAAATAAATGAGGATACGGAAGCGTTCAAGCTGATTATGACTGTATTAAATTTCTTTCCAAGGCATGCGTTGCTTCTAGTTTTGTAATATGTTTCACGAGAAAGTGACAACTTCTATAATAAGAACATTGCATGGAAGTGATCGATGGATGTACTACTGAATACAACCAGAATAAAATAACTAGCTCGAGCATCTAAATGATTTTGTACTACTGAAGGCCCCCGTGCATGCACTTTCTCTCTCTTCTTTGCCTGGCCTTCATGGCTTAAGTGAACGCATACATCCAGGCCATGAATTCTTGACTACCTAGACTTGCTCGACGTGGGTTGCCATGTCAACCTTGTCAACGCTTCCGTTGGTCATGACGCTGGTGCAGGCCACACCGTTCTCCTTCATCGGCGGTGGCATCTCCGGTTCGACGGGGTAGTGTGTGTTGAGCTCGAGAGCAGCCACCGGGACGAGCTTAGCCATATTGACAATGTGCTCGGGCGCCTCGATGGGAGCACCATGCTCGGGCATGGGGTCATCCATGTCCTTGGGTCCCGGTGTGGGCGCGGCGTTGCGGTAGACAGCGTAGAGTCCCATCTGGATCAACCCAAAGGCAAACCCAAGAATGTTGGGTAGCTGCAAACCAAAAGAAGAGATGGCCTCAGTAAATTAGAAGCTCTGCTAAAACAATAGTAGCTACAAATTGATTTTGCTTACCGCAACGTATTTGTCCTTGATGAGGAGGCCATAGAGGAACCAGACGACGGCACTAACAGTAAGGGAGAGGGAGAGGGAAAAGGGCATGAATTCCACACTCCGGGTGCGCACGACAAGACGCTGTGATGATGATCGATGCACAATACACTCGTAAGAATTAATCATGGATCAATGCAAACTAACATGGGATGGGTTGGGCTGGTGCTCACAATGACGCTGAGTGGCGCAACGAAGACGCTGACAGAGAAGCCGACGCAGACCCACCCGAGCATGATGACACGCTTCTCGCCCTCCGAGAGGAGCAGGGTGAGGAGGAGGATGAGGCCGAAAACGCCCACATTCAGGAGGAGGAGGATCTTCGCCGTAAAGATCTGCATCCATGCACATATTTCCATCTCAGCCACATTTTTTCTCAATAAAGGACATTTCATATTTTGAGTATAACTATTCATGAATCGATGTAGAGACTGAAACTTTATCGTGTTTCCAAAGGAAAAAATATGTGCAGTTGATGTGCGAGTGATCGGGTACTTTGGCTTGCTTTGGCGCATATGTGAGGTAGACGATGATGTAGATGATCTCGATAATGCAGCCAGCGGAGTTGATGGTGATGAGGAGGCACTCGTCGGACTTGAGCAAAGCGTAGTAGATCCACAGCATCGCGCTGAAGAGCGCCACCACGTACGGGACTGACTGGAACCCCTGGGTCGACTTGCTCCGGTATATCCGGTAGAACGTCGGCCTGCATGCATCGCCATTATCTTACGTGCAGCTAAGCTAAGCAAGACAGATAAATGATGTTGGGTGTGATAGGGACGCTTACAGTGGGGCCAGGTAGGTCATGAAGGAGATGACGTTGCCTGCAGGCATAAAGCAATACAACAGTTAGACAGAGAGAAAGCAATACACAATCCTTCCCTTTGTGGGTGATGCCTGTGAGGTGTCACGCTGCACCATAAGCAAACTTGGATCTCTTTAGTTTATATCTTTCCTTCCCTTTTCTCACTTTTTTTTTGTTTGCCACCACAATACTTTATAGACATCTCTTCTACTTTACACACAAAATAATTAATAAGCGGCTGGTGGGGGCTGCAAAAATATGCTGATCGGGAACAAAAGAGGAAGAAAGATCACTAGCTGGTGTACACAAAAGAGGAAGGATCACATGCACCCCATGGTGCAATCCGCACGGACTAGCTACGTATGAACTTCGTATGTTTCTAAATATAAGACTTTTTAGAGAACAATAGCCAAAAATGATGGCAATAAAATAAATGGCCAGAATAAAGAACTCTTAGAAGATAGAAGATTCAAAAACAACTATTGAGGTAGAGCACAATATACCTAGGAGGCCAAAGGCAAAGGCCCATGGGTGCTGAAGAGAGAGGCCACCCATTATAAGATCTTAATTGGAGTTGATGAGCAGATGGTTCTACCAAGCTAGCTAGCTAGTATGATGGTTCAATAGAGGAGAGAAGAACTGCCAACTTAGTACTTGAGGTTGTTTCTTGAGAGCTTGAAGAGAGATGGAGCTTGGATGGGTTTATATAGTGCTAGCAAGGCAGCTCCTAGCCAATGAAAGGTGCATGTGCATTATGGGGTGTGAATCGAGTGGCACACACAAACTGATCCTGGTCAATCACAGCCCTGGGGCCGCATTAAACAAAGGACGAGATAATCCTCAGCATGCATGCCCCAAAGTGCCTACCTTCTCGGTACACTCTTTCTCTCAGGAGAATGTCATACAAAAACAAACATTTAATGAAAACGTAGTCAAAACCACAATTTTCGCGTGGTTTTCACCAGTTTTCATCGAATGTTCGTTTCAGTTTGACATTCTCCCCTTTCTCTCTCAGTTAGTTCACAATTGCATGGGTTTATTAGGGAAATTGTTGTACACTTCAACTTATCCTAGATAAGATTAACTTAGCCATACCCGCAGAAGCCATAGAGCTGTAGCAGCCACGGAGCCGCAAAGGATCACATATGTTTCTTTCCCAACTGACCTTGCGTCTATTTAAATGACCGAGTCCAGTGTCCAACTCTATCTCCTGTAACTCATTAGATGATATCCAGACCTTTTGTTTTTCTAGGAAATACCAAGTACAACTCGCACGTGACAGTAACTTAAACTCCACTCATGATAACATCTACCAACAATTATTTTTTTTTGGAAAAGAAGGTTAAACCCCCGGCCTCTGCATCAATCGATGCATACATCCATCTTTATTAATTATTCCACAAAGGTTTGACAAAAAATACATCAAGCCACGTGAAGCCACCACTCACACCTACAAACTTGATAATGTGGACTACTCTCACCCCATATCTGAAACCGGTATCGTCGTCGATCCATCCACATAACGTATCGGGACTAACATCCGGTGCAGCAGACCTAAAGCACGCATAACGTGCACACGTTTTGGAAGCCAGAAGCCACCATCATCCTCGGACCGCTGACCCATCTTCAGGATAGAGATCCACATCATCCTTGCCAGTCCAGACATCCGTCGACACCACCACGGCGCTCAACGGCACCACCGCCCTGCGCGCATTCATCCAGACGCGAAGACTCCGGAAGATCTGTCGTGCGTAGCACCTGCCGACCAGGCATGACACATCGTAGCACCTGTCGGCCAGGCATGACTTGACATCTCGCCAAAGCTCCGTGCAAGACTTAGCCGCTCCACCTCCTGCCTCTATCTTTCAACGCTGCTCCACAAACGATGCTCCCAAGAGAGTAACGACACCGAAGTACCGCCATCGTCCCATCTGGATGACCAGATCTTAGGGTTTCCCCCGAAGCAACACGAGTGGGTTGACAGAAGTTACACGACGATGCCTTCATCAAGGTAACGACGCGAGACGCCGCCATCTCCCGCCATTGGCTCAGTTTTCATCGGCAACTCTGTCTCCCCAACTCGCAGCCGGGACTAGATGACAGATCTGGAGATCCGACCATCCAACCTCAGGCTGACTATCTCCGGCGAAGGAGACGGCCACCACCGCCACGCCGAGGGCCGCAGCCCCCGACGTCCTCGTGATGCAGGTCGATCCCAGGGTCAGCCTGCCGTTGACAGGACGGTATACAAAATCAGCATGTGCAGCCCGTCCGAAGCCCATCTGAACCCAGATCGGGTGCCCAAGCCGCCATCGCAGTACCAGTCGCCGAACGCCGCTGCCACCCTGCACCACTGCTGTAGATCCGGCCATCGCGGACCGCCACTGTCCTGACTGAGTCTTTGGCGAGGAGAAACGCCGCCGCCACCGCTAAGGCACACAGGCTCTGCCTGCGAGGCCCTCGGCGGCGGCGGTGGGGAAGGGTGTGCATGGGTGAGGAACGGAAGACGAGCGGCGGGGGCGCTCCGGTGCGGAACGGCGGCCCCGCACGGGAGCGGGTAGGGTTCCTTTACTTGTTTAGATCGGCCGCCAAGAGCACCTACCAACAATTACTTAATCGCCGCTTATATATTTCTGTGTTTTTGGAGTTCGGTCAAGTTTCTAGAGTACTGTTGGATTGGTTTTTCTTCTCGTTACTCCTCATAAAAAAATATCCGAAGTGAAATATGGTTGGGCTCTCCGTTACGGGTGACCATGGTCGCAACTTGGGTCTACCTAGTCTGTGAGTAACCACCCCTACTCGGAGAAGGACGCCCAACCGGGATGCCCATACCAATTCAGTAGAAAGAATGTTTAAGGCCTCCCGAGTTATGCACATTGCCATGTCCAAGTAGACACCCGAAGTGGATACGGATGGATGAGATATATTAGAAACTGGTAGTTCTGGGACATATCAAGGAATAAGGTCATCTGGAACCATACACCCGTAACCTAACTCAGTAGATAAGAGAAAGACCATTGTAATGCTCTCATTGATCAATAAGAGGCAGGGAAGCTATCATTCAACTTGTTTATCTATAAAGCGAAAAGAAAGCCTATTTTTGAAAAAAACTTATAACAACTAGGTTTTCACATGGTTTATCGTTTATGATAAGCTTCCATCTTTCGTAGGTCATCTGGCGCACACGTTTACGTGGTTGCATAAATGAATATGGTCTCAATCACGAGTCAGCTGAAATAACACGTACTATCTACCAGTTGTACGCAACGTAGCTAGTGCGGATCTGATACAAGTGGGCATATATACGTCAGCGCCTTTGCTTGCTTCCATGATAGATCTTGGAAGGCCTAAGGCATACACACAAATAGGCTTCTCAATTAATCCAGCTTGCTTCTCATGCCTTTTCCTCTACAATCATTTTCCTGATTTAAAGAAAACATTAAATCAAGAAGGTGTTTAACGTACGTAAGGAGGAGGTTGCGTGGTAGCGAAAGCTTTGACGAAGCTTTTTGACCATGGGTTGACAGATCTATGCGGTTTATTTTAGGGGCCTCAGGATCATGATTGAGTAAACAAAATTACAATTGGAACATAGGAGGAGAGCAAAGGACGGCTCTGCCAGGTTTTGCCTTATCTTTTGGGAAAAGGTATTTGTTCTCTCTTGTTAGTGTAGGAGTACTACATCCAGATTTGAGTTTTTTTTCCGTCTTAATTAACATGTGCGTTCTCCATCTGGTCAGAAACATATTGTTTTCCCACATCTATTGTATACTACTCACTCCGTCTCATAATATAAGAGCGTTTTTGATACTAATGTAGCGTAAAAAACGCTCTTATATTATGAGACGGAGGGAGTACTCTCGTACGCATATGAATTTTTGAGATTGTGCATGCAACAGATAGCCGCCGGGCCTACGTACCATCAGCACACACTTATTCGGATGCTTTCCTGTGTACTGCCAAGTTAATTTGTTGCATACGTCTACAATTTAGTTCTAGTCTTTCACAAGTTCTGCTGCATTGCCGGCTGAATTTATAGGGCATCTTCAAACAATCCGTGGCAAAAACTAAATTTGGATTACAAAAGAAAAAAGTGGGAAGAGAGTCTAATGTTAGTTTTGTCATACCTTAAACTCCGTAAGAAAATTCCAACTTTATATTAAAAAATAGCGGCATCTACAATACAACAAGTAGAATATGAAAAATAAATCATGATGAATCTAGTGATGGTAAATTTGATATTGTGAATGTTACGGCTAGTCATAGCGCGGAGTAACTTAGAGTAGTGCCATGCATATATATTTTTTGAAAAGGATAGTGCCATGTATATAACACTAGTCTATGTTACTACATTCATAGTGCAAAATAATATAAAAATATTACTCCCTCCGTTCACTTTTGTAAGCCGTTTAGGACAGCTAAACTTGAACTATTTTAGGTGTTGTCTTAAATGTCTAGAAGGTCTTACAAAAGTGAACGGAGGGAGTATCATAGATGACTGCATTTATTAAATTCTAGACTCATTTTGTTTTCGGTTGCGTTATGTTATGGTAACATATTATGTTACTCCATACACTTCTCTTCTCATTAACCACATGTAACATAAGCAAACTTGTATAGAAATGTGTTATGTTACCTACTCTGTGCCAGCCTAATATAGTTTATGTAGACTTGGTCAATCACTCTACCCTTGGAACGTACTACCTGATGCCATATCACACTACACATGGTTTGCCAAAGATGGCATGTCGAATTATTTGCCAAGTCAATTTGTTTTCCACGCTTCAGGCAGCAACCTAATACGGTTAATCTTGGTACAACTCCATGTCTGCCTGCAGAAACAACATGGAAATTTCCTGCGTCTGACCTTTTGCATGCACTCCGGAGCCATCTGAACCGCTAATTTTCAGTTAACCATTCTGCCAGGAAGCAAAGGATGGTCGAGCAGTAGCCGCTTTCTCCACTCTGGCAACTACTGGCTAGCATAAAAAGCATGGTTTAAATGCCAATGAAAAAACCCTTTTCCGGGATGTATGTAACAAAGATTAAATTCACGTCCACATTCACTGCATCAGCGAGCTAGCTAGGATTTTAAACCATTTTCCTGTCTCGACAAAAGTGGAATTTGGTAGGTGGGTCTAGGGACTCTCACCGGCCAATAGGCCAAAGCACACAAGGGAGACTGAGCGCAAAAAAGAGGTGGTTCATCGCCGTTCCTTTTAGCGATGGTTTGCCTTAATTTCTGACGCATTTTTTACTCGCACATTCGTTGCAAAATTCGAGTTTTCCGAGGCAATTGAAGCAATATCTGTGATATATAAAAATAGTTAGAAATCATGAAAATACATATGGCGGTTATATTAAAATCTGGGTGGCTCCACGTATGCAAACCAAACGATGTATTTTGCTGGCGATAATTCTATTTAAGTCTTAACTGGGTAAAATTTAATTTTACGAATTTATTATTTTTCATGCAACTGAAAAAGATTTTCATGCCAGTTGATTGTGGGTGGTGGATGACCCGCTGTATCTCAGGTTCCTTGGCGAGGCTGAGCCAGAACCTCGCTACAGCTCGCCGTGATGTCACCATCATTGGCGAGGAATAGGGTCGACATGTGGCAGACGACATGTGAAAAAAAATCAAATAGTACACAACCATTGAAGGTGGAGGAAGAAGTCGAGGCTGTTGGGTTAAAATCCAACCGGTCTAGATGATGCGAAGGAAACTCCAGAAAACTTTTGTCGCCGTATCATAGGTAGTGTCCGAAAATTTTCTGGCACTATTAATCTAAATATGCACACATGCAACAATTTTAGAAAGTGACGAACTACAAATGATGAAAACGAGAGAAGACCTACAAGATAAGGATGAGCACACATACCAGCTGGAGAAATAAAGTGGCACTCACTACACAGATCAGTGCAACAAAGAATTTTGAAACTAATTAAAGTTCAATTTTTTGGGAAACATTCACAGCCCGGAACATGCATACAAAGTAATGCACCGGAATTACAGAAACACAAGAAAAAAAATTAGATGGCATTCACATATGTATTGACCAAGGTACATATGTTTTATTTGTCAACGTTATTGTACAACGGATCTTAGCTATACGCTTCAGAGAAAGAGATTCCAATATGTGATGTTATGAAATCACTCTCAGAGGTTCAAACTTTAATAAATATATTAAAAGTTCAGCGGCTGCCCGGCCAGTAGAGAGTCAATACAGGACCGGCATCATGGCCTCATAATGCCGTTAATTAAGATATTGACAAAAAGTAGTGGAACGTATTCCAATGTAGACACTGTTGCAAGCGTCTAAAATTGCCGATTGGCATCTTCAGACAGGTTAAAGATTGCAAAAAAGAAGTAACCCAAATCTGATCGTCTTCTATATCAAAATAATTGCACCACTGAAAAATCCAAATAACGTAATACTCCCTCTCACAATATAAGACGTTTCTGCAAGATATTTCTTAGTTTGCAAATTAGCTTGCAAAAGCGTTTTATATTATGAGACGGAGGGAGTACTTTTTATAACCTAGAATACAAGGGTCCACCAAACCCAGAGGGAGGAAGTATGTAAGAAGGAGAAATCATAAATATGGTAGCAAAAGCTTCGAAACGTTCTCTGCCTTTCACAGTGGGTCAACACATCGATTTGATTTAATTAAGGTGCCGCATGATCATGATTAAACTTGGAAGGAGCAAAGAACGGCTCGCCAGGTTTTGCTTTTCCTTTTGGGAAAGTTATCTACTCGCTGTTGGTGATACAAGATGTGCTGCGACGTACGTTTGCCATCTGGTCAGAAAAATGTCCATTAAGATGCACATTATTTCCCAACATCTACTGTATGCTACCCTCGTCCATGGATTTCCCAACATCTATTGTATGCTACCTTACGCGCCATCAGCACGCACTTGCTCAGGTTCCTTCCAGTGCACTTCCCGGTTAATTTGTTGTGTGCATCTGCAAATTATTCCCAGTCTCTGCTTTCCCGGCTGAATTAATACTATATCTTCAAACAGACCGTCAGTGTATCTATAATACAGTATGCAGTAGCAGGAATTTTATGATGTTTTTTTTTGCGATGGAGGAATTTTATGATGTTACAAGAACTAAATGTGGCGAGGGAGTAAGGTTTTGTAAATATCCTCTATTTTTTATGTTCTTTGAACATTAGTTTGGTCTTAAGTTAAACTCCATAAATTTTGTTGAAATTTATATTAACATATGAACATTTAGTATACAAGTAAGTACACTATGAGAATGTATTGCATGATGAATCTAATGATGTTGATTTAGTATTGTGAATGTTAACACTTTTTTGTTGACTTAGTCAAACTTTATAAGGATTGGACTTAAAAAAAACTGATATGGGAAGAAAACAAATGAAGTATTGAATTGTACCCCTTCGAATGTACTAGCTGATGTCATTTCACACTATACATGGTTGTGAAAAGGTGACATACTTACATGCAAAATCAATTTGTTTTCCACGTTCAGGCAACAAGCTAATACAATCCTGGTATAACTCGATGTCTGCCTGCAGAAGCAACATGGACGTTTCTTGCATCTGACCTTTTGGACGCACTTCGGAGCCATCCGAACCGCTAATCTTCCATTAACCTATTTGCTGACAGGAAGCAAAGGATTGTCGAGCAGTATCTGTTTTCTCCTGTCCAACAACTAGCATAAAAGGCATGGTTTAAAGACCAAAGGGAAAGCCATTTTCAGGGAGTTAACATAGATTCAGTGCACTTCCAGATTCACTGTGGTGGTGAGCTACCAAGAATTAATCGATTTTCCTGTCTCAACAAAAGCTGAAACTACTATGATCGAGGACACGAAGAAGAAGATGTTGGACATGAAGAATATTATCCCGAGAGGTATTTGCGATAGTACCTATGGGTGAGTGGGTCTAGCTACCAGCTGTGTCAATGCAAGTGCACATGGGAGGACATGAAAAAAAGAAGCAGAAACCTTCTTGCCTAGATGTTTGACCGCGGTTCCTTCAACGACGGTTTGCCTTGATTTCTGCCGCACATTTTTGAAGGGCGGGGGGGGGGGGGGGGGTTAGTCGCGCATTCATTGGAAAGTTTCCAGTTTTCTGACGCAATTGAACCAGATTTTTTTCAAAGGAAGACCACCCTCGGCCTCTACATCAAAATGATTGATGCAGCCATATATTATTAAGCAGAAGGTCCAACAAATGGTCTATGATACAGTCGCTCCAAAATGAGCCAAAGTAAAATGATAAATAAATTGGTCACAACCGGCGAAAATAGAACAAGATGACTAAACATCTAGTTTATTATTGGACCACGATCCAAATCGGTTGTAAGTATCATGTGCTATGGTCTCTCATTGGTTGCATCCAATAGTCATATGCTCCTGGATTTCCGCAAGACTAAGTAATGATCACGCACTCAGTATGTGTTCTAAAGAAAAATTGTTACAACTCAATGAAGTACATATGGTGGTAATATTTGATAATACGAGTGCCTCCGCGTATGCAAACTTAACGATGTATTTTCCTTGCAAAAATTCCATAGAAATTTCAAAAGGACAAAATTTAAATTCTACGGGTTTGCTAATTTCACAAACAAAAGAAAATGATTTTCACATGAGTTGATTTTGGGTGGTAGAGAGTGCCAGTGTCTCGTCGTCCTCACCAAGGGTGGGTCAGGATCTTGCCGGAGGGAGAGACTGTACGGTTGGCCATGACGCCACCCGCATAGTCGAGGAACAGGGTTGGCGGGCGGGGGAGGAAGGGATGGCGGGGTGATGAAAGCAAACAATACGTTGGTGGTGCAGAAGAGGTGGAGGGTGAATGATTAAAATCTAACAGTCGAAATGATTCGACTAAAACGTTAGAAAATTCTTGTCCCCTGAATGTGATTTTCTGGCACTTTGAATCCAGATGTGCACACAGGCAATAATTCTTACAGACGGAGAACTGCTAATGATGAAAGCGTGAGAAGACCAACAAGATATAAAGATCACCACACATATCAGCTCAAGAAATATAGAGGCACTCAAAATACAAATAGGTGCAACAAAGCAGTTTCAGACTAAAGTTGTAGTTTTGGGCTTACTTCCTCTGTACCGGTGCATTAGGCACATCATGAAATCCAATAGTCCGAAAATGCTTAGTCATGGTGCATTAGTTCTCTTCTCGTCCCTTGTTTTTTTGCCATAAACAAAGGAATAAACTAATAAGAGAGGTGGGATGTGTATGCTTTAAATGTCTTGGGACCACTTAGCACGGCATGCAATGGTCAGCACATTGCAGACAATAGAATTAATTATTAAATAAACTTAATTTCTCTAGTTTTTCCGTGTTGGTCACGGTGCACAACCTAAGATGCCTATTGCAATGGTACAGAAAGAGTATGGAACATACCCGTAAAGAAATGCACTGGAATAAAAAAATCACAATACAAGCAATTTAGATGCCACTCGCATTTGTACTTACCAATGTACATAGACCTTACTCAACTTATTCATTCACTTCCATCGAAGATCCTAGCTATACGCTTCAGAGAAAGATATTCATGTATGTGACGTTATGAAGTCACACTCAGTGGTTCAAGGTTTAATAAACATATAAAAAGTTCGGTGGCTGCCCTGCGGAGATTCAATAAAGGACCTGCTTCATGGCCTCATAAAGTAATAACTCCTTTAATTAGGATATTAACAAAAAGTTGTGGAAGATATTACAGTTTAAACGGTGCTGCAAGCGTACAAAATTGCCAGCTGTCATCTTCGGACAGGTCAGAGATTACAAAAAACTAACAAAAATCTGACTCTCTTCTAGGAAGGCAGGTAAGATGCACCGAAACAGCATCGGGGAATATCTCGAGAAGCACGAGCGACACACAAATATCTCCACAAGCTTAATTGCGCAACAGGTTACTGTGAAGCACACACCACCACCACCAACCCACACACATACTAGCTATTCCGTAAGACAAAAATGAATACATGTATTCCTAAGATGCACACGTGTACATGTGAAAAATACATAGCACAGTAGTTTGATTCTTCAGTTTTCAACGCCAGGTCCAAAATGAATTGGTGGATACTTGGCACACTGACCAGAATGTTTTATACAAAACCAGCAAAGTTTGTATTTGCTATATGATGCAGTTTTAGTGTTTCATTGGAAACACACAAGTAGACATTTACATACATGCACACACATTCATCCTATGAATGTACCCACACATACCCTGCTCTTATTAGCAGCTCCGAGAACGTGAGCCCGCAAATACTGAAAGTGTCATAGGCATGTCCATGCCAATGTTGCCTACAATGGAACGCATAGTGCCGAAAATCCTGCAGTAAATCCAATAGAATGCAAGTACCTACCAAAAATTTAGGACTTGGGCTCATTTCGTCGCTGTGCAGGCCTCACTTCGTGGTGCCGTGGTGAGACGGCGTGGAGGCTTCAAGACCCGGCTGCAATTCATCGCTGTGCAGGCCTCACTTCGTGGTGCCGTGGTGAGACGGCGTGGAGGCTTCAAGACCGCTTTGGCGCAGGATGGTGGTCAGTTTGGTGGTAGGCTCCGAAGCATCCGAGGTGAAGGTTGGGATCGGGGGAAACCCCTGTCGGCCTGGCAGACACTGATGCGGTGGCGCTTGTGGGTGCCATCGGACCTTCCTGGAGGGCGTCGGAGATTACCCTTCCTCTCGCCTTGTCGCGTAACGGTGGTAACCATTGGCAGCAGCAACATCCTCTTGGAAGGTCAGCCCCCTTTGCCTTCCATGTTGCTAGCCATAGAAGGCACACCTTCCATCCGCTTACTCTTAAAGACCGCAACAACCTTGAGTGCTTGATCGTATCCTCTCCTAGGTGCCCCATATAGGTATAGACCTCTACCAATACTCTCTATGGGCATCTCTAGTCATTCCGCTAAAACTCCACAAATTTCGAGGGGTCAAATTGTGTTGCATCTGGCCCTTCGCTCAAAAATAATAAACCTCGATCCCATATCTCCCCCTCTCTTCTTTAGCCAAATTCGAAACTTATCTACTGCCTAGAATCAAGTGCATCCAGCTTCAGGCCCGCCGACACCTTTCATTTCACCAAGAGTACCAGTCCGAACCGTGTTGTCCCCAACTACCTTCTTATTTTCTTGCACACCCAAACACCCCCACATCAATTACACGGGCAAGCAAAACATTTGCTACTACATGGTCGGTATATCAGCTGAGGCATCGGTTTTAATTATGTTTCTTTGTTTCCTTTGTATAATTACCATGTCAATTCCAAATAATTAGATTTTTTTTGTAAAATAAAAATAGTATAATAGATCCTAAGACAATTATTTGCATCCCAACCCCAAGTTTTTAAAATTCATATTTAATAATGTTGTGCCTTACTTTTAATTCCAAACAAATATTTCAACAATTTTAATTATTCCCTTAATATTTTTAAAGACCCAAATATGTATATGAGACATATCGTCAATGCTTAGAAATGATTTTGCATATGGGATGATTCTATTCACATCCAAGTGAAAAAATATTGAGAACACAGTACAGACGCAAGAGCTCACACAATGTGATCCACCATTTTAGCAGGTGTCATGTATCTTACATACATATATCCCATCTCTATGGACGTACCAAATTTCTGCACCTTTGTTTCATACATTTTTTCTACTTGCTTTTTGGCTTCATGGGAGTGCCTTTAGTGGAACTTTGAGCTCTCATGGTGCACAAAATACTACTATAGAGAGCAACAGACAAGAACTTGTGAAACAGATACACGAACTTTCTTGGTAAATGATTTGTGCTGACATTATGAAACTCTAGTCCAGATTGTGTATCAGAATTTTAGTGTTCTTTTTTCAGTAGTGAGGGTACACATTTAATTGTCTAGATTGTCCACTATGAAGGAGATGTAACTTTTGTGGCTTTTGAGTTCTGATTCCTTGAACCGGGAACTCAACGGACATCCCTCACAGCTTAACTAAAAGTTTATACGAAGGAATCAAGATTAGCCACCCAATCCTGAAATGACGTGTAAAGAAACACAGTGGTTGACATGTTCTTTGCTTAGGTTCCTCCAAAAGAAAAATGGGTCGTTTATGTACAACAACAGCGGGAAAAAAAGGTTGTATCAGATCTCAGCTTGGTGCTTAGCTTTTAAATACTAAACTGAATAAGAAAACTTAAAATCACAGATGTATAATCTTACATGACTATACAGTTGAGGATGTGTCACATGGTGCCTTACATGGGACTACACTATAGAGGTTATCTCTAGAACCGCTAATCCGACTACAAAGTGTTTTCCATTGGTGGTTTCTTTACAGTGAGATAACTGAAACTAGAGCACTTATTAACGAAAGTGCTCTTTTGATCCCGAGCACAAATGCTCCCTTGTGAACATTAAATTTTCAGAAAACCATAAAACTAACTAACAATTTATTTGTTTTTGTAATAAACATTTATGAATGTTTCAACTCTGCAAATTTTTGTGATGAAATGACATTAGTGGAGGCCTCGTAAAAAAGATCTACAATAGTCTTTTTGGAGCATGGATTTTTTTCTAGACCTCCATGAATGCTATTTCATCACTAAATTTGGCATGCTGGTGAAGAATTGATCAATGTTTATAACCAAAAAAACTTACTGATATATTTTACTGTTCATGACGGTGCATGTGAGCTCAGGAGAAAAATCACCATGTCCAGTTATTAGTATATTTTCGTCGACAACACTTATCAGATTGATGTCACTTACATAGGAGATCATATTCACTTGATTTATGGAAGTATTATACACTTAGTTACCATAATACAGAATGTCATTTCCATGGTAATTAACGAGACAAAATATGTTGTAACAAGGAATGAAATGACCAGGTAACATAATGTGAATAATATGGAACCACGGAATATAAATCTCGTAACTGGTCATGAAATATTTTTTAAAAAATATGCTAACATTAGGACTTTAATAGTCACCCTCCTCGATACATGCATATGTAAAATCAAGTTCTAACCAAAACCGAGTGTAAAAAAATGACCAATCGACAAATGTAGCAAGGGTCGCTAGAGAAAAGGTTGATATTGTACTAGTTGACAAAGGTAGAGATAGGGACATCATGGATGATATCCCAAGGTGATGGTGAACTCTAACAAGGTAGTGATTGGCGTGCCCTGGAGCGATCATGTGGTTCTTCAAGAGGATGTCCCCGATGACGATCAGCGCGAGGGTGAAAACCCTCTACCTAGGCTAATACGATTAGTCAGGGTTGCGACATCGTTGGCATAGGAAATGTGTTCTACAAGTTCCATCTGTCGGGCAAGAGAGGCATTTTCCCTCATGCAAAGTTGCTTTTGTGACTACTCAAATCCCTTCTCCTCGTGAGAAAGTGATGCTAGTGGTACACTCACTAAATGACATGCACCTAGCTTTCCTAGTTTGTTCCGTGACCTTGAACAAGAGAGTTGGACGACATCCTGATCTTGCGGCTATGGGATTTCTAGGACTCAATCGAGGCAAAATTCAAACACATCTTGTCGATGCCAGTTGTGGTGGTACTCAGCAATGTCGTTTCCCTTCTTGGGAGTGCTATTCTTGACCCTCTTCGAGCATTGGGGGTAACCCTAGGTCTTGTTCTTCAGATCAGACGGCAGCGGCATTACATCATCTACGGCCTTCTTCAAGACGCTACCTTACATGCTCGCGGTCATCCCGGTATTGGACATGGTTATGTTTGTCGTCTTGCTGGTTCAGCTTGCCAATCTAGTTCTAGGCTTGGTGGGTTTAGTTGTGTCTTTCCCTTGTTTGGTCGGAGCATCCCTTGTGTCTCTCCTCCGGGTTCCAAGCTCATGCCCCCTTGCGTTCGTGACATGTGGTGTTACCTTATTGTACAAATTCTATTATGTGTTTATTTTACTTTATTTTATTTTAAATTTGCATTTTTATTCTTTTGTGCCTTTCCCTTATTCTTTTACTTTCTATTTTGATTCATCTTTAATTGTTTTAGGAAAATCCACAAACACTTTTTAAAAAAATTGATGAAAAATTTAAAGTATTATAAAAACCTTTTTGAAAATTCCAGATTTTTTAAACCCATTACCATTTTTCAACCCATGCGATCAAAATTGAGATATGGTGAACAAAGAGACGGCACCATACAAAATTGAGATATGGTGAACGCGACAGAAAACAAAAATTTCCGGTATAGCGAGCACACCCAGGACCACTATGGAGACTGCATACAATGTTTGGTCTGATCCGTACTGACTCGAAGCGCAGCGGAAGAAGAGTCGGTGAAGATCGTTGGTGCAGATCCCCGCAGCTAGGATTTTACGACCTCCCAACGACGAGGATGTACTCCCTCGTCGGACAGCCCTTCGGGAGGCGGTCAGACAGTCCCCCGGACGATGTCGCGGATAGCCCTCCGGGAGGACCCTCGAAACTCGAACGGAGACTCGGACAGCCTTTCGGGAGGACACACGAACAGCCCCTCGGGCAAAAGATCGAAACTACGACCTCTCTGCAGGGTTGCACACATATGGTGTCATCTATCCGGCACGGCTTCGCCGTCCAGAACTAGTTTCTGCCGGAACCCAGACAGCCTTTCGGCTCCACGAAAAACTCTTTTGTTGGAGGGAGAGAGAGAGAGCTAGCAAAAGCATAGCATGTGTATGAGAGCAAAGGGGATGAAGGTTTGGGCTGCCCCTCACCTCCTATTTATAGGAAAACCAAGGGGTACGGTGGTTTTACAAGAAAACCCAAAAACCACATGCAAAGGAGTCCTTCCCAAGGACCCAAAAAGTGAAACCAAGGAACAAGTGGGGGCTCCATGGAGGAGCCCCATTGTGGCTGGACACCCCTAGTGGGTCCCCCAAAGGGGGATCCTATCCATCCATGTCATACCCCAAGATCTTTTAAGCAAAAGCCTAAAAAGGTGGCTTTCCAATAAAGTAATCCAAAAAGCACTTTCACTATTCACGACGACATTTTTTCAGCGTCCAGTCGAACTGAAAATATTTATGTGGTCCTAGAACATTTCCAGTACCCACAAAAAATAATTTTCAACGCGATCCGGAACAATTCCGGATTAGTGATTTTCGTCTGCGAAAAGCATCTGAAGTGGTTCCGGCAGCTCCGGAACATTTCCGGTTTTCATCCCGGAAAATTCCAAAAACTTTCCAGAACCATTCTCACACCCTTCAAGAATTATCAAGCATGTGCCAAAACCAATTTGACTTTTTGGTATCCCCTGAAACAACTTTTCAATTTCATCGAAACTGTTCCCGGTGTTCTCTTTGCGGAACTTTTTGGGTGTCCGAAACTTTTCAGTGATTTTCTCTCAGACTCCCTGTCTTGTATTCAGCAGATAGATGACCCTTAAGAGTGTGACCCTATAGGTTCAGTGAAGTATAGACATGACCCGGAACCCCTTCCGATCAATGATCAACATTGGAGCCGTGGACACCCATATTAACCCCTATACCCACACAAATGAATATTCGAGTGAACCTCTAGTTGTCGTGTGCTATTCCTGTTGCTTCGCGATATGTTACAATTACCTGAGGTGGGACATGTTGGCATCCTCGTGGATCAACAACTTGTCCACTATGTCAGTTACCTCCTTGCCGATATTGTTCTCTTTTCTCGTTCCCGTGTTCCGGCATCCCCGTGATCAAATCACAAAGTGTCTGGCCAGACGATGATGGATATCGTAACACCGAGAAGCCCCAGAGATATCTCTCCATCGTTGGAGGAGCAAATCCCAATCTTGAGCTATAAAGTTACTTGATATACTTTTCCATGAACCCGTAAGCCGCCGTAATAGCCACCCATTTACGAATGACGTTTAACAAACCCCAAAGTTCATGAAGCAAGCATGAAGAAACTCGATACTCTCATGGTCTAAGGAATTATGCAAACGTTAACCATCTCTGTGTTATAAACCGTTAACTAGTGACGAATGTATCTCATAGCATAACATCAATTTGGGTCGATTCAACATAAGTGTTCTACCAACATCGTGCCCTCAAAATTGCCGGCATAACCATGCCCGTGATCAGGAAAACAAGATCATCATGCAATACTTGAGCCAGTCATAGAGGCTTGACTTGGAATACATTTTAACGTTTATTATCTCACACGTGCACATGAGTTTTCCTCCAAGCCTCGTTTAATTTGCAGACTCGAGAATCATTGCAGTTATAGCATGGAACATAAACATTCATTACAAACTCGGAGATACAAAATAACTGTTATTACTGCCTCAGGGCATATCTCCTACAGACTCCCACTTGCACTAGAGTCATAATCCAGTTACATGGCTTCCCTAACACCAATGGCTATCTGGTGTTGCTCAAGCTTTGCTCGTGGTAGAGGCTTTGTCATCGGGTGTGACACATTCAGATCGGTGTGAACATTGCGTACTTTCACTAAACCTTCTTCGACATGATGTCGAATGAGTTTATATTTGTGTTGAATATGCATTGTCTTATGGTGTGAACATGGCTCCCTTGCCTGAGCCATGGCGCCATTATTATCACAATAGATCTCCACCGGGTCCAGAGCACTTGGAACCACACCAAGGTCTTCAAGAAATTGCTTGATACCGACAGCTTTCTTGGAGGGTTCTGACGCAACAACATATTCCGCCTCCGTCATAAAATCTGCCACAGTCTTTTGTTTGGAACTTTTCCAATCAATTGCGCCGCCGTTCAATATGAAAACATAGCCAGATTGAGATTTGAAGTCATCTGGATCAGTCATGAAGCCTGCATCAGTGTAACAACTTACAATGAGCTCTTCATCACCTCCGTACACAAGGAGTAAATCCTTGGTCCTTCTGAGGTACTTAAGAATAGCCTTGACTGCGGCCCAGTGTTCCAATCTTGGATCACCTTGGTACCGGCTGCTAACACTTAGCGCATAGGAAACATCCGGTCTTGTACATGGCATGGCATACATAATAGAACCAACTACCGAAGCATATGGAATATCATTCATTTGCACTCGCTCATCGAGGGTCCGAGGACTCTAATTCTCGCAAAGCACTGTGCCAGGTGACATGGGGAATAGGCCTTTCTTGGAGTTCTCCATGTAGAACCTTTTCAACACCTTGTAAATGTACGTGCTTTGGCCTAGCGCTATCAGGCGTCTTGATCTATCTCTATAGATCCTGATGCCTAATACATATGCCGCTTCGCCTAAGTCTTTCATTGAAAAACTCATCTTCGATGAGTCTTTTATTTCGCTAAGAAAATTCACGTCATTTCCAATCAACAATATGTCATCCACATACAAGATTAGAAATTCTTTTGCGCTCCCACTAAACTTCTTGTACACACAAGATTCTTCATCATTCCTGATGAAACCAAACTCTTTGACCACTTCATCAAAACGAATGTTCCAGCTCCTTGATGCTTGATTCAGACCATAAATGGCTTTTTGAAGCTTACATACCTTTCTAGCATTCTTAGGATCGACAAAACCTTCTGGCCGTATCATATATACATCCTTTTCAAGGTTTCCATTTAGGAAATCCGTTTTGACATCCATCTGCCATATTTCATAATCGAAATAAGAAGCAATTGCTAGTAATATCCGAACAGACCTAAGCATAGCTACGGGCGAGAAAGTCTCGTCGTAGTCCACTCGTTGAACTTGCATGAACCGTTTCGCGACAAGTCTAGCTTTGTGGATAGTAATGTTACCATCCGCGTCTGTCTTTCTTTTGAAAATCCATTTACAACCAATGGGTTTTACGCCATCTGGAAGTTCTTCCAAGTTCCAAGCTTGGTTTTCGTACATGGATTCCATTTCGGATCTCATGGCCTTGTGCCATTCCCTTGAGCTAGGCCCTGCCATCACTTCCTTGTAGTGCGCAGGTTCATCGTC
Source organism: Hordeum marinum (assembly GCA_022496015.1). Lineage (NCBI taxonomy): Eukaryota > Viridiplantae > Streptophyta > Magnoliopsida > Poales > Poaceae > Hordeum > Hordeum marinum. The sequence continues at coordinate 3,674,052 of CM039677.1, read as the reverse complement.
TTCAAGAGTGAAGATTTCGTTATGAAACCACTCAGGTGGCTGGATAACCCTACCTAATCTGCGCGGTTCAGTTACAACATTGTTTGAAGTCCCCGCATCACATGCGAATACTTCCGGCTCGGTTGTAGGGATAATTAGCAGAATTTCTTCCGGCTCCTCAGCCATATCAACGGTTACCGAAGATTCACTAATCTCATTAAGTTGTACTGTCCTCCCACTCAATTCTTTAGCGAGAAACTCTTTCTCGAGAAAGTGTGCAACCTTTGCGAGAAACACTTTGCCCTCGGACTGGTGGTAGAAGGAATATCCAATGGTGTTATTTGGATAACCGATAAAGTAACATTTGTCTGATCTAGGTTCTAGCTTGGTTGGCTATAAACGTTTTACGTATGCCTCACAACCCCAAACCTTGAGATGCGACACACTAGGTATCTTCCCATACCACATCTCATGTGGTGTCGTCTCAACAGACTTAGACGGTGTTCTGTTTAATGTATAAGCGGCAGTTTCTAGTGCATGACCCCAAAAAGATATCGGTAGATCTATAAGAGACATCATCGACCTTACCATGTCTAACAGGGCTCGGTTACGTCGTTCCGACACTCTGATTCGTTGTAGAGTTTCGGGAGGCGTAAGGTGTGAAATGATTCCACGGTCACTCAGATGTTGGCCAAACTCATGACTAGGATATTCACCTCCACGATTAGACCACATAAACTTAATCTTTTTGTCACGATGATTTTCTACCTCATTCTGAAATTCTTTAAACTTTTCAAAGGTTTCCGACTTATACTTCATGAAGTAGATATAGCCATACCGACTTAAATCATCATTAAAAGTCACGAAGTAAAAATACCCACCCCATGCGGCCGTGTTCATTGGACCACATACATCACTATGTATTATTTCCAATAATTCACCCGCCCGTTCAGGATGACCAGTGAATGGCGTCTTGGTCATTTTTCCCATCAAGCAAGCTTCAGATGTGTCAAATGATTCAAAATCAAGGGACCGTAAAACTCCATCTTTATGGAGTCTTTGCATGCGTTTCTTTCCGATGTGGCCAAGCCGACAGTGCCACATGAAAGTGGTGGTGGTATCAACCTTCTTAAGACGTTTAGCATTCACGTTAAAGACATCATTTTCACATTCAAGATTTAGTATGAATAGGCCCCCAACAATGGGTGCGAATCCATAAAACATATCCTTACAATAAAGTGAACAACCATTGTTCTCAGACTTGTAGGAGTACCCATCGTGTACTAAACATGATCCAGAGATAATGTTTCTACAAAACAACGGAACAAAATAACAGTTACTAAGTTCCAAAATAAATCCTGAAGGGAGACGTAGAGGCATAATGCCGACGGCTTGAGCGGCGATCCCAGCGCCGTTCTCGACACGCATCACGACTTCATTCTTTGCCAGCTTGCGCACCTTCTGAAGCCCCTGTATCAAGTTGCAAATGTGAGCAGCCCATCCGATATCAAATATCCAAGACTTAGAATTTTCGCTAGCAAGCAAAACGTCAATGATATAAACTTGTATAACAATTATATCTTTTTCGTTTTTCCCGGACTTCTTATCTTCTAGATACTTCTTGCAGTTTCTCTTCCAGTGACCTGTGCCCTTGCAGTAGAAGCACTCAGTTTCATTCTTGGCTCCGCCCTTAGATTTGCGTTGGAAGCTGGTCTTACCTGCGCCCTTGCCCTTCTTTCGCTTGCCTTTCTTTTTGAAACTGGCAGTTTTATTCACAAGCAACACTTGCTTGCAATTTTTCTGCAGTCCTCCTTCAGTAGTTTTTAGCATGGCAAGCACCTCATTTGCTGTTTTGTCCATCCCATTCATGTTGTAGTTCATGATAAAACCACCATAAGATGGGGGGAGTGAACCTAGCAACAAGTCCATAACATGCTCTGGTGGAAGTGGGAATTCCAGGGTTTTAAGCCTTTCAGCGTAGCCAATCATATTGACCACGTGCTCGCCAACTGAACTGCCCTTAGCCATCTTGGTCTCTGCCATCATTTTCATGATATCAAAACGTTGAGACCGTGCATTAAACTTGTACATAGCATCCAGATCCTTGATCATATCAAAGGAGTTATGGACTCAAAATGTTTTTGAAGCTCTAAACTCATGAAAGACAGCATGAGGCACTGCACTAAGTTGAAATCATCATCCTTAGTGGCCCAGACATTTTGTATGTCTACTGCGGCTGTTGCCGCCGGCTTAGGTGGAAGAGGTCCGTCAAGACGTACACTTCTTAGCACCTCTGAGGACAATCCTCAGGGTACGGACCCGGTCTGCATAGTTGTTTCCATTCGCAGCTAACTTCTCTTTCTCTAACATAGGGCCTAAGTTGAACGCGGTGTTGCGAGCCATTTGATCTACAACGAAAAACACAAGTTCACTTAGACTTTGTTCATAATGATATTTGCAGTAGTGAATAAACAATTTTATTCTAAAGTGTGCTCCCACTCAAATCAATATCTCTCATAATTGATTGTGAGTGATGCAAGACCCAACTTTCAATTCAGCGTTAAGGATGTAACCATCTCAAGTGACAAGAATTTTAATTGGTAGGCCAACTTTCCAATCACATCTCTATGTGACTCCTGTTCATCTTTCGATGCGTGTGTTCCGAGCTCATGACTTTCATGCCTGAACGTCAAGACGACTAAGTGACCTCGCTGCGAGGTCTCAACTCACCTGCCTCACACTTCTCTAATCGTTCGTACCCACGTAACCATGTGATACCCCGAAGAGGTAGGTGTCGTGACGGTGCTACACGTGGGAGAACACTAACTACTTGATATTTTGTGAGAGATCACCCTAATAAAAAGCGACTACTGCACAATCAAGAAGGGTGCATCAAGAGGGATAAACATCTCAGGCAACTCATAATAGCATGATATGGATAGCCCCTTCTGACGGAGAAGTCAAGTATTTCTTCATCTTCGGCATTCGCGTCGGAGTTCACCTTCGCGAAGATTGCCACCACCTTGTCAATGCACCAGATAATATTGCTATCTCTATAGCTAATAAAATAAGTGCATTACATAAGGTTGACACGCAAGTCATTAAAGTGCAATCATATGGCTCCATCCATCATGCCGAATCATGACACGCAGGTCATGTTAATTACACCATATAGTCAACTCATACATAATCAAATTAATATGAGACCTGCTATACCACATCACATGCAAACCATCTTGCAAAACCAAGTTAGACGCCTCTAATCGGTTTATGCAAAATTTTATTTTACATGGCTTCTAAGGTTTTGACTCAAACCGCAGCTACCAACGTTTATCATCAAGTATGATAATTCAAGTTGCTAGATTAACTTGTCAGGGTGTATGAAACACGAGATAATAAAATCTTGAGCCCCATACTAAACTTCGTCATACGCGTGACCCCCGTGCAGATCACATCTGCATTGCCCTTTCATCTTTGAAGCATCCATCTTTGTTTAACTATGGTGGAACCCAAAGAACTGTTAGCACTTCGTTGATCTGTCAATCAGCATACTCAGGAGAAGCATGAAAGGATCGCGGATTGCCAGAACTTTGTGAGATTCCACCATGCCATCAAGATCAGAACTACGCAAATTCAAGAGAAGCAACAGGAACATCGGGTAACAGATTTCATCTGCTACCCGCACAAATAATTTTTAGTAATAGATCTCATCTACTGCAAAATTATACTATGCAATACCCATACATCTCATGTATTGTAGATCATAACATGAATCTACTCATAGCCTGGCTCATGATGCCACTATTGGGGAACGCGACAGAAAACAAAAAATTCCAGTATAGCGGGCACACCCAGGACCACTATGGAGACTGCATACAATGCTTGATATGATCCGTAGCGACTCAAAGCGCAGCGGAAGAAGAGTCGGTGGAGATCGTTGGTGCAAATCCCCGCAGCTAGGATTTTACGACCTCCCAACCGCAAGGATCTACTCCCTCGTCGGACAGCCCTTCGGGAGGCGGTCGGACAGTCCCCCGGACGATGTCGCGGATAGCCCTCCGGAAGGACCCTCGAAACTCGAACGGACACTCGGACAGCCCTTCGGGAGGACACACGAACAACCCCTCAGGCAAAAGATCGAAACTACGACCTCTCTACAGGGTTGCACACATACGGTGTCATCTATCCGGCAGGGCTTCGCCGTCCAGAACTAATTCCTGCCAGAACCCAGACAGCCTTTCGGCTCCACGAAAAACTCTTTTGTTGGAGGGAGAGAGAGAGAGCGAGCTAGCAAAAGCATAGCATGTGTATGAGAGCAAAGGGGATGAAGGTTTGGGCTTCCCCTCACCTCCTATTTATAGGAAAACCAAGGGGTACGGTGGTTTTACAAGAAAACCCAAAAACCACATGGAAAGGAGTCCTTCCCAAGGACCCAAAAAGTGAAACCAAGGAACAAGTGGGGGCTCCATGGAGGAGCCCCATTGTGGCCGGCCACACCTAGTGGGTCCCCCAAAGGGGGATTGTTGGGGATATGACCCGCCCCGGAGGCTCCGGGTCATGTTGCTGGCTCGTGAGCCGGCCCAAAGGTGAGCCGTAAGACTGGTGGCCTAGGGAGATAGGCGGCTCAAGGTGTGGGCTATACAACGGCCCGGACGGAGAAGACCCGGGCGTGCAAGCCGACTCGAAGACGGCTTGGACAAGAAGATAGAGAGAGACTCGGTTAGCAATTGTACGAACCAGTGGTCCTGACCTCTTATATAAAGGCAGACTCGGGGCGATTTAGAGGACAGGCAATCGAGAACTAGGTAAAGCTTTTAGCTCCTTGCAATCGATATGCAAGCAATGCAAACGCAAGCAGGACGTAGGCCATCACTCCCGCAGCGAGTGATAGCCCGCCGTCGCCGGCTCAGGTTCTAGTGGAATTGATGGACGAACTCACAGCTCTCATGGCCACAGAGGTAACACCGGATAATCAAGCAGCCAGGAATCTAGAGGTGGCACGGATCAAGGGTCGGATGGCAGAGGAACGGCAAAGGATGGCCGATCTGAAGACCTAGATGGAGGAAGAAGCGGAGCGTATCAAGGCAGATGCTTTCCGACTGGAGCTGGAGCAGAGGTCAGCGGCCGCGGTGCACCGGAGGAGGCATCAATCCCGTTACGAAGAGAGGAACCTTTTTAACACCCCTGGTGCGGGGCGGGTTACAGGCGCACTGGAGAGCCGCCCGATGGAGCGCCCGGCGACTCATCCACCCCAGCATAACCAAATCTCACCTAGGGCTTTTCCAACACCGGCGGGTCATTACTCTAACTCGGCCGAGAACATGGTGGCAGCAGCCGCCCGGCTTGAGACGATTCCCATCCCAGATGAGGCACCCTTTGCGAAGGATGTGCGGAACGCCATTGGATATTTACAGATGGCCATGGCCCAACAAGAGAAGTATGCTCATAGCCGGAGCCGGGTTCACTCCATCCCCCTCCCCAGTCGATGTTTCAGCCGGCGCTACGAGTCGCCGGCGTGTTCTAGCAGTCACCCACGTCGCGGACCACCAGAGGACAATAGGGCGGCTCTAGATGCACAAGCCCTCATGGACCAGGCGAGAGACAGGCGAGAGGCGGAGATAGCGGCAACCCGCCCAGAGCCGGCGCTTTCTGTGTCAATGGGAGTAGTTAGTACTAGAGCCGTAGGGGTGCCATGTTTAACTCCGGCTCTGAGAAGTGAACGGCTACCGAAAGACTTTAAGGGGCCTCGAAAGGTTCCGAATTATACAGCTGATCTACCCCCTAAGGCGTGGGTTGAAAGTTATGAACCGGCCATGGAGATGCTGGATGTCAGTGAGGCGGTATGCACAAAATATTTCATCATGATGCATGAGGGTCCGGCCCGTACATGGCTGAAAGGTCTGCCGCCTAACACGATAAGCTCAAGGGCGAAACTGAGAGCGAAGTTTATTAAGAATTTCTACGAGACCTGTAAGCAGCCTAAGACTTTTGTCGATTTGGACCATTGTGTTTAATAGGAGAATGAGTCAGCCCATCATTGGGTTCGGCGGGTGTCGACCATTATTCACTCTTTAGAGCAGATCACTGCGGCTCAAGCGGTGCTCATTTTAGAGAAGAACTGTCATTTCGTTCCATTAAAGCAGAAGCTCGGTCGGCTCAAGCGCACGTGTCAGGATATGGGAGAGCTTATGACGGCCTTGATGAAGTATGCCGACTCAGATAACATCAAGGATCCAGGCTCGGATGATGAGAAAGCCAATCAAGGGAAGAAAAACAATCAAGGAAAAGGTTTTGTGAACAATGGGAATCAGAATAAGCGGAAGAGCGCTGATAGCAGATCCGAGGTAGTGGCAAATACCAACACATGATAGAACCATCCCAAGGGGGGTGGAAAATTCAGGCCAAGGAATAGAGGCCCTATTTAGAGGAGGCGCTTAGGAAGCCTTGTCCGGAGCACAGCACGCCTGACAACCCAGCGTTGCATGTGTGGGGTGATTGCTTTATCATGCAGAGATTCAAAAACCAGCATTTCCAACCGCGTAATAACCAGGGCGGTGGCCCGCCTGGCGGCTCAGGGCACGGCGGGTCAGGGGCTGGATTCGGCGCCGGCGGTTCAGGAAACGGGCATCCGGGTCAGAATAACCAAGGGGGGCACCAACAGCATCCTGGCAACAATGGCAATAACAACAATCAACAGCAGCGCAATCCGTTTGGGTTTCAGAGTAACCCGAAGCAGCTCAGTTGTGGACAGTATCACGTATTCACGACCGGTCACAATAAATGAGACGAGAAGTTGCGGAGGCGAGCAGTTAATGCGGTTGCTCCGGCTCTCCCACGATATTTGCCGTGGTCTGAATATGACATAATGTGGAGCCGGGAGGATCACCCGCCGCGGGTAGATGACCCGGGCCGACTGGCTCTAGTTGTGGCCCCTCAAGTGAATGGCTATATGGTGAATAAAGTGCTTATGGACCGAGGTAGCAGCATCAACATCCTTTACTATGACACTTTCCGCCGGATGAAGTTGCTTGACAAGGATCTTAAACCTTCCTCCACCGTCTTTCATGGTGTGGTCCCGGGTAAATCAGCATACCCGGTGGGTCGGATCACATTGGAAGTAGCTTTTGGCGATGAGCATAATTACAGGGTGGAGTCCTTGTGGTTCGAGGTGGTCAAAATCAAAAGTCCCTATAATGCGCTATTTGGGAGGCCGGCTTATGCTAAATTTATGGCTAGGCCTTGCTATGTTTATTTGCAACTCAAAATGCCTAGCTTAAATGGCACAATTACCATTCACGGTAACAGGAAAACGGCCCTTGAGTGTGAGGAAGGAGATGCGGCTTATGCAGAGTCTAGTTGTGCTCAGGAGGAGCTGAAATTTTACAAAGAGAACGTTGATCCGGAGGATATGACCCCGCTAAAGAAGCCTACGATAGAACTTGAGCCGCCACTCAAGTTTTCAGCGGATGATACCAAGGCAGTAGATTTCAATCCGGGCGACTCATCAAAGCAGTTCATCATTGGGGCTCACATGGATCCCAAATAGGAAAGCGCGCTCATCGAATTCATCCGTGAGAATCGGGACATCTTTGCATGGAAGCCTTCTGACATGCCGGGTGTACCGAGAGAGTTCGCTGAGCACAATCTTAATGTGGATCCAAAGTTTAAGCCGATCAAACAGTTTCTACGACGGTTCAACGAAGAGAGACGTAAAGCTATTGGGGAGGAAGTTGCCCGACTCTTGTCGCAGGCTTTATAGTGGAAGTTTTTCACCCGGAGTGGTTGGCTAACCCGGTGCTAGTGCTAAAAAAGAACGGCACGTGGCGTATGTGCATAGATTACACAGACCTTAACAAGGCTTTCCCGGCTGACCCTTTTGCACTCCCTCGTATCGATCAAATTATTGATGCAACGGCCGGATGTGAAAGTTTATGCTTCGTGGATGCATATTCAGGATATCATCAGATTAAGATGGCAACGAAAGGTCAGGAGAAGACGACGTTTATTACACCTTTTGGGGCGTTCTGCTACGTCTCCATGCCTTTCGGGCTCAAGAGTGCCCAGGCGACTTACCAACACTGTGTGCAGAATTGCCTCCACAGTCAGATTGGCCGAAATGTTCATGCTTATGTAGACGACATCGTGGTTAAATCTAGAATGAAGGAAACTCTTTTAGAGGATTTGAAAGAAACCTTTGACAATCTCCGGGTCTACAAGATGATGCTTAACCCAACGAAGTGTGTCTTTGGTGTTCCAGCAGGAAAGCTTTTGGGTTTCTTGGTCTCTGAGCGGGGCATCGAGGCTAACCCTGATAAGATTAAGGCTATCACTTCTTTGGGGGAGCCGACGTGCATTAATGACGTTCAACGCCTTGCATGACGGATTGCTGCGTTGAGCCGCTTCATAAGCCGGCTTGGGGAGAAAGTCATTCCCTTATACCAAATGATGAAGAAGACAGACAAGTTTAAGTGGAGCGCAGCAGTGGCCGAAGCACTTGAAGCTCTTAAAAAGCAGTTGACTGAGCCGCCAGTGTTAGCTGCTCCGGTTGAGAAAGAGCCATTGCTCCTTTATGTGGCGGCTAACAACAGAGCGGTCAGTGTAGCAATTGTGGTTGAGCGCAAGGAGGCATGGAAGGACTATCCTGTGCAAAGGCCGGTTTATTACATTAGTGAAGTTTTGGCAGAGTCTAAGCAGAGGTATCTGCATTGGCAGAAGTTAGTATACGGAGTTTTCATGGCCAATCGTAAGTTAAAACATTACTTTTGGGGGCACCAAATAACAGTGGTCAGTTCTGCCCCATTGGGGGATATCATTCAAAATAGAGAAGCTACAGGGAGGATGCCAAGTGGGCCTTAGAGCTGAGTCCTCTTAGCATCAAGTATGTTCCTCGTACATCAATTAAGTCTCAAGCTTTGGTGGATTTCATAAATGATTGGACTGAATGTCAAGCCCCCGAAGAGAAGCCGGATAACACGTATTGGACTATACACTTTGATGGATCCAAGCAGCTAGAGGGGTCCGGTGAAGGAGTTGTTCTCACCTCCTCCAAGGGTGACAAGTTTTGTTATGTGCTCCGTTTAATGTTCCCTTGTACTAATAATGCAGCTGAGTATGAAGCACTGCTCCATGGTCTCAGAGTCGCTAAAGAAATGAATTTAAGCCGGGTCAGGTGTTTAGGCGACTCACATCTGGTGGCTCAGCAAGTTTCAGGCACTTGGGACTCCAAGGATCCGCGGATGGTGGCTTATCGACAGGCGGTTGATATCATTGCCAGTCACTTCAAGGGGTACCAGGTGGATCACATTGATCGTCGCAGGAATGAGGCGGCTGATGCTTTGTCGTGGTTAGGCTCTCAACGAAAGCCGGTACCACCTAATGTTTTTCTGGATGTACGACATCAATCGACTGTCAAGATACCTTCTGAGGAGGATCTGGCTATTCCTGGCCCGGAGGCAAAATTGGTGGCGGCTCTGCATGCTACCCCAGACTGGACTATTCCTTATTTGGCGTATCTGACACGCGGCGAGTTACCTCAAGAGGAGGATCTAGCCAGGAAGATCACTCGGCATTCTAAGTCTATGCCGATTATCAATGGTGAGTTACATAAGTGTAGTGTGATGGGTGTCTTTCAGCGCTGCACCTCACCAGAGGAGGACTGGCAAATATTGAGTGAAATTCATGCTGGCGACTGTGGACATCACGCCGGGTCAAAATCTTTAGTGGCCAAAGCTTTTTGACATGGGTTTTTCTGGTTGTCGGCTCACAAGGATGTAGAAGACTTAGTCTGTAAGTGTGACGGCTGTCAGAAGTTCGGCCGGCGTGCTCACGTACCGGCTCAAGAGTTGAGGATGATACCAATCACTTGGCCGTTTGCGGTCTGGGGGCTCGATATGGTAGGACCTTTCAAGCGATCCAAGGATAAGAAAACGCACCTTCTGGTGGCGGTTGATAAATTAACTAAGTGGGTAGAGGCAGAGCCGGTCAGCAAATGTGACGCGGCTACAGCGGTTCAATTTATTAAGAAGCTGATCTATCGCTTTGGTTACCTGCACAGTATCATTACGGACAATGGAACAAATCTATCCAAAGGAGCTATGAAAGCGTTCTGTGACAAGGAACATATCCGACATGACGTTTCAGCCGTGGCACATCCACAATCTAATGGTCCCATTGAAGCGGACACCCGGATGTTGGGTTGAGGAGTTTCCCTCCGTCTTATCGAGCATCAGAACTACCCCTAACAGGTCTACAGGTTTCACGCCTTTCTTCATGGTGTATGGTGCTGAGGCGGTTCTACCCAGCGATATCCGGCACGACTCACCAAGGGTGGCGGCTTATGTTGAGACGGACAATGAGGTAGCACACCAAGATGCATTGGACGCCTTGGATGAAGCACGAGAGTTAGCAGCGGCCAGGTCGGCAATTTATCAACAAGACCTGCGACGCTATCATAGCCGCAGGGTAAAGACCCGGACGTTCCAGGAAGGTGACCTAGTGCTCTGGTTGATTCAAGACCAATCTAGAATGCATAAGTTATCTCCACCATGGGAGGGGCCTTTTGTGATCAGTAGGAACCTTAACAATGGGTCATATTATCTCATTGATGTCAGAGATGAGTCGAAAACCGCGGGTCAAGAGACGTTGCGGCCATGGAATATCGCACATCTGCGACCATACTTTACTTAGCAGGCGTTGGAAGTCGCTATCATATATCTTGCTTACATGAGTAAAAGCTAGCATCCCCGCAAAAGACTGGGGGCCTCTGCTCTTATGTATACCTTTGTACAATCAAGATAAAATTTTCTGGCTCAAAAATTTGAGTTGAAGTGGTTTGTTCACCGTCAAAACGGCTGGTCTATCATCCGACTTTATCCCCTAGCAAGCGCTGTGGCAGGGAGGCTTCTTGCCTTCGGGTATGGCTCACATCTCCCCTGCATAGTCGGCTTTTACGCTGGTGCAAGGAGGCTTCTTGCCTTCGGGTATAGCTTACTTCTCCCTTGCATAGCCGGCGATATGCCCAATTAAGCACTTTTGCAAAGAGGCTTCTTGCCTTTGGGTATATCTTACTTCTCCTTTGCACATCCAGCTGTCATTAAACTGTTTCAAGGAGGCTTCTTGCCTCCGGGTATAGCTCACTTCTCCCTTGCACAGTTGGCTTTATGCCTAGTTTGGTTACATTAAGCGCTGTTGTTGATGGAGGCTTCGTACCTTTGGTATAGCTTACAGGATCCTAAGACAACAACGTGTACACCAAATTCCAGTTGCTTATCAACTGCGGCCATCGAAGGGGGCTTCTTACCGACGGGTATCGCTTATCTCACCCTAATGGCCGGCTTTATTCCACTTCCGGTTACATATTAACCGCGGTGGTTGAAGGGGGCTTCTTACCGACGGGTTCGCTTATCTCACCCTAACAATCGGCGTTTACGCCAAAATTCAGTTGCTTATCAACTGTAGCTGTTGAAAGAGGCTTCTTGCCTTCGGGTATAGCTTAATTCTCCTTTCAAACAGCCGGCTTTGTGCCGTCTCAGGCTAATTATTAGCCGTGGTTGTCGATGGAGGCTTCCTGCCTTGGGGTATAGCTTACATCTCCCATCGACAGTCGGCGTTCACTGTAGTCTTACCAGTCAATCTCACCTAGAGACCTTGAGCCGGTTCAAGAAATTGACGGCCAATCTCGCTTAGAGACCCTGAGCCGGTTCATGAAATTGACGGCCAATCTCCCATAGAGACCTTGAGCCGGTTCAAGAAATTGACGGCCAATCTCGCCTAGAGACCCTGAGCCGGTTCAAATAATTGACGGCCAATCTCGACAGAGACCCTGAACTGGTATTAGTTTAAACGTTCGAATCCACGTAGAAGAGCCGTCATATGAGTTTTTTGAGGAAGGAAAGATCATCATCACATATTGTATCATGCCGTCTTATCAAGCCGGGTCAGAGCAAGCCAATTGTAAGTCCCAGGTTGCTGCAGGCAAAACTACCCGGCACTTGGGGGCTTCGCAGCCGCAATTCTCCTCAAAAGTTCCGGTTCATCAATAGCCGCAGTTGTCGATAGAGGCTTCTTACCATCAGGTATAGCTTACATTTTCCTAAAGACAACCGGCTCCTTAATGACTTCGTCTGACAAGAGCCGGAGCCATGTTGCTCCGGTCGACAAAATTCAAGGTTTCCAAGAGATTATCCAGCTCTAATATTCTGGAGAAAGGAATGGCGTCTTCAAAGTCAGACACCCCTCATCAGAAAATCTCAAGGTATATCCATGAAGAGCCGGCAACACATTAAATTGAAACACAGAGAGAAAGAAAGTGCACATAGAGAGGTGCAAATATATACAGTCGCCAAGCGGCAGAGTCATGTTTACTCTATTACAAAAACTACTCTCAGAAGGAGCAAAAGCATTGTCAACCGCCCACGGCGGGTCATTATATGAGTTCGTGCTCAGAAAGGTTAAAAGAATAAAATTCAGTTATTGGCCGGCTCATCCTGCTCTGGGTCTTCTGCTGGCTTTATTTGGAGATTGCCCAAGTCCCAATTACAGTCAGCCAGAGCAGCAAAAGACCCTTCAAGGAACGGAGACGCGTCAAGCTCACAAGGAAAGAGATCCTTACTACGGGCGGGTGTCAGATCTTTCCACTCGTAGAGAGGCCCGCGGATTCTCTTCTCCTATGCGTCATAAGCCGCCTGATAGGTGCTCAAGTCAGCTTCATCCGCCAGAACAGAGGCTAGATAGCGCGACTCTTTGACACACCGGGTGTAATCTTCTTCGGTGAATTCTGAGCCGTCATTTCTTTTAGACGGGTAACCATCCATCATTTCGGCCGGCGTTAGCTCAGGGGCGAAGGCTAGAGCCCGGCTCAATCCAGCGACGGCTCCTTGGCGGAAGGCGGACTTCTTTAGCTCTTCTATCTGCTTGGGCATTGTGGAGAAGAGTTCTAGGACCCCTTTCAGAGCAGTGGAGATCTTCTCCTTATATTGCACGCTCTTGATCGTGAAGATGGCGCCACAGTATAACTGTTCCGCAAAAGTGTAAATGGCCTTCAGTGGCAGAAGGCTATCAGAAGCCAACTGCCGGCTCCTGGGACCTGGATAAGTCAGATAAAGTTAATGAGTCACCAGTCTTTCACTAGCAATGTTAAACAGTACAAAGTAAAACAGAAACTTACCAAATAGGGCGGCTGACATCTTCGCGATGTGCTGCTTCAGGCCTTGAAGTTCCTCCGCCACAGCTGTAAGCCGCTGCTCGGCGTCGTCTGCCCGTTTGGTCAGAGCGGCCTTTTTAGATTCAGCTGTCTCTTTTAAAGAGGTAAGCTCAGCAGTGACATTGGGCAGCTCCTCAGAGAGAAGCCGACACTTTTCATCAGCAATGCTTCGGGCTTCTTGCTGAGCCGCCAGGTTGGCCCTCAGATCCGTCAACTGAGACCCGGCTTCATTCAAAGCTTCCTATAATACACCAAAATACAGGATAAGCCGCCAAAATATAGGACGAGTGTTAAAATCAAATACAAGTCTCAAGCAGATTGCAAGCAATATATTTGACACTTGGGGGCTAATGAATATTTGATCTTTCAGTATGCAATACAATTCCGGTTCATCTCCTTCGAAGCTAATCCGGAACTTGGGGGCTACACTATGGCTCCTCAATGTACTAATAATGGAAGCACCGACTCAACTTGATCAAGTTTGAGCCGGCCCTTGGGGGCTATGATTAGATCTTCAAGTTATCCACATTAAAGACCCGGCTCCAATATAATTTGAGCCGACCCTTGGGGGCTACGATTAGATCTTCAAGCTGTCTACATTAAAGGGCCGACTCAAATATAATCTGAGACGACCCTTGGGGGCTACGATTGGCGGTTCACTTTATTTACAGTACAAACCTAAAGCAATTTTAAGGGAATTTGGCATGACAATATCTGCAGAGGTCCCAAAAAGACCCGACTTAACGATTCAGTACGTTAAGCCGGCTCTTGGGGGCTAAGTAAAGATATAGTAAGAAGGAAAAGTACCTCATATTTTGTCTTCATGGAAGAGATCAACCGAAGTTCCAGATCCCGGCTGGTGGTAACCCGGTTTATATACCCGACGTGTAGCTCTTCGACTATCATCTTCTCACACGAAGAGTCAAAGTTCAGTTCTTTCGAGGCTTCAGCCGGCTCTGTATGTTTGGTCAACACATGAGCCGGAGGCATTTGATGACCAGACCTGGTGATAACAACATCCGGAGTGTCAGGGGTCTTGGCAGGAGTCGCCGGCTTTGAAGGAGCCCTTGGAGGGGTCTCCATGATGACATCTTCAGCGGCCAGCTCCGTGGAGGCAGCCGACGGGTTTTCTTCTGGTTGAGTCTCCTCCGGTTGTTCAGGCTCTGGCTCTTCGATAACTGGGCCGGAGAAGGGCTTGTTGGTCTTGCGACGTTTAGCTTGAGCAGTACAAAAAAGATGGATCGACAGTTGAAGATGTTGCTGTCATATTAACAACCGGATATCCAGATATCACAGTAAGGAATGCTTACAACGGATTAATCTTGGGCGGTGGTATAATTGACTGCGAAGAGTCGCCGGAGGAAGGAGATTTCTACAAAGAATAAAACAGAAAGGTGAAGAGAGTATCAAGTTTACAAAGGAAAGACAAAGGAAAAGAAGAGATTTAAACCTCGGCGGGGCGTTTCTTTGGAGCCGGAGAGTTTGGTAGCCCGGACATGAGCTCAGTAGAGTCAGTGCTTCGAGTCTGTCGACGCTCGACTTGCTGTTGCTTTTTTAAGAGAAAATCGGGAGCCAGATAAGCAAGAGGGTGAGAAAGAGAACTTTTCTGATAACCCACCGCGGCTTTCGGGGGATGAAACATTCTGAGCCGGAAGAAAAGTAATTTACCTCAAGAGCATTGGCACGGCTGGTTTCCACTTCATCCTGCGAGTAAAGTAAGTATTAATAAAGCAGGAAGGTAAAAGATCAAGCAAGACAGTTAAAACTTTACCTCTGAGCTGGATGATGGTGGCGGGTCAAGCAAATTATCTTGCGGGGCATATTTTTTAGCCTTTTTAGTTGTGACCTTCTTCCTGGATTTCTTCGGAGGGGCAACATATTCCTTCTTCCAGAAGTCTGAGTCGGCCTATAAGAATGAACCGGAGAGTGAATACCAAATCAACAAAGTGCAAACAACGTCTAAGAGATGGATGGGAAGAGATTAAGCTTACATCGGGAGCCAGATTGTTGGCACTAAAAGGCGCCAGGCCGATTTCGCTGCATGATCCAGAAGCTTCATGGACAAGGCTCCGGATGGCAAGGGTAATGTCATTCTCTGTCAATGTGGATTGGCTGAAGCATAATGAGCTATCATACTTGCCTCCATATTCGCACATGAGTCGGCTTCTATGGCTCAAAGGCATAATCCGCCACGAAATCCAGCAGCGGATCAGGTCCAGCCCGATTAAGCCGTTGGCCATGAGAGCCTTGATTTTGGCATGGGCCGGCTCATATCTTGCGTGTTCTGAAGCTGATAGCTGGCCAGGAAGCTCTGATGTTGTTGTGAGCTGGGAAGGACGATAACCCGGCAAAGGACGCTCGTTCTCAGGAGAGGTGTCCTTGCAACAGAACCAGGTCTTGTTCCAGTCCTTGGGGTGACTCAGCATTTGCGTGGCTCGAAAGATGATATCTCTACGCCGTTGGATGGATATGCCTCCAAGCTCTAGGCTCGGACTGGCTTTCACTTCAGTTTGCCGGTTAGCATAAAAGAACTCCCGAAAGAACCCCACAGAAGGCCTGACTTGAAGGTAAGCTTCACAGAGCACTTGGAAGTTGCATATGTTTGAGACGGAGTTGGGGGCCAAGTCTTGCGGGTGAAGCTTATAACAGTGAAGGACGTCCCGAAAGAATTTTGAGCCGGAGGCACGAACCCTCGTTCAATATGGTCAGAAAAAACCACCACTTCACCTTCTTGAGGATTGGGCCGCGTCTCATCACCCGGGACCCACCAGCTAATGACTTCCTTGGGAGGAAGAGTACCCGCATGAACAAAATCCGACAAAAAGTCCTCTGTGATGCACGACCCAACCCAGTTGCATGAGTTGTACGCATGAGACATATTGGCGGCTTAAGTGCTGTGCAAGATAAAAGGCGCGATTAGTCAAAGCGCAAGCAAATATTCTTGACGGCTTAAAGGTTTAAGGGCTCTACGGATAAAGTGGAAGACCCAGCTGATGAGAGCCGGAGAGGCTTAGCGGCTCAACAGAGGAAAGGAAGATTGAAAATTGGCGAAGTCCTAAAAACAGATTCTGCAAAATATTACTATGTCTACGGATCTACAAAAGCAGAGAAAATAAATTTTAACCTGACCTAGTGATGAACAGCGGAAGAAAAAAAGGAAACGAACTGGAGCCATCGTGGTCCGCGCATTACGTGTGGCCGGCCCGCGTGCGGCGGTGGAGCAAGAGCACGTTCTAAAGGTATTAGCAGTGTCGAGATACATTCGCGATGGCGGTGCCGGAGCCCGAGCGGCGGCGACGGAGCCCCCGGTGAAAACCCTACTACGGCGGCGGCTATCTATGGAACAGGAGAACTCACCGGAGATGGCGCGGCGGAGGCGAACGAATCTCTGGTACGTTCAGGGTGATGCAGCGGCCAAGTTGGGGACGACGTACGGACGACGCCGGAGCAGAGCTCGAAGATGCTGGGGCTGCGACAGGAAGAAGACGAAGAAGAAGAGGCACGAGCAGGAGGATGAGAAACCCCGACCCGCACGGGTCATATTTAAAAGGGGGTTAAGGAAGGTGTGAAATCCAGGCGATGACACCGTCTGGCCAAGGCGGACGCCTCGATTTTTGGGATGACAGTTAATGAAAGATTTGGTGATACGTCAGCAGATCTCATGACGTCACGCCGGGTCATTTCCGGGCGACTCGCCAAAAGTGGAAGAGAAGGATGAAGTGAGCAAGCTCAATTCAACCTGGGGCCTAATGTTGGGGATATGACCCGCCCCGGAGGCTCCGGGTCATGTTGCTGGCTCGTGAGCCGGCCCAAAGGTGAGCCGTAAGGCTGGTGGCCCAGGGAGATAGGCGACTCAAGGTATGGGCCGTACAACGGCCTCGACGGAGAAGACCCGGACGTGCAAGCTGACTCGCAGACGGCTTGGACAAGAAGATAGAGAGAGACTCGGTTAGCAATTGTACGAACCGGTGGTCCTGACCTCTTATATAAAGGTAGACCCGAGGCGATTTAGAGGACAAGCAATCGAGAACTAGGTAAAGCTTTTAGCTCCTTGCAATCGATACGCAAGCAATACAAACGCAAGCAAGACGTAGGCCATTACCTCGATTCGAGGGGCCGAACCTGGGTAAATCCGTGTCTTTCGTCCAGATTAACCCCTTTGAGTCCATCCCGTTAACGATGGCCTCGAACCTAAGTCCGTTCACCCGGACATCTATCATGATAAAACCACGACAGGGATCCTATCCATCCATGTCATACCCCAAGATCTTTTAAGCAAAAGCCTAAAAAGGTGGCTTTCCAATAAAGTAATCCAAAAAGCACTTTTACTATTCACGACGACATTTTTTCAGCATCCAATCGAACTGAAAATATTTATATGGTCCTAACATTTCCAGTACCCACAAATAATAATTTTCAACGCGATCCGGAACAATTCCGGATTAGTGATTTTCGTCTACGAAAAGCATCTGAAGTGGTTCCGGCAGCTCTGGAACATTTCCGGTTTTCATCCCGGAAAATTCCAGAAAGTTTCCAGAACGATTCTGGCACCCTTCAAGAATTATCAGGCATGTGCCGAAACCAATTTGACTTTTTGGTATGCCCTGAAACAACTTTTCAGTTTCACCGAAAATGTTCCTGGTGTTCTCTCTGCGGAACTTTTCCGGTGTCCGAAACTTTTTCGGTGATTTTCTCTCAGACTCCCTGTCTAGTATTCAGCAAATAGATGACCCTTAAGCGTGTGACCCTATAGGTTCAGTGAAGTATAGACATGACCCGGAGCCCCTTCCGATCAATGATCAACATCGGAGCCGTGGACACCCATATTGACCCTTATACCCACACAAATGAATATTCGAGTGAACCTCCAGTTGCCGTGTGCTATTCTTGTTGCTTCGCGATATGTTACAATTACCTGAGGTGAGACATGTTGGCATCCTCGTGGATCAACAACTTGCCCACTATGCCAGTTACCTCGTTGCCGGTATTGTTCTCTTTTCTCGTTCCCGTGTTCCGGCATCCCCGTGATCAAATCACAAAGTGTCTGGCCAGACGATGATGGATATCGTAACACCGAGAGGGCCCAGAGATATCTCTCCATCGTTAGAGGAGAAAATCCCAATCTTGAGCTATCAAGTTACTTGACATACTTTTCCATGAACCCGTAAGCCGCCGTAATAGCCACCCATTTACGGATGACGTTTAACAAACCCCAAAGTTCATGAAGCAAGCATGAAGAAACTCGATACTCTCATGGTCTAAGGAATTATGCAAACGTTAACCATCTCTGTGTTATAAACCATTAACTAGTGACGAATGTATCTCATAGCATAACATCAATTCGGGTCGATTCAACATAAGTGTTCTACCAACATCGTGCCCTCAAAATTGCTGGCATAGCCATGCCCATGATCAGGAAAACAGGATCATCATGCAATACTTGAGCCAGCCATAGAGGATTGACTAGGAATACATTTTACCGTTTATTATCCCACACGTGCACATGAGTTTTCCTCCAAGCCTCGTTTAATTTGCAGACTCGAGAATCATTGTAGTTATAGCATGGAACATAAACATTCATTACAAACTCGGAGATACAAAATAACTGTTATTACTGCCTCTAGGGCATATCTCCTACATAAAAGGCCATCAACATCATGTCAATAACTCGATCACGGACCTCGTGGCATCAACCTACACCGCCTTCATCATAATACATGCCATTAGTATCGACTCTCTAATCCAACTAGTTGTAATTATCAAAACCATAGTGAATTCATATGCAGATTACTTTAATCATACGTTCATAATTCATATGAATATCTCGCTTATGTGTTGTGCTTCTATGTCTAAGTAATTTACCTAGTTCCCGGTAATATGAAGGGACCCTAGTTGTCATGTTATTGGTATGCAATAATGTATTCAATCGATGTGATAATGTCATCATGTTGTTCTTTGCGATGTTTCTTACAACATTTACTACGCAACATATGATTCGAGGGACTTAAAGGAGGTCAATGCCATTGTAAAGCTGGCTTAGAGGTGCAATTGTGGCATAAGGCATGTCTCTCCTTAGAAGAACATTGGTAAAATAATAATGGATACCCATATGCTTTATTTCACATCCATGGGGATAATCTTAATCATCATCATACTCCGGTTGCATAATACTACATGTGGAAGGGAGACTAAGAGTTCAGTATGTATCTTATTATTAGCTTCGCGTAGAGAACAAGTCTTACAAAGGCTTACAAAATGCACCATATTTTACTTGATAATTATCCTCATCATAGTTTATCATACTGGCTTGTATTTCAAATGTTTTTTGAGGACTTGCTCGTCAATGTAAATGAGAGGTAGACTTTGCTTCCGGAGGTCCTTTCATCATGGTATATAGTGTTAAACAAGGTTAGGGTTTATTAGACATGATCCATGTGAATAATGAAGCTGCAGAACCGAGTAAAGGAGGAGACGAGAGAGTTGAAGTTGATTGTGTCAGATATTAATTATTATTTCTCAATGGCGCCACTCTACTCCTAGTTTGGTATGCTTCATGAGGAAGTGGCAACTTTTATTATATGACCATTACATGGAAGTGGTCGATGGGTGTACTAATGAATACGAGCATATTAAAATAACTAGCTCAAGCATCTAATGGAATCGCCAATAGTCCAAATCACAAGCTCGCGTGCATGCATTTTTCTCTCCGTCATGGCTTAACTGAACGCATTACTGCCTAGAATTGCTCGACGTGGGTTGCTTTGCCAACCATGTCAATGCTCCCCATGGTCTTGTCGCTGATGCAGGCCATGGCGTTCTCATTCACCGGCAGTGGCATCGCTGGTTCGACGGGGTAGTGTGTGTTGAGCTCGACGGCAGCCGCTGGGCCGAGCTTAGCGATGTTAACAGCGTGCTCGGGCACCTTGATGGCATTACTATCGTCCACCTGCTTCGGCGTTGGTCTGGGTGTGGCGTTGCGGTAGAGGGCGTAGAGACCCATCTGGATCACCCCGAAGGCGAACCCGAGAATATTTGGAAGCTGCATGCAAATCAAGATGAAGAATTAAAAAAAAAGGAAAGTTGAGTTATGATGAATTGAGAGATTTTATTGGTGTTGTTCACGTACAGCAACATATTTGTCCTTGATGAGGAGACCGTAGAGGAACCAGATGACAGCACTAACGGTGAGGGAGAGGGAGAGGGAGAAGGGCATGAACTCCACGCTCCGGGTACGCACCACTAGACGCTGCAATCGGAAAGGCAAAGTAAACTTGTAAGAATAAATGATGGATCAAGAAGCTAGCACTTGAGAGGGAGGATGCTTAGTTGCTCACGATGACGCTGAGGGGCGCGACGAATACGCTCACGGAGAAGCCCACGCAAACCCACCCGAGCATGACGACACGCTTCTCGCCCTCCGACAGGAGCAGGGTGAGGAGGAGGATAAGACCAAACACACCCACATTAAGGAGGAGGAGGATCTTTGCCGTGAAGATCTGCATTCATGAGCATATTTTCATATCAGCCACCATTATGTATCTAATAATATTTGACTGTATGCATCAGTCGATGCAGAGGCCAAAATTTATCCTCTTTTCAATGAAAAAAAATGTGCAGCTGAGGTGCGAGCAATCGAGTACCTTAGCTTGCTTTGGTGCGTAAGTGAGGTAGACGATGATGTAGATGGTCTCGATGACACAGCCAGCAGAGTTGATGGTGATGAGGAGGCACTCGTTAGACTTGAGCAGTGCATAGTAGATCCATAACATTGCGCTGAAGAGCGCCACCACGTAAGGGACCGACTGGAACCCCTGCGTCGACTTGCTCCGGTATATCCGGTAGAACGTCGGCCTGCATACCGTGCCCCCATGCACCATTAGTTTCTCGTGAAACTAAGCTAGAGAGAGAAACGATGTTGAGAGGCTTACAGTGGGGCCAGGTAGGTCATGAACGAGATGACGTTGCCTGCAGGAAGCAAAGTGGTACATACGACAGTTAGCCAGCTAAAACAAGGAGACACCTGTACATACGTTACGCAATCCCCACTTAATGGCTATCTTTATTGTCTAGGTGACGCCGGTGACGTGTCACGCTACACCCTAAGCAAATGATTAAATTGGAGGCCTTCAGTTTACATCTTTCATTCCCTTTTGTCCATTCTTTTTTGTTTGCCACTTGATGTGCACCTCTTCTAATTTACAAATGAACCGCGGTGTCGGGCCGGAAAAATGGATCACTACGTCTCTACACAAAAGAGGAAGGATCGCATGCATCCATGCTGAAATCCTCTACATGTGCATTTTTCTTGGAAGCTCAGAATACTACCAGATGCGGAAATATTAGTTTTGGCAATTATCTATTAGCTCTGCCAAACCATATTGAACTACTATGGAAATAAAATAGAAGACCGTGGGTAATAACTCTTAAAAGGTAGAAGTTTGAGAAGCATCTCTGAGGTGGACATCAATATACCTAGGAGGCCGAAGGCAAAGGCCCACGGGTGCTCAAGAGAGAGGCCACCCATTGCAGGATGTCAATGAGATAGTTCTACCAAGGTAGCTAGCTAGGATGATAGTTAGGCTTCAGGATTCCCTCTCCCTTGTACAGATGGTTCAATGGGAAGAGACGAACTGCCAGCCTACTACCTCAGGTTGTTGTTTGAGAGCTTGAAGGGAGATGGAGCTTGGATGGGTTTATATAGTGCTAGCAAGGAAGGTCGCGGGGCCAGCGGAAAAATAAAGGTGCATATGCCTTATGGTGCGTGACTCCGGTGGCCAACACAAACTGTTCCTGATCAATCACAGCCATGGGCCGCATTAAACAAAGGACAACATAATCATCAGCATGCATTACACAAAGTGCCTGTCTTACACTTATTCTCTCTCAGTTACCTCCCTATCTTACACTTCAAGTTACCCTGGATAAGGGCAACCTAGCCGTACTTCGGGAAGCCAAAGAGCTATTGCAGCCGCGGAGCTGCCAAGGATCACATGTGTTTCTTTCCCAGCTGGCCTTGCGCCTAATTAAAAGATAGGCCGGTGTCCAACTCTTTATAAAAGGGTCGATTTTATTGACTCATAATGATGCATCAACAGGATACATAACACAACGATCACACACCCATCATCTGCATAGCAAGGATGCACACAACCAGCTCTAGCTCATGTAAATCATTAGATGAGATCCAAACGTTTTGTTTTCCTATGAAATACACAGTACAGCTTGCAGGTGACGTTTACTTAGACTCTAGTCATGTTAACATTCAACAACAATTACTTAACTGCCACTCATGTAATTCTGCATTTTTTTGAAGCTCGATCCAATTTCTAGACAATAACTAGAACGGCTTTTATTCTTGTTATGCCTCCTGAAAATTATCGAAGTTAAATGTTCGGGTGACTCGGGTGGCAACTAGGGTACCCTTTGTCAGTGAATACTGGCACCCACTCGAAGGAGGATGCCTTATAGACATATCCGGACCAAGTCACTAGGAAGACTGTCTAAGGGCTAACATGCTGTGCCTTGCCATGTCCGAGTAGACACTCAAAGAGGATAATGATGCATGTGCTATATTGGAGAACCGACAGTTGTGTGATCTATGTTTCCATATTCGCAGAAGCACTTGATCGTATTGTTTCCAATGAAGAGAGGTACCAAACTACCAACCTTCGCCCAAGCACTCGACAAGGATTCAGGTCAGGTCGACTCGCTAGAAGACTGTGCCCTATCAGTCCCTGTCCGGAATTGATCGGATGGTCACTAGAGAACTGTTCGCCATGTGCTTGGGCTATTTGGAGATTGTTTCTAGTGGAAGAGGAGCCTGGAAAGCCCCCATCATAACAATTTCTGCCCCGACCTGACAAATTCCGTGTTAGCTTTTGTTTTTGGTATCACTAATGCTTTGGCCCTAATAAATTATGTTGGATTTTGTACTCTGCGTGTAGCTTGATCCGTACTCGTTTCACAATAAAGCAGACAGAAAGACTGTTTTCTTAAAAAACTTATCAACAATTATAACGGCTGACTTATCACATGGTTTACGGGTTATAATATGCTCCCATCTTTCAAAGGTCACCTAGCGTGCGCACGTGAAACATGCAATGTAACATGTAACGCTAGGACTTATCATGCGGTTACTTGCAAGATTGCATACATGAGTATGGTCTGAGTCATTAGGCAGCTGAAACAACACGTTTATACTGTGTACCAGCTGTACGTAGTAAGTGTGCGGATTCGTCAAAAGTGGGCATACGCCAGTGCCCTTTGCTTGCTTCCATGATCGATCTTGGAAGGCATCGGGCACGCACGCACAAACAAGGTACCTAATTATTTCAGCTTTCTTCTCCTGCCTTCTCTTACAGCCGGTTTCCTGAGCCTGAAGTAGTTTTGTACTGTAATGAAAATTTTAAATGAAGATGTTTAACATACTACTTCCTCTGCTCGTATTTTCAAGTTTTCTCATGACTTGGATCAAATTTTGAGTATAAAATTACTGATGAAGTATAAGATACTATATGTAAAAAATCAAACAAATATACTTTTATAACGTATACTCCATGTTTAGTTAGTCATATTGATGGACAAAGTTTAAGCTAGAATACGGAGGAAGTATATAAGAAGGACACTACATGCATACAAGGTAACAAAAGCTTTGACGCTTTCAATCCTTTTTGACCATGGGTCGATGCAACTATGTGATTTAATTAAGGGGCCCCATGATCGTGATTGAGTAAAGAAAAAGTCCATTGGAACTTGGGAGGAGCAAAGAACGGCTCCCCGGATTTTGCTTTTGCTTTTGGTAAACGTTATCTTCTCTCTGTTGGTGAATTAACATGTGCTACGACGTAGAAAAACAGCCATGCACATTATTTTCTCACATCTGATGAATATACTTTCTACTCTCGTCCATTGATTTTCTAGATTGTGCGTGCAACACATAGCCGCCAGGCCAGCGTCCACTTGTTCTGGTCCTTTCTAGTGCACTACCAGATTAATTTGTTGTCTTCCATAGGTTTTCCTGCTTTGCATGCTTTTCCGGCAAAATTGATTGTGCCTCTTCAAACAGACAGCCCGAGCATGGGGAAATATCAGGTGATACCACCCTTCACATGCTCTCATGCCTCGATGTTTGAGAAGTCACATCTAAATATATATTTAAAATTTATGATTTTCTTTGTTAATGTTCACAAGACATGTGCTTACAGACCATGAAAAAAATCGGATTCAAATTCAAAAGTCACATGAGAGACAAAAAAAAGGACAAGTCCAAATGTCAATAGTGTCATTTCTGACATTATTCATGGTTTGTCTTCTTTTGAGACTATTCATGCTATATTTATCCTTTTTGTTTGTCATTTTTTTAAATTTTTTAGGGTTATAGATACCAGTCTTGTGAACATTCACAATAAAATCTGAATGTTTGTGTACTTTTAAATGTGACTTTTCAAATTTTGGACCATGGCAGCATGTGAAGTACGATATCACCTGATATCTACCCATCGGGTCACCTCTAATGGAGTATGCAATAATACAATTTTTTTTTGTGATGTGGCAACAAATAAATGTGTGGAGAAAGTAAGGCTGTGCGAATATTCTCTATTTAATAATTCTCCTCTAATATTAGTTTTATCTCTAGTTAAACTCTGTAAAAAAAATCTAACTTTATATTAGAACAAATCAACATCTACAATAGAAAATATGTACGATATATAAAATATATTTAATGATGAATCTAATGATGTTGATTTGGTATTGTGAATGTTAAAAAAAATTCTGCAACCTCTTGGCCAAAATTTATGAAGATTAACTTAAAATTAAACCTGTTATGGGAAGAAAAATATGGAGTGTTGGATAGTACCCCTTCGAATGTACTTGCTGATGCCATCTCACACTACACATGGTTGTCAAAAGGTGATATACTGACATGCCAAATCAATTTGTTTTCCACGGTTTTAGGCAACAAGGCAATACAGTTAATCCTAGTACAACTCGATGTCTGCCTGAAGAATAAGCATGGAGATTTCTTGCTTCTGACCTTTTGGAGGCACTTCGGAGCCATCCGGACCGTTAATCTGCAATTAACTATTCTGGCAGGCAGCAAAGGGTGGTCGAGCAGTAGCCGCTTTCTCATGTCCGGCTACTAGCATAAAAAGCATGGCTTAAAGGCCAGAGGAAAAGCCCTTTTCAGGGAAGCAACATACATTCACTCCGTCGGCAAGCTAGCAAGAATTAAACAATTTTCCCTTCTCAACAAAAGGAAAATTATTCCAAGTCAAGACTACTATGATCGAGAACATGAAGAAGAAGATCCTGGACATGAAGAATATTCTGCCAAGCGGTACTTGTGGTAGTATGCGTGGGTGAACGGGTGGGACATGAAAAATAGAAACTTTTTGCCTACTTGGTTGATCGCCGTTCCTTTTCTTAATGCATGTTTACAGCTGTGGTCTGAGATGGTTTACCTTTCCGACATCTTTTTTCGTATCACATTCGTTGAAGATTTTCCTGGGCAATTTAGACATTACTCGCACATGTACTTCCTATTTTGTGTCAATTTATACTATAGAATTCGCTAAAAAAAATATAAGTTGTATGTCCTAAAAAATGTATTGTAGGCTCTATATTCGAAAGACATTTTCAATGATAGTACTTTTTTGGTATATAACTTATCTACTGCTAGTTAAACCTAACTTGAAAATTTGACTCAAAATATAACAGGCTAATAAATCTGGACATAAGAAGTACTCAGTCAGGTTTGTACGTCGGTCTTAATGAAGATCCTAGCTATACACCTCAGAGAAACGGATTCCTGTAAGTGATGTACGTTCTGAAGTCACTCTCGGAGGTTCAACTTAAAAAAATGTTCTAAAGTCACTCCCGGTTTGAGACACCAACCCGGACTAAAGGGGTTCTGAAAGTTTCTGTTTTAAATTGCTTATATCTTTTTGGATATTTGATGTTTTTGAGTGAGTCTTTTTACATTAGATTCAAAATTTTGTCTAGTTTCTGTTTGTATCATTGGTTTTCAAATTTGAATGGTCTAAATATGAATTTTTTCAAATTTTCTTCAAACCCTAGATTGTGAATAACTTGAGTTTAAAAATAGTCCGTCCAGTTTGAAGGAGATAGTCCAGATTGTACACGAAGTGTGTCCAGTTTTTGCCGTAACCCTCTCAACTTTTTAGCACAAGCTATGTGGGTGAAATGATGATACCATGCCAATTTTCAACCTTTTCACAGTTCATTTGTAGCGCTTTTCAATTTCAGGCTCATTTAGCTCAAAACAAATCATTAAATGCATGAAAATTAGCAAATGAACTTAGAAAGGCTTAACTCTGGCTTGGTTAACCTTAGTTGTGACTCTGGCTGGGACGGTGCTAGTAGATATAGTCGACGGTATGATTGGATGGACACCAACCCGGACTAAAGGGGTTCTGAAATTTTCAAACCCTAACCCCCCTCACCCGCCTTTTTTAGTTTTGTAGAAAATAAAAAAATAAATCTTCAAAATATAAATTCCCTTGAGATGTAGTTAGGTTTTAGTGTCCAGTTGGTATAGAAATTTTGAAATATGAATTTTGACTGTTTTTGACAAAAAAGGGGAAAAATGTAAAACGGTCATAACTTTTGCATACGACGTTGGAAAAAAAGTTTAATATATTAGAAAAACTAGAGAAAAATTGGGACTCGATTTCAGCGGGTTTACCCGGTGAAGTTTCCTCAGATTCTCAAAATTCCAAAAGTAAAAAAAAATATTTCAAAAAGAAGATTTTTTCCGGAAAAATAAAAAAAATTATAAATATTTTTATTTAGAAATAAATAAATGATGCAAATTTGGATTCCTCACATTTTTTTCATAATAATGGACATATTATTTGTCAAATTTTGATTTACAGATTTAAAGATATTAATTATGCCATATTAAATGAATAAATGGCAAAAAAATGAATAAAATCATATTATTACTTATTTTATTTTCATTGAAATTCAATATTATTCTTACTTATTTCGTTTATTTTAATAATTTTTTGGAATTCGGAAAAATAAATCGTGTGACATCAAGACCTAAGGGTTAATAGGATTGATAGCTTAGTGTTGTCAAGAAAACAATAAGTGCAGACTTGGAAACTAGGGGCCATGGAATGTGAAAGTTAAGTGTGCTGGGCTGGAGTATTGACAAGATGGGTGACCGACCAGGAAGTTAGACGATTTGGAATCACAGTCCGTGTTGAACCGGGACTAAAGGGGGGCCTTTAGTCCCCACCCATTAGTGCCGGTTGCAGAGCCGGGAGTAAAGGCCCTTACGAACCAGGACTAAAGGCCCGCTTTCTATTGATGCAATGCAAACAGTGATCTAGGTCGGAGATTGTGAAAAAGCAATGTAAATCTGATTTTCTTATAGGATGGTTCGTAAACTGCTCCAAGGCAACATCTGGGAAATATCTCAAGAAGCACGCGTACTGCACAAATATCTCCACAAGTTTATCTCACAAAATAAGGGTCGGTAGTATGAAAATGTGGACTGACTGAGGCACAACAATAGTGGATATAATGAACTAAGCCCAGGCGACGGAGGCGGCTAAGGAACTTAGGGGCGGTAGTGGGTAGATAGGTCATGAAGGGGGGGGGGGAGGGGGCTAAGCGGTCATAGAATGAGACCAGGCGATTTAGCAACAGTGTCACGATGAGGCGGCATGGTAGCCACACCGACCATGGGTGGCCAATGTCAGTGGTTAGGTTGGCGCCAGTAGGCAGGCCAGAGATGAGGTAGATTGTGTAAAATGATTAGAATGATGGTGGAGTCTAGTGGCAGCTATGATACTGACTAGATCTACAGTGGTTGTTCCCTTCCTCTTCGAAACATGCTTTCGCTATGCTTTATAATAAAGCACAAACCAAGAGGCATGGTCAAATGATACATGGTACTACGGTGGCCCTCTTAGAAAGCAGATTCCGGGATAACCAGACATCATAGACGCACATGTATATAAATCCGAGACACGATACACGCAGAGTAGATTACAATGCCACTACACACCTTGGGACACTAAGCTCCCTCAGGAGGTGGAGTGCCGTAAAATGACCCAGGTTGTCGAGTATCGACCGGATTAAGGTCTTTAGCGGGAACCTTGGCACAGAGAGGAGAACAACAACGACTTCCTCAATAGGAGGGAGGCAATCGGGGGGTTGCCGTCGCGGGTGCCAAATTTTGGATGTTTCACTCTGTAGCTCACCCATGCCACCCGAGCCACCTAGAACAACACGGTGTGCACCAGCTTGCAGATCTAGATCTGGGCTATGGTCCTATGAAGCACAACAAGCGAGCCCAAGTCACACACATGTAACCCTCACCACCGACACGACCAAGTGGCATAGACACCAGTGCCGACATGGTACCCATCAGAGAGGAAACCATGCGGACCGCCCCCCGGTGCCCCGCCCCAACAACCAAGGTCCGAGACACCACCACCCGCCACATCACCATGCACCAACCACAGTAGACAGAGCGGAGGCACTCCATCCACTCCTAGCCATAAGTCACCAAGTCTGGGTCAACGTCGCAATTGCAGGGCATCGACACCTGCATCCCCAGCCAGTCTTGATCAACCGATGGGGACACAATTCGTGACTACCAATGGTGTCGTGGAGCAATCCCCAGTCATAGTCCTCTGGCCTTGGACAAGGCGAGCTTGCACAACTTATTTTTGGTCATGAGTGCGGATTCGTCCTCCGATGGACCTATGTCACGACCACCGATGATGCCCAATATGCGAGAGAGGAGATGGATCTCATCTCTCACGGACAACACATGGAGTGCTCCCAAACCCCACCTACCCAGAAAAACATTACCAGCCCACCTCGGGCCTGACTTGGTCCACCCGAGCGTGAGATCTAGTTTTGGCGCCATCATTGACTTGGGCCCACCAGAAGAAGGATTTCCACCACTACCCTATGCCACCTATCGGAGTACCATCGCAAGACTACACTGACGCCACTAACAGAAGCCTCCGTCACATCCTCCATGGGCACACCCCACCTCTTCCACCATATCTGGCTAGAATCAGCACACATGCCCGGCGCTACCTCTTCTCCAGCTATCGTTGCCCACCAAGGCAGACACGACAATCAGCAGCACGGTCAGCTAGCAGCCATGTGAGTTCCCCAGCCGACCAAGCAACCCAAAGCACCCGCCTTGTCCAGATCCAAAGAGGAGCCCATGTCCCTTTGAGCTCTGCACCACCCACAAACCACCGCGACCATCAGCCGCCACCGCCATCATCAAGGCCACTTTCGACTCCGCCCCGGAGCGCCCTGTCAAGCACCACGCAACCCCCCGAGATGACCGCCACGCCTCATCCAACCCCGCACAAAGGGAGAAGAGGGCCTCGTCGCCACCTACACCGGCCCATCTTTGTGAGTGGCATGGTCCAGCATCGCTAAGGAGGGCCTAGTTGTGATGCAGGTAGGCAGTCGGCCATTTGTTCGGGGAGTGAGTCGGGCTATTCTCCTCCTCCTCCTCGTCCTCCCCCTCCCCCTTTCAGACAACATAATGACTTATGTGGGGATTTCCAAAGCAGCTCGGTAATAGGTCACCACGGAATCGCTTTATCTCCCTCCGCACTGCCATGGTGGATTGGTGGATACTTGGTAACTGGCCAGAATGTTATTTACAGAACCAACAAAGTCTTTATTTGTCTGTGTTTGCATACACATATATTCATTCTATGAATGCAAGTACACATACGTGCTCTTATGAGCAGCCCCGAGATACTTAGCTCCCAAATCAAGACGAAGTCATCTTAAGCACCTCAATAATGACATCGCCTACCATGGAAAGCCTAGTGCCAAAATTCCTGCAACAAATCCAATAGAATGCAAGAACCCATGCAACTTTAGGACTTGGGAATGTGTAGGAAGCTTCTACCACAACGATTCTAACTAATTGAAATATGTTAAGTTCACGGTTTAGTCCGTTGGAACTCACATGCCGAAACTACATTCTCATATACCTTATGTATACATAAAACGACATCTTGTTCCAACATGTATACATAAAGCTACCTTATTTTAATAGCGCGTATTTGTTCAACACTGCATTTTTCTAAGAAATATTTCCTACCATTATTATTACGCAAATAGTTATATCAGCATAAACCTTTTCTTTTTTGATATATGTGCACTGAACGGTCTTTGGACCACTAGGAAATAATTGAAGGAAATGCTTGTTTTCCTTCGTAGCAGACTATAAGAAAAGATGCTCATGATTTATAGCGGGTTGTCTCCTATTTTAACAGAACATTAGCCACTGATTTGGTCCCCTTGGTGGGCAGTTTTTATGTTACTACAATTTAAAAATGCAATGAGTAAAGAACAAATGTCAACAAACTCATATAGAAATGGTCAAATGCAAGTCTTAGATTAGTGAATGAAAAAGACTATTCATATAAAAACATGGTTCTTCTGAGTCACTTATTCGTTTGAGCTCAGTAAACACCAGAAAACTTCCCAGTATTTATAGATAAATGTGTTATCATTTTGATTTTAGCAGACGGATCGACATTCTTCACAGAATGTTTGTATCTGATCATATGACTCTAGTGCCACAAATTAGTAGTGAAATGATCAGATCATATGCAGGATCCCTATCCTGAAAAATCAGGCCCCTATTTTTTCTATCACCATCATGGAGAGTACCTGTTATCTCCCATTCATAAAAGTTAGGATGCTTTTCATAAATGAAAGAGGAAAAGGTGAGGGGGGCAAATTAGCATGACCACTTTAGTAGAGCATGTTGCAGTTGCTTGCACCCATCAGCTATTAGCATTATCACAATCACCCTAACCAAAGTGTGTTGGTCATGTACCACCTTTATCTTTCTTTCTATCACTCCAAAGTATCCATACATGGCTTCTAATCACAATCAGTGGTGTGCTAATGGTTGTCCAAATCTTGCACTAACACATTAATTACCCGAAATACAATTAGCCAAAAGAGAAGGTGCTGGAGGGATAGTTATATGGTCGGGGACATGGATTATGTTCTGTGGATCGGTACTCTTTTGGTTGCTTTCAGGATCCTTTGGTTATCTACACCCCTTTTTGTAATGCCAAATTACTTTTGCAATATCTTGGCATGGATACTTTGCCTTACTCCCCTAGTTAGTGCCTTCTGATCCATGCATCCTTGAATGCTCGTAGTTCACAAATCGTTGTGATATTAAACATGAAATAGTCTTATATTTGAGAGAAAATTCACTATTATGATTTCTAGCTATTTCGCAAGTGGTGCTATTTACTATAGGAAGATGTTATGATATCGGGAAAGGTGGCCTGGAGAAGAAGCCAAGTGCACATTTTTTTCAAAGAGAGGATAAACCCTGACCTCCCCTTGGATTGATGCACACTGCAATATATTATTGATTATGCAATGATGCCAAGCAAACCAAAGAACACACGCATTGCGATTGCTTCCACTAGCACAACACCCATCGATGCCATTTTCAGCCAGAGATCGACCCAACTACGTGCACCCCGTTCTAGCCACTAGCACCACTCTACATAGAAATCATCTCCGAGGAGAAACTGAGTTGTTCCAAGCATGCAACATTCCTCTCGGACCCCTCTTCCTTTCATGTTGCTGGCCGCAAGAGCCTTGTGTCTTTCTTTTGCTTTCTGATAAAGCCCGCAATGAACGCCTCATCGTATAATCTCATGGCTGCTTTATATAGCATATAACCCTCCCAATACTTTTGAAGAACATCGCTAGTCATTCCCCTAAATTTTTAAAGTCCTCAAATTTAAATGAGTTTAATTTTGTTTGATCTAGCACTTCACTAAAAATTAATAAACTTGAATCCCATGAGGGAGTATCTCTCCCCTTCTTCCCCAAATTATCCGCCCATTTGCAGCATATACGTATGCACATCGAGCTTTAGCCCCGCTGATTCCTTCCGATTCACCTACAATGTCATCCCAAACTATGTTGTTCCCCACTACCTTCTTCATTTCTTTATCTTACAATCTCCCACACATTGATAAGAGTATCTACTTGAAATGATGCGGCATTGTCCTAGACATTATCTTCCTCGCCTTGTTTGTCAACCTCGTTGTCCACCTCATGACCCGCCCCTACAAGCTCATCTTCTAGATGCATGATATGGCAATGCTCTTCCCCAATGATGACAGCGTTGACATGGACCTAGCCATCGCGTCTTAGGTGACTGGAGATGTTAAGGGGCTAGGATGAAAGGTGTGATTCTTAGGAAGATTAGAGGCGTTGTCAGAGAGGAGTTGCATATAGGAGAGCGATGGCGAGGGTGCGCTTGGTTGTTGCGGTCCATTTGTGGCGGATTTGGGGGCTGCCAATGTTTGAGAAGTGGGTGGGTTTATGGAGTTAGTCCTCAAATATTTAGTTAAAGGATTTGAGTGAAGAGCTAAGTGGAGCCTAACCAATTAAATACACAATTAAGGAGTTAGTAAAGGATTTAAAGGCTAGGGGTAGAGATGCTCTAAGTTTCTAGCCACACCCTACTCCACCTCAGTCTTACTTCAGTGCAAGGAATCAAGATGGGAAGGCATGCACGACAATGTATGATTCGGATCCAATTGGTGGTAATGCGTACAGCTTGGGATATTTATAGAGGGCCGGGGAATAAACGCCATGCGACCGGCATCTTCGGTTACATTAGCTAAGGTGGTTTGAGCCTGGCTAGCTGCTATTTTAATTCCATTTCTTTATTTTTCATATGCAGGAAAATAAATATAGCATATATAATTTCTATTTATATTCCAAAAAAATGATTGTTTTCTAAACTAAAACAGTATTATAGAGCATAGGAGAATTATTTCCAACGCATATGTACTCTCTCCTTCCCATAATATAAGAACGTTTTTGGCACTCCACTAGGACCAAAGATGTTCTTATATTATGGGACGGAGGGAGTATGTTTTAGTAAAATCTTTTTATTTTAATAAAGCTATTATGGCCTTAATATTAATTCACAAGAAATATTTCTAGGATTTTAATTGTTCACGCAATGTTTTTAGAGACCCAAATATGTATATGGGACATATCTAAAATTATCACAAATGATTATGCATATGATATGATTATATTAACATCAAAGTGAAAATTTGGGATGTTACACGTGTGTTGTCCAAGATTAGGCCATTGACTAATGGCAGTGTGAATTGCTTTTAATTTCGCAATAATGTAGTGTGCTTTTCAGACTATTGTAAGTGCTAAAGCACAGTGGAGAATTGATGTTTAACATCATATGAACGAAAAGTACATCGAGATGTTATATTTTCACGAGACGTGATCCACCTTTTAACAAAGGTGTCGTCTATTGTTTTAGGTACGTACACCTGGATGGTACCGAGCCATTTATTTTTGAACATATTCACAAAGACCTCATCTCTATGGATGTACCAAATTTGTGCACCTTTGTTCCATTCATTTTTTGCAACGAGCTTTTTCGCTTCATGGGAGTGCCTTCAGTGGGACTTTGAGCTCTCACGCTGCACAGAATAGTACTATCAGGAATAGCAACAGACAAGAACCTGAGGAGGAGACGCACCAATGTGAACTTTCTTGGAAGATGATTTGTGCAAACATTATGAAACTCTAGGCAGGATTGCGATCAGAATTTTAGTGTTCTTTTTGCTGTAGTGAGGGTACCGAGTTAATTCTCTGACTCGTCCTCTATTTAGTAGATGTACCTTTTCTAAGCTTTTGAGTTTTGAATCCCTGTACCGGGAACTCAATGGATACCTCGCTTAGGCACCCAATCGAGATGATTGGAAGTAATCGAGATTAGGCACCCAATCCTGAAATGCTTTAAAGAATCAGAGTGGCTGACAGGTGCTTAGCTTAGGCTCCACCAAAACAAAAATCTGTCGCTTAGGTACAACAACACTGAAAAAAGGGTTGTACAAGAAGTAAGCTTGGTGCTTAGCTTTTGAATACTAAACTGAAAAGTAAACTTAAAAACACAGATTACAACCATACATTCATTGTAATGCCCGCGGCCTGTTCCAAGGTGTCTTACATGGAAGTACACTAAAAAAGGTTATATCTAGAACCGCTAATCCGTCTGCAAATCCTTTTTCTTTGGTGGTTTCTTTCGACGAGATCTTGAAAACTACATCCATTACTAATATATTTTGACAACTTCTTTTCATCAGTAGTTATCAAGTTGATGTCACTTACATACATGATTATATTCACTTGAGTTATGAAAGTATAATAAACAGAGTTACCAGGTTCCAGAATGTCATCTCCAACGTAATTAGCGAGAGAGAAAATATCTGGTAACGAAGATTGAAATGATTAGGTAACTCGATGTGAATAATGTGTCAGCCATGTAATATAAATCTGGTAACTAGTGGCAACATAAAAAAATTAAACATGCTAACTTGAGGTCTTATATAGACACCCTCTTCGAAATAAATTCGTCATGAAGAAGGCTCACAATAAGCTTCCCATTGGACGCTCACCGCTGCAAGGACCTACTGATGCTATATACAAACGGTGTGGTTTCTTGTTGCTGTGGAAGCCGCTTAGCGGGACCCCCGACCGCCGCGCCACTGATGCTATGACCTCTGGACTCCAGACGTTGGTGCTCCGCCTATCGCCGCCCCTGTCGCCCCTCCCCTGGAACCTGATCAGTTCGATGGTGGTCCCTTGATGTTGTTTTGTTTCCTTCATTGGGCTTGTTGAGTTGGTGCCCTCAACAGAACCTTATTGGTCCTACTGTGCCTGCGCGCTTGTGTGTGCAATCGTGTGGGTGTGTGTTTGTATCCTCCATGTGAACTTTGTCTTGTTTTTCGCGGTTTGCTTTATTTTTAGAGTCGGACGAAAGCCTTTTTCGATAAGACGACTCAATAGCAGGATTATTAGTTTGAAATATAAATCAATTTTTAAATGGCTCCTGTTAGGAGGAGAGGGGAGCCAAAAACCTTTTTTGTCTAACCGAATCATGTGTCTATATAATCAAGTTCTGCAAAAGCCTGAAACCAAGGTTTTAGAGAGAGAAAATGAGTAATAGATATTTTTTGTAAAAATGAGTTTATGTACAACAGGGTAAAATTAAATCAAAGAAAAGCACACCCTGCGTGGAATCACGATGTCCAGTAATTGTGCCTTGGAAGGCTAGGCAAGCAACCTGTCGGGCGATAGCAGATTGTCGTGGGAGAAAAGATCGATGCAGTACCAGCTGACAAAGGTAATTGGTGTGGCAAGGTCGAGGTGCATCACAACTCGTGTATGGCATCGTCCTATTGGCCTTCTCAAGTGAGACCTCGGAGCAACAAGGTAGCGATAGTGAAATCGGGCGATGATGTCCCAAGGTGAAGCGACCTCCGAGCAACAGGGTCGAAATAGTGAAATCAGGGCATGATGTCCCAAAATGATGATGAGGTCTGAGAAGCCAGTGATTGTCGCACCCTCGAGCGATCATGTGGTTCATTCAGAGGATGTCCGCGAAGACAACCAGGCGCGGGGTGAAAGCCCTCTATGGGTAGTCAGGACTACGACATCGTTGGCGTAGGAAGGTGTGCTACGAGGTTCGTCCATCAAGACAAGAGAGGCCTTGCCCTCATGGATAGATGCTTCTACGACTATTGAAACCACGTGTCCTCCTGAGTAGGCGAGCTGGTGATACACACACGGAACCTCGTGCACAAAGCTTTTCTAGTGTTTTCGATGACAGTGACCATGAGAGATGGATGAGAGGAGGGAGAGAGAAGCTCAATGCGAACTAAATAATCGTTTTTCTTATTTTATTTTTCCACAAACAAGGAATTGTATAGAGTTACCTTAACAAAAATATAGTGAAAAGTGGTTTTCCTAAAAATAATTCACAAACTCGTTTTCTAACTCACATT
Source organism: Hordeum marinum (assembly GCA_022496015.1). Taxonomy (NCBI): domain Eukaryota; kingdom Viridiplantae; phylum Streptophyta; class Magnoliopsida; order Poales; family Poaceae; genus Hordeum; species Hordeum marinum. Next base: position 3,637,986 of record CM039677.1, on the reverse strand, counting down.
TAATTTTTATTATCCAAATAACCACTAAAGCAAAGGAAAAGGTAACTTTTTCACAAATGATGGTTCCTTTTCAAGAGCATAAATGCCGAGAACATCAGCTACACAAGTGGGTCCTAAGTTAGGCACCGAGGAGCAGGTATGCTCATATCGAACAGCTGTCGTCAGAAACCTCTTCCCTACATTTTGAAATTATTGAAGTTCTACGCTGTTCTAACTCAACTGATTTAAGTTTCCTGGAAACAAAAAAGAATTGTATCACAAATATAAATACACTTAGGCAAAAAAAAACATTGATCACTGCATGAGAACAAGCGCACACCTCAATAATAGTTCTTTAGTATGTTGGTCCCAATAATTACTAGCAAAACATAGATAGTATTAGTATGGACACCTAAAAAGATACTATTACTATGGTTAAATAGAGATTTGTGGGGTACACACATGGGCACATCCTATTCGGCCTATCCAATTTGACGTGCCGCTCGCTGGTTAGAGACTTAGCACAATCCTCTTGCTTCCCCAGATAAGTAAACTTTGGGCCAGCCCAACTAGCTCATTTCCTTTTTTGTCATTTCCTTTTTCTTATTTTACTTGTTTCAGCCTTTTTCCTTTTTTCGTGTACGTATTTACTTTTATTTTATTTTTCGTTTATATTTTCCTTTTATTTTTTGTTTTAGGTTATAGATCTCTTTCTTCATTTCCTTTTTCATTTTAAAACATTTTTTCAAATACCTTGAAAAAAATTAATCATGAAAATTTTAGGAAATCATGATAATCTTTTGACTTAATGATAATTTTTATGAAATCATGAACATTTTTAAATTCCTCACAATTTTAAAATTATCACCATTATTGTAATTCGCAAACATTTCTTAAAATGTTGAACATTTTATAAAAATCGTGAATCATTTTGTAAATTCTTGAAATGAATTGAATCAAGAAAAAATTGACTTTTTTTAAATCATAAATAAAAATTCCTTTGATGAAAAAAATTATATGACGAGCAGGGGGGCAGGGCGCAGCAGGCATGCTGGAGGGCGCATGACAGGCGCACTGGAGTGCGTTCGGCGAGTGAGGGCGGGCGTTGGCGAGCGAGGGTGGGCGCACGACATGCACAGTTACGCGCGGCAAGCGCATTGGAGTGCGGCGGTGAGCGCTCGGCAGGCATAGATGGGCGCACGGCGGGCTGAGCAAGCTCGGGCATGGTCGTAGCACGTGGCGGTGCGGCATGCGGGCTGGCCTTGGCGAGGCACGGGTGCGATGGGAGTGGGGCCGCGGCCGGACAATTTTTGGGTTGATCTGCAGCGTTGGGCACCTCGAACAAAAGCCGCTGACGAACATCCATTTTCCAAACGGAAACGGAAATAGACAAAATTCAGACAAAACGAACGTCCTTTTGCAGTCTAGCGTTGGAGTTGACCTGAACATCATACTTCAATTATCCTATATTGACATGACCGGATTGCTGCCGGATACAATCATAAGTATTAAAATAAAAATGGTCACCTAGAAAATTGGTTAGCATCAGTTGTCATAAATATATGAGATACAGAACCTTGTGAAACAATGTATCCGAATGATCTTTGAGCCCTCTGTTTCAAATCATGATGTCGGGACAAGATTGATGATTCATCGCGTCTATCCGACATTAGGGGCATGCAATGAGCAGACACAATGTGAATCGAGATAAGCATGATGGGATCCATAGAACTAATTAAATTGTCTGTATGGAGCTACTGCCCCAAAATAAAAATTGAAATATTTCCACAAATTTAGGTCCTTCACGACACGGAAATGGAACTAATCATTACGGATGATCCGTCAGTTGTTATTTGCCTGCCATTTTTTATTACTAGCGCTTACACTTGTAAGACAACTTCCCTTCACATGTTGATGCATAGTGACCAGCAAGGAAGCATTTCTTGCAGGTCACCTCCTTCGGAGGCTTCTTTGGGCCATCATACGTTGGACATTTAGGAGTATAGTGCCCTTCCAACCCACAGTTTTTGCACCTCCTCTTTGCAGATTGGGGATGGTTGTTTCTCTTGCCAGTCATACTCCCACTTCCTCTCTGACTTCCCATGCTGACCTGTGTTCATTCCATCTCAACATCTTTATCTTAATCCTGAATTTTATCTTGTTCGCCTTCTTGGTTGAAATTCTCCTTCTCTGAATCGCTTTAGGTAAATGGACCCACCAGCTGGGAAGGGAAATACCTTGTGAAATGGTCCTTTGATCCACATATTGCACACTTGTTTGTTCTGGTTGCACTATCACCCGCTGCCTTCAAGCGCTTTGTTTTTGGTCTTCCCTTGTCGGCCTTCTTCTCAGGAGGAAATAATTCTGTAGTTTCATGGAATTCATCTCCTGTTTGCGGTTGTGCATCAGCAAGACCTTGCTTTGAATTGTTCGATGATCTTTGAACTACCGTTGGGTTTCAAGACTCAGGTTCTTTATGGTTGTTGTTTGGTTGATCTGATGCCTTACTCACGCTGGCTGCACCGCAGGTGCCATGAACTGTTTCTTGAACTACTTCGATTGACTCCAATTCCTTCTTCAATGGATCAAGGGCGTCTTCAATTGACTCCAATTCCTTTTTAAATGCATCAAGGGCGGCCATCCCGTGCTGGAAATGATCAACTCCCCTGTTAGCCAACTGAACGATCTCCGATGCTTTAACATAAATAATGTTGTGCCTAAAAGTCTTCGACACTTGCATGCTCGCATCCTTCTGATAAGTTTTCAAGTGTTCTGGAAGGTTCTCCCTGGCATCTTTTGTCCGTCTCTTCATCACGTTAAGGATGGATGTGCAACAATCTGCAATGATGAACCCGTGAAGGGATTCAGAATCTGAAGATTTGCATCAAATTGGGGTACTAGGCTGGGGTAGAAGCGGTGCGATACGACTCCATGTTTGCCCCTACTGGATGGGTGCAGAATTCTGCAAGTCTGAGGGGGACGTATTTAAAAAAATCCAGGATGTGGAGGCCATAAAATTAACGTGGAAAGCACATAATACGATCGAAGGCACAACAAACAAAATGAGATCACGTTCTTATGATACACTGGATTTAGAATCCTGTATAATGTTCATGCATACACGCACGCTAAGATATGAAACGAGATCTACAACCATACTTGACATCTCAAAATTAGTAAATGGGAGAGCATGCAATACTAACACAATGATTGATATCAGGCGTGCACCCAGGCTTCTTATTACTCTCTATCGTGTGATAGTGCTATGTACATGTGAAGCGAAATGACTTTTTCTAACTATTTAATTGTGATTGAGTATAATTCTGTTCAGGTAGCGTGAGTGTGGGTGAAGGATGCCACTTCGAAATTCAATGATGAACCGCAAAACATGACATTGTCCAGATAGAAAGTCCCCGGCGCATGTCGATGAAGCGATGGTGAAGCCCCCAATCTAGCCGAGGTATCGGAGCAGGTTAGTGAAGTGACATCGGAGCTACCACGCCAACCGATGTGTCGAAGCAGGTCGGCGTGGTGGACGTCGGCTTGAAGAAGCGACGGCACGACGATGCCAACGCAGGTCGGAATTTATGACGCTATCGATGCCGGCTTGATGAAGTGATCCCGGCTATGCCGGTGTGCCGTCCTCATGCCATTTGTGTTGCGGCGGTGTTCTCTTGATGATTTAGCCTTCGTGGTGCCGAACTTTTTGTCGGCTCGCCGAGGTGATGATCCAATGTGATTACTGTCGGCTTAACGAAACGACAATCTGTCTAGTCTAGGTCGCCATTCATGGAGCAATGAAGTCGGACCGACTTTACACCGTCAAAATAAATTCCTTCAAAAAGGACATCCGATATCTCGTTCACGGAAAAGATGAACTCCGGACGGATTCGTTTTCGCACAGGAAAAAGATCCGCAAATTGATGCACTCCTTGGACATTTTCCAAAGTTTGAACGGTCGGATTGATGTGCAATTGTAAGGGATTGTTGATATGGGAATTCCGTTGCCTAGGAACGGTTGGATCTTCAAAAGGTTCTCCGAGCTGGCCTCAGGACTCCTCGTCCCAAACTTGTCTAGATTCGACGGGGCTTTAGGACTCCTCGCCCTAAACTTGTCCTGATTCAACAGTGCTCCGATATATTGGCATTGCCAGAAATTTCTCCATAGAAATACGATGGCATTTTAGAGGGTTATCGTAGACTCAATTCCTCACGGTTCCACTGAAGCAATTGTAAAAGCAACACTCGAGGAGGCGGGGATGGTGAACACGATTCCGTTTTCTAGAAAAACTGCATGGTGGTCCAAGGGCAATGTTGATGTTGACCCCCTAGCCTCATGGATGATTCTTCCATGATCTCAATTCAGATCGGAGTTGATGTTGATGAAGGCACCAGTACAATCATGATGATCCGCGAGGAGAGTAATTCTTGATATAGCCGAGGCGACTAGTCAAGCCGGTGACGAAGATGCCGACGTTGATGATGAAGCTCAGTTTCGATGGGTAGATCCTATCAAAGCTTATCTGAGTTCCCATCGCACCGTGGTAACCACGAGCAGGGACATTTATGGGTCACCAATGTTGGTGCTAAATCCGGCATATCTCGAATTACGTGGTCTAAGCTAGGTGTCTTGTGGCGATGGTAACATGGACACCGGATTTTACCCAGGTTTGGGGTATCTTGAAGAGATAATACCCTACGACATGTTTTTGATTGTATTGGTATGGGGGATAGTACATAGTACAGGTGTCTATCACGAAATTGTTATAATGAATATGATCAATCGAGTAGCCTGGCCTCAGCTTATATAATGAACGAATGCATAGGATAACAATAGTACTAGTTGGATACATCGGTGGAGAGTCTTCGGTTTGTGTGTCATGTTTTGTGAAATCTTTCTTGTATGCATCATGCGTTTCTCTAAGAAGCCTATTTGTGAACTGTTATGGGGTCCTCGGTCCAACCCACCTGATCAAAAGACGACGTGGTGAGTATATCCCTTAGTTCAGGACATCATTATATAGTACCATGGAGACTCTTGATTTCCAAGCAGTACTGCTATGAAGCCGCCTTTGCAGATCCGAGGAGACCGTTTGTTTGCCTAAATCATAACTGCACAAAGCAAGCGGCTTAGCTAGAGGAAGAAGATAGGACGGGAAAGTGCGGGCCTACCAAAAGGGAGTACGATGCTGTTTCTTCACAAATTGCAGAGAAATGTAATAGTCAGAAGATGGGTAGTATCATGGAGGGACTCTTGATTTCCAAGTAGTAGTGCTATGAATCAGCCTTTACAAATTCGAGGGGGCTGTTGTTAGGACTAAACCACGACTCAGGTGTGCTGCCGGCGCGTGTGCGTTCGTGTTCGTGTATGTGCGTGAGTCTGTGTAACGTGTGTGTGCATGCCTCGTAGTCCATCCGCAACGGTTGCGAAAGAGCCGGGGCGATCCTAGCAAGCCGCGGCATGCGGTTGAGCGTGGCCGGTGTGGCATGCGGATCGCGCGCGCAGCCGGACGAGATGGCTAGTGGCAGTGTGTGCGCGCCTGTGTGAGCCAGCCGATACAAATACCCTCCCTCGTGTACTGATCGAGTTACGTCGGTGTGTTGCCGAGCGCGCCGATGTGTACCCGTGCTCCGGTGTGTTGCCGAGCGACGGGGTATACCGAGCCAAGTGTGAGGGGCTTAGAAGATGTAGTCTATCGAGACCGTGACGTGTGTCCGGTCGACGTGAGAGTTTTTTCGGATTGGGCCGCGTGCGTGCGTGTGTACTTCATGTGTGTGTTTGAGTCATTAAGAGAAATAAAGCCAACATACAGGCCGTTTGTCGGTCGGGGCGTTCGTCGCCGAAAAAATTATGGTGTCTTCTTCGTCTACCTCCGTCCGGGCGTTTGTCGCCGAAGGCTTCTCGACGTTTGCGTCGGTGGGTTTGTCCCAATAGCCGTTTGTTTGTGTAGATCGTCGGTGCGTAAAGCAAGTGACTTACGTAAGGGAAGGAGATGGGACGGGAAACTGCGGGCCTACCAATGGGATCATGATGACATGGCTTCATGAAATTGTAGAGAAATGTGATAGTGGGGGCATAGCCGCTGATATGGCATGTATTGTTAGAGTTGTATCGAATATAATGTATAAAGTAGATTATTGTTGGATTCTGAGGTGTATTGTGTTTAGATAGGATATGAAGTCGTGTCCTAGTAGCATATTTGTATTCTTTGCATTTTATGTATTGAGGGATAGACACACGATGTAAGATACGTCAACAATAGCATAGGCATGCAGGGGAGCCGGCGGCGTGTGTCAGCAGCCGGGCGGCGAGTGTGCGGTATAGTGACGGTGTCACGGTGAAGAGCGCCCATAGTCAGGCCCTGGAAATGTAGGCATAACGATGAACCTCGTTAACAAATCTCAATATCATGTCTCGTGTGATTGTTTGGTCTTCGAATGATTGACTATGTGGCTCGAATTTATTTTAACAAGTGATATCATGAGCTAGGTTGACCAAAGGTCATAGAAGTTGATCCAGAGGCGAACATGTGGAAGCTGTCAGTGATATCTTACAAGATGCAGTATATACGACTGGGGAAAGTTTATTTTGCTCCCAGACTTAGGGTACTCCCAGTACTCTAATGTCAAAAGACATTTTTTAAATGCTTCAAAAAATTATGAAAAAAAAATTGTATGTTCATGATGAATTGACTACAAGCCTTGAAAATTTCAGGTCCAAATTCAAAAGTCACATTGAGAAACAAAAATGTGAAATCTAGCATGAATAGTGTAAAAAAGACAAAAGCAACATTGACACTATTCAGATCTAGATTTCTCTTCTTTGTTTCTTAATGTAGATTTTGTTTTTGGACCTGAAATTTTTAGGAGATGTAGTGACATTCCTTGTGAACCTTCACATTTTTTCCTAAATTATTTTGAAACATTTAAATTTTTTTTTACATTGAAGCACCAGGGGTACCATAAACCTGGGAGCACTGGATACTTTCCCTATAAGACTGGAGACATGGCAGCTACAATTGCCATGTCGGTGGATCGACGTTGTTGAGGCCCCTCCGAATGCTTCACCTTTTACATGTACTAAGCCCGCCATATAGGCGAAAAATCTAAGGTGACAAGGCAATTATAACGAGAGAGATGTGTATGGTGATCTCACAAAGAAAAAATGCCAAGTGCATGGATCTAGACAAAACACTAAAATAAAAGAAACGCATCAATGCATGAAAAACTTTGATTCCTCGGTAGATTAATAAAGGATGCTTAGCTACAACAAGTTAAATACCTACACATTGAAAACATTAATTGTTAAATTCTCTAATGTGTTTAGCATATCATCTTAACAACTATGCATTAAAAGTGGCATGAGATACAATTCGTTAAAGGCGGCATAGTGTTCGATGAATAGAGCAATTGGAGGCAGCGGCTGCAGCATCGACCCTAGTACAAGCTTCATCGCGGCGGCCGAATTGCGCATCTCCAACTAGCGCCCAAAAAGACGCCCGTGCTGTAAAATACGCACATATAGCACACGTGCAAAAAAATAAAGCGCTACAACGACCGCGCTAAAACCGTGCGCGCGGTATAAGCCGTTCGGCGTGCGGAGTGAAACGGCATCGCGTGCCGTTTATTTCGTTTGCCCACTACCGCACGCGAAACCGCTCGAGCGCTCGTGCCTTTCCTCCTCCGTCGCCAGCAGCGCCGCCCCACATCGCCGTTGGCGCAAGCGCCCGATGGACGGCCATGGCGACACCCCCCTCGCCCCCTCCTACGTCCGTGGCCCTGCCGCCGCAGCCGCCGGTGCCAACCCTAGCGCGTGGAGCTTTGGCTTCACCTCCGCCAGTGCTCCTCCAAGCACCGGACTCGCGCGCGGGCTCTTCACGGCGCTGCGGACGACCTCGGCGGGTGGCGTCGCGACGGCGCCCATCGTGAAGCCACGTGACCCCCCTCTCGAAGCTCTCAAATGCGGCGGCGACAAAGGCAGGGAAGGTGGCCAGGAAGAAGAAGAAGGTGACGGACGGCTCCTCCGCGTGGCCGAGGAAGAAGCTTGCAGGGCGCGCGACCGACGCAGGGGCGAGCGAAGCGCCGGCGAGCTCCCTTGTTGCGCCGACGACCAATGTGCACAATGTGTTTGATGAAATGCTAACAAGGTTTGATTTCGTCATTTTTTTCCTTTGTTATTTTTTCACATGAATGGATACATATGGATAGCTTATATATTTGGTTTGTTGCATATACTTTGTAGTTTCAATGATGACACCTATATGTCAACTATGGATGTTGGCTCCAAACCAATGAAGAATTTGAAGGAGACGAAGATGGTGAGGGTATCTACGATGCACCGAAAGGAAGATCGGGCAACTATACCACGGACGAAGAAAGATTAATATGCAATACATGGTTGCAAGTGTCTAGGGATGCCATCGTTGGAGGGAATCAAACTGAAGATGCCTATTGGATCCGAATGAAGGAGAACTTTGATTTACACAACAAGAGTGGAATGGAGCGCACGACAAGATCTCTTCACTCTCGATGGTCGACAATCAACAAAGATTGTCAAAGATGGGCGGCCGCACTTAAGGAGGCTGACACGCTAAACCCAAGTGAAACTAATGATGAGTATAGGGTAAGTGTCATTTCTTTCATGTTCATGTTTCTTTCATGTCCATCCTCTTTCTTTGGTGTTTCAAGTGCTAACTTGTTCTTCCATGTCCATGCTTTTTTATAGCTCACTATCGCACAAAACTTGTTTCAAGGAGAGGAGAAGAAGAACAAGAAGGGGAAGCCCAAGAAAGGGAAACCATTTACCTTGCCCCATATCTATGAAGAGTTGAAGAATGATGAGAAATGGAAGCCACATGAAGGTGTCGATGAGGAGACCAACAAACTCAAGCGATCTATTGATTTGGATGAGGAGGAGGAGGAGGCATCAACCGATGACGGCAAGAGAAGCCCCACACCAAACTCGATTGCCTACTCGAAGCCAAGAAGACCAAATGGAGACAAAAAAGAAAGACAAGATAAGAAGAAGAGAAAATGTTATGGAAGCTATTGTGAATGCAAGAAAGGAAGCAAACGAGCATAGGAAGATGGCAAGGAACCAAGATGCGGCAGCCATGGAGATGAGGTTGGCGGCCGAGGATAGGAGGTTGGCAGCCAAGGAGAGGAAATTGGCTTTGGAGGTGAAGAAAGTGGCCATGGAGGAGCGCACTAGATTGTTGGAATGGGAGAAGAACTTGTTTATCATGGACACATCTACTGTCGATGAGAAGCAAAAGGAGTACATCAATCTTTCCCGTGAAGAAGTCTTGGTCCACAAAAGAGCCATGACCATGGGAGGCATGGGAGGATTGGGAGCAACCATGGAAGGCATGGGAGCTACCATGGGAGGGATGTGTGGCATTGGAGATACCATGGGAGGGATTGGTGGCATGGGAGCTTCCATGAAAGGCATGGGTGGCTTGGGAGATACCATGGCTGGCATGGGAGGCATGGGTGGCTTCGGAGGAACCATGGAAAGCATCAGTTTTGCGTCACTCATGGAAGGCATGGGAGAACCTCCGGGTGAGATGGGTGGACGCATGGCTTCGGGTGTGCCTCACATACCTTCGACATCTCCGGGAAACAATGATGATGAGGACGAAAAGGAGACTTCAGATGAGGAAGAAGAATCGGAGGAGCAGGAGGACGAAAACGAGGATGCGGCATGATTTACGGCGGCGGCCTTTGGCAACTCGTACTGCGTCGGCGAATTGGGCACCCGATATGGATCCATATAGAATTCGGGCGGGCTGCTCATGCTGATATCGTATACCGTCAACGGCAGGCTGCCCCTGGGATCGACCTGCATCACAAGGACGTCAGGGGCTCCGTACCTGGGCGTGGCGGTGGTGGCCGTCTCCTTCGCTGGAGATAGTCAGCCTGAGGCTGGATGATCGGATATCCAGATCCATCATCTAGTCCGGGCTACGAGTTGGGGAGATAGAGTTCCCAGTGAAAACTGAGCCAATGGCGGGTGATGGCGGCGTCTCGCGTCGTTACCTTGATGAAGGCATCGTCGTGTAACTTCTGTCAACCCACTCGTACTGCTTCGGGGGAAACCCTAAGATCTGGTCATCCAGATCGGACGATGGCGGTATTGCGGTGTCGTTACACTCTTGGGAGCATCGTTTGTGGAGCAGCGCTGGAAGAGAGAGGCAGGAGGTGGAGCGGCTAAGTCTTGCACGGAGCTTTGGCGGAGATGTCAAGTCATGCCTGGCCGACAGGTGCTCTGCCTGGTGGGCAGGTGCTACGCACGACAGATCTTCAAGGGTCTTCGCGTCTGGATGAATGTGCGCAAGGCGGTGGTGGCGTCGACGGATGTCTGGACTGGCAAGGATGATACGTATCTCTCTTCTGAAGATGGGTCAACGGTCCGAGGATGATGGCGGCTTCTGGTTTCTAAAACGTGTGCATGTGGTGCGAGCTTTAGGTCTGCTGCACCGGCTGTTGGTCCCGATACGTCATGTGGATGGATCGGCGACGACACCGGTTTTAGATATGGGGGGTGAGAGCACTCCATATTATCGAGTTTGTAGGTGTGAGTGGTGGCTTCGGGTGACTTTATGTATATTTTCTTGTCAGACCTTTGTGGAATAATTAATAAAGATGGTTGTATGCATCGATTGATGCAGAAGACGGGAGTTTAACCTCCTTTTCTAAAAAAAATGATTGATCATGTGCCATTTGTTTGTGTGAACTTGTTTTCTATATGTTTAAACTTTATTTATGATCTTAAACTTGGTTGGATGATGAGATGATGGAATGATGTGCTTTTGAATTTTCTATATTTTTTTGCGTTTCATTTGTCTTTAAAATATCAAAAATCCGTCAAATTGTCTTTGAAATATGCATATTGCAAACGCTGGCTGCATGCGCACGTTGCAGCTTTGCGCGTCCGCTGGAGCACCACACGCGCTATATTATGACGCGGCCGTTGAAGTCAGCGCTTGGCGGCACACTAAAAATCGCTTATCACGCGCTGCAAATTCGTTTTTTGGGTGCCGAGCAAAATGCGTCTGTACAAGATGCTCTTACCAGAAAAGAAAAAAAAATGGATCGCTCGCGTGAGCTGTACCGCAACAGGTGCTAGGCCGAGGCGTGGATCGGGATGACATGGATGGTATCGAAGAAAGAAAAAAAGTCTAACAGCTATAGACGCGTGGTGTTCACACGGAAAGGCTGTTTTACTTTGATTTGCTTTGGCACAGTTTTGTGTACTAGTAAGCATTCACGTGCGTCACGTCTTAATTAAAAAATCTCAAACAAAAGACATATAATTCCGAACTCATAGAAATGACTGGAAATATTGTGTACCCCGGACAAAATTGTTTCTCATATATCACATCCATGACCTCTTAAACTATATAACCGATATAATTCACCAGCTATTTCGATCTGAGAGTCGTGATTGTATCCAAACTGAATAAATTTAAGGTGTAATGTTTCCAACCAAAAGAAATACATCTTCAATCTTTTTTTCTTCTAGGTCGTGCCTAAGAGTGGGCCATTGCCAATAAGCACCAGGAAAAATGATATGCAAGTGTGTGTACAGATGCAATGAAAATTAGTAGTTTCCACATAAGCCGATCAAATGAAATAATTCATCAAGGTTTTGGGATACAAGTTTGTTCATTTAAGAAACAAAACATTGCTAGTTAGCAAACCGAGCTGCAGCAATATGACATCCTCGCCCCTGTTGTTGTACCAAGCAAAATCAGGTACACGTGAAACCAGCTTGAGAGACGAAGCAGATGCGCAACCGCTGAAGGTAGAACCACGCCTACTCATAATCTAGAGGCATTTGTGGTCATTTAAAGTTCATCTTTCCATGGCAAGGTCCAAAGCAATGAAGGTATTTGCAACCTGACCTTTTTTGTGAAAGCAAAGAAATCAATCTCTAAAAGAGTATTAACACATATCACTGATGATGAACATAATTCTGCAAGGAAAGGTGAGAAGGAGATCAACAAACGTAGTTGTACATATGCTACATAAATTTGCATCTACTTCTCACCTTGTTCCCGTTCTGCGGTATGTTGGCTTGCTCGTCTAACCTGAACTGATAGAGAAAGTTGCCTGTAGCGCTTTATTTGTGAGGATATAACATGAGTCGACAACAAATTTATCATTGTTATTCATGGCAAGATAATAGACAGTGTTATTCATGACAAGATAATAGATCATTCATAGATATATATTTTGTTGGCTATTGATTGATTACTGGAAAGTAATACAGATACGAGCTTACAAGTTTGGGCATGTTTCTTTGCAACGACATCTATTAGCAGAGGTAAATCACAATTTTATTGAATTATATTATAAATAGAAAATATTGAGAAAATACTACTTTTCTTTTTATATTACTTAAGTTAGAACAATCAATTCCTTGCATGTCCCGAAACATCTCATAGAGCCTCTCCGGCTTTAACTCATCAATTTTGGATTAGGATAAAATCATGGGTTTTGCCCAAAATAAATAAACAAGAACAATAAGAAAGAAAAACCTAAGAATTCAAGCCTATCACACAATTAGGCACTTCCGATGGCATGTCAACAATCAGACATACCAAAACCTTTGGTCCTCAATTTTTTTCCCACTACAAAATTAACCGTGGAACACACGTGCGTGCGGTGCGTGCGTGTGAAACAACAAACATAACCTTTATGCCAGCAATACATATTAATATTAGAAGATCAAAATGTGTTTCTCTATGTAACATTTCCGTTGCATGTACATAACATGTTATGCATCAGATCCCCCTGCATGAGCCTCCTCTGTCGGAGCCACACTCGTATCCGGCGGTAGTGGAGTAGCCTAGGCGGGGGAGCAGGGAAATGGGCACAACATACCAGTGCGGCCGCCGACGATGAATACACCACAGACTGCTCAGCCTCCTCGTCCCCATTGAAGAACAGAACATGAAAAAATATGTATTATAACATAATATTGTTAAATAAAAGATGAAGCTATACTTCTATGTTCAATATTGTGTATTGGTGACGTTGGTTACGGTGGCGGCTTGCCAAGTCTAGAATGTGCCATGCATGAGGGATCATGAATATACATGGTGTGTAAGTAACGCATAGATGTGCGGGGATGACATGGCGCATGGTGAAGCATGATTGCAGTCGAACAAGTTTGGATGGGTCAAACTAGAAAGTCTGACGGATCGACGCGGGTCGGTTGGTGCAGAAGGTGGTGGTGGCATCGGCAATGACGACATATAGCGTAATGTTGATGTTGACCGACTTCTGGGCGTGGAAACACGCGGTGCAGGCTTAAGGGCTTGTGTGGCTTCGACGAGAATATGACGTGGGTTGATTTAAGGTGATGTACACACGAAGCTTGAAGTCGACGAGGCGCAGGGGTGGACTAATCATCAACCATGGAGTCATGTTCAAGGTAGAGCTGGAGTCTCGAGTCTGGAGGATTTCACTCGGTGTTGACTCAGGGGTGACAACGTTCCTCGATGGAGAATCAAAGGCTATTCAGCGGAAAAAAGCAAGGGACTCGTGGTAAGGACTGGAGCCCATTGGTCTGATGGAAACGTGAAATTCATCATCGGTTGGCGATGATCGTTGGTACTCTACAGTGGGGCTTGAGTAGTGTGGGTTCGCGACCTTTGAGACTCGACCGGGACAACGGAGACTCGACGGAATAATTGTGACGAGACATGCGGTACGCACGGGACATCGAGATGGGTCATCACTCCAGTGGTCATGCATGTGGTAGCGGCGAGGCGTGCGGTGTGCACAAGGAATGGGGACGGGCCAGTGCTCTGGTAGTCATACGGTTGGGGAACGTTGCATGGGAAACAAAAAAATTCCTACGCACACGCAAGATCTATCCATGGTGATGAGCATCTACGAGAGGGAGAGTGGATCTATATACCCTTGTAGATCGCTAAGAGGGAAGCGTTAAGAAACATGGTTGGTGTAGTCGAACATCTTCGCGATCAAAATCGCCGAGCGTCCTGCGATCCAATCACGATCCGTCCCGATCAAGCACAGAACAGACGGCACTTCCGCGTTCAGCACACGTACAACTTGATGACGATCTCCGCCTTCTTGATCCAGCAAGAGGGAGCAGAGAGGTAGATGAGTTCTCCGGCAGCATGACGGCGCCGCGGCGATGGTGGTGGAGCAATTCTGGCAGGGCTTCGCCTAAGCACTGCAGAAAACCGATCTAGAGGAGAAACTATGCACTAGAGGAACGGGTAGCACGTGGCTGAAAATCAAGTGCAAAAACCCTAAAATCTTTAGTATATATAAGAGGAAGAGAGAGGGAGGCTTGGCCCAAGGGCCATCCCTAGGAGGCTTTGGCCGAAGCTAGGGAGGAGAGGAGGACTCCTCCTCCAATCCTAGTAGGACTAGGACTCCTTTCTTTTTTTCCTTTTTGCCTTTTCCACCTTTTCTCTTTGGGCTTTTCTTTCGCAGGTGCATGGGCCTTGTGTGGGACTTCCACCAGCCCATTAAGGGCTGGTATTCACTCTCCCACAGCCCATGTAGCCTCTTGGGTTGAAATACCCCTCCCGATGGTCTCCCGATACTCTACTGACACTCCCGATACACTATCGATGAGCCCGAGACTTTTCCGGCGACCAAAATAGGACTACCTATATATCAATCTTTACCTCCGGACCATTACAGAGATCCTCGTGATGTCCGGGATCTCATCCAGGACTCCAAACAACCTTCGGTCACCACTGTACATAACTCTATACTACCGAAACGTCACCGAACCTTAAGTGTGCAGACCCTGCGGGCTTGAGAACTATGTAGACATGACCGAGACAGCTCTACGGTCAATAACCAATAGCGGGAACTAGATGCCCACATTGGTTCCTACACATTCTATGAAGATCTTTATCGGTTGAACCTCTATGTCAAGGATTCAGTTAATCCCGTATGATGTTCCCTTTGTTCTTCGGTATGTTACTTGCCCGAGATTCGATCGTCCATATCTTCCTACCTAGTTCAACCTCGTTACGGGAAAGTCTCTTTACTCGTTCCGTAATACAAGATCCCATTACTAACACTTAGTCACATTTCTTGCAAGGCTTATTGTGATGTTGTATTATCGAGTGGGCCCTGAGATATCTCTCCGTCACACGAAGTAACAAATCCCAGTCTTGATCCATGCCAACTCAACAGACACCTTCGGAGATACTTGTAGAGCACCTTTATAGTCATCCAATTACGTTGCAACGTTTGATACACACAAGGCACTCTTCCGATGTCCGTGAGTTACATGATCTCATGGTCATAGGAACACATACTTGACATGCAGAAAACAGTAGCAATAAACTGACACGATCATATGCTACGTTTGTAGTTTGGGTCTTATCCATCACATCATTCTCCTAATGATGTGATCCTGTTATCAAATGACATCACATGTCAATGGCTAGGAAACCTTGACCATCTTTGATCAACGAGCTAGTTCACTAGAGGCATACTACGGACAAAGTGTTGTCTATTTACCCACACATGTAATGTGTTTCCAATCAATACAATTATAGCATGGATAATAAACAATTATCATGAACAAGGAAATATAATAATAAACACTTTATTTATTGCCTCTAGGGCATATTTCCAACAGTCTCCCACTTGCACTAGAGTCAATAATCTAGTTCACATCACTATGTGATTTACATTGTAATGAATCGAACACCCATGCAATTCTGGTGTTGATCATGTTTAGCCATTGGAAGAGGTTAAGTCAACGGGTCTACAATATTCAGATCCGTGTGCACTTTGCAAATATTTATGTCCTTTTTCTCGATGCAATTGTTGATGGAGTTGAAGCGTCGCTTTATGTGTCTGGTCCTCTTATGAAACCTTGGTTCCTTGGCCAGAGCAATGGCACTAGTGTTGTCACAGAACAGGTTCATTGGATTCAATGCATTGGGCACTACTCTAAGATTTGTCATGAACTGCTTCATCCAGACACCTTCCTTCGCCGCCTCCGAGGCTGCGATGTACTCCGCTTAGCACGTAGAATAGGCTACCAGGCTTTGGTTGGAACTGCACCAGCTTACCGCTCCCCTGTTGAGAATAAATACGTATCCGTTTTGTGACTTAGAGTCATCCAGATCAGTGCCAAAGCTTGCATCGACGTAACCCTTTACGACGAGCTCTTCATCACCTCCATAAACGAGAAATATTTCCTTAGTCCTTTTCAGGTACTTAAGGATATTCTTGACCACCGCCCAGTGCTCCATTTCAGGATCACTTTGAAACCTTCCGACCATACTGATGGCAAGGCTGACATCGGGTCTTGTATAAAGCATTGCGTACATGATAGAGCCTATGGCTGAAGCATAGGGGATGACACTCATCTTTTCTCTATCTTTTGAAGTTACTGGGCATTGAGTCTTACTCAACTTCACACCTTGTTATACAGGCAAGAACCCCTTCTTGGACTGATCCATTTTGAACTTCTTCAAAACCTTATCAAGGTATGTGCTCTGTGAAAGTGCTATTAAGCGTCTCGATCTATCTCTATAGATCTTAATTCCTAATATGAAAGCATCTTCTCCTAGGTCCTTCATTGAAACACTTTTGTTCAAATATTCCTTCATGCTTTCCAGCATTTCTATATTGTTTCCAATCAGCAATATGTCATCCACATATAATATTAGAAACGCTATAGAGCTCCCACTCACTTTCTTGTAAATACAAGCTTCTCCATAAACTTGTATAAACCCAAACGCTTTGATAACCTCATCAAAGCTCTTATTCCAACGCCGAGATGCTTGCACCAGTCCATAAATGGATCCCTGGAGTTTGCAAACTTTGTTAGCATTCTCTGGATCGACAAAACCTTCCGGTTGCATCATATACACCTCTTCCTCAAGGAAACCGTTGAGGAACGCTGTTTTTGACATCCATCTGCCAAATTTCATAGTCGAAATATGCAGCTATTGCTAACATGATTCTGACAGACTTAAGCATTGCTACGGGTGAGAAGGTCTCATCGTAGTCAACTCCTTCAACTTGTGAAAAACCGTTTGCCACAAGTCGAGCTTTATAGACGGTGACATTACCGTCCATGTCTGTCTTCTTCTTAAAGATCCATTTTTTTCTGAATGGCCTTTCGTCCTTCAGGTAATACTTTCAAAGTCCATACATTTTTTTCATACATGGATACCATCTCGGATTTCATGGCCTCTCTCCATTTATCACAATCCGGGCCCATCACTGCTCCTCCATAGCTCGTAGGATCATTGTTGTCCAACAACATGACCTCCAAGACAGGGTTGCCGTACCACTCAGGAGTAGTACGTGCCCTTGTCGACCTACGAGGTTCAATAGTAGCTTGATCCGAAGCTTCATGATCATCATCATTAACTTCTTCTTCTACCGTCATAGGTTTCACAGAAATATCTTTCTGCGCTGCGCTACTTTCTAGTTGAAGTAAAGGTTCAATAACCTCATCAAGCTCTATTTTCCTCCCACCCAATTTTTTCGAGAGAAACTCTTTCTCAAGAAATGTTCCGTTCTTAGCGACAAACACTTTGCCTTTGGATTTGAGATAGAAGGTATACCCGACTGTCTCTTTCGGGTATCCTATGAAGACGCATTTCTCCGCTTTGGGTTCGAGCTTTTCAGGCTGAAGCTTTTTGACATAAGCATCCCATCCCCAAATTTAAGAAACGACAACTTTGGCCTCTTGCCAAACCATAGTTCATATGGCGTCGTCTCAACGCATTTTGACGGTGCCCTATTTAAAGTGAATGCAGCTGTCTCTAATGCATAACCCCAAAACGATAGTGGCAAATCAGCAAAAGACATCATGGATCACACCATATCTAATAAGGTTCGATTACGACGTTCGGACACACCATTACGCTGTGGTGTTTCGGACGGTGTCAACTGTGAAACAATTCCACACTGTCTTAAGTGACTGCCAATCTCATAACTCAGATATTCACCTCCTCGATCGGATCGCAGGAATTTAATTTTCTTGTTATGATGATTCTCAACTTCACTCTGAAATTGCTTGAACTTTTCAAATGTTTTAGACTTGTGTTTCATTAAGTAAATATACCCATATCTACTTAAGTCATCAGTGAAGGTGAGAAAATAACGATATCCACCGCGCGCTGTAACATTCATTGGACCGCACACATCAGTATGTATGATTTCCAATAAGTCACTTGCATGTCCCATTGTTCCAGAGAACGACGTTTTAGTCATCTTGCCCATGAGGCACGATTCACATGTGTCAAGTGATTCAAAATCAAGTAACTCCAAAAGTCCATCAACATGGAGCTTCCTCTTGTGTTTTACACCAATATGACCTAAACGGCAGTGCCACAAGAAAGTGGTACTATCATTATCAACTCTACATCTTTTGACATCAGTTTATGAACATGTGTATCATTACTATGAAGATTTAATATGAATAAACCCCTCACATTGGGTGCATGACCATAAAAGATATTACTCATATAAATAGAACAACCATTATTCTCTCATTTAAATCAGGAACCGTCTCGCAATAAACAAGATCCAGATATAATGTGCATGCTTAACACAGACAATAAATAACAATTATTCAGGTTCATCACTAATCCCGATGGTAATCGAAGAGAGAGCGTGCCGACGGCGATCACATCAACCTTGGAACCATTTCCCATGTGCATCGTCACTTCGTCCTTCGCCAGCCTTCGTCTATTCTGTAGTTCCTGTTTTGAGTTGCAAATGTGAGCAACCGAACCGGTATCAAATACCCAAGCACCACAACGAGAGCTAGTAAGGTACACATCAATAACATGTATGTCATATTTACCTTGTTTGTCGTTGGCCACCTTCTTGTCAGCCAGGTACTTGGGGCAGTTCCGCTTCCAGTGACCAGTTCCCTTGCAATGAAAGCACTCAGTTTCTGGCTTGGATCCAGCCTTGGGCTTCTTTACAGGAGTAGCAACTACTTTGCCATCCTTCTTGATTTTACCCTTCTTGCCCTTGCCCTTGCCATTCTTCTTAAAACTAGTGGTTTTATTGACCATCAACACTTGATGTTCTTTCTGGATTTCAGACTCAGCGAGTTTTAGCATCGCAAACAGCTCGACGACTGACTTGTTCATCCCGTGCATGTTATAGTTCATCACAAAGCTCTTGTAACTAGGTGGCAGTGATTGAAGAACTCTGTCAGTGATCGCCTCCGGCGAAAGGGTAATTCCCAACTCCACCAAACGAGTTGAATACCCAGACGTTCTGAGTATATGTTCACTGATAGACCCGTTCTCCTCCATTTTGCAAGCATAGAACTTATCGGAGGTCTCATACCTCTCGATCCGGGCATTCTTCTGAAAGATAAACTTCAACTCCTGGAACATCTCATATTCTCCATGATGTCCAAAACGTCTTTGCAGTCTCGGTTCTAAGCCATACAATATTGCACACTGAACTATTGAGTAATCTCCAGAACATGCCTCCGAAGCGTTCTTAATGTCTTCGGATGACAGGTCTTCTGGTTGGTCACCAAGCGGTGCATCAAGGACATATGATTTCTGGGAAGCCGTGAGGATAATCCTCAGATTACGGGCTCAGTCAACAAAGTTACTTCCATCATCTTTGAACCTAGCTTTCTCTAGGAACGCATTAAAATTCAGGGGTGCTACTGCGCTAGCCATTGATGTACAACATAAATATCCAAAGGTTGCTTAGACTATTGTTCAAGATAAAGAGTTTAGTTAATCAAATTACTAAAGCTCCCACTCAAATTGACATCCCTCAGGTCATCTGAGTGTCATATGATCCAAATTCACCAACTGAAGTCTGATCATCATGTGATTTGAGGTGGTTTCAATGGTGAACATCATCATGGTGATCATATCTACTATATGACTCATGTTCAAACTTTTGGTCTCTTGTGTTCTGAGGCCATGTTTGTACATGTTAGGTTTGTCAAGTTTAATCCGAGTGTTCTGCATGTGCAACACTGGCTTGCACCCGTTGTATGTGAACGTAGTCTATCACACCCGATAATCACGTGGTGTCTCGACACGACGAACTTTCGCAACGGCGCACACTTGGGCAGAACACAATTCATCTTGAAATTTTAAGTGAGGGATCACCTTATAATGCTACCGTCGTCCTAAGAAAAACAAGGTGCATAAAAGGATTAACATCACATGCAAATCATAAGTGACACGATATGGCCATGAACTTGTGCTTTTGATCTCCATCTTGAAAGCATCGGCATGATCTCCATCATCACCAGCACGACACCATGATCTCCATCATCTTGATCTCCATCAACGTGTCGCCATCGGGGTTGTCGCGCCCACCATGCTTCTACTACTATTGCTACCGTTTAGCGATAAAGTAAAGCATTACATAGCGTTTAATGATTGACACGCAGGTCATACAATAATTAAAGACAACCCTATGGCTCATGCCGGTTGTCATAATCAGCGACATGCAAGTCATGACATTCTATACAACACATGATCATCTCAAACATCACATATATCTCATCATGTAATTGGCCATATCACATCACAACATACCCTGCAAAAGCAAGTTAGACATCCTCTAATTGTTGTTGCATGTTTTATGTGGCTGCTACGGGTATCTAGCAAGAACAGTTCTCACCTACGCATAAACCATAACGGGGATACATAAGTTGCTTTTCAACCTTCTCAAGCACTGCCTTTGTCGAATCCGATCCAACTAAATCAGGAGAAACTGACACCCGCCAGCCATCTATGCAACAAGTTGTAGTTGAGGGAACCGATCTCTCATAAGCGTACGAGTAATGTTGGTCCGGTCCGCTTCATCCTACAATACCGCTGAATCAAGACACGACCAAGGGAGGAAGCAATCTAAG